>CM039676.1:264393439-265832605 GCA_022496015.1 Hordeum marinum
ATCATCACCCTCTTTCTTGCCGCGGCCACAAGAGGGCCGTTTTTTGTTGTTGTTTGGGCTTGTCGTGGTGACCTCCTCGGCCAACGCACTTCTTGCCGAACCCCTCCACACCATCCTGTCCCTTCTCCTTGTCTCGCCTCTCGTACTCGGCCTTTTGCTTCTCGCCAAGTTGCTCAACTTGTCATCAATCCTGGAGATCGTGGCCCTTGGTGCGATGGATCTCACAATACTGCTTGACGGAGCCTTCCGGCTTGTCGGCAGCCACCATAGCCTGGCAGGAGGCGCACCCAGCAACATCCTTGCCGGGGTCAACAACCTTGCCCTTCTTGGTGGTACTGGGGTTGCCAAATCCTTCGACGGCAAGCACGGCCTTGCCCTTGTGCTTCTTGTTATACCGCCGGCTCTTCTTTGCCGGGGTGGCGATGTCTTCATCCTTAGAGTCGACCCCTGCACCAGTGTCCTCGCCGGGGAGTCTCCTCCCTTCTTCAGCCTGAGCACATTTATCTACCAGAGCATAAAGCTCGGCAACATCCTTGACCTTTTTCATCGCCAGCTCTTCCTGCATCCTGCGGTTGCGCATGTTCTGATGGAACGCGCTGATAACAGTGGCAAGATGAACGTCTGGTATGTTGTGGTGCACGCGGCTGAACCTTTGGATGTACTTGTGCAAAGTCTCGCCCTCCTTCTAAGGGATGACATGCAAATCACTTTCTTGACCAGGAGCTTGGTGGCCTCCGGTAAAGGCACCAACAAACTCGTGGCATAGGTCTGCCCAGGAGGCAGTAGAATTCTCCGGCAGATGCATCAACCACGACCCGACGTTGGGCTTAAGCACCAACGGGAAGTAGTTGGCTAGTATCTTGTCGTCGCGAACCCCGGCAGCCTGCACCGCAATGGTGTAGATGCTCAAGAACTCTAACGGGTGAGTCTTGCCGTCGTACTTCTCCGGGACCTCTAGCTTGAATGTGCGGGAATTGGGCCACATGACTTGCCACAGCTCACGGGTAAATGCTGGAAAACCCACCTCGTAAGGTAGGCTGACAGGGTACCCTGGCACGAGCTTGTCTATAGCGAGCCCCGCACACTTATCAGCTTGATGGCATGCTTCCCGTTGTCGCTTGATTGTAGTTCGAGCATCTTCCTTGCTTCGTTCCCAAAGAACTTGACGCTGGTTGTGGCGAGTCCGTGGATCGGACGACGTCCTCGAGTAACCATCATAAGTGTTAGTCCATCGAGTCGGTGACCAGCGTTGTTGCTGTGGAGGAGAGTGCACCGTAGTCGCACCGCCTCCGGCCTTCTCACCACTGGCGTGAGCCGGATCGGTGGACCGAAACTTGTCAGCGAGGCTGAGGAGGCTCTGAATGGTGGCTCTCCAATCATCGAGCTTCTCCGCAGCAGGAGGGAAGTTCAGGAGTAGCTGTGCTCGCGCCATTGCTTCTTCTGATGTAGTCGGCAGCGAATGGCACAAGGAACACGAGGTGCTCTAACTCCTAACCATGTTAGGAGGAGCTCCGTCGTGGTCCCTCGATGGCACGCCACTCCCACTAGCATGCTGGCGAGTATGCTGGTCCCGCGCACCTTGGGAGTGATGCGCGGGAGCTTTTTCATGTGGACGTTGGGAACCGTGGGCACCGTGGTGCTGCTCTTCGCGCGCGTCCTGGGAAGGTCGCGACATAGGCGCCGGCTTGGGCATCTTGGAAGGTACCCCTCCGTCCCTGGAGTTCACCGTACCACCTGCAGGCGGTACAGCTCCGTCTTGAGATCCAGCGGCGCGGGGGTTCCCATCGCCGCCATGAGCATCTCCATGGCGGGCATCGCTGCTTCCTTAGCCTTGGTCACCGGAATGTTGCGGAAGCTCTAAACCTCTGCCTTCTCCTCCACACGTGTCTACACCGTCACCTGTCTGTGTAGTTACAGGGACAACAGACGTGGATGGGCCAACCGCCGTTAGGCCCTTCTTCTTGGGGGCCATGGCGATGATGATTATGAAGGAACTGGTGCGCTGATCAGATCAGGTCCACGCGACCTTTGCTTCCCCTACCTGGCGTACCAAAGATGTTGGGGGAATCGACACCTATGGGATCAGAGGGATCCCTTTTCAGTTTGGCGGGGGAGAAGGCTCGCATAAAGAGCAAATCTGATGAAGAACACGCGGGATTTTACCCAGGTTCGGGCCGCAAAGATGCGTAAAACCCTACTCCTGCTTGGTTGTATTGGATGAGTTCTAGCTCAGGTTCTGGGAGCGCTACCGCTGCAACTCATGCAGAACGGGCTAGAGGAGCTCCACAAGTCTAGGAGTCCGAAAAGATTGAGAGGTCCAAAAGCCAAAAGTCAAAAAGTCATTTTACTGTAACGCCCCAGGCCTCCTTTTATACTCTCGAAGAGGATCCCAACAGTGGCATACAGTGCGTACACGGGGTGTATAGGGCTACAGTGCTATCATACCTAACACTGACGGAGTAGGATAGGCTCATTTAATGCACCGTCAGGCATCTTTGACTGTCTACGGAACGGGAAAGGATCATGTCCCATCGGCACCGCTTAGCCCCTCCATCGCCGGCACCGTGACACGTGCCCAAGTGGGGCGACACCTGGCCACTGCGCTGGCGGGGTCTTGCCAGGGCTTCGCCTTGCCGGGCCTTCACCTTGTTGGGTCCTGCCGGGGCTTTGCCTTGCCAGGGGTTTGAGGGCCATCCCGACAAGGTCTTGCCATTGGTCTTGATTCTCCTGTACTTGTATCTAGCAGCTCCCTGTCGGGCCTTGTCGCCAGGGTGGATACTACTGCCCATGCATGAGTAAGGGGCACCGGAGAGCCCAAAACTCTAGTGCACCGACAAAGCTTCAATTTCATAAGCACCCTTAAAAGAAACAAACTCTTCTATTTGTTCCACATCATAGTAATCATATATACCATTAGCATAAGAATCCAAGGTTTCATTATCATTAAATTTACATGAAAAGGGAAGGTGTTTAGCCTTCATCCTAGAGCAACAAGTAATATCATATCTCAAGCATAGATTCCAAGTATACCATTTCAACATATAAATTTGATACCATAACAGTTTCCCTTTTTGAGTCAAGCAATAATACCTAAAGTATTCACGTTGATCCAACGTGTGTCCCAATTATATAATTGAATGGGGTTTTCTCAGGATTATTAAAGTAGTGCATAATATCTTCCACATAACGAGCATCGAGGGTTTTAGGAGGTTCCCCATCTCCATGAGTAGCAAGTACACCTAATTTTTTTGGTATTTCGTGTTCTATATCCATAACTAAAGATAGAGAACAACTTAGAATAGCAAATAAAATCTAATTAGTGATAAAGCAAACAAGCACACACGAGAATATACACCCTATGCTATTGCTCCCCGGCAATGGGGCTAGAAAAAGGTCTTGATAATCCACAAGTATAGGGGATCAATTGTAGCCTTTCTCGATAAGTAAGAGTGTTGAACCCAACAAGGAGATAAAGGTAGAACAAATATTCCCTCAAGTTCTATCGACCACCGATACAACTCTACGCACGCTTAATGTTCGCTTTACCTAGAACAAGTATGAAAATAGAAGTACTATGTAGGTGTTGTGGGATAGGTTTGCAAGATAATAAAGAGCGCGTAATAAAAACTAGGGGCTGCTTAGAAAAAACAACTGAGTTAGTCTTAGTAGAGAGATTTTTGTCACAAGAAAGTTATTTGTCTCTAGGCAATCGATAACTAGACCGATAATCACTATTGCAATTTTATATGAGGGAGAGGCATAAGCTAACATACTTTATCTACTTGGATCATATGCACTTATGATTGCAACTCTAGCAAGCATCCGCAACTACTAAAGATCATTAAGGTAAGACCCAACCATAACATTGTAATGTATCAAGTCCTCTTTATTCCCATACGCAAACAACCTACTTACTCGGGTCTGTGCTTCTATCACTGACGCAACCCACCATAAGCGAATCATAAACATATTGCAAACCCTATAGCGGGGATCCTCATGCTTGCACGACACGACGAGCACCATAGGACATCACCAATAATAAAACATGTAACTCAAACCAATCATGATCATCAATAAACCCATAGGACAAAACAGATCTACTCAAACATCATAGGATATCCATACATCATTGGGAGATAATATATAGCATTGAGCACCATGTTTAAGTAGAGATTACATCAGGGAGAAGAGGTGTTGAACCGCTGCATAAGGGGGAGAGAGTTGGTGATAAGGGCGGCAAAGTTGTTGGTGTAGATCGCCGCCACAATGATGGGGAGAGAGCCCCCCTCCTTCTTCTTCTTCCTTGACCTCCCCCCTAGATGGGAGGAGGGTTTCCCCTCTAGTCCTTGGCCTCCATGGCAATGGAGGGGCGGGAGCCCCTCCAAGAATGGATCTCTCTCTCTCTCTCTGTTTCCTTCTGTTTCTACGTTCCCAGATTCTGGCCTTTAACCATTTCTTAAATTCCCGGAGATTCGTAACTCCGATTGGGCTGAAATTTTAAACGATTTTTATCCGGATATTAGATTTCTTGCGGCGAAAGAAGGGCACCAACCCCCTTAAGGGGTGACCACAGCCACCCTGACGCGTCCAGGGGGTAGGTCATGCCCCTGGCTTGTGGGCCCCTCGGGCATCGTCTCGCGTTGATTCTTTTTCCCAAAAATCACATATATTCCAAAAAAAATCTCCGTAGGTTTTATCGCGTTTGGACTTCGTTTGATATGGATTTTTGGCGAAACAAAAAACATGCAAAAAACGACAACTGTCATTGGGCACTGGATCAATATGTTAGTCCCAAAAATAGTATAAAAAGTTGCCAAAAGTATATGAAAGTTGTAGAATATTGGCATGAAACAATAAAAAATTATAGATACGATGGAGGTGTCTCAACATCCAAAACAGATAATATAATAGCATGAAACAATCAAAAATTATAGATACGTTGGAGATGTATCAAGCATCCCTAAGCTTAATTCTTGCTCGTCCTCGAGTAGGTAAATGATAAAAACTGAATTCTTGATGTGGAATGATACCTAACATATTTATCCATGTAATATTGTTTATTGTGGCATGAATATTCAGATCCTTAAGATTCAAAACAAAAGTTTAATGTTGACATAAAAACAGTAATACTTCAAACATACTAACAAGGCAATTGTGTCCTTTCAAAATAACATGACCTCAGAAAGTTATCCATACAAAATCATATGGTCTGGCTATGGTCCATCTTCCCCACACAAAGTATTTAAATCATGCACAACCCGGATGACAAGTCAAGCGATTGTTTCACACTTTTTATGTTCTCAAACCTTTTCAACTCTTACGCAATACATGAGCATGAGCCATGGATATAGCACTATAGGTGGAATAGAATATGGTGGAGGTTGTGAGGAAAAGCAGAAGATAGTCACACATCAACTAGGCGTATCAACGATCTATGGAGATGCCCATCAATAGATATCAATGTGAGTGAGTAGGGATTGCCATACAACAGATGCACTAGAGCTATAAGTGTATGAAAGCTCAAAAAAACTAAGTGGACGTGCATCATTATGAAAAATTTCACTAGTTATATGAAAGTGACAAAATAGGAGACTCTATCATAAAGATCATGGTGCTACTTTGAAGCACAAGTGTGGAAAAAGATAGTAGCATTGTACCTTCTCTCTTTCTCTCATTTTTTTTATTATTTTTTATTCTGGTGGGCATCTATGGCCTCTTTTTTTTATTTGGGCTTCATTGGCCTCTTTTATTATTTGTAAAGTCCGGAGTCTCATCCCAACTTATGAGGGAATCATAGCTTCCATCATCCTTTTCTATCATGGAACGGTGCTCTAATAATGATGATCATCACACTTTTTTTTACTTACAACCGATAAAAAATTACAACTCGATACCTAGAACAAAATATGACTCTATATGAATGTAATATGAAAGTGATGGTGTGTGTAGCGACCCGACCTGAAAGGTCGAATCTCCGGTGTTTCCGTACCATCCCAAGATCATGCTGGTACACACACGGTACATCAATGTATATATCAAAGGGAAATCACACAGCATTATATTAATCAAAAATCTCATATCGAGTCCTTTATTACAATAAAAATTACAATAAAGTGGCTGAAGGCCAACTCATGAGAATATCTAAATCTTGCGGAAGCGTCGAAGGTAGATGAGTCCATCTGACTCCAAGGGCATCTCACTGAGCATAGAACGTGTCCTCACTCCTGGTCGGAAAAGTAATCTGCAACATGATACGTTGCAGCCGTGTAGGTCAGCATATGGAATATGCCGGCAAAGTCACAAGAGAGGGGTGAAAAGATAATCATCTAATCTACATGCTTATATGGCAGGTGAGGTGGTAAGTTTTTGCGTAAAGCCAATTTTTTTCCTACATCAAGAGAGGGCTAAGCAAAAATATTACTAAGTTGGTTGATTAATGAGATGGTTCCACCAACCAATTCTCATACCCAAATTGTTAATACCCACATCATCATATTAATTGTGTTGAGAATTCCGAATGTTTCAGTTCCTTTGGCTCAAGTCGTCCATGACCGTGGACACGGCTAATCGATTAGGTTTGAGTACTCTGCAGAGTTTTGCACACGTTCCCCACAAGATTTGTTCGCCTCCGTTTAATTTCTCACACTTCAGGGTGTTTGAGAAACGGATGACCAAAACATGGTCTTCCAAAGGGTTTCCCTGCGACTCTGACGGTGCCCATCCTTTCCTACCGTTCTTCTACATCTCCTAGCACCGCCTGTCCAGGGTCACCACGATATCCAACCAAGCCAGAGCCCATAATGACTTGTGGCTGTGCAGGTAAGCCTTGGGTCTTGAAGCACCCATCCATCTCTTTGTGCCTGGGTGGATCTTTCCGCGTGAATACTGGCCATCTCCAGCATCACCTAGGCAATTCCACTGGTTTCTCCAGGGTGCCGTTCAACCATCATCCACCCAGAGGTATGTTGAAAACTCGGAGTCTTGAAATCTTGATCATAATGTAGGTCTTGAAATTATTAACTCTCTCAACTCTCATGAATCACACAACCAACCCCGTCTACTAATAGCATAGCAAAAAGTAAAACAACGTTTCCCGGGGCCAATGTGTCAAAGAGTTTGAGGGGGTACCTACCACATGATACTACTACAATGTAACCAAGTTTCCAACTAACCTAACTTGCATGCAATTGGGGAAAATGGTAGAACTAATGCATATAAAACATGGGTAATCATGATCAAAGTGACTTGCCTGATTGATGATCTTCGTACTCGTGGGACTCTAAGTAACAAGCTTCGCACTCCGGATAATCTAACGAAGCAAACAAGCACTCAATAAGCATACAACAGAATATTGTAACCCACAAACATCAATCAAGAACTAGTAAACAGTCAAGACAAAACAATGCACAAATCACAAGTAAGGAAAACACACAAAGTTTTGTTTACTAGGAGGTGATTGATAAAACACTACTAACATAATAAAACTATTTTGAAATAACCAAAACAATTGTTGACAGCAAGGAAACAATAAAATATTTTTATTAATAAACAGAATAAAATCAATTTAAGTTTGTTGAGAAAACTTTTGTAAAGTTTGTAAAAGTTTTGATAAACACTATATGAATCAACTATAGTTTTACTATCAAAAGAGCAAAACAAAACTTATTATTTATTAACAAAACATGTTCTTAACAGAAAAGAATTTTACAAATAAACTTGTCTTAGAAAACAGAATTAAATTATATAAAACTTTGTTGAAAGAAAACTATTACTAACTAGTTGTTTTAGTCAAAATAAACCTATTTGAAAAGAAGTTGTGATTCCTATATTAACAAAGAAATAACTAAACAATTTTATATTTTTTTATTAACAACAAGTAAAACACTAAATGTTTAACTCAACAGAACCTACTAAACAAATTAAAACTAAATCTAAGTTAAACTAACTAAAAATAAGTAAATAAAACTATACTATAATACTAGGCAGATTCTGGTTTTAGTTAAAACACTAATCAAATATATCCTAAAAATCCTCAAACTAAGCATGAAGGTAGTCCTAACTAATACCAAACAGTAGCAAAAAGATTCATATAAAAATCTATTTTCAAACTCTAGTTATTCAGATTTGAAGATTTTGAGCAAATTTGATTAAATTCAAATTTTATAGTTCAAATTTGAAATTTAAAAGTACAGTGTGAAACTACATGAAAAATGTGAGCTATTGCAAAAAGAATCAACTCAAAACATTTAATAGATTAAAAGTTATAAGCAAAACAAAATTTGGATTCACTGTGTTAACTAAAACAAAAACAGAAAAGGGAAAAAATCTACCGGACGGCCAGGGGGCTACGTGGCGCTTTCCTATTGGTTGCGGGCGTGTGCGCGCGGGAGTTTACGGGCGGGCGACCGGACCGAAGAGGAAAACGACTCGGGTTTAAAGGGTTCTAATCCTAGCCGTGGATTGTAGATCCGAGGGGTGAGGATAGATCCGATGACTTACCGGAGAGAGAGAGGATCTCCGGCGAGTGGTGACGGCGGCCGGTGGTCGAGGACGTCGCCGAAGGTAGCTTCGGTGGTCGAGGGAGGCAGCAAAGAGGTCCAGGCGACAGCGGCGGTCGTCCGACGTCGATTGGAGGCAACGGTGGGGGCTGGGGTGGGGTGTGGCGACGGCAGGAGCTCCGAAGGGTTTCGGTGGTTGCAGGGACTCCGGCGAGCTCGTTGGGCAGCGTCCCGGCGAGGTAGGAGGGGGCTTTGGGGGGGAAACGAGGAGTGGAGGGTGGCCGGCTTATATAGGGGCGCTGGGGAGTGCGGGGGAAGAGAGGGGAGAGAGATCCGGGGGAGTAACTGCCGGTGACGAGGTCGGGCGAGAGGAAGGAGGCGACCGCGCGGGCGAAACGGTTGGTCGAGGTGGGGCCGGGTGTCAGCGAGAGGGGAGCGAGGTTTCCGCGCCGGTCGGCCGGTCGGTATTAACTTCGCGAGTAACTGCCGTGGGCCGGCCCGTTTAATACTAAAACCGTTACCGTTTTCTTTTAATGATTTTCCAGCGATATTCAAAAGCTTTTAAAACATTCAAACCTTTTATAAATATAGGGGTATTATATATCAAATTTAACAGAATAATAAATTCTATCTAATGAACATTTTTATTCTGTCATTTGAACACTTTGAAAAAAATAATATTTTCAGAAATTGCCTAGTTGTTTTTAAAACCTTTTTGCAAATATTTTCAAAACAACTCCTGGTTACTTTTGTTCAAATAGATCACCAAAATGACCCTGGTGTGGAGTTTCATGTTACTCCCCTCTTATTTTGAACATTTTACCAAGATTTCAAATAGGTGAAAGCAACTTAGGGAAAGTAGAAAAGGCTTTCAGAATTTTAGAAAGAACATTTCAACAATACATGTATTCAAGCAATGATGATGATAGATGCATAGCTATAAATCATAACATTCCAAAATGGAATTTTGGAATGTTACAGTGTGTGTCATGAAAAACGGAACAGTGGAAGTTGCATGACAATATATCTCGGAATGGCTATGGAAATGCCATAATAGGTAGGTATGGTGGCTGTTTTGAGGAAAAGTATATGGTGGCTGTTTTGAGGAAGGTGGGTTTAACGCACCGGCGAAAGTTGCGTGACACTAGAGAGGCTAGCAAAGGTGGAAGGGTGAGAGTGCGTATAATCCATGGACTCAACATTAGTCATAAAGAACTCACATACTTATTGCAAAAATCTATTAGTTATCGAAGCAAAGTATTAGACGCATGCTCCTAGGGGAGAGGTTGGTAGGAGTTAACCATCGCATGCTCCCAGCCCTCACACAAAGGATGACAATCATTAAACAGATCGTGCTCCGACTTCTTTACATAACGGTTCACCATACGTGCATGCTAAGAGAATCGCAAACTTTAACACAAGTATTTCTACCAATCCACAATTACTCACTAGCATGACTCTAATATCACCATCTTTATATCTCAAAACTGTATGCAAGGAATCAAACTTCTCATAGTATTCAATGCACTTTATATGGAAGTTTTTATTATATCCTTCTTGGATGCCCATTATATTAGGACTAAATTCATAACCTAAACCAATTACCATGCTGTTTAAAGACTCTCAAAATAATATAAGTGAGGTACTAGAGTTCAATTATTTCTATAAAATAAAACACCACCGTGCTCTAAAAAGATATAAGTGAAGCACTAAAGCAACATTGCCTAGCTCAAAAGATATAAGTGAAGCACAAAGACAAGAGTTAAGGCCCAAATAGAGCATCATAAGACATGTGACAAACACATTTAAGCCTAATATACTTCCTATGCATAGGGAATTTATAAGCAAACAATCTATGGGAGCAAGAATCAACTAGCATAGGATGGCAAAGCAAGCATAACTTCGAAACTTTGAACACATAGGGAGGAAACTTGATATTATTACAATTCATACAAGAATATGTTCCTACCTCATAATAATTTTCAGTAGCATCATGAAGGAATCTCATAATATAACTATCACATAAAGCATTCTTTTCATGATCTACAAGCATAAAGAATTTATCACTCTTCACATAAGCAAACTCATTTTCATTCATGGTAATGGGAGAAAACTCAACAAAATAATTATCATGTGACACTTGATTGTCATAACCAAATTGAATATTAGAATAATTATGATTTTTTTTTGTGGTTATCATTACCAATTATAGCATACGTGTCATCACCAAAACTTGGGGAACAAAAAATATCATCTTCATCAAGCATAGCATCTCCAAGCTTGTGGTTTTGCATATCATTAGCATCATGGATATTCAGAGAATTCATACTAACAACATGGCAATAATGCTTTTCATTCAAATAATTATCATGAATCACCTTATTAACTTCTTCTTTCAACACTTCATCAAAAATTTAGATTCATGATTTTCAAACAAAACTTCATAGAGATAATCAAGTGCACTCAACTCACTAGCAATTGGTTCATCATAATTTGGCCTTTTGAAAAGATTAGCAAGTGGATGATGATCCATATCAATAGATTTTTATCAAGCAAAAAATGCAAGCAAATAGAAGGCACATGGCAACACAAGCAAAGATAGCAAGCAAGCAAAAGGGCAAACTAAAAAGAGGGCGAATAAAAAGGCAAACCTTGTGAAGTGGGGGAGAGGAAAACAAGGGCAAATGGCAAATAATGTAAATGCAAGAGATGAGTTTGTGATGGGTACTTGGTAGGGTTGATGTGTATCCTCCCCGGCAACGACGCCAGAAATTGGCAAGTTGACGGGAGAGTTCTTGTCTTGACTTGCTATGTATCGTCCCCGACAACGGCGCCAGAAATCCTTCTTGCTACCTCTTGAGCTTGCATTGGTTTTCCCGTAAAGAGGAAAGGGTGATGCAGCAAAGTAGATAAGTATTTACCCCAGTTGTTGATAACCAAGGTATCAATCCAGTAGGAGGAACAAGCAAGTCACCAATGGATGCACCTACACAAACAATCAAACTCTTGCACCCAACACTATAAAGGGCTTGTCAATCCCTTCACGGTTACTTGCAAGGATTAGATCTGATAGAGATAGATGTAAAATATTGCGGAAAGTAAAAAGGTAAATAAATTGCAGCAAGGTATTTTTGGTATTTTTGGTATATAGATGTGAAAATATAATATGGAAAATAGACCCGGGGGCCATAGGTTTCACTAGAGGCTTCTCTCATGAAGGAAAATAATATAGTGGGTGAACAAATTACTGTCGAGCAATTGATAGAAAAGCGAATAATTATGAAGATATCCAAGGCAATGATTATGCATATAGGCATCACGTCCGTGTCAAGTAGACCGAAACCATTTTGCATCTACTACTATTACTCCACATATCGACCGACTCCTGCCTGCATCTAGAGTATTAAGTTCATGAAGAACAAAGTAACACATTAGGTAAGATGACATGATGTAGAGGGATAAACTCAAGCAATATGATGAAAACACCATGTTTTTATCCTTGATGGCAACAATATAATACGTGCCTCGCTACCCCTACTATGTCACTTGGTGAGGACACCGCAAGATTGAACCCAAAACTAAGCACTTCTCCCATTGCAAGAATTACCAATCTAGTTGGCCAAACCAAACCAATAACTCAAAGAGACTTTTAAAGATATGAAATCATGCATATAAGAATTCAGAAAAGACTCAAATAATATTCATGGATAATCTGAACATAAACCCACAATTCGTTAGATCTCGACAAACACACCGCAAAAGAGTATTACATCAGATAGATCTCCATGAAGATCATGAAGAACATGGTATTGAATCACAAAGAGAGAGAAGAAGCCATCTAGATACTAGCTATGACAAGAAGGTCTGTGGTGAACTACTCACGCATCATCGGAGGGGCAATGGAGTTGATGTAGATGCCCTCCGTGATCGAATCCCCCTCTGGCAGATTACCAAAAAAGGCTCCAAGACTGGATCTCTCTGGAACGGAGGCTTCCGGTGGCAGAGAAGTATTTTCGTGGCTCCCTTTTGTATTGGGGAAATATTTGGGAATTTGTAGGCCGAAGAATATGGTTAGGAGACCTGCTTGGGGGCCACAAGCCTGCCAGGCGCGGCCAGGGATGGTGGCCACGCCCCTGGCTTGTGACCTCCTGGGAAGTCTCTTGCTTTCCCCTCTAAGTCTGGTAGATGTCTTCTGGTCCAAGAAAAATCGTCGCGAAGATTTTATTCCGTTTGGACTCCGTTTAATATTCCTTATCTGCAATACTCAAAACAAGGAAAAAACAAAAACTCGCACTAGGCTCTTGATTAATAGGTTAGTCCCAAAATAATATAAAATAGCATATTAATGCATATAAAACATCCAAAATAGCATATCACGCCCCTCCCTCGCAGGTATCCCCTACTCCCTCCTTCCTCCCTCTTCCCTCTTCCCTCTCCCCTCACTCCCTTCACCCCCTCTCGCATCCAGTCATTTTGTAATATTAGGGGGGTTAGGTTGATTCTAGGGTTAATTAGGTTTGTTAGGTTGATTACGGCGTTAGGTTGATTCTAGGGTTAGGTTTGTTAGGTTGATTCTAGGGTTAGGTTGATTAGGGGGGTTAGGTTGATTCTAGGGTTAGGTTTGTTAGCTAAATTAGTTTAGAGCCAAATATGAATGTGCCAAATATGAAAAACCTTATTTCATTTTTTTCAAGTTCTATATTTTTCTTACTGTTATATGCAAATGATCTGAGTGGCCTATGTTTTGTTGGAATGTTGATTCATTTCCTTTTCGGTGAATTTCAGGCGCTTAATGTCCACTTTTTAGCAAAGGTCATGTCGAATTTTTGGCATGACTTGTGCTAGAAAGTAGGCATATCGAGTGTTGTGATTTGCTGGGAAATGGTATTCCTGAAAACCGAGTCAAAATGAGTCTTAAATGAGTTTAAAAAATTAGCGATTAAACAATAAGAAAATGTTCTCATAGGAATTTGTCTTGACGTCGATGATGCCTGGCCCACATCCTCCTCGGCGTCGACATCCTTGAGAGTCACAATGTCTGGTACTGGGTCCCGTCAGGCTGGCACTGGGAGGTGCTACCTTCCCGGGCTTGGAGCTTGGTGAGGAATCTTGGTCTCGTTGTCGACCCGAAGCTTCTTTGGTGGCGGTCGCGTCGGCCACTTTTGGTGCAAAGGGAGCGGGCCCCCCTCAAAGGTGGTACATCGTCGTATCAGGGAGGAGGACGAGCATGTCCGTCTCTACATGGCGGCGTTGGACGCCACGTTCTCTAATACCTGGCAGGTTCTTCAGGGATCTCACCCGAGTTATGATCCGGTGATGGTTCCTTATCTTTGGGTGTCCACCGCCAGCGACTTGGAGACCGCTTGTGAACCGAGTTCACCGTCCTCCACTTTGGATTCTAAGATATTTGATCTGTATTAGTGATCTTATATGATAATATTCGAGATGTATTAGTTAATATTTGATGAAGCATTAACTGGATTATTCGAGATGATGTATTACTGATATTATATTCGAGTTCATTATAAATGTATTAGTGATATTATATTCGAGTTCATTACAAATGTATTAGTGATATTATATTGATATAATGCGTGTGTGACTTTCGGTCTGTCGTTGCTCCTTGTGTGAGTTTCATGTGTGTTCTTGATGGAGGAATCCCGACTGTTGTCATGGGGGGCGCTTCTTCCTCTTCTCTTCTTGCGATATATACCTCGGTGTAATGCGCAAGGAGAGGAGAGGAAGTGCGCCCATCACCGACGGTCGAACTATTAGTGTGAGAGAGTGTCCACCAACATATACACACCACCATATCAGTGTGAGAGAGTGCGCACCAACACCCTATAAGATATGAGAGTTATTTAAGGAAAGCCTCGACGGACCAAAAGTCACACACGCATTAGGATCCAAGCATGCCGTAATTTTTGAATCATGAACACATGAAATGTCGTCGTCATCAGACGACGATAGGATCCAAGCATGTGAATTCTGCGACGAAGATAAGGGTCTTTGCGACCAGCCTGGGCTGCGAGACGACATGTTCTTCACCATCAAGCTTGACGAGACCTTCGATGTTTCTACGGTACGCAACAACGATGACACGTGTTTTTTCGTAATTAATCATGACTTCTATTTCTTTGCTTCAACGTGTAATTTCTGTTTTATACAATTCGACTAGTTCATCCCCTGTCATGCAAGACGATATTTCTTGGAGAGGCTCAGTTTCGAAGAGCACGAGAGCTTCGAGATGAGGACAACCAACCTGAGGACTAAACATGGTCACACATTTCTGGTCAAAGTAATGAATGCACTTAATAACACAGAATTAGGGTGCTCAAGTTGGGATGCTCTTTGCAAGGCATATGGATTTTAGAAGGATATGGAAATAACCTTCGATCTTCGTCCTGAAGATCATATTGAAGGTAACATCAACATTTGGGTGGATGTCGATATGCTTCCTGTTTTACCTCCATGTGAGTTTGTCAACCATGCATATTTGTCAAGTCATTTGCATTCTATATTTAAAAATAGTTGGTGTTCATCCATACTAAATTTTTTAATTTATAATTTACAACTTATTTCGTTTCTTCGAGTGAAACACAGAAAATAGTTGATAGGACACACTATAATTATGGATCACATCTAACTTGGGAGGAGAAGGATGTTCTTATCAACTTTGTTATTGGTGTCATAGTTGGTAGGGACGACTTCCCGTATAATTTGAGAACTGACCCAAATTATACACTTTACATGCCACTAGTGCATAGGTTGAGGGCGGATGACATTCGCCGAAATGCCTTGGTAAGAATTATTAAGTACACTGCTATTGCGTAAATGGTGTTGATTACATTGCTAGATAGGCTATTATTATGTTCTTCAACAGAAACTGCCAAATGAAGTTATGCCTCCGTTGATGCATGACGAAGGTAATATGCCAATTAAAAGCCCTATGAGGCCCCATATCTCTTTTGCATATTCGACCGAGCGCAAACCACCTAAGAGGCTCCAAATTGAAGCATGGGGAGAAATGAAGAAGGATCGCAAGCCACAAGTTGGAGACCGTTGGATCTCTTTGCTTCATCACGAAGACATAGGTGTTATTTTGTTTTATGTCATTTTACCTAGGAGGGAGGACTAGGTCCTATGAGAGAGAAGTTTAGTTAACTTGTATGATCGATTAGGATGATTACTATTATGATGTTTTTCTATTTTATGAGATTTTAACTTGGTATGATTAAAATGATGATGAGTTGTTAGATGAGTAATATGATGTTGAGTTATATGACATATATTTGATTAAGGTGGATGGATGCAAGTGATCATGTTGAGTTAGAGGAGAATATGATGTTGCGATTGGCAACATCATATTTCCTTGTAATTCAACATGATCACTTGCATCCATGCACTTTAATCTAAATGTAGTTGTTGGCACAATAATCATTGATGTTGTCATATGATGAAACTACTGTATAGATCATGCACAAATACGTAGAGGGGAATGTAATCTTTAAAAGAATGAATATTAGCAGTAGCGTTGGTAGGCATCTAGCGGCAGCGCTGGTTTATCAGCAGCGCTACTGCTAGCCCTACTTACCAGTAGCGCTGGTTTTTCAGCGCTACTGCTACAACTTAGCTGTAGCGCTTTAGCAGTAGCGCTGCCACCAACGCTACTACTAAGGGTAATTCCAGTGCTACTAAATAAGCTTTCTCCTAGTAGTGTATCCATAAAGATTAAGAGGAAAACTCATATGCACGTGTGGAATAATAAACGGTAAAATATATTCCTAGTCGTGCCTCTAAGAATATGATGATCATGTTTTCCACATCATGGACATGTCTATGCCGGCAACTTTGAGGACACAATGTTAGAAGAACACTTTGTGTTGAATCAACCCAATTGATGTTATGCTACGAGATACATTCGTCGCAGGTTAATGGTAAATCACACATAAAAAGTTAATGTTTGCATAATTTCTTATATCATGAGAGCATCGAGTTCCTTCATGACTGCTTCATGAACTTTGAGGTTTGTTAAACGTCATCCATAACAGTGTGGCTGTTACGACGGCTTACAGGTACATGGAAAAGTATGACAAGGGACTTGATAACTCAAGATAGGCATTTGCTCATCCGACGATGGAGAGATATTCTTAGGGCCCTCTCGGCGTTATGGTACGGACACAGTGTGATTTGATCTTAGGGATGCCGGATTGCGAGAACAAGAAAAGAGAACAAAACAGTAACAAGGTAACTCACATAGTGAATAATTAATTGACTCATGGGGATGTCACTAATTCCCACCTCGGGTATATGTAACATATCGCGAAGCAACCTGAACAACATTCGGTAACTACATGCTCACTCGAATTTTTATTCCCGTGGGTATATGGGTCAATATGTATGTCCAGGGTTTCGCTATTGATCATTGATCGAAAAGTGTTATTCCGTCATGTCTATACTTCACCCAACCTATAGGCTCACACACTTAAGGAACATCTATCTGCTGAGTACTAGACATGGAGTCCGAGAGAAGTCATCGGAAAGTTTCGAAGACAACAAAAAAGTTTTAGAGAGAACACCAGAAATATTAGGAGGAAATAGTCATACAAAATGTTTCACAACGCGGCCAACATTATTTTATGAGGTGCCGAAAATGTCCGGGGCCTTTGGGAATTTTTCCGGAGAGAACTGTTGTGGAAAAATCTTGTCCAAATGTGAGGGGACAAGATCCCACGAATCATGGGATGACGATGCATACAACACTATTAGTGTACACCTCCTTTTGGTGGCTTTTTGAAAAGGCATCCTTTGAAGCTTTCTTTCTAAAGTAGTGGAGGGTGACATGTGGAGGTGTGCCCCCAAAGGGGCCCACACATGTGGCCGTCCAAGGTAGGGTGCTCCTTCATGGAGCTTCCTTAATTCACCCCTTTGGTTGTTTTTGGTGAAAAATAAAATATCTTCCTTTTTATGTGCATTTCCCCCAAGTCTCCACCCCTTACTTCCACATAAATATAGGGTGAAGAGAGCTCTTTATTTCACACAGTTCTCATACTTGAGCTCTCATACAAAGTTATGCACAATTTGTCCTTCTCACTCTCCCTCCACGAAATAGTTTTGTAGTGTCGAAAGGATGTGTGGTTTCCGGTAGGGATTAGTTCTGGACGGCGAAACCCTGTCGGATAGGTGACACCGGATGTGTGCCACCCGGTGGAGAGGTCGTACACTTGATCTTTTGTTTGAGGTTCTGTCCGAGGGATTGTCCGCCGAACTATTCGAGGGAGAACATTCTCGCGGTTGGGAGGTTCTAAATTCCTAACTACGGGGATCTGCATGAACGATCTTCACAGTCTCTCCTCGTGTTGCACTACGAGTTGATAATGATCAGATTAAACCTTGTATGCATCTTCATAGTGGTTCTAGGCGTGTACGTAATACATTTTTTTGTTTTTTACTGCGTTACCCTACATGCCGGTTAGGCTGTACGTTTGAGGCCGGTTTCAGGCACCATCCGTTTTTTTGACCGCTTAGTGATCAGGCCGTCCATCCAGATGTTCGAGGGGGAGGGGTTGAGGTGTGCGGCTGTAGATGCTCCTATGACTAGAATTCATATTTGGACGGCCAAAATGCATCGTCATGTTAATTCAGTCAATCAATTACTCTAGAGACGCTCGTGCAAACAACCAACCATGGCTGTTTTTTTTATATGTGTAAATCATTGAACATTTATATGTCCTGAAAACCTTTCCCCAACTTATGACAGTATACTTCAACAAAAAATAGAGATGGTAAGCATTTGACCCCGCTTAATCAATCCACATGTGTTAGAAGAAATCTAAAGTATCCAACCAGACAAGATCAATCAAAAAGTAGCTTTTTTTTGGGATGTCATTATACATGCTGACCCGATGAAGTACGTCTTGATGAACTAGGAAAAAGAATCCACAAAAGACATGTTATTTAGACCACTTGATTGGAAAAGAATAAACCCTTTTGATTCTCTCTGTATTCCGAAGGACTCCACATTATGTATGCAACTTTGAAAAACCAATAATAAAAATACTAAGGACACAACACAAGCAACACATATAGCAGCCTTACAAGGACATCACATTTCCACTTGTGCGTGTTTTTATCTCAAATTGCGCATGAATTAAATTATTAGAAAAAAATGTGAAACCATAATAAAAGCCAGATTAACATCTACTCTCTCCTTTTCTATAATATAAAAGTGTTTTTATGTAAAAGTATTCTTCTATAATGGGATGAAGGGAGTATAAAAAAACATTGCGATGAGCAAAAACACTGATTATAATTTCACGTGTATATGAGTGCACCAACCTGTATATACTCTCTTCATTTCATAATATAGCGTGTCCTCGATTTTTGAGCTTTAAATTTGATCATGAATTTAATTAACAAGACCGATTGCGGTAGGAGTAAAAATTGTATCATCAAAAACTTGATTCGAATACGAATTTAATGATATAATTGTTACTCCCGTCGCAATTGGTCTCGTTGGTTAAATATATGATCAAACTTAGATTTGAAAAAAGCGCGGACGCACCATATCATGGAATGGAGGAAGTATGAAATTTTGTTGTTTAAAAAAAAACTGTATATATATTGGTTTTTATAAACATGATTTTACCAAAACATGATTGGTCAAGAAGATGTGACAAAAACAATGTTTCTAAACGAGAATGACAAAAATATCGCAGGGGTCGTGTGGAAACCCGAAAATGGACGAGAAAAACAAAACATTAAGCTAGGGTTTATGAGGGCCCACGCGCAGCCGCTCTCGCCATCGCTGCGCCTGCGTGCGCCGTATATTTTCTCCGCCTTTATTCTCCCTTCCTCCCTCCCCTCCACCACCTATCCGCCGCCTCCCCCCACCCTCCACAAACCCACGCAGCTCCAGCGGCGCAGGCGCATCCCAGCTCACCGGCGGAGATGGGCGGCCCAGGCCTCTACACCGGGATCGGCAAGAAGGCCAAGGGTGAGCGCCCGATCCTCCGCCCCTCCCGCCCGACCCGCGTTCGTGGGATTTCCCCCCTCCGAGCTAGCTTCCTCCCTGTGAGATGTGCTGATTCATGTTGCTCGCTCGCTCTCTCGCTGCAGATCTGCTGTACAGGGACTACCAGACCGACCACAAGTTCACCCTCACCACCTACACCGCCAATGGCGCCGTAAGTGCTCCCCCGACATCTCGTCTCTTCGCGTCGTCGCGTGGTCCGCCGTGCGGGAAAGAGACGCGGTCTGATCCGGCCTCTTGGAGGATTATTAGGTTTCTCTGATCTGGTCGCGCGATTTATTGTCGTTCCGTCTGATCCGAGTAACTGATCGCTGGGTAGTGGTTTGACGACTTCTGGGTAGCGAAATGGTATTTGGATAGGTATAGTGCTGCATATGGCTTCGCTGATTTGTTGTGGTTCACACTTGTTTGGCTTATAGTAGAATTGATTCTGTTGGTTAGGACTTCGGGAGAATGGGATGGAACTCAATGTGCTAGCCTTGTCATGGTCCTGAATTCTCCGGGGAGTTGTGGCGCGATAGCTTGTTATAGAAAGTGCGCTTAATATGTGTTGGTAGGTAGGTTAGATTTCGAGGCTTGAACCGCGTATTTCGACATCTAAGTCATCAACATAGGGCTGTACCTTGGAGAACAATGGCTGCATTACTGTTTTATTATTGAGGTAGCTATCTTGCTAGTAAATTACAATTACAACAATGTTTAAGGACTGTTGTGCTGCATTTTCTGGGGCTGCACATGGTACTCTTCTGTCATTGGTCGATCAGGTAATACAGTCATTCGTTAGACCAAAAGAAATGGGCTAATCTGATGTTCCAAAAAGTATTCTACTTTATTTTCTGGGCGTTTCCTCATTTTGGTGGCGCTGGGGGAGGTTTGGGTGCTCGGGTAGATTTGGGTTATGATTTTTTTCCATCTAAAATAAAAATAAGATACGTATGCTGAGTCTAAAGCAAATGGATTTATGCTGCCATCAATCTCTTCAAAACATGCTATATTTCTTCAAATTAGCATTATAGTGGATGCACCCCATTCTTAGAACATAATCTTTGTGTGAAGTGCCATTACAGTGAAATATAGTGTCACTGATGTAATTCTGTACATATCCTAGAGTTCTCTTGAAATTACTTTTTCTTGTGACAACTATTGTTATTTTGACATTGCTATGGTAACGGTGCGGTACCTATGATATAAGTTCTATTGTCTTTAACATCTGCTTTGAATTCTCTTACGCAGGCAATTACTGCTACCAGTACAAAGAAGGCTGATCTGATACTTGGTGAGATCCAATCACAGATCAAGAACAAAAACATCACTGTAGATGTGAAGGCAAACTCAGCATCAAATGTATGTCTCTCTCCCTCTCATCAAACATTACAATTATTCTGCTGTGTTTCCAGTTTTTGGTACTGATTGATTTGTTCTCTTGGGCAGGTCATTACTACAATTACCGCTGATGATCTTGCAGCGCCAGGGCTGAAGACCATCTTGAGCTTTGCTGTTCCTGATCAGAAATCTGGAAAGGTCGTACCCTAACCCTGAATGTAATGATTTCTTAACTGGTTGTTGCTTACATTTGATTATTTCTTTTTGTGCAGGTTGAGCTCCAGTACTTGCATGATTATGCTGGTATTAATGCAAGCATTGGCTTGACTGCCAATCCTGTAGTCAACCTCTCTGCCGCGTTTGGAACTAGTGCTCTAGCTGTTGGTGCTGATGTGTCGCTTGATACAGCCACCAAGAATTTCACCAAATACAATGCTGCGTTTAGCTACACTAACCAAGATCTTATCGCATCCCTGAACCTGTGAGTTTTCAAGATCTAGCTATGTAAACTGTATTTCCAAGTATTACTTTGCCAATCTTAGCTTATGATCCTTGTGACATCTGCATACGTAGATGTTAATCTTCACTATTTGTTGCATCTCACTTAGAAGTTATTGTGCAGTTGAGACAGTATACAAATAGCTAAAATATAACTTTCCAAGGTCTTTTTGTGTTATATTAGTTCATTCTCATTCATCTATTATTTGCTTGGTAGTTGCAACATGTTGCTAACAAACTCTTGTATTGTTGCAACCACAAATTAAACTGATCTAGCAAGCAGTTGCTGTGTGCTTTTATTAGTTTTTCTTCTTCAAATCGGACATCCTTTCTCAACTAGCTAGTACTGAGCAGCGTCCCTTGAAGAATACAGATTGTGAGCTGTTAGATTCTTTAATTCAAACCAATTAACGAGCTCTTGTTCTTATTTCTATCATATGTTTGGTCGTTAAACATTTGCTTCAATTAGCTTCCTCAGAAGAATCAAAATGTGTATGAGCTGATGCAGTTAACCAGGAACTAAAGTCAACTCACAGAGCACCCTTGGCTGGTTCCCACTAACGATTTGAAATTGAAATATTCTTGCAGGAACAACAAGGGGGACAGCCTCACCGCATCCTATTACCACAATGTGGAGAAATCCGGCACAGCTGTCGGGGCGGAGCTGACCCACAGCTTCTCGAGCAACGAGAACAGCCTCAGCTTCGGCACCCAGCAGACTCTGGACCCGCTCACCCTTGTGAAGGCCCGCATCAACAACTCTGGCAAGGCCAGTGCGCTAATCCAGCACGAGTTCAGGCCAAAGTCGCTGTGCACCATCTCGGCCGAGGTCGACACCAAGGCGATCGAGAAGAGCTCGAAGGTCGGCATCGCGATTGCCCTCAAGCCTTGATGGCGAAATCAAGCCCTCCCTTCTCCAGGCTCTCAGGGGTGTTCGTTGGTTTAGGAAGAAATCGGGGTGATTTGACAAATACTTCACACGCCTTGGGCGCGTTGCTGCAGTCTGTTAGATTTGAAGAACTGCCGTGTTTCATTCCTGATGAATTTTGTCTTTTTGGTCGGTGTAGTGCCTGCCCGTTGAGCCACACTTCGCAGTAATAATTCAAGCTCTGAAAATTCTGAACTTGATTCAGCATTCATTCTTTTCTTCCATTTTTTTGCCCCAAAATTTCAACTTCATGTGGTAGTCTACTTTGGGAGAAGATATTGATGCCTGAATTGAGCCCTCAATCAGGCCATGACAGTATGACACACATCTAGAACTGCAACGAACGGCTGACTGGTTGGCCACGTCGGAAAGTGTCGTGCAAGCGTGCGGCTGATCCGCTGGCCACGTGGCGGAAGAGGAGATTTACGTTTGTGCCACTTATCCCCATGAGAATCGTCTCTTATCTCCTCTCGTTTCCGTCGCGACGAAACATGCATCAACGTCTACGTACGTGGGGTACTAGCTAGTGTCTCGCTCGATATCTCGTCCTCACGGCCGCAGCGTCGGCAATGGCGCCGTCGTCGTCGCTCTACTCCTCCGGCCGCTTCCTCTCCTCCCGCCCGGCGTCCAAGGCGATGCCCGTACGCGGTCTCCTCACTCGCGATGGGAGCAGGTGGGTCAGGCCCTCGTGCTCCCTGTCCATGAACGGCTGCGCGGCCGGCGCCGGCGACCGGGGCGCGGTGACCATGCGCGAGACGCGGGCCCTGCCGGCCGCGTCGGCGCCGCAGGAGGCCGTGGGGCAGCTCAGGGCCGCCGTCGCCGCACTCAGCGCCGACCCGCCGGTGTCCTCCTCCGGCATCATCCGCATAGAGGTAGCAAAGCATATCCCTCGTCAATGGCGCGTGGGCCGTACGTGTGGAATTGCGTTTGATTGTATTCGTATAAAATGCGCGCGCGCGCGCATGCAGGTGCCGATTCGGCAGCGAGGGGACGCCATCGAGTGGCTGCACGCGCAGAGGCAGAGCTCCCTGCCCCGCTGCTTCTTTTCCGCCCGGGCGCCGCTGCCGGACACGCCGGCACTCGCCGTGGGCAGCCGCAGCAGCAACGGCAACGGCAACGGTAACGGCGGCTACGAGGAGCAGTGGGAGCAGCCGGTGAGCGTCGCCGGCGTGGGGTCGGCGGTCTTCTTCCGCGGCACGGACCCCTTCTCCCTCCGCGACTGGCGAGCCATCAAGAGGTAGCGTACCCACATGATAAGCAAAACCTCACTCACATGATAAGCAAAACCTCACTGCTCAATGAACCATGTCAGCTTGACCTCCTGTTCTATGTCCGCCAAGGTTTCTTTCAAGGGATTGCCCGCTGATCCGCGCCTACGGCGCCATCCGTTTCGACGCGTCGAGCGACACCTCCATCGAATGGGAGGACTACGGCGCATTCTACTTCGTCGTTCCGCAAGTAAGTCGATCAGTGCGACTGCACTGCTGACAAATTTCATTTTGCATGATGAATGCAATGTAAGAATGTATACTGCATTGCAGGTTGAGTTCAGCGAGCTCGAGGAGGGCTCGGTTCTCGCGACGACGATCGCGTGGGACGACTCGCTTTCTTGGACATGGCGGAGCGCCGTGGACGAGCTCCAATCAACATTGCGCGAGGCATGGCATTTTATTTCCCTGCATTGTCATGTGGAAGATAGTAAGTTGGCAACCACTAATTCGAATTTGTATGCAGATATCACCCTCTTCAGTTAAGGTGAACAAGTCCACCCTACAAACCGCCATCATAAATCTCAATCATGTCCCCACCAAGGCGTCCTGGGATCTTGCTGTTACTCAAGCTCTTCGGATGATCAAAGGGAGCCAGACGGAATTAGTGAAGGTAAACCATTCATTACGTCACTGCTCGCCAAAACAAAAACTAGACGAGTAAATTCTTTTACCTATCTTTTTGCGAGTACAGAGAGAGGTTTTACTTCAACCAATCTCTTCCAAATCTGATGTTTGTGTCAATGCTAGAATTTTCCAGTTAGTTAAGAAAATACTTGTTCACCACATATTTTGAACTTCCCAATGGAATATTTTCTGCAGGTTGTGCTGGCAAGGTGCAGCAGGTACATCACTGATACCTGCATTGACCCTTTGGAGCTGTTAGCTTGTCTGAAGGTATGTTGTATTTGTTGTCCATCCCCTCTCCTCATGCTGTACTCAAATCATCTAGTTTACGAGAGGATCACTCTGTGACTCTTGTGTGTATAGGTTGAGGGCCAGAATGCCTACCAGTTCTGCATACAGCCACCTGATGCTCCTGCATTTGTTGGAAATAGTGTATGTCTTCTGCGATACACTTCCTTTTCTTCCTGATACACCTGACCTTCCTTCATAACATGTGTAGTAAGAATCCTGTTTAGAAATAGGTCTTACTTATGCCTTCTGCATTGTTTATCTGTGTATTTTTGCTCTAGCATTGTTAAATAACCGTGTTCTAACTATTGCTAATTTTATCCAAACATTCTGAATAGCCAGAGCAACTATTTCACCGGAAATACCTGAACATTTCCAGCGAGGCTTTAGCCGGTACACGAGCAAGAGGGAAAACTAGGGCTGATGATTTTAAAATTGGCCAGGATTTGCTTCTAAGGTTTGTTTCCCCTCTTTCTGTTCATAATCATAAAGATTGGCATATTTCTGAAATTTTGCGGTGATATCGGCACCTTGTATGAGAACCGGCTGGTCAGTAATGTGAATAATTCTTGCAGCATCAAAGAGGACACTGAATTTACTATAGTACGGGAAAACATAAAGAAGAAGCTTGAGGCAAGTTAAGTTTCACAGTCCTATTTCGATATGATCCTGGAATAGTTTGTTTTGCTCTTGGTACTCAGCAGTAATGCTTTTCCGAAGACAAATTATGGTTACTGCAATTTTTATTGAACCAGTGGATCTGATCTGATCTGCAGATGATATGTGATGAGGTTGTTGTCAATCCCAGCAAGGCCCTTCGGAAACTTCCAAGAGTACAACATTTATCAGCTCAATTAGCTGCAAGATTAAGAAATGAGGACGATGAGGTAATCTATAAGTCGAACATTCTCTGTCACTTGGATATGTAGGGATCATTTGAATTTTCTTTTGCCTTGGATTATCGGAGACATCGTTTACTGTTCATATAATAGACTATTGATACTTTGTGCTGGTACTGCAGTTTGACATCTTAAATGCTCTTCATCCAAGCCCAGCTGTTTGTGGTTTGCCCACTGAAGAAGCGCGCCAATTCATACGAGATTATGGTGTGTGCCTGTATTCTGGTTAAAATGTTATCTATAAACTAATATGTACAACATGTGTTTTGTATTTCTATGCAACCTATTGATGGTGATCTCTGAATGCTATTTTCTGATGTTGCAGAAATTTTCGACCGTGGAATGTATGCTGGACCTGTTGGATGGTTTGGTGGAGCTGAAAGTGAGTTTGCTGTTGGGATTCGATCAGCACTACTTGGAAAAGTAAATAAAACTACATGTCATCAATATTTGTAAACCTTATCCTTGATAACTTATCCTAATTTAGAAGCACAAGTCACGTAGCTGTCTTGTCCAGGGATATAGCACTTTAGTTTATGCCGGTGCCGGGATTGTCGAAGGTACAAATCCATCTTTTGAATGGGATGAGCTTGATCTCAAAGCATCTCAGGTAGTCTCTGTCCAACATCATGATTGCTATTTCTGACTTCTATTTGAAATGCTAACGCGTTAGATTTTATGATTATTTTCAGTTTGCAAAATTGTTGCAGTATCAAGAACATCATATTTGCTACCAAGAGGCAGGAAACATGGGGACATTGATTTGAACCGTAACTAGTAAGTCATCAGAGGTTACAATACTAAGAAAGAGGCGGGAAATTACGTTATCTCAATCTTATAGTATGTCTACAACTTCAGTTTCTGATCTGACAATGGAACCCCGATGTGTTGATTATGAACTCCTACAGGGAAGTTTTGATTTGGTGGGAAGATTCTAAATGGAGTTCATTTCTGCTTGTGTGCGTGCGTAGTAAACTTCAAAGGATTTCAGCCTGATTTGCATGGCCCCTGAAGATGCAATCACAAAAATATCGATTTGAGGAGATGACAGTGATGATAGTCATGGAGCGTACAAAAGATTAAATAAAAGCATATTAGATAATTATATGTACAATGATTGTAACAAGTCAGTTTAGTGCAAGTGTATATTACCATTCTTTTGAGTTCTTCTCCGGCCTGGTTGTTCAATTGCTTATATGATCTGGATGCTTCTTCTTGCAAGCATAATGTACCTAATGCCTTATTTTCATCTGATGGGCAATGACATAGATCATTCATTTATATTTGTATAAGAACAATTCTTACTCCAGTTGGTGCCTATTGCAGTGATTCTTACAGCGCGTGGCATAATCTCCGAGCCCATGATCCCCTTTCTCATTCAACTGTAGTCACAAAAAATAAGCCAACTACACAAAGCCACAACTTTTGGAAAATTTCACAGGCAACCACAATTTCCAGGACAAACCTGACATGCATGGTCCACATCGCAGCTCCCACGTGGAAGAAGATGGAAAGATTAGTGGAGTTGGGGTTGGGGTTATACAAAATTGGGGATTTGCAGTAGGATAAATTGGAGTCTTGATAGAATTTGTGTTGTGAATGATACTCCTTTCCTCCGGGTTTATAAGGCTTAATACGTATCAATATTTACTTTAAATATCAATTAGACCACTAACATATGGGATTTACGCCACAAAAGTACACCATCAAATTCACATTTCAAAGAAGCTTCCAACAGTATAATTTTAATGGAATGTACCTCATATATTGTTGATCGAGCTTTTGTTAAAGTAAATAATAAAATACATATATGCACAGGCACGAACGGCGAGCTATATCTGAAACAATGAAAAACATCACATACATGCCTTATAAATCCGGATGAAGAGAGTATTGATTATTTTAATTAGTTTATTTCGGTAGAAATTTTCCATGGATGGCCTGTGCAGGAGCTATAATGTGCCTATGTCGGTTAGTTTTGTGCTTAGTTCAGTACAAAAAGAGAATTTGAGTTGTGTGATTCAAGTTGGGAACGGGTATCCAAGGGACGGGGAAGTTGATAGGGAGGTGCTAAGATTAATACCTACTGGGGTATATGCTATGCCGGTAGTCATTATTCTGTTAGGGAACGCTGATGGGCCAAGTTTAATATCGACTTGATGTTGTTGGGTCAAATATATTACACAACGGGTGGGATGAGATAGTGCCACATGTAACGGTTACCCTATTTGTATACATTACAAATCACTAGTGGGTTCCTAAACCTAAGCTCCCTCCCATCTAACTAGAAAAATCCATCTTCCCACGCAGCCACGTCCAAAAGACACCCGAACCTCAAGCTGTTGAGCCCACTTGCCCAAAATGACTTAACCTAGCCTAGCCCAGTGGCAAAGCCCATCCTAGTTGGGTAATCGTTTTCTTCTTCACAAAATCGACATATACATGTATAATTCTTGCAAAAATAATTACAAATTCATGTATTTGACCATACGATTTTAGATTGACGACACAAGGTTGAAGTCATGACACTGCCACCGGCCTAGCCCAAAGGCTAAATTCCTGATGTATAGTGTGTTGGTACTTGCAAGTGCGGGTTTCCCTGTGGGGATGAAAAACCCAATGGGTAAGAGTATGTACTTCTTTTTATCCGTGTACCCTAGGGATGGAGATGGGGATGGGGATTGTAGGATCGAAAGTAGGTCTAGAGGGGGGTGATTAGACTACTTGACCAAATAAAACTATGTTTTTTCCCAATTTTAATTCTTGGCAAGTTTTAGTATTCATAACATATCAAGTACACCCTACACATGCAAGTCTAAGAGTATAACAACGGAAAATAACAGCAAGCATGAGTAAAAGGATAGGGTAGGAAGATCAAACGCAATTGTAGACACGATGATTTTTCCCGTGGTTCCGATAGGTGGTGCTATCGTACATCCACGTTCATGGAGTCTTCAACCCACGGAGGGTAATGGTCGCGAGAGTCCACGAAGGGCTCTACCCACGGAGGGTTCCACGAAGAAGCAACCTTGACTATACCATGACGGCCTACGTCCACGGAGGACTAGCCTTACTCGGGGTAGATCTTTACGAAGTAGGCGATATCCTTGCCCTTACAAACTTCTTGGTTCACTTCACAACACGAAGTAGGAGGCTCCCAAGCGACACCTAACCAATCTAGGAGGCACCACCCTCCAAAAGGTAATAGGCTCGGTAATAACGACGAACTCCTTGCTCTTATGCTTCAAGATGATAGACTTCTCAACACACAATCACTCTCTCACAGATTTGGCTTGGTAGAAGAGATGGGATTGGTGGAAAGCAACTTGGGGAGGATAGAAATCAAGATCCATATGGTTGGAGTGGAAGATCTTGACCTCAACACAAGGGTAGGTGGCTCTCTCTTAGAAAACCGAGTAGGATAGGTATGGAATAGTTCTGAGTGCTTCACTTTCGAGTGGGTGGTGTTGAAGAGGTATATATAGGCATCCCCAAAAATCCAACCGTTACACACAAAATGACAAACTCGGTGACACCGATGTGTTAATCTTGGTGGTACCAAAGTGACCAAAAGGTGGCAACTTTTGAATCTCGGTGAGACCGATATAGGATTCTCGGTTGCATTGACAAGGTGACCAACGGTCAGAATTGCCAAACTCGGTGATGCCGATTCAACATTCTCGGACGGACCGAAAGTGTGAACTTGCGTAATAGAAAGTTGGCAGCCCAACTCGGTGGCACCGAAAGCAGTGTCGACTGCATCGAAGTGGCTAGGGTTTGGCTGAGTCTGTCTAGGGTTTGGAATCGGTGGCACCGAGATAGGAATGTTGGGTGCATCGATTTTGCATGTTTGGCTAGAGGCAGACTTTGGTGGGAGAGCTTGTGGATGTTTTTGGTGACTATCACTTGTGCATGTATGAGCATTTTGTTCACCAACAAAACCTTACCCCCTTTTAATAGTATTGGCTTTCCTATGAACTCAAAGTGATTTATCACAAATGTAAAATGTAGAGTCCTCTTGCTTGAAGCTTGGCCAACCTATTTCCTTGCATCTTGGGGTAATTCCACAATCTCCTCAATCCTTTTGCCATCCCTATCATTGAACTTGTCCTGAAATATACTTGGTGGAAACATTAGTTCAATGACTCATATGTTGTTATTAATTACCAAAACCATGAAGGGAGCAAATGTGCTTTCAATCTTCCCCTTTTTGGTAATTGATGACAACATATAGATCAAAGCTTCGACAAAGATATAATCAATGAATATAATCATCGCTTTGAGAAGTATGTGATAAGCAAGAGCTCCCTCTAAATTTGTGCATTATTTTAAATTTGCGTTTGAATGCAAATGCACAATCGATTTGGTACATGGGTCACTTCTTACATGTCACATACCACTTGGTGGTGTGCGAGAGTAATTAGAATGAGCATCATAGCACAACACAATCAACCAAAGATGAATGATCATCACATAAGCATTAAGATGAAAGGGAATAGTAGCATCACATAATAAAGTGTATGATCAAACATCATCAAACGACCAAAAGCAATTGTTTTTGAAAACAAGCAACAAAACACCAAACGCTCTCTCACTCGAAGCCTAAAGATCTATATACACTTCTCCCCCTTTGGCAACAAGTTACCAAAAAGTTCAAAGGCATATATCTAAGCGTTCTTGGGCTGATCTCCTCCGGTTGTTGATGAAGGAGTCGAGAGAACGGCGTCGGCAAAGATCTCTGCAGATGTTTGTAGGAGATATACTCTAAAGGCATTAATAACAGTTATTTTGTATCTCCAAAGTTTGTAATGAAAGTTTATGTTCCATGCTATAACTGCAATGATTCTCGAGTCTACAATAACCACGAGGCTTGGAGGGAAACTCATGTGCACGTGTGGTATAATAAACGGTAAATTGAATTGCTAGTCTAGCCTCTAAGACTGGCTGAATTATTGCATGATGATCTTGTTTTCCTGATCATGGGCATGGCTATGCCGGCAATTTTGAGGACACGATGTTGGTAGAACACTCGTGTTGAATCGATCCGAATTGATGTTATGCTATGAGATACATTCGTCACAAGTTAATGGTTAATAACACAAAGATGGTTAACGTTTGCATAATTCCTTAGACCATGAGAGTATCGAGTTTCTTCATGCTTGCTTCATGAACTTTGGGGTTTGTTAAACGTCATCCACAAATGGGTGGCTGTTACGGCGGCTTACGGGTTCATGGAAAAGTATGTCAAGTAACTTGATAGCTCAAAATTGGGATTTTCTCCTCCGATGATGGAGAGATATCTCTGGGCCCTCTCGGTTTTACGGTATCCATCATCGTCTGGCCAGACACTTTGTGATTTGATCACGGGGATGCCGGAACGCGGGAACGAGAAAAGAGAACAATACCGACAACGAGGTAACTGGCATAGTGGACAAGTTGTTGATCCACGAGGATGCCTACATGTCTCACCTAGGGTAATTGTAACATATCGAGAAGCAACAGGAATAGCTCACGGCAACAAGAGGTTCACTCGAATATTCATTCGTGTGGGTATAGGGGTCAATATGGGTGTCCACGGCTCCGATGTTGATCATTGATCGGAAGGGGTTCCGGGTCATGTCTATGCTTCACCGAACCTATAGGGTCACACGCTTAAGGGTCATCTATCTGTTGAATACTAGACAGGGAGTCTAAGAGAAAATCACCGAAAAGTTTCGGACACCGGAAAAGTTTCGGACAGCGGAAAAGTTCCGCAGACAGGACACTGGAACAGTTTCGGTAAAACTAAAAAGTAGTTTCAGGGGATACCATTAAGTCAAATTGGTTTCGGCACATGCCTGATAATTCTTGGAGGGTGCCAGAATCATTCTGGAAACTTCTGGGAATTTTCCGGAAGAAAAACCGGAAATGTTCCGGAGCTGCAGGAACCGCTTTAGATGCTTTTCGCAGATGAAAATCACTATTCTGGAATTGTTCCGGATCGCATTAAAAATTATTTTAGTGGGGTAATAGAATTGTTCTAAGCCCACATAAATATTTTCAGTTCGATCAGACGCTGAAAAATGTCGTCGTGAATAGTGAAAGTGCTTTTTGGATATTTATGGAAAAACACCTTTTTGGATATTTCCAAAAAGGCTTCTAGAAGGTATTGGGGAGCAAGGTAGCTCCTCATGGGCCTCCCCAAGGGTTGTTCGGCCAAGGGTGGAGCTCCTCCATGGAGCTCCACATGGCACCCCTTTTCCTTCTTATGATTTTTTATGTGTGACATAAAGTGGGGGTAGTTTGGTATTTTCAAGTCCCAACCCTACCCCTTGGTTTTCCTATAAATAGAGGAGATGTGGGCTGCCATCTCTTCATCCTTGTGCTCTCATACACATGCTTTGATTTGCAAGCTCTCCCTCTCCCTCCCACGAAAAGAGTCTTTCATAGAGCCGAAAGGCTATTTGGGTTCCGGCAGGAACTAGTTCTGGACGGCGAAGCCCTGCCGGATAGATGACACCGTATGTGTGCAACCCCGTAGAGAGGTCGTAGTTTAGATCTTTTGCCCGAGGGGCTGTTCGTGTGTCCTCCCATAGGGCTGTCTGAGTCTCCGTTCGAGTTTCGAGGGTCCTCCCGAAGGGCTGTCCGTGACATCGTCCGGGGGACTATCCGACCGCCTCCCGAAGGGCTGTCCGACAAGGGAGTACATCCTCACGGTTGGTAGGTTGTAAAATCCTAGCTGCGGGGATCTGCACCAACGATCTCCACTGACTCTTCTTCCGCTGCTCTTCGAGTCGGTACGGATCAGATCAAACCTTGTATGTAGTCTCCATAGTGGTCCTGGGCATGCTCTCTATACCGGAAATTTTTGTTTTCTGTCGCGTTCACCATAAGTGGCATCAAGAGCCAGGCTATGAGTAGATGCATGTTATGATCTAGAATACATGAGATGTATGGGTATTGCATAGTATAATTTTGTAGTAGATGAGATCTATTGCTGAAAATTATTTGTGCGGGTAGCAGATGAAATCTGTTACCCGATGTTCCTGTTGCTTCCCGTGAATTTGCGTAGTCCTGATCTTGATGGAATGGTGGAATCTTACAAAGTTCTGGCAATCCGCGATCCTTTCATGCTGCTCCTGAGTATGCTGATCGACAGATCAACGAAGTGCTAACAGTTCTTTGGGTTCCACCATAGTTAAAGAAAGATGGATGTTTCGCAGACGAAAGGGCAATGCAGATATGATCTGCACGGGGGTCACGCGTATGACGAAGTTTAGTATGGGGCTCGAGATTTTATTATCTCATGTTTCATACACCCTGGAAAGTTAATCTAGCAACTTGAATTATCATACTTCATGATAAACGTTGGTAGCTGCGGTTTGAGTCAAAACCTTAGAAGCCACATAAAATAAAATTTTGTATAAACCGATTAGAGGCGTCTAACTTGGTTTTGCAGGATGGTTTGCATGTGATGTGGTATAGCAATGCTCATATTCAACTTGATTATGTATGAGATGGCTATATGATGTAATTAACATGACCTGCGTGTCATGATTCGACATGATGGCTAGAGCCATATGATTGCACTTTAATGACCTGCGTGTCAACCTTATGTAATGCACTTATTTTATTAGCTATAGAGATAGCAATATTATCTGGTGCATCGACAAGGTGGTGGAAATCTTCGCAAAGGTGAACACCGACGCGAATGCCGAAGGCGAAGAAATACTTGACTTCTCCGTCAGAAGGGGCTATACCATATCATGCTAATTATGAATTGCCTGAGATGTTTACCCTTATGTTGCACCCTTCTTGATTGCGCAGTAGTCGCTTTTTATTAGGGTGATCTCTCACAAAAATATCAAGTAGTTAATGTTCTCCCAAGTGTACCGCTGTCACGGCACCTATCTTTTCGGGGTGCGCCGTGTCACACAGGTACGAACGATTAGAGAAGTGTGAGGCGGGTGAGTTGAGACCTCGTAGCAAGATCACTTGGTTGTCTTGACGTTCAGGCATGACCGTCATGAGCTCGGAACACACGCATCAAAAGATGAACAAGAGTCACATAGAGATGTGATTGGCAAGTTGGCCTACCGGTTAAGATTTTTGTCATCAGTGGTGTTACACCAATGGCAAACAATCAAGACACGGGTCTTGAATCACTTACAATCAATTTTGAGAGATATTGATTTGAGTGGGAGCGCACTTTAGAATAAAATTGTTTATTCACTAGTGCCAAAAATCATTATGAACAAAGTCTAAGTAAACTTGTGTTTTCTGTTGTAGATCAAATGGCTCGCAACACCGCGTTCAACTTAGGCCCTATGTTAGAGAAAGAGAAGTTAGCTGTGAATGGAAACAACTATGCGGACTGGGTCCGTACCCTGAGGATTGTCCTCCGGGGGTGCTAAGAAAGTGTACGTGCTTGACGGACCTCTTCCTCCTAAACCGGCGGCAACAGCCGTGGCAGACATACAAAATGTCTGGGCCACTAAGGATGATGATTACAACTTAGTGCAATGCCTCGTGCTGTCTTGCATGAGTTCAGAGCTTCAAAAAAGTTTTGAATTCCATAACTCCTTTGATATGATCAAGGATCTGGATGCTCTTTACAAGTTTAATGCATGGTCTAAACGTTTTGACATCATGAAAATGATGGCAGAGACCAAGATGGCTGAGGGCAGTTCAGTTGGCGAGCACGTAGTCAATATGATTGGCTACACTGAAAGGCTTAAAATCCTGGAATTCCCACTTCCAGAAGAGCATGTTATGGACTTGTTGCTAGGTTCACTCCCCCCGTCTTATGGCGGTTTCATCATGAACTACAACATGAATGGGATGGACAAAACAGCTAATGAGGTGCTTGCCATGCTGAAAACTGCTGAAGGAGGACTGCAGAAAAATCTCAAGCAAGTGTTGCTTGTGAATAAAACTGCCAGTTTCAAAAAGAAAGGCAAGCCAAAGAAGGGCAAGGGCGCCGGTAAGACCGGTTTCCAACGCAAATCTAAGGGCAGAGCCAAGAATGAAACTGAGTGCTTCTACTGTAAGGGCATAGGTCACTGGAAGAGAAACTGCAAGAAGTATCTGGAAGATAAGAAGTCCGGGAAAATCGGAAAAGGTATAATTGTTATACAAGTTAATGTCATTGACGTTTTGCTTGCTAGAGAAAATTCTAAGTCTTGGGTATCTGATACCGGATCGGTTGCTCACATTTGCAACTCGATACAGGGGCTTCAGAAGGTGCGCAAGCTGGTAAAGAATGAAGTCGTGATGCATGTCGGGAATGGCGCTGGGATCGCCGCTCAAGCCGTCGGCATTATGCCTCTACGTCTCCCTTCAGGATTTATTTTGGAACTTAGTAACTGTTATTTTGTTCCGTTGTTGTGTAGAAACATGATCTCTGGATCATGTTTAGTACACGATGGGTACTCCTACAAGTCTGAGAACAATGGTTGTTCACTTTAGTGTAAGGATATGTTTTATGGATTTGCACCCATTGTTGGGGACCTTTTCATACTGAATCTTGAATGTGAAAATGATGTCTTTAACGTGAATGCTAAACGCCTTAGGAAGGCTGATACCACCACCACTTTCATGTGGCATTGTCGACTTGGCCACATCGGAATGAAACGCATGCAAAGACTCCATAGAGATGGATTTTTACCGTCCCTTGATTTTGAATCATTTGACACATGTGAAGCTTGCTTGATGGAAAAAATGACCAAGACGCCATTCATGGGTCATCCTGAACGGGCGAGTGAATTATTGGAAATAATACATAGTGATGCATGTGGTCCAATGAGCACAATCGCACGGGGTGGGTATTTCTACTTCGTAACTTTTACTGATGATTTAAGTAGGTATGGATATATCTACTTGATGAAGCATAAGTCGGAAACCTTTGAAAAGTTCAAAGAATTTTAGATGAGGTAGAAAATCATCGTAACAAAAAGATTAAGTTTCTGCGGTCTGATCGCGGAGGCGAATATCTTAGTCACGAGTTTGGCCAACATCTAAGTGACCGTGGAATCGTTTCATAGCTTACGCCTCCCGGAACTCCACAGATAAATGGAGTATCGGAAAGACGTAACCGAACCCTGTTGGACATGGTAAGGTCGATGATGTCCTTTTCAGATCTACCGATATCTTTTTGGGGTCACGCACTACTCACTTCCGCTCACACACTTAACAGAGCATCGTCTAAGTCTGTTGAGATGACGCCATATGAGATATGGCACGGGAAGAAACCCGACCTGTTGTTTCTCAAAATTTGGGGTTATGAGGCATATGTAAGGCGTTTACAGCCAAGCAAACTTGATCCCAGATCAGACAAATGTTACTTTGTAGGTTATCCAAAGGAGACAGTTGGGTATTCTTTCTATCACATCTCCGAGAGCAAAGTGTTTGTTGCAAAACATGGAGTCTTTCTTGAGAAAGAGTTTCTCGCTAAAGAAGTGAGTGGGAGGACGGTACAACTTAATGAGATTAGTGAATCTTTGGCAACCGTTGATATGGCTAAGGAACCGGAAGTAATTCCGCAAATTATCCCTACAACCGAGACGGAAGTTGTCGCATGTGATGCGGGAACTTCAGACAATGTTGTAAGTAAACCGCGCAGATCAGGTAGGGCTATCCAGCCACCTGAGTATTTTCATAACGAAATCTTCATTCTTGAAGACGATGAACCTGCGCACTACAGGGAAGCGATGGTGGGGCCTAGCTCAAGGGAATGGCACAAAGCCATGAGGTCCGAAATGGAATCCATGTACGAAAACCAAGTTTGGAACTTGGAAGAACTTCCAGATGGCGTAAAACCCATTGGTTGTAAATGGATTTTCAAAAGAAAGATGGACGCAGATGGTAACATTACTATCCACAAAGCTAGACTTGTCGCGAAAGGGTTCACGCAAGTTCCAGGAGTGGACTACGACGAGACTTTCTCGCCCGTAGCTATGCTTAGGTCTATTCGGATATTACTAGCAATTGCTGCTTATTTCGATTATGAAATATGGCAGATGGATGTCAAAACGGCTTTCCTAAATGGAAACCTTGAACAGGATGTATACATGATACAACCAGAAGGTTTTGTCGATCCTAAGAATGCTGGAAAAGTATGTAAGCTTCAGAAAGCCATTTATGGTCTGAAGCAAGCATCAAGGAGCTGGAACATTCATTTTGATGAAGTGGTAAAAGAGTTTGGCTTCATCAGGAACGATGAAGAATCTTGTGTTGACAATAAGTTTAGTGGGAGCGCAAAAGCATTTCTAATCTTGTATGTGGATGACATATTGTTGATTGGAAATGATGTGAATTTTCTTAGCGAAATAAAGGACTCATTGAAAAGGATTTTTTCAATGAAAGACTTAGGTGAAGCGGCATATGTATTGGGCATCAGGATCTATAGAGATAGATCAAGACGCCTAATAGCGCTTAGCCAAAGCACGTACATTGACAAGGTATTGAAAAGGTTCAACATGGAGAACTCCAAGAAAGGCCTACTCCCATGTCACCTGGCACAGTGCTTTGCAAGAATCAGAGTCCTCGGACCCTCGATGAGCGAGTACAAATGAATGATATTCCATATGCTTCGGCAGTTGGTTCTATTATGTATGCCATGCTATGTACAAGACCGGATGTTTCCTATGCGCTAAGTGTTAGCAGCCGGTACCAAGGTGATCCAGGATTGGAACACTGGGCCGCAGTCAAGGGTATTCTTAAGTACCTCAGAAGGAACAAGGATTTACTCCTTGTGTACGGAGGTGATGAAGAGCTCATTGTAAGTTGTTACACTGATGCAGGCTTCATGACTGACCCAGATGACTTCAAATCTCAATCTGGCTATGTTTTCATATTGAATGGCGGCGCAGTTGATTGGAAAAGTTCCAAACAAAAGACTATGGCGGATTCTACGATGGAGGCGGAATATGTTGCTGCTTCTGAAGCCTCCAAGCAAGTTGTCGGTATCAAGCAATTTCTTGAAGACCTTGGTGTGGTTCCAAGTGCTCTGGACCCGGTGGAGATCTATTGTGATAATAGTGGCGCCGTGGCTCAGGCAAGGGAGCCATGTCCGCACCATAAGACAATGCACATTCAACGCAAATATAAACTCATTCGACATCATGTCGAAGAAGGTTTAGTGAAAGTATGCAAAGTTCACACAGATCTGAATGTGTTAGACCCGATGACAAAGCCTCTACCACGAGCAAAGCATGAGCAACACTGGATAGCCATTGGTGTTAGGGAAGCCATGTAACTGGATTATGACTCTAGTGCAAGTGGGAGTTTGTAGGAGATATGCCCTAGAGGCAGTAATAACAGTTATTTTGTATCTGCAAAGTTTGTAATGAAAGTTTATGTTCCATGCTATAACTGCAATGATTCTTGAGTCTACAATAACCACGAGGCTTGGAGGGAAACTCATGTGCACGTGTGGTATAATAAACGGCAAATTGAATTCCTAGTCTAGCCTCTAAGACTGGCTCAAGTATTGCATGATGATCCTGTTTTCCTGATCATGGGCATGGCTATGCCGGCAATTTTGAGGACGTGATGTTGGTAGAACACTTGTGTTGAATCGATCCGAATTTATGTTATGCTATGAGATACATTCATCACAAGTTAATGGTTAATAACACAGAGATGGTTAACGTTTGCATAATTCCTTAGACCATGAGAGTATCGAGTTTCTTCATGCTTGCTTCATGAACTTTGGGGTTTGTTAAACGTCATCCGCAAATGGGTGGCTGTTACGGCGGCTTATGGGTTCATGGAAAATTATGTCAAGTAACTTGATAGCTCAAGATTAGGATTTGCTCCTCCGACGATGGAGAGATATCTCTGGTCCCTCTCGGTGTTACGGTATCCATCATCGTCTGGCCAGACACTTTGTGATTTGATCACGGGGATGCCGGAACACAGGAACGAGAAAAGAGAACAATACCGGCAACGAGGTAACTGGCATAGTGGACAAGTTGTTGATCCACGAGGATGCCTACATGTCTCACCTCGGGTAATTGTAACATATCGCGAAGCAACAGGAATAGCTCACGGCAACTAGAGGTTCACTCAAATATTAATTCGTGTGGGTATAGGGGTTAATATGGGTGTCCACGGCTCCGATGTTGATCATTGATCGGAAGGGGTTCTGGTTCATGTCTATGCTTCACCGAACCTATAGGGTCACATGCTTAAGGGTCATCGATCTGTTGAATACTAGACAGGGAGTCTGAGAGAAAATCACCGAAAAGTTTCGGACACCGGAAAAGTTTCGGACAGTGGAAAAGTTCCGCAGACAGGACACCGGAACAGTTTTTGTAAAACTAAAAAGTAGTTTCAGGGGATACCATTAAGTCAAATTGGTTTCGGCACATGCCTGATAATTCTTGGAGGGTGCCAGAATCATTCTGGAAACTTCTGGGAATTTTCCGGCAGAAAAACCGGAAATGTTCCGGAGCTGCAGGAACCGCTTCAGATGCTTTTCGCAGATGAAAATCACTATTCTGGAATTGTTCCGGATCGCATTAAAGGGGTACTAGAATTGTTCTAAGCCCACATAAATATTTTCAGTTCGATCAGACGCTGAAAAATGTCGTCGTGAATAGTGAAAGTGCTTTTTGGATATTTCCAAAAAGGCTTCTAGAAGGTATTGGGGAGCAAGGTAGCTCCTCATGCCCCCCCAAGGGTTGTCCGGCCATGGGTGGAGCTCCTCCATGGAGCTCCACATGGCACCCCTTTTCCTTCTTATGATTTTTTATGTGTGACATAAAGTGGGGGTAGTTTGGTATTTTCAAGTCCCAACCCTACCCCTTGGTTTTTCTATAAATAGAGGAGATGTGGGCTGCCATCTATTCATCCTTGTGCTCTCATACACAAGCTTTGCTTTGCAAGCTCTCTCTCTCCCTCCCACGAAAAGAGTCTTTCGTAGAGCCAAAAGGCTGTTTGGGTTCCGGCAGGAACTAGTTCTCGACGGCGAAGCCCTGCCGGATAGATGACACCGTATGTGTGCAACCCCGTAGAGAGGTCGTAGTTTCGATCTTTTGCCCGAGGGGCTGTTCATGTGTCCTCCCGTAGGGCTGTCCGAGTCTCCGTTCGAGTTTCGAGGGTCCTTCCGAAGGGCTGTCCGCGACATCGTCTGGGGGACTGTCCGACCGCCTCCCGAAGGGCTGTCCGACGAGGGAGTACATCCTTGCGGTTGGGAGGTTGTAAAATCCTAGCTGCAAGGATTTGCACCAACGATCTCCACCGACTCTTCTTCCGCTGCGCTTTGAGTCGGTACGGATCAGATCAAACCTTATATGCAGTCTCCATAGTGGTCCTGGGCATGCTCGCTATACCGGAAATTTTTGTTTTCTGTCGCCTTCCCCATAAATGTCGTGGATGGAGCTGGAGTGGTCACTGGAGGAACTGGAGCCGACGGAACAGGAGATGTGCTAACAGTAGCAGGAGCTGATGAAGAGGGCCTCATGTTTGGTGCAGGCACTGTGGATGATCTAGCCTGAGTAGTGAACTGTGTGCTTGGCCTGAGAGGTGATCCATCCATCCTCCTCCTCCTCCTCCTCCTCATCATCATCATCCGAAGAAGAAGTAGAAGAGACCCGAGGGATGTGCACTGAGTAACTTCCTTCTGAAGCTCTATGACTGTCTTAGTCACCTTGTCCACCTTGTCAACAAGAGTCTTGATCCTTGTCTCAAAGATCCTCACAAGACTATTCTGGTTATCCAGAATCCCCTTGATATCCTTCTGCATGCCCTGAACTGTTGAGATCAAAAGATCCATTTTCTCATTTCTGGAACCGGGGGCTTGAGCACTAGCGGCTCGAACTGCTTCTGCCTCTGCCTGTGCTGTAGCAGATGTGGGATGATCTAGGTCCATCACCACAACATTATCCTCGAGTTCTGGCTGTAGGGGCAGATGTGGACGGTCTAGAGAAAATATGTGCTTCTCCAACTGAGAGTTGATAAGCATCTGGATGTAGGGTGCATAGCAGCAAGAGCGCTTCTGATTAGCAGCAACCCTCTTGATTGTCTCAACAATCAAATCCATGACTCTAATCCTAGTATGTCCATCAAGGTGGATCAACATGTTGATGGAGTAGCCTCGGATCATCTTGTCATCTCCTAACTTGGGCATCAAGGTATGCCTTAGAATAGTGTTCATGGTACAGAGGCCTACTTGCAGATAGTAGATGGACCCTAGCTTGTGAGATTGCACTTTGTCTGCGGGGATAGGAGTATACATATCCTCCATGGCATTGCGGCTTGCCTTGGATTGTGAGTATACATCCAGATCACCATCCTGAACCTCTGGAACTCTTAGAAGTGCATCCCACTCATCAACAGTGGATTCTTACCTTGCTCCTTCAGTCATCCATACAATTCTACCATCTTCGTATAAATATGCAGTGGAGTAGAATTGCACGATCATCTCATTGTTCCATGCAGTAAGCTCTCTACCAATGACCTCATCCAGACCAATGCAGTGGAAATTATCTTGGACACTTGGAAAGTAGTCCTCATTCTCCTTAATGAATTTCCAATCAACATATCTCATATCACTAACAACCGGGCTCTTGTCTAGCAGCACTATCTCATAAAAGTCCTGTTGCTCTTCAGTGTAGAACCTGTAGTCAACAACAGTTTTCTTCCTCTGGGCATAAGGATCTATAGCTCTCCAAGCTCTCAATCCCGAGTCTTTCCTCTTCTTCATATCTTCAACAACTAAGTGGCCGACATCATGTAATGGAAGATGTGGTCTGAGCTTCATAAATGTAGTCAAGTCATCATCATCTTCAAATCTGGAGGCAGTTTCTTTATTGTTTTCAGAAGCTGGAATATCTTTGGTGGTCCTCTTGGACTTTTGTGCAGCAGCCTTCTTGGATGTAGGCTTGGTGCTCTTGGATATGCCAGTCTTTGGCATAGCATCAGCCATAAGCTTCTTGGCCTTCTTCTTGGGAGGAGCCTTTGTTGCTGGCTCATCCTCCTCTTCCTCAGCAGCAGCACCAACAACCTCCTATGGATCTTCATACATGGAGGTAGGCCTGCCAATCACATGAATAATCCTCTTCCTCGCTTTATTCTCCCGTGCCTTCTTAGGCATAGACTTCCTTGGGGGATCAATATACATTATGTCCCTAGCACTCTCATGTGCTTTGATAGTTTCAGAGCTGGCATAGACCTTGCTGACAACTCTTCTAGAAGAAGTAGCTTCAATAGCAGACTTCTTAGCAGCCTTTTCTTGCTTCTTGGCAAGAATCTCCTCAGGAACAAAGTCTGAATCTTCTTCATCAGAATTTAGCTTCTTCTTGGTCCTGGTGGCATCCTTGGGCAACCCATGGGAGTTGGGGGTGCCTGGATCTGAAAATGAACTGGACTCTAGGCTTGTGCCTAAACTCATGTCAGCACCCTGCTCTGGCATATTCTAACTGTCCTCAACATCTGACATACTGACCCTATGAATAGTGTATAGAAGAGCAGAAGTAGATGATTCATCATAAAATGAGGCTGGTTTTTGAAAGTTTGAACAATAGATTTTCAAAGTTTTTTGCATTTTGTCAAATGAAAATCGGTACAGCCGAAGCAAGATTTTTGGTGCCATCGAGACTGACTGTCCCTCTTAACAGAACCTTGGCACTCTTTTCGGTGAGACCGAAAAGAAGTACTCGGTTCCACCAAGACCGTTCTCAGCAACACAGAAAGACAAATTGGTGAGGCCGATTTGTTTGCTTCGGTTCCACCGAGTTCCATCGGGCGGACGGCAAAACCCTAGAAAATCTAATATTCCCTAGTCTATCGGAATTTTGAGTGGATATGAGTGCATGCAAAGAGTGTCTATAGATAAACTTCAATCCATTACACAAGAATCGATCGAGGAGCGCAAAAGAGGTCGAATCCGTACCCTAACTTGGCGTGGATCCTCTACGGCAACGACGATGGAGAGGATTTCGTCGGCGACAACGATTCCCAGCGGCGGAGGAGCGCAGGGAGACAAGGGCGACGACCAGGGGTCTCGTAGGCAGCAGCTTAGGGTTCTAAGGCATGACGATTGAGATTGAATTTCAAAGCATCGGGGTCCACAACTTATATACCCACCACTGTCGGTGTCACCAATTCAAACTTTTTGGTGTCACCGAGTTCCTCAACTGTCTGTTGACAAGGAAACTCGATGTAACCGAGAAGATGGAATCGATGGTACCAAGATTGAAAACCAGATCAACCCTAGGCATTCAGTGAGACCAAGATTTTGTGGTTGGTTCCACCGAGATGCACTTAGGAGGTTTTAATGGTCAGTCCTTGTCCATACGGAACTCCGAGTGCTCCACACACAAAGGGATCGAAAAGCACTTGTTCAAATTTTGTGATGCAACATGAATATAGTATGAGGTCAGAAAGCATAGATAGCTAAAGAAGTGGTCCTAGGCATTCTTGTATATCCAATTGACAAAAGATAAATCAAAAGCCAAATAGCAACACTTGGATATCCTCGAATGAGTAAATAAATGCAGACCAACATGCTCACACAATAAGATGTCAAATGAAATCATGGCAAACATGCAGACACACTCTAGCATCTAACAAGCACTTGGGCAATGAGGAAGTCATCTATATATGAGTATTTGACTTAGGATCCAAGTAAGAGTACTTGATCATAGGTCATACTCATCATTTAAGCACAAGTGGGGTTACCACTTTGACATAAAGCATTTAATGTTGTCACATATTAAGAGATGCTTTGACTCGAGTCTTAGAGTAAAGCTCCCCCTTGATGTGACATCCCCCCATAAGAGGGATAAACTAACCTTGGGTTTTGTCGATGAAGACTTCATGTTGGTGAGGTAGTGGTGGATGCTCAAAGTTGATGAAGATCACCAAGAGTTGGGAGCATCCTTGTTGTTTCCTTACTCTTCTCACCTACATGGGTTAGTCCCAACACACAAGAGACAAATACAAGGATATCTATGGACATGGAGTGCAAAGCATGTGAGATGATGTCCATTGATTTGTTGATTACGTTGTCCCTTTCTTACCTTTGAGGGAATGTGTGACTCCTTGATCTATTGCATAGGGTTGATGTTGATTGCAAATAGATTTTGCCAATAATGAATATGAGTGAATTTCATTGGCGGAGTCACCCCTCAAGAACTCTCTAGTTCTTCTTCTTGGGAACCCACATCAAGTTGATGGGGAACCTTGGTGTTGAAGTAGCACTTGTAGAAGTTGAGCTTGTAGTAGCCTTGGGAACCCACTTCACCAAAGCTTGGGGTTCATCTTGATACGAGTCAAAGTCCTCTTGGAGCTTGTTCTTGCCCTTGAGCTTGGTGTCTTGTGGTGGAAGTTCATCTTGCAACTTTGTTCCCTTGTGAAGAGTATTTTCATACTTTTCCTTTTGAGGAACAAACTTGGGATTGGGGTATTGACCTTCTTCCCATTCAACTCCATTAGCGTTGAAGTAGCCAACACCACAATTCTTCCGGTATCCTCCATGCTTGCGTACAGTCTCATCAAATTGTTTGTACCCTTGAAGACTCTTTTAGATACCTTTCTTTATAATTCCTTTCAATAAAGCATTTTCTTGCTCAAGTGTAACTTGCCTAAGATAATCATCAGTAGTGGAATCAATAGAACTACTAGGAGCAACATCATTGGATTTAGCATTTTTATTGTTGCTACTAGATGAAGAACGTTTCTTGACTTTGTTACTAGTTTGCTTAGATTTGACTTGTGGCATAAATGTAGACAAGAGTAGTCGCTTGGCAAGATAATATGAAGTCTTCTTTCGAAGATCGTCATTGATAGCTTTAAGAAATTCATGTTCTTGCTCCAAATTGAGCTTCTCGAAGCGTATCTTCTCATGAGTTCTTACTGTTGGAAATATGCCCTAGAGGCAATAATAATTATGTTATTATCATATTTCCATGTTCATGATAATCATTTATTATCCATGCTATAATTTTATTAATCGGAAACTCAGATACATGTGTGGATACATAGACAACACCATGTCCCTAGTATGCCTCTAATAGACTAGCTCGTTGATCAAAGATGGCTATGGTTTCCTAGTCATGGACATGAGATGTCATTTGATAACGGGATCACATCATTAGGAGAATGATGTGATGAACAATACCCAAACTACAAACGTAGCATATGATCATGTCAGTTTATTGCTACTGTTTTCTACATGTCAAGTATTTGTTCCTATGACCATAAGATCATGCAACTCACTGACGCCGGAGGAGTACATTGTGTGTATCAAATGTCGCAACGTAAGTGGGCGACTATAAAGGTGCTCTACAGGTATCTCCGAGGGTGTGTGTCGGGTTGGCATGGATCAAGACTGGGATTTTGTTACTCCGTGTGACAGAGAGGTATCTCAGGACCCACTCGGTAATACAACATCACAATAAGCCTTGTAAGCAATGTGACTAAGTGTTAGCCACGGGATCTTGTATTACGGAACAAGTAAAGAGATTGCTGGTAACGAGGTTGAACTAGGTATGGAGATGCCGACGATCGAATCTCGGGCAAGTAACATACCGAAGAAGAAAGGGAACAACATACGAGATTAATTGAATCCTTGACATAGAGGTTTGACCGATAAAGATCTTCGTAGAATATGTAGGAACCAATATGGGCATCCAGGTCCCGCTATTGGTTATTCACCGTAGAGGTGTCTCGGTCATGTCTACATAGTTCTCGAACCCGCAGGGTCTGCACACTTAAGGTTCGGTGATGTTTCGGTAGTATAGAGTTATGTATGATGGTGACCGAAGGTTGTTCGGAGTCCCGGATGACATCCCGGTTGTCATGAGGAGCTCCGGAATGGTCCAGAGGTAAAGATTGATATATAGGAAGTCCTGTTTTGGTCACCGGAAAAGTTTCGGACTCATCGGTAGTGTACAGGGATTGCCGGGAGGGTACCGGGGGACCATCGGGAGGGGTGTCTCGACCCAAGAGGCTACATGGCCTATGGGAGGAGGTAAACCAGCCCCTGGTGGGCTGGCCGAAGCCTCCTCTAAGGTCCCATGCAACTGGAGTGGTTTGAGAAGGAAAAAATCCAAAGGTGGATAGGTGGAAAGAGTTTCCAAGTGGAAAGGAGGAATCCTACTCCTAATAGGATTGGAGTAGGACTCCTCCACCTCCAATTTCGACCAAACCTTGAGGGTTTGAGGCTGACTCCTCCCCTCCCTCCCTCCTATATATACTAGAGGATATAGAGGGAAAAGCTAACCCTAATAGCCACGTGCTACCTCTCCTCTAGATCGCAGTTTCTCCTCTAGATCGGTTTTTAGCGGTGCTTAGGCGAAGCCCTGCTGGAATAGCTCCACCACCATTGCCGCAACGCCGTCGCGCTTCCGGAGAACTCATCTAACTCTCCGCTCCCTCTTGCTATATCAAGAAGACGGAGATCGTCATCGAGTTGTACGTGTGCTGAACGCGGAGGTGCCGTCCGTTCGGCGCTAGATCGGAAGGACCGTGATCAAGATCGCGAGACGATTCTTGATTGGATCGCGGGACGGATTGTGATGAGATCGTGGCACGGATCGTGATTGGATCGTGAGATGGATCATGTTAGGATCGCGGGACGCTCGGCGATTTGGATTGCGAAGATGTTCGACTACATCAACTGCGTTTCTTAATGCTCCCCGCTTAGCGATCTACAAGGGTATGTAGATCCACTCTCCCTCTCGTAGATGCTCATACCATGGATAGATCTTGTGTGTGCGTATGATTTTTTTTGTTTCCCATGCAACATTCCCCAACAGTGGCATCATGAGCTAAGTCTATGTGTAGATGAGATCTCGAGTAGAACACAAAGAGTTTGTGGGCGTTCATGCTTAGATTGCTTCCTCCCTTGGTCGTGTTTTGGTTCAGCGGTATTGTGGGATGAAGCGGCCCAGACCAACCTTACTTGTACACTTATGAGAGACCGGTTCCATCGACTAACGTGTAACTTCGTTGCACAAAGATGGCTTACGAGTGTCTGTTTCTCCTACTTTAGTTGGATCGGATTCAACAAAGGCGGTCCTTGAGAAGGTTGAAAGCAATTTATGTATCACCGTTGTGGTTTTGCGTAGGTGAGAATTGTTCTTGCTAGATACCCGTAGCAGCCACATAAAACATGCAACAACAATTAGAGGGCGTCTAACTTGTTTTTGCAGGGTATGTTGTGATGTGATATGGCCAATTACATGATGAGATATATGTGATGTATGAGATGATCATGTGTTTATAGAATATCACGACTTGCATGTCGATGAGTACGGAGATCATGCCTGCGTGTCAATCATTAAGCGCTATGTGATGCTTTACTTTATCGCTAAACGGTAGCTATAGTAGTATGAGCATGGTGGGCGTGACAACCCCGATGGCGACCCAATGATGGAGATCATGGTGTTATGCCGATGACGATGGAGATCATGCCGGTGCTTTAAGGATGGAGATCAAAAGCACAAGTTCATGGCCATATCATGTCACTTATGATTTGCATGTGATGTTAATCCTTTGATGCACCTTGTTTTTCTTAGGACGACAGTAGCATTATAAGGTGATTCCTCACTTAAATTTCAAGATAAATTGTGTTCTCCCCGGGTGTGCACCGTTGCGAAAGTTCGTCGTGTCGAGACACCACGTGATGATTGGGTGTGATAGACTCTACGTTCACATACAACGGGTGCAAGCCAGTGTTGCACATGCGGAACACTCGGGTTAAACTTGACGAGCCTAGCATCTACAGACATGGCCTCAGAACACAAGAGACCGAAAGGTCGAACATGAGTCATATAGTAGATATGATCAACATGATGATGTTCACCATTGAAACCACCTCAACTCACATGATGATCGGACTTGAGTTGGTGAATTTGGATCATGTATCACTCGAATGACCGGAGGGATGTCAATTTGAGTGGGAGTTCTTAAGTAATATGATTAGTTGAACTCATTATCATGAACATAGCCAGTAGTGTCTTTGCAAATTATGTTATAGCTTACGTTGTAGCTCCCTTGAATTTTTATATGTTCCTAGAGAAATAGAGTTGAAAGATGATGGTAGCAATATTGAGGACTGGGTCCGTGATCCGAGGATTGTCCTCATTGCTGCATAGAAGGCTTATGTCCTTAATGCACCGCTCTGTGCGCCACCTCCTCTAGCATCGTCTGTAGATGTTGTGAACATCTGACATGCAGGTTTCGATGACTACTTGATAGTTTAGTGCGTCATGCATTACGTCTTATAATTGAGGCTCCAAAACGTTTTGAATGTCATGGAACATATGAGATGTTCTAAGAGCTGAAATTGGGATCTTAGGATCGGACCCGTGTTGTGAGATATGAGATCTCCAACAAGATTCTTTGCCTGCAAGATGAAGGAGAATAGCTCAATCGTTGAGCATGTGCTTAGATTGTCTGGGGGCTACAATCGCTTGAATCGAGTGGGAGTTGATCTTCCAGATAAGATAGTGATTGATATAGTTCTCCAAGTCACTGTCACTAAGATACTAAAACTTGGTGATGAACTATAAAATGCCAGGGATGGAAATAATGATCCATGAGCTGTTCGCGATGTTTGACACCGCGAAGGTAGAAATCAAAAAGGAGCATCAAGTGTTGATGGTTATAGTAAAACCACTAGTTTCAAGAAGGGCAAGGGAAAGAAGGGAAACTTCATGGATGGAAAGTAAGTTGCTGCTCCAGTGAAGCAACCCAAAGTTGAACCCAAACCCAAGACTAAGTGCTTCTATTATGAAGAGAGCGGTCGCTGAAGCGGAACGACCCTAGATACTTGGTAGATAAGAAGGCTGGCAACGTCGACAGAAGTATATTTGATATACGTGTTATTAATGTGTGCCTTACTAGTATTCCTAGTAGCACATGGGTATTGGATACCGGATCGGTTGCTAAATGTTAGTAACTCGAAATAAAAGCTATTGAATAAACGGAGACTAGCTAAGTGTGAGGTGACGATGTGTGTTGGAAATGTTTCCCAGGTTGATGTGATGAACATCGCACGCTCTCTCTACCTTTGGGATTAGTGATAAACCTTAATAAATGTTATTTGGTGTTTTCATTAAGCATGAACGTGATTGGATCATGTTTTATTGCAACACGGTTATTCATTTCAGTTAGAGAATAATGGTTATTCTATTTACATGAATAATACCTTCAATGGTCATGCATACTTGTGGCACTGCCGCTAAATGTCATATTGGTACAAATCGCATGAAGAAACTCCATGTTGATGGATCTTTTGACTCATTCAGTTTCGAATTGGTTGAGACATGCAGACCATGCCTCTTGGGCAAGATGGCTACATACCCCGTTTTCAGTATGATGGAGCGGGCTAGTAACTTATTGGAAATAATACATGTTGATGTATGCGATCCAATGAGTGTTGTAGCATGCAGTGGATATCTTTATTTTCCTTACCTTCACTGATGATTTGAGTATATATGAGTATATTTGCTTAATGAAACACAAGTCTGAAAAGTTTGAAAAGTTCAAACAAATTCAGAGTGAAGTTTAAGATCATCGTGACAAGAATATAAAAATATCTACAATATGATCATAGAGGTGAATATCTGAGTTACGAGTATGTGAAAGTTGTTTCACAACTCACGCCACCTGGAACAGCATAGTGTGATGGTGTGTCCGAACGTCATAGTCGTGCTATATTGGATATGGTGCGTATTATGATGTCTCTTATCGTTTTGCCACTATCGTTTTGGGGTTATGCATTAGAGACAACTACACTCACTTTAAATAGGGCACCATCTAAATCCGGTGAGATGACACCATATGAATTATGGTTTGATAGAAACCTAAGTTGTCATTTCTTAATGTTTGAGGCTGCGACGCTTATGTGAAAAAGGTTTTCACCTAATGAGCTCGAACCCAAAGCGGACAAATACATCTTCATGGAATACCCTAAGAACAATTGGGTATACCTTCTATCTCAGATCCAAGTACAAAGTGTTTGTTGCTAAAACTGGGTCCTTTCTCGAGAAAGAGTTTCTCTCGAAAGAATTGAGTGGGAGGAAGATAGAACTTGATGAGGTTGTTAAACCTTTGTTCAACCAGAGAGTAGCACAGAGCAAAACGATGTTTCTCTGGAGCATACATCAATTGAAGAGGAAGTTAATGATGTTGATCATGAAGCTTCAGATCAAGTTACTATTGAACCTCGTAGGTCGACAAGGACGCATACTACTCCTAAGTGGTACGATAACCCTGTCTTGGAGGTCATGTTGTTGGACAACGATGAACCTACGAGCTATGGAGAAGCGATGATGGACCCGGATTCCGACAAATGGTTAGAGGCCATGAAATCCGAGAAAGGATCCATGTATGAAAACCAAGTATAGACTTTGGTAGACTTGCTCGTTGGACGGCAGGTCATTGAGTACAAATGGACCTTTAAGATGAAGACATACGCTGATGGTGAATGTCACCATTTATAAAGCTCGACTTGTCTCAAAGAAGTTTCCGCCCAGTTCAAGGAGTTGACTACAATGAGACTTTCTCACTCGTAGCGATGCTAAAGTCTGTTGGAATTATGTTAGCAGTTGATGTGTTTTTCAATTATGAAATCTGGCAGATGGATGTCAAAAACATCATTTCCTTCCTTGAGGAAAGGTTGTATGAGATACAACCAGAAGGTTTTGTCAGTCCTAAGGATGCTAAAAGGTGTGCAAGCTCCAGTGATCCTTTTATGGACTGGAGCAAGCATCTCGGAGCTGGAATGTACGCTTTGATGAGGTGATCAAAGTTTTTGAGTCTATACAAAGTTTATGAGAAACTTGTATTTACAATAAAGTGAGTGGGAGCACTATAGAATTTTTGATAAGCATATGTGGTTGACATATTATTGATCGAAAATGATGTAGAATTTCTGGCAAGCATAAACAGTTGTTTGAAAAGAGTTTTTCAAAGGAAGACCTGGATAAAGCTACCTAATTGTTGAGCTTCAAGATCTCTAAAGATAAATCAAGATGCTTGATGAGACTTTCAATGAGTACATACCTTGACAAGATTTTGAAAGAGTTCAAAATGGAACAGTCAAAGAAAGAGTTCTTTCCTGATTTGTAAGGTGTGAAGTTGATTGAGACTCAAAGCTCGACCACGACAGAAGAAAGAGAAAGGACGAACATCGTCCCCTATGCCTTAGCCATAGGCTCTGCATAGTATGCCATGCTGTGTACCGCACCTGTGTGTGACTTACCATGAGTCCGTCAAGGGGTACAAAAGTGGTCCAGGAGTGGATCACTGGATAGCGGTAAGGATTATCCTTAGTAACTAGAGAACTAAGGAAATATTTCTCGATTATGGAGGTGATAAAGAGTTTGTTGTAAAGGGTTACGTCGATGCAAACTTTAACACCAATCCGGATGACTCTAAGTAGCAATCCGGATACGTATAGTGGAGCAATCATTTGGAATAGCTCCAAGTGGAGTGTGGTAGCAGTGTCTACAGTATGACATAGAGATTTGCAAAGTACACACAGATCTGAATGTCGTAGACCCGTTGACTAAAAGACCTCTCTCACATGCAAAGCATGATCGAGCCCCAGAACTCATTGGGTGATAGATTCATAACAATGTGAATCACATGGTGAAGTGAACTAGATTATTGACTCTAGTGCAAATGGGAGACTGTTGGAAATATGCTCTAGAGGCAATAATAAATTGGTTATTATCATATTATCTTGTTCATGATAATCGTTTATTATCCATGCTATAATTGTATTAATCGGAAACTCAGATACATGTGTGGATAAATAGGCAACACCATGTCCCTAGTATGCCTCTAATAGACTAGCTCGTTGATCAAAGATGGCTATGGTTTCCTAGTCATGGACATGAGATGTCATTTGATAACAGGATCACATCATTAGGAGAATGATGTGATGGACAAGACCCAAACGACAAACGTAGCATATGATCGTGTCCGTTTATTGCTACTGTTTTCTACATGTCAAATATTTGTTCATATGACCATAAGATCATGCAACTCACTGACACCGGAGGAGTACCTTGTGTGTATCAAATGTTGCAATGTAACTGGGTGACTATAAAGGTGCTCTATAGGTATCTCCGAGGGTGTCTGTCGGGTTGGCATGGATCAAGACTGGGATTTGTTACTCTATGTGACGGAGAGGTATCTCAGGGCCCACTCGATAATACAACATCACAATAAGCCTTGCAAGCAATGTGATTAAGTGTTAGCCACGGGATCTTGTATTACGGAACGAGTAAAGAGACTTGCTGGTAACAAGGTTGAACTAGGTATGGAGATGCCGACGATCGAATCTTGGGCAAGTAACATACCGAAGAACAAAGGGAACAACATACGGGATTAATTGAATCCTTGACATAGAGGTTCAACCAATAAAGATCTTCGTAGAATATGTAGGAACCAATATGGGCATCTAGGTCCTGCTATTGGTTATTCACCGTAGAGGTGTCTCAGTCATGTCTACATAGTTCTCGAACCCGCAGGGTCTGCACACTTAAGGTTCGGTGACGTTTTGGTAGTATAGAGTTATGTATGGTGGTGACCGAAGGTTGTTCGGAGTCCCGAATGAGATCCCGGACGTCACGAGAAGCTCCATAATGGTCCGGAGGTAAAGATTGATATATAGGAAGTCCTGTTTTGGTCACCGGAAAAGTTGGACTCATCGGTAGTGTACCGGGAGTGCCGGGAGGGTACCGAGGGACCATCGGGAGGGGTGTCTTGACCCAAGAGGCTACATGGGCTGTGGGAGGAGGTAAATGAGCCCCTGGTGGGCTGGCTGAAGCCTCCTCTAAGGGCCCATGCGACTGGAGTGGTTTTAAAAGGAAAAAAATCCAAAGGTGGAGAGGTGGAAAGAGTTTCCAAGTGGAAAGGAGGAATCCTACTCCTAATAGGATTGGAGTAAGACTCCTCCACCTCCAATTTCGACCAAACCTTGAGTGTTTGAGGCTGCCTCCTCCCCTCCCTTCCTCCTATATATACTAGAGTATTTAGAGGGAAAAGCTAACCCTAATAGCCACGTCCTACCTCTCCTCTAGATCACAGTTTCTCCTCTAGATCGGTTTACAGCGGTGCTTAGGCGAAGCCCTGCTGGAATAGCTCCACCACCATTGCCGCAACGCCATCACGCTGCCAGAGAACTCATCTAGCTCTGCACTCTCTCTTGCTAGATCAAGAAGGCGGAGATCGGTATCGAGTTGTACGTGTGCTGAACGCGGAGGTCCCGTCCGTTCGACGCTAGATCGGAAGGACCATGATCAAGATCGCAAGACGATTCGTGATTGTATCGCGGGACGGATCGTGATGAGATCGTGGGACAGATCGTGAGATGGATCATGATGGGATCGCGGGATGCTCGTCGATTTGGATTGCGAAGACGTTCAACTACATCAACCGCGTTTCTTAACGCTTCTCGCTTAGCGATCTACAAGTGTATGTAGATCCACTCCCCCTCTCGTAGATGCTCATCACCATGGATAGATCTTGCGTGTGCATAGGAATTTTTTTCCCATGCAAAGTTCCCCAACACTTACAAGCTCTCTATGATCTTCAAGAGTAGATTCATGAGCTAACTTAAGAGTGTTGAGTTCTTTAGTTAGTTCTTCTATTTTCATCTTATCATCGTCAATTGACTTATCTTGACTAGCATGAGAAATATCAAGTTCATTATGATCAACATCACTAGTTTTATCACATAGCAAGTCATCATCTTAAAGCAAATCATCTTCATCACTATCGAAATCAAGATATTCGGGGTGTGATACCTTGGGGCCTTTAGCCATGAAGCAACTTCCACTCCCTTCATTTGGTGAATCAAATAGATCATCGGAGTTGGTTGTCACTAGTACAATTCCGGCAACACCATCATCTTGACTATAGTCTGAGTTGGAGTGATAGCTTCTCTCGGAGTGTTTGTCGGAGTTGGAGCTGGAAACCCATTCACCAACATGAGCTTGATGTTTCCTTCTTGAGTAGCTCTTGGTGTGCTTGTCCTTCTTCTTCGAGTCCCTACTTCTCCTTGAGGGTCTTAGGTCATAACGATCATCTCTACTCCTTCTCTCTCTTTGAGGTGATTCATCCCTTGAGCTTCGTCTTCTAGGTGTCTCTCCTCTTCGTTTGTAGAGAGCCGTGCACTCATTGGAGTAGTGTCCGGGCTTCCCACAATTGTAGCAGTTTCGGTCATGACTTGACGAATGCTTCTCTTCATGTCTTGAGTTGGAGCTGCGATCTTTGCTTCTATTCTTGTAGAACTTGTTGAATTTCTTTACCATGAGGCTTATCTCTTCATTTGTGATAAGGTTGTCGCTTGAGGTAGCGGGAGCATCACTTGTGGCTTTGTAAGCACCGCTAGACTTGTCGTGGAGCTCTTCCTTGTCTTTGAGTGTCATCTCATGAGCAACAATTCTACCAATCACTTTCGTTAGTTTGAGATCTATGTAGTTGGGCACCCTTTGGATCAATGTGCACACGGTGTCATATCTCTCATCCAAAGCTCTAAGTATCTTCTTGATGATGAACTTGTCAGTCATTTCTTCGCTTCCTAAGCCGGTAATCTCATTGGTGATGGGTGCTAGCCTAGAGTACATTTCAGCGACTCCTTCACCATCCTTCATCTTGAACTTATCAAGTTGACCTTGAAGATCATCTAACTTGGATTCTCTCACGGACTCAGTTCCTTCGTGCATATCAACCAAACTATCCCAAAATCTCTTTTGCGTGTTCAAGACAACTGATTTTGTTGAATTCTTCAGGGCATAGGTAGTTGAAGAGAATGTCACATGCTTGAGAATTGAGTTGCAACATCTTCAATTCATCCGCAGTCGCTTCACGATCCGGTTCCTTTTCTTCCGCAAAGAATTCACCTTGAAAGCCAACACGAACAACAGCCCAAACGGCAGGATTATGACCAAGCAAATGCATTTTCATTTTATGCTTCCAACTAGCAAAATTAGTGCCATCAAAGTACGGACCTCTATGGTGATAATTTCCCTCACTAGATGCCATACTTCTCCTAGGTTGTGAAACCAATGCAATGGATACCAAAGCTCTGATACCACTTGTAGGATCGAAAGTAGGTCTAGAGGGGGGGGGGTGAGTAGACTACTTGACCAAATAAAACTATGCTTTTTTCCCAATTTTAATTCTTGGCAAGCTTTAGCATTCATAACATATCAAGTACACCCTACACATGCAAGTCTAAGAGTATAGCAGCGGAAAGTAACAACAAGCATGAGTAAAAGGATAGGGTAGGAAGATCAAACACAATTGTAGACACGATGATTTTTCCCGTGGTTCCGATAGGTGGTGCTATCGTACATCCATGTTCATGGAGTCTTCAACCCACGGAGGGTAACAGTCGCGAGAGTCGACGGAGGGCTCTATCCATGAAGGGTTCCACGAAGAAGCAACCTTGACTATACCATGATGGCCTACGTCCACGGAGGACTAGCGTTACTCGGGGTAGATCTTCACGAAGTAGGCGATCTTATTGCCCTTACAAACTTCTTGATTCACTCCACAACACGAAGTAGGAGGCTCCCAAGTGACACCTAACCAATCTAGAAGGCACCACCCTCCAAAAGGTAATAGGCTCAGTAATGACGATGAACTCCTTGCTCTTGTGCTTCAAGATGATAGACTCCTCAACACACAATCACCCTCTCACATATTTGGCTTGGTTGAAGAGATGGGATTGGTGGAAACAAACTTCGGGAGGCTAGAAATCAATATCCATATGGTTGGAGTGGAAGATCTTGACCTCAACACAAGGGTAGGTGGCTCTCTCTCAGAAAACTGAGTAGGGTAGGTATGGAATAGTTCTGAGTGCTTCACTTTCGAGTGGGTGGTGGTGAAGGTGTTGGAAATATGCCCTCGAGGCAATAAATAAAATGTTTATTATTATATTTCCTTGTTCATGATAATCGTTTATTGTCCATGCTATAATTGTGTTGATTGGAAACTAAATACATGTGTGGGCATATAGATAAACATTGTGTCCCTAGTATGCCTCTAGCAGGCTAGCTCGTTGATCAAAGATGGTTAAGGTTTCCTAGCCATGGACATGAGATGTCATTTGATATCAGGATCACATCATTAGGAGAATGTTGTGATGGACAAGACCCAAACTATAAACACAACATATGATCGTGTCAGTTTATTGCTACAGTTTTTTCTGCATGTCAAGTATATGTTCCTATGACCATGAGATCATGCAACCCACTGACACTGGAAGAGTTCCTTGTGTGTATGAAACGTCGCAACGTAACTGGGTGACTATAAAGGTACTCTACAGGTATCTCCGAAGGTGTCTGTTGAGTTGGCATGGATCAATACTGGGATTTGTTACTCCGTGTGATGGAGAGATATCTCAAGGCCCACTCGGTGATACAATATCACAACAAGCCTTGCAAGTAATGTGACTAAGTGTTACTCGCGGGATCTTGTATTACGGAACGATTAAAGAGACTTGCCGGTAACAATGTTGAACTGGGTATAGAGATACCGACGATCGAATATCGGGCAAGTAACATACCGAAGGACAAAGGGAACATCATACGGGATTAACTGAATCCTTGACATAGTGGTTCGACCGATAAAGATCTTCGTAGAACATGTAGGAACCAATATGGGCATCCAGGTCCCGCTATTGGTTATTGACCGTAGAGGTGTCTCGGTCATGTCTCTTAATGGGCTTCAAGTGTTTCTTTTGTCATTGTTGTTGGATTGGCCGCCTAATTATCATAAGCTAATTTATGAGGGTCATATGCATTTGGACCATGGACTGCTAATTACTTCATTAGTTCTTAACCTTACCGTCTAATATAATCCAAAGCATGCACGTAGCTCATGCATGAACCCATGCATGTACACGCACCCATGCATGTACGTATTCATCCCGTATAAGTGTACTTGGTCAGATTAATTCTGATGATATGGAAAGGAATTTTTGCCTTGATAACTATATGATGGCCTATCATTTTCTTAGATCGCTGCGTGTCACATTACTTTACAGAAGTATCATGCTAATATTTCCTTTTAGCGATGATAGAATGAAGTGATATAATATTTTTGCAATATCGGCGTTGTCTATGAAACTTTGAATTCGGGTCATTATTTGAATTTCACCGTTAATGATGGTGTGCATGTATGAAAGTCATATGTCCTCTAATTTATGCGACAATATGGCTCCTTCCCTTTTATTTTCAAGTCTGTTATTTTATATTGAGACGCGTGGCGGGAATTCATCATGATATATGTATATATATATAATCCACATTTGTTTTTTTTATTGAACTGCACGGAGGAAATTCATCATGTTATTTTCTTATCTGTGTATTCGATGATTCACTATTTTTTTATTTGAACTAATTCATTTTATTTGACTAATAGCTAACCACCATGCTTTAGTTTGGCCAAAATCGGTGTCAACACAAATCGGATACGTATTTATTCTCAATGGGGAAACGGTAAGCTGGTGCAGTTCCAAGCAAAGCGTGGTAGCCGATTCTACATGCGAAGCGGAGTACATCACAGCCTCAGAGGCAGTGAAGGAAGGTGTCTGGATGAAGCAGTTCATGACAGATCTTGGAGTAGTGCCCAGTGCACTGAATCCAATGACTCTGTTCTGTGACAACACTGATGCCATTGCTCTGGCCAAGGAACCAAGGTTTCACAAGAGGACCAGACACATAAAACGACGCTTCCATTCCATCAATGATTATGTCGAGGAGAAGGACATAAATATTTGCAAAGTGCACACAGATCTGAATGTTGCAGACCTGTTGACTAAACCTCTTCAAGGGCTAAACATGATCAACACCAGGACTGCATGGGTGTTCGATTCATTACAATGTAAATCACATAGTGATGTGAACTAGATTATTGACTCTAGTGCAAGTGGGAAACTGTTGGAAATATACCCTAGAGGCAATAAATAAAGTGTTTATTATTATATTTCCTTGTTCATGATAATCGTTTATTGTCCATGCTATAATTGTGTCGATCGGAAACTAAATACATGTGTGGGCATATAGACAAACACCGTGTCCCTAGTATACCTAGCAGGTTAGCTCGTTGATCAAAGATGGTTAAGGTTTCCTAGCCATGGACATGAGATGTCATTTGATATCGGGATCACATCATTAGGAGAATGATGTGATGGACAAGACCCAAACTATAAACATAGCATATGATCGTGTCAGTTTATTGCTACAATTTTTTCTGCATGTCAAGTATATGTTCCTATGACCATGAGATCATGCAACTCACTGACACTGGAAGAGTGCCTTGTGTGTATCAAACGTCGCAACGTAACTGGGTGACTATAAAGGTACTCTATAGGTATCTCCGAAAGTGTCTGTTGAGTTGGCCTGGATCAATACTGGGATTTGTTACTTCGTGTGATGGAGAGGTATCTCAAGGCCCACTCGGTAATACAATATCACAACAAGCCTTGCAAGCAATGTGACTAAGTGTTAGTCGCGGGATCTTGTATTACGAAACGAGTAAAGAGAATTGCCGGTAACGAGGTTGAACTAGGTATAGAGATACCGACGATCGAATCTCGGGAAAGTAACATACCGAAGGACCAAGGGAACATCATACGAGATTAACTAAATTCTTGACATAGTGGTTCGACCGATAAAGATCTTCATAGAACATGCAGGAACCAATATGGGCATCCAGGTCCCGCTATTGGTTATTGATCGTAGAGGTGTCTTGGTCATGTCTACATGGTTCTCGAACCCGCAGGGTCTGCACACTTAAGGCTTGGTGACATTTTGGTATAGATGAGTTATGTTTGTTGGTTACCGAAGGTTGTTCAGAGTCCCAGATGAGATCCCGGACGTCACGAGGAGTTCCAGAATGGTCCGGAGGTAAAGATCCATATATGGGAAGTTGGTGTTTGAGTTCCGGAGAAGTTCCGTGACCTGGAAGTGGTGTGACAGAGTGTCGGAAGTGTTCCTAGGGGTCCACCGGATGGGCCCATCTACTCCAAAGGGTCACATGGGCTGTGAGAGGGTGCTAACCAGCTCCTGGTGGGCTGGACGCACCTCCCACCTCAAGGCCCATGCGACTAGAGGCTTGGGCTGGTCCAAAAGGGTGGGCTAGCCACCAAACTTGGTGGCCAAGCCACCCTGGCCGCCGCCCCACCTCCCTTGGCCACCGCACCAAACCCTAGGGGAAACCCTAGGGTGGCCAGACCCTCCTCTTCCCCTATATATATGAGAGGGGAGGGAGGTCTGCAAACACAAGTCACGGCGCAACTCTTCCTCCCTCCCCGATTACCTCTCCTCTAGTAGATCGGTTTGGCACCGCTTAGCGAAGCTCTGCCGGATCAGCTCCACCACCACTGCCACCATGCCGTCGTGCTATCGGCGAACCCATCCACCTCTCCGCTTCCTCTTGCTCGATCAAGAAGGCGGAGATCTTCATCGAGCTACGCATGTGCTGAACGCGGAGGTGCCGTCCGTTTGGTACTTGATCGGGAGTTCGTGGGACGGCATGCGATTTGGATCGCGGACACGTACCACTACATCAACCACATTCTTTAACGCTTCCGCCTAGCAATCTACAAGGGTACGTAGATCCAATCTCTCCTCTCATAGATGCTCATCTCCTAGATTGATCTTGGTGAAGCGTAGGAATTTTTTTGTTTCCCATGCAACATTCCCCAACAGAAGGGGTATATATAGGCACCCCGAAAATTCCAACCGTTACACACAAAATGACCAACTCGGTGACACCGATGTGTTAATCTCGGTGGTACCAAAGTGACCAAAAGGTGGAAACTTTTGAATCTCGGTGAGACCAATATAGGATTCTCGGTTGCACCGACAAGGTGACCAACGGTCAGAATTACCAAACTCGGTGACGGCGATTCAATATTCTCGGACGGATCGAAAGTGTGAACTTGCGTAACAGAAAGTTGGCAACCCAACTCAGTGGCACAGAAAGCAGTGTCGGCTACACCAAAGTGGCTAGGGTTTGGCTGAGTCTGTCTTGGGTTTGGAATCAGTGGCATCGGGATAGGAATGTTGGTTGCACCGATTTTGCATGTTTGGCTAGAGACAGACTTTGGTGGGAGAGCTTGTGGATGTTTTTGGTGACTATCACTTGTGCACGTATGAGCATTTTGTTCACCAACAAAACCTTACCCCCTTTTAATAGTATTGGCTTTCCTATCGACTCAAAGTGATTTCTCACAAATGTAAAATGTAGAGTCCTCTTGCCTGAAGCTTGGCCAACCTATTTCGTTGCATCTTGGGATAATTCCACAATCTCCTCAATCCTTTTGCCATCCCTATCATTGAACTTGTCCTGAAATATACTTGGTGGAAACATTAGTTCAATGACTCATATGTTGTTATTAATTACCAAAACCACCAAGGGAGAAAATGTGCTTTCAGGGATGGGCACCGGGATGGTGTCACAAGGGTGTGAATGACATTATAGCATTATCCAACTGGATATTCCCCGTTGTCACCCTGAGGCCAGATGGACCACAATATGAGTACTACTATGATTGACTGCCTCACATGTTCTTGTCGTTCATCAAATGGACGTTAATATAACTTTCCTAAATGGAGAGTCGGAGAAGAAAATTTTCATGGAACTACAAATGGATTTTTGGTATCGGGTCAGGAAAGAAAGCTTTGCAATTTACTAAAATCTTTGTATGGCCTAAAACAAGCACGTAAGCAATGACAAAAAAACATAACAAAACTTTAAATTCCATAGGATTTGTTGTCGATGAAGACGAAAAAGTGTCCGCTACCATTATGGTGGGGGCAAAGGAGAGATCCTTTGCTTGTATGTTGATGACATAGTAATCTTCAGCACCAGGGGATCCCGTGAAGTAGGACCTGGGAAAACAAACCTTTGCAGTTAGAGAGAACATTTCATACAATCACGCCACTTAAGATACAATTCTCTCATGGATACTGTATGGAGGCTGATTATTCTTAATGTGATGTTTTACTTGTATAAGCGAAGATGTTGCCCTATAAGGCAGTCTTTAAAAAAATTGTATGAGCTAGCTTGCTGGTCACAGTGGATGAGAGTTGGTAATCTTTTAGTAGGCATTTGAAAATCCAAGTTGGAGGAACAAGTTTGGTGATTTTAAAGTGAAATCCTCCCCCCCTCGCCACTCTGACCATCGTGCTATAATATTAGACACCGAAAATTTGTTAAGAATTCACAGGAGACTAGGAAGTGAAAATTTTATGTTTGAAGCAAAATGCCTAGCAGAACCAAACTATGAGAAAGTGGTGAAAAAATATTAGGAAGAATCTATCCTATTCTCAAACAAAGGAAGTATTAATCTATTTAGAAGAATATAATCAAAGCTAAATAAATGGATCAAAACGAGCTTGGCGACATGGAAAGAAGGATAAAGCAAATGAAGTGTGAACTTCAAGATTGCTAAAGTTGTTAGATCACACCACATTCAGTTGCAAGAGAAGGAGTGTTAAGGGATATATTGGAAGAATTAGAGGATCAACGTGAGATGGATGGGATACAAAGAGCACATAAAACCTACTTCAATTTGAAGAACAAACATTGCCTATTTCCATGCATCTATTCAAGAGAGAGGAGGAACCACATAAACAAGCTAAGGAAATAAAGATGGTGGCTGGGATGTAAAAGAGGAACAAGGAGTACTTCACTAATATTTTTAAAACTAGCCATCCCTTAGTTCCTCCAAATTTAATGGAGGATAAGCAACCAAGGGTCACTGATGAAATAAACGAGGAGCTAATGACGGGGGTTCCAGAGTCGTAAATTAAAGATGGCATCGTCTCAATTGGTGATTTAAATGCAACAAGAAAATCATTTTGAACAGATATGGTGAAAGAGTTAAGGCCAATAAGTCTATGCAATGCTTCTTATAAATCATTTTGAAAAAAAATCATGAGATGAAAAATCCTTTTAATAGATATAGTCTCTCCATCTCTGAGTGCCTTTGTCATGGAAGGCTAATCACTCAAAATGTGTTACTAGCTTATGAAGCAGTTCACCATTTGGCGAACAAAAGAAAGGGGAAGGAAGGATATGTAACAATCAAGCTCGATATACATATGTCGTATTTGAATGCCGCTTGGATAAGGGGACCCTTTGTCCCCTTATCTATTATGTACTGAGGCTTTCTCATCTTTGCTACATAGAGTTGAAGCATATGGCTTAATGAAAAGGAATTAGAATTTACTAAAAATCTCCTAGTATGTCGTACCTTTTCATCGCATGTGACTCCCTCATTGAGGGAGTCCTGGATTAGGGGGTCCTCGGATGGCCGACCTATTGTTTATGGGCCGGACTGTATTGTCCGCAAGGTGAGAATCGGATGATTAAAGACCACCGGCGCCAGATGGAAGATTCCAGGAGCCATGACGTACTCTTCAAGTTATTAGTCGTACTTAGGCATGTTTATCTCTTCGGCATGTAACCGATCATGTGTAAACCCTGGGCACCATTGGCGTCTATATAAGCCGAAGGGTTTTAGATTATAGGGACAGAAAAACTCATCTAGGGTTAGCTATTCGATCCCGAGGTAGGTCAACTTTGTAACCCCCATATCATCAATACAACTAAGCAGGACGTAGGGTATTACCTTCATAGGAGGGCCTGAACTTGGGTAAATCTGTGTCCCCTTTGTCTCCTATTACCGTCAATTCTAGTCTCACAGTTCGGGACCCCCTACCCGAGATCCACCGATTTTGACACCGACATTGGTGCTTTCATTGAGAGTTCCTTTGTGAGCGCCAAAGGAATCGATGGCTCACCTTGTTATGAGCAACGAGATCTTCATCCAGGGGATTCTCACCCCCGACCAGAGTCTCGCTGGCAATGACATCTTGTCACACGCCATCCCGATCAGCCGTCACAGCCTGATCGGAAATCCCCCCGTTCAAAGAAACAGGTTCGGAACCTTAGAGTTCATGGCTGATTCCCGAGGAATACTCGTTCTAGTGGAACCTTCGCACCATAGGGAAGATCCTGTAAGTCCGGATGCCTTGACATCGAAGACATCAGGTCTCATGTCTAAACGAAACACAGATCCGCTCTGGGGCGGTTCTGGAACCATCATGCCGCTCGATGAATCCACTCGTCTCAGTGACACGCATCCTACTATCGCCTCGTTCTTAAACGAGTTGTTCGATTGGATCGAAGCCATGCGTATATCGGATGACCAGCTCAGAATTAGATCTGATGACAGGGAAATTCATGTCCCCCCGGTTACCCACCTCGTCGCCACCATCGAGTGTCTGGCCGCGGATTCTTCCCAGCAGCCGGAGTTGAAAACAATCTACACCCCGATCTCTGATCTCCCCGACTCCTCGACGAGCCTAAGACCGGGAATCACTCTAAAGCTGGACCATCATCAGTCCGGGATTTACTACACGAGTCGGAATACGTAATTCCGAACACTCAATGCGGCATGGAATCGAATTTTTCCCACCCACCGCCCAAGACGATCATCCCAGTATCGCACCAAAGCCCATGTCTTCGAACTGTCGGGACATTAAGCAATCACAAGGAGAATCAGTCCACCATTTCTGGGCTAGACTCCTACTCGCTAGAAGCAGAGAAAAAGGTCTTAGTGACCAAGAGATCATGACAACTTTCATTCATAACTACCATGATGAAGGGATTCTCAATGCCCTGGCCCGCCGACACATTCGTGACTTTTCGGAGTTATTCGAATTGGTACAAAAATATTGTGCCATGGAGAGTGTTTAGCAATCCGAACAGCTGTTCTCGGAACCAATTTTCCACGAACACCCTAATGGAGCTCGGAAAAAGAGGATACCTCCAAAGCGGCCCGCCAAGTATGAACCGTGGAAAAAACAAAAAAGCCCCTTTCAGGGGCCGACACTGTCCTCGACGGACTACTAGATAAACCTTGCCTTATACATTCCGGTGTTGTTAAACACAAACCTGACTCACAACCTTAGAGCTTGTTGGGTCGTCAGGAAAGTCGTGAAAAGCAGCGAGGCCATCCTTGGACCACCTCCATCGAGTAGGCACTCCCCATCGCCACCAGGATACAATGCCGAAGTCCTCACGATCTATGAGACCTTCCCCTCAAGGAATAGGCGTAAAAGGGCTCTTAGGGAGCTCGAATAGGTTTACCATGTGGCAACCACTAGCCCATGGGTAGACATACCGATCACTTTCGAGGACACTGACCAGCCGGCCATTCTTCCCGGTCACTCACCGGTTGCGCTAGTCTTGAACCCCATCATTGACGGATACAGGCTACATAAAGTGCTAATGGACGGCGGCAGTGGTCTAAACCTTTTATACGAAGGCACCCTAGAAAAAATGCAGTTCGACCGATCTCGCATCGAACAGAGCAACACAACTTTCCAGGGAATTATCCCAGGAAAGGAGGCACGTTGTTCCGGATGTATCGTCCTAGACGTAATGTTTGGCACGCCGGAAAACAAGCGATCCGAAGAACTTCTCTGCCACATCATCCCCTTCCCGAGTGGATATCATGCACTATTGGGACCTGACGCCTTTACAAAGTTCTAGGCTATTCCCCGTTACGGGTACGTGAAACTTAAAATGCTAAGACCAAATGGAGTGATCACGATCGCCAGTGATCCGAACATAGCCCTTCGGGCCGAAAACAAAATGGCAGCACTCGCCCTCGAGGCATTAGCAGAGATTTCGCTGCCAAGGAACTGACCGCATTACGGTTGACAGTTAATAAGGATGATGTGATCCTTAGAAAGTCCCAAGTCCACTATCGGGACCCCGATCCTAAGCCATAAGAATCCAGCATGTAACACATCACATCACTTTGCGGTCTCATGCACGATTATCTCCACGGCCGTCACCTTACTTGGGCCGGGACCGTTTGCGTCTTTTGACTCACATATGTGAATGTGTCGCTAGCATTCAAATGTCAAAGAACCCGGGCCGACATGACTAGTCATAGAACCCAAGTGGCACATCCGTACAGGGACAAACAAACGTAACCCAACAATGCAGGTGTCGATCTCTAGTGTGTGTAGACGAGTCATAGGAAGCTACATGGACTCCATTACGTCGTGGGACATAAATGTCATCACTGCACATAGACGAGTCGTAGCAGGCTACAGGGACTCCATTACACTGCGAGACATTTCCCCGAAGGGACAGACACAACAGCAAAGAAGGATACATGTCGGTCAATCAATGTGTCCGGAGCAGTAGCAAGCTACCAAGGCTCGGTGGAAGCACAATGAGGCATTTCCCTGTAAAGAGTACTAGTAAAGGCACACAACTAGGTGTCGGATCCTATACATACCGTTGCACGTCACACGTATGCATGACATGCCCGATATGCATAGATACAATTATGGCATCACAACATAACCATACAACATTACAACATTTATTTAGAAGGCTCGGAAGAGCCAACACAATAATATGTTACAAGAAGGGGTCACAAGACCCAACATTCAGAGCATTCAAACAAACAAGCGGAAGTTAAACATGTATGGATACAGACATCTACAAAAGTGGCTAAAGGAGCCTGAAAAGCTACAATGACCCCACCAAAGGAACCAGACCTCTGTCTAGGATTCCCAAGCTAGTCCGGTTAACACCGAACTTCACGTCATAAGTGCCACTAATGAGACCGACGTCTCCTCTGCAAATACATATTTAAGCAAACATGAGTACAACGGTACTCAGCAAGACTTACATCAGAACTAACTACATATGCATCAGTATCAATGAAGGGGGTTGTGGAGTTTGTTGCAACAAGCCACCTTTGACTCTTGGCTAACCTATACTACGACTACAAGTAGTATCTTTGAGGTGGGATAGCACACACGAGTCCACATATTCTCCAATCAATACACCACTATGGATACACTTCCGTCTCCCTATGAGAAGGCCATCCATAACACTCACACTTATCTTGCGTATTTTTAGAGTATCCACTTTACTTGTCTATGAACCACATAAGTTCTCCAAGTAGTCCATATCCGAGGACGCGGCTATTCGAACAAATTATTTCACCCTGCAGGGGTATACCTGTTCACACACGCTCTCGCCACTTATAACCATATGCACGTCATGCATCTCGGCAACCTTCAAGAGGAAGCACTGGCGTGGGCGTTGGCCATGACCGTCAACCACACAAGACCCTAGTCCAGGTTTATCACCTATTTGAGACTGAACCCGCATGGATGTCCGGCCGAAGTTTCCGCTATGTCCTCAAACGATGTGCGTAGGGTTCCCAAGCCCACCTCGATGGATGGTACTACGCTTGGTACACCATGCCACGGTGCATCTACCGCGCCATATCCTACCCCTCCGGTCAGCGCTATGCACGGCCGCTAGCACATCCTACAAACACCAGAAACTAGTTGCAACTCCTGGACAGAGATCAAGGCGATTAATAAGCCGAGAGGGTCAATTATGGATCCCAATGCGCTGGTGTATCTTGTCTTGGATGACATACATAGAACTCGGTTCCTAAAAACGGTCCCAATGAGACAACCCGCCATGTACTCCTACATGGCCTCTCATTGCTACCTTTACCAAAACGTGTTCACACACTTAGCTCTCACACAGTAGGACATGTTCACCAACATTCCAATTCATCGCCCAGATGGATCAGACCCGACACAACTCTAAGCGTAGCAGGCATAGTAATCAAGCATGGATGAGTAAGCACAACAGGGTTCAAGCAGTTGCTACTCATGCTAAGTGGTTTTAACTATTTACTATGGCAAAGACATGTCATGCAAAGGAATGGGTTCAACTACCGAGAACAGGTAACATTTGAATCGTTGTTGTCCAAATGCAGTAAAAGAGAGTAGGAGTGAGAGAGTGGGTTCATATTAGTATGCTCAAGGGGGTTTGCTTGCCTGACAGTCCTGATGATATTAGTTCTCTTCATTAGTGTCAACGTTCAGACCGTCAGAACCATCGTCTATCGAGAAGGAACAACACCGGCAAACAGAGAAAATGGCACATTCAATGTGATGCAACAACATGATGCATGAAATGGCATGTTAAGGTACTGAATTGATCTAGTGCTATAGGTAGTCATATTAAGTGAAGCGGAATTCAAATTTATACTAAATTCCAACTCCAACACTACTTATTAAATTATCCTAATCATGAAATGTCCTACTTTGTTATGTTAACTTGATCAAACATGCATGATCATGGCATAAACAGATTCATTGGATTTTTCTGATCATTTTTCATATATAAATTATTTTCATCTGACTTACAGATTATTTTATATGATTTTTAGAAGTTTTAAACATTTTCTGAAATAAATAAATTCATAAATCAATTACTGCGTCAGCATTGCGTCAGCAGTCAACAGGGCCAGGTCCAGGTCAAACCTGACTGGCTAGACCCACATGTCAATGACACGGGGCCATCTTCAGACGATGACTGGTGGGACCAGGTCAACCCTGACATGGCCAAGTCAAAGCTGACCTGTGGGACCCGTTAGTAAGTGAAACAGAGGGTTAATTGGGTTTAATTAAGTCCTAAATAAATTCATTAAGGGGCTGGGCCCACTAGTCAGTTACCTACTTACTAACAGAAATTAGTTAACTTAATTAATGGCTCCACCAGATTAAGCCAGGGGCTGGCCCACCTGTAGGTGACCCAGGGAGGTCAAACCCAAGGTCAACCGGGTCTAACACGCCGGCGTTGAGCCGCCGGCGTCATCAGGCGTGGTAGAGGGAATTAGTTTTCACCCCCAGAGCACCATTCAGAGCGGCGTTTGCTCCTACGTGATCCTGGGAGCGACCCGCATCCATTGGAGGCCATGGGAGGTTGCGGGGTGGTCGGAGTCGGGCACGGCGTCGACTACGGCAGCGGCCAGAGGTTTCGGGTCTGGCAGTTGCGCTAGCTGGAGGATGACCACAATTAGGGAAACGAGGGGGAAAGAGTCAGTGGCTCACAGCGGACTCGAGGAGGTGGCCGACGAGCTCGGGGAGGTCTTGGCGACGGCGAATCAGGCGTCGGTGTCTGGCAACCGTGGACGAGGAAGATGGCCGCGGGCTTCGTCTTCTGGCTTCCATGGATTGGGCACGTCGGGGAGGGCACATAGCGCATCCGAAAGATGCCTCTGGACATGGCAGCGAGGCACGCGAGCGACGATGGCCGCGGTTGCGACGGCAGCGCTCTCCGGCGGTCTCAGAACCGAGGAGGCCGAGCGAGGGAGCGATCCAGGGACGGGGAAAGAGAGAGGGGGCCTCTAGGCATCTCCAAGCAAGGAGATAGGCTCGGGGGAGTCCGGGAGGTGGCAAGTAGGAGGTGGCTACGCCTCATGTGCGTGCGACACGCCATCTTCCTCCTGGCAAAGGAGGAAGACGATTGGCGCCTGGGCTCTGGTGGGCTGGGCTGGTCTATTGGCTAGGTAAGTCATCTCCCTCTTTTTCTTTCTTTCATTTTAGTTTCTATTTTCTAATTCCTGCTTTATATTTAATTTTGTTTGGGCAAAAACTATAAGGCAAAAATTCCTGAAATTATTTATGTAGTATATTTAGAATATTTACAAACTACACAAAAAGTTTCAGAAAATTTGAAGCAACTAAAATATTTATAGTGCTTTATTAGAGATTTTCAGAAATTTGCTTATTTGTTAAATTTGAAAAATTAGTTCTGAAAATATAGTTCAATCCTGATATGTTGTTGCCAACATTTATGAAAGAGGGGGAACATTTTTGAAGAGCATTTAGGATTCACTCAATTATCTTAAAGTTTAACCTATTTGAATTTTATCTGTGCTAGGGTTTGATCACCCCCATTTCAAATTAATTTGAATTAAACATGATGCAATGAATGATCAATTATGCAACTAATACAAGCAATTTCTAGGGCTGTGACAACTCACCCCCACTAAACAAGAATCTCGTCCCGAGATTCATGCGTAGGGTAAGAGAACAGAGGGGGGCACTAACTACCACAACCTTCATGGTCCACGTGCCCTCCTCGTAGCTGTTGAGTCATTGCATTATGCTGATCCTGACATCTTTGCCTTCGGGTCTTCATCCAGTAGAAAGACAACAGGGATAGAAAGCTCTACAAGAATCGATCTTTACAAAGATCGAGTGACTCATGACCAACTCATGGAATGAGACGTAATAACATCTCTCGAGCTGGGACACAAAACACACGTCGAGAACAATGAATGAGGCAGATGACGTAGGTTCAATTGGTATGCAATAATTCCATGCTAAAGCAGATGGAGATGGGGTTTGAAAGTAGGGAGGAGTTAATTTCCCTTCATACCATAGTGGGCACCTTGGAGAAAGTGACTCGTAGGACTATCCCTTAAGTGGCAAAAGAATTACTTTTGATCCAAAGATCACTAAAACTCTTTATGACAACCTAAGGCATTTCGCAAACGATTGTTGGAAGGAATTCCATGAATGGCATACTCAGATCGAAGGAAAACTAGAGTTATAAAGCAACTCGGCAATGGAAGGTACATTCCGGTTAAAACCGAGAGTATAACCCAGTGTCTGAGCGTGCTCTCAAGAACTTGAGCATTTCCATATTCATCAGGGTTTTTACCAACATCCATGCCAAGGATCCTGGCAACACCTCATACTACCATGATGAATAATGATGGAGGATGCAGATGCAAAGGAAGACAACACTTTCTTAGATTTCATCTTAGCTATGCCAAGGGAGCAAAATTTGGATGATCGACCAAGAGACATTTAGCACTCCGCTTCTAATGTTCTCCTTGATGAAATAGCATAACCCAATTATAGGTAACGTTTGGTATCTAGAACATCAAGTAAAAAGGTCGGACTTCGGGATCTCAAAGGGTCCATGAGAAACAACTTCTAGGGCAAGTCATACAAGGTCCTCATGGAAAGGTGGCCAAGTTGTTGAAACAAGATATTATAATAGTAGGTCTTCTGGCTAGGTGTGTTAGCCACATCATCACTTTACCAGTTACAGCGAGACCAATATTATAACTCTTGGAGAATGTCCCAACCATCATATCTGCCCGAGATTCAGATATGGTTGGTGGCAAGATATTCTAGACTCAGCATGTCTGAAAGTGAAAGGCTACAACACAAATCGAAGAGATGACATTGCAAGATTATCAGGAATGAACTACGGGCGTCAACTCCAAAACATGAGCTGGATTGCAAGACACATGTGAACACACTGTCTAGGACAAGCATGACTACATGGACTTACAACAAAACACTACCGAGTTCGGGTTAGGAACCATCATTGCAGATAACGAAGTTGGGTGCAAGTCCGTCTGGTACCTTCGGGAGTAGCACTTAACTTCTTTTCCTTGAACATGACAATCAGTGGCTTAGGTGCTAGGAAATGCATATGGATTGTTGGTTGCAAAGCTATCAAACCATAGCATACTTCGCACATGCATGATTGACTTGAGACGATTCTGGAGGAAGCAAGATAACTTTCCTCGAATTCACGGTGGCAACTTGCATCTAATGCACGTGAACTAAGAGGGAGTCACTTCTTACACCTAACATATACTTCACGAACGGAACATGAAGATATGCCTACAAAGTTTCCAACACTAGCTTCATGTTCATCATGGGTCATGGAAGAGATGAAAATGTTGTCGATGGGATTAACAACAATTCATCAAGATATCCATATAGATGGAATTCCACAACTATGGAGAAAAGGTGATAGCATTGGTAAGACCAAAAGATATAATGGTGTATGCTCGAGGATACATCCACGGTAAAACAACATTAGGAAGATCTTTGGTTCTGACTTTGATTTGACGATAGCCCATACTCAAATCAAAGGTTGAGCAAGACAATAGGTGCAACAATTGATCATAAGGATCAATTGATGAAGATATCATCTTTCTTCTACACACACAAGCACAAAACACAAGATATCCCTTAAACATGAGCTAAGTTAGATCAAGCTTCTATCTTCCAACTCTCCAAGTTGTTGTTTAGCTTAACTAACTAGTTCAGGGGTATCCAACAAAGATTCTTGGAGAAGGGATGGTTTATAGAAAAACCATCTTGATCACGAACTCAACATAACGGTCAAGGAACACCTTGGTAATACTTCCAAGAAGATATCCGGAAAATCACAATCCACTGATATGTTGTCAAGCTCAAGAACAATCTTGCTTTTCAAAGCAAGACGATACGATCAACAGAGCGAAGGATTGACACAATTCTAACTCATTGAACGAAAAGTGGACCATGGAAAATGGACTAGGTAGCATGATCATTCTTAGTATGACGCTTCAATGACCATCACACCAAGAGTGAGATTATTGTCCATTAACTACCAAGCAACAAAGTTGCTAGAAGTATTGATTTGACACATCACGATTCTCTTGTCGGTATACTAGTTGTAGACAACACAGAGACCGGGGAATGAATGATGATGGTGAGAAGTATCACTACATCAAGATTTCATAAGAGGGAGTGCAGTTCTCATGATGATCTTGACATGAAAAGGGTAATACCTCAGGGTAGAACAGAACAAAAGCTGGATTGGTATTTTGAGCTGCGGAATACAACTGCTTTGACCCAATCCTAGAAATGGACAAGGTACGAGAGTTTGCTTCTCCTAGTCATTCTGGAATAGAATGGCTTGACAGACCACAAGAATAGTTGACATCGTTAAGACAATGCATGACATACCCTTGACTATCCATTGATAAATAAAGGTCAGAATACAATTGAAGAGGGGCAACTCAAGAGCACATGATTTTTCTTGAGTTGTAGATGCATGGATTGAATATGTCAAAGAGAGTTCAACATGTTTCTTCCAGATAATCCATGCAGAAAGGAAAGAATTGGCAGAGTCACAATTATGAAATGGAGGACTCATCACGAGCACTCATGTTCTGATCTTTCATTCATAAAGAACTTCTGCCATAACTGATTCATGGTACTGGAAGAATGATATACCACGAACCTTGAGGACTATAACAAGGTTACTATTATCCTAAAGGAACGATCAAATACTATCAACAGGAGTGAGCGGAATGATCCTTGGATTCGGGAACCCAGAAATAGAGTACCTACTGACTAATAGCATCACGACATGCTTTTGATAATGATGGCTAGAATTATCACACTGGAAACAAAGGACACAACTAGACTATTGGGTGGTTCACTAAAACAACATGGTTCCCTAAACACCTTCATCTAACACGTCGAGGTAATACAGTACCTCAACTAATCAATTAGTCTGCTTTGTTTGGCTTGAAAGACATTGACTTAAGATGAAAGAGTTTGCAATTGTATCAAATAATTTAGAAACCTTGGATAACTCGGCCAGCATAACGGCTGTACGGGCATGAAATATGAGGCAACCTGCACAAGAAAACTGACAACAAGATATGAATTCTTATAGAGACATCAATCTAGAAACACAACATCTTTCCTATAGGTCTCCAGCATAGTAACTCGTCATCCTGATAGATAGATAAGGAGCCTAGTTCTTAATCCCCGTATAATAAAGAAGAGGGTGACTCGAAATTAGAATGACACAAGGAAAGGAGTAAAAGAGCCTTACGTTCCCTTCCACAATCAATTCCCTTGTATAACTAAAGCAGTTCTAGACTCAACATCGACCAGTTTGGCTTGATAATCCTATAGGCAGTCAAGCTCTGATACCAAAGCTGTCGGGAAAGCTATCGGGACCCGATCCTAAGCCATAAGAATCCAGCCTGTAACACATCACATCACTTTGCGGTCTCATGCATGGTTATCTCCATGGCTGTCACCTTACCTGGGCCGGGACCGTTTGCGTCTTTTGACTCACATATGTGAATGTGTCGCTAGCATTCAAATGTCAAATAACCCGGGCTGACATGACTAGTCATAGAACCCAAGTGGCACATCCGTACAGGGACAGACATACGCAACCCAACAATGCAGGTGTCGATCTCTAACGTGTGTAGACGAGTCATAACAAGCTACAAGGACTCCATTACCCCATGGGACATAAATGTCATCACTGCACATAGACGAGTCGTAGCAGGCTACAGGGACTCCATTACACTGCGAGACATTTCCCCGAAGGGACAGACACAACAGCCAAGAAGGATACATGCCGGTCAATCAATGTGTCCGGAGCAGTAGCAAGCTACCAAGGCTCGGTGGAAGCACAAAGAGGCATTTCCCCATAAAGAGTACTACTAAAGGCACACAACTAGGTGTCGGATCCCATACGTACCATTGCACGTCACACATACGCATGACATGCCCGATATGCATAGATACAACTATGGCATCACAACATAACCATACAACATTACAACATTTATTTAGAAGGCTCGGAAGAGCCAACACAATAAGATGTTACAAGCAGGGGTCACAAGACCCAACATTTAGAGCATTCAAACAAACAAGCGGAAATTAAACATGTCTGGGTACAGACATCAACAAAAGTGGCTAAAGGAGCCTGAAAAGCTACAATGACCCTACCAAAGGAACCAGACCTCTGTCTGGGATTCCCAAGCTAGTCTAGTTAACATCGAACTTCACATCATAAGTGCCACTAATGAGACTGACGTCTCCTTTGCAAAAACATATTTAAGCAAACGTGAGTACAAGGGTACTCAACAAGACTTACATCAGAACTAACTACATATGCATCAGTATCAATGAAGGGGGTTGTGGAGTTTATTGTAGCAAGCCACCTTTGACTCTTGGCTAACCTATACTACGACTACAAGTAGTATCTTTGAGGTGGGATAGCGCACATGAGTCCACATATTCTCCAATCAATACACCACTATGGATCCACTTCCGTCTCCCTATGAGATGGCCATCCATAGCACTCACACTTATCTTGCGTATTTTTAGAGTGTCCACTTTACTTGTCTATTAACCACATAAGTTCTCCAAGTAGTCCATATCCGAGGACGCGGCTATTCGAACAGATTATTTCACCCTGTGAGGGTATACCTCTTCACACACGCTCTCGCCACTTATCACCATATGCAGTAATGCATCTCGGCAACCTTCAAGCGGAAGCACTGGCGTGGGCGTCGGCCACGACCGTCAACCACACAAGACCCTAGTCCAGGTTTATCGCCTATTTGAGATTGAACCCGCACGGAAGTCCAGCTGAAGTTTTCGCTATGGCCTCAAACAATGTGCGCATGGTTCCCAAGCCCACCTCGACGGATGGTACTATGATTGGTACACCGTGCCACGTTGCATCTACCGCGCCATGGCCTACCCCTCCGGTCAGTGCTATGCACGGCCGCCAACACATCCTACAAACACTAGAAACTAGTTGCAACTCCTGGATAGAGATCAAGGCGATTAATACGCCGAGAGGGTCAATTAAGGATCCCAATGCGCGGTAGTATCTTGTCTTGGATAACATACATAGAACTCAGTTCCTAAAAATGGTCCCAATGAGACAACCCGCCATGTACTCCTACATGGCCTCTCATCGCTACCTTTACCAAAACGTGTTCACACACTTAGCTCTCACACAGTAGGACATGTTCACCACCATTCCAATTTATCGCCTAGATGGATCAGACCCGACACAACTCTAAGCATAGGAGGCATAGTAATCAAGCATGGATGAGTAAGCACAACAGGGCTCAAGCAGTTGCTACTCATGCTAAGTGGTTTTAACTATTTACTGTGGCAAAGACAAGTCATGCAAAGGAATGGGTTCAACTACCGAGAACAGGTAACAGTTGAATCGTTGTTGTCCTAATGCAGTAAAAGAGAGCAGGAGCGAAAGAGTGGGTTCATATTAGTATGCTCAAGGGGGTTTGCTTGCCTGACAGTCCTGAAGATATTACTTCTCTTCATTAGTGTCAATGTTCACATCGTCAGAACCACCATCTATCGAGAAGGAACAACATCGGTAAACAGAGAAAAGGGCACATTCAATGTGATGCAACAACATGATGCATGAAATGGCATGTTAAGGTACTAAATTGACCTAGTGCTATAGGTAGTCATATTAATTGAAGTGGAATTCAAATTTATACTAAATTCCAACTCCAACACTACTTATTAAATTATCCTAATCATGAAATGTCCTACTTTGTGATGTTAACTTTATCAAACATGCATGATCATGGCATAAACATATTCATTGGATTTTTCTAATCATTTTTCATATATAAATTATTTTCATCTGACTTACAGATTATTTTATATGATTTTAAGAAGTTTTAAACATTTTCTAAAATAAATAAATTCATAAATCAATTACTGCGTCATCAATGCATCAGCATTGCGTCAGCAGTCAACAGGGCCAGGTCCAGGTCAATAGGGCTGGACCCACATGTCAATGACACGGGGCCATCTTCAGAGGCTGACTGGAGGGACCAGGTCAACCCTGACATGGCCAGGTCAAAGCTGACCTGTGGGACCCGTCAGTAAGTGAAACAGAGGGTTAATTGGGTTTAATTATGTCCTAAATAAATTCATTAAGGGGCTGGGCCCACTAGTCAGTGACCTACTTACTAATAGAAATTAGTTAACTTAATTAATTGCTCTACCAGATTAAGCGAGGGGCTGGCCCACCTGTAGGTGACCTAGGGAGGTCAAACCCAAGGTCAACCGGGTCTCACACGCCGGCGTTGAGCCGCCGGCGTCATCAGGCACGGAAGAGGGGATCGGTTTTCACCCCCAGAGCACCATTCGGAGCGGGGTTTGCTCCTACGTGATCCTGGGAGCGAGCCACGTCCATTGGTGGCCATGGGAGGTTGCGGGGTGGTCGGAGTCGTGCACGGCGTCGACTACGGCGGCGGCCGGAGGTTTCGGGTCTGGCGGATGCGCTAACTAGAGGACGACTGCAATGAGGGAAACGAGGGCGAAGGAGTCAGTGGCTCACAACGGACTCGAGGAGGTGGTCGACGAGCTCGGGGAGGTCCTGGCGATGGCGAATCAGGCGTCGGTGTCCGGCGACCGTGGACGAGGAATATGGCCGCAAGCTTTGTCTTCTGGCCTCCATGGATTGGGCACGTCGGGGAGGGCACATAGCACATCCGACGGATGCCTCTGGACACGGCAGCGAGGCACGCGAGCGGCGGTGGCTGCGGTTGCAACGGCAGTGCTCTCCGGCGGTCTCGGAACCGAGGAGGGCGAGCGAGGGAGCAAGCCAGGGATGGGGAAAGAGAGAGGGGGCCTCTAGGCATCCCCAAGCGAGGAGATAGGCTTGGGGGAGGCCGGGAGGTGGCAAGCAGGAGGTGACCGCGCCTCCTATGCGTGCGACACGCCATCGTCCTCCTGGCAAAGGAGGAAGACGACTCGCGCCTGGGCTTTGGTGGGCTGGACCGATCTGTTAGCCAGGTAAGTCATCTCCCTCTTTTTTTTTCTTTCATTTTAGTTTCTGTTTTCTAATTCCTGCTTTATATTTAATTTTCTTTGGGCGAAAACTATAAGGCAAAATTCCTGAAATTATTTATGTAGTATATTTAGAATATTTACAAACTACACAAAAAGTTTCAGAAAATTTGAAGCAACTAAAATATTTATAGTACTTTATTAGATATTTTCAGAAATTTGCTGATTTATTAAATTTGAAAAATTAGTTCTGAAAATATAGTTCAACCCTGATATGTTGTTGCCAACATTTATCAAAGAGGGGGAACATTTTTGTAGAGCATTTAGGATTCACTCAATTATCTTAAAGTTTAACCTATTTGAATTTTATTTGTGCTAAGGTTTGATCACCCCTCCCCCCATTTCAAATTAATTTGAATTAAACATGATGCAATGAATGATCAATGATGCAACCAATACAAGCAATTTCTAGGGCTGTGACATCCACATCCTTCAATCCGGCCGAAAAATCGACAAGTTTCAAGTACATCCAACGGACCCCAATAAACAGCGTCCATCGGAGCTCAGCTTGATCCCCTTGTGGATGAGGCACTACGGAATTTTCTTCGAGAAAATTGGGACATTTTTGCATGGCATCCTTCTGATATTTCTGTAATCCCACGACGGCTTGCTGAACACAGTCTGAATATTATCCCACGCTTTAGGCCCGTTAAACAGACTCTGTGTCGCTTCTCCGAGCCCAAATGGCAGGTCATGGGTGAAGAATTAGCCAAACTGCTCGAGGCCGGATTCATTCGGGATATTAAGCACCCCGAATGGCTGGCAAACCTAGTGATGGTACCAAACAAAGACAAGTCCTGGCGGCCGTGTGTCGATCTCAAAGACCTCAACAAGGCCTGCCCTAAGGACCCTTTCCCATTACCATGCATAGACCAGATAATTGACGCCACATCCGGACACGATTCGTTGTGTTTCCTCGATGCCTACTCCGGATACCATCAAATTAGAATGAAGGAATCTGACCAAGCGGCTACCGCATTCATCACCCCCTATGGGCCATTCTGGTTTAACATGATGCCTTTCGGGCTAGAAAATGCTGGGGCCACATACCAATGCATGATTCAGACCTGCCTCACGACATAGGTAGGTAAGACTGTCGAGGCATATGTGGATGACATGGTAATTAAAACCAAACACGTCAGCTAGTTGATAGACGACCTATGTCAAACCTTTGCCAGTCTACGCGAATATGATATACAACTCAACCCAGAAAAATGTGTTTTCGGAGTTCCCTTCGGTAATGTGCTTGGATTTATCGTCTCCCATAGAGGAATAGAAGCAAATCTAGCCAAGATCCGCGCTCTATCGGAACTTGCAATCCCCACAGAGCTGAAGCATGTCCAGAGGCTAGCTAGTTGCGTAGCAGCGTTAAGCCGCTTTATCTCCCGCCTCGGAGAGAAAGCTTTACCGCTCTATAAGATGCTGAAATGGACCAACAAATTTGAGTGGATCGATGAAGTAGCGACCATGTTAGAAGAAATCAAAACACTATTGGTAACCAATCCCATACTCACGGCACCAGGCGCTGGTGCGCCCATGTTGTTATACATATCGTCTACCAACAAAGTTGTCAGCGCGGTGCTCGTCGTTGAACGAGACGAGGAGGGACACAAATTCCGGACTCAGAAACCGGTCTATTATGTGCCAGAGGTGCTAATGCAGTGCACGTCCAGATACCCGCACTACCAAAAGATAGCCTATACAGTATTCATGGCGACAAGGAAATTCAGACACTACTTCCAGGAGTGTGCGGTAACAGTGGCATCTGAGGCCCCCCTGAATGATATAATCAACAATAGGGACGCCACAGGCCGCATAGACAAGTGGGCAATTGAGCTCCTTACCTTTGAAATAACTTACAAGCCGCGTCGTGCCATCAAATCTAAGGTACTGGTAGACTTTCTGGCTGAACAGACAGAGGCCGAGCTCCCCAAGGAATATAGTGCATACTCCCATTGGACAATGTACTTTGATGGATCCAAGACCTTGGACGGACTTGGGGCTGGAGTTATCCTCACATCCCCCACAGGCGACAACGTTCGATACATGCTGAAAATCATGTATGCCGACTCCAACAATGCAGCCGAATACGAAGCTCTCCTTCATGGTCTTCGGATGGCAGTACCAATGGGCATATGACGGCTAGAGGTACAGGGAGACTCAAACTTTTCCATCTCTCAAATTAATGGCGAATTCGACGCCAAAAATAAGAAGATGGCGGCATATCGAAATTCCGTCCTCAAGATATCTGCTCGGTTCGAGGGGTTGGAATTTCACCACGTCGCACACGACAACAACCAAGCCGCTGACATACTGGCCCGTATGGGAGCCAAGCACGATCTCGTCCTGAGAAACACTTTTCTGGAGCAGCTCTTTAAGCCATCCATAGTGTGGCAGGATGATGACAATGGCGCCAATCTAAATACGGCAGACGAGGTTGTTCCCCCTATAACCAAACCAGACGATGGCATCATCGGCGGCTCTATAATGAATAAAACGCCTTCGGCTCATGAGGTAATGGCAATAATAGCACCATGGAGAGAGCTCTTCCTCGCTTACCTTCTTTGCAAGGAACTCCCCGACGACCAAACCGAGTTACGGTGCATAGTTCGGCGATCCAAGGCCTACAAAGTACATCAGGGTGAGTTATATAAGAAAAGCACAACCGGAATATTAGAACGGTGTATATCCAAGGAAGAAGAACGGGAGCTCCTCGCCGAAATCCACATAGGCATGGGCGGTCATCACGCCGCGGCAAGATCTCTTGTCAGCAAGGTCTTCCGAGCTGGTTTCTTTTGGCCTACAGCTTGGACGGACGCCCAGTCACTTGTCCAACATTGCGTAGGGTCTCAACTCTTTGCAAATCAAAGTCACATGCCCCCAATAGATCTTCGGACCATTCCGATCACTTGGCCTTTTGCGGTTTGGGGGCTGGACATGGTCGGATCCCTTAAAGGGGGGACCATGAAAAATAAATACCTATTGGCCATGGTTGACAAGTTCACCAGATGGATAGAAGCAAAGCCTGTCAAATTGGCTAAATCCGGACCAGTGATCGACTTCATATCCAGCGTAGTACACCGTTATGGTGTCCCGCATAGTATAATAACGGATAATGGATCCAACTTCACGTCCCAAGAGGTCAAGGACTGGTGCACAAAAATGGGCATAAAGCTTGATTACGTGTCAGTCTATCATCTGCAGACCAATGGACAGGTCGAGCGAGCAAATGGTCTCATTATGAGCGGCATTACGCCACGTTTGGTACGATCCCTTCATGAGTCCGACTGTCATTGGGTGGAGGAACTCGACTCCGTATTATGGGGCCTGCGCACCACCCCAAACAGGTCAACGGGTTACACACCGTTCTTTATGGTCTATGGGTAGAGGCAATCCTCCCCTGCGACATTATTCACGACACACCAAGGGTGCGAATGTACGAGGAAAAGGAGGCCGAGTTGGATTGGCAAGACGACCTAGACACCTTGGAGCGAGAGCGCGACATAGCTCGGGCTCGCTTCACTTTTTACCAACAGCAAGATCAACGTTACCAAAGTAGTGAGGTCAGTGTTAGGGAACGTTGCATGGGAAACAAAAAATTTCCTATGCACACGCAAGATCTATCCATGGTGATGAGCATCTACGAGAGGGAGAGTGGATATACATACTCTTGTAGATCGTTAAGCGGGAAGTGTTAAGAAACGCGGTTGGTGTAGTCGAACATCTTCGCGATCCAAATCGCCGAGCGTCCCGCGATCGCATCACGATCCGTCCCGCGATCCAATCACGATCCGTCCCGCGAACTCATCACGATCTGTCCCGCGATCTCATCACGATCCATCCCGCGATCTCATCACGATCCGTCCCATGAACTCATCATGATCCGTCCCGCGAACTCATCACGGAACGTCTCGCGATCTTGATCACGGTCCTTCCGATCTAGCGCCGAACGGACGGCACCTCCGCGTTTAGCACACGAGAGCTTGATGACGATCTCCACCGTCTTGATCCAGCAAGAGGAAGTGGAGAGGAAGAAGAGTTCACCGGCAGCGTGACGGCGCTTCGGCGATGGTGGTGGAGCAATTCCGGCAGGGCTTCGCCTAAGCACTGCGGAAATCCGATCTAGAGGAGCACCGGTGGAACGGGTATCACGTGGCCTTAAAAACTAGTGCAAAACACCCAATACCACCAGTATATATAGGAGGGAGGGAGGAGGAGGGCTGGCACAAGGCCAAGGCCCCATAGGAGTCGGCCGAATCCACTAGGATTGTAGGACTCTCCTCCAATCCTAGTAGGACTAGGATTCGTCCCTTTTTTTTCCTTTTTCCACCTTTTCCTATTGGATTTTTCTTCTCCAGCCACATGGGACTTGTGTGGGAGTTTCCACCAGCCCACTAAGGGCTGATATTCACTCTCCCACAGCCCATGAAGCCTCTTGGACCGAAATACCTCTCCCGATGGTCCCCCGGTACACTACCGGCACTCCCGGTACACTACCGATGAGCCTGAAACTTTTCCGGCGACCAAAACAGGACATCCTATATATGAATGTTTACCTTCGGACCATTCCGGAGCTCCTCGTGATGTTCGGGATCTCATCCGGGACTCCAAACAACCTTCGGTCACCACCATATATAACTCAATACTACCGAAACGTCACCAAACCTTAAGTGTGCAGACCCTGCGGGTTCGAGAACTATGTAGACATGACCGAGACACCTCTACGGTTAATAACCAATAGCGGGCCCTGGATGACCATATTGGTTCCTACATATTGTACGAAGATCTTTATCGGTTGAACCTCTATGTCAAGGATTCAGTCAATCCCGTATAATGTTCCCTTTGTTCTTCGGTATGTTACTTGCCCAAGATTCGATCGTCGGTATCTCCATACCTAGTTCAACCTCGTTCCGTAATACAAGATCCCATGGCTAAAATTTAGTCACATTTCTTGCAAGGCTTGTTGTGATGTTGTATTACCGAGTGGGCCCTGAGATACCTCTCTGTCAAACGAAGTAACAAATTCCTGTCTTGATCCATGCCAACCCAACAGACACCCTCGGAGATACCTGTAGAGCACCTTTATAGTCACCCAGTTACGCTGAGACATTTGATACACACAAGGCACTCCTTTGATGTCTGTGAGTTGCATGATCTCATGGTCATAGGAACATATACTTGACATGCAGAAAACAGTAGCAATAAACTGACACGATCATATGCTACGTTTGTAGTTTGGGTCTTGTCCATCACATCATTCTCCTAATGATGTGATCCCGTTATCAAATGACATCTCATGTCCATGGCTAGGAAACCTTACCATCTTTTGATCAACGAGCTAGTCTACTAGAGGCATACTAGGGACATGGTGTTGTCTATGTATCCACACATGTATCTGAGTCTCCGATCAATACAATTATAGCATGGATAATAAACGATTATCATGAACAAGGAAATATGATAATAACTAATTTATTATTGCCTCTAGGGCATATTTCCAACAGTCTCCCACTTGCACTAGAGTGACTAATCTAGTTCACATCACTATGTGATTCACATTGTTATGAATCTAACACCCAATGAGTTCTGGGGCTCGATCATGCTTTGCATGTGAGAGAGGTCTTATAGTCAATGGGTCTGTGACATTCATATCCGTATGTACTTTGCAAATCTCTATGTCAAACTATAAACACTGCTACCACGCTCCACTTGGTACTATTCCAAATGGCTGCTCCACTATATGTATCCAGATTGCTACTACGAGTCATCCGGATTGGTGTTAAAGCTTGCATCGACGTAACTCTTTACGACAAACTCTTTATCACCTCCATAATCAAGAAACATCTCCTTAGTCTTTTAGTTACTAAGGATAATCTTGACCGCTTTCCAGTGATCCACTCCTGGATCACTCTTGTACCTCTTGACGGACTCATGGCAAGGGACACACAGGTGCGGTACACAGCATGGCATACTATACAGAGCCTATGGCTAAGGCATAGGGGACGACATTCGTCCTTTCTCTTTCTTCTGCCGTGGTCGAGCTTTGAGTCTCACTCAACTTCACACCTTACAAAGCAGGTGAGAACACTTCTCTCTGACTTAATCCATTTTGAACTCTTTCAAAATCTTGTCAAGGTATGCACTTATTGAAGGTCTCATCAAGCATCTTGATCTATCTCTATAGATCTTGATGCTCAACAATTAGGTAGCTTTATTCAGGTCTTCCTTTGAAAAACTCCTTTCAAACAACCGTTTATGCTTTCCAGAAATTCTACATCATTTCTGATCAACAATATGTCATCCACATATAATTATTAGAAATTCTATAGTGCTCCCACTCACTTTATTGTAAATACAAGTTTCTCGTAAACTTTGTATAGAGTCAAAAATTTGATCACCTCATCAAAGTGTATATTCCAACTCCGAGATGCTTGCTTCAGTCCATAGAAGAATCACTGAAACTTGCACACCTTTTAGCATCCTTAGGACTGACAAAACCTTCAGGTTGTATCACATACAACCTTTCCTCAAGTAAACCGTTAAGGAAACGATGTTTTGATATCCATCTGCCAGATTTCATAATTGAAAAATGCAGCAACTGCTAACATAATTCCAACAGACTTTAGCATCACTACGAGTGAGAAAGTCTCACCGCAGTCAACTCCTTGAACTTGTTGTAAACTTCTTTGCAACAAGTCGAGCTTTACAAATGGTGACATTTACCATGAGTGTGTGTCTTCATTTTAAACATCCATTTGTACTCAACGACCTGCCGTCCAACGAGCAAGTCTACCAAAGTCTATACTTGGTTTTCATACATGGATCCTTTCTCAGATTTCATGGCCTCTAACCATTTGTCGTAATCTGGGCCCATCATCGCTTCTCCACAGCTCGTAGGTTCATCGTTGTCCAACAACATGACCTCCAAGATAGGGTTGTCGTACCGCTCAGGAGCAGTACACATCCCTGTTGACCTATGAGGTTCGATAGTAACTTGATCCGAAGCTTCATGATCATCATCATTAACTTCCTCTTCAACTAACGTAGGCTTCACAGAAACAAATTCCTGCGCTACGCTACATTCTGGTTGAACAAAGCTTCAACAACCTCATCAAGTTCTATCTTCCTCCCACTCAATTCTTTCGAGAGAAACTCTTTCTCGAGAAAGGACCCAGTTTTAGCAACAAACACTTTATGCTTGGATGTGAGATAGAAGGTTTACCCAACTGTCTTTAGGGTATTCTATGAAGATGCATTTGTCCGCTTTGGGTTCGAGCTCATTAGGTGAAAAGCTTTTTCACATCAGTGTTGCAGCCCCAAACATTAAGAAATGACAGCTTAGGTTTCTATCAAACCATAATTCACACGGTGTCATCTCAACGGATTTAGATGGTGGCCTATCTAAAGTGAATGTAGTTGTCTCTAATGCATAACCCCAAAATTATAGTAGCAAAACAATAAGAGACATCATAGCAAGCACCATTTTCAATAGAGCACGACTATGACGTTCGAACACACCATCACACTATGGTGTTCCAGGTGGCGTGAGTTGTGAAACAACTTTCACATTGTCTAAAGTTGTATGCCAAACTCGTAACTCAGATATTTACCTCCACGATCATATCGCAGAAATTTTTATCTTCTTGTCACGATGATCTTAAACTTCATTCCGAATTTGCTTGAACCTTTCAAACGATTCAGACTTGTGTTTTATTAAGTAAATGTACACTATATCTACTCAAACCATCAGTGAAGGTAAGAAAATAACGATATCCACCACACGCAAAAGGACTCATTGGATTGCATACATCAACATGTATCATTTCCAATAAATCACTTGCCCGCTCCATCCATCTGGATATGGGGTCCTTAGTCATCTTTGCCCAAGAGGCATGGTTCGCATGTCTCAACCGATTCGAAATCGAATGAGTCCAAAGATCCATCAGCATGGAGTTTCTTCATGCGCTTTATACCAATATGACATTTAGTGGCAGTGCCACAAGTATGTGGTACTATCATTATTAACTTTGTATCTTTTGACATCAATGTTATGAACATGTGTATTACTACGATCAAAATTCAACAAACCATTATCACTGGGTGCATGACCATTGAAGGTATTATTCATGTAAACAGAATAACCATTATTCTCTAACTTAAATGAATAACCATGTTGCAATAAACATGATCTAATCACGTTCATGCTCAACGCAAAACACCAAATAACATTTATTTAGGTTTGTCACTAATCCCGAAGGTAGAGAGAGTGTGCCATGTTGATCACATCAACCTTGGAAACATTTCCAACACACATCGTCACATCACCCTTAGCTAGTGCTCCGTTTATTCTGTAGCTTTTATTTCGAGCTACTAACATTTAGCAACCGAACCGGTATCCAATACCCAAGTGCTACTAGGAGTACTAGCAAGGTACACATAAATAATACGTATATCAAATATACTTCTGTCGACGTTGCCAGCCTTCTTATCTACCAAGTATCTAGGGTTGTTCCGCTTCAGCGACCGCTCTCCTCATAATCGAAGCACTTAGTTTCGGGTTTGGGTTCAACTTTGGGTTGCTTCACTCGAGCAGCAACTGACTTGCTATCCATGAAGTTTTCCCTCCTTGCTCCTGCCCTTCTCGAAAATAGTGGTTTGACTAACCATCAACACTTGACGCTCCTTCTTGATTTCTACCTTCACGGTGTCAAACATCACGAATAGCTCAGGGATCATTATTTCTATCCCTGGCATCTTATAGTTCATCACCAAGTTCTAGTAGCTTAGTGACAGTGACTTGGAGAACTATATCAATCACTATCTTATCTGGAAGATCAACTCCCACTCGATTCAAGTGATTGCAGCACCCAGACAATCTAAGCACATGCTCAACGATTGAGCTATTCTCTTTCATCTTGCAGGCAAAGAATCTTGTTGGAGATCTCACATCTCGCAACACGGGAACGAGCCTGAGATCCTAATTTCAGCTCTTAGAACATCTCATATGTTCCGTGACGTTCAAAACATTTTGGAGCCTCAATTCCAAGCCGTAATGCATGATGCACTAAACTATCAAGTAGTCATCAGAACGTGCCTGTCAGATGTTCACTACATCTACAGACGACGCTAGAGGGGTTGGCGCACTGAGCGGTGCATTAAGGACATAAGCCTTCTGTGTAGCAATGAGGAGAATCCTCAGATCACGGACCCAGTCCGCAATATTGCTACCATCATCTTTCTACTCTATTTCTCTAGGAACATATAAAAATTCAAGGGAGCTACAGCTTGAGCTAGTAATCTACAACATAATTTTGCAAAGTCACTACTCACTATGTTCATGATAATGAGTTCAATTAATCATATTACTTAAGATCTCCCACCCAAATTGACATCCCTCTTGTCATTTGAGTGATACATGATCCAAATTCTCCAACTCAAGTCCGATCATCACGTGAGTTGAGGTGGTTTCACTGGTGAACATCATCATGTTGATCATATCTACTATATGACTCATGTTTGACCTTTCGGTCTATTGTGTTCCGAGGCCATGTCTGTACACGCTAGGCTCGTCAAGTTTAACCCGAGTGTTTTGCATGTGCAACACTGGCTTGCACCCTTTGTATGTGAATGTAGAGTCTATCACACCCGATCATCACGTGGTGTCTCAACACGACGAACTTTCGCAATGGTGCACACTCGGGGAGAACACAATTTATCTTGAAATTAAGTGAGGGATCACCTTATAATGCCACCATCATCCTAACAAAAACAAGGTGCATAAAAGGATTAACATCACATGCAAATCATAAGTGACATGATATGGCCATGAACTTGTGCTTTTGATCTCCATCTAGAAAGCACCGGCATGATCTCCATCGTCACCGGCATGACACCATGATCTTCATCATCTTGATCTCCATCAATGTGTCGCCATCGGGGTTGTCGCGCCCAACATGCTTCTACTACTATTGCTACCGTTTAGCGATAAAGTAAAGCATTACATAGCGCTTAATGATTGACACGCAGGTCATACAATAATTAAAGACAACCCTATGGCTCCTGTCAGTTGCCGTACTCATTGACATGCAAGTCGTGATAATCTATACATCACATGATCATCTCATACATCACATATATCACATCATGTAATTGGCCATATCACATCACAACATACCCTGCAAAAACAAGTTAGACGTCCTCTAATTGTTGTTGCATGTTTTACGTGGCTGCTACGGGTATCTAGCAAGAACAATTCTCATCTACGCAAAAACCACAACGGTGATACACTAGATGCTTTTCCACCTTCTCAACGACCGCCTTTGTCGAATACGATCCAACTAAAGTGAGAGAAACTAGCACCCGCAAGCCATCTATGCAACAAGTTGCGGTCGAGGGAACCGGTCTCTCGTAAGCATACGAGTAATGTTGGTCCGGGCCTCTTCATCTCACAATACCGCTGAACCAAAATCCGACCAAGGGAGGAAGCAATCTAAGCATCAATGCCCACAAACCTTTTGTGTTCTACTCGAGATCTCATCTACACATAGACCTAGCTCATGATGCCACTCTTGGGGAACGTTGCATGGGAAACAAAAAAATTCCTACGCACACGCAAGATCTATCCATGGTGATGAGCATCTATGACAGGGAGAGTGGATCTACATACCCTTGTAGATCGCTAAGCGGGAAGCATTAAGAAACGCGGTTGGTGTAGTCGAACATCTTTGCGATCCAAATCGCCGAGCGTCCCGCGATCACATCACGATCCGTCCCGCGATCCAATCACGACCCGTCCCGCGAACTCATCACGATCCGTCCCGCGATCTCATCATGATCCATCCCACGATCTCATCACGATCCATCCCGTGAACTCATCACGATCCACCCCGCGAACTCATCACGAAATGTCTCGCGATCTTGATCACGGTCCTTCCAATCTAGCGCCGAACGGATAGCACCTCCGCGTTGAGCACACATGCATCTTGATGACAATCTCCACCGTCTTGATCCAGCAGGAGGAAGCGGAGAGGAAGAAGATTTCACCGGCAGCGTGACAGCGCTCCGACGATGGTGGTGGAGCAATTCCGATAGGGCTTCGCCTAAGCACTGCGGAAATCCGATCTATAGGAGCACCGGTGGAACGGGTAGCACGTGGCCGTAAAAACTAGTGCGAAACACCCAATACCACCGGTATATATAGGAGGGAGGAAGGATGAGGGCTGGCGCAAGGCCAAGGCCCCATAGGAGTCGGCCGAATCCACTAGGATTGGAGGACTCTCCTCCAATCCTAGTAGGACTAGGATTCGTCCCTTTTTTTCCTTTTTCCATCTTTTCCTATTGGGTTTTTCTTCTCCAGCCACATGGGCCTTGTGTGGGAGTTTCCACCAGCCCACTAAGGGCTGATATTCACTCTCCCACAGCCCATGAAGCCTCTTGGGTCGAAATACCTCTCCCGATGGTCCCCCGATACACTACCGGCACTCCCGGTACACTACCGATGAACCCGAAACTTTTCCGGCGACCAAAACAGGACTTCCTATATATAAATCTTTACCTCCGGACCATTCCGGAGCTCCTCGTGATGTCCGAGATCTCATCTGGGACTCCAAACAACCTTCGGTCACCACCATACATAACTCAATACTACCGAAACGTCACCAAACCTTAAGTGTGCAGACCCTGCGGGTTCGAGAACTATGTAGACATGACCGAGACACCTCTACGGTCAATAACCAATAGCGGGCCCTGGATGACCATATTGGTTCCTACATATTGTACGAAGATCTATATCGGTCGAACCTCTATGTCAAGGATTCAGTCCATCCCGTATAATGTTCCCTTTGTTCTTCGGTATGTTACTTGCCCAAGATTCGATCGTCGGTATCTCCATACCTAGTTCAACCTCGTTCCGTAATACAAGATCCCATGTCTAACATTTAGTCACATTTCTTGCAAGGCTTGTTGTGATGTTGTATTACCGAGTGCGCCCTAAGATACCTCTTTGTCAAACGAAGTAACAAATTCCAGTCTTGATCCATGCCAACCCAACAGACACCCTCGGAGATACCTCTAGAGCACCTTTATAGTCACCCAGTTATGCTGAGACGTTTGATACACAAGGCACTCCTTCGATGTCTGTGAGTTGCATGATCTCATGGTCATAGGAACATATACTTGACATGCAGAAAACAGTAGCAATAAACTGACACGATCATATGCTACGTTTGTAGTTTGGGTCTTGTCCATCACATCATTCTCCTAATGATGTGATCCCGTTATCAAATGACATCTCATGTCCATGGCTAGGAAACCTTAACCATCTTTTGATCAACGAGCTAGTCTACTAGAGGCATACTAGGGACATGGTGTTGTCTATGTATCCACACATGTATCTGAGTCTCCGATCCATACAATTATAGCATGGATAATAAACGATTATCATGAACAAGGAAATATGATAATAACTAATTTATTATTGCCTCTAGGGCATATTTCCAACAGTCAGGGCAAAAGCATACAGCGTGGGCAAACTCGTCCTACGGCTCCCAGAGAAGCAGAAGCATAAAGTCAACCCCAAATGGTAGGGTCCTTTCATCATCGACGAAGTACTCGCGGGAGGTGCCTATCGTCTTCGGAGTCCATCCGACAACCGCCTTGAACCAAACTCATGGAACGCAGCTCGTCTTCGGTTCTTCTACGGATAAATCGGTGTCGTCTAACTCCCCTATATTTTTATGTTTTTCCTCTTATCCTTTCTGCCTTCTTCTTCTTCTCTTCCCATTTTGCTGTTCGATAGGGTCAATTTCTTTTCTTTCCCTGTGTTCGGTTGAACTGATCTTGTACTAAAGATTATCGGCATACACCATAAAGTGTTAAATCCGAACACAACACGTGGGGGCTTCTTCTAGCAGCCAACGTTTTTATATTACAAGTATTTGATCACAGTTATCGTGCACACATGTTTCTTTTGTCACATTCAAGCCATCATATGCATCAATTCGAACTAAGACTTTCCAAGCTGGGTTACCTCACTCCTATGATTACCCTCTACATTCTCGATTGTTCAGCTAGAGGGTAAAGGGAGCACCTCTGCGATTGTTACGACTGGGTCATCCGGACACGTACCTCAGACAGGTGAAGCCAAAACCTAGCTATCTTACGTACACAATTGGTCGGCCGTGACGGAAACACCTTATATGGCTCCGATCGTTATCATCATTGTTTAGGTCTTTTCTTCCTAAAGCACAATTATCCGCATACTAAAAGTATGCGGGCCTCTATCTACGATCTTCGTAGAGCCCTGACGAAAGGTATCGATAGAGGTACTATTTTCCTCGGAAGATGTTTCTTACGCTAAGCAGTAATATAACATATCTTTCTGTGTGCTTTCTGTCTGTTCGCACCGCATGGCCGGATTGCCTGGTTCCCCGAATACAGTTAGCTCTTTTGGAGTGGAAAACAAGGAGGAACACTCCCGAGCTCTTCGCATGGGGGGGGGAGAAGCTGATGGCCGGTTAAGACAAAGTTTACAACACAGATTGTTTTTACACAAGTACATAAAAATTACATGTTCGGCTACTGATCGAGATTATCGATTATGGTGTCAAGGGGGTAGTCCTCTTGTGAAATACGGGCGGCAGGCATCACCTGGTCATACACCAGGTGGAGTGGCACTTCTTTTCCATCCGATACCACGGGACCAACCCGCGCCATATGCTTGAGATTAAGTCCGAAGAAACAGGTCTTGATCATTTCCCATGCTTCCCGTGCTCCCTCACGGCAAGCCAAAGTCTTCCCCAGCTCGAACCAATTCCGAGCCCCCTTGAATTGATACACGAATTTGGCTAGCCCTTCAGGTGGCTATTCGGTAGGCCATAGTGCCTTTACCATGCCTTTCATTGCTTTCCGCACACACCCATGGAGACAGTCAGCTCTTTCAGTGGGTTCCCCTGGTATGATCCGAACTCCTCTTCAGGATGCCCAGACAGGAGGCTTGTACATGAGGCAACAGAGTACCTACCTTTATTTCGTACATCAGAAATATTTGCTAATAATAGAATCACACTTACCAAACATGCCCCTCTGGAGCTTTTGGTTTTCCTCTTGAGCTTGGGCCAATTGAATCTTCAAATTCTTAATTTCTTCGTCCTGCTTTTGAACAACAAGGCAGCCAACCTCGTGGTGGGACTCGGCATACCACTGAGAGTCTCGGGCTTCCTCCAACTGCCTTTCCATGTGCCCTATTGATTTGGCTGCTACATGGAATCCGTGCGTCAGGCAGGATAATACATTACGATTAACAGTAAAGGTACACTCACCATGGGCCTCCAGGGTGAAGCTCTTTACTTGTTCCAGTTCGGCCTTCACGGATTGCACTCCCGTGCGGCTCTCCTCGAGCTCCTTGGCCAATTGCTCAGCCTGTTGCTTCGAAGCCTGCGTCAGCAGTCAAGCAGTGCGGAGAACATTAACTCATTTGTTTCAAACCGAATTAAAGCTCAGGGGCTACTAGGCTTACACGAGTGTTTGGATTCTATAAAAACCGATCACTTACCTGCATGCTGGTTGTCGGTGTCAAAACCGGAAGATCTCGGGTAGGGGGTCCCGAACTGTGAGACTAGGATCGATGGTAACAGGAGACGAAGGGGACACGAGTTTACCCAAGTTCAGGCCCTCCTATGGAGGTAATACCCTACGTCCTGCTTGATTGTATTGATGGTGTAAGGGCTTACAGAGTTGATCAACCTCTAGATTGTATGTCTAATCCTAGATGAGGTGTCCTCCCTCTACACCCAAAAACCCTCCTGCTTATATAGATGTCGGGGGTACCCTTAACTTTCATATGGTCGGTAACATGCCGAAGAGATAACTTGCCTAACTACAGCTAATAACTTGGAGAATACATCTAGACTCCATGAAGCTTCCATCCTGGCACAGATGGTCCTTGATCCTCCGATGCCTGCCTTGTGGCCCATATAGTCCGGCCCATGAATAATGGTCGGCTATCCGAGGACCCCTTAATCCAGGACTCCCTCAGTAGCCCCCGTACTGGCCTTCAACGCCGATATATATATATATATATATATATATATATATATATATATATATATATATATATACGGTTGATTCCCTCACGTTGTTGTCTTTGGCCTGCGAGGCGAGTCCCTCATCCTTCCCTGTTCGGCATCAGACCAGTTTTTGATAAGATCCCAAGCGTCGCGGGCGCGGGTCATTATAATAACTGCACAAGTTCCTTGATTTTTGTGCATCGTGGGGAGGTGAGTGGTTAGCGATTTTTATAATCCTACCCCTCCGTAACGGAGGCACCAACCCATTTAACCAAATAAAATCGTGATTCAAACCACATCTTCTTCCTCCCTATCGTCAGAAACTCCCATCGGAAGCTCTATGCGAAACATGGTTAACAGTCCCAGTTCCTCAAAGTGCCCTTACGGCCAGCACCCAGGTGACTGGACCAGCTGCTCTGTCACACTTCTGAGACTCTGCAACCTGGAGACCTAGGGGTATCTCCCATTATCAGATCTGGCGACAACCCGCGCTGGCGTAGTCGCTTATGGCGATGAGGTCTTCGACGAGTGCTTCCCCAATCCAAACAGAGGGGAGCGCGTTTGTTTTGTTCCGTTCCTCCTCTGAGGCCTTGGATTCCCCATCCACCCAGTCTTGAGGGGGTTACTGGAGTTCTACAGAATTCAAATCCACCATCTCACCCCGGGGTCGATCCTGCACATCTCGAATTTCGTTACCCTTTGTGAGATGTTCTTAGGATGCGAAGCTCACTTCGATCTGTGGAGGAAATATTTCTGCTTCGTCCCCCGAACTCGAGACAAGGCCATCTTAGAGGTCGGCGGAGACAAAGTATGCCGCATAGCGGGGAGGGGGTACCCGATTGGCACGCCGAAGAAATCCGAAGAATGGACTTTAGAGTGGTTCTATATTGAAGACCTCCCCCTGTTCGAGCCAACTCGGACATGTCTGCCCGAATACTCCGACCTTCTCCCGAAGAAAAGGTATAACTGGCAACCCAAGGACTCATCTCAGAAGGAGAGCGTCAAAGTACAACGCCTGCCCGCGCAAGTGCGGATGCTTGCCCATCACCGCTGACTATGATCGACGTCATGGCCGCTGCTATCTCTCGGTGTGTGCAGCCCCTCTAACAAAGGGTGCACCCCTTATGGCGATACAACAGGATCAGCGATGCCACGCGTTCTCGAAAAGTAGGTCCCGCCAATCCAACAGCGCTGGCCGCCACGCTTGCCGACCTCTACAAAGGAGAGCAAGAAGACTTCATCCAGCGGTCAGCCAAGGAAGGGTATTCGGCCCACAATCCAATTGAATAGGTATGCCTTCCTTTTTAAATCATGAAATAGTTTGGGACTTCATTCCGCATTCTTATGTGACCGAGGCCTTGGCGTGAATAGGAATGGAGGAGCTTCATCGAGACAGTCAACTGTCCGGCTCCTCAGCCCAAAAATCATTCATGTGACAATGATCCGGGCTTCAACGAGGACCCGAATCTCCTTCTCGACTTTGAGAACGGCATCTATCATCAGGACAGCATTGTCTAGACCCTGGTGGCAATCATAATTGATTACCCCGAGTCATTCTCCATTCCATCCACGGGCAAGAAGAAAAACTCCTCCTGAAAGAGGCCTGCTACTAAGAGCACCCTGGACGCGCCGGTCCCAGCCCCCACGTGTCGCCGATCAGCACATCTTGCACCAGCAGCCGAAGCCCCATACGATTCAGCGGCCGGCCGGACCCCTACAAAGGAGCTGGACACGCGGACGAATTCACCCATCCGTGCATCCCAAAGGTGCATTGTTCGGATATCTGTTTTATCGTTGTGCTCGACAAAATCTTATAGCCGCTTGTCCTTTACCTAGGCGAAACACCCAATCTTCACCTACTGAGGGGGCTGCCCGGATGTCAGGAGACGCCCAAAGCTCTCGTGCCACTGTCCATGCGGCTTCCGCTCCGGAAGCCCCATGGCCGGTCTGATGCCCGCTGAATCTAGCGACGGAGTATTCGTCACCAAATTGGAAGTGGAGAGTGCCATGCATCATCGGCACCGATGGGAGGCCATGTGGCACCCATTTTCTCTGACCAGGAGTTTGGCGCCCTACGCTTAGCGGATGCACACCTCGGGGCCGCCCGAGCTGGATTCGGTAAAGCCATGAAGCTGATAACAACCAGCATTCAGGTACGTGGTCAGATTTTGTAGAGTCCATATACTTGTATAAGCCTAGTAGCCCCCGAGCCTTAATTTGATTTGGAAAAAACGAATTAAGGATCGCACAACTATTTGACTACTGATGCAGGACTCAAAGCAACAGTACGAGCAATTGGCCAAGGCCCTCAAGGAGAGCCGCGCGGAGGTGCAGTCCGTGAAGACCGAACTAGCACAAGTGAAAAGTTTCATGCGAGAGGCCCATGGTAAGTGTGTTTCTACTGCTAGTCAATAGGATATATTGATTTCATGCCTGACATATGGATTTAGTGTAGCAGCCGAATCAATAGGACATGTGGAAAGGCAGCTATTAGAAGCCCGGGATTCACAAAGGTATGCGGAATCCCAGCAGCAAGCCGACTGTCTGGTTATACAAAAACATGCCAATGAAATAAAGAGTTTGAAGACTCAACTGGCCCAAGCACAAGAAGAGAATGATGATCTTCGGAGGGGCATATTCGGTAAATACAATTCCGCTATGAGTAAGTATTTCTGATGTAGAGGATGATAGTAATCGCGCTTGTTATCTCATGTGCAGGTCTCCTTACCGGACATCCTGAAGAGGAGTTCAAATCATACCAAGGGGACCTACTGAAGGAGCTGACCTCTCTCCACAAGCGTGCACAGAAAGTAATGAAAGTGATGGTGAAGGCACTATGGCCCACCGAACAGCCACCTGAAGGGCTAGTCGGACTTGTGGATCGATCCAGGGGGGCTCGGGATACGTTCGAGCTATGGAAGACTTCAGACTGCCGCGAAGGAGCACGGGAGGCGTGGGCGATGGTCAAGACCCGTTTCACCGGACTCAACCCCGAGCATATGGCGTGAGTTGGTCCTATGGGATCTGATGGAAAAGAAGTGCCACCCCACCTAGTGTATGACCAGGTGATGTCAGCCGCCCGTCTTTCACAAGCAGACTGCCCCCTCGACACAATAATCGATGATCTCGATCAGCAGCCGCATATGTAATTTACATATATATATATAAAACAATCTGTGTTGTAAACTTTGTCTTAACCGGCCATCGGCTTCTCCCTCCCGGGCGAAGAGCTCGGGAGTGTTCCTTCTTACTATTCCTTCGTCGAATAGCGAATTTTTATTCGAGGAACCAGGCAATCCGGCCATGTGGTGCGAACAGACAGAAAGCACATAGAAAGATATGTTATATTATGGTGTAGCGTAAGAAACATCTTCCGATGAAAATAGTACCACTAGCGATACCTTTCGTCAGGGTTCTACGACGAACGTAGATAGGAATCCGCATACTTGCAAGTAAGTGTCCTTTTGTAATAAGAGCCCTAGACAACAGAAAAGCAACCAGGGCCGGATACGGTGTTTCCATCATAGTCGACCAATTTTCTACGTAAGATAGCTAGCTTTTGGCTTCACTTGTCTGAGGTACCTATCCGGATAAACCGGTCGTAACAATAGCAGAGGTGCTCCCTTTACTCTCTAGCCGAACAAGCGGGAACGTAGAGAGTAACCACAAGAGCGAGGCAACCCAGCTTGGCAAAGTCTTAGTTCGAATTGATGGATATGATGGCTAAAACATGACAAAAGAAACATGCGCACACAAAAGGTGCGGGCAAATATTGCAATAGAACATGATGGCTACTAAAAGGAGCCCCAACGTGTTGTGTTCGAATGTGACACTCTATGGTGCATGCCGATAACCTTAGTACAAGATCGGTTTAACCGAACATAGGAAGAAGAGAATTGATCCTATCTAACGGCAAAGTGGGAGGGAAAGAAAAAAGGAAAAATGCAAAAAGAAAAATTTAAAATGTGCGGGAATTTGGACAAGACCGGTTTATCCGTAGAAGCGTCGTAGATGAGCCGCATTCCATGGGTTTGGTTCAAGGTGATTATCTGATGAGTTCCAAAGACGATAGGCTCCTCCCGCGAGTATTGCGTCGATGATGAAGGGGCCCTCCCACTTGGGGTTAAGTTTATGCTTCTGCTTCTCCGAGAGCCGTAGGACGAGTTCACCTACATTGTATGCTTGTGCCCTGACCTCCCTACTCTGGTAGTGTCGTGCTTGCTGCTAATAAATCGCAGAGTGAGCCAGAGCTATGTCGCGTTCTCCCTCCAAGGCGTCCAGGTCGTCCTGCCGATCCAACTCGGCTCCCTTTTCCTCGTACATCCGCACTCATGGTGCGTTGTGAATAATATCACATGGGAGGACTGCCTTAGCCCCATAGACCATGAAGAACAGTGTGAAGCCCGTTGATCTATTCAGGGTGGTGCGCAGGCCCCATAGTACGGAGTCGAGCTCCTCAACCCAACGATAGTCGGACTCATGAAGAGATCGGACCAAACATGGCTTAATGCCGCTCATGATGAGACCGTTGGCACATTCGACTTGTCCATTGGTCTGCGGATGGTAGACTGATGCGTAATCGAGCTGAATGCCCATTTTCGTGCACCAGTCCTTGGCCTCTTGGGCCGTAAAATTAGATCCATTATCCGTTATGATACTATGTGGTACGCCGTAACGGTGTACTATGCTGGATATGAAGTCTATAACTGGTCCGGACTTGGGTTGATTTAATGGGTTTTGCCTCTATCCATTTGGTGACCTTGTCGACCATGACCGGTAGGTATTTGTTTTTCTTGGTCCCCCCTTTAAGGGGTCCGACCATGTCAAGCCCCAAGACCACAAAAGGCCAAGTGATCAGAATCGTCTGAAGAGATGTTGGACATGTGAGTTTGATTTGCAAAGAGTTGACACCCCACGCAGTGCTTGACAAGTGATTGTGCGTTCGTCCGAGCTGTGGGCCAGAAGAAACCGGCTCGGAGGGCCTTGCTGGCTAAGGCTCTTGCCGCGGCGTGATGGCCGCCCATGCCTGCATATATTTCAACGAGAAGCTCCTGCCCTTCTTCCTCAGATATGCACCGCTGTAGTACACCAGTTGTGCTTTTCTTGTATAACTCTCCCTCGTGAATGTTGTAGGCCTTGGAGCGCCGAACTATGTCGTGCCTCTGTCTGGTCATCGGGGAGTTCCTTTCGAAGAAGGTAGGCGAGGAAGGGCTCGGTCCAAGGTGCAATTATTGCCATTACCTCATGAGCCAAAGGCGTGTCATTCATTACGGAGCCGCCGATTATTTGTTCGTCCGGTTTGTTGACAGGGGGCACAACCACGTCCGGTGTATTCAGAACGGTGCCATTGTCATCGTCCTGCCACACGACAGAAGGCTTAAAAAGCTGTTTCGGAAAGGTGTTCTTTGGGACAAGATCGCGCTTGGCTCCTATACGAGCCAATATGTCGGTGGCTTGGTTGTTGTCGCGAGCGACATGGTGAAATTCTAGCCCCTCAAACCGAGCTGATATATTGAGGACGACGTTCTGTATGCCGCCATCTTTGGATTTTTAGCGTCGAATTCACCGTTGATTTGGGAGATGGCTAAGTTGGAGTCTCCCTATACCTCTAGCTGGCGTATGCCCATTGATGCATCCATTCAGAGACAATGAAGTAGGGCATCGTATTCGGCTGCATTGTTGGAGTCCGCATACATGATTTGCAACATGTATCGCGCGTTGTCGCCAGTGTGGGATGTGAGGATAACTCCAGCCCCCAGTCCGGCCAAGGTTTTGGAGCCGTCAAAGTACATTGTCCAATGGGAATATGCACTATATTCCTTGGGGAGTTCGGCCTCTGTCCATTCAGCCAGAAAGTCTGCCAGCACCAGTGATTTAATGGCACGGCATGGCTTGTAGGTTATTTCAAAGGGAGGAGTTTAATGGCCCATTTGGCAATGCGGCCGGTGGCGTCACCGTTATTGATTATATCGTTCAATGGGACCTCCGATGCTACCGTCACCGCGCACTCCTAGAAGTAGTGTTGGAGTTTCCTCGATGCCATGAATACTGTATAGGCAATCTTTTGATAATGCAGATATCTGGACTTGCACTGTGTTAGCACCTCTGACACATAGTATACCGGCTTCTGAGTCCGGAATTTATGTCCCTCCTCATCTCTTTCAACGACGAGCACTGCACTAACGACATTGTTGGTGGCCGATATATATAACAACATGGGTTCACCAGCGCCTGGTGCCGTGAGTATGAGGTTGGTTGCTAGTATTGCTTTGATTTCTTCCAACGCAGCTGTTGCTTCATCGGTCCATTCAAAATTGTTGGTCCGTTTCCGCAGCTTATAGAGCGGCAGAGCCTTTTCTCTGAGGCAGGAGATAAAGTGTCTTAACGCCGCTACGCACCCGGATAGCCTCTAGACATGCTTCAACTCTGTGGGGATTGCAAGCTCTGATAGAGCACGGATTTTAGCTGGATTTGCCTCTACTCCTCTATGGGAGACGATGAATCCAAGCAGCTTTCCAGAGGGAACTCCGAATACACATTTTTCGGATTGAGCCGTATATCATATTCGCGTAAATTAGCAAAATTTTGACGTAGGTCGTCGATCAACTGGTTGAAGTGTTTGGTTTTGATTACCACATCATCCACGTATGCCTCGACGGTCTTGCCAACCTGTGTAGAGAGGCAGGTTTGGATCATGCGCTGGTATGTAGCCCCAACATTTTTTAGCCCAAAAGGCATCATGTTGAAGTAGAATGGCCTGTAGGGGGTGATGAAAGCCGTAGCAGCTTGATAAGATTCCTTCATTTTAATTTGATGATATCCATAGTAAGCGTCAAGGAAACACAATAGATCGTGTCCGGCTGTGGCATCGATGATCTAGTCTATGCGTGGTAAGGGGAAAGGGTCCTTGGGGCATGCTTTATTAAGGTCTTTAAAATCGACACATAGCCGCCAGGAATTGTCTTTCTTAGGTACCACAACCAGGTTTGCTAGCCACTCGGGGTGTTTAATATCCCGAATAAATCTGGCCTCTAGTAGTTTGGCTAATTCTTCCCCCATGGCTGGCCGTTTGGGTTTGAAGAAGCAGCGCAAAGTTTGTTTCACGGGCTTAAAGCCCGGAATGATGTTTAGGCTATGTTTGGCTAGCTATCGTGGGATTCCAGGCATATCGGAAGGATGCTAGGCAAAAATGTCCCAGTTCTCGCGGAGGAAATTCCGCAAAGCTTCGTCCATAAGGGGATCGAGCTGGGCTCCGATGGACGCCGTCCTATTGGGGTCCATTGGATGCACCTGAAATTTAATGATTTCTTCTGTGGGTTTGAAGGATGTAGACTTGGGTCTTTTGTTAAGGATCACATTGTCTCTATTGACTGTTGACCGTAGAGCGGTCAACTCTTCGATGGAAAAAGTTTCTGCTAGTGCCTCGAGGGCGAGCGCTGCCGTTTTGTTTTCGGTCAGAAGGGCTATGTTCGGATCACTGGTGATCGTGATCACTCCGTTTGGTCCTGGCATTTTTAATTTCATGTACCCGTAATGGGGTATAGGCTGGAATTTTGTGAAGGTGTCCCGCGTCCCATCCCAATAGGGCATGATAGCCACTTGGGAAGGGGGCGATGTGGAAGAGAAGTTCCTCGGATCGGTAGTTTTCGGGTGTGCCCAACACTACGTCCAGGATGATACATCCAGAACAACGTGCCTCCTTTCCTGGGATAATTCCCCGGAATGTTGTGTTGCTACGTTCGATGCGGGATCGATCAAACTGCAATTTTTCCAGAGTGGCCTCGTATACGAGGTTAAGACCACTTCCTCCATCCATTAGCACTTTATGTAGCCTGTATGCATCGATTATGGGATTCAAGACTAGAGCGGCTGGTGAATGACCAGAAAGAATGGGCGGCCGGTCAGTGTCCTCGAAAGTAATTAGTACGTCTGACCATGGGCTAGTGGCTACCACGTGGTAGACTTGCTCGTGCTCCTTAAGAGCTCTCTTGCATCTGTTCCTCGAGGGGAAGATTTCGTAGACGGTCAGGACTTTAGCATTAAATCCGGGCGGCGAATAAGAACGCCTACTCGACAGAGGTGTGTCGAGGATGGCCTCGCCGCTTTTTGTGACTTGCCTGATGACCCAGCAAGCTCGAAGGATGTGCGTTGGGTTCGCGTTTAGTAATACAGAATGTACGGGGTAGGCTAGGGTTTATCCAAAAGCCCGTCAAGGACAGTGCAGGCTCTCGAAAAGGGCTTGTTTCTTTTTTTGGCGGGTTCATACCTAGACAGCCGATTTGGAGGTATCCTCTTTTTCCAAGCTCCTCTAGGGTGCCCAGAGGATTTTGGTTCCGAGAACAGCTACTCGGATTGCCAGATGCTCTCCATGGCACAGTACTTCTGTACCAATTCGAATAGCTCCAAGAAATCGCTAATGCGTCAGCGGGCTAGGGCATTAAGAATACCCTTGTCATGGCAGTTGCGAATGAAAATTACCTTTAAATCTTGGACGCTGAGACCTTTTACTCTGCTTCTAGCGAGTAGGAGTCTTGCCCAAAAGTGGTGGACTGATTCTCCCCGCAGTTGTTTTATATCTTGGAAGTCCGGCAATACGAGCTTCGGTGAAAAATTGGGATTATCATCCTGGGTGGTGGGTGGGCAAAAACTGGATTCTACATCACGTTGGGTATTCGGGGATACAAACTCCAAATTGTGGCATAGATCTGGGACCGATGACGGTCCAGTTTTGAGGTAATCCCCGGTGCCTGGCTCGTCTGCTAGGTGATCGGAGACCGGGTTGTAAACTGTTTTCAATTCCGGCTATCGGGACGAATCCGCAGCCGGACACTCAATAGTAGCGACAAGGTGGGTGACAGGAGGGACTTGAATTTCCCTATCATCGGGTTTAATCCCGAGCCGGTCATAGATCGTAACCTGGTCATCCGGTATACGCATTGCTTCGAGCCGATAGAACAATTCGTTTAAGAACGAAGTGATGGGAGGGTGCATGTCGTTGATATGGGTGGATTCGTCAAGTGGGGTGACAGTTCCAGAGTCACGCCAAAGCGAATCTACGTTCCGTTCCCCCATGGGACCTGATGACTCGGATATCAAAATATACGGACTTGTGGGTCTTTCCTCGAAGTTAGAGGGTTCCATTGGAACGAGTGTCCCCCGTGAATCAGCCACGAACTCTAGGGTTCCGAACTTGATACTCCGATTCGAGGGAAACCTTTCGATCTGGCCATGACTGCTGATCGGGTTGGCATGCGACAAGATGTCATTGCTAGTGAAACTCTAATCGGGGGCGAAAGTCCCCTCAATGCAGATCTTGCCACCTGCGATGAGGCGAGATGCCTTCGGCGCTCACAACGGAACTCTCAATGAAAGCACCAATGTCGGTGTCAAAACTGGCGGATCTCGGGTAGGGGGTCCCGAACTGCGAGACTAGGATCGATGGTAACAGGTGACGAAGGGGACACGAGTTTACCCAGGTTTAGGCCCTCCTATGGAGGTAATACCCTATGTCCTGCTTGATTGTATTGATGGTGTAAGGGCTTACAGAGTTGATCTACCTCGAGATCGTATGTCTAACCCTAGATGAGTTGTCCTCCCTCTACGCCCAAAAACCCTCCGGCTTATATAGATGCCGGGGTGCCCTTAGCTTACACATGGTCGGTAACATGCCGAAGAGATAACTTGCCTAACTTCAGCTAATAACTTGGAGAATACGTCTAGACTCCATGAAGCTTCCATCCTGGCGCAGATGGTCCTCGATCCTCCGATGCCTGCCTTGCGGCCCATATAGTCCGGTCCATGAATAATGGCCGGCTATCCGAGGACCCCTTAATCCAGGACTCCCTCACTAGTTGCTATCAACTTCATAGCTTTGCCAAACCCAGCTCGCGCAGCACCAATGTGTGCATCTGCTGAGTGTAGGGCACCGAACTCTTGTTCGGAGAATATTGGGTGCCGCATGGCTTGCCATCATTGTCGGTGATTCATGGCACTCCCCACCTCCGATTTGGTGACGGAGACACCATCACCAGAATCGACAGGCGCCAGATTGGCCATGAGGGCTGCTGTAGCAGAAGCTGCATGAGCTGTGGCTCGGGAATTTCGGGCATCTCTGGACACCCGGGTAACCTCTTCAGCAGGAGAGGACTGGGCATTTCGCCTAAATTTTTAATGAAATAAAATGCCGTAAGACTCTATTGATTGCGACAATAAGCGGATAACCGAACAATGTACCTTTGGGAAGAGCGGGCAGGTGGATTCGTCTCCATAGCCGACTCTTTGGCAGGATCCCTATTAGCCTCCGACTTGACTGCGGCTTCGGCTGTTGGTGTATGGCACGCGGATCGACAGCGTTTGGGAGTCGGGGCCGGCGCGTCCGGGGCGCTGTTGGTAGTTGGCCTCTTGTGGGACGAGCTTTTCTTTTTGCTTGTTGCAGGGATGGAGATTGACCTGGGGTAATCAACTATGATAGCCACCAGGGATTGGACGACGCTATCCTGGAAATAGACTCCGTCGTCGAAGTCAAGAAGAAGATCTGGGTCCTCGTTGAAACCCGAATCGTTGTCGCGTGAATGGTTCCCGGGCCAAGGAGCCTGACAGTTAACTGTCTCGATGAAACTCCTCCATTCCTGTTCACACAAGGCTTCGGTTAAATAAAGTGCAGAGCGGAAACCCCGAACTATGTTCATGTTAGACAAATAAAGATTTACCCATTCGATGGGAGTGTGGGCCGAATATCCTTCCTTGGTTGCCTGCCGAACAAAGTCCTCTTTCTCTCCTTTGTACAGGTCGGTCGGTGCGGCGGCTAGCACCGTCGGATTGGCGGGCCCTAGTCTTCGGGAGCGTGTGGTGTCACTCGTCCCGTTATATTGCCAAAAGGGGTGTACCCTCTATTGAAGGGGCTACACACACTAGGAGATGGCAGCGACCATGACATCGATCTTGGTCAGTTGGTGGTGGGCGAGCATCCGCACCTGAGCTGATAGGCGCCGCACTTCAGCGCTTTCCCCCTGGGACGAGCTCCTCGGCCGCCTGTTGTATCTCTTCTTCGGGAGGGCGTCGGAGTATTCAGGAAGACATGTCCGAGTTGGCTCGAACAGAGGGGCGTCTTCAATATAAAACCACTCCAAAGTCCACTGTTCGGATTTCTTCGGTGTGCCCACCGGATATCCCATCCCCGCTATGCGGCACACTTCGGCTCTGCCGACCTCCAAAATTGTCTTGTCCCGAGTTTGGGGGACGAGATAGAAGTATTTTCTCCATAAATCTAAGTGCGCTTCGCACCCCAAGAACATCTCGCGGAGAGCGACGAAGCCCGAGATGTGTAAAATGGACCCTGGAGTAAGGTGGTGGAGTTGGATCTCTTAGAACTATAGCAACCCCCTTAGGGACGGATGGATTGGAAACCCAAGGCCCCGGACGAGAAAGGGGACGAAGAATACGTGTTCCCCCTTGTTAGGATTGGGGAAACGCTCGACGAAAACTTCGTCGTTGTAAGAAAGTAGACCTACGCGGGTCACCGCCAGATCTGAAGCAGGGAGATACCCCTGGGTCTCCAGATTGCGGAGCCGCAGGAGTGTGATGGAGCACCTGGTACAGTCCCCTGGGCATGAGCCGTAGGGGCGCGCGAAGGATTTGGGGGCGTTAGCCATGTTTTCCGTGGAGCTTCCTCTTGAGGTTCTTTTGCTAGGGAAGGAGAGAATCTGGTCTGAGCCACGATTTTGTTTGATTAAATGGGTGGTGCTTCCGCTACGGAGGGGTAAGATTGTAAAAATCACTAACCACTCACCTCCCCACGACGCAGAAAAATTGAGGAACACGCGCGGTTATTATAATGGGCCTGCACCCGCGATGCTTGGGATCTTACCGAAGACTGGTCAGTTGCCGAACAAAGAGGGATGAGGAAATCGCCTTGCAAGCCGAAGACGATGACACGAGGAGATTGACCGGATATATATCGGCGTTGAAGGCTAGTACGGGGGCTACTGAGGGAGTCCTGGATTAGGGGGTCCTCGGATGGCTGACCTATTGTTTATGGACCGGACTGTATGGGCCGCAAGGTGAGCATCGTACGATTAAAGACCATCGGCGCCAGATGAAAGCTTCTAGGAGCCATGACATACTCTCTAAGTTATTAGTCGTAGTTAGGCATGTTTATCTCTTTGGCATATAACCAACCATGTGTAAACCCAAGGCACCCTCGGCGTTTATATAAGCCGAAGGGTTTTAGGGTATAGGGACAAAACAACTCATCTAGGGTTAGCTATTCGATATCGAGGTAGATCAACTTTGTAATCCCCATATCATCAATACAACTAAGCAGGACGTAGGGTATTACCTCCATAGGAGGGCCCGAACCTGGGTAAATTTATGTCCCCTTTGTCTCCTGTTACCGTCGATTCTAGTCTCACAGTTCGGGACCCTTTACCCGAGATCCGCCGGTTTTGACACTGACACTCATATTATCTAGATCAACAAGTATGTTACTACCTCCTTTACGGTTTATAAGGCTTGCGCGTATATCTAGGTTGACAAATAGACCAACACAATACAAGTTATATATCACAAAAAGTATATCATTAAAAACTCAAATCATCTACTTTCTAGTGATATAATATTTAGACTATACAACTAATTTTATGTTGATTAAATTATAGATTTAGGGATACACGCAAGCCTTATAAACCGGAAAGGAGGTAGTATGAAGCTAAAAGAAATTTTAAGTTTGTATGAATCCTTGTCGGGACAATGCACAAACAAAGGGAAGACTAAAATCATGTTCAACAAGAACACTACTTCTCAATGTTGAATGCACGAAAGAAGTCTCAAAGGTGCTAGAAATTAATGCTGAAGCAAGAAATGACCACTAAAATGAATAATTTGAAGTCATGTTCGGCGACAAATTAATGCTGAATTGGAAAGGAGGTTTTCAATTTTCCTAAAAAAATGATTTGGAAGAAGATTCAAGGGTGGAAGGAGAGGATGTTGTCCACGACATGCAAGGAGATACGTGTACTAAAAGGAATAAATTTGCTGAAAAATGATTAATTTTGTGAATTGGGGATGGAGAAAAAAGTAAATACTTGGGATGATCCTTGGTTACTTAGATAAATATACAAATAGATCTCAAATGTCAAGCCAGCAACTGAAACAAATAATTATACACATTGCATGAATGTATTTTAAACAAAATCAGATCCTACGGAGATAACCTTTTAGTTAGCTTAATGCAAGAACGTTCGTATGTACAAAACACAAGGTGGACAATGTTATCAGTCACACTTAACATACTATGAAAACGCCTTGTGCAAAAGGCCTACAGTCTGGGCGACTGAGACACGAGGCATCCATGCTAGTATAATAACTGGAACAAAAAGCAGAGTATCGATACCGCATTTGTAAGCATGGTCAACGATCAGTACAAGGTCCCCATATCAGATGAGATTCAATTTTCGACCTCAAAACCGGAACAGTCTGTAGGGTGATGGCCTGATACGTGATAATTAGTCAAAATTGTGAAAAATGATGCTACCATTGCATAACTAATAAGTGCACCATTAAATCGTGATACTTACAAGGAGTAGGCCCCAAACAACTTGTATGAGTGCAAGACAACAATACTGACATCCATGATGGAGAATTTGCAGAACCATGAGATAACCATAATGGAAGTCATGATTGATAGAAATATCAACAATTTTGTAAGCCTGAACATAAGCGGGTGATCTCTTAAATGATGGCAAACCAATTTAGAAGTTATAACAAATATTTGCACAAATGTTATGTTCAAAAGAAGATCAACATAGTAAACAAAACCTTATTATCTAGAACACATTGAGTTTTCAATAGAAAATGTATCTTGACAAAACCGACATGGACAATGACCACGACCCATGAAAGCAAGTGGATATGCTAAAAAATGTCATATGTGTAAGCGCCATATGCAAAGCACATTGATACACAAAGAAGCATAAAGAAAGAAATGCTTCAAGAATTCTACAAGTCACCACCGAGTGACATCGATGTACATTCTCAACAATCCACCATGATTCCCAACTCTTTTCTGGCTACACCCCTATGCCCCCTTGATTCATCATCCACTTATTCCATTATGCTCAGTCATCAAGAAATTTTGGCCAATTGAAACCGAGTGATTAAAAAACAAGTTGCCAACATCCAAGTCATCACCATAAACCATGTTGAGGCAGTCATCAAATGTACTATACTGAGCACTTGTGATCTCATCCAGACATGGTAAACTTTCAAAAGAAATATCAACTCGAACCCTTTGACAAAGTGACTCGAGGAGTAGAAATGCTTATTTTCTGTAAAGCTTACGTGAAAAGTAAAAAATTGAAGAACCTTGCAGTTGCATTAGGACGGACTCACTCACAGTTGCTTGAAAACCCTTTACAAGACTAAGTTCTATCATCATAGGCAACCCTGTAAATCAGTGGCAAAGCTACATGCATTCCTGAGGAGGCTGTCCCCCCCCCCCCCCAATGTATATTCTTAGTTTGTGACATCTAAGATTATAAGCATGCTTTCACTGCAGGTGATCATCGAGGAATCTATGTCCAGTTGTAACAAAGGTTTTTCTTGGTATGGCATGAATTCAGCAACCGATGAAAAATTGCACATACAATAATGTCATGTTATGCAACTATACAAACAACAATAATTATGAGCACATTCTGGAAACATTACAAACCTTCCAGTGAAGATATGTTCTCTAAGCTCAAGGATTGTTGGAGATTGATTCCTAGGATGCTTAACAAACTCTTGGAAGACATTTCTCATTTTGTAAGTTTCTTCTAGATAATTTTCATGACATCACCATATGTAAATGAACATACAGAGTTTATACAGGGAACATAAACTACAGAAGATGTCTTCATTACTTAATTCATATCAATGGTTTAAAGGGCCTCTCCCTGGATAAATATGATTGCAAGGTTTTGATTTTTCAGGTTTCCCTTCTCCAATGATGGGTGGGCCAGGCGGCTTTATACGGTAAATCTCTTACATAAACAGTTACAACATACAAATATTTGAGAAATTTAACAAGTAGACAATTCTTAAGTTGTCACGACCAAGTACATCAAATCTATAATGTCTTGAGCACGAGTATCATCATTAGATTTGTGTTCCCCAAACTTTTGATGAAATATGAAAATTTCATATCTGCGAGCACGTCTTTTTTTCTTAAAAAATGGGGATTACCCCGCCCTCTACATCGAGCAATGAACACAACCAACTTTATTACATTATTCAACTAGGCCTTATGAAATAAATACATAGATCAATCCAAAGACACCCTTCTGGCAAAAACTGTTGCCCTACCTACAAAATTGATGATGTGCCTCGACCTCGCGTCACACATATCAAGAAATCTGGTGGCCTCACCAAGCCGCCCGCTGGCTACCGGTCTAGCAGACCCTCAACGTGCACCACATGCGCACACTGTAGAATCTGTCGTCGTCATCTTTCGTAGTCCTATCTTCAAGAGCAATCAATGCACTGATCTTGCTACACCCTTCTGTCGTTGATGCCACCACAACGCGGAACAACGCCAGCCTCCTGCACTTGCCCATCAAATGGTATCCAACATCGAGACCCCGTTGCACCTTGCCGGCAAGACTCATCGTCGTCGATGCCGAGGATGGCATGCCGCTTCACCTTGATCACAACCGAGAAGAATACAGTGATTTGCATCCAGCCATCAAGCCAAACGCTTGTCCCCCGCTGCCCTCACCTGCGTTACCGACGCTGAACGACGAACATGTATAGGAAACCCGTGCAGATCTCATCGCAATCGCACCGCGGAGCTGCACATAGGAAGGCCCCGCCGCCGCCATCACCCCCCCTGGACTTTGCCTCGCGAAGCTCCGAGGACGGCGAAGGGCAGGGCGAGGGCATCTCGAAGCCCTAGACCGGGAGGGAGGGAGGAGATCGAAAGGGAGGGGGTCAAGAAGAGGAGCGGTGATGACTCCTCTGGTTTTGGCAGACGGACTAGTAGTTGGTACGCGAGTATGATCTGCAAGCATGTCTAGTTCAGCTGATAATGACTGGTCGACGTTGCTTTTATTTTGGCCTCCCTAGGTCACTACAGGTCCTTCATATAATTCCTCGTGTGAGAGAAACCATTAGCAAAGAAGAAATCATTTTGGCCATGGTCGATGTTGATTCTTATGGAGGTCGGCTAGTGTTGATAAACTCGGTTCTGACGAGTTTGCCGATGTTCCTTTTATCTTTCTTTGAGGTGGGGTACGAAAAAGATTAGACTTTTATCGATCTCATTTTTTCTGGCAATGTGATGAGGCCAATAAGAAATACAGATTGACAAGATGGGATATTAATTGCAGACCCGAAGACCAAGGGGCTCTAGGGATCGAAAATTTAGAAGTAAAGACTAGATGCTTGCTTAGCAAATGGTTATACAAAGTATCTACTGAGACCGACGGAATGTGGGTACAAATCTTAAGGAATAAGTACCTACACTCCAAGACTTTGGCCTAGCTAACTCCAAGACCTAATGACTCACCATTCTGAAAGGTGTTAATGAAGATGAAAATAACTTTCTTCCAACGGGTGAAGTTTTTAATTGGCAATGGCACACCAACTAGGTTTTGGGAGGGGAAACGTCATTAGCCCTACAATACACGTCCCTATATAATATCGTACAACGTAAGAAGGATTACGTCGTCACGGTATTACACTCAGTGCCTCTTAATATTCAGTTCAGGAGGTCCCTAGTAGGGGAACGTTGGAACTCCTGGTTGCATTTGGTCAAACTGTTGATGGACGTGCAATTATCTGACCAACCAGATATTATTCATTGAAAATTATCTACGAGTGGTAGTTTTTCAGTAAAATCAATGTACCTAAATTTGATTAACTCTGGGTCACTGTCGAGATCACTACATATCTAGCAGATTAAGGTACCGCTTAGAATTAAAAATTTCATGTGGTTTGTACACAAGGGTGTTGTACTAACCAAGAATAATCTGATAAAGAGAAGATGGATAGGTAGTTCTAGATGTTGCTATTGCGATCGCGATGAAACTATAAGACAACTCTTTCTCAAATGCCCATTAGCAAAATTACTATGGCACACTGTACATATAGCCTTCAACATTAATACACCGATGAGCATTAATACACTATTTGTGGCGTGGCTCAATGAAGTAGACGTATCCATAGCGAACCATATCCACATCTATATGAAACACTAGGAACGATATGAATTTTAATGGCAAGACCTTCAACAATTTTTTGCAGCTTATCTTCAGAGCCACCACTTGGATTCGTACGTGGTCCTTACTCACTCATGCAGACTTCAAGGAGCTTATGGCTATTGGGTGCAACATGTGGGAGACGGTCGCACAGGCTATCTTGAGCCGATTTGAATGACGAGCTAATAATAGGCTAGGTGTATAGGCATTGTAGTCTGTTTTTGGTCTTGCCGGACGTGACAGTTTCACTTTTTATCATACTAGTTTTCTTTTGCTAAATTTACAAACCATTTATAGATCTAAGACTTTTCGTTCGTACTTAATTAATAATATGAGTGCATGCATCAGTTGATGGAGAGGCGGGGCTTCGTTCCTTCTTTTCCAAAAAGAAAATGGTCGATGTTGATTCTGGTTTTATGGCTGCATTCTATTAGGTATGTGTCTTATAGGATTGCATACTGAGAGATATATTGAACGTGTGATATCCATAAAGAATGAAAGACCCGCAGCAGTTTGATGTAAATAAATTCTACACACGTGAACGTTGAAATCACAACACGAGAGCAAGAACAGATCATTGAGCCAATTATTGAGGCCTTAAACTTCACGGACCACACAATTATTTTCCACGGACTTATCGCCTTGCTACCATCACCAGATGCTACGGTCCATTGCGGCAACAGTGCTCCCAAGTTTTAGCCAGACAACTAGTCCAACGCCACGGATATCATGTCAAAAACCAAATCTGAGAATTGTCTTCTGAATGGACCGATCAATGGTGATTGATGCGATGCGGTGGTAAAAATCAATAAAAACTATCATGATCAAGAGAAGAAAACTATCCGCCTTGGCAAGGCCAGCATTGACACCCCGTCACATGTCATCAATCAATCCGCTTCATCGAGCAGTGGAGCAGCAAGCAGTGTACAGTATATTTGTAGTAGCTCACTAGCTCGGCTCCTCAGTCCTCACCAACAGCTCATCGGCAAACCCGTGACCGCGAAGAAGAAGAAGAAACAGCGAGGGAGACATTGGTTGAAGCTCTTGGAGTGAAATGGTGACCGCCGGGAAGGTGATCAAGTGCAGAGGTTGGTTCCTGAACTATTTGGTTTCCTGCTATTAATCAAAGTTCTTGGAATGAAATTGATGTAATGGATTAATTTGGTTGGTGTTGGCAGCGGCGGTGGCATGGGAGGCCGGGAAGCCGCTGTCGATGGAGGAGGTGGAGGTGGCGCCGCCGCAGGCCATGGAGGTGCGCGTCAAGATCCTCTACACCGCCCTCTGCCACACCGACGTCTACTTCTGGGAGGCCAAGGTACCACTTTTGTGCTTTCCAAATCACTTCATCTGGATGGATGGATGGGTTGGTGATGTGCTGCTTGGATTTGGGCAGGGCCAAACTCCGGTTTTCCCTAGGATCTTGGGCCATGAAGCTGGAGGGTATCCATTTCATCCTCACCTTTTGCCTCTCTTTCCCCTGTTTTAAGTTTTGATTGCTTATCATCACTAATGTAATCTAGCTTGAATCCTCACCTGAATTATGGTTTATTGGTCCAATTATAGTCATCCTGAATCCTATTATTATTATTCCTTTACAGCATTGTGGAGAGCGTCGGTGAGGGCGTGACGGAGCTGGTGCCGGGCGACCATGTCCTGCCGGTGTTCACCGGAGAGTGCAAGGAGTGTGCCCACTGCAGGTCAGAGGAGAGCAACCTCTGTGACCTCCTCAGGATCAATGTCGACCGCGGCGTGATGATCGGCGACGGGCAGTCCCGCTTCACCATCGATGGCAAACCGGTCTTCCACTTCCTCGGTACGTCCACCTTCAGCGAGTACACCGTGATCCATGTCGGTTGCCTCGCCAAGATCAACCCCGAGGCGCCCCTCGACAAAGTTTGTCTCCTTAGCTGCGGTATCTCAACCGGTAAGAATCTACCTATACATATGAAATCTTCCCAGCCAGCGAAATAGACATACTCTCTTCGTTCTTTTTTAATCTGCATATAAAATTTGTCTGAGATGTCACGTTTCTAATCCAGGGCTCGGCGCCACGCTCAATGTCGCGAAACCGAAGAAGGGTATGACGGTGGCGATTTTCGGTCTTGGAGCTGTAGGCCTCGCTGTAAGTGACACACTTGAGATATTTTTCTGCACGAGATATTCTTTCAGGTCATGAGAATTGTGCACTATAACCATGGCTAATTACTGCTCTTTTTATTTATTGCGTATTTGACACATGCATGATCGATCAGGCCATGGAAGGGGCCAGGATGTCCGGCGCATCGAGGATTATCGGTGTGGATCTGAACCCTGCAAAACACGAGCAAGGTACGCAATGCTAATATGTCACTGTTATCGGTCTTGAGGAAAAAAAGATACTCCATCTTGTCAAAAATGTGTTGGTTACCACCGGAGCACACGGACTCAACCTTGCAACCGGCCCCATGCATGTCCAATGTTTTTCAGCTAAGAAGTTTGGCTGCACCGACTTTGTGAACCCCAAAGACCACACCAAGCCAGTGCAAGAGGTATATACATACATATATATATGCATCGATCTCTCCCTTTGTTCATGGCATTCGTGCACAAGAAGCTTACGTCAAACCAAATGCTGATACTAGTCCAACTAACGGCGGTGCTGTGCTGCCACAGGTGATCGTGGAGATGGCCGGCGGCGGGGTCGACCGGGCCGTGGAGTGCACGGGCAACGCCGACGCCATGATCTCCGCCTTTGAATGCGTCCACGATGTACATATGATGACCACTTTTTTCTTCTTCTTCTTCTTCTTCTTCTTCTTTAAAGTTGAAACTGAAACCTGAAACTAATGGTATGGCCTGACGGGATTGGGAACAGGGGTGGGGCGTGGCGGTGCTGGTGGGGGTGGCGCACAAGGAGGCGGTGTTCAAGACGCACCCGATGAACTTCCTGAACGAGAGGACACTGAGGGGCACCTTCTTCGGCAACTACAAGCCGCGCACCGGGCTCCCCGGCGTGGTGGACATGTACATGAGGAAGCAGCTGGAGCTGGACAAGTTCATCACCCACAGCGTGCCCTTCTCACAGATCAACACGGCCTTCGACCTCATGCTCAGGGGGGAAGGCCTCCGCTGCGTCATCAGGATGGAGGAGTAGAGTAGAGTAGAGCACCTGGCTCTGGCTGTTCATCCCTCCTCGCTGCTTTTGTACAACAAACATGTATCAACTCTATACTAGTACTCTTTCCATCCCAAAATAAATATCGTGACTTTAGTTCAAATTTAAACTGAGGGGATACTTGTTTGAAGTTGTACCCCCAAGGACTACGATTCATTTAATAAGCAAAAGAGAATTAACGAAAAAAGGTTTTTTCCCGCTTGATATTATAAAAAGCAACCGCACCAACATCGAACGCCAACAAAGTTCAAGGTTCACAACATGCAAAAACTTGGGTAAAAACCATCACAACATGCATACAAAAGGGCACACCTGCCAACCTCGCTACCCACAAGGCCCACACACCGTCAAGGAGATGTACACGAATCGCCGTCCTCCGAGTACAAGAACTACTTGTTGCCTACGTCGTATTGAAATGCCATCGTTTGTAGTACCATGCAGGAGAAGTGAGAACGAACTTGGATATACAGTAAGATTCAGTGCACCATGCAGGACAAGTGAAAAGAATTTTGATATAAGATTCAGTTGGATATGTATATGTACCCAATCGATTTATTTCTACAGCGTTTGCCTACATCTCGAAATATATCTTGATTTTTATGCAACCCTCCTCCCCCTGGCAAAACCCCATAATTATTCGAAATATCAGTGACTTTTTTTCTCATCACATCAAATGATGAGAATAAATCTACATCCCATCCTTTGACGAGAAGAAGCGTGAGTGAAACAGTTACAGAACCCGGACAGCCGATACTGTTCAACTAATTTCATAATCCAGAACTGCTCAGTATCTACAAACTATTGCTTGGTTGTGTATAAACTTTGTAAGTTGAGTACAATCAGATCCAAGCAAATTTTACAAGCTATAATCGCATGAGCTAAAATCAACATGATCCAGGGACATAACATGTATCCAAATACATACTTTGTGGCTCACTCTATAAATGGTCTCCGGATTTTGATCAAGGAAAGAACTTGACCATGTTGTTAGTCCAAGACTCATTTTGAAGGGGTGGCACCACCTTGTCTTGATGAAGAATCAGGATCAAGCTGGGCATAAGAGGGAGACGTTTCCGACTCCAGTAGGATTTGCCTGAGATGCTTGTCTTCGAGATGTTCCTAGAAACAATTAAAACGTGGAACGATCAGCCACTAGATAAGCATGAAAAACGCAACATTACCAAATCATAGAAACCCTAGTATGTAAACCTAAACTACTGAAATGCAAGATAAGACAGATTCTTATGTGGAACCGAAGAAAACAGGGTACTGGTGCATGTTGAACCCTCATCATCGTGCCATACAACAGTGCTTTTGTGAATGAAATAACTTTGTTGAACTCAATTCCTGAACAATCATTCTTGTAACACACAGATATATGACAAGAGCATGGACAACTGAAGAGGTAAATAGCACAGATACAGGTCGAATTTTAACAAAGTGAGAACTTTATCTACAAACAAACTAATAAATATGTTTGGGTGGTAAGGTCTCGTTCCTTGCAGTAATGGCAAATGACTGCAAACAAAAACACAATGCTGTGAACCATCGATCTGGTACAATTTGATATAACCACCAGTTTTACGGAACACACATCATCTCTATTTACACTACATAATTAAGTCATGAAGAAAAATTGACTTCCAACTCTGCAAGTGAAAAAAAAGGACAGTCCGTTCAGCAATAGGAATTGGCAACAGTGGGTTTTCCTGAGAAATAGTAGATCTTTGGCTGGGTTGGAGTCACCAAGCAACCAGAATGCCTACCAACCATGTCCCAAATTCTCACCAGCAACGCACCAGTTATGATCAATAGTTGCCTAGAAAACAACCTAGCAGCAGCCAATAAGCAAAATAAGAACACCTGCTAACTGCAAATGTTTTTCAAAAGATACGATTTTGGTGCAGCCTGGGATGTAAGCATAGAAGGGTTTGCTGGTTACTTTGGCCCCTCTTATCCAAAAATAATAATCCATTGTTGTTTAACTCTCTACAGACTGAGCTCCTCTGCGATTATCAATTAACTGCTTTGTCGTGCCAACGCGATGAAACTAGCACGGTCTTGCAAGCTCAATTGCTCCGACTATTCAGAAAGGATACAAGGTTAATAACCTCTGTTTTTAGGCAATAACCTTTTCGGGTTGAAGAGTGGATAACAAGAAACAAGAAACAACATCCTCGTTAACCTACATTGCTTGTCCACAGAAGTGCTCTGAAGTCTGAACTGCCATTGCACACCATGGCCAGATCCCATATTTGCAACATGAGGACCGCAGCGCAATCCAAATCAAGATCATAAGCAACACAACAACTGACCGCCATAAGCCCCCCTACTATGATGATCCTCACATAGCCCCAGATTACCCACCTTAAGCCAACCCAGTCAGAGAAGCGACATAACCGAGACAGTCCATCAAATATCTTCCTAAACAAGCAAATTCCAAATCTTACATGAAATTTATTTATACCTCCCTGGAACTACCTCGGTCTAAACTACAAGATCTTCATAATCAGGGAGGATCCACGTCTTTGGAAAAAAAATCACCTCAGGGAGCCCCATTAGAGAAACCTAGGCGGTCAATGGCGGGGGGATCTCTACCGCCCGCGCATAGCAAACCGGTGATCCAATCTAAAGTGGCAGTCAATGACAGCGAGCTGTGGTTGAGGGGAGGGGGGGGGGGGGGGGGGGGGGGGGGGGGGGGGGTTGGGGGGGGGGGGGGGGGGGGGGGGGGGGGGTGGGGGGGGGGGGGGGTGGGGGGGGGGGGGGGGGGGGGGGGGGGGGGGGTGGGGGGGTGGGGTGGTGGGGGGTGAGGGGTTTTTGGGTTATTGTCGGCGTGGTGCTCTGTTTTACCTCGAGGCAGGCGCGGTACTTGTGCCAGTCGGCGGCGCAGTCGTCCTTGTTCCACTGCCCCTTGGCGAACTTGTCGGCGTACCACCGGTTGAAGCACTCGTGGTACGCCGCCCGGAGCTCGGAGCACGCCGCCGCGGCGGCCGACGAGGTGTCGGCCACCGGGGAGGGCGTGGACGAGGACGGCTTGCTCCGGCCAAACACCATTCTCGTGCTTCTCCCTAGCCGCCGCCGCCGAGTCGAGTTCTGTTCCTCGCTCTGTCCTTCCCTGATTCCCTCTTTCTCTCTCCCTTCGCAAAGACAAAGGGTTTGTTTACAGTATAATAATCCCGTTATATGGCGTATTTTCGGGATGTTACGTAAACTAACCCGAAGCGGATTCCAGATTTGGGGATATGACGTAAACCAGCTCGAAGCGGATTCTAATTTCTCCCGCAAAGCCGTGCCGAATTTTTAATTATTTGAGAGGAAACCCGTGACGAATTTGCATACGCCTGCTGTATACTGTATTACTTTCGGACGGATGCCTGGTGTTTTCTTTTTTTCCCTAATAAATAGTATAACTTTAAGTTTTGTCTCGCTTTTTGGAAGCATAATAAAAAAAGATACGAAAATGATTTTGTATATAAGTGGTATGTTTTTTTTCTCAAGAACCGTCTTTTTTGGCAAAAAAAAAAGTTATGATATATTATAAAAGTTCATCAAAAATACAAAAATTACATGAGATTCCACTATCACCGACGAGCACTACCGTTGGCAAAACGAGTCGTCGACGCGTCGCTGTCATCGCTCGCTAACATAGCTGGCTTGACCTTGTCGAAACTGGGAAATCTTTATGGCATCACATCAGTGACGGAGGTAGGTGAAAATGGGATCTATTTGAGGGCGTAAAATGCTTTTAAAAGTCTCAGCTAAGCTCACCCCCAAAAAATTTCTTCACAGTTTAGTCAAAAGTTGGGAGGAGGAAGGGGCACAACCCGCAGGGCTGACATAGCTCCGCCACTGCATCACACTATAACTACACCACTCTTTTTTTTATCTTCCTCTTCCTCTTTCACACAACACATACGTGCCACCATTCCCACCATTCCTATTATTTCTCCTTTTTTCATGGAAAAATCATTCCAGGTGTGGATGGGTGGGTGGCCATGTTTCTTAGAACCAATCACGGACACGTGGAGTTTGCCAAAGTATACCAATATCAAAGAGATCATAGATGTTTCATCTGCAATTTTGGCGATGGCCACCCACGATGTGACATGATGCGTCGCTATGGAGAACCAGGAAAATGTATCATTCCCATCGACGTGTTGTTGTGGGCGATGGAGGAAGCAGTTGCCGACGATCCTAGGCAGCGCACCACTATGTCGTGCAAGTCCCACCGACGCATGTGGTGCCAGGACTGTCAATCATCATCATCGACCATGATGACAAAGAGGCACAGGATGAGGTGGCATTGTCGCCCCATAACGACATCCTGGCACCGCCACCATGCCCATCGAGCTGGAGGCGTCGGATAATAGCCGTGATAAGGTCAGCCGCTCGGTGTGCCTGGCCCGTGCACCACCTCCGCAACTCTAAAGTTTAGTATGGTCAGGGTTCATGTTAAGCTAAAGTTCTTGTTCAGTTTGGTCAGGGTTTAGTGTTTGATCAAGGTCAATTTGTTGGTAAGTTTGATGAATGGGAACATTTGTAGTCTTTTAATTAAGTCTCCTATAATATGTATGCTTGAACAATGAGTAGTTTATATCTATGCTTGAACAGTTCATAGTCTTAAGTTTTACTAGTTGTTTTCTTCAGTTTGCTACGAGCATATGTTTGTTTCTTCAATCATGACAATCAAGCTCAACAAATGTAATGTAACTGTTTGCTATGAGTAGTTCGACAAAAGTATAATGCAATTTGATGACTCAATTGAGAGTAGCAATCTCGGTAGATGTGCACACACATCAGTTCGGTAGTTCAGCAAATGTACATTGCAATTTGATGATTAAAATTCAAAGAAGCAAATTGACTACATGCGCACACCCATAAGTTCAGCATTTCAGCAAAGTTCTCAGATAAACACAAACATCAAATTTGTTTTCATCTTTCATAACCGAATCACCAAATTGTATTTTAAGGTTGATTTCTTCTTTTCTCATCAGATAAACCATAGTCCTTCATCTTTGATTTTTTTTTATGTTCTTGTGTACCCTTCTCATATGTGTCCTTCTCTTCTGCGCCCTTCTTTTTTGTAGAGACATCTTTTTGTCCGCAATCTTTTTCTTTTGATCTGCCTCCCTCTTCCTTTGCAAAAGAAACCTATTTAAACATTTGTGAGCGGAACTTCTCTATTGTGTCAACATCCTCACCTATAAAGAAAGTTTTCATACTCATCCTTTGATTGGATACCCTCTTCTACCATCTTTTTTACCTCTTCTCTTCATATTATTTTCTTAACTTTTCCGTCTTAGCTAAAATATCAAAGTCCTCATCATCACTATTATCGACATGAATATACTCGTCACCTGGCAACAAATGGCAATCATCTTGAGCATTAGCTTGACTTAATTGACTTTCTTCCTCTTCAATTGGATTATGAGCAAACCTTGACTGATAATCCTAACCAGCCACAACTTGGACCTGCACATTACCAGGGCCATTAGCATCATGCTTATGAGTAGAACCAACAACAACTACAGGGAGGACCAAAAACGATTGGAGCAGGATAAAAAAACAATTAGAGTAGAAGCAAAAATAATTGAAGCAGGACCAACAATAATTGGAGCTTAAACAACAACAAATGCTCCATTGTCAGGATAACTGATCCATGCTCAACAACAACTGATGTTGGTTCTATAAACCAATTAGGTCTCTTGTAAAAATGTAATTCAACAATTTGCCATGAATTGTAATCTTCAATCATCTTCTCAACTATAGTTCGATCTGTCAGTTCACTCATTTTGCATCATCATGTCAACTTGGTCCAACCTGTTCAACCTGCTTGAAAAATAAAATTCCTAATTTTGACAAAAATAATTGAATTTTTTCTACTAAACTTTCACACCTATAATTGAATTTGTTGAACACGTATAATTGAACTTTGACAAAAGTATCTGAATTTTAACACCTATTATTGATTATTTTTTACTCATATATAACTGAACTTTGATAGAAATGACTGAATTTTGACACCTATAACTGAACCTTTTTTGACACCTTGACTGAACTTTGACAAAAATAAACTGAACTTTGATAGAAATAAACTGAACTTTGACATAACTAATTTTTTTTTGACATGTCAACCCAACTTTGACAATAATCACAAGTTTTACTGCTTCAACCTTAGTTCCTAACTCTCATGTCTTACAAATTGTTATATTTCTGCCAAGATTTCTTAAACACACATATCCAGCAGTAAAACGCATGTACATCTCTTCAAAGACATGCCTTTATCTCTTCAGGAAAAATTCAAATATGGAGGAGATGGAGGAGATAATGACATGCACATGGAGCAAATCCAACGCATGAAAATGGAGCAGATCCAACACCACGACATGGAGATGAAGTAGAAGAAACAGAGCCACGGTAGGGCTTACAATTACATGGACATGGACATGGAGGAGATGAAGGACATGGACATGAAGGAGGAGAGCTTACATGTGAAAGGCGGCCGTGCGTGGTCCGTCCAGCGCTACCCCGCCGTGGTAGCCTCGACTCCATCATTGATGAGAAAGAAAAGAAACGGGAGGAGTGGGAGGGCAGAGAAGGGGGAAGGAGAAAAAGACCCAAAGAAGAAAAGGAAGAGGCACAATGTTGTCTCCGCCACACGAGCAGGCGGGCACGGTGACCAGGTGGGTGCGATCAGACCAGGTGAGCGCGGAGTTAAACCGGTTCATGTTTTAAAAAAACAATAGAAAAATAAAAACCACCTACATGGCATGTCAAATCAACACCAAATTGGGGGAAAACAAAATTTAGGGGTAAATTGCGTCACAGGTGTAAATTGTGTCACAAGGGGTAAAATGAGAAAGGATTGTTTAGATTAGGAGTAAAAATTGACCATCTCTTGTTTTCAAGGTAATTTCTATCAATTCGGCTCATTTTAGGTGTAAAAAACTGAATTACCACTAAAAGAATTGACCAATTTCTTGAACAGCTGTCTTACAGCAAGACACAATATTTTCTCTTGGACATTTCGGAGTATAGGAGCTTGATGGTAGATTCCCGGTGGACACAATGGTTGAGAGGCTTCTACGTTTTTATTGATCCGTCGTTGTCAGCAGTTGTTTTTTTTTTTTTTTTTGACATGACCGTGTTGTTTTCGACCCATCATCTATCATTGATTGTATCAGATGTTTGTTATATTAATATATATTTTTGGAAAAGGAGGTTAAACCCCCGGCCTCTGCATCAATCGATGCATACATCCATCTTTATTAATTATTTCATAAAGGTTTGACAAGAAAATACATCAAGCCACCCGAAGCCACCACTCACACCTACAAACTCGATAACGTGGAGTGCTCTCACCCCATATCTAAAACCGGTGTCGTTGTCGATCCATCCACATAACGTATCGGGACTAACAGCCGATGCAGCAGACCTAAAGTGCGCACCACATGCACACATTTTAGAAGCCAGAAGCCGTCATCATCCTCGGACCGCTGATCCATCTTCATGATAGAGATCCGCATCATCCTTGACAGTCTAGACATCCGTCGACACCACCACGACGCCCAACGGCACCACCGCCCTGCGCGCATTCATCCAGACGCGAAGACTCCGAAAGATTTGTCGTATGTAGCACCTGCCGACCAGGCATGACACAGCGTAGCATCTGTCGGCCAGGCATGACTTGACATCTCTGCCAAAGCTCCGTGCAAGACTTAGCCGCTCCACCTCCTGCCTCTATCTTCCAGCGCTGCTCCACAAACGATGCTCCCAAGAGAGTAACGACACCGAAGTACCGCCATCGTCCGATCTGGATGACCAGATCTTAGGGTTTCCTCCGAAGCAACACGAGTGGGTTGACAGAAATTACACGACGATGCCTTCATCAAGGTAATGACGCGAGACGCCGCCATCGCCCTCCATTGGCTCAGTTTTCATCGGCAACTCTGTCTGCCCAACTCGCAGCCGGGACTAGATGAAAGATCGGGAGATCCGACCATCCAGCCTCAGGCTGACTATCTCCGGCGAAAGAGACGACCACCACCGCCACGTCCAGGGCCGGAGCCCCCAGCGTCCTCGTGATGCAGGTCGATCCCAGGGGCAGCCTGCCGTTTACGGGACGGTATACGACATCAACATGTGCAGCCCGCCCGAAGCCCATCTAGACCCAGACCGGATGCCCAAGCCGCCGTCGCAGTACCAGTCGCCGAACACCGCCGCCGCATGCCTGGCCGCCGCCGCCCCGCACCATTGCTGTAGATCCGGCCATCGCGGACCGCCACCGTCCTGACCGAGTCTTTGGCGAGGAGAAACGCCGCCGCCGCCGCTGAGGCACACATGCTCTGCCTGCGACGCCCCCGACAGCGGCGGCAAAAAGAGGGTGTGCAAGAATAAAAAACGGAAGACGAGCGGCGGGAGCGCTCCGGTGCGACGCGACGGCGCCGCACGGGAGCGGGTAGGGTTATATTAATATAACGGAGCTCAAGCCTGTTTCGAGACATCAAGACGCAACATCACTCCTCTCTGGTTTAACTTTTGAGTCTAGACAGCAATCGACGTAGATCTTTCTGTGACATAATCCTTACCTGCATTCGATGCCATGCCACCGTGTTGCCTCTTGTTTCGTTCTCTTCTCTCTGTTCGAATCGGCGCCGGCAAAACCTGCGTGAGAGACGTGCCCCCGTTATGAATGCAATTGATAATTGCCGGGTGCCTGCAGGCATGCACTAGCAACATCAACTAGTAGCGGCCGAATTGTACTTTTCGATCAGCTTTGGCCGGTCTATGATTCATGTGCTGTCGTGTTGTCTTTGTACTGCGAGATACTTCTTGCCACCGAAAAATACCGTAGTTAAGCATGCTGTATAGCAAAACTAGAATATACAGGAGTAGTTTCTAAAAAGGTGTGTTATTCAGTTTATTAGTTCGGATGTGATTTTTAAACCAAAAGCAACCACGTATAAAACTCAAAGAAAAATATATAAAAGATAATTCAGGAACGAATAACATATGTTTGTTGAGCAATTAATGAAAAGAGGTTGCCCCGTTGAAAGAAAATATAATTACCAGTAATCCACGGATGTGCAAGTAAAAGAGACGTTTTCGTATTATACATTGTCAAATAAGCATAAAGACGACGTAACATTGTATGCATTTATTTTTAAAGGAGGTTAGAACGTCGATTTCTACATCATTGCGAAGCGGTTTGAAATCATACATGTGAAATTGTCTAGCAAAGTACTTAGTACACATCATTGCGAAGCGGATTGTGTCAATGTCGAGAACTGCAGATTTTAAGAAGACTAGATGCAGTACCATCGGAAATCCATACCTGAGACCGGGTTTATCTGCACCCCGCTAAGTAAAAAAAATCAAAACAAATACTAAAAAAATTCCAAAAAAAAACAACAACATTTGGATGGTACATAATTTCATGCGTGAGGTTCCCTCTAATTTTTGTAGCATTTGAACATCTGAGCAGCTCTCGGAAAAAAGATAAATTCGGGTCTTTAAAAAAGTTTATTGTTCACGTATTGTTTTGACCCGATTTTTTTTTGCTAAGAGCTGAGCAAATGTTCAAATGATATAAAAATTGAAGTAAACCTCACGCATAAAATTATCTTCCATCCAAAAAACTTTGGATTTTTTTAAATTTTTAGTATTTGTTCTGATTTTTTTATTAAACGGGTGCAGATGAACGTAGGCACCAAAATGCCTCACTTCACTACCATGCATTTTTCATCTTCTCTTCTTGACATCTGTGTGACTTTCTTTCTTTGAACACGAGGCAAAAGTTTTACATGCTTCATTAATTAAGAAAAAGATTATTGTCGAGTTAATTACTAAACTGACACAACAAAGGTAAAACTTAATCATGAACGTCACAACACATAGTGGCAAATCTACTCGCAATTACGACATGGCGAATGCCACAAACTAGGCTAACCTCACAAGCACTGACCATGGAGGTCCCTGCGCCACCGAACAAGTCGCCCTCCACCATCGGCGAAAAGAAGAAGTCGTTACTGCTATGAGAGGAGCAGACCTGAGACTCCCCCATAGTGGTGAAGATGCATGTACTCCACAGAGCCGACCTCGGACCTGACATCCACAACAACTCCTAATGCTACAAAGAGATGTTGCATCTGTCATGGTCAGATCCAAGCACACCACGTCGGATCCACTCCTCCCCGTCCAGCACAACAGCCCATGACGTCGCAACCATTGACCCGAGACTATTATCCTATTTCCACTCCCCATTCCCGGCATCCATGGCCATCCATACCAAAGCAACGTCATCGTGGAGCCCTCACCATGTTTCCAGGTGAAAGCAACTACTCGCGCTTATGTTGACCACGCTCACGCTCATGATTGGGGCAAAGATGGCCTCCAATGAAGTTCTCGTGCCACTACTCATGGTCATGTTGACCACGCTCGCGTGTTGGCGCGCCTCGCTTGCATATGTAGTCACCGCGTGCTACCGCGCAACCTCTCACCACACTCCATGAACAAGAAGACATGATAAGAGTCGCCACACCGGACGCTTGAGCCGAGTGATACACCGCCGCCCACCCTTATTCATTGTTGAGAGCCTGCATAACTACCTTGTGACACCTCGACATCGCCTTTCGCTCTTTGAACCGAAGAAGAGAACCAACTCTCAACATGTCAGCCATGTGATGACTCTATTAGCGTCGTGTTGCCTGGTCTTTGCCTAGAAGTGGCTAGGAGAGAGGAAGAGGTGGGAAGGCTCTGGCGGCCGGTTGTGGGGGATCCGGTGCACCTCATTGATGTTTGCCTTGGGCTAAGGGCATCTCCAATGCTGGCCCACAAACTGCATACAATATCCGTCTGCGGACAGGTCGGGACTAGTCCACAAACACTTACGAGGGAGTCGTCATCCAGCCCCTCAAAATGTCCGCTTGATTATGGTCAATTTGAAATTCAAATGAATCCGATCACATAGCGCTCATCGGATCACATAGAGCTCGATCACAACCAAAAAGAGGCGAGTATACATAGTTTTTACATTCCCGGTCACAAAATAATATTAGTTCGACAATCCGTGCAAGAAACCATCCTTGCATTGCCATCCAACATCTTCACGTACTCCGGAGCAGCTACGATCTCAATATTCTTCTCTTTGAGCATGACCTTCTTATCTTCGAGTTTGATCTTCCTCTCGGCTGCCAACATAAACATGTTAAACCTCTCGGACTTACATGCCTTCTTGACGTCATGTGCTTGACATATGCATCCTCTTTCTTCGCTAAGATGTCTTCCAACCTCTCCGTCATCTTGTTCGCCGCACCTTCTCGCTTTGCCCTCTCCTCCTCCCACTTCCTTCCTTAGAACCCTCTTCTAACCATGTTGGGCGGATCTTTTGTTGGTTCAGTGGATCACCAGTTCCTTCCTTGGTGCCCATGTCGGAGGTCTTGGCAATGAATATATTCCACTTGGTTTGTTCATTCAACTTCAACCAACAATGCATCATGGTGAAGTTCTTTTTCTCCAACTTCAAGAATACATTGCACGCACGGGAAGACTACAAAAAACATTCTCAAGTGACCAAATGACCAACATGACGATGCAAATCCGTCCAATGAGTTGCATATCCAGCCAAATTATCAATGCAACAATGCATATCCTCCCAAATGACCAACATAACGATGCATATCCGGTCAAATGACCAACACAATGATGCATATCCTGCCAAATGGTCAACACATATTAAGAGCTTACTTGCTTGGACATTTCCACACCACTTGGCAACCGTCCGATGAGTTGCCATAAAGTGGTTGCAATACTTGAACATGACCTCTTTAATGATGTACCATCGATTGTTGAGAGACTTGACCCCATGGTTGCAGATGAGCCCGTCGGCGTAGGGCTCGAAATGCTCATGTTCATGAAACCAAGTGTGAATGTTGGGCCAAAATGTGGAGCCCCTTTTTCTCTGTAGCATGGATCGGATCGTTGCTAGTGGCCAACCACACATCACACAACAACTCGTCCTCTCGCATGTTGAACCTTTCTCCATTACCCTTATTCTTTGTATCAACAACAAATTCATCTGGATCATCATCGTTGTCATCCTCCTCCCACTCCTGATGGGCGGTGCTTGGTGTCCCAATTCGGTTGTTGTGTGTCCGTTCCCGACTGGGTGCATTGTAGGATCGAAAGTAGGTCTAGAGGGGAGGTGATTAGACTACTCGACCAATTAAAAATCTACTTTTACCCAATTTTAAGTCTTGGCATATTTTAGCATTCATAGCAAGTCAAGTACACCCTACACATGCATGTCTACAAATATTGCAGCGGAAAGTAAAGACAAGCATGTAAGTAGAGGAAGGGTAGGAAGATCAAACGCAATTTGAAGACACGATGATTTTTCCCATGGTTCTGATAGGTGGTGCTATCATACGTCCACGTTTATGGAGTCTTCAACCCACGGAGGGTAATGGTCGTGAGAGTCCACTAGGGGCTCTACCCACGGAGGGTTCCACGAAGAAGCAACCTTGACTATTCCATAACGGCTTCCGTCCAGGAAGGACTAGCCTCATTATGGGTAGATCTTCGCGAAGTAGGCGATCTCCTTGCCCTTACAAACTTCTTGGTTCACTCCACAACACGAAGTAGGAGGCTCCCAAGCGACACCTAATCAATCTAGGAGGCACCACCCTCCAAAAGGTAATAGGCTCGATAGTGTCGATGAACTCCTTGCTCTTGTGCTTCAAGATGATAGACTCCTCAACACACAACCACTCTCTCACAGATTTGGAAATGGTGGAAGAGGTTGATTGGGTGGAAAGAAACTTGGGGAGGCTAGAGATCAAGATTCATATGGTTGGAATGGAATGGCATGATCTCAACACATGAGTAGGTGGCTCTCTCTCAGAAAATCAGCAGGTATGAGTGGGGAACTGTTCTGAGTGTTTCTCTTGCGAGTGAGTGGTGGTGGAGGGGTATGTATATGCATCTCCAAAAATACAACCGTTATACCTAATAAGTTAGACTCAGTGATACCGATGTGTTAATCTTGGTGGTACCGAGTTGCCTCAAAGGTAGCAACTTTTGAATCTCGGTGAGACCGATACATACAACTCGGTTGCATCGATAAGGTGACCAACGGTTAGATTGCCAAACTCGGTGACGCCGATTCAACAGACTCGGTCGGACCGCTTTTGTGAATTTACGTAACAGGAAGTTGGCAACCCAAACTCGGTGGCACCAAAATGGAATCCGTTGCACCGAAGGGGTAGGGTTTGGCTGAGTCTATCTGAGGCTGAGAATCGGTGGCACCAAGTGGAAAGTGTTGGTTGCACCGATTTTGGATATTTGGCTTTGGAAAGACTTTTGTGGAAGAGCTTGTGGGTGTATGTGGTGACTATCACTTGTGCACATATGAGCATTTTGTTCACCAACAGTACCTTACCCCCTTTTAATAGTATTGGATTTCCTATGGACTCAAAGTGATTTCTCACAAAGGTAAAATGCAGAGTCCTCTTGCTTGAAGCTTTGCCAATCTATTTCCTTGCATCTTGGGGTATTCCACAATCCTTTTGCCAACCCATCATTGAAATTTTCCTAAAACATGCTTAGTGGAAACATTAGTCAATGACATATATGTTGTTATTAATTACCAAAACCACCAAGGGAGCAAATGTGCTTTCAATGTCCCCCTTTTTGGTAACTGATGACAACATATAGATCAAAGCTTCGACATATGATATAATCAATGAATATAATCGTCGCTTTGAGAAGTATGTGATAAGCAAGAGCTCTCCCTAAATTTGTGCATTATTTTTAAATTTGCATTTGAATGCAAATGCACAATCGATTAGGTACATGGGGCACTTCTTCCATGTCACATACATCTTGGTGGTGTGCGAGAGTAATAGGAGTTAACAACATAGCACAACACATCAAGAAAAGTGAATGATCATCACATAACCATCAAAAGGATAGGAAATAGTAGCAACAAACATTAAAGCGTATGATCAAACACAACCAAAAGTATATCACATCCAAACCAAAAGATCAAATGTTTTGTAAAACAGCGATAACAACCAGATGCTCTCTCACTCAAAGCCTAAAGATCTATATACAACTTATCTCCCTTTGGCAACAAGTTACCAAAAAGTTCAAAGAGATATAGCTAATCATCCTTCTGCGGCTGATCTCCTCCGGTGGTCGATGTTGGAGTCCAGAGAACTGCGTCGGCGAAGACCTTTGCTGATGTCCTGGATGGAGTTGGAGTAGCTGAAAGCACATTTGCTCCCTTGGTGGTTTTGGTAATTAATAACAACATATAAGTCATTGAATTAATGTTTCCACTAAGTATATTTCAGGACAAGTTCAATGATAGGGATGGCCAAAGGATTGTGGAATTACCCCAAGATGCAAGGAAATAGGTTGTCCAAGCTTCAAGCAAGAGGACTCTACATTTTACATTTGTGAGAAATCACTTTGAGTCCATAGAAAAGCCAATACTCTTAAAAGGGGGGTAAAGTTTTGATGATGGGCAATATGCTCAAACATGCACAAGTGACAGTCACAAAAACATCCACAAACTCTCCCACCAAAGTCTGTTCTAAGCCAAATATGCAAAATCGGTGCAACCAACATTCCTATCCCGGTGCCACTGATTCCAAAACCTAGACAGACTCAGCCAAACCCTAACACTTCGGTGCAGCCGGCACTGCACTCAGTGCCACCGAGTTGGGTTGCCAAGATTCTGTTACACAAGTTCTTATTTTTGGTCCGACCGAAAACGGTGAACCGGCGTCACTGAGATTGGTAAATATGACTGTTGGTCACCTTGTCAAGGTGCAACCGAGAATTGTATATCGATCCCTCCAAGATTCAAAAGTTGCCACTTTTGGTCACTTCGGTACCACCAAGATTTACACATCGGTGTCACCGAGTCTGGCTTATTGTGTGTAATGGTTGGATTTTTGGGGATGCCTATATATACCACTTCACCACCACCCACTCGAAAGAGAAGCACTCAGAACTATTTCATACCTATCCTACTCAGTTTTCTAGGAGAGAACCACCTACCCTTGTGTTGAGGTCAAGACCTTCCACTCCAACCATATGGATCTTGATTTCTAGCCTCCCCAAGTTGCTTTCCACCAATCCCATCTCTTCTAACAAGCCAAATCTGTGAGAGAGTGATTGTGTGTTGAGGAGTCTATAATCTTGAAGCACAAGAGCAAGGAGTTCGCCGTCATTACTGAGCCTATTACCTTTTGGAGGGTGGTGCCTCCTAGATTGGTTAGGTGTCACTTGGGAGCCTCCTACTTCGTGTTGTGGAGTGAACCAAGAAGTTTGTAAGGGCAATGAGATCACCTACTTCGTGAAGATCTACCCATAGTGAGGGGTAGAGCCCTCCGTGGACTCTCGTGATCGTTACCCTTTGTGGGTTGAAGACTCCATGAACATGGACGTACGATAGCACCACCTATCGGAACCACGGGAAAAATCATCGTGTCATCACTTGTGTTTGCTTTCCTAACCCTCTATTTACTTACATGTGTAATGTCTTTATTTTCCGCTGCCACACTCTTAGACATGCATGTGTAGGGTGTTACCTGATATGCTATGAATGCTAAAACTTGCCAAGAATTAAAATTGGGAAAAGGTAAAACTTTTATTTGGTCAAGTAGTCTAATCACCCCCCCTCTAGACCTACTTTTGATCCTACAGTAGCAACAAGAGGCACTGGAGAAGATTATGGAGCTGAAGTCATTGTACCTGGAGCAGATGATGAAGGTTTCGTCTCCGGAGCTGGCACTGTAGGTGTCTTGGCATATGTCCTGAACTGGCCAGTCGTCCTGACAGGTGCACTATCCTCATCATTAGAAGAAGAATCAGACTCTAAAGAGGTGCGACTGATAGGAGCTTCATCTACTTCCTTTTTGAGCTTGTTAATGGTCTTGGTTAGCCCATCCACCTTGGCATTAAGAGTTTTCACTCTATCCTCAAAGATGTTCACAAGGCTCTCTTGTCTATCCAGTATGCTTTTGATGTCCTTCTTCATGTCCATGATAGTAGAGATCAAGAGATACATCTACTCGTTCCTGGATCTGGGGACTTGAGCACTAGTGGCTCTAGCTGCCTCTGCATCTGCCTTCGCTTGAGCTACAACTGATGCTGGATGGTCTGGGTCCATCACCACAACATTGTCCTCGAAATCTGGTTTTAGTGACAAGTGGGGTCTATCCAGAGCAAAGATGTGCTTCTCAAGTTTGGAGTTGATGAGAATCTGAATGTAGGGTGCATAGCAGCATGAGCGCTTTTGATCAGCAGCAACCCTCTTCACAGTTTCTACAATCAAGTCCATCACTCAAATCCTGGTATGACTATCAAGATGGATCAGCATGTTGATTGAATAGCCTCGAATCATCTTCTCATCTCTAGACTTAGGCATCAATGTATGCCTCAAGATGGTGTTCATGGTATGGAGGCCAGCCTGGGGGAAGTAAATAGATCCTAACTTGTGTGATTTCAAGTTAGCAGCAGGGATAGAATTGTACATATCCTTCATAGCATCATGGCTCTCCTTGGATTCAGAGTAGACATCCAAGTCACCATCTTGCACCTCTAGGACTCCTAAGATGGTATCCCATTCATCAACATATCTTGATCCTTCTGTCATCCACACTATCCTGCCATCTCCATAGAAGTGAGCAGTGGAATAGAATTGCATTGTCATCTCGTCATTCCAAGCAGTAAACTCTTTGCCAATAAACCCATCTAGGCCAATGCAATGAAAGTTGTCTTGAACACATGGGAAATAGTTCTCATTAGCCTTGATGTACTTCCAGTCAACGTATCTCATATCACTAACAGCTGGACTCTTGTGAAGCAAGATTGTCTCATAGAAATCTTTTTGTTCCTTGGTGTAGAACCTATAGTCCACAACAGTTTTTCTCCTCTGGCATATGGATCAATAGATCTCCATGCCCTCAAACCAGAATCCTTCCTCTTCTTCATATCCTCAGCAATTGGTATTGTGTTCAGGAAGGTGAGGTCTAAGCTTCATCAAAGCTGTCATAGCATCTTCATCAACTTCTCTGAAAGTAGATCCTTTGTTCTTCTTAGCAGCTGGAATGTCTCTGGTAGTCCTCTTGGACTTCACTGCAGCAACCTTCTTAGGTGCGGCCTTGGTGCTCTTGGGAGGGACCTGGCTTTGGCATAGCATCTGCCAACAGCTTCTTCTATTTCTTCTTGGGAGGGGCCTTGACAACATGCTCTTCCTCCTCCTCCTCCTCAGCAGTAGCACCAGAAGCCTCCTCTGGAACCTCATACATTGAGGTAGGCCTGCCAGTCACACGAATAATCCTCTTCCTGGCCTTCTTCTCTCTTGCCTTCTTAGGCAAAGACTTCCTTGGGAGCTTAGTAGTCATGGTAGCCCTAGCACTCTCAGGTGCTCTGATTGTCTCTGGAGGTGCATAAGTTTTGCTGACCACCCTCCTAGATGTGGTGGCCTCAATGGCTGACTTCTTCTCTTGCTTATTAGCAAGTACCTTGCTTCTTAGAAAGTACCTCCTCTGGCACAAAATCTGAATCCTCCTCATCAGAATGCAGTCTCTTCCTGGTCCTTGTAGCAGCTTTAGGCAAACCATGAGAACTAGGGGTGCCTGGATCTGAGAAAGAGCTAGACTCAGGGCTAGTGCCTGAACTCATGTCAATGTTCTGCTCCTACAAGTTCTGGCTATCCTCTGAACCTGACATATCTTACCCTTTGAATAGAGGTGAGAAGAGTGGAATAGGATAAGTCATCACAAAATGTAGAGATTTTTTTTGAAAGTTTGAACAAAAGATTTTCAAGGTTTGCATTCTGTCACATGAAAATCGGTATAGCCAAAGCAAAAATATCGGTGCTACCGAGACTGACTTTCTCATTAAAAGATACTTGGCACTCCTTTCAATGAGACTGAAAAGGAGTACTCGGTTTCACCGAGATAGTTCTTAGCAGCACAGAGGGCAAATCGGTGACACCGATTTCTTCACTTCGGTTCCACTGAGTTTCATCGGGCGGACGACAAACCCTGTAAAATCAATCGTTCGCTATCTAACAGTGGCTAGACAAAGAAGAAACCCTAATGCGCGTGAATCAGAAGGTGGAGCGCAAGAAGGGTCTGAATCCATACCCTAACTTGGTGATGGATCCGCTACAGCGGCGACGATGGTGTAGAACTCGTCGACGACGGCAATTCCTAGCGGCGGAGACGCTCGGGGAAGCAAGGCGATGACCAGGGGTCTTTGAAACGGCAGCTTAGGGTTTTGGGGCGCGACGTTTGAGGATGGAATTTCAAAATTTCGGGGTCCACAACATATATACCCTTCACTGTCGGTGACATCGATTCTAAATTTTAGGTGTCACCAAGTTTCTCAACTGTCAGCTGATAGGGAAACTCGATGTAACCGAGAATATGGAATCGGTAGTATCGAGGTTGAAAACCAGACCAACCCTAGGCATTCGGTGAGACCGAGTTTTTGAGTTGGTTCCACCGAGATGCACTTGGGAGGTTTTAATGGTTAGTCCTTTATCGATACGGAACTCCGAGTGCTCCTCACACAGATAGATTGAAAAGTACTTGTTCAAATTTTGTGATGCAGGATGAATACAATGTGAGGTGAGAAAGCATAGATAGCTAGAGGAGTGGTCCTAGGCATTCTTGTATATCCAATTGGCAAATGAAAAATCAAAAGCCAAATAGCAACAATTGGATATCCTCGAATGAGTAAATAAATGCAGACCAACATGCTCACACAATAAGATGTCAAATGAAATCATGACAAACATGCACAATCACACTAGCAATAACAAGCACTTTGGCAATGATGGAGTCATCTATATATGAGTATTTTGACTTAGGAGCCAAGTAAGAATACTTGATCATAGGTCATAATCATCGTTTAAGCTCAAGTGGGGTTAGCACTTTTACATAAAGCATTTAATGTTGTCACATACTATGAGATGCTTTGACTCAAGTCTTAGAGTAAAGCTTCCCCTTGATGTGACATCCCCTCATAGGAGGGATAAAGTAACCTTGGGTTTTGTCGATGAAGACTTCATGTAGGTGAAGTAGTGGTGGATGCTCAATGTTGACAAAGATCACCAAGAGTTGGGAGCATCCTTGTTGTTTCATTACTCTTCTCACCTACATGGGTTAGTCCCAACACACAAGATAGAAATACAAGGATGTCTATGGACATGGAGTGCAAAGCATATATGATGATGTCCATTGATTTGTTGATTACCTTGTCCCTTGCTTACCTTTGAGGGAATGTGTGACTCCTTGAACTATTGCATGATGTTGATGCTGATTGCAACTAGTTCTTGACAATAATGAATATGAGTTGATTTCATTGGCGGAGTCACCTGTTAAGAACTTCTCTACTTCTTCTTCTTGGGGACCCACATCAAGTTGATGGGAATCCTTGGTGTTGAAGTAGAACTTGTAGAAGTTGAGCTTGTAGTAGCCTTGGGAACCCACTTCACCAAAGCTTGGGATTCATCTTCATACGAGTCAATGTCATCTTGAAGCTTGTTCTTGCCCTTGAGCTTGGGGTCTTGTGGTGGAAGGTCATCTTGAGATTTTGTTACCTTGGGGAGAGTATTTTCATACTTCTCCTTTTGAGGAACAAACTTCGGATTAGGGTATTGACCTTCTTCCCATTCAACTCCATTAGCGTTGAAGTAGCCAACTCCACGATTCTTCCTGTATCCTCCGTGCTTGCATACAATCTCCTCAAATTGTTTGCACCCTTCAAGACTCTTGTAGATACCTTTCTCTACAATCTCATCAAGTGACAGGAAGTTGGCAACCCAAACTCGATGGCACCGAAATGAAATCGGTTGCACCAAAGGGCTAGGGTTTGGCTGAGTCTGTCTGAGGCTGAGAATCGGTGGCACCGAGTGGAAAGTGTTGGTTGCACCGATTTTGGATATTTGGCTTTGGACATACTTTTGTGGAAGAGTTTGTGGGTGTATGTGGTGACTATCACTTGTGCACGTATGAGCATTTTGTTCACCAACAGTACCTTACCCCCTTTTAATAGTATTGGCTTTCCTATGGACTCAAAGTGATTTTTCACAAAGGCAAAATGTAGAGTCCTCTTGCTTGAAGCTTTGCCAATCTATTTCCTTGCATCTTGGGGTATTCCACAATCCTTTTTCCAACCCATCATTGAAATTTTCCTGAAACATTCTTAGTGGAAACATTAGTTAAGTGACATATATGTTGTTATTAATTGCCAAAACCACCATGGGAGCAAATGTGCTTTCATGCATGTGCCCGACTATGTGGACCTCGAACCATCCACCGGCCCATCCTTGCAGCAACCTTCGTTTCCACCTCCGTCGTGGATCATCTCAAACATCTAGTTCTCTACATCGTCATACAACGACTACCCCGCTTGAGCCATACAAGTTGCAGTGATGCAAACTCCACAAAATTTATCGGCACCCGCATTGACGTCCACTCAGCAAGGCACATGCCTGGTGGTGGATGCCAGGGACTACGTATCGAACTTCTTGGTGGTGTAAAAGTAGGGAGTCTTGTACTTCTCTGGCCAGGAAGGCGTCTGCACGGAACGAATGGTGACGATAGTGGCACCCACGTTCTAGGCTCTAGCCTGCATCGTGGCCGCCACCTGCACGTCCACCGCCACAACCACCACCTCTACCTCCGCTGGCGTTCTGCTTCTTTAGCCGCTCTGATTTTGCCTAGGCTTTGAGGTGACGGTTTTGCCTTGTCTCCAAGATGATCTTCTGGGCGAGCATGATCGTCGGATCCTCCACCACCGTCGTCTCTGGTAGCTTTTCGTACAGGTACATGCGACCGCGGTGACAAAAAGGGCAACAATTGGGTGGATAGCAATGGGATGGAAGAGGATAGTGTTGATGAAGGGGAATTTTGTTGCGGAAACAGTGCGACCAACTACAAAAGCGTAGTCTCCACCTTAGTTTTGGGTGAGCCTAGGGTGTTCGAGTCCTACGTGGTTAGCGTTCACACTCCCGCTATCGCCCATGGTTTTGTTTTGTTTTGTGGGATAATGGTGGTCCGAACTAGTCCGTGGACCAATGAGGCACACCGTTGGATAACTTGTAGGGTTCAGACAATTGGGTCAAATGGATGCAGGAGGTTTGGGGGTTGGTATTGGAGATGCCCTAAGAGCATCTACAGTCGGGCACCCCATACCCGCCTCAAACTCCTGGGCGGATGGCCAAGTCACCGACCGGTCAAAAAGCCCAACCTAGATGGGTGCCTCAAATGGGCGTCAAATGCCTGGGCTGTCCGACACCCCTCATATCCAACCCAAATATGGGGTAGATATGGGGATGCCCGGGACTACTTAGGCGCATCTACCAAGTCTGACTCGACAAGCCTACCCCATCACAAATTGCATCAAATCCACCCCCTCGACCAACCGGATCCATTTGTCCTCTCCTCTCTTCTTCCTCCTTCGCATTGGACGTCTGGCACCGGATCCATTTGTCCTCTCCTCTCTTCTTCCTCCTTCGCATTGGACGTCTGGCAGCTCCACCGCCAACTTTTCTCCACAGCTGCTCCGAGTCTCCACACCGCTAGGACTGACACATCGGTCCTCTCTCCCATGCTCGCCATAGAGGACATCATCGCTAACTCGAAAGCCACATCAGTACGTGATAACCCACAAGTATAGGGGATCGCAGTAGTCTTCACAGGTAGTATATCACCCTGATTTATTGATTCGACACAAGGGAATCCAAAGATTATTTATTGGCCTTAGCAGTTGAGTTGTCAATTCAACCACACCTGTGATATCTCTTTGCAGCAAATATTTAGTAGCACAGCAAATAATAGTAGCAATAGTAACAATGACAATGATAGCATCAATTATGTAGTAGTTGTGACAGTAGTGGTGGCAGTAGTAACTTAGCAAGATTCAATATGTGAAAAACATAGGCATGTGGATCGATGATGGATAATGATTTAGATGACATCAATCATGCAATAGTTACACTCTAGGGTGACACGGAACTAGCTCCAATTCATCAATGTAATATAGGCATGTATTCCGTATATAGTCATACGTGCTTGCGATAAGAACTTGTATGACATCTTTTGTCCTACCCTCCCGTGGCAGCGTGGTCCTAATGGAAACTAAGGGATATTATGCCTCCTTTTAATAGAGAACCAGAACAAAGCATTAACACATGATGCCTGCATGAACTCCTCAAACTACAACAATCACGAGAAAAAATCCCAATTATTGTCACCTTGGGGTATACAGATCAAGACACGTAATAGGTGCATACAACTTGCAAGATCGGATGCAAATCACTCTTATATTTATGAAAACATAATAGGTTTGTCGGGACCCCGACCCTAAGCCATAAGAACCCAGCTTGTAACACATCACATCACTTTGCGGCCTCATGCACGGTTATCTCCACGACTGCCACCTTACCTAGGCCAGGACCATTTGCGTATTTTGGCTCACGTATGTGAATGTGTCACTAGCATTCAAATGACAGAGAACCCGGGTTAACATGACTAGTCGTAGAACCCAAGTGGCACATCCATACAGGGACAAGCATACGTAACCCAGCAATGCAGGTGTCGATCTCTAGCGTGTGTCGACGAGTCATAGCAAACTACAAGGACTCCATTACGCCGTGGGACATAAATGTCATCACTACACGTAGACGAGTCGTAGAAGGCTACAGGGACTCCATTACACTGCGAGACATTTCCCCGAAGGGACAGACATAGCAGCAAAGAAGGATAAATATCGGTCAATCAATGTGTCCAGAGCAGTAGCAAGCTGCCAAGGCTCGGTGGAAGCACAAAGACTCCCCGTAAAGAGTACTACTGAAGGCACACAACTAGGTGTCGAATCCCACACATACCAATGTATTTCAAATATACACACAATATGCACGATATCTGTAGATACAACATGGCATCACAACATAACTCTATGATTATTTATTAAAGACTCATAAGAGCCAACATAGTGTGGTATTACAAACAAGGATCACATGACCCAACACTCAAATCATACAAGCAACAAGCGGAAGCAACACATGTCTGGGTACAGACATCTACTAAAAGTGGTTGGAGGAGCCTAAAAAGCTACAACGACCCTACCAAAGGAGCCATACCTCTGTTTGGGATTCCCAAGCTAATCCGGTCAGCATCGAACTTCACATCATAAGAATCAGTAATGAGATTGACATCTCCTCTGCAAAAACATAAATTAAGCAAACGTGAGTACAAAGGTACTCAGCAAGACTTACATCAGATCTAGCTACATATGCACCAATGTCAATAAAGGGGATTGTGGAGTTTATTGCAGCAAGCCAGCTTTGACTCTTGGCTAACCTATACTACGACTACAAGTACTTTATTTTGAGGTGGGATAGCGCACACGAGTCCACATATTCGCCATATCAATACACCACTATGGATCCACTCCCGTCTCCCTACGAGAAGGACATCCATAGCACTCACACTTATCTTGCGTATTTTAGAGTATCCACTTCAAGTTGTCTATGAACCACATAAGTTCTCCAAGTCGTCCATATCCGAGGACGCGGCTATTCGAATAGATTCATAACCCTGCAGGGGTATACTTCTTCACACACGCTCTCGCCACTTATCACCATATGCACGTCATGTATCTCGGCAACCTTCAAGCGGAAGCACTGGCATGGGCGTCGGCCATGACCGTCAACCACACAAGATCCTAGTCCAGGTTTATTGCCTATTTGAGACTGAACCCGCACGGTAGTCCGACCGAAGTTTCCACTACGGCCTCAAACGATGTGCGCAGGGTTCCCAAGCCCACCGTTCAGGTGCCACTTGGTACATCGTGCCACTGTGCATCTACCGCATCATAGCCCACCCCGTCGGGCGGCGCTATGCACGACTGCTAACACTTTTCCTACAAACACCAAAAACTAGTTGCAACTCCTGGACAGAGGTCTAGGCGATTGATAAGCTGAGAGGGGTCGAGTTACCAAAACCCAATGTGTGGTAGTATTTTGTCTTGGATAACATACACAGAACTCAGTTCTTAAGGACGGTCCCAATGAGACAACCCGCCATGTACTCCTACATGGCCTCTCATCGCTACCTTTATCAAATCGTGTTCACACACTTAGCTCTCACATAGTAGGACATGAACACATCCATTCCGATTCATCACCTAGATGGATCAGACCCAACACGACTCTAAGCATAGCAGGCACAATAAGCAAGCATGGATGAATAAGCACAACAAGGCTCAAGCAGTTGCTACTCATGCTAAGTGGTTTCAACTATTTACTGTGGCAAAGAGAGGTCATGCAAAAGAATGGGTTCAACTACCGAGAATAGGTAACAGTTGAAACGTTGTTGTCCTAATGCAGTAAAAGAGAGCAGGAACAAGAGAGTGGGTTCATATCAGTATGCTCAAGGGGGTTTGCTTGCCTGACACTTCTAAAGATAACAATGAGTCTTCATCGGGGACAACGATCTCAACGTCGGAATCATCGTCTATCGGGAAGGAACAACACCGGCAAATAGAGAAATGAACACATTCAATGCAATGCAACAAACATGATGCATGAAATGGTAAGTTAAGGTGCTGAATTGACCTAGAGGGATTATTAGACAAGTTAATTGAAGTGGAATTCAAACAAGTTTGAATTCCAACTCCAAATGATATTTCATATATTGCCCTAATAAAAAAGTGTCCTACCTGGTGATGTTAATTTGTTCAAACATGCATTATCATGTCATAAACAGGTTCATTGAATTTTTCTGATCATTTTTCATATATAAATTATTTTCATCTTAGCTACGGTTGAATTTCTATGATTTTTGGAAGTTTTAAACATTTTTTGAAATTAGTTTTATTATAGTAATTCATTAATTGTGTTAGCCTGAAGTCATGCTTGCGTCAGCCAGTCAACACACCTGGTCTAGATCAAACCTGTCATGTGGGACCCACCTGTCATTGACTCAGAGGCTAACCCGGTTAAACTAATTAAAACAGAGGGGTTAATTAGTGCGGTGGGGTCCAGTGTGAGTGACTAAGAGGGCTGGTTAGCGGCTAATTAAACTGGCCACGTCAGCACGCTGGAGTGAGGTCGCCGACAACCATCCAGGGCGGCGGTGACGTGCCGAAAACGCGCTAGCAGCGTCAGGCTAGAGCGCTAAGGGCACCAGGGCGTAGCCCTTGCCCGTGCGCATCCAGGGGGACCATGGGAGGTCCTGGGGTCGCCGGAGCTCGTCGAAGGCGAGACCGTGGCTGCGGTCGGAGCTTGGCTTGCGAGGATGGCGGCTAGAGGGCACGGGAGAGCACGGGCGCGAGGGGGAAACGGCGGTGGCTCACCGCGGGGTCGAACGGAGGCGACGATAGGGGCGGAGGAGCTCTGGACGAGGCAGAACGAGCGCGGCGAGCTCCGATGGCCGGCAACAACAGCGTTTTTGCGGGGGCCTCTGGCTTGATTTCTTCCGCAGGGAGGTGCTGCTCGACGATGGAGGCAATGAGCACGGTGGGGGGGGGGGCTCGGTGAGGCCAGTGGCTGAGGGGTTGTGAGCGGCGGCGACGAGCTCCGCTCGGGTCCGAGGGAGAGGGAGCAGAAGGAGAGGGGGAGAATGAGCTCGCGGGGAGAGAGGGAGCTCCACGGCACCTCCGTGGCGTGGGTGAGGTGAGGAGAAGCAGCTCCGTGGCAAGCAGGAGGTGGAGGCCGAGCGCACGCGGTCGACACCTCGGCTGCCTCTGGCCGGAGGTGGGAGATGACCTCCCCACCCCTGGTGGGTTGGGATGGGCTGCCCACTTGGGCCAGTAAGGTTTTGCACCTTTTTTATTTCTTGTTTTTATGTATTTCTGGCATTTGTTCTGGCTCTAAATAAATTAAGTAGCCATTTGTAGAAGTCCTGGAAATATTTATGTGGTCTAAGTGAAACTAACCACTACAACACATTAAGTTTCAGAACAATTGGATCTATATTTTATATATAGCAGATAAAATCCAGTGCAAATAATTGTTTGATTAATCCAAATGCCCGATATAAAATGTTTATATAATTCCAAAATATTGGCTAGCAATTTTACCTCATGCCTATATTTTATTAGAACAACATGGACATTTTCTTGGATCTATTTGAAGAAATTTTTATATTTCTTATTTTGACAAAATTATTTTTGAGGCTTGATCACTCCTCATTTCCATTTTCAAATTCAGTGGAATTTAAACATGATGCCATGATCGTTAATGTAATGAAAAGGAATGGCTTGCTAGGGCTCTGACAAGGTTCAAATCTGAAATCATGGCACTCGGGCCCTAGTGGCAAGCATTAAGCATAGCAAAGTCATAGCAACATCAATCTCAGAACATAATGGACACTATCGATCAAGCCCTATCAAACTTAACTTGATTACATGACCAATCTCATCCAATCCCATCACCGTCTAGCAAGCTTACAAAGGAATTACTCACTCCCGGTGGTGAGCATCATGGCGATGTTGATGGAGGGTTGGTGGTGACGACGGTGAGGAATCCCCCTCTCTGGAGCCCAAACAAACTCCAGATCATCCCTCCGAGAAAGAACAGGAGGTGGTGGCGGCTCCATCTCGTAAAATGCAATGATATATTCTCTCCTTTTCCCCCCTGAAGATGTGAATTAATAGGACTAGAGTTAGGGTCGTAGGAACTACGTGGGACCCACCACACAACAGGGCGTGACGAGGGGTTGGCCCGCGCCCTGTTGCCTTGTGGCCCCCTGGCAGCCCTCCTCTGGTAGTTCTTCACTCCATCATTCATTATATATTCTGGAAAAAAATTCACAAAAAAATTTGTCCAATTTTGAGAACTTTTATTTCTACACAAAAATAACACCAAGGTAGTTTTGCTGAAAAGAACGTCAGTCCGGGTTAGTTTAGTTCAAATCATGCAAATTAGAGTCCAAACCAAGAGCTAAAGTGTTTGGAAAAGTAGATAAGTTGGAGACATATCAACTGCCCCAAGCTTATCTCATTGCTTGTCCTCAAGCAATTTAGTTGACAAACTGAAAGTGATAAAAAAAACTTTAACAAACTCTTTTGTTATTGTTGTTATACACATGCTTAGCTAGCATTCAAGTTTTCAACATAAATCATAAATGTCCATATCCATGATAACAATTAAACATCATATTCACTCATGGCAATACATAACCAACTAGCGAGCAATAATAAGATATCTCACATGCCAACAATTTTTCAAAACAATCATGATATAATATGACAACATGGTATCTCGCGAGACCTTTCTGAGACCGCAAAACATAAACGCAGAGCACCTCTGAGGTTCAAGCAGCGACTAAACATTATAATTCAGGGTACAAGAGATCCAGTCATGCTCACATCCAACATTAAGTAGACTCAATGCATAAATGACAATAGTGTTCTCCAGTCTGATGTTTTTAGTAAGTGGATGATGACTCAACACAAAATTAAATAGACAGGCCCTTCACAAAGGGAAGCATTGATCTACATAGGTGCGAGAGCACAAGGTTTAAAACATGATTGAAATTATAGTTCTTGGGTGGTGCACTTTTCCTGTCAACATCATGACAAAGGATTTCAATATCTTCCATGCTAAACACATTATTGGCGGTTCCCAAGAAAAAATGTAAAGTTTACTCCCATCCACTATACATACACAAGCCATGGCTGACCGAATCCATGGATGTCCTCCAACATTTCAATTATCGTGTGAGTTTTGTTTAATTAATTCTTATTTTGCAGGACCGGGGATCCTTTTTACTAGCATCTCTCGTGCAATGACACGCGAACAAATGCCCATCTTGAGAATAAACCACTTAGAATGGGAGATACCGACCGCCCTGTTGCTCCATGAGCGGTATGAGTGCACCAAAACATAAGTTTTATTTGAATATTAGAGGTGGCACATGCAAATTTACTTGAAACGGCAGGGTAATACCGTATATAGGTAAGTATGATGGACTCATGTGGAATAACTTGTTTTAGGGATTTTGGATGCACAAGCATATTCCTGCTTAGTAAAGGTGAAGGCTAACAATAGATTGAGAAGAAACCAGCTAGAGAGCGAAAACGGTCATAATCATGCATTACGAAAAATTAGCATTGAATATAGCACGAGTAGGATATGAACACTCTGAACTTAAATATCATGAAGGCTACATTGGTTTTGAATCAACTACATGTTAGCACATGGGCTAATTCAAGCCGCTCGAATTACTCGGAGGGACATACCATACTACCATACCACATCATAACCATTTTAATGCACGTTGACACATAAGATAAATCATTATCCACTCCTAGTTATTTAATCTTGGCATGAGAAATTATAATTTCTAATTGTCATCATAAACATGTTCACTCATGATATACTGAATCAAGTTCAAACGAGCTAAACATATTTACAAAAATAGAAAACAAGAAGAGTTCATACCAGCTTTCTTTGCCACGATCACTTCATCAAATATCATCATTGATGATGTGATAATAATAATAGTGCAAGCGTGTCGTGGACTAAGATGGGATATGCGAAACATTTTTAGATCAAGGAGGAGACAAGGTAATGGTGACTCTTTTTGTCAGATCAACATTTATGCATATGAGAGTCACTCAACATTTTCATCGTGGTCTTCTCCTTTCAATGGCTCAAACAAAACAAAAGAAGTTCAGAGAAACACACTAAAATGTTTTTAGAGTTTTTGATTGTTGTCGAAGAAAACAGATAAAGTAAAAACAAACACGAGAAAAACTATTTACACGGGAAAGCTCCTAACAATTAAAGGAAATATTTTTGGATTTTCTTTTTAATACTACCACTAATTAAATAGGAAAGGAAAAACGAAAAGAAGTAAGAAATATTTTTGGGTTTTTCAATTTTTTTCAAACACATGAGAAGTAATTGAGAAAATAAAACTAACATGAATATACAATGAAAGAGGATGAGCACCAAAAAATTTTATGAAGTGTGTGAACATGAATATAATGCCGGTGAGAAATAGGTACTCCCCCCAAGAATAGGCTTTTAGCCTAGCTTGGTGATCACCACTGATAGTAGCCGTCAGGTCCGGGAAAGTATTGTTGCTGAGGCACCTAAACGTCCCATGCCTGGGCCTCAGCCTCCGCCGCAGATAGCTCGTTCTGCTAAGTATTTATATCTTCCAGCATGATGGTGTATATGTGCCTCACATGAAATTTAAACGAAGAAGGTGCGAGCAAGACAATAACATCACGAGTATTCTTGTTGTATACTAAGTTGTAGCGAATGTGCTACGGAGGTTGAGGTTCCTCAATGAGCTGGTGATCTAACATAGACTGGTGATCTAACATAGACTGGTGATCTAAATAAACCTTAGGCAACAAATAATTAATTTGGCATATGGCAACATTGCAACGCTTTGCTAGGCTTGTGGCATAAATACCACCATGGATCTTGCCCCTATTTCAGTTAATATGCAAGTGGCATGGAACAATAGCTCCTACGCTGTAGGCGTTGTCACCATATAGCGCGCGACGTAAGACAACAAGGATGGGGGCACTAAGACCACCACCCTGAGAAATCATAGTTAATTTTCTCCTATAAATAAAGCGAAGTAGTGCACAGAAGGAAAATGTTAACTAGTGGCCCTATCCTTCGATACGCCCCTGGTTTCTCACATGGTTAAGGTGAGTAGGAAGTCCTCGAACTCCTCTGGTTTAGGCTCACAATTTTCCCCGTCATAAGAAATCATGCATATTTTACAGAATTCAAAGAGTGGTAATTCATGATGTTCAACATATAAATCAAAACGCACCATGGGAGCATCAGGCCTATTATTGAAATAAAAAATGCACGAAGTGATTTGTAAGGAGATAGTGTTGGTCACATTCATCTACGTGGAAGTTGGCCATCCTGACATTTGCAATGAATTGCATGAACTCTTTATGAAAGCATGCCTCACTCATGAAATTTGTACGTGGACATTTACATGGCCCAACCTCCGTGTTGCGAGGGATGTTGATATCTTGGTCAGGGGTGCTCACAACAACTCCTTTGGAACTCCGGCTTGAACAACCTCTCCTAAAGAAACTCATCTTCCTATGAACAAATTTCCGAAGAAAAAAATTGGACCAAAAAATTATGTCAATAAAACTTTGCAATATTGGTAGCAACTACTCATATAGAATGCTATAGTCCATATCAAGCACTCGCACTACTTGGAGATCAAAGAATTCAACATGCAAGCTCATTTTCAGTGGCACATAGTGCAGAAAAAGATGCAAAATATAAACCACTAAAGCAAAAACTAATTGGAGGAATGGGAGAGTCACATACCAAGGAGAATTCCTTAAAATAATTTCACCGACCGAAGTTCCGAGCAAAGATATCGAAAACTTCAGTTTCGGGAGCAAGAACACGAGAGAGTGTGTGTGAATGAATTTTTGCTGGAGGTAGGGGATGACATGTGCTAAAGAGATAAGGCAGGGGGCCCAGTGGGACCCACCACACAATAGGGCATGACTACGGGTGGGGTCGCGCGCTATTGACTTGTGGCCCATAGGTGCCCCTTCCTGATGTGTTTTAAGCTCAAAAAATTCTTAAATGTTCTAGAAAAATTCATGCTAAAATTTTGTGGCAATCTGAGACTTTTTCTTTTTGGGTCATTTTTTAATGCACGAGAAACTCAAAAAACAGGAAAAACACGATACTTTATTTTATTTAGCTAAGAATAACAGAGAGTAAACTAACGGTACAGAGATTTATCCTTGCTAAATACATCAACCACATGTCTTTCAAATAGGATCCGTTAATAAGGTTGATCAAGTCTTGTTAATAACCATTTTTGAATGACATGAGACCGAAGAATTTTCGTATCACACTAAGTTACCTCAATGAGGATTTGCATCTCCCCAACAATAATACTATAATATTTCTTCTTGGTAGTAGGTAGAGGGATTTTAAAACCTCCAATGATGATCGTGGCACTACGCTCAACGACATTAATATTATTAACCAGAATTTGCTTCTTCGTGAAATGCACAATATGTTGTTTGTCATCGACATGTAATTTTATATTGCTTTTGTTGCAATCAATAACCGCCCCTACAATATTTAAAAATGGTCTACCAAGGATGATCGACATGTTGTCGTCCTCGGGCATATCAAGAATAACAAAGTCTGTTAAAATAGTAACAGTTGCAGCCACAACAGGAACATCCTCGCAAATTCCAATAGGTAAAGCAGTGGATTTATCAGCCATTTGCAAAGATACCTCAGTAGGTGTAAGCTTATTCAAATCAAGTCTTTTATATAGGGAGAAAGGCTTAACACTAACACCAGCTCCTAGATCACGTAAAGCAATTTTAACATAGTTTCGCTTAATGGAGCAAGGTATTGTGGGTATACCAGGATCTCCCAACTTCTTAGGCACTCCACCATCAAAAGAATAATTAGCAAGCATAGTAGCAATTTCAGTTTCATGTATTTTTCTTTTGTTGGTAATAATAACATTCATATACTTAGCATAAAAAGGCATTTTCAAAATATCAGCCAAGCGAGTGCGTAAAAAGACAGGTCTAATCATTTCAGCAAACCGTTCAAAATCTCCCTCATCCTTATTCTTGGAAGGCTTACAAGGGAATGACATGGGTTTTTGAACCCATGGTTCTATTTCCCTACCATGTTTCCTAGGAGCAAAGTCTTTCTTTTCATAATGCTTATTTTTGGGCTGTGGGTTATTAAGATCTTCAGCAGGGTCTATTTCCACATCATCATCTTGCTCTTTATTATCTAGCTGAGCATGTACATGGGTCTCATCATTATTATTCTCATCATTTTCATTATCACTAGGTGCATGTTCACTACTAGATTATGTCTCAGCATCTGAAACATCATTATGTTTTTCAGCAGTTTTTTCTGCAACAGGTTCATTAGAAGCATGTAAAGTCATATCCCTTTTCTTCTTCTTTTTCTTATTAGATGGACTAGGTGCATCATCATTAATTCTCTAAGAATCTTGTTCTATTCTTTTAGGATGACCCTTCGGAAAAACAGGTTTCGGAATCATTCGACCTCCTCTAGTCATTACTCTAACAACATGATCATTCATACTATCATTTATTTTAGCAAGCAAATCATTTTGTGACTTAGAAACTTGATCTAGTTGGGTGTGAACCATATAAGTATGTTTACCTAGACCCTTGACATCATTAGCAACTCTAAACATCAAGTCACTTAAGCAATCTATCATCATAGCATTATGTCTTAATTGATCCTTGACCTAAGTATTGAAATGCTCTTGCTTAACAATGTAATTACCAAATTCATCCATGAATTGACTAGGAGTCTTAGTATAAGGTATATCACTTTCATTAGAGGTACAGACAGAATTTACATCTACTACATGTGTCGGTGTGTCAAGTCCATGTATTTCTTCGACATGTTGTAATTTCTTGACATCTTCAGTTTTAATACGTGTCTCTTTCATAGATCTTTTTGCTTCTTGCATATCTTCAGGACCGAGGAATAAAATACCTCTATTATTTTGAATAGCTTCCAGTGGTGTTTCAAGAAGTGTCCCATCATCGACATTTTGCAATATGTTATTCAATAGTTCTTTAGCTTGCCCAACAGTTCTTTCCCTAAAAACACAACCAACACAACTATCTAGGAAATTCCTAGAAACATCGGTTAGTCCATTATAAAAGATATCAAGTATTTCATTTTTCTTGAGAGGATGATCTGGCAAAGCTCTAAGTAACTAGAGAAGACTCCCCCAAGATTGAGGGAGATTCTCTTCTTCAATTTGCACAAAATTAAATATTTCATGAAAGGCAGCTTGTTTCTTATGAGCAGGAAAATATTTTTCAGAAAAGAAATAAAGCATATCCTGGGGACTATACACACAACTGGGAGAAAGAGAAAGGAACCATTGCTTAGCATCTCCTTTTAGCGAGAAAGGAAAAAAGCTTAAGGATAAACTAGTAGCACATCTTTTCCTCATGAGTAAACAAAGAAGGAATATCATTCAATTTGGTGAGATATCCGACAATAGTTTCAGTTTCATACCCATGGAAAGGATCAGATTCAACTATGGGGATTAACTCACGGTCTATAGAGAATTCATAATCCTTATCAGTAACAAATATAGGAGAACTAGAAAATTTAGGATCACATTTGATTTTCTGCATCATAGATTTTTCTTTTAGTTTGCATAGTAATTTCTTCAAGTCATCCCTATTCTCACAGGCAAGAAAGTCCTTATCTACTTCCCCATCCATAACATAACCTTCACATACATAAGGCAATTCATATTTATTGGGAGAGCGAGGTGTAGTAGGTGATTCAAAATGATGCGGAGCATCCTACGGACATCACTATGGCAAAAGTCCCTTTGGCAAGTGACACGTGCAACATCTACTTCACATACAAAAAGGTGAATCATCTCCTTTACACGTGTTCACTTGACCCCTTTGTGGATGGTATGCTACTTGACACTCCTCTCGTGTGCATGCATAGGTATTGTCGGAGCTTCACGGATGATGATGAGGAGTGCCAGCACCCACGTACGACTACACCATCCACAAGGGAAGCTTGGAATCGGAGAGAGAAGAATACGAAGCTGCAAAACTCTACAGCGACCGGACGACCGGAAGCCAACGGACGTCCGACACTCTACAGCGTCCATACGACCGATGCCTTTCGGACGTCCGACAAGCTCTAGCGTCTGGACGGCCGATGCCCTTTGGAAATCTGACGCCACCTCAACCGCACCGAACTGTCAAAAGTCCGAAGACCTCCGGACGTCCGAACCCTCACGAGCCATCGGACGTCCGACCACCTCCGGACGTCCGGCACTGCCTGTGTGCATCTGCGGGCCTTGGGCCTTGTATCTCCCCCACTTACCCCTTCGTGGCCAAGACTATATATACTCCACCCCCACCTCCTTTCTAGGGTTAGCAAGTGATAGCTCATAGTTGAGCTTTGGTTTTTCCTCTACCTCTCCCATGGGGATCAAGGCCTGCACCGGAGAAGATCCATAGAGGATGTCAAGGCCCCTTGTGAGGGAAGATCCCTAGGGGATTCAAGTCCCCATCTCTCCTACAGATTTGGGATGAACTACCTATGTATCCTTTATTTCTGTTGTTGTTCTTGGATCTTGATGCACCTCATGTATTGCTTGTGACTGGAGGAGTACTTGGTGTGGATCTTTTCCAATAGAGTCTTTTCCCCTTTGATTTCTCCATGTTTTCCCCTCGTGTTCTTCGTGGAACCCACCTCCAATTTGTGAAGACCAGGCCACCCTTGAGTTTGCCCCGTATCATATGGTATCATGAGCCTCGTTGCCATGAATTTGGAACCCAACCCCCCACTTTTCTTGCCTTAGTTCGTGATTTTCTTCCCAATTTTGAAAATTCCCCATAAAATAGCCCCAAAAATTTTCTTCTGATTTGTGTTCCTGTGAGTTTTTGTTGATTTTGATCCGTGGATTTGGTGTTTGGCAAGTGGATCTACCTTCCTTGGTGTTCCCTAGCCCCAAATTTTCTTTTTACCCATCAATTTCAAGCGCAAAAAAACCATTTTCCGCCCAAAATTGCGTCTCGGATCTCAAATCTCGAGCTGACCCAGACCCTTTGGACGTTCGACGATTTCCGGACGTCCGGACCCCTCCGAAGCCTCGAATGTCCGACAGCCTCCGGACGTCTGGAACCCCTAAATAGACCCAAAATCTCGGATTTCCGGACCGTCCGGACTTCCAACCCTCAGATGTCCGACATCTCTCACACGTCCAACACTTGTGGAAACTGACTTCGGTTGATTCTTGTTTCGGTCATAACTAATTCATCCGAACTCCGATTTCGATGTTCTTTAGCTCGTTTTGTAGCTATTGACACCCCATCCCAAAAAATTAGTTCCAACATAATTTGACACCATCAAATATTTTTAATTTTGGCAACTTTGCCAAGGCCCTCCACCATATCATCCGCATTACCACCATAGACTTCCGCAACCTAAGCAATTTTGGTTCCCATTTGATTTGTGGTTGCTTGAGTTGTGATTTGAGTCTCCTAAGGTGTTTTGGCTACTTAGGGACAGTTACTTCATCATCAACCACCAACGACTTGTATCGGTCCATCATCTACATCGACCACCAACGTTCGACATTGACGATGACCATCCATCCTTTGAGACCATCTTGAAGGTTACTCCTGACTTCGTGAAAGGTTTAGTGTGACGAAGTTATCCATTTCATCATAAACTTTTCCTTCCTTGCAATTACATCTTAATAGCCCCACCATCTTTGCGATTCCTTCATACCTATTGAGACTAGCTATCTGAGTATTGTCGGGCTTCGCAAAAACTTGTGCACCATAGTGATATGATATCATATTGTTGCATCATTGGAAATATCATATAGTGAAATTGCTTGCTCCCGTCCATATATTGTGATACTTGTCTCATATAGTTGGTTGAGGCTCAATAAGAATAGTGGAAAGGAAGAGAAGAGAGTCAAAAAAGAAGAAGAAAAAGCTTCTAAGTAAGAAAGAAAGATCAAAATCTTATAAGCATAGAGTTGAGCATGAAAAGAGATACTTGTGCATGAGGAGACATGGAATCGGAAATGTTTTGCTTGCATAAATAGGATCGGTGCCAAGTGGTGAATCGTGCCCAAACGTGCAATAAGCTAGCGTCTCTCCTTGTGTTTGTGCAACACGAGATTTGCTCATCCCTATAGTTGCACAAGCCCCATTATCCCACCGCTTGTGTTTCTCTATTGCCCTCCTCTATATTTGTGATCACTTGCTTTGCATTTTGAGTCCACTAGATTTATTTCAACATTTACAATATCTTGGAATTCATTTTGCTTAATTTTTGTGCCACTAATCCCATCGAGCTCCACTATAAGCCATTTGTGTAGTTTGTGAGAAATGGACAAGGTTTTTCACCGAGTGCACTCTTTCCTTGCATACATTGTGGTATTTTGAGATCCATCTACAACTTAGGAAAGAGGTAACTTTGGTATGTTCATTACATCTCATTATCACACCTTCTCGAGTGCTTCAATGGATAGGGACGACATATCTCCTTCGGTCTACAACCACAATGACGAGTTCAATGCCATGAAGAACATCATCGATGCCAAGATGTACGCTCAAATGGAGGAGCTCAAGGTCCTCATCAAGAACCGCAAGAGGTCTTCATCATCTTCGAGAAGATGCTCAAGTGCACATACTCCTGAGCTACCATCTCCGGCATGATCACACCGGCATTGACACCATCAACAACATGAAGAAATAACGACACCAACATCAAGGTGTCCAACAACGACCAAGTGTGAAGGTCACGAGCTCGACACCAACAACCGCTTGATGGCTTCACCACCTACTTTGGCATCTTCACCAAGCGACTTCAAGGCATCTTCACCTTTGGATATGAGGCATATTTGCCAACAAGCACTTCAAGAGAAGCTCCCAAGCTCAAGTCCGCGGCTTCCATGAGCTACTACGACCTCGACATCGACCATGACATTCCTTTCTATGGGAGTCAAGACCCCGAGGAGTATCGCGAGTGGGAGCGCAAGATGGAACCCTACCTCAAGCTACTCCAAGTCCTTCCAAAGATCAAGTGAAGTGCGCCAAAAGAAATTTCCACGGTGATGCGTCGACATGGTGGATTCACACATCTTCGAAGAGCTTCTACATGAGTTGGTCCAAGACGAAGAAAGTGATGCAAAGAGAGTTTGTGCCTTCCACCTACACGGAACATCTTCAATGCCAATTGGAGAACACCATACAAGGATCCAAGTCCATCGACGAGTACTTCATGAAGATGAAGAAAGCCTTGCGACGAGCCGGCGTGACCGACCCCATCTGGATGAAGTTCTACTTCATGATGGGATTGAACAACGACATTGCCAAGCCTATCTTCAACAACAACTATGAGTCTCTCGACGAACTCTACATTGGTGCTCTCAAGGCGGAACAAGAACTCAAGGTCAAGTCTACTCGACCCCGAGCACACTTTGTGATGACCAAGCTCCACGATGACAAGCATGAGGATGGTACCACCAAGATTTCCAAGCCCGACAAGCTCCAAGATGACGCTCCCAAGTCCAACTTCACCGTCATCCCTATTTGTGGCATTGACGATGCCGAGTCTACCATGACTCCTTTCAAGACAGCGCGACGATGACTACGACTATGGAGCCACTCAAGGAACATGCTTTGGAGGCAAGCGACATGGTGGTGAGCAAGGATGATGTTTCCATCTTTGGAGGCGAGAGTGAGATGATCGAGCATGGGATTTTCCCTTTGGTCATGGAGGAGAGTGATGATGTGCCATCTTCAGCCTTCATCCATGACGACGGTGATGAGATGGTTGAGCATGGGAGTTTCCCTTCGACCATGACGACGTTTGGAGATGAGTTTAGAGACTTTTTCCACCATATTGAGAGTGAGAGTGCCTTCGCCACAAGCCCCATATATGATGAGTTACCACAATTCCCATGTGAGGAGAGCCACAACCCCCACCACTTGAGGGAGACGAGTGACTCCACCATATGTGGGTTTGAGTGCACCTACTTTGAGGGAGTGTGTGAGCCACCACCACATAGAGAGAGTGAGGTAGTTGATAGGGCATGTGCGGCCACTTTGATTTCTAACAACTTAACCTCGACCTCTATTGTGCCTTCTCATTTGGTGCTAGGTCCCATACACGATGACACACCGATCCTCGACGACTTCGTCCTTCCTTTGGACAAGACGATTGCCATGGTGGAATATGATGCACCCCCACATGGTTCCATCATGATGAAGACGACCATGAGTTGGTCTTTGTCACCTCACCTACACCACATGTGTGGAATGAAAAAGGTAACATAGGTGAAGGTGATGCTCTTGTCCCACTAGTGGACATTGCTTGCTTGCATGATATCGATCCACCTATTGCCATGCTTCATGATTATGTGACTTCCTCGTGTGATGACCTACCCATTTATGATGAGTTTGACAATTCTCATGTGGAGACTATTAGTTGTGATGCCATGTTGCATAGGATTTCTTGTGAGAACTCTATAGGTCACATCATGTTTGACAATCCGCTTGACTTGTCATATGCTATGCATGAGGTCACCCATATTGCATATTTGCAATCTCAACGTAGTAAGTATGCATATGCCATTAAAATAAATCTGATTTGCACATATGGCATAGATGAAAACACCATGGTTGTTGGCATTTGATTTTCCTGTGATGACATTGCCATGCTCCCTTTGCATCATTTGCGCAATTGTTCTCATATGACATGCCATGACCACCTAGCTTCGGATATGCATTGTTTGGGATGTTGTCCATATTCTCCATATTATGCTCCCGCTATTGCACATGAGGAGACCCCGATAGTTTCCTCATACATATTAGGACATTGTGTTCCATCCTACACTTTGCATGATCCCCATATTTGTGTGCACAATATGCTTGCCATTGATATGCATAAAATGCTTGTGCCACATACTTGCTATAAATTGCGTCCCAATCATGTTGAGCATAATAACTATAATTGCATGATGGATGACGTATTCCTATATCATGCATTTATTTGAGCATTGGAAATTTTGCGCTAACGAACACAAGCACATGCACATCCTAATGGATGATGTATACATATACCACGCGCACACCATTTTTCCTTTGTCTTTATTGTGTGTAGGTACTCATGAACACTTGTCAACCTCACAATCCCATGGGTTGACGAAAAGAGCTCTTGAGAGCACCGATGCTTTGGGATTCACCAAAATGTGTCTCCAACTATTCCCCTCGTGCAAGAACGATGCGCACCTCTTCTACATGGCTCTCACATGGTTATGGCTTATTCTCCATTATATATCATTTGCCCATACTGCCATGTTCACTTTGCATGATATGCTCATTTATATGCTATTTACATGCATTTGTGACCCATGCTTTGCATCTCACATGACACTTGATTGTATGACTTGTATGTGTGTTTGCATGCTTGGCGGAGATATTCCTTGTTATTGCCATGTTTGCTTTGTGCCCCATGCCTACGATGATGTCTTGATCATGTTTTGTTTCTATGCTTGTGATATGTCATGTGCATTAGGTATGCCCACTATTTGCACACATGACATGTTTGCCATAATTTCCCCTAGTATGTTGCATCTTCACACTACTAGTTTGCATGATATGATTGCTATGCTTGCTTATATTGCATCACCGATGTGCTCCTTTTACGCGATTGATGACAATTATTGTCATGCTTCGCACATGGTTGCCATGCTTTTCATCCCTACCTCACCTAGGCATACTTGTTTCCATGATTGCATTGCTTTTGCTCCATTTGTATGCTTACATGCCATGACACAATCCCTTGTCACACCATATGTTATGCATGATGACAACACTTGTGCGGTGATTCACCACTTGAATGCTTGGTTTTGCACTAACGCTAACCACATTTGTTTTTCCAAGTGTTTGTTGTCCTTGCTCCTTTTGAAGGAATTACAAGACGGTGCGACATTGGAGAGTGGCCTTTTCGAGCTTCTACATGATGAGCGCTTGATGATCATCCCCTTCTACATGGCGACACCATCTCCTTTCCATGGTGATTTAGTATTTGATCTGAGGACGGATCTTTCCCAATGGGGAGAGTATGATATGGAGCATCCTACAGACATCACCATGGCAAGAGTCCCTTTGGCAAATGACACATGCGACATCTACTTCACATACATTAAGGTGAATCATCTCCTTTACACGTTTTCACTTGACCCCTTCGTGGATGGTATGCTACTTGACACTCCTCTCGTGTGCATGCATAGGTATTGTTGGAACTTCACGGATGATGATGAGGAGTGCTAGCACCCATGTACGACTACACCATCCGCGAGGGAAGCTTGGAAGCGGAGATGGAAGAAGACGTAGTTGTAGAAGTCTACAGCGTCTGGATGACCGGAAGCCACCGGACGTCCGACACTCTACAACGTCCGGACGACCAACGTCTTCCGGACGTCCGACAACCTCCAGCACCCGGACGACCGATGCCCTCCAGAAATCCGAAGCCACCTCGACCACACCAAACTGTCGAAAGTCCGAAGACCTATGGACGTCCGGACCCTCACGAGCCGTTGGACGTCCGACCACCTCCGGACGTTCGACACTACCTGTGCGCAACTGCGGGCCTTCGGCCTTGTATCTCCCCCTCACTTACCCCTTCGTGGCCAAGACTATATATACTCCACCCCACCTCCTTTCTAGGGTTAGAAAGTGATAGCTCATAGTTGAGATTTGCTCCTTCCTCTACCTCTCCCATGGAGATCAAGGCCTCCACCGGAGAAGATCCATAGAGGACGTCAAGGCCCCTTGCGAGGGAAGATCCCTAGTGGATTCAAGGCCCCATCTCTCCTAGAGATTTTGGATGAACTACCTATGTATCCTTTATTTCCGTTGTTGTTCTTGGATCTTGATGCACCTCATGTATTGCTTGTGATTGGAGGAGTACTTGGCATGGATCTTGTCCAATAGAGTGTTTTCCCCTCGTGTTCTTCGTAGAATCCACCTCCAATTCGTGAATATCGGGCCACCCTCGGGTTTTCCCGGTATCACAAAATCTTCATCAGTTTCAACATTTTCAAGTTCTCTAGTTTTAACAATATGAGCATCAAGTAAGTCATTCAATGGCACAGTTTCAGTTTCATCATGTATAGCAGTAGTATCATCATTAATTTAAAAGTAGCATCACAAAGTTCATGTGACGTATCAGAACAAGCAACATGTGGTGGTGTTATAAGCTGATTCAGAACAGTAGGTCAGTCAAAAGAAGAGCTAGATGACAGTTCCTTACCTGCTCTCGTATGAGAGGGGTCCATCTTAGTTCGAGTATCTTTTAGATTCTTCATAGTAGCAATTGGATATACTCAAGTTAACACAATAAATATAGCTATGCTCCCCGACAACGGCACGAGAAAAAGGTCTTGATAACCCACAAGTATATGGGATCACAACAGTCTTTGCGAGTACTAATTCAACCTGATTTATTGATTCGACACAAGGGGAGTCAAAGAATATTTATCGGCCTTAGAAGTTGAGTTGTCAATTCAACCACACCTGGGATATCTCTCTGCAGCAAAGATTTAGTAGCACCACAAATAATAGTATCAATAGTAACAGTGATAGCGATAGCAACAATTATGTAGCGGTTGTGACAGTAATGGTGACGGTAGTAACTTAGCAAGATTCAATATGTGAAAAGTGTAGGCACGTCGATCGTTGATGGATAATGATTTAGATGACATCATCATGCAACAGTTACACACTAGGGTGACACAGAACTAGCTCCAATTGATCAATTTAATGTAGGCATGTATTCCGTATATAGTCATACATGCTTGCGATAAGAACTTGTATGACACTTTTGTCCTACCCTCCCGTGGCAACGGGGTCGTAATGGAAACTAAGGGATATTAAGCCTCCTTTTAATAGAGAACCGGAACAAAGCATTAAGACATGGTGAATACATGAACTCCTCAAACTACGACAAACACCAAAAAGAATCCCAATTATTCTCACCTTGGGATATGTGGATCAAGACACGTAATAGGTGCACACAACTTGCAAGATCTTATCCAAATCACTCTTATATTCATAAAAACATAAATAGGTTCAGATCTGAAATCATGGCACTCGGGACCTAGTGACAAGCATTAAGCATAGCAAAGTCATAGCAACATGAATCTTAGAACATAATGGACACTATGGATCAAGCCTTATCAAACTTAACTCGATTACATGATTAATCTCATCCAATCCCATCACTGTCCAGTAAGCCTATAAAGGAATTACTCACTCCCGGTGGTGAACATCATGATGGTGTTGATGAAGGAGGGTTGGTGATGACGATGGAGACGAATCCCACTCTCTGGAGCCCGAAACGGACTCCAGATCAGCCCTTCCGAGTAATAACATGAGATGACGGCGGCTCCGTCTCGTAAAACACGATGAAATCTTCTTCCCTTTTTTTCTCTGACCATGTGAATTTATAGGACTGGAATTAGGGCCGGAGGAGTTGCATGGGACCCACCACACAACAGGGCGCGACTAGGGGTTGGGACACACCCTGTTGCCTTGTGCCCCTTGGCAGCCCTCCTCGGGTAGTTCTTTTCTCCACAATTTGTTATATATTCTAGAAAGAATCACAAAAAGTTTTGTCCAATTCCGAGAAGTTTCATTTCTGCACAAAAATAACACCAAGATAGTTCTATTGAAAACAGCGCCAGTCCGGGTTAGTTTCATTCAAATCATGCAAATTAGAGTCCAAAACAAGAGCAAATGTGTTTGGAAAAGTAGATACGTTGGAGACGTATCGGTACGTTCAACAATTTTCGGGCTGCCCCTTGTGCTCTACGTGTTCGACACATTGTGTGACTCGGTTTTTTGTGATTTATTTGTAGGGAAAACAATGAATTCCGATGCTTCGTTGGAAGAGTAGTAGAGACCAACTGAGCTTGACAAAATGGGATACTATCTTGTCAATCACATCCACCCTCAGTGGGTGGCGTTTATGAAGATCATATCCGAACCACACGGCAACAAACAAAGCCACATTGCAACAATGCATTAAGCAGCTAAGAAGATGTGGAGAGGGCATTCAGAGTGCTTCAAGCTCGTTGGCGAATTATTCACGGAGTTGGAATAATGTGGGAATCAGAAACTTTGTGGCACCTCATGACATGTGTAGGACCGAAAGTATGTCTAGAGGGGGGTGATTAGACTACTTGACCAAATAAAAGTTTTGCCTATACCAAGTTTTAGGGTTGACAGTTTTTAGCATTTCATGGCAAGTCAAGTACACCCTACACATGCAAGTCTAAGAGTATATAGCAGCGGAAAGTAACAACAAGCATGTATAGAAGGGATAGGGTAGGAAGATCAAACACAATTGTAGACACGATGATTTTTCCCGTGGTTCCGATTGGTGGTGCTATCGTACGTCCACATTTATGGAGTCTTCAACCCACGGAGGGTAACGGTCACGAGAGCCCACGGAGGGCTCCACCCAAAAGGGTCCATGAAGTAGCAACCTTGACTATTCCATAACGGCTTCCGTCCACGAAGGACTAGCCTCACTATGGGTAGATCTTCACGAAGTAGGCAATCTCCTTGCCCATACAAACTTCTTGGTTCACTCCACAACACTAAGTAGGAGGCTCCCAAGTGACACCTAACCAATCTAGGAGGCACCACCCTCCAAAAGGTAATAGGCTTGGTAATGACGATGAACTCCTTGCTCTTGTGCTTCAAGATGATAGACTCCTCAGCACCCAATCACTCTCTCACAGATTTGGCATGGTGGAAGAGATTGGATTGGTGGAAAGCTACTTGGGGAGGCTAGAAATCAAGATCCATATGATTGGAGTGGAAGATCTTGACCTCAACAAAAGGGTAGGTGGTTCTGTCTCGGAAAATCTGATAGGATAGGTATGGAATAGTTCTGAGTGCTTCTCTTTCGACTAGGTGGTGGTGAAGGGGTATATATAGGCATCCCCAAAAATCCAACCGTTACACACAAAATTACCAACTCGGTACCGATGTGTTAATCTTGGTGGTACCGAAGTGACCAAAAGGTGGCAACTTTTGAATCTCGGTGAGACCGATATAGGAAACTCGGTTGCACCGATAAGGTGATCAACAGTCAGATTTCCAATCTCGGTGATGCCGATCCAACATTCTCGGCGGGACCGAAAATGTGAATTTGCGTAACAGAAAGTTGGCAACCTAAACTCGGTGGCACCGGTATGGAATCGGTTGCACCGAAGTGGCTAGGGTTTGGCTTGAGTCTGTCTAGGTTCTGGCATCGGTGGCACCGGTATGGGAAAGTTGGTTGCACCGATTTTGTGTGTTAGGTATAGAATAGACTTTGGTGGGAGAGTTTGTGGATGTATTTGGCGACTATCACTTGTGCATGTTTGAGCATATTATTCACCAACAAAACCTTACCCCCTTTTAACAGTATTGGCTTTCCTATGGACTCAAAGTGATTCTCACAAATATAAAATGTCGAGTCCTCTTGCTTGAAGCTTGGCCAACCTATTTCCTTGCATCTTGGGGTTTCTCCACAATCTCCTTTTGCCAATCCTATCATTGAACATTTCCTAAAATATACTTGATGGAAACATTAGTTCAATGACTTATATGTTGTTATTAATTACCAAAACCACCAAGGGAGCAAATGTGCTTTCAATCTCCCCCTTTTTGGTAATTGATGACAACATATAGATGAAAGCATCAACATATGATAAAATCAATGAATATAATCGTCGCTTTGAGAGGTATGTGATAAGCAAGAGTTCCCCCTAAATTTGTGCATTATTTTGAATTTGCGTTGGAATGCAAATGCATAATCAATTAGGCATATGGGGCACTTCTTCCATGTCACATACAACTTGGTGGTGTTCGAGAATAATTAGAATGAATAACAACGCACAACACAATCAAGCAAAGGTGAATGATCATCTCATAAGCATTAAGATGATAGGAAGTAGTTGCATCACACATAACAACGTACGATCACACACAAACACAAAAGTATCTCACGTCAAACCAAAAGAACCTAATGTTTTGAAAAGCAACAAACACCAAAACGCTCTCTCGCTCGAAGCCTAAATATCTATATACACTTCTCCCCCTTTGGCAACAAGTTACCAAAAAGTTCAAAGGCATACATCTAATCGTTCTTGGGCTGAACTCCTCCGGTTGTTGATGAAGGAGTCGAGATAACAGCGTCGGCGAAGATCTCAGCAGATGACGTGGATGGAGTTGGAGTGACAGCTGGAGGAACTGGAGCAGATGGAGCAGGAGTTGAGGTGACAGCAGTAGGAGTTAATGAAGAGGGCTTCAAGTCTAGGGCTGGCATAGTGGCTGATCTGGCCTGGGTAGGAAACTGGGTGCCTGTCCCGAGAGGTGATTCATCCTCATCATCATCTGAAGAAGTGGTGTGAGGAAGTGGCACTGAGTCAACTTCCTTCTGGAGCTCTGTGACTGTCTTAGTCAGCCTGTCCACCTTATCATTAAGGGTCTTGATTCTGGTTTCAAAGATCCTGACAAGACTGTCCTGGTTGTCTAGAATCCCCTTAATATCCTTCTGCATACCCTGAACTAATGATATCAATAGATCCATTTGGTCATTCCTGGATCTAGGGACTTGAGTACTAGTGGCTCTAACTGCCTGTGCTTTTGCCTGAGCTGCAGCTGAAGTGGGATGATCAGCATCCATGACCACAACATTGTCCTCGAGATCTGGTTGTAGGGGTAAATGTGGATGATCTACAGCAAAAATGTGCTTCTCCAACTTTGAATTAATAACCATCTGGATGTAGGGTGCATAACAACAAGAGCGCTTCTGGTCAGCAGCAACCCTCTTGATTGTCTCAACAATCAAATCTATGACTCTGATCCTGGTGTGTCTATCAAGGTGGATCAACATATTGATGGAGTGGCCTCGGATCATCTTGTCATCTCCTGACTTGGGCATCAAAGTATGCCTCAGAATGGTGTTCATTGTGCGGAGGCCAGCCTGAAGAAAGTAGATTGATCCTAGCCTGTCAGACTTCACATTTGCAGCAGGGATCTCCTTGTACATATTTGCCATAGCATTGTGGATCGCCTTGGATTTTGAGTATACATCCAAGTCACCATCCTGTGCTTCAGGAACTCCTAAGATAGCAGCCCATTCCGCAACAGTTGATACATACCTTGCACCTTCAGTCATCCATACAATTCTACCATCTCCATAGAAATGTGCAGTGGAGTAGAATTGCATGATCATCTCATCGTTCCAAGCAGTGAATTCTCTGCCAACAAACTCATCCAAACCTATGTAGTGGAAATTGTCTTGGACACTTGGAAAGTAGTTCTCATTCTCCTTGATGAATATCCAATCAACATACCGCATATCACTCACAGTCGGACTCTTGTCAAAAAGCACAGTCTCATAGAAATCATGTTGCTCTTTGGTATAGAATTTGTAGTCCACAGTTGTTTTCTTCCTATGGGCATATGGATCTATAGCTCTCCATGCCCTCAATCCAGAATCCTTCCTCTTCTTCATATCCTCAGCTAGTGGGTAGCTGGCATTGTGTACTGGAAGATGTGGTCTGAGCTTCATCAAAGTTGTCAAGTCATCTTCATCTTCAACTCAGAAGCTGGAATCTGCCTAGTTGTCCTCTTAGGCCTCGCAGCAGCAATCTTCTTGGATGTGCTAGAATTTGGCATAGCATCATCCATAAGCTTCTTTTTCTTTTTCTTGGGAGGGGCCTTCTCAACATGCTCTTCCTCCTCTTCAGCATCAACATCAGCAGCTTCTTCAGGATCCTCCTACATGGAGGTTTTTCTGCCAATAGCATGAATAACCCTCTTTCTTGCTTGCTTCTCTCCTACCTTCTTAGGCATAGCTTTCTTGGGGACCTCAACTGAAACAGTTGCTCTGGTAGTCTCATAAGCCTTGAAAGTTGAAGCAGGAGCATAGATCTTGCTAATAACTCTCCTGGAAGAAGTGGCTCAGTAGCAGACTTCTTAGCAGCTTTCTCTTGCTTCTTAGCAAGAACCTCCTCAGGCATAAATTCTAAATCCACTTCATCAGAATTCAGCTTCTTTCTGGTCCTTGTAGCATCTTTGGGCAACCCATGGGAGTTGGGGGTGCCTGGATCTGAAAATGAACTGGGCTCTAGGCTTGTGCGTGAACTCATGTCTACACCCTGCTTTGGCATGTTCTGACTGTCCTCGGCATCTGACATACTGACCTTGTGAATGGAATATAGATGAGAAAAAGTAGATGAGTCATCACAAAATTATCAGCAGGTTTTTTGAAATTTTGAACAAAGATTTTCAAAGTTTTGCATTCTGTCAGAAACAAATCGGTAAGGCCGAAGCAAAAATTTCGGTGACACCGAGACCGACTGTCCCTTTTAACAGAAACTTGGCACCCTTTTTAGTGAGACCGAAAAGGAGTGCTCGGTTTCACCGAGACAGTTCTCAGCAACATAGAAACAAAAATTGGTGGTACCGATTTTCTTGATTCGGTTCTACCGAGTTGCGTCGGGCGGAAGGCAAAACCCTAAAAACAATGGTTCACTAGCCTATGGGGATTTCTTGATGGATAGGAATACGTGCAATGGGTGGCTTATAGATAAAATTAAGTCCAATGCGCAAGAATCAGAACGGAGCACAAGGGAGGTCGAATCTGTACCCTAACTTGGTGGATCCGCTACGGCGGCGACGATGGAGCAAAATTTGTCGACGGCGGCGATTCCCAGTGGCGGAGGAGCGCAGGAAGACAAGGGCGATGACCAAGGGTCTCGAGGTGGCAGCTTAGGGTTCTGAGGTGTGACATTTGAAGATAAAATTTCAAAGCGTCAGGGTCCACAGCATATATACCCTCCACTGTCGGTGATACCGATTTTATGTTTTCGGTGTCACCGAGTTCCACAACTGTCAGCTGACAGAGAAACTCGGTGTAACCGAGAATATGAAATCAGCAGTACCAAGATTGAAAACCAGATCAACCCTAGGCAATCGGTGAGACCGAGATTGTGGGGTTGGTTCCACCGAAATGCACTTGGGAGGTTTTAATGGTCAGTCCTTGTCGATACGGAACTCCAAGTGCTCCACACACAGAGGGATCGAAAAGCACTTGTTCAAATTTTGTGATGCAGCATGAATGGAATATGTGGTGAGAAAGCATAGATAGCTAAAGAGTGGTCCTAGGTATTCTTGTCCATCCAATTGGCAAAAGATAAATCAAAAGCCAAATAGCAACAATTGGATATCCTCGAATGAGAAAATAGATGCAGACCAACATGCTCACACAATACGATGTCAAAAGAAATCATGACAAACATGCACAAACACACTAGCATCTAACAAGCACTTGGGCGATGACGAAGTCATCTATATATGTGTATTTGACTTAGGAGCCAAGTAAGAGTACTTGAGCATAGGTCATACTCATCGTTTAAGCACAAGTGGGGTTACCACTTTTACATAAAGCATTTAATGTTGTCACATACTAAGAGATGCTTTGACTCAAGTTTTAGAGTAAAGCTCCCCCTTAATGTGACATCCCCCCATAAGAGGGATAAACTAACCTTGGGTTTTGTCAATGAAGACTTCATGTTGGTGAGGTAGTGGTGGATGCTTGTAACGCCCCGGACACACCCGCCGGTGGTCGTTACTTCTGGCAGGATCTAGACTGGCCTCACAGATCAATACTAGTCTTTTTTGCGCACTTTGTCCTCACTCATGCGCACCCGGGACCAACTTCCCAGTCGGTCACCCATCCTAGAACTACTCCAAGCCAAGCACGCTTAACCTTGGTGTTCAATTTGAATGGGCTCCCGAAAAAGAAGGAATTACTTATTGATATGAGTAGTCTATCATCCCTAATAAGCTAGGCTATCACATACACCACCACTCAGAGGAACCGACGTCCTCGTCGGGTCACAGGAATGTTCCCTCTTGGCACAAACGTTTGTGCTTTCAGTCCAATACATGTGTCATTCCGTGTGCCACGACGGGTCGCAAACTTCATGAACAACATGACCGTGGACCTGTCGGCAAACATCCGTGTAACCGCGAGGGTCGGCTCTGATACCAACTTGTAATGCCCTGGACACACCCGCCGGTAGTCGTTACTCCTGGCGGGATCTGGACTGGCCCCATAGATCAATACTAGTCTTTTTTTGCACACTTTGTCCTCACTCATGCGCACCCGGGACCAACTTCCCGGTCGGTCACCCATCCTAGAACTACTCCAAGCCAAGCATGCTTAACCTGGGGGTTTAATTTGAATGGGCTCCTAGAAAAGACGGAATTCCTTATTGATATGAGTAGTCTATCATCCCTAATAAGCCAGGCTATCACAATGCTCAATGTTGATGAAGATCACCAAGAGTTGGGAGCATCCTTGTTGTTTCCTTACTCCTCTCACCTACATGGGTTAGTACCAACACACAAGAGACAAATACAAGGATATCTATGAACATGGAGTGCAAAGCATATGTTATGATGTCCATTGATTAGTTGATTACCTTGTCCCTTGCTTACCTCTAAGGGAATGTGTGACTCCTTGAACTATTGCATTGAGTTGATGTTGAGTGCAAAAAGTCCTTGCCAATAATGAATGTGAGTGAATTTCATTGACAGAGCCACCCATCAAGAACTTACTAGTTCTTCTTCTTGGGGACCCACATCAAGTTGATTGGGATCCTTGGTGTTGAATTCGCCTTTGTAGTAGTTGAGCTCGAAGTAGCCTTGGGAACCTACTCCACCAAAGCTAGGGGTTCATCTTCATATGAGTCAATGTCCTCTTGAAGCTTGTTCTTGCCATTGAGCTTGTGGTCTTGTGGTGGAAGGTCATCTTGAGTGTTTGTCCCCTTGGGAAGAGTATTTTCATACTTCTCCTTCTGAGGAACAAACTTGGGCTTGGGATATTGACCTTCTGCCCACTCAACTCCATTTGCGTTGAAGTAGCCAACACCACGATTCTTCCAGTATCCTCCGTGCTTGCGTACAATTTCCTAAAATTGCTTACATCCGGCAAGACTCTTGTAGATACCTTTTGTTGGAAATATGCCCTAGAGGCAATAATAAAAGGGTTATTATTGTAATTCCTTGTTCATGATAATTGTCAATTGTTCATGCCATAATTGTGTTAACCGGAAACCGTAATGCATGTGTGAATACATAGACCACAACATGTACCTAGTGAGCCTCTAGTTGGCTAGCTCATTGGTCAATAGATGGTCATGGCTTAATGACCATAGACATTGGATATCGTTGATAATGGGATCACATCATTAGGAGAATGATGTGATGGACAAGACCAAATCCTAAGCATAGCACAAGATCATGTAGTTTGTCTGCTAAAGCTTTTCCAATGTCAAGTATCGTTTCCTTAGACCATGAGATTGTGCAACTCCCGAATACCGTAAGAATGCTTTGGGTGTGCCAAATGTCACAACGTAACTGGGTGGCTATAAAGGTGCAGTACGGGTATCTCCGAAAGTGTGTGTTGGGTTGGCACGAATCGAGACTGGGATTTGTCACTCCGTGTGACAGAGAGGTATCTCCGGGCCCACTCGGTAAGACATCATCATAATGAGCTCAATGTGACTAAGGAGTTAGCCATGGGATGATGTGTTACTGAACGAGTAAAGAGACTTGCCGGTAACAAGATTGAACAAGGTATAGGGATATCGACAATCGAATCTCGGGCAAGTATCATACCGGTAGACAAAGGGAATTGAATACGGGATTGATTGAATCCCCGACATCGTGGTTCATCCAAGGAGATCATCATGGAGCATGTGGGAGCCAACATGGGTATCTAGATCCCGCTGTTGGTTATTGACCGGAGAGGTGTCTCGGTCATGTCTACGTGTCTCCCGAACCCGTAGGGTCTACACACTTAAGGTTCGATGACGCTATGGTTATAGGGAAATAGTGTACATGGTTACCGAAGGTTTTTCGGAGTCCCGGATGAGATCCCGGACATCACGAGGAGTTCCGGAATGGTCCGAAGACTATGATATATAGGAAGTGAGGAATTGGCCACCGGAAGTGTTTCGAGAATTACCGGTAACGTACCAGGACCACCGGAAGGGTTCCGGGGGTCCACCAGGTGGGGCCACCAGCCCCAGAGGGCTGCATGGGCCAAGAGTGGAAGGGACCAGCCCCAGAGAGGGATGGTGCGCCCTCCACCCTGGCCCAAGGCGCAGGAAAGGTGAGAGGGAGGGGAAACCCTAGGTCTAGATGGGCCTAAGGCCCACCTAGGGCCCCATCTAGGGCTGCGCCCTCCTCTACCCCTCTGTGGCCGGTGGCCAGATCCCATCTGGGGATGCTGCCACCCCTAGGGTGGGAACCCTAGGGGCTGCGCCCTCCCCTCCCCTCGTCCTATATATAGTGGGGGTTTTGGAGGCTGCCAACACACGACACGAGTTCTCTCTCTCTCTCGGGCAGCCCCATGATTCCTTCTCCTCCTCCTCCGTAGTGCTTGGTGAAGCTCTGCCGGAGTGCCACGCAGCTCCACCGTCACCACGCCGTCGTGCTGCCGGATCTCTTCCCCAACCCCTCCTTCCTCCTTACTGGATCAAGGCGTAGGAGACGTCACCGGGATGTACGTGTGTTGAACGCGAAGGCGCCGTTGTTCGTTGCTAAGATCGGAGTCCACCGTGATCTGAATCGCTACGGGTACGACTCCACCAGCCGTGTTCTTGTATCGCTTCCGCTTAGCGATCTTCAAAGGTATGAAGATGCAATATCTCCCCACTCATTGTTGGTTTCTTCATAGATAGATCTTGGTGATCGTCGGAATTTTTGATTTACTACTACGTCTCCCAACACCTTTTTCTATAATTCCTTTCCATAAAGCATTTTCTTGCTCAAGTGTAACTTGGCTAAGAGAATCATCGTTAGTGGAATCAATAGAACTACTAGAAGCAACATCATTGGGTTTAGCATTTTTATTGTTGCTACTAGATGAAGAACCTTTCTTGCCTTTGTTACTAGATTGCTTAGTTTTAACTTGAGGCATGAAAGTAGACAAGAGTAGTCATTTGGCTAGATAAGATGAAGTCTTCTTTCGGAGATCATCATTGATAGCTTTGAGAAACTCATGCTCTTGCTCCAAGTTGAGTTTCTCTAAGCATAGCTTCTCACGAGTTCTCACAAGCTCTCTATGATCTTCGAGAGTATATTCCTGAGCTAACTTAAGAGTGTTTAGTTCTTTAGTTAGTTTTTCTATTCTCGTCTTATCATCAAATGACTCATCTTGACTAGCATGAGAATTATCAAGTTCATTTTGATCAACATCACTAGTTTTATCACAAAGCAAGTTATCATCACAAAGCAAATCATCTTCATCACTATCAAAATCAAGATACTCGGGGTGTGATACCTTGGGGCCTTTAGCCATGAAGCAACTTTCACTCCCTTCGTTTGGTGAATCAAATAGATCGTAGGAGTTGGTAGTCACTAGAGCAATTCCGGCAACACCATCATCTTGACTATAGTCGGAGTCGGAGTGATATCTTCTCTCAGACTTGTTGTCGGAGTCGGAGCCGGAAACCCATTCACCAACATGAGCTTGATGTTTTCTTCTTGTGTAGCTCTTGGTGTACTTGTCCTTCTTCTCCGAATCTCTACTTCTCCTTGAGTGTCTTCGTTCATAATTATCATCTCTACTCCTTCTTTCTCTTTGTGGTGATTCATTCCTTGAGCTTCGTCTTCGAGGTGACTCTTCTCTTCTTTTGTAGGGAGACATGCACTCATTTGAGTAGTGTCCGGGCTTCCCACAATTGTAGCAATTGCGGTCACGACTTGACGAACGCTTCTCTTCATATCTTGAGTTGGAGTTTCTTTCTTTGCCTCTATTCTTGTAGAACTTGTTGAATTTCTTGACCATGAGGCTTATCTCTTCATTGGTGACAAGGTTGTTGCTTGAAGTTGCGGGAGCATCACTTGTGGCTTTGTAAGCACCGCTAGACTCGTGATGAAGTTCTTCCTTATATTTGAGTGTCATCTCATGCGCAACAATCCTTCCAATGACTTCCGTAGGCTTGAGATCTTTGTAGTTTGGCATCATTTGGATCATTGTGCACACGGTGTCATATCTCTCATCCAAAGCTCTAAGTATATTATTGGTGATGAATTTATCGGTCATTTCTTCGCTTCCTAAGCCGGCAATCTCATTGGTGATGAGAGCTAGCCTAGAGTACATCTCTGCGACTCCTTCATCATCCTTCATCTTGAACTTGTCAAGCTGACCTTGAAGAACATCTAGCTTGGATTCTCTCACGGACTCGGTTCCTTCGTGCATATCAACCAAAGTATCCCAAATCCCTTTTGCATTCTCAAGACGGCTGATTTTGTTGAAATCTTCAGGGGCATAAGCAGTTGAAGAGAATGTCGCATGCTTGAGCATTGAGTTGCAACATCTTCAACTCATCCGCGGTCGCTTCATGATCCGGTTCCCGTCCATCCGCAAAGAACTCACCTTATAAGCCAACACGAACAACAACCCAAACGGCGGGGTTATGATCAAGAATATGCATTTTCATTTTGTGCTTCCAACTAGCAAAATTAGTGCCATCAAAGTATGGGCCTCTACGATGATAACTTCCCTCACTAGACGCCATACTCTCCTAGGTTGTGAGACCTAAGCAATGGAGACCAAAGCTCTGATACCACTTGTACGACCGAAAGTATGTCGGTGATTAGACTACTTGACCAAATAAAAGTTTTGCCTATACCAAGTTTTAGGGTTGATAGTTTTTAGCATTTCATGGCAAGTCAAGTACACCCTACACATGAAAATATAAGAGTATATAGCAGCGGAAAGTAACAACAAGCATGTATAGAAGGGATAGGGTAGGAAGATCAAACACAGTTGTAGACACGATGATTTTTCCCGTGGTTCCGGTAGGTGGCACTATCGTACATCCACGTTTATGGAGTCTTCAACCCACGGAGGGTAACAGTCGCGAGTCCATGGAGGGCTCCACCCAAAAGGATCCATGAAGTAGCAACCTTGACTATTCCATATCGGCTTCCGTCCATGAAGGACTAGCCTCACTATGGGTAGATCTTCATGAATTAGGCAATCTCCTTGCCCTTACAATCTTCTTGGTTCACTCCACAACACGAAGTAGGAGGCTCCCAAGCGACACCTAACCAATCTAGGAGGCACCACCCTCCAAAAGGTAGTAGGCTCGGTAATGACGATGAACTCCTTGCTCTTGTGCTTCACGATGATAGAGTCCTCAGCACCCAATCACTCTCTCACAGATTTGGCATGGTGGAAGAGATGGGATTGGTGGAAAGCTACTTGGGGAGGCTAGAAATCAAGATCCATATGATTGGAGTGGAAGATCTTGACCTCAACACAAGGGTAGGTGGTTCTCTCTCAGAAAATCTGATAGGATAGGTATGGAATAGTTTTGAGTGCTTCTCTTTCGAGTAGGTGGTGGTGAAGGGGTATATATAGGCATCCCCAAAATTCCAACCGTTACACAAAAAATTACCAACTCGGTGACACCGATGTGTTAATCTCGGTGGTACGGAAGTGACCAAAAGGTGGCAACTATTGAATCTCGGTGAGACCGATATAGGAAACTCGGTTGCACTGATAAGGTGACCAACGGTCAGATTTCCAATCTCGGTGACGCTGATCCAACATTCGCGGTGGGACCAAAAATGTGAATTTGCGTAATAGAAAGTTGGCAACCTAAACTTGGTGGCACCAGTATGGAATCGGTTGCACTGAAGTGGCTAGGGTTTGGCTTGGGTCTGTCTAGGTTCTGGAATCGGTGGCACCGGTATGGGAAAGTTGGTTGCACCGATTTTGTGTGTTAGGTATAGAACAGACTTTGGTGGGAGAGTTTGTGGATGTATTTGGCGACTATCACTTGTGCACGTTTGGGCATATTGTTCACCAACAAAACCTTACCCCCTTTTAATAGGATTGGCTTTCCTATGGACTCAAAGTGATTTCTCACAAATATAAAATGTAGAGTCCTCTTGCTTGAAGCTTGGCCAACCTATTTCCTTGCATCTTGGGGTTTCTCCACAATCTCCTTTTGCCAATCCTATCATTGAACATTTCTTGAAATATACTTGATGGAAACATTAGTTCAATGACTCTATGTTGTTATTAATTACCAAAATCACCAAGGGAGCAAATGTGCTTTCAACATGTTGTGTTATTTTGGACAATATGATTGTCGAGAATGAGGGTGATTGTGTCGTCCAAACCAATGATTTTGAAGCGCCTTGAGAACAACTTCAAATCCCATAATATCAAGATTTAAATCAGCTTATGGACTTTCTGCTAATGCATCATAATGTTCGAGATCATCAAGTGGACGCGCAAATACTCAGTGATCTTGTGAGCATATGTGGACCCATAAGGGAAACCAATGAGCTAATGTTTGAGTTGTGAGCTTAAAATAAATTATATATTAAAACTATATATTTTGGTACCAACATTTTCTATTCATGTGCGATATAGACGTGTATGATGAATGCACATGCTTTTAAACGTCCGAATTTGAGGTATGTGAAGGTCAGGCATGAGATAAGAGCATCTCCAACAGGCGCCCAAAAACCGCCCCGCGCTGTAAAATTTGGTCTTTTAGCGCGCGCAGCGGAACCGGGCGTTCCAACGGCCATGCAAAAACCGCACGCGCGACATAAGTGGTTCCTCGCATGGAGCGAAACGACATCGCACGCCCACTCCCGCGCGCAGAACCACTCGAGCGCTCGCGCCTCGTCCACCTCTTCCATCGGCCTCGCCGCTCTTGCGCCGCCCCGCCACCAGCAAAATCCCTCGATGGACGACCGCGGTGACATACCCCTCACCCCTTCCGACATCCGCGACCCCTCCATCACCACCGTCGCGGCGAACCCTATCACGGGGAGCTTTGGCTTCGCCTCCGCCGGTGCTCCTCCAAGAACCGGACTCGCGCGCTGACTCTTCATGGCGCCACAGATGACCTTGGCAGGTGGCATCGCGCCGACACCCATCGTGAATTCACGTGACCCCCTCTCGAAGCTCTCAAATGCGTCGATGGAAAAGGAGGGGAAGGTGACCGAGAAGAAGAAGGCAGCAGACGGATCCTCTAGGCGGCCGAGGAAGAAGCTTATAGGGCGCGTGACCGAAGTGCGGGCGAGCGAAGCACCGACGAGCTCGCTTGTTGCACCGGCGACCGATGCACACAAGTGTATGATGAAATGCCAACAAGGTATGACTCCGTCAATTTTTTCCGTTGTTGTTTTTACATGAATGGATACATATGGATAGCTTATTTGTTTTGTTGTATATACTTTGTAGTTTTAATGATGAGACCTATATGTCAACTATGGGTGTTGGCTCCAACCATTCTCATTGGTCTCAAACCAATGATGAGTTTGAGGGGGACGAAGATGCTGAGGGTATCTTCGATGCACCGAAAGGAAGAGCAGGAAACTACACCACAGACGAAGACAAATTGATATGCAATACATGGTTGAAAGTGTCTAGGGATGCCATCGTTGGAGGGGATCAAAGTGGAGATGCCTATTGGATCCGGATTAAGGAGCACTTTGATTTACACAATAAGAGTGGAATTGACCGCACGGAAATATCTCTTCACTCCCGGTGGTCGACAATCATTGAAGGATGATGAGAAATGGAAGCCGCATGAAGGTGTCGATGAGGATACCAACAAACGCAAGCAAACTATTGATTTGGATGATGATGAGGAGGAGGCATCAACCGATGACGGCAAGAGAAGCCGTACACCAAACTCGGTTACCTACTTGAAGCCAAGAATACCAAATGAAGACAAAAAAGAAAGACAAGACAAGAAGAAGAGGAAAGGAGATGATGACCTAAAAATGTTATGGAAGCTATTGTGAATGCAAGAAAGGAAGTGAACAAGGATAGGAAGATGGCAAGGAACCAAGATGCGGCGACCGAGGAGAGAAGGGAGGCAGCCGAGGAGATGAAGGTGGCATTGGAGAAGAAATTGGCCATGGAGGAACGCACTAGATTGTTAGAATGGGAGAAGAACTTGTTCATCATGGACACATCTACCCTCGATGAGAAGCAAAAGTAGTACGTCAATCTTGCCTGTGAAGAAGCCTTGGTCCAAAAAAATCCATGGCCATGGGAGAAATGGGATCTACCATGGGAGGAATGGGAGCAACCATGGGAGGGGAGCTCCCATGGGAGGCTTAGGAGGCATGAGAGCTACCATGGGAGGAATGGAAGCTACCTGGGAGGCATGGGAGCTCCCATGGGAGGCATGCGAGCTACCATGGGAGGGATGGGTGGCATGGGAGGTGCCATGGGAGGCATGGAAGGCATGGAAGTGTGGGGACCCCAACTCATAAGTCGTGGCCACCGAATGCACGTGTACAGTGATCCCAGAGATCAATGCTCACTGAACACACAAAAGCTGAATAACAAGAGTCTTACATCCACATTTAGCATCTTACACAAATAAAGACCATGAAGGTCTAGTCTTACATAGATAAGTCCACATGGGCCAAACACTTAAACATAACAAGCAGCGGGAATCTTGATCGAAAGCGTGAAACCCATGCCATCTGCCTTAAACCTACGTGTATTCTGACTGGGAAGCGTCCAGTTCGCATGTTCGTCACCAACGAACTTGTCATCGTACTCCTGTTCTTCCATGCCAGGCCAATTAAATAACCAGTGGCAAGCCAATGAGTACTTCGAATGTACTCACAAGCAACCCATGATGGAACAAGGTAATAACAATGCATGATATAGCACTAAGTAGGTGTTTTGCAGAAAGCTAATTTTCGAATGCAATGACATGATCAAGTAACCTTGAGTAAGCATGCATCAATTGTTAACAGGTACTCATGTGAACAAATTTTTGCTATCATCTTACAAGGGCGTTGAACATCCCATGTTCACCATCATGCCAAATCATTGGACTTAGTTCAAGTGTCACCTTTGTCACCATTACCCCCCCCCCACACACACACACACCAAGTTTAGAAACCATGGACGTAGCACAAGAGCGGTCATCCAACTGTCCTTGATCGTGGACACGGCTATTCGAATAGTTTTACACTCTCCAGAGGTTGCTAACTTTACCCACAAGACTCGAGGAACTTCCATGTCATCCACGACTCGCGGTATATTTCATACCCGAGGTAAGCACCCGAACATTGCCTTTCCCCTAGCGATACTAAACAAAGAGTCCACTCGTTGGTGCCCATGATAGACATCACACGTATCATCCATGAGGGCACGCAACGATGTGCCCGGTGCCTATGAAGACATCGCATGATCGTCCATTCCGGTATGACCCCATATTGAGAGTGACCACTTCACTCCCGTCACTAGTAATGCAGGCTCTATGCTAGTACCCACCAAGGTAATCAACAAAGCCCCATCCCATAAGGGGTATCGTGGTCGTACATGTAAGGTTGGAATAACGGTAGTAACTTACACCAATCCGTTTTCGAAAACCACACACACTCACTTGCTCCGGTACACTAGTTCTTTATCAAGTGTCTACCTAGCTCATCAACATCTCCCTCGGGCATTAGTGGCATCCTATGGGGTTTTCAAAAAGTCTCTGAAATCATATTGTTTTCATCACCATGCATAATCCCGGTCCCACTTGCGTAGCGTCTACTAGCAACCTAACTACTCCCACCCGCACAACCCTCATAAGGAGGTAGGGTCATGCATGATGCAAGTATCAACAAGAAGTATCGGGCATTACACCAAAGTGGACTCCACATCAACATGATCAATACAACGAAATAAAGTTCTATATGCCATTCAATAAAAAGGGTTCATAGTCATGGTCAAAGGGTTGCTTGCCTGGCTCAACAAAGTCTTCGGGGTCTTCAAACTCTTCGGGTCCAACTCCCTCGTCAATAGCGCAATCTATCGTTACGATAAATAACGATAATAATAAGCATCACACAAAAACAGAGCACACAAAGCTACTATTAAAATGTTACCCTATTCTGATAAATACTAAAAAACTATACTAAAAATATTTGTCTAAGGTTTTGCTGTGAAAACATTTTTGAAAGATATTTAAACAGAGGCAAAAAGATGCCTAAATAGGTTTTAAAATAAAATAGTACATAAAAAGTTTTCAATTTTTTTCACAAAATGGCACTATTAAATTATACATATTATTTAAGATTTTAGGTGGAAAAATATTTGGCATTGGATTTTTATTTTGATCTAGGGGATTTTTGGAAATCACAACGTAAAAGAAAAAGGGGAAAGGGCACTGTGCCTTGGGCCAAATGCCCAGCCGCACTGGGCCAACCGGCCAGGCCGGCCTAGCTGAGCTGCGGGCGTGTGCGCGGCCAGGTTTAAACCTAGCGCGCGGGCCCCAACGTCAGCAAGAGAGAGAGTAAGGGAGAAAGGTGTGGGGATGACAGGGGGTCCCACCTGTCATCTCCCACCTCTGGACGGAAGGGCGGCGATGCTCACCGACAGAGAAGGAGGGCACGACGAGGGAAGCAGAGGGCCGGATGGACCTAGCATCGAAGCGCCAGTCTCCTGGAGGTGGAAGGGCGGCCGGAGGTGGTCTGGCTTGCCAGCGATGAGCACCCGCGGCGGAGGAGGTTCAGGAGGGGATCGCCGATGGCGCTCCTCTATTAGAAAGGGATGGAGAGGAAGGGCGAAGAGATCGGAGGGATCCTACGGGCCTGATGGAGGAGAGAAGAGTGTCGAAGCGGGCCTCTATCCCGAGATCGAAGGAGCTCCGCCGCAGCGGCGCCTCGGTCGATCTCGAGCACTGTTGCTCGGGGGGGCTCCAACAGGGGCTCAGGACGGCCTAATGGGAGAGAGAGGGAGGTTCTAGAGAGGAGAGGAGGCGCGGGGAGGTCCTTTTTATAGGCGCACGGTGGTCCATCGGGCTCGGGTGCGCCAACGAGCTCGAGGCCGAGGCCAGAGGCCACGGTAGGGGACGGGGTGAGTCTGGGGCGTTCCTGGGGCTTGTCTAGGTCCAGGGGAGGGAAGAGAGAGGAGGAGGAGCGCGCGCGTGTGAGGTAGCTCACTGGCCGAGCCAGGCAGTGCTCGGCATGCGCGGGAGGAGGGAGAAAGAGGGGGAGAGAGGAAGGGGCCGACATGGTGGCGTGGTGTGGACGACGAGGGGGGCCAAGTGGCGCGAGGGGAGGCCCGAGGCCGCCGGAGCCATGCAGTGGGCAATAGCTATAGTGCATGTCGGCACTGTAGCATGCTCTGAGCACGTGTATGGCATGCCAACAGCGTTTTGTGCGCGCCCAAAGGGGTCTAGGGGGTCTAGGGGCATCTAGGGGAGGGGGCAATGGCATTGGATGCCCTGGGAGGAGGATAGAATAAGAGGAGAGGGAAGAGACAAGTGTTTTACTATTGTCCAGAGGGTAGAAATGGGGTTTTCACCCCCAATCACGGAGTTGTGGCCAAGCAATGTTTACTGGAGGTAAAATACCATTGCAAAATGATGTGGTAAAAATTTGGGCTAAAAAAATAGAGGATGGGGGTCAAACAGGGTTTTTGCCATTCTGGCAGAAGGTGTTTGATGGAGATTACGGCAAGCTAATGGGCTTTGCTTGCCATAGGAATTGAATGGATCAAATGGTGATTAGAATTAGGCCTGTTCACCAAGTTTGAGCTTGATTGAAGAAAGTTCACAATGTATCTTTGGGAAACCCTAGAAATTAACAAAATCTAGTTTCTGTAGATCTAGTCATGCTAACATAATCCCCTTGATGCACCAGTTAGTGTAGCACCATTATTTTGTGATTAGAACATGTCCACAAAGTTTGGGGTCAAGGGAAGAAACTTCACAATGTAAAGTTGTTCAAATTTGAATGTGGACAGGGAGGGTTTTGGAATAGTTTCATGAATCAAAACAATTTGGATTGAGATGAACCTTTGCAAGATCATCACCAATGACCATCTTGACTTGCTAGAATTTTCTTTGGATTTAGTGAGAATATTCCTTATAGAAATATTTCAAAATCTTGATTTGGATATAAAGGGTTTTGAGGGGTTTTGCCCATGATTTTGAACATGACCATGTGTTGAAACTCATATATATGGAAAATATATGTCCACTGAGTTTCCCTAAATTTTCTCAAATATTTCCAAAGCATTAAAATATTGTTTCCCTATGAAAAACCATTTCTGTCCTTAAGAAAAAGCCTTTTAAATAAATAGTAAAATAATCTTTAAAAATAATATTTGGTGGTTTTGGAAAGTCATATATATAGTAGGTTCGAAGTAAAGCCTTTGGGGAACAAGGATCCACCCAATTTAAGGACTTGCAGTGCAAAACCTCAACTGAGGGGGTTTTGAAAACCTAATTTGAATAAAACCCTTTTGGTCAAAATAATATTTTGATAAAAATAATTTTGGGTACTATTCACATGGCATGATCATTGGGCAATAAGTTTGGGTCAAGGAAGATTAATATGAGAAGGGACAGAATCTAGGAGTGTCATACAAAAACTCGACATAACAATCAAACAAGCAATAATTCAAACAAGCATGCACTCCAAAAGTTTTAGTTGGCTCCAAATTTTATAAATCGAAGCATAACAAAGTTATACAAACACAGGGTGTGACAGACCTACCCCCCTTACAAGTATCTCGTCCCCGAGATTCCTAGGCTAAGCGCTAAAAAGATAAGGGAACTCAGATCTAAGATAGTCTTCATGCTCCCAGGTTGCTTCAGCTTCGGTGTGGTTGCTCCATTGTACCTTGAAGTACTTGATGGTGCGGCTTCGAGTGCAACGCTCTGCTTCATCCAAAATGCGAACTGGCCTCTCACGATAAGTGAGGTCTGGCTAAAGATCGATGGCTTGATGGTCGTTGTCCTTGTAGAGGTCGGGGCAGTTGGGGACTTGGAGACACTTCCGGAGTTGTGACACGTGAAAGACGTTGTGCTCATCTGATAGCTCAGAAGGTAGCTCTAGTTGATAGGCAACTTCTCCTCGCCTGACGGTGATCTTGAAGGGGCCAATAAATCTTGGTGCAAGTTTTCCCTTGACGTGGAAACGCTTGGTTCCTTTGAGAGGCATGACACGGAGGTAAACATGGTCTCCAACACGAAAACTCATGTCCGAACGGTGAGAGTCGATGTAGATCTTCTGCCTAGTCTTGGCAGTCTCGAGGCGCTCTCGGATGAGTTGAACTTACTCTTCGGCTTCGTAGAGGATGTCTGGGCCAAAGACTAGCCCTTCTCCAGTTTCCGACCAGTTGAGGGGAGTACGGCACTTGCGTCCATACAACACCTCAAATGGTGCCATCTGAAGGCTTGACTGATAGTTGTTGTTGTAGGAGAACTCAGTGAATGGTAGACAATCTTCCCACTTGGCTCCATATGCCAAAACGCAAGCACGGAGTATATCTTCGAGTATCTGATTTACTCGTTCTGTCTGTCCGCCGGTCTGGGGGTGAAAAGCAGTGTTGAAGGAGAGCTTGGTTCCCAAGGCTTCTTGGAACCTATTCCAGAACCTTGAGGTGAACTGGGTGCCTCGATCTGATACAATCTCCTTAGGAACTCCGTGGAGGCTTACAATCCAATTGATGTAGAGGTTTGCCAATTGGTTCCCATTGTAGGTCATCTTGACGAGAATGAAGTGGGTACCTTGGTCAGGTGGTCGACAATGACCCAAATGGAATCATGTCCTTTGCTTGACATTGGTAATCCGGTGATGAAATCCATCCCGACTTTGTCCCACTTCCATTTAGGCACTTTGAGAGGCTCCAATAGCCCAGTGGGTCAATGATGCTCTACTTTGACTCTCTGGCCTATGTCACACTTAGCAACGAATATGCCTATTTCCCTCTTCATGCCATGCCACTAGAACTTTGCCTTGAGGTCTTGGTACATCTTGGTTCCTCCAGGATGGATGGAGTATGGAGTGTCATGAGCTTCTTGCAAGATTAAGTTCTTGAGATCCTCTTTGTTGGGTACGTAGATGCGATTCCCAAACCATACAACTCCTTGTTCATCCATAGAGAATCCTGGGGCGTTGCCTGTCTTGATCTTCCTCTTGATGCCTTCAATGCTCTCGTGTCCCTTCTGAGATTCTTTGATATCATCCATCAAGGTAGGCTTTGCTTCGAGGTGGGCGAGGAATCCAGGTGCAACCAGTTCCAAGCCTAAGCTTTCAAGCTCTTCATATAGGGTGGGTAGCCTTTCCTTAATCATGGCATTCAAGGAACAAGCCTTTCTGCTCAAGGCCTCTGCTACCGCGTTAGCCTTTCCGGGGTGGTATTGAACACTGAGGTCATAATCCTTGATTAGCTCCAACCATGTTCGCTGCCTCATGTTCAACTCCCTTTGGGTGAAAATATACTCCAAACTCTTGTGGTATGTGTATATCTCACATCGCTTCCCCACAAGGTAATGTCGCCATGTCTTCAAGGCATGAACCACGGCTACCGACTCAAGATCATGAGTAGCGCAGTTCTCTTCATGAGGACATAGTTGTCTAGATAGATATGCTACGACTCTGCCTTCTTGCATTAAAACACCTCCAAGCCCGATTCTTGATGCATCACAATATATCACAAACTCCTTGTGAATATCAGGGGTGGCCAAAACTGGGGCTGTGGTCAGTCTCTTCTTGATCTCCTAGAAGCTTTCCTCACACTAAATTGTCCATTCAAACTTCTTATCCTTCATCAAAAGCTGGCTCATGGGTCGGGCAATGCTCAAGAATCCTTCCACAAACTTGCAGTAATACCCTGCGAGTCCGAGGAAGCTCCTGACTTCCTTCACAGTGGTTGGGGATTGCCATTCAGTCACGGCTTCAATCTTGGCAGGATCCACTGACAATCCTTCTGCAGTCAACAAATGACCCAAGAATTCAACTTCATGCAGCCAGAATTCACACTTGTTGAACCTGGCATAAAGCTGGTGCTCTCGAAGCTTGTCTATGACCAATCTCAAGTGTTTCTCATGCGCTTCCTCAGACTTGGAAAAGACGAGTATGTCATCGATGAAGACGACAACAAACTTGTCCAAGTACTCCATGAAGAACTTGTTCATGAGGTACATGAAGTAGGCAGGGGCATTGGTTAACCCAAATGACATGACCGTGTATTCATACATGCCATACCGGGTTACAAATGCCGTCTTCGGAATGTCTTGGGGTTTGAACTTCAGTTGATAGTACCCAGACCTAAGGTCGATCTTGGAGAACACCTTGGCTCCGTTCAACTGATCGAACGGATCTTCAATCTTGGGGAGTGGGTACTTGTTCTTTATTGTGACTTCATTGAGAGAATGGTAATCAACACAGAGTCTGGTAGTTCCGTCCCTCTTTGACACAAATAGAACACGTGATCCCCAAGGAGAGGCACTAGGGCGAATGAATCCTTTTCTGAGCTGCTCTGCCAGTTGCTTCTTCAACTCGGCCAACTCTTCGGATCCCATCCTATAGGGCTTCTTATAGATGGGCCTTTATCTAGGCATTAGATCAATGATGAACTCAATGTCGCGGTCAGGAGGCATTTCGGGCAGCTCATCAGGAAATACATCCGGGTATTCACATACCAGTGGCACTTGATCCAACTCAATTCCTGATAGATAGTTATCCCGAGGGGCTTGAGTGGAGGCATGGTTGGGAACATACTTGACTTCCACTCCTTGGCTATTGGTCATGGTAACCATCCTCTTGGCATAGTCTAACAAGCCTTGGTGCTTGGTTAACCAGTCCATGCCTAGGATCACATCCAAGCCTTCTGACTTCAGGATGATGAGGTCTGCTAGGAAATCTACCTCATTGATGTTAATCTCAACTCCCTTACATCCTATCCCAGACTTCATCACTAATCCTGGGGTTTGTATCAACATACGACTACCCAGGGATGTAGGCCTCATGCCACTCTCAAAAGCAAACTTTTGGGTGACAAAGGAATGTGAAGCTCCACAATCAAATAGTATTGTTGTTGGGGTTGAGTTGACGAGGAACGTACCCAGTATGACATCCGAGTCTTCCTGGGCTTCCTTTGTGGTGACGTGATTCACATGACCCTTGCCATTGTTGGGCTGGTTTCGGGGAGCGGGGTTCCTTGGTGGTGCTCCACGGCCTTGACCTTGGTTCGGCGCATTGGGGCGCGGGGCATCTGGCTTCTTGTTGGGGCACAGTTTGGAGATGTGTCCAGGCTGACCACATCCAAAACAAGTGACTTGCCCAGGGTTGTTGTTGTAGTTCCTATCGCCATTGTTGTTATTGGGGTTGTTATAAGCTGGCTTGGGATTGGCATACTGTTGAGTCTGGTAGCTCGGACGAGGTGTAGGAGGTCTCACCTGCTATGGCTGATAGGTCGGCTGGTTGGGGCTAGCTGCCAGGGGCGAGGCTTGTGGTTGCTGGAACTACCCTTGCTGATCAACTTGCACTTGCGAGTGTTGTCTATGGCACAACGCTTGTCTTCCAGCATAAGAGCCTTGTTCACCAGGTCGAAGAAGGTACGACAATCGCAAATGATGAGCTGATACTTCAAGGTATGTTAAAGTCCTTCCATGAAGTGTTCCTTCTTGGCAGCCTCCATGTTGATATCTTCAAGTGCATACCTTGACAGTAGGTTGAACTTCCGCAGGTACTCCTTGACAGAGCCACTTCCTTGCTTCAGCGCTCGGAATTCTCTCTTCTTAATAACCATAATCCCAGAAGGAATGCGGGTGGTGAGGAATCCTTCCTTGAAGTCATACCACGTGATCACACGGTCGCCTTGCATGACCTTGAATCCATCCCACCAAGCTCGGGCAGTACCTCCGAGGCAGTGAGAGGCATAAAGCACCTTCTCACTGTTGGAGAACGTTGCATGGGAAACAAAAATTTCCTATGTTCACTCAAGACCTATCCATGGTGATGAGCATCTACGAGAGGGAGAGTGGATCTACGTACCCTTGTAGATCACTAAGCGGGAAGCGTTAAGAAATGTGGTTGGTGTAGTCGAACGTCTTCACGATCCAAATCGCCGAGCGTCCCGCGATCCAATCACGATCCGTCCCGATCAAGCACCAAACGGACGTCACCTCCGCGTTCAGCACACGTACAACTTGATGACGATCTCCTCCTTCTTAATCTAGCAAGAGGGAGCGGAGAGGAAGAAGAGTTCTCCGGCAGCGTGACGCTGCTCCGGCGATGGTGGTGGAGCTATTCCGGCACGGCTTCCCCTAAGCACTGCAGAAAACCGATCTAGAGGAGAAACTATGCACTAGAGGAACGGGTAGCACGTGGCTGAAAATCTAGTGCAAAACCCCTAAAACCTCCAGTATATATAAGAGAGAGGGAGGAGAGGCCTTGGCGCAAGGGCCAAGCCTCCTTGGTTCGGCCGAAGTGGGGAGGAGAGGAGGACTCCTCCTCCAATCCTAGTAGGACTAGGATTCCTCCTTTTTTTTTGCCTTTTTCCACCTTTTCCCTTTGGGATTTTCTTCCCTAGCCTCATGGGCCTTGTGTGGGACTTCCACCAGACCACAAAGGGCTGGTATTTACTCTCCCACAGCCCATAAAGCCTCTTGGGTCGAAATACCCCTCCCGGTGGTCTCCCGGTGCACTACCGGCACTCCCGGTACACTACCGATTAGCCCAAAACTTTTCCGGCGACCAAAATAGGACTTCCTATATATGAATCTTTACCTACGGACCATTCCGAAGCTCCTCGTGATGTCCGGTATCTCATATGGGACTCCGAACAACCTTCATTCACCACCATACATAACTCTATACTACCAAAACGTCACCAAACCTTAAGTATGCAGACCCTGCTGCTTCGAGAACTATGTAGACATGACCGAGACACCTCTATGGTCAATAACCAATAGCGGGACCTGGATGCCCATATTGGTTCCTACATATTCTATGAAGATCTTTATCGGTCGAACCTCTATGTCAAGGATTTAGTTAATCCCATATGATGTTCCCCTTGTTCTTCGGTATGTTACTTGCCCGAGATTCCATCGTCAGTATCTCCATACCTAGTTCAACCTCGTTACCGGCAAGTCTCTTTACTCGTTCCGTAATACAAGATCCCGTGACTAACACTTAGTCACATTGCTTGCAAGGCTTATTGTGATGTTGTATTACCGAGTGGGCCCTGAGATACCTCTCTGTCACACGGAGTAACAAATCCCAGTCTTGATCCATGCCAACTCAATAGACACCCTCGGAGATACCTATAGAGCACCTTTATAGTCACCCAGTTACGTTGCGACGTTTGATACACACAAGGTACTCCTCCAGTGTCAGTGAGTTGCATGATCTCATGGTCATAGGAACATATACTTGACATGCAGAAAACAATAGCAATAAACTGACACGATCATATGCTACGTTCGTAGTTTGGGTCTTGTCCATCACACCATTCTCCTAATGATGTGATCCTGTTTATCAAATGACATCTCATGTCCATGGATAGGAAACCTTAACCATCTTTGATCAACAAGCTAGTCTATTAGAGGCATACCAGGGACAAAGTGTATGTATCCACGCATGCATCTAAGTCTTCGATCAATACAATTATAGCATGGATAATAAACGATTATCATGAACCAGGAAATATAATAATAAACACTTTATTTATTGCCTCTAGGGCATATTTCCAACAGTCTCCCACTTGCACTAGAGTCAATAATCTAGTTCACATCACTATGTGATTTACATTGTAATGAATCGAACACCCATGCAGTTCTGGTGTTGATCATGTTTAGCCCTTGGAAGAGGTTTAGTCAATGGGTCTACAACATTCAGATCCGTGTGCACTTTGCAAATATTTATGTCCTTCTCCTCGATGTAATCACGGATGGAGTTGAAGCGTCGCTTTATGTGTCTCGTCCTCTTGTGAAACCTTGGTTCCTTGGCTAGAGCAATGGAACCAGTGTTGTCACAGAACAGATTCACTGGATTCAGTGCACTAGGCACTACTCCAAGATCTGTCATGAACTGCTTCATCCAGACACCTTCCTTTGCCGCCTCCGAGGCTGCGATGTACTCCGCTTTGCATGTAGAATCGACTACCACACTTTGCTTGGAACTGCACCAGCTTACCGCTCCCCCGTTGAGAATAAATACGTATCCAGTTTGTGACTTGGAGTCATCCGGATCAGTGTCAAAGCTTGCATCGGCGTAACCCTTTACGATGAGCTCTTCATCACCTCCATAAACGAGAAACATTTCCTTAGTCCTTTTCAGGTACTTAAGGATATTCTTGACCGCTGCCCAGTGCTCCATTCCAGGATCACTTTGAAACCTTCCGGCCATACTTATGGCAAGGCTAACATCGGGTCTTGTGCACAACATTGCATACATGATAGAGCCTATGGTTGAAGCATAGGGGATGACAATCATCTTTTCTCTATCTTCTGCAGTCACTGAGCATTGAGTCTTACTCAACTTCACACCTTGTAACACAAGCAAGAACCCCTTCTTGGACTGATCCATTTTGAACTTCTTCAAAACTTTATCAAGGTATGTGCTCTGTGAAAGTGTAAGCTTCTCGATCTATCTCTATAGATCTTAATGCCTAATATGAAAGCAACTTCTCCTAGGTCCTTCATTGAAAAACTCTTGTTCAAACATTCCTTCACGCTTTCCAGCATTTCTATATTGTTTCCAATCAGCAATATGTCATCCACATATAATATTAGAAACACTATAGAGCTCCCACTCACTTTCTTGTAAATACAAGCTTCTCCATAAACCTGTATAAACTCAAAAGCTTTGATCACCTCATCAAAGCGCTTATTCCAACTCCGAGATGCTTGCACCAGCCCATAAATGGATCGCTGGAGTTTGCAAACTTTGTCAGCATTCTCTGGATCGACAAAACCTTTTGGTTGCATCATATACAACTCTTCCTCAAGGAAACCGTTAAGGAACGCTGTTTTGACATCCATCTGCCAAATTTCATAGTCGAAATAAGCAGCTATTGCCAACATGATTCTGACAGACTTAAGCATCGCTATGGGTGAGAAGGTCTCATCTTAGTAAACTCCTTGAACTTGTGAAAAACCCTTTGCCACAAGTCGAGCTTTATAGACGGTGACATTACCGTCCGCGTCTGTCTTGTTCTTAAAGATCCATTTGTTCTGAGTGGCCTTTCACCCTTCAGGTAATACTTCCAAAGTCCATACTTTGTTTTCATACATGGATCCCATATCGGATTTCATGGCCTCTAACCATTTCTCGGAATCCGGGCCCATCACTGCTCCTCCATAGCTCGTAGGTTCATTGTTGTCCAACAACATGACCTCCAAGACAGGGTTGCTGTACCACTCAGGAGTAGTACGCGGCTTTGTCGACCTACAAGGTTCAATAGCAGCTTGATCCGAAGCTTCATGATCATCATAATTAACTTCCTCTTCAACCGTTGTAGGTTCCACAGAAACAACTTTCTGCGCTGCGCTACTTTCTGGTTGAAGTAAAGGTTCAATAACCTCATCAAGCTCTATTTTCCTCCCACTCAACTCTTTCTCAAGAAATGTTCCGTTCTTAGCGACAAACACTTTGCCTTCGGATCTGAGATAGAAGGTATACCCGACTATCTCTTTTGGGTATCCTATGAAGACACATTTCTCCGCTTTGGGTTCCAGCTTTTCAAGCTGAAGCTTTTTGACATAAGCATCACATCCCCAAACTTTAAGAAACGACAACTTTGGCCTTTTGCCAAACCATATCTCATATGGCATCGTCTCAATGGATTTTTATGGTGCCCTATTTAGAGTGAATGCAGATGTCTCTAATGCATAACCCCAAAATGATAATGGCAAATCGGCAAGAGACATCATAGAATGCACCATACCTAATAAGGTTCGATTATGACGTTCGAACACACCATTACGCTATGGTGTTCCAGGCGGTGTCAATTGTGAAACAATTCCACCTTGTCTTAAGTGACTGCCAAACTCATAACTCAGATATTCACCTCCTCGATCAGATCGCAGGAATTTAATCTTCTTGTTACGATGATTCTCAACTTCACTCTGAAATTGCTTGAACTTTTCAAACATTTCGGACTTGTGTTTCATTAAGTAAATATACCCATATCTACTTATGTCGTCAGTGAAGATGAGAAAATAAAGATATCCACCACACGCTGTAACATTCATTGGACCTCACACATCAGTATGTATGATTTCCAATAAGTCACTCGCCCATTCCATTGTTCCAGAGAATGGCGTTTTAGTCATCTTGCCCATGACGCATGGTTCACATGTGTCAAGTGATTCAAAATCAAGTGACTCCAAAAGTCCATCAGCATGGAGCTTCCTCATGCGTTTTACACGAATATGACCTAAACGACAGTCCCACAAGAAAGTGGTACTATCATTATCAACTCTACGTCTTTTGGCATCAATGCTATGAACATGTGTGTCATCACTATCAAGATTCAATATGAATAAACCCCTCACATTGGGTGCATGACCATAAAAGATATTACTCATATAAATAGAACAACCTTTACTCTCTGATTTAAATGAGTAACTATCTCGCAATAAACAAGATCCAGATATAATGTTCATGCTTAACGCAGGCACTAAATAACAATTATTCAGGTTCACCACTAATCCTGATGGTAATCGAAGAGAGAGCGTGCCGACGGTGATCACATCAACCTTGGAACCATTTCCCACGCGCATCGTCACTTCATCCTTTTCTAGCCTTTGTCTATTCCGTAGTTCCTGTTTTGAGTTGCAAATGTGATCAACCGAACCGGTATCAAATACCCAGGCACTACAACGAGAGCTAGTAAGGTACACATCAATAACATGTATACCATATATACCTTGTTTGTCGTTGGCCGCCTTCTTGTCAGCCAGGTACTTGGGGCAGTTTAGCTTCAAGTGACCAGTTCCCTTGCAATGAAAGCACTCAGTTTCTGGCTTAGGTCCACGCTTGGGCTTCTTTACAGGAGTAGCAACTGCTTTGCCATCCTTCTTGGTTTTACCCTTCTTGCCCTTGCCCTTGACATTCTTCTTGAAACTAGTGGTTTTATTGACCATCAACACTTGATGTTCTTTCTGGATTTCAGACTCAGCGACTTTTAGCATCACAAACAGCTCGGCGACTGACTTGTTCATCCCGTGCATGTTATAGTTCATCACAAAGCTCTTGTAACTAGGTGGCAGTGATTTAAGAACTCTGTCAGTGATCGCCTCTGGCGGAAGGGCAATTCCCAACTCCGCTAGACAAGTCGAATACCCAGACATTCTGAGTATATGTTCACTGATAGACCCGTTCTCCTCCATCTTGCAAGCATAGAACTTATCGGAGGTCTCATACCTCTCGATTCCGGCATTCTTCTGAAAGATAAACTTCAACTCCTGGAACATCTCATATGCTCCATGACGTTCAAAACGTCTTTGAAGTCCCGGTTCTAAGCCATACAAAATTGCACACTGAACTATTGAGTAATCTCCAGAACGTGCCTCCCAAGCGTTCTTAACGTCTTTGGAGGTCATGTCTTCTGGTTGGTCACCAAGCAGTGCATCAAGGACATATGATTTCTGGGAAGCCATGAGGATAATCCTCAGATTACGGGCCCACTCAACAAAGTTACTTCCATCATCTTTCAACTTAGCTTACTCTAGGAACGCATTAAAATTCAGGGGTGCTACTGCGCGAGCCATTGATCTACAACATAAATATGAAAAGGTTTCTTAGACTATTGTTCAAGATAATGAGTTTAGTTAATAAAATTACTAAAGCTCCCACTCAAATTGACATCCCTTAGGTCATCTGAGTGTCACATGATCCAAATTCACCAACTCAAGTCCGATCATCACATGAGTTGAGGTGGCTTGAATGGTGAACATCATCATGTTAATCATATCTACTATATGACTCATGTTCGACCTTTCGGTCTCTTGTGTTCCGAGGCCATGTCTGTACATGCTAGGATCGTCAAGTTTAACCCTAGTGTTCTTCATGTGCAACGCTGGCTTGCACCCGTTGTATGTGAACGTAGAGTCTATCACACCCGATCATCACGCAGTGTCTCGACATGACGAACGTTCGCAACGGTGCACACTCGGGGAAAACACAATTCATCTTGAAATTTAAGTGTGGGATCACCTTATAATGCTACCGTCGTCCTAAGCAAAACAAGGTGCATAAAAGGATTAACATCACATGCAAATCATAAGTGACATGATATGGCCATGAACTTGTGCTTTTGATCTCCATCTAGAAAGCATCGGCATGATCTCCGTCGTCACCGGCACAACATCATGATCTCCATCATCTTGATCTCCATCAACGTGTCGCCATCGGGGTTGTCACGCCCAACATGCTTCTACTACTATTGCTACCGTTTAGCGATAAAGTAAAGCATTACATAGCGCTTCATGATTGACACGCAGGTCATACAATAATTAAAGACAACCCTATGGCTCCTACCGGTTGCCGTACTCATCGACATGCAAGTCGTGATAATCTATACATCACATGATCATCTCATACATCACATATATCACATCATGTAATTGGCCATATCACATCACAACATACCCTGCAAAAACAAGTTAGACGTCCTCTAATTGTTGTTGCATGTTTTACGTGGCTACTTTGGGTATCTAGCAAGAACAATTCTCATCTGCACAAAAACCACAACAGTGATACACTAGTTGCTTTTCAACCTTCTCAAGGACCTCCTTGTCGAATCCGATCCAACTAAAGTGAGAGAAACTGGCACCTACAAGCCATCTATGCAGCAAGTTGTGGTTGAGGGAACTGGTCTCTCGTAAGCGTACAAGTAATGTTGGTCCGGGCCGCTTCATCTCACAATACCGCTGAACCAAAACACGACCAAGGGAGGAAGCAATCTAAGCATCAACGCCCACAAACTCTTTGTGTTCTACTCGAGATCTCATCTACACATAGACCTAGCTCATGATGCCACTGTTGGAGAACGTTGCATGGGAAACAAAATTTTCCTACGTTCACGCAAGACCTATCCATGGTGATGAGCATCTACGAGAGGGATAGTGGATCTACGTACCCTTGTAGATAGCTAAGAGGGATGCGTTAAGAAATGCGGTTGGTGTAGTCGAACGTCTTCATGATCCAAATCGCCGAGCGTCCCGCGATCCAATCACGATCCGTCCCGATCAAGCACCGAACGGACGGCACCTCCGCGTTCAGCACACGTACAACTTGATGATGATCTCTGCCTTCTTGATCTAGCAAGAGGGAGTGGAGAGGAATAAGAGTTCTCTGGCAGCGTGACGGTGCTCCGGTGATGGTGGTGGAGCCATTCCGACAGGGCTTCGCCTAAGCACTGCAGAAAACCGATCTAGAGGAGAAACTATGCACTGGAGGAACGGGTAGCACATGGTTGAAAATCTAGTGCAAAACCCCTAAAACCTCCAGTATATATAATAGGGAGGGAGGAGAAGCCTTGGTTCAAGGGCCAAGCCTCCTTGGTTCGGCCAAAGTGGGGAGGAGAGGAGGACACCTCCTCCAATCCTAGTAGGACTAGGATTCCTTCTTTTTTTGCCTTTTCCCACCTTTTCCCTTTGGGATTTTCTTCCCTAGCCGCATGGGCCTTGTGTGGGACTTCCACCAGCCCACAAAGGGCTGGTATTGACTCTCCCACAGCCCATGAAGCCTCTTGGGTCGAAATACCCCTCCCGGTGGTCTCTCGGTACACTACCGGCACTCCCGGTACACTACCGATTAGCCTGAAACTTTTTTGACGACCAAAACAGGACTTCCTATATATGAATCTTTACCTTCGGATCATTCCGGATCTCCTGATGATTTCCGGGATCTCATCCGGGACTCCGAACAACCTTCGGTCACCACCATACATAACTCTAGACTACCGAAATGTCACCAAACCTTAAGTGTGCAGACCCTGCGGGTTGGAGAACTATGTAGACATGACCGAGACACCTCTACGGTCAATAACCAATAGCGGGACCTGGATGCCCATATTGGTTCCTACACATTCTACAAACATCTTTATCGTTCGAACCTCTATGTCAAGGATTCAGTTAATCCCGTATGATGTTCCCTTTGTTCTTCGGTATGTTACTTGCCCGAGATTCGATCGTCGGTATCTCCATACCTAGTTCAACCTCATTACTGGCAAGTCTCTTTACTCATTCCATAATACAAGATCCCATGACTAACACTTAGTCACATTGCTTGCAAGGCTTATTGTGATGTTGTATTACCGAGTGGGCCCTGAGATACCTCTCCGTCACACGGAGTAACAAATCCCAGTCTTGATCCATGCCAACTCAATAGTGTTGGGGAACGTTGCATGGGAAACGAAAATTTTCCTATGCGCATGCAGATCTATCCATGGTGATGAGCATCTATGAGAGGGAGAGTGGATCTATATACCCTTGTAGATCGCTAAGCGGGAAGCGTTAAGAAACGCGGTTGGTGTAGTCGAACGTCTTCGCGATCCAAATCGTCGAGCGTCCCGCGATCTCATCACGATCCGTCCTGCGATCCAATCACGATCCGTCCCGCGAACTCATCACGATCCGTCCCACGATCTCTTCACGATCCGTCCCGCGAACTCATCACGATCCGTCCCGCGAAGTCATCATGATCCGTCTCGCGATCTTTATCACGGTCCTTCCAATCTAGCGCCGAACGGATGGCACCTCCGTGTTCAGCACACGTACAACTCGATGACGATCTCCGCCTTCTCGATCCAGCAAGAGGGAACAAAGAGGTAGAAGAGTTCTCCGGAAGCGTGATGGTGCTCCGGAGATGGTGGTGGAGCTATTCCGGTAGGGCTTCGCCTAAGCACTGCAGAAATCCGATCTAGAGGAGAAACTATGCACTAGAGGAACAAGTAGCACGTGGCTGAAAATTCTGTGCCAAAAGCCCTAAACCCTCCAGTATATATAAGAGGAAGAGAGGAGGAGGCTTGGCTGCCAAATAGGCAGCCCTTGGGTCGGCCAAACCTAGTGGGATTGGATGATTCCTCCTCCAATCCTAGTAGGACTAGGACTCCTCCTTATTTTTGCCTTTTTTTGCCCTTTTTCACCTTTTTCTCTTTGGGCTTTTCTTCCCAGCCGCATGGGCCTTGTGTGGGACTTCCACCAGACCACTAAGGGCTGGTATTTACTATCCCACAGCCCATGTAGCTTCTTGGGTCGAAATACCCTTCCCGATGGTCTCTCGGTACACTACCGGCACTCCCGATAAGCCCAAAACTTTTTCGGCAACTCCTATATATCAATCTTTACCTCCGGACCATTCCGGAGCTCCTCGTTATTTCTGGGATCTCATCCGGGACTCCGAACAACCTTCGTTCACCACCATCAATAACTCTATACTACCGAAATGCCGCCGAACCTTAAGTGTGCAGACCCTGCGGGTTCGAGAACTATGTAGACATGACCGAGACACCTCTACGATCAATAACCAATAGCGGGAGCTGGATGCCCATATTGGTTCATACATATTCTACGAAGATCTTTATCGGTCGAACCTCTATGTCAAAGATTCAGTTAATCCCGTATGATGTTCCCTTTGTTCTTCGGTATGTTACTTGCCCGAGATTCGATCGAAGGTATCTCCATACCTAGTTCAACCTCGTTACCGGCAAGACTCTTTACTCGTTCCGTAATACAAGATCCCGCGACTAACACTTAGTCACATTGCTTGCAAGGCTTATTGTGATGTTGTATTACCGAGTGGGCCCTGAGATACCTCTCCATCACACGAAGTAACAAATCCCAGTCTTGATCCATGCCAACTCAATAGACACCCTTGGAGATACCTGTAGAGCACCTTTATAGTCACCCAGTTACGTTGCGACGTTTGATACACACAAGGTACTCCTCCGGTGTCAATGAGTTGCATGATCTCATGGTCATAGGAACATATACTTGACATGTAGAAAACAATAGCAATAAACTGACACGATCATATGCTACGTTCGTAGTTTGGGTCTTGTCCATCACACCATTCTCCTAATGATGTGATCCCGTTTATCAAATGACATCTCATGTCCATGGCTAGGAAACCTTAACCATCTTTGATCAACGAGCTAGTCTATTAGAGGCATACTAGGGACATGGTTTTGTCTATGTATCCACACATGCATCTAAGTCTTCGATCAATACAATTATAGCATGGATAACAAACGATTATCATGAACAAGGAAATATGATAATAACTAATTTATTATTGCCTCTAGGGCATATTTCCAACAGTCTCCCACTTGCACTAGAGTCAATAATCTAGTTCACATCACCATGTGATTCGCATTGTTATGAATCTAACACCCAATGAGTTCTGGGGCTTGATCATGCTTTGCATGTGAGAGAGGTCTTATAGTCAACGGGTCTGTGACATTTAGATCCGTGTGTACTTTGCAAATTTCTATGTCAAACCATAAACACTGCTACCACACTCCACCGGGTACTATTCCAAATGGCTGCTCCACTATACGTATCCAGATTGCTACTACGAGTCATCTGGATTGGTGTTAAAGCTTGCATCGACGTAACTCTTTCCGGTGAACTGTTTATCACCTCCATAATCGAGAAACATCTCCTTAGTATTTTAGTTACTAAGGATAATCTTGACCGATGTCCAGTGCTCCATTCCAGGATCACTTTGAAACCTTCCGGCCATACTTATGGCAAGGCTGGCATCGGGTCTTGTGCACAGCATTGCATACATGACAGAGCCTATGGCTGAAGCATAGGGGATGACACTTCATCTTTTCTCTATTGTAACATCCCAAAATTCCATTTTTGGAATGTTATGAAATATAGCTATGCATCCATCATCATCATTGTTTGAATGTATGTGTTTGTTGAAATGCCTTTTCTAAATTTCTGAAAGTCCCTTCTACTTTCCCTATGTTGCTTTCACCTATTTGAAATCTTGGTAAAATGTTCAAAAATAAGAGGGGAGTAACATGACACTCCACACCAGGGTCAACTTGGTGATTTATTTGAACAAAAATAACCAGGGGTTATTTTGAAAATATTTGCAAAAAGGATTTAAAAACAATTAGGCAATTTCTGAAAATATTATTTTTTTCAAAGTGTTCAAATGACAGAATAAAAATGTTCATTAAATAGAATTTATTATTCTGTTAATTCCGATATATAATACTCCTATATTTAGAGATGATTTGAATGCTTTAAATGTTTTTCAAACGCTCTAGAAAACATTAAAAAGAAACGGTAACGGTTTCCTGTATTAAACGGGCCGGCCCAACGGCTTTAAAAGCCGAGACCGTTACCGGTCGGCCGACCGACGCGCATTCAATGCGCTCTCTCTCGCTGCAACCGGGCCCCACCCCCGACCGACCGTTATCCCGACCGGTCATCCCTCTCCTCCCCCCCCCCCCCGCACGCGCCGGACCTCGCCGGCCGTTTCCTTTCCCCTCCCGGATCTCTGTCCTCTCTCCTCCCCCACACTCCCCGCACCCCCTATAAAAGCCGGCCAGTCCCCGCATCCATTCCCCCCCCCAAATCCCCCTCCTATCTCGCCGGAAGGCTGCCCAATCTCTCGCCGGAGTAACCCCGACCACCGAAGCTCCCTTCGACCGTAGCCATCGACTCCGTCCATCTCTCGCCCCACCGTTGCCACCAATCGACGCCGCACGTCCAGCTCCGTCGCCCGGACCACTCCGCTACCTCCCACGACCACCGGAGCTCCTCGTCGTCATCTTCGCCGCTTCCAGACTCGCCGGAGATCCCCACGCCGGCGACCCTTTACCCCGTGAGCACTCCCAACCCTCGGATCTAAAATCCACGGCCGAGATTAGATCGGATAAATATCTGAACCGGTATCCCCTACCGACCGGTCGCCTGCCCGAAAAAACATCCAACGAGCGCACTAGCTAGCCAATAGGACAGTGCCACGTAGCCCCCTGGCCGTCCGGTAGATTTTTCCCTTTTTCTGTTTTTGTTTTAGTTAACAGAGTGTATTCAAATTTTGTTTTGCTTATATCTTTTAACCTGTTTAATGTTTTGAGTTGATTCTTTTTGCATTAGCTCACATTTTTCATGTAGTTTCACCCTGTACTTTTAAATTTCAAATTTGAAATATAAAATTTGAATTGAATCAAATTTGCTCAAAATCTTCAAATCTGAATAACTAGAGTTTGAAAATAGATTTTGATATGAATCTTTTTGCTACTGTTTGATATTGGTTAGGACTATCACCATGTTTAGTTTGAGGATTTTTAGGATGATTATTGTTAGTGTTTTAGCTATAAACAGAATCTGCTTAGTATTACAATATAGTTTTATTTACTTAGTTTTAGTTAGTTTAATTTAGATTTAGTTTTAATTTGTTTAGTAGGTTCTGTTGATTATACATCTAGTGTTTTACTTACTGTTAATAAAAATATAAAATTGTTTAGTTTATTTCCTTGTTAAGATAGGAATCACAACTTTTCAAATAGGTTATTTTGATTAAAACAACTAGTTAGTAATGGTTTTGTTTTCAAACAAAGTTTTATATAATTTAATTTTGTTTTCTAAAACAAGTTTATTTGTAAATTGTTTTCTGTTAAAACATGTTTTACTATAAATAATAAGTTTGGTTTTGCTCTCTTGTTAGTAAAACTATATTTGTTCCATTTAGTGTTTATCAAAAAATTTACAAACCTTACAAAAGCTTTCCCAACAAACTTAAATTGATTTTTTTCTGTTTATTAACAAAAATATTTTATTGTTCCTTGCTGTCAACAATTGTTTTGTTATTACAAAATAGTTTTATTATGATAGTAGTGTTTTATCAATCACCTCCTAGTAAACAAAACCTTGAGTGTTTTTCTTACTTGTGATTTGTGCATTGTTTTGTCTTGATTATTTACTAGTTCTTGATTGATGTTTGTGGGTTACAATATTCTGTTGTATGCTTATTGAGTGCTTGCTTGTTTCGTTAGATTATCCGGAGTGCGAAGCTTGTTACTTAGAGTCACTCACGTACGAAGATCATCAATCAGGCAAGTCACTTTGAGCATGTTTACCCATGTTTTATATGCATTAGTTCTACCATCTCCCCAATTGCATGCAAGATAGGTTAGTTGGGAACTTGGTTACATTGTAGTAGTATCATGTGGTAGGTACCCCTCTCAACCCTTTTGACAACATTGGCCCTGGGAAACGTTGTTTTACTTTTGCTATGCTAATAGTAGACGGGGTTGGTTGTGTGATTCATGGGAGTTGAGAGAGTTAATAATTTCAAGACCTACATAATGATCAAGATTCAAGACTACAAGTTTTCAACATACCTCTGGGTGGATGATGGTTGAACGGCACCCTGGAGAAACCAGTGGATTTGCCTAGGTGATGCTGGAGATGGCCAGCATTCACGCGAAAAGATCCACCCAGGCACAAAGAGATGGATGGGTGCTTTAAGACCCAAGGCTTACTTGCACAGCCACAAGTCATTATGGGCTCTGGCTTGGTTGGATATCGTGGTGACCCTGGACAGGCGGTGCTACGAGAGGTAGAAGAACGGTAGGAAAGGATGGGCACCGACAGAGTCGCAGGGAAACCCTTTGGAAGACCATGTTTTGGTCATCCGTTTCTCAAACACCCTGAAGTGCGAGAAATCAAACGGAGGCGACCAAATCTTGTGGGGAACGTGTGCAAAACTCTGCAGAGTACTCAAACCTAATCGATTAGCCGTGTCCACGGTCATGGACGACTTGAGCCAAAGGAACTGAAACTTCCGGAACTCTCAACACAATTAATAATGAGAATGTGGGTATTAATAATTTGGGAATGAGAATTGGTTGGTGGAACCATCTCATTAATCAACCAACTTAGTAATATTTTGCTTAGCCCCTCTCTTGATGTAGGAAAAACTTGGCTTTACGCAAAACTTACCACCCCACCTGCCATATATGCATATAGACTAGATGATTATCTTTTCACCCCTCTCTTGTGACTTTGTCGGCATATTCCATATGCTGACCTACATGGCTGCAACGTATCATGTTGCAGAGTACTTTTCCGACCAGGAGTGAGGACACGTTCTATGCTCAGTGAGATGCCCTTGGAGTCAGATGGACTCATCTACCTTCGACGCTTCCACAAGATTTATATATTCTCATGAGTTGGCTTTTAGCCACTTTATTGTAATTTTTATTGTAATAAAGGACTCGAAATGAGATTTCGATTAATATATTTGCTGTGTGATTTCCCTTTGATATATACATTGATGTACCGTGTGTGTACCAGCATGATCTTGGGATGGTACGGAAACACCGGAGACTTGACCTTTCAGGTCGGGTCGCTACAGAAATGGTATCAGAGCACACGCTGACCGTAGGATGTAACCTCTAGGACTGGGAAGCCTTAGGATTGTTTCTCTTTGTATTTAAAATTCTTATACTCTCATCTATTCGTTTCTGACTCCTCTCCGATTATTTCAAAATTTCTAGATGGCCACCTTCATTCCCGTGTTGATCACGGAGTTTTGCCAGCCTGACGCAACGATGCCCTTTGGTAAGGAGCTAATGAGGATCGTCAAGGACGTAAGGATTGCTTTGCCGAGCATCACCGGGATTCCTATCATGTCATTTCCCCAAGATGGACGCTACGGGATCGAGGTGCATATCCCAGGGAAGACCTTTGGGGATCGGAAGGAACCCATCGACCTCAAGTTCGTGGCACCCAGCTGGATACTTGGGAGAGACATGGCCATTCATCGTGCCCTTGGACGTATTCAGGAGGAATACAGAGGTGGAACCATTTCACCAGGACTCAGCGTGGTTTGTCGCAGGGATGTCCATGGAAACATCATAACTCCTCCCACTACAGACACCACTATTTCCTATATCCAGACTCTGGAGACTCACATCAGGACTCTAGAGCTTCGAGTTCGTGCTGATACGAAGACAATCAAGAATCTGATGAACCGTGAGATTGACCTCGAAGCTGATTTGCGGGAAGCCAACTATGAACATGAATATGAGGTGAAGGATTTCTTGGAGAGGATCGACAAGCTGAACACTCGCATCGCCACTCTGGAGGAACAGATGGACATGGGTGAAAATCTTCATCCTGAGGGAGACTTGGCTCCTTTCATCAGTGACGATGATGACTATGAGGAAAGCACCACTGGAGGAGACTCAGTCACCATGTACTTCTGAGGAAAAACTTTAGTTATGCCCTCCATGTATCTTTTATTTTTCAACGTTAAAAGCGTAGGTCGATGCTTAGTTGTTTGAGATTTGTATTCCCGATGTTTGACATTGATTGAATAAATGAATGAGTGTTTGGTGTGATATGTTTGTTGCATTGCATATGGGTAGTGATTTCTTCTTTTAGGCCCTTGTTCTATTCTAATTCTCACCCCTCTGAAAACAGCAAGATGCCTCCACGACATGAGACCGACTTCACTTTCCCGCCGGAACTCACGCAACTCCTTCAGCAGCAGAATGCACTGATGCAGCTATTGATTCAGAATTAGACCAACAACCAGAACAACAACAACCACCATCCACCCCACACTGACAATCTCACCCATTTTCTGAGGTTGAACCCTCCAACTTTTTCCAGTAGTACTGAGCCCATTGTGGCAGATGACTGGCTCCGTAAGATGGAGAGAGAACTTGTCACCACTGGATGTACTGATGCTGAGAAGGTGCGCTTTGCCTCACATCAACTTGAAGGACCAGCAGCTTCATGGTGGGAGAATTACATCACCACCTATCCTATTGCTGATGTAACTTGGGAGCAATTCAAGCTTGCTTTTCGCACCGCACATGTTTCAGCTGGAGCCATGAGTCTGAAGAAGCACGAGTTTCGTAACTTCCGCCAGGGAAATCGATCTGTGGCCCAGTACGTGGACGATTTCAACACATTGGCACGTTATGCACCAGGAGACGTGGCCGATGATGCGGCCAAGCAAGAGAAGTTTCTAGAAGGACTCAACGATGAGTTGAGCATGCAGCTGGTAGTGGCTACTTTCAACAACTACCAAGAGCTGGTGGACAAGGCCCTCATTTTGGAAGGAAAACAGCAGCAAATTGAGAATCGCAAGAGGAAGTACACCCAGGGGAAGTTTAACTCTGGAGCTCATCAGAAGCCCCGCTACTCCCCGTACTCAGGGAATACCGGATCAGGTATCGGTAAGTTTGGAAGGCACACTCATGCCGTGCACAACCATGGAGGTCACAACCATGGAGGAAATGGGAACAATCGTCCCAACCATGGCAATTTCAAGACTAACAATGGGAATGGGAACAACAACTAACACCGTCACGTTCCTACTCAGAAGGATCTGAGTCACATCACCTGTTTCAAGTGCCAGAAGACAGGGCACTATGCTACTGAGTGTCCCCAGAGCAAGCAGGGAAATGGAAACGGCAACTCCGCAGCCAAGAAGCCAAACCCTTTTCCTCGTGCCCAAGTGAACCACCTCGATGTGGAAGAAGTCTATGATCAACCCGAGACTGTGGTTGGTAAGTTTTTATTGCATTCACGTCCAGTTATAGTACTTTTCGATTCCGGTGCAATTCATTCATTCATATCAAGGGTAGTTGTGGATAAGTATGGTTTGCCCACCAAAACCCTTAGTAAGCCCATTAAGGTCAGTTCCCCAGGAGGTATGATGATGGCAGGGATAGGATGCCATGCTTTGAAACTCAATATAGGAAACCATGTTTTTCCCACCGACCTCATCGTCTTAGAATCCCAGGGATTAGATGTAATCCTAGGCATGGATTGGATGACCAAGTATGAAGGAAATCTTGATTGCCTCAGCAAGTCTGTTTCACTCACCACCCCGGAGAACAAGAGGATTAAGTATGTATCCCGACGCACACGTATGAGTGCTCGGTTAAATGCCCTCACAGGAGTTGTTCAGGAGGAAGTACCTGTGGTAAACGATTTTCTGGATGTATTTCCGAAAGAATTACCAGGCATGCCACCAGATAGGGATATTGTGTTCCTAATAGAGCTACAGCCAGGGATAGCCCCAATTTCCAAGAGACCCTATCGGATGCCCGCAAATGATCTGTTGGAAATCAAGAAGCAAATTAAGGAGTTATTGGACAAAGGTTATATACGCCCAAGTTCTTCACCTTGGGGAGCCCCAGTTCTTTTGGTGGAGAAGAAGGATAAAACCTTGAGAATGGTAGTTGACTATCGTGCCTTGAACGAGGTGACTATCAAGAACAAGTACCCTCTGACGATGATTAATGATTTGTTTGATCAGCTAGTAGGTGCCAAAGTATTCTCTAAGATCGATCTTCGATCAGGGTATCATCAACTGAATATTCGTGAACAGGATATACCCAAAACAGCTTTCACCACCAAGTATGGCTTGTACGAGTATACAGTCATGTCCTTTGGTTTGACTAATGCTCCTGCCTACTTCATGAATTTGATGAACAAAGTGTTTATGGAATATTTGGACAAGTTTGTCGTGGTGTTCATCGATGACATTTTGATATTCTCCAAGAACGAGGAAGAACACAAGGAACATCTGCGTTTAGTTCTGGAGAAGCTAAGAGAGCATCAATTATATGCCAAGTTCAGCAAATGTGAATTTTGGCTGACGGAAGTCGGATTCCTTGGACATGTTATTTCTGGAGAAGGAATAGCCGTTGACCCCGCTAAGGTTGAAGCCGTCACTGAGTGGAAGTCACCCACTTCAGTTAAGGAGATCCGTAGTTTCCTCGGACTTGCCGGATATTACCGGAGATTCATTGAGAATTTCTCAAAGATTGCCAAGCCCATGACAGAGTTGTTGAAGAAAGAATCTAAGTATGTTTGGACTGAGGAATGTGAAGCCAGTTTCCAGGAGTTGAAGAAACGTTTGGTCACAGCCCCAGTGTTGATTTTGCCCAATATTCGGAAGGACTTCCAAGTTTATTGTGATGCTTCATGTCAAGGACTTGGAGGAGTACTCATGCAAGATGGAAAGGTTGTAGCTTATGCTTCCAGACAACTACGACCTCATGAGTTGAATTATGCCACCCATGATTTGGAACTAGCAGCCGTAGTGCACACACTCAAGACTTGGAGACATTTTCTTATCGGAAATAGTTGTGATGTTTACACCGACCATAAGAGCCTGAAATATATTTTCACGCAGAAAGAGTTGAACCTCAGACAGAGAATATGGTTAGAGTTAATCAAGGACTATGACATGAGATTACACTACCATCCAGGTAAGGCTAATGTTGTAGCCGATGCCTTGAGTCGGAAAACTTATGTGAACACACTCACAGCGGGAGGATTACCCCAAGAGTTAGCCGATGATCTCAGAGAGCTCAAACTAGAGATAGTTCCAAGAGGATATGTTGCTACACTGGAAATTCAGCCAACCTTGACCGAAAGAATTCGTAAAGCCTAGAAATCGGACAAGGAGATAGCTGAGATTAAACAGAAAATGGAAGATGGTAAAGCTAAAGGTTTTCGTGAGGATGAGCAAGGAACTTTGTGGTTTGAGAACCGCATCTATGTGCCCAATGACCCAGAACTCAGGAAGTTGATACTTCAGGAAGCCCACAATTCACCTTACTCGATACACCCAGGCAATACCAAGATGTATCTGGATTTGAAAGAAAATTATTAGTGGACAGGTATGAAGAAAGATATTGCGGAACATGTTGCAATATGTGATGTTTGTCAGCGAGTAAAGGCAGAACATCAGAAACCAGCAGGGTTACTCCAACCTTTGCCGATACCCGAGTGGAAATGGGAAAAGCTTGGTATGGACTTCATCACAGGATTACCCAAGACCCGTTCAGGTTATGATTCCATCTGGGTAGTGGTAGATCGCTTGACCAAGGTAGCTCATTTCATTCCAGTGAAAACCACCTATACCAGTGCTAAGCTAGCCAAGATATATATGACTAGGATCGTATGTCTGCATGGAGTTCCGAGGAGTATCGTGTCAGATAGAGGAACACAATTTACCTCAAAGTTTTGGCATCAGTTACATGAAACTTTGGGTACGAGGTTAGAGTTCAGTACAACTTTTCATCCGCAGACCGATGGACAGACTGAGAGAGTCAACCAGATTCTGGAAGACATGTTGAGAGCTTGTGCGCTAGATTATGGATCTAGTTGGGATGACAACTTACCTTACGCAGAATTTTCATACAACAACAGTTATCAGACCAGTCTGAAGATGGCCCCTTTCGAAGCTTTATACGGAAGGAGGTGCAGAACACCACTGACGTGGGATGGTGTTGGAGACCGACAAGTTTTTGGTCACGACCTTATCCGAGATTCTGAAGAGAAAGTCAAGCTGATTCGTGACAGACTCAAGATAGCCCAGTCTCGACAGAAGAGTTACGCTGACAGCAAACGTAAAGAAGTGACGTATGAACTGGGAGACCGAGCTTATCTTCGTGTGTCCCCGCTTCGAGGAATCAAGAGGTTTGGTGTTAAAGGAAAATTAGCACCCAGATTCATAGGCCCCTACAAAATTCTTGAACGTAGAGGCGAAGTTGCATACAAACTGGAATTGCCGGAAGGATTATCCGAAGTTCATAATGTGTTCCACGTGTCCCAGTTGAAGAAATGTCATGCTGAGATGGCTGATATCCCTTTGAGAGATACAGTGCCCCTAGAGGCCATACAACTTGACAATGATCTGACCTACGAGGAGAAGCCTGTCAGAATCCTCGAGACAGCCAACAGAGTTACCCGCAGCAAGATCATCAAGTTCTGTAAGGTTTTGTGGAGCCATCACACCGAGGAAGAAGCCACCTGGGAACGCGAGGAAGATCTTCGTAGAGACCACCCGCACCTATTTTCTAGCCAACCCGAATCTCGAGGGCAAGATTCATCTTAAGGTGGGTAGGTTTGTAACATCCCAAAATTCCATTTTTGGAATGTTATGAAATATAGCTATGCATCCATCATCATCATTGTTTGAATGTATGTGTTTGTTGAAATGCCTTTTCTAAATTTCTGAAAGTCCCTTCTACTTTCCCTATGTTGCTTTCACCTATTTGAAATCTTGGTAAAATGTTCAAAAATAAGAGGGGAGTAACATGACACTCCACACCAGGGTCAACTTGGTGATTTATTTGAACAAAAATAACCAGGGTTTATTTTGAAAATATTTGCAAAAAGGATTTAAAAACAATTAGGCAATTTCTGAAAATATTATTTTTTTCAAAGTGTTCAAATGACAGAATAAAAATGTTCATTAAATAGAATTTATTATTCTGTTAATTCTGATATATAATACTCCTATATTTAGAGATGATTTGAATGCTTTAAATGTTTTTGAAATGCTCTAGAAAACATTAAAAAGAAACGGTAACGGTTTCCTGTATTAAACGGGCCGGCCCAACGGCTTTAAAAGCCGAGACCGTTACCGGTCGGCCGACCGACGCGCATTCAACGCGCTCTCTCTCGCTGCAACCGGGCCCCACCCCCGACCGACCGTTATCCCGACCGGTCATCCCTCTCCTTCCCCCCCCGCACGCGCCGGACCTCGCCGGCCGTTTCCTTTCCCCTCCCGGATCTCTCTCCTCTCTCCTCCCCCGCACTCCCCGCACCCCCTATAAAAGCCGGCCAGTCCCCGCATCCATTCCCCCCCCAAATCCCCCTCCTATCTCGTCGGAAGGCTGCCCAATCTCTCGCCGAAGTAACCCCGACCACCGAAGCTCCCTTCGACCGTAGCCATGGACTCCGTCCATCTCTCGCCCCACCGTTGCCACCAATCGACGCCGCACGTCCAGCTCCGTCGCCCGGACCACTCCGCTACCTCCCACGACCACCGGAGCTCCTCGTCGTCATCTTCGCCGCTTCCGGACTCGCCGGAGATCCCCACGCCGGCGACCCTTTACCCCGTGAGCACTCCCAACCCTCGGATCTAAAATCCACGGCCGAGATTAGATCGGATAAATATCCGAACCGGTATCCCCTACCGACCGGTCGCCTGCCCGAAAACATCCAACGCGCGCACTAGCTAGCCAATAGGACAGTGCCACGTAGCCCCCTGGCCGTCCGGTAGATTTTTCCCTTTTTCTGTTTTTGTTTTAGTTAACAGAGTGTATTCAAATTTTGTTTTGCTTATATCTTTTAACCTGTTTAATGTTTTGAGTTGATTCTTTTTGCATTAGCTCACATTTTTCATGTAGTTTCACCCTGTACTTTTAAATTTCAAATTTGAAATATAAAATTTGAATTGAATCAAATTTGCTCAAAATCTTCAAATCTGAATAACTAGAGTTTGAAAATAGATTTTGATATGAATCTTTTTGCTACTGTTTGATATTGGTTAGGACTATCACCATGTTTAGTTTGAGGATTTTTAGGATGATTATTGTTAGTGTTTTAGCTATAAACAGAATCTGCTTAGTATTACAATATAGTTTTATTTACTTAGTTTTAGTTAGTTTAATTTAGATTTAGTTTTAATTTGTTTAGTAGGTTCTGTTGATTATACATCTAGTGTTTTACTTACTGTTAATAAAAATATAAAATTGTTTAGTTTATTTCCTTGTTAAGATAGGAATCACAACTTTTCAAATAGGTTATTTTGATTAAAACAACTAGTTAGTAATGGTTTTGTTTTCAAACAAAGTTTTATATAATTTAATTTTGTTTTCTAAAACAAGTTTATTTGTAAATTGTTTTCTGTTAAAACATGTTTTACTATAAATAATAAGTTTGGTTTTGCTCTCTTGTTAGTAAAACTATATTTGTTCCATTTAGTGTTTATCAAAAAATTTACAAACCTTACAAAAGCTTTCCCAACAAACTTAAATTGATTTTTTTCTGTTTATTAACAAAAATATTTTATTGTTCCTTGCTGTCAACAATTGTTTTGTTATTACAAAATAGTTTTATTATGATAGTAGTGTTTTATCAATCACCTCCTAGTAAACAAAACCTTGAGTGTTTTTCTTACTTGTGATTTGTGCATTGTTTTGTCTTGATTATTTACTAGTTCTTGATTGATGTTTGTGGGTTACAATATTCTGTTGTATGCTTATTGAGTGCTTGTTTGTTTCGTTAGATTATCCGGAGTGCGAAGCTTGTTACTTAGAGTCACTCACGTACGAAGATCATCAATCAGGCAAGTCACTTTGAGCATGTTTACCCATGTTTTATATGCATTAGTTCTACCATCTCCCCAATTGCATGCAAGATAGGTTAGTTGGAAACTTGGTTACATTGTAGTAGTATCATGTGGTAGGTACCCCTCTCAACCCTTTTGACAACATTGGCCCCGGGAAACGTTGTTTTACTTTTGCTATGCTAATAGTAGACGGGGTTGGTTGTGTGATTCATGGGAGTTGAGAGAGTTAATAATTTCAAGACCTACATAATGATCAAGATTCAAGACTACAAGTTTTCAACATACCTGTGGGTGGATGATGGTTGAACGGCACCCTGGAGAAACCAGTGGATTTGCCTAGGTGATGCTGGAGATGGCCAACATTCACGCGGAAAGATCCACCCAGGCACAAAGAGATGGATGGGTGCTTCAAGACCCAAGGCTTACCTGCACAACCACAAGTCATTATGGGCTCTGGCTTGGTTGGATATCGTGGTGACCCTGGACAGGCGGTGCTACGAGAGGTAGAAGAACGGTAGGAAAGGATGGGCACCGACAGAGTCGCAGGGAAACCCTTTGGAAGACCATGTTTTGGTCATCCGTTTCTCAAACACCCTGAAGTGCGAGAAATCAAACGGAGGCGACCAAATCTTGTGGGGAACGTGTGCAAAACTCTGCAGAGTACTCAAACCTAATCGATTAGCCGTGTCCACGGTCATGGACGACTTGAGCCAAAGGAACTGAAACTTCCGGAACTCTCAACACAATTAATAATGAGGATGTGGGTATTAATAATTTGGGAATGAGAATTGGTTGGTGGAACCATCTCATTAATCAACCAACTTAGTAATATTTTGCTTAGCCCCTCTCTTGATGTAGGAAAAACTTGGCTTTACGCAAAACTTACCACCCCACCTGCCATATATGCATATAGACTAGATGATTATCTTTTCACCCCTCTCTTGTGACTTTGCCGGCATATTCCATATGCTGACCTACATGGCTGCAACGTATCATGTTGCAGAGTACTTTTCCAACCAGGAGTGAGGACACGTTCTATGCTCAGTGAGATGCCCTTGGAGTCAGATGGACTCATCTAGCTTCGACGCTTCCGCAAGATTTATATATTCTCATGAGTTGGCTTTTAGCCACTTTATTGTAATTTTTATTGTAATAAAGGACTCGAAATGAGATTTCGATTAATATATTTGCTGTGTGATTTCCCTTTGATATATACATTGATGTACCGTGTGTGTACCAGCATGATCTTGGGATGGTACGGAAACACCGGAGACTTGACCTTTCAGGTCGGGTCGCTACATCTATCTTCTGCAGTCACTGGGCATTGAGTCTTACTCAACTTCACACCTTACAAATCAGGCGAGAACTCTTTCTCTGACTGATCAATTTTGAATTCTTTCAAAAACTTTGTCAAGGTATGTACTTATTGAAAAGTCTCATCAAGCTTCTTGATCTATCTCTATAGATCTTGATGCTCAACAATTAGGTAGCTTTATCCAGGTCTTCCTTTGAAAAACTCTTTTTCAAACAACCATTTATGCTTTCCAGAAATTCTACATCATTTCCGATCAACAATATGTCAACCACATATGCTTACCAGAAACTCTATAGTGCTCCCACTCACTTTATTGTAAATACAAGTTTCACATAAACTTTGTATAGACTCAAAAACTTTGATCACCTTATCAAAGTGTATATTCCAACTCCGAGATGCTTGCTTCAGTTCATAGAAGAATCACTGAAGCTTGCACACCTTTTAGCATCCTTAGGACTGACAAAACCTTCTGATTGTATCACATACAACCTTTCCTCAAGTAAACCGTTAAGGAAACGACGTTTTCATATCCATCTGCCAGATTACATAATTGAAAAATGCAGCAACTGCTAACATAATTCCAACAGACTTTAGCATCGCTATGAGTGAGAAAGTCTCATCGCAGTCAACTCCTTGAACTTGTCGTAAACTTCTTCGCAACAAGTCGAGCTTTACAAATGGTGACATTTACCATCAGCGTCTGTCTTCATTTCAAAGATCCATTTGTACTTAACGACCTGCCGTCCAACGAGCAAGTCCACCAAAGTCTATACTTGGTTTTCATACATGGATCCTTTCTCGGATTTAATGGCCTCTAACCATTTGTTGGTTTCCGGGCCCATCATCGCTTCTCCATAGTTCGTAGGTTCATCGTTGTCCAACAACTTGACCTCTAAGACAGGCTTGCCGCACCACTCAGGAGCAGTACATGTCCTTGTCGACCTACGAGGTTCGATAGTAACTTGATCTTAAGCTTCATGATCATCATCATTAACTTCCTCATCAACTAACGTAGGCTTCACAGAAACAACTTCCTGCGCTACGCTACTTTCTGGCTGAAACAGAGGTTCAATAACCTCATCAAGTTCTATCCTCCTCCCACTCAATTCTTTCAAGAGAAACTTTTTCTCGAGAAAGGACCCAGTTTTAGCAACAAACATTTTATGCTTGGATCTGAGATAGAAGTTTCACCCAACTGTTCTTAGGGTATTCTATGAAGATGCATTTGTCCGCTTTGGGTTCGAGCTCATTAGGTGAAAACATTTTCCACACAAGCGTCGCAGCCCCAAACATTAAGAAATGACAGCTTAGGTTTCTATCAAATCATAATTCACACGGTGTCATCTCAACGGATTTAGATGGTGCCCTATTTAAAGTGAATGTAGTTGTCTCTAATGCATAACCCCAAAATTATAGTAACAAAACGATAAGAGACATCATAGCATGCACCATATCCAATAGAGCACGACTATGACGTTCGGACACACCATCACACTATGGTGTTCCAGGTAGCGCGAGTTGTGAAATAATTTTCACATTGTCTAAAGTTGTATGCCAAACTCGCAACTCAGATATTCATCTCGACGATCATATCGTAGACATTTTTATCTTCTTGTCATGATGATCTTAAACTTCACTCTGAATTTGCTTGAACCTTTCAAACAATTCAGACTTGTGTTTCATTAAGCAAATATACACTATATCTACTCAAATCATCAGTGAAGGTAAGAAAATAATGATATCCACCGCATGCTATAAGACTCATTGGATTGCATACATCAACATGTATCATTCCCAATAAGTCACTTGCCCGCTCCATCAAACCAGAAAACAGGGTCCTTAGTCATCTTGACCAAGAGGCATGGTTCACATGTCTCAACCGATTCAAAATCGAATGAGTCCAAAGATCCATCAGCATGGAGTTTCTTCATGCGTTTTATACCAATATGACATTTAGCGGCAGTGCCACAACTATGTGGTACTATTATTATTAACTTTGTATCTTTTGGCACCAATGTTATGAACATGTGTATTACTATGATCAAGATTCAACAAACCATTCTCACTAGGTGCTTGACCATTGAAGGTATTATTCATATAAACAGAATAACCATTATTCTCTAACTTAAATGAATAACCTTGTTGCAATAAACACGATGCAATCACGTTCATGCTCAACGCAAAACACCAAATAACATTTATTTAGGTTTGTCACTAATCCCGAAGGTAGAGAGAGTGTGCGATGTTGATCACATCAACCTTGGAAACATTTCCAACACACATTGTCACCTCACCCTTAGCTAGTTCCCCGTTTATTCCGTAGCTTTTATTTCGAGTTACTAACATTTAGCAACCGAACCGGTATCCAATACACAGGTGCTACTAGGAGTACTAGAAAGGTAAACAACAATAACACGTATATCAAATATACTTCTGTCGATGTTGCCAGCCTTCTTATCTACCAAGTATCTAGGGTTGTTCCGCTTCAGCGACCACTCTCCTCATAATCAAAGCACTTAATCTCGGGTTTGGGTTCAACTTTGGGTTGCTTCACCGGAGCAGCAACTGACTTGCTATCCATGAAGTTTCACGCCTTACCCTTGCCCTTCTCGAAACTAATGGTTTTACTAACTATCAACACTTGATGCTCCTTCTTGATTTCTACCTTCGCGGTGTCAAACATCGCTAACAACTCAGGGGTCATTATTTCTATCCCTAGCGTTTATAGTTCATCACCAAGTTCTAGTAGCTTAGTGACAGTGGCTTGCAGAACAATATCAATCACTATCTTATCTGCAAGATCAACTCCCACTCGATTCAAGCGATTGTAGCACCCAGACAATCTGAGCACATGCTCAATGATTGAGCTATTCTCCTTCATCTTACAGGCAAAGAATCTTGTTGGAGATCTCATATCTCGCAACACAGGCACGAGCCTGAGATCCTAATTTCAGCTCTTAGGACATCTCATATGTTCCATGACGTTCAAAACGTTTTGGAGCCTCAATTCTAAGTTGTAATGCATGACGCACTAAACTATCAATTAGTTATCAGAACGTGCCTGTCAGATGTTCACAACATCTACAAACAACGCTAGAGGGGTTGGCGCACCGAGCGGTGCATTAAGGACATAAGCCTTCTGTGCAGCAATGAGGACAATCCTCAGATCACGGAGCCAGTCTGCAATATTGCTACCATCATCTTTCAACTCTATTTCTCTAGGAACATATAAAAATTCAAGGGAGCTACAGCGTGAGCTAGTAATCTACAACATAATTTTGCAAAGACACTACTGACTATGTTCATGATAATGAGTTCAATTAATCATATTACTTAAGAACTCCCACTCAAATTGACATCCCTCTAGTCATCCGAGTGATACATGATCCAAATTCACGAACTCAAGTCCGATCATCGCGTGAGTTGAGGTGGTTACAATGGTGAACATCATCATGTTGATCATGTCTACTATATACCTCATGTTCGACCTTTCGGTCTCTTGTGTTCCGAGGCCATGTCTGTACATGCTAGGCTCGTCAAGTTTAACCCGAGTCTTCTGCATGTGCAACACTAGCTTGCACCCGTTGTATGTGAACATAGAGTCTATCACACCCGATCGTCACGTGGTGTCTCAACATGACGAACTTTCGCAACGGTGCACACTCGGGGAGAACACAATTCATCTTGAAATTTAAGTGAGGGATCACCTTATAATGCTACCGTCGTCCTAAGAAAAACAAGGTGCACAAAAGGATTAACATCACATGAAAATCATAAGTGACATGATATGGCCATGAATTTGTGCTTTTGATCTCCATCTTTAAAGCACCGGCATGATCTCCATCGTCACCGGCAAGACACCATGATCTCCATCATCTTGATCTCCATCAACGTGTCGCCATCGGGGTTGTCGCGCCCAACATACTTCTACTACTATTGCTACCGTTTAGCGATAAAGTAAAGCATTACATAGCGCTTAATGATTGACACGCAGGTCATACAATAATTAAAGACAACCCTATGGCTCCTGCCGGTTGCCGTACTTATCGACATGCAAGTCGTGATAATCTATACATCACATGATCATCTCATACATCACATATATCACATCATGTAATTGGCCATATCACATCACGACATACCCTGCAAAAACAAGTTAGACGTCCTCTAATTGTTGTTGCATGTTTTACGTGGCTGCTACAGGTATGTAGCAAGAACAATTCTCACCTACGCAAAAACCACAATGGTGATACACCAGTTGCTTTTCAACCTTCTCAAGGACCGCCTTTGTCGAATCCGATCCAACTAAAGTGAGAGAAACTGGCACCCACAAGCCATCTATGCAACAAGTTGCGGTCGAGGGAACCAGTCTCTCGTAAGCGTACGAGTAATGTTGGTCCAGGCTGCTTCATCTCACAATACTGCTGAACCAAAATCCGACCAAGGTAGGAAGCAATCTAAGCATCAACGCCCACAAACCTTTTGTGGTCTACTCGAGATCTCATCTACACATAGACCTAGCTCATGATGCCACTGTTGGGTAAAGTCGCATGGGAAACAAAAAATTTCCTACGCACATGCAAGATCTATCCATGGTGATGAGCATCTACGAGAGGGAGAGTGGATCTACATACCCTTGTAGATCGCTAAGCGGGAAGCGTTAAGCAACGCGGTTGGTGTAGTCGAACGTCTTCGCGATCCAAATCGCCGAGCGTCCTGCGATCTCATCACGATCCGTCCCGCGATCCAATCACGATCCGTCCTGCGAACTCATCACGATCCGACCCGTGAAGTCATCACGATCCGTCTCGCGATCTTGATCACGGTCCTTCCGATCTAGCGCCGAACGAACGACACCTCCGCGTTCAGCACACGTATAGCTCGATGACGATCTATGCCTTGTTGATCCAGTTAGAGGGAGCGGAGAGGTAGAAGAGTTCACTGGCAGCATGACGGCACCGCGGTGATGGTGGTGGAGCAATTCCGGCAGGGCTTCGCCTAAGCGCTGCAGAAAACCGATCTAGAGGAGAAACTATGCACTGGAGGAACGGGCAACAAGTGGCTGAAAAAAAATTCTTTGCAAAAACCCTAAAACCTCCAGTATATATAAGAGGAAGAGAGGAGGAGGCTTGTCCCAAGGGCCAAGCCTCTAGGAGTCGGCCGAACCAGGTGGGAGAGGGGGAATCCACCTCCAATCCTAGTAGGACTAGGATTCACCCTATTTTTGCCTTTTTCCACGTTTTCTCTTTGGGTTTTTTCTCCCTAGCCGCATGGGCTTTGTGTGGCTTCCACCAGCCCACTAAGGTCTGGTAATTATTCTCCCACAGCCCATGAAGACTCTTGGGTCGAAATACCCCTCCCGGTGGTCTCCCGGTACACTACCGGCACTCCCGGTACATTATCGATTAGCCCGAAACTTTTCCGGCGACCAAAACAGAACTTACTATATATCAATATTTACCTTCGGACCATTCCAGAGCTCCTCGTGATGTCCTGGACATCCGGGACTTCGAACAACCTTCGGTCACCACCATACATAACTCTATACTACCGAAACGTTACCGAACCTTAAGTGTGCAGACCCTGCGGGTTCGAGAACTATGTAGACATGACCGAGACACCAATAACCAATAGCGGGACCTGGATGCCCATATTGGTTCCTACATATTCTACGAAGATCTTTATCGGTCGAACCTCTATGTCAAGGATTCAGTTAATCCTGTATGATGTTCCCTTTGTTCTTCGGTATGTTACTTGCCCGAGATTCGATCGTCAATATCTCCATACCTAGGTCAACCTCGTTACCGGCAAGTCTCTTTACTCGTTCCATAATACAAGATCCCATGACTAGCACTTAGTCACATTGCTTGCAAGGCTTATTGTGATGTTGTATTACCGAGTGGGCCCTGAGATACCTCTCCGTCACACGGAGTAACAAATCCCAGTCTTGATCCATGCCAACTCAACAGACACCCTCGGAGATACCTGTAGAGCACCTTTATAGTCACCCAGTTATGTTGTGACATTTGATACACACAAGGCACTCCTCCGATGTCCGTGAGTTGCATGATATCATGGTCATAGGAACATATACTTGACATGCAGAAAACAGTAGTAATAAACTGACACGATCATATGCTACATTTGTAGTTTGGTTCTTGTCCATCACATCATTCTCCTAATGATGTGATCCCGTTATCAAATGACATCACATGTCAATGGCTAGGAAACCTTGACCATCTTTGATCAACGAGCTAGTTCACTAGAGGCATACTAGGGACAAAGTGTTGTCTATTTACCCACACATGTAATGTGTATCCAATTAATACAATTATAGCATGGATAATAAACGATTATCATGAACAAGGAAATATAATAATAAACACTTTATTTATTGCCTCTAGGGCATATTTCCAACACATACTAGGGACAAAGTGTTTGTCTATTTACCCACACATGTAATGTGTTTCCAATCAATACAATTATAGATGGATAATAAACGATTATCATGAACAAGGAAATATAATAATAAACACTTTATTTATTGCCTCTAGGGCATAGTTCCAACACTCACGATCCTCATTGCAATTGACCAGTGCAAGGAGGTCCTGGATGGTGCGGATCCAGTCGTCAGCATCCAAGGGTTCAGCAGTCTCAGTGAAGGTTGGGGGCGAATTCCTCATGAACTCAGACAAAGTGGAGCGTCCATTGCCGTTCCTACCTTGCTGCTGGTTGTTCACAAGGGCCTGAGCCATCTGCTGAATAGCAGCATTGTTGGATTGGCGTTCCTCCCTGAGAACTTGGAGAAACTGAGCTATGGTCATGTTCTCCGGTGGAGGTGGTGGCAGTGGAATGTCGCATTGTGGTTGCTCCTGGTGTCTTCCAGCCTGAGCAGTCCCACCAGCTCCCTATTGCTGGCTTGAGTTGCCGGCTTCAGGGTTGGCGAAGGAGCTGTTGCGGGTAGCAGTCACCATCCTGTTTGGAGCAGCCAAGTCAAACAACTAGGATAGACGAGAGGGAAAGAACAATGGAAAATTGCGCCTAAGGGGGTTAGTCGAGTGCAAGTGTGTTGAAACAAAGGTCGAAGGACCAACACATATATTAAGATAAGATAGACAATGGAGTCGCTTACATGTTGCCTAAGGCAAAAGCGTGACTTGCATCGGAACACAAACGTCAAAGCAAAAAACAAGCACACATGGTTTCATATGAACCATTACACGGACTCGACTTCGCATGAGGGTACATGACTGATCCTACCCTAGGGGTCCTCAGACTCAGCTGGTGGAGTGCTCGGTCTCGTAGTCATGCTCTTCTGGATCTTCCTCCTGTTCATCATCCGAACGGGCATCATTTCCGAACGAAGGGGTCGGGGAGCGAGGAGGTCCATCCGGACGATGCTTCGTCGGAGGGTCGGTGAAGAGCTCATGGTTCTCCTTCGCACTCATGTGATGACGACGTGTGGGTGCATCTCTAGCTGGGGGTGCTCCTCCTTGATAAGCGACAACTAGTCATCCTTCGGGGGCTCCATCCTTCTTGATCTTGTCTGGCTTCGTCTTGGCTTGACGAAGTAGCTCTCGGGTGTGGTGAAGTTCCTCACGGAGCTTCACGGACTCCTTAATTAGGTGGTGAACCAGACTATCAGCGAAGAGGCTGAAGTAGGTCTGAAACCTAAGTGGTGTGCCATCCTCTGGGGACGGAACCAACGTCCAACTCTCGCCAAGATCATCCTTTTTTAAAGGTAGGTAGTGAGTAGCTAGCTCGTCAGGCATTTCTAGAAAGGTATCCCGAAGGTGTAGGAGTGCCTTGCGCGCAGCTGACTCGACTGCGAGTACTATGGTCTCCATTTGTGGTCCTTCAAAGAACCAACTAGTCGGGGAGTCGTTTGACTTCACGACCACATCCACGTGGTACTCCTTTGTGATGACATCGACCCAGTGCTCGTGGTAGAGGAAAACAGGTGGTTGGCGACACTGGCACTTCTCCAGGCTATCCCCAAGGAGTAAGAGAAGTTGGATGTCAGGAAAGCTTCGGGTACGATGGACATCTACAAAGGTTTGAAGGGAGGAGAGTCAGCAGAGTGTTGTGTAAAGAATAGAAGAGGTAAATAGTGCAGAGCTCCTAAGTATAGGTGCTAGGTGTAGTTTTGAAAACAGTTTTTATCCTATTTAACGTCCATGCTAACTAAGGGCTTCCTATAGTCGTGGTCACCGAATGCACGTGTACAATGATCCCAGAGATCAATGCTCACTGAACACACAGAAGCTGAATAACAAGAGTCTTACATCCACATTTAGCGTCTTACACAAATAAAGATCATGAAGGTCTAGTCTTAAATAGATAGGGCCACAAGGGCCAAACACTTAAACATAACAAGCAGCGGGAATCTTGATCGAAAGCGTGAATCCATGCCATCTGCCTTAAACCTACATGCATTCTGACTGGGAAGCATCCTAGTTCGCATGTTCGTCACCAACGAACTCTTCACCGTACTCCTGTTCTCCCATGCCTGGCCAATTAAATAACCAGTGGCAAGCCAATGAGTATTTTGAATGTACTCGCAAGCAATCCATGATGGAACAAGGTAATAACAATGCATGATATAGCACTAAGTAGGTGTTTTGTAGAAAGCTAATTTTCGAATGCAATGACATTATCAAGTAACCTTGAGTAAGCATGCATCAACTGTTAACAGGTACTCATGTGAACAAGTTTCTGCTATCAGCTTACAAGGGGGTTGAACATCCCATGTTCACCATCATGCCAAATCATTGGACTTAGTTCAAGTGTCACCTTTGTCACCATAACCCCCGCCCCACACACACACCAAGTTTAGAAACCATGGACGTAGCACAAGGGCGGTCATCCAACTGTCCCTGACCGTGTACATGGCCATTCGAATAGTTTTACACTATGCAGAGGTTGCACACTTTACCCACAAGACTCGGGGAACTTCTGTGTCATCCACGACTCGCGGTATATTTCATACCCGAGGTAAGCACCCGAACATTGCCTTTCCCCTAGCGATACTAAACAAAAAGTCCACTCGTTGGTGCCATCCCTTATGATATACATCACACGTATCATCCATGAGGGCACACAACGGTGTGCCCGGTGCCTATGAAGACAGCGCATGATCGTCCATTCCTGTACGACCCCGTATCGAGAGTGACCACTTCACTCCCGCCACTAGTAATGCGGGCTCTATGCCAGTACCCACCAAGGTAATCAACAAAGCCCCGTCCCGTAAGGGGTATCGTGGTCATACATGTAAGGTTGGAATAACGGTCGCAACCCACACCAATCCGTTTTCAAAAACCACACACACTCACTTGCTCCAGTACACCACTTCTTTATCAAGTGGCTACCTAGCTCATCAACATCTCCCTCGGGCATTAGTGGCACCCGATGGGGTTTTCGAAAAGTCTCTGAAATCATATTGTTTTCATCACCATGCATAATCCCGATCCCACTTGCGTAGCGTCTACTAGCAACCTAACTACTCCCACCCGCACAACCCTCATAAGGAGGCAGGGTCATGCATGATGCAAGTATCAACAAGAAGTATCGAGCATCCCACCAAAGTGGACTCCACATCATCATGATCAATACAACGAAATAAAGTGCTATATGTCATGCAATAAAAAGGGTTCATAGTCATGGTCGAAGGGTTGCTTACCTGTCTCAACAAAGTCTTCGGGGTCTTCAAAGTCTTCGGGTCTAACTACCTCGTCAATAGCGCAATCTATTGTTGCGATAAATAACGATAATAATAAGCATCACACAAAAACAGAGCACACAAAGCTACTATTAAAATGCTACCCTATTCTGATAAATACTGAAAACTATACTAAAAATATTTCTCTAAGGTTTTGCTATGAAAACATTTTTAAAGCTATTTAAACAGAGGCAAAAAGATGCCTAAAACAGTTTTTAAAGTAAAACATTACATAAAAAGTTTTCAATTTTTTCACAAATGGCACTATTAAATTCTAAATATTATTCTAAGATTTTAGGTGGAAAAATATTTGGCATTGGATTTTTATTTTGATCTGAGGGATTTTTTAAATCACAACATAAAATAAAAAGGGGAAAGGGCATTGTGCCCTGGGCCAAATGCCCAGCTGCACTGGGCCAACCGGCCAGGCCGGCCCATCTGAGCTGTGGGCGCGCGCGCGGCCAGGTTTTAACCTGACGCGCGGGCCCTAGCGTCAGCGAGAGAGAGGGAGGGAGAGAGGTGTGGCGATTGATAGGGGGTCCCACCTGTCATCTCCCACCTCTGGATAGGAGGGCAACGATGCTCACGGGCGGCGAAGGAGGGCACGACGAGGGAAGCAGAGGGCGGGGATAGACCCAACATCGAGCCGCTGGTCTCCTGGAGGTGGAAGGGCGGCCGAAGGTGGTCTGGCTCACCGGCGACGGGCACCCGCGGCGAAGGAGGTTCGGGAGGGGATCGCCGACGGTGCTCCTCTATCGGAAATGGACGGGAAGGAAGGGGAAGAGGTCGGAGGGACCCTATGGGCCCGATGAAAGAGAGAAGAGCGTCGGAGCGGGCCTTTGTCCCGAGATCGACGGAGCTCCACCGCGACGGTGCCTCGGTCGATATCGAGCACTGGTGCTCGGGGGGCTCGGGACGGCCGAATGGGATAGAGAGGGAGGTTCCAGAGAGGAGAGGAGGCACGGGGAGGTCCTTTTTATAGGCGTCCGGTGGTCCACCGAGCTCGGGTGCGCCGGCGAGCTCGGGGCCAGGGCGAGAGACCACGGGAGGGGACGGGGGGTGAGTCTGGGGCGTTCCTGGGGCTTGTCTACGTCCAGGGGAGGGAAGAGAGAGAGGTGGAGGAGTGCGCGCGTGTGAGGAGTGCGCGCGTGTGAGGCAGCTCACTGGCCGAGCCGAGCGGCGCTCAACACGCGCGAGAGGAGGGAGAAAGAGGGGGAGAGAGGAGGTGGGCGACACAGTGGCGTGATGTGGACGCCGAGGGGGCCAAGTGGCACGAGGGGGAGGCCCGAGGCCGCCGGAGCCATGCAGTGGGCAACGGCTACAGTGCCTGTCGGCATTGTAGCGTGCTCCAGAGCGCGCGTATGGCATGCCAACGACGTTTTGTGCGTGGCCAAATGTGTCTAGGGGGTCTAGGCGCATCTAGGCTAGGGGGTAATGGCATTGAATGCCCTGGGAGGAGGATAGAATAAGAGGAGAGGGAAGAGAGAGAGAGAGAGGTGTTTTACTGCTGTCCAAAGGGTAGAAATGGGGTTTTCACCCCCCAATCATGGAGATGTGGCCAAGCAATGTTTACTAGAGGTAAAATACCATTGCAAAATTATGTGGTAAAAATTTGGACTCAAGAAAAATAAAGGAAGGGGGTCAAACAGGGTTTTTGCCATTTTGGCAGAAGGTGTTTGATGGAGATTAGGGCAAGCAAATGGGCTTTTCTTGCCATAGGAATTAACAGGATCAAATGGTGATTAGAATTAGGCCCGATCACCAAGTTTGAGCTTGATCGAAGAAAGTTCACAATGTATCTTTGGGAAACCCTAGAAATTAACAGAATTTGGTTTATGTAGATCTAGTCATGCTAAGCTAATCCCCTTGATGCTAGTGTAGCACCATTATTTGGTGATTAGAACATGTCCACAAAGTTTGGGGTCAAGGGAAGAAACTTCACAATGTAAAGTTGTTCAAATTTGAATCTGGATAGGGAGGGTTTTGGAATAGTTTCATGAATCAAAACAATTTGGATTGAGATGAAACTTTGCAAGATCATCACCTATGACAATGTTGACTTGCTGGAATTTTCTTGGAATTTATTGGGAATATTCGTTATAGAAATATTTCAAAAGCTTGATTTGGAGAGAAATGGTTTTGAGGGGTTTTACCCATGATTTTGAACATGAACATGTGTTGAAACTCATATATATATATATATATAAAATATATGTCCACTGAATTTCCCTAAATTTTCTCAAATATTTTCAAAGCATTAAAATAATTTTTCCCTATGAAAAACCATTTCCGGCCTTAAGAAAAAGCCTTTTAAATAAATAGTAAAATAATCTTTAAATATAATATTTGGTGGTTTTGGAAAGTTATATATATAGTAGGTTTGAATTAAAGCCTTTGGGGAACAAGGATCCACCCAATTTAAGGACTTGCAGTTCAAAACCTCAACTCAGGGTCTTTTGAAAACCTAATTTGAATAAAACCCTTTTGATCAAAATAATATTTTGATAAAAATAGTTTTGGATACTATTCACATGGCATGATCATTGGGCAAGAAGTTTGAGTCAAGGAAGATGAATATGAGAAGGGATAGAATCTAAGAGTGTCATACACAAACTCAACATAACAATCAAACAAGCAATAATTCAAACAAGCATGCACTCAAAAAGTTTTAATTGGCTTCAAATTTTATAAATCCAAACATAGCAAAGTGATACAAATACAGGGTGGAACAGGGAGCTACCATGGGAGGAATGGGAGCTACCATGGGAGGTATGGGAGCTCCCATGAGAGGCATGGGAGCTACCATGGGAGGGATGGGTGGCATGAGAGGTGCCATGGGAGGCATGTGTAGCATGTGTGGCTTCGGAGCCACCATGCACGACATGGGAGGCATGAGTTTTGCGTCACTCATGGGAGACATGGGAGCACCTCCGGGTGACATGGATGGACGCATGTCTTCCGGTGTGCCTCACATACCTTCGGCATCTTCGGGAGACAATGAAGAGGAGGACGAATATGAGACTTCGGATGAGGAAGAAGAATTGGAGGAAGAGAAAGACGAAGATGAGGATGCGGCATGATTGATCAAGTGCCATTTGTTTGTGTGAACTTGTTATGTTAAACTTCGTTTGTGATTTTGAACTTGGGATGATGTGAAATGCTTTTGAACTTCCTATGTCTTTCTGTGTTTTGAGTTTTTATAAAATATCATCAAATTTTGTCTTAAAAAAATGCATATTGCAAGCGCCGGCTGCTCACGCGCGTTACAGTTTAGCGCGTCTGCTGAAGCGCCACGCATGCGCTATATTATGCGGCGTCCCTTGAAGTCTGTGTTCGGCCACGCGTTAAAAAAGCTTTTTGCGCGTCGCGCGTTTGACGTCTATTAGAACTGCTATAAGAGGAGTAGTCCGGATGTATCCGTAGACACGTCCGGACCGTTTGCAAATATGTAAAGGACCGGATTTAACAAGTTCGTAGATGCTTTAAGGTTACCCGTAATGCTAGTTCATAGGAAGGTACACTCGCCCAATTGTCGTACTTTCCCGGGTAAAGGAACACGTGTACTTCGCCGGTACACACGGGCACACGACATTTGGACATGGACGCGTCTTCGTAGCACATGGTTGGATATATATTTTTAATATTATTTGCGCGAGAGCACATGGTTGAATTTGACGGTGAGACCAGGAATACATAGATCCGAAAATCCCACGTACTGCGACTGCGCACCGCATATTCCGATTGATGAGCAGCAAGCATGGGTTTGATTTGTACTGGTATTAAACGCTGAAGATCACAGCGGGACCGACCGGCGCCGGCCGCCGGACTCGGCACCAGCCAGCCCACAGCAGTGCGAGTACGAGTACGGGTACACAGCTGCGTGAGAGGAGGAGAATGCTGCGGTGGCAACAAAAACCCATGACTCGCTCGGCTGGCCGGGCGCGTCCGTCGGCCTGGATCCATCTTGCCTGCGCGCGACTGCGGCGGTTCACTCGACTCGATCCAACTCTATCTTGGCTGACGTGCCACTCCCTCCCTCCATCGGCTCGGCTCAGTCAACCCGCGCCCGCCCGCCCGCCCGCTGCTCCTCCTCCGCTCCATATTATACCGCGGCAGCCCGAGCCCCGCCCACCCCCACCCAAACCCCGCTCGCTCGCTCGCTCGGTCACTAGTGGTAGGCCGGCAGGAAGTCTCCCGGTCCCGGCCCACTCACAGGTTACAGCTGCCATCCACAACACGCGCGCACGGGAGCGCGCGCCGTCCGTCCGTTGTTTCCATGGCTCCCTCCCGCGCCGGCGCCGGCGCCGTGCTGCCCGTGGCGGTGGCGCTCCTCCTCGCCGTCGCCGCGGCTGCCGCCGCAACCGGCGGCGGCGGCGGCGGCAGGAAGATGGCGTCCCACGGCGAGGTGCGGTATCGATCCCCACGAGATTACAAATTTACCACTGTGCAGTAGTGCATCGGCTGCATGCATTGATACAGCGTTTCTTTTTCGAGAGAGATACAGTAGTACTCGTTGGCAGTGATAGGAGGAGACTTCACGTGGCCGCGGGTAGGTAACTGCTGCGACCGGAGGGGGTCTATCTCTATCTCCATCCCATTGCCTGCGTCTGGGCCTCAAACGGCAAATACATCTGACACCTCTGCCTATATATCTATCTAGGCAGTAGGCAACCCCTGCTGAGCTGCAAACGGAATGGGCTACAGCCGAACGGAGTTGTAGTACACAGTTTCAGTTTCAAATTTAAGCCAATTTCAATGTCAATCAGGCCCATTAGGAGGACATCTCAAACTTCTAGTCTTTTCGAAGTCGAACAATCTGTGGTTGCTAATACGATAGATGCACATTGTTTCCGCGTCATCGTTTTCTTGAAATGTTTCTACTCTAGAGGCACAACAAAGAGCTTTGAGTGCACGTGATACTTTCTCATACATATTTTGGTCAATTATTACAGACGTACTATATAGAAACGGCTACCCATTTGTGTAACTGAAACAAAATACGGAGTACTATACATCTTTTAAAAGAAAAACAGTATGCATCTTTCAAAACAAAAATAGTATGTATACAATATAACAATTAATAATTGATATAATACGAATATAATTTTGTGATTAGTGTTTTGCTTTAAAATCAGATCGTGATGTATATAGTGAGTACTCTATTTTAATGGTAACCAGTAAATGATGTATGCTAATATTAGGCAGTATATTAATTGCCTGAGAATATTAGGTAGGATATTATTTACCCTTAATTATGCGATCAACACTATTTTTGCTATGATGTTAATTGCATGCTAAACATGTTAAGCACTCGTCATTGGAGCCGTCTAGGTTGTTGGATTGACCTAGTTTGGTGACCGAGATTAGTTGAATCTGCTTCTTCAGATCTTTTTGTATCTATAATGTTATTTGATAGACATCAACCGGGAAGGAGGTGACAAGTGGGCGCACTTTTTAAGGTTTTAGTTGCGATGCGAGATCAAACGACAATTGTTTTAAAAGAAAAGAAAAAAGTTGTACAAAGAAACTATCAACCCCATACAACTAAAACTGACATCTAATAAGCGTATGTGTTTGTATCGTGTTAAAAAAACTGTCATTTAAACGCTACTTTGCTGGTTGAATGTTCGTCAGTTAAAAAGGTCTTTTTAAATTGGTATTGGTATATAGATATAGATATAGAAAGGGGAGAGAATACATTTTCGAAAATGGTGAAAGAAACGAAAAAAGTGCAAAAGCTTTTTGCTTCCCTTGCTGCTCCCTCTCGTCTGTTCTCTTGCGTCGCGCTAAACAACAACGGGTGGGATGCACACGCACGCAGGGCGCGAATCTCGAGGTTCCCGGCGCGCCTGCGGCGGGCGGCTCGGCGGACCAGTTCCGGGGCAAGGCGCGGCTGCCGAGCTTCGCCGCGCCGCACCACTACGAGCTCTTCCTCCGCCCTGACCTGGTCGCCTGCACCTTCACCGGCTCGGTGGCCATTTCCGTCGCCATCTCCGCGCCCACCCGCTTCCTCGTGCTCAACGCCCTCGACCTCACCGTCGACCGCGCCACCATCCGCTTCCAGGTAAGGAGAAAGAGAAGGCGAATAAAAGTTCCAGAGACCTCGCCCTGTCCTCATCGTCCTTCGCTGGCACGGTTCTCGCAGGCTTTGGAGCCCACGGAGGTGGTGTTCTTCAAGGATGACGGCGTGCTGGTGCTCGGGTTCGCCAAGCAGCTGCCCCTCGGCGAGGGCCTGCTCAAGATGGACTTCAACGGCATTCTCAACGACCAGATGAGAGGCTTCTACAGGAGGTACGCAACGACTTATCCCTGGAATCTACCGCCCTTGGTATTTACTCCCTCTGTCACAATAATGTAAGAACGTTTTTCACGTTAGTGTAGTATAAAAAACACTCTTATATTATGAGACGGAGGGAGTACTATTTACACCGCATATCATGATCAACGAACCCCAACATTTGTAGGAAACCATGTCATGATTTGTTCTAAATGGTAATAGAAAATGACGAGAGGGGAAAAGTTGAACTGTGGTTTCTCTTAACTACTCCCGATTAGTTACTCACTGACCAACCGAGTGACGAGTCCTGAGAATGCGCTTCATACGGATTCGACGACTTTTTGCACTAGTATGTGGTTGGGAAGTTCACTGTGAAGGCGTTATAGTAGTTTTCTAATCTAAAGTAAGAGTTCGATCGAGCAATTTGGTACGAATGTCTTTCCTGCTATTTATGCTTTTCTGATTCCATTTGATTGCAGTAAGTACCAGTTTAAGGGGAAGGAGAGAAACTTGGCGGTGACGCAGTTTGAGTCCGTGGATGCGCGGCGGTGCTTCCCCTGCTGGGACGAACCCTCGTTCAAGGTGATTACACATGATAATATCATCAAGGAGTGTTTCAGTTAATTAGATTTTTTCCGCTCTGATCTACTATTTTGGTACTCTTGAGTGACATTCTTAGTCCCTCATAAGTTGAGTATGTATATAATTACATATACGTGGAAGCATATTCTCCCTGCCCAGCACATGACTTTATGTTCCTCAAATATGTGCACATAGAGCATCAGTGAGGTCAGATATACTCCCTCCGTCCCATAATGTAAGACGTTTTTTGAAACTACACTAGTGTCAAAAAACGTCTTACATTATGTGACGGAGGGAGTATTTTCTAACATTTCTTGCTTTTCCGTTTTGATTTTCCAGGCTAAGTTCAAGCTAACACTTGAAGTTCCATCTGAGCTGGTAGCACTGTCCAACATGCCAGTAGCGAACACGACACTTGCTGGTCCTATCAAAACTGTGCATTACGAGGAATCACCACCTATGTCAACTTATTTAGTGGCCATAGTTGTCGGCATGTTTGAATATGTAGAGGGTATGACATCAAAAGGTATCAGCTCCGTTTCTGACATCATCCATTCAAACAGTTGCATTCGACCTTTCTCTTCCCCCCCTTTATTTTATTTTATTTTCTTGTTTAATTTTACTCAGGTACGAGAGTTCGTGTGTACACTCAAATTGGTAAGAGTAACCAAGGCAAGTTTGCACTAGATGTTGGAGTGAAGTCGTTGAATTTCTATAAAGAGTAAGATCACAATCTAGCCGTGCTTCCACACTCTGGTTTCTAATGAATAGACATGATTGATGTTAATGAAATACCGTGTCAAGCCGTGGTTGTTGCTCAGACAGTAACATTAACAAGAAAACTCATTTCCTCAATTGTTCAGTTACTTTGACACTCCTTATCCACTCCCCAAGTTGGATATGATTGCTATCCCTGATTTTGCTGCTGGAGCCATGGAGAACTACGGATTGGTCACTTACCGAGAAGTAGCTTTGCTTTTCGATGACAAGTCTTCATCAGCATCCGGCAAACAGAATGTATCTATCATAGCTCAGAAACTTATTTAACTTATCCTTTCATCGTTTACTGTTCACCTCTTAACTAATTGGCAATGTTACTATGCATAAACGGTTTAGTAAAAAAACTACACTATCTCATGATCATCTATAATTCACTAATGATTCTTAACATTTTTTCGTGATTAAACCTTTTTATGTGTAAACAACCTTTTTATATTGACCTCAGCATGTATTTTGTTTAGGTTGCAATTACTGTGGCACATGAATTGGCTCATCAATGGTTTGGCAATCTTGTAACCATGGAATGGTGGACTCACTTGTGGTTAAATGAGGGATTTGCTACATGGGTAAATCAATTCGATGACTCAAAAGTTAAAAGAATGAAATATCAGGTTATCAATGTATACTGAATGAATAGGCTTTCTGTTTTCACCAGATGAGCCATCTAGCAGTAGATTCTTTTTTTCCACAATGGAATATCTGGACACAGTTTCTCGATAGCACAACCACTGCTCTCAGACTGGATTCACTAGAGGCGTCTCATCCTATTGAGGTAATCTCATTGTTTATTACTGTGCATAGCCTTCTCTGGTGGTTGGATATGTTGTGCACTACATTCTCTAAAACCATAGTTGTCAATGGCATGCACTCTACTGTCATAGAAGTGCAAGGATCTATTTAAATTGTAAATTTTGACAATGGTAAGTTTAAGTAATGACGGTGCATACTGCGTAATACTCCCTCCGTCCCAAAATAAGTGTCTCAACTTTGTATTGAGACACATATTTTGGGACGGAGGGTGTATGTTATTACCAACACATTATTGTCCGATTCATAAAATTTCTATGGAATATTAAATTTGATGCTTAAATCTCTATACTCTGACAAGTGGCATCTTACTTTGGGGAGCAATTTCAGTCGATGCGTCAACAGAGATTCAGCTCGTGGCATTAACATTTTCACTTCTCTAATGCTAACTTGTGATTCATTTTATACTTTTCACTATCCGTTTTCCTGGATTCTCAGGTTGAAATAAACCATGCAAGTGAAGCTGATCAGATTTTTGATGCTATTAGCTATGACAAGGGTGCTTCTGTTATTCGCATGCTACAAAGTTACCTTGGCGCAGAGCGTTTTCAGGTCTAATACTGACTCTACCTGAACTCCAGAAACTTGTCACTGACTCGCTCTTCTTGCCTAGACTTGGCATTCTTTTTCTCGTCACTTTGCTTAAAAGTGTACAGGATCAATTTCAGCCAGTTTATTTTGTTCTTTAAGTAAACAGTGATACTTTGATGTCATTTCCCCACTATTCCATCCAGTGGAAACACTAGCGACTCCATGGCTTGTCCATTGCATAAAATGTTTGTATGCTTTTGAATCATACTAGTTGGTAAACATGCTTTTCTCAGTGGTGTTTTAGGGAGAGATTGCTGTTCTTTGAAGACATATTATAGGAGCAAACTAACCATTTCTTCATAGATTATCCTGCCCTTGTTTAATGCATAGAAGCATCATATGTGATCATTTGTACTTCACAATCACATGATTTAAGGTGGGTGGTTTGATAAATTAGCATATAGAGACAGATTTTTCTATATAGGTGCGATGGTCATCTTATGTATTGTTGTAGCATGTGTCATGCTCACAAGATAACATTACTTGTTCGCAAAAAAATGGAGTAAAATTTAGATATCTTTGACTCTTTTGTTGATCATATAATGAATCTATCAAACTGCACACTAGCTAATACTCCCTCCATCTGGAAATACTTGTCATAGGAATGAATGTATTTAGATGTATTTTAGTTCTAGATACATCCATTTTTATACATTTGTGCGACAAGTAATTCCGGACGAAGGGGGTATGTTAAAACTCAGTTTTTAATTAACTACATTATTTAGTAAAACGAATTGCTGCACTCTCCTTTCTATGTAATGTCCCCCTGGTACTCTTTAACTCCATGCCATTCTCCTATAGTTATGAAACCGTGTTGTTTCAGAAAGCGATGGCTTCATATATGAAGAAATATGCATACTCAAATGCTAAAACCGAGGACCTGTGGGCTGTTCTTGAAAAGGAAACTGGTGAACCTGTCAAGGATTTGATGACTACATGGACGAAGCAAAAAGGTTATCCTGTTATTAATGCGAAAATTAAAGGGAATGACATAGAGATTGAGCAGGTAATAGGTTATCTTACATACCATCCTTCGTATCTATCATGCATGCATCATCACACGAACAACCAAGTGCACGTTTATTTGTTTGTTTAATATTTCCTTGCTATTTTGTTAAGGTCTAGTCGTGCCATGCCATTTAGAGTTTCTTCTTTAAGAAAATCATCTACTAACGTGAATGTATAATTGACTGTTTTAACTGGTCCTCTGAGAATACTGTACTCAATGATGGGCAAAACTGGAAACATTGTACGGACCCTATGGCCATTGATCCATCTCTTGATGCATTCCCGTATTTACGCAGCAGCCCTAGTATCTCATCAAATATTCTGAGGTATGGCTGAACGGTATCAAGAACAACTTAGATGAATCTCGTAGAGAACTGAATTGGATCTTGCTCTGAAGTTGGAGCTCTTTTAGGGTGCACTATCTTACCACAGTAGATCTGAGTCGTTGGTTGATGAAAGTTTGAATGTCATTTTGGGCCCTAGTGCAGATAAGGCTAATCAGGAAACCTACAATTAATTTGGTAAGGAAGATAGGCACAGACGTTCCACTACAAATCACAAGAGACATGTTTAAATGCACATTACCTCCCATGTTCCCATCTCGTAGGATCTTGCTCTGAAGTTGGAGCTCTTTTAGGGTGCACTATCTTACCACAGTAGATCTGAGTCGTTGGTTGATGAAAGTTTGAATGTCATTTTGGGCCCTAGTGCAGATAAGGCTAATCAGGAAACCTACAATTAATTTGGTAAGGAAGATAGGCACAGACGTTCCACTACAAATCACAAGAGACATGTTTAAATGCACATTACCTCCCATGTTCCCATCTCAGCCCGGAGATACAGATCCTGCATGACTATTGATTTAAGTCAGATGGTTGCAAAAAGATCTAGACCACAGTTTTCTGTAGTTTCAGTTATGTATTGCTAGTATGAATGTTCAAATAATTTATATTTGGGAGCAATGTTTAGTGTTAAATTTCATGACAGCTTGAAATGGGAGTGTCAGATTTGGACCTACATATAAAGTTAAGTATTATAAGGCGGTAGGCATAAATTAGTTATCAAATTTTAATCATGAAGTATGTTTTTTGTGTAGTAATGCACTAGCATGTTTAATAGTGACAATTTGGGATATATGTTTGAATTTCTTTAAGTTTTCTTTCAATTTTTTGAAAGGATGTTTATTTTTAACAAATCCAGACAAGCAATTCAAAAAATAATCATTACATTTGTCCTGTCAAATGTGAGTCTCCATGTATAATTTCATGTTGCAATGATGAATTATGGTATTAGGTCAGAGTGGCTTCCTTTCCTCAAATACGTTGATTATTTACAATTATTTACCAATTATTACATGTATTGTTGTACCCACTTCTCTCTACGAGTTAATAGATCACCCTTAGCCACTAGACCAAAGCGGAGAGAGGGTTCTCACAAAAGTGCATCTTAAAAACTGATATTTTATATTGGTTAAGTGAAAAATCTAATAAATGAAAATGTTAAAAATTTGATCTCGTTGACCGATAGATCTCCATCTATAGTATTTTCTCCGCGAAACTTGATGATTTCTGTTTGCTGCAGGCCCAGTTTTTGTTAGATGGGTCCTCCGGCCCTGGCACGTGGATTGTCCCTATAACTTCAGGCTGTGGTGCATCTGGTGTGCAGAAAAAGTTATTGAAACTTAAACGTGATAAGCTGGTCATTGGTTCACAATGTGGTGAACGAAAGAAGGGTGGAAACTTTTGGACTAAGTTGAATATAAATGGAACTGGATTTTACAGAATTAAATACGATGATGAGCTTGCAGCTGCACTTCAAAATGCGTTGGAGACCAAAAAGCTCTCATTAATGGATAAAATTGGTAAACACAACATGTGACCGTTGAATCTGCTTGTAATATATTGGTGGCAAGTATTGTAACATTAGCATTGCAGGCATTGTGGATGACGTATATGCGCTTTCTATTGCCCGCCAGCAGACATTTGCGTCGTTGCTACGTTTACTCTACGGTTATCGTGGGGAAGCAGATTATAGTGTTCTTTCACACATAAACACTGTACGTAAATCTTATAGGTCCAGTTGATTCTATCGTGTTCAATTGTTCATGAAGATAAATCGCCTATATCTTTACTTTGGATTGGCAGGTAACCACAAGTATTGCTAAAATATCTGTTGATGCTGCTCCTGCCTTGGCTGGTGACATCAAGCAACTTTTGATCAAGATTCTTTTGTCACCTGCAGAGTATGCCCCACCATGTCATTTATAACTGCTTATGAGTTTCTTAATGTGTTACCCTCACAATATATCATCTCTTTTGTTTCACAAAAAGGAAAAGGAAGCATAATATGTCATAAATCATCTTCCTACTTACTCATGCCTTCTTTTGTGGCCAATGCATGCACAATCGCATGATTCTTTTGCGGTATTAATGTATATTTGCTAAAGTTCCGATGTTTCTTCTTTTTGACTATGTGACACGTATCTTTCAGAAAGTTAGGCTGGGACCCCAAGAAGGGTGAGAGCCACCTGGATGCAATGCTTAGACCAGTGCTGTTGACTGCACTTGTCCATCTTGGACATGGTAAGACCATTAATGAAGGAGTTAGGCGCTTTAACATCTTCACACGTGATCGCAACACTCCTCTTCTCCCTCCGGATACTAGAAAGGTCCTACCTTTTTCTATCACTTCACGTGGTACTCCTATGATTACTTCTTCTATTTGTAACTTGCGATGTTCTGCAGGCCGCATACCTCGCTGTGATGCAGAGTGTTAGTAGTTCAAACAGATCCGGTTATGATGCTCTCCGAAAAATCTACAAGGAGTCAGCTGAAGGGGAGGAAAGATTACAAGTCTTAGGTGTGTAGCCCTTTGACCATGTTAAATTAACATATCTTGCCCATGTTTTTTGTTGTTCTAAAAGCATTTTCTTATTATTTCAAGGTACATTATGTTCTTGCCGGGACAAGGGTATCGTCCTTGAGTCACTGAATTTAATTTTCACTAACGAGGTAAATGCAAATATCGTTACTTTCTTCCACAATTATAGTCAAAGGTCTCTATGCCTCTCTTGTGTGTCAAATTGCAAGTTGTACTCAGGTCTCATATGCCTCTCTTGCTTGTCAGGTTCGCAATCAAGATGCATATCTTGTCGTTAGAGGTGTTCTACCAGAGGCACGTGAAATTTCATGGAACTGGTTGAAGGTACGATCTATTTTAACAATGAGGGAGAACCATTTTATCTATACGTGTTAATGTGTTGTTGACGTGTAAAAGTCGTGCTTTCTGGGTCCTGTCTGGAACATCCGATTCTTGTAGGTATTCTAAACAAATTGGAATATCCAATCATGAGATGTTTCTTTTTCTACCAACTTCATTGAGATTTCTGCATTACAAAGAGGACCCAGGGTTCTTCTGTATTTGTCAACAAGAACTCGAAGTCAAGTGGCATATTTACAAACAGCTGAACTATATTTGTGAATTTATTTCGGGATCCCGATCTCTTTATACAGATTCCCTTGTAAATGTACTTCAAGTAGAGTGAATTTACGGCAGCACCCAACCATCTATTTTCTGTGGTTCCTTCATCTGACACCTTAGGAGATGACTGATGGTTCATAATAGTGTTAGCAGACTGAAACATTTGAAAACATGGTGCTAACATTTGTCCCGTTCTGTCTGTCTGCAGGAAAGCTGGGAGCGCATCTCGAAGACGTTTTCCGCGAACTCGGGGATGGCAGATTTTGTTAAAACCATTGTTCCATTGGTACATCTAATCACAGTTCTATTGCCCTATTTCTGTGATCCATATCCCCCAGTCTTGCAGATATTATTTCCATGAGGCCATAGCTAATGTGGACTTCCTTGTTTCTTGTCAGTTCACCTCCAACAAGAAGGCGGTGGAGATCTCCCAGTTCTTTGCAACCCGCACAAAGCCCGCATTCGAGAGGACGCTGAAGCAGAACCTTGAAAACGTCCGGATCAGTGCGAGATGGGCCGAGGGCATCAGGAGTGAGCCCGGGCTCGCACAAACGGTGCGTGAACTCCTGGGCAAGCCCTGACGTGCTGCTTCTATTGCTGCTAGAGTGCTAGGTTACAGTTGTTGTCGGCAATAAGAATGCATTTGTGCCTTGTCATGTGTGGAAACTGTGGCTTGAGATGGTATTTGGTTGTAGATTTGTAGTGGTGGTGGTGGTGGCGAGTCAGCTGGTGCCAGTTTTTAGCCAAAACATTGATTGTTATGAATGCGTGAAGTACAAACGGGTTGTATGAAGGATGGGAATGTCAAGGAGAAACTAGGTAGCATATCCATTAAAAGGAAATTGAGGCAAAACTAAGAAAATTAGAAAGGCTCGAATCTTGAGGCAAAACAGGCCTCCTCGATGTATCTATTTTGGTAAACTGAATGCATGAGATTATGCTATCATCCAAGGTTCTTGAGGCATCAATCTAGTATGGTACTCCCTCTGTCCATAAATATAAGGTGTCCTATTTTCTTTTTGACATGTATATATACAATTTTAGCGTGCTTGTATGTAGTCCATATTAACATATTCAAAGTATCTTATTATTGTGAACGGAGGAAGTTATATTTTTCTTCATATAAATGTCAAGATGTCTTCTTAGAAATATATCAAGAGCCTCCAGGTTTTAAAAACTACTGTCTTTTTATGTTTCTTGATTGAAATTAAGTGTGTTTCTGGAGTGTGAACCCTCCTGCCGCTCTCCTTTTTTCTGCCTACGAAGTTTGTAATCATATTTTTTTGTTTTAAGTATAAATGTATAATTTCTCCTTTTTAGGAGGAAACTGTTGCTTATTTATTCAAAGTTCATAGCTTCCTCGTCGGTAATCTCCGAGCTAACACACTCCAAAGCCACATCCACATGGAGCCAAGTTGTACGTAATGAATTACAACAACCTTCTCTAGCTAGAGCATGTGGGACTTTATTCGTCAAACGTCGCTCCCAAGCAACCCTAACATCTTGAAAAAAAACTAAGCAAGCCCTTAATCTCTTCAACTAGTTGCCCATTAGCTGAAAGATTCTTTTTTTCACTTCTGATCTTACGAACCGCTACATGTGAATCCGTCTCAAAGAGAAGTGACTTCTAGTTTCATGTCAGATATTGGAAATGAGTCAGGTTACCCTTTCTAGGAGATGGGCCAATTTAATGCTGAGTATTTACCCACCAGAAACATGTAAACATTTTTGGCATTTTCTTCCATAAGCTCCCAAATGGGGCCCTGAAGGACCATGGATTTAGGTCTACATCCTGCTTCTTTTCTCTCTTCTTGAACAAAAATATACTATATTACTTAAATCTCATGGTCTGCTTATATCACTTTATTATACTTGCTTTGAGGGTGTTTACAGCTTAGCACTTCCTCTATCCACAAATACTAAGATATTTTGGATATTTTCATGAACTACATATAGATTGAAATGAGCGAACACACACATGGAAAGATGTCTATATACATCTGATTAAAAAAAAGTTAGGACATCTTCCCTATATTTATATTTATGAACGGAGGAAATAGTAACTAGGGGCTGCATGATGAGGGTGGGACAATGCATAGTAACGTGAATTCGTGATGGCCTTCGAGCAACTTCGACATCTCCCTTAAAAAATTCCTGCAAAATTGGTTTTTAGACCTTGGACCCTTTTGTAGAAGTTAGATAATTTTTTTTGAAAGAACCTTTTGTCAGATCCCCTAAATTTCTTTCTCTAAATTCATATTTATTTATTTATTAAAATACACAAAAAATAGATAATGTCTAGGACCCGCTAGTCAGTGACACACGTTACTAGTAGAAAACAGGCCATTAGTTCTGGTTGGGAAGGGACTTTAGTCCCGGTTGGGTTCCACAACCGGGATTAAAGTATAGAGACTAGATGGTGTAAGGCTTTAGTAACTTAGGGTAGACAACCTTCTTAGCTTCGTATGTATTGTCGGACAATTCGTTGTTCTTTGAAAGCTTATTCTTCATTATTTTTAGCAACTTTTTAAATGCCTTGTCAGCTACACCATTCTCTACCTTCCATTGCAGCAATTCGAGTGTGGTACCGAGCTTTGTGTTGTCATCTTCGTAATTTGGGTACAACGCTTTTTGTGATCCTCTAACAAGCGCTGCAACTTCAACTTCTCCTTTTCATTTTCATAGATTCTTTTTGCATCAGCTATGGCCCGACCAAGATCATCAGCGGGCTCATTTGATGCCTCCGCTTCTTCTTCTTCATTCTCTTCCCCCATTGTACTACCATCATATTCAGGACACCCAGGATAGTTGTCGTCATCCTCTTCTTCTTCATTCTCTTCCATTAGAACTCCTCATTTTCCGTGCTTGGTCCAACAATTATAGCCTGACATGAAACCGGATGTAAAAAGGTGGACGTGAATCTGTTTTGAGCTAGAGTAACTCTTATCATTCTTACACACATCACATGGACAACACATAAAACCATCCTGCTTGTTTGTCTCAGCCGCACGCAAAAAACTCTACACGCCATTAATGAACTGGGGAGAGCATCGGTCAACGTATATCCATTGTCGGTTCATCTTCATTACACAACACTGAGAAGACCAAATTAATACAAGTTCATACATAAAGTCCATACACACTTATTCTCATAAAACAACATAAAACTATCTAGCTAAAACATTTTAAATGCAACAACAAATGCGATCAAAATCGCAACCAAGATAAAAATTGATCTAGCTAATGATACCAAGCCTCTTTATTAATACCAAGCCTCTTTATTAATAGCATATTTTTTAATCTTTCTAATCTTCAAACGCATTGCATCCATCTTGATCTTGTGATCATCGACGACATCGGCAACGTACAACTCCAATTTCATCTTATCTTCTTCAACTCTTTTCAATTTTTCTTTCAAATCCTCGTTTTCTTTTTCAACTAAATTTAACTTCTCGACAATAGGGTCGGTTGGCATTTCCGGTTCAACTACCTCCTAGATAAAAATATCTATGTCAACTTGATGGGCATAATTGTCATTAACACGAAATGCAACAGATAGTTATAAAAGGGAATATACCACATCTGAATCGTAAACCGGACGAGGGGCCAACGGGCACGGATATCATAACCATGGCACTGTATATAGCAACAATCATACAAGTAAGAAAACTATGCCAGTAACTATCTAAATCATACAAATACGATTTTATTTATAAAAATGATAAGAACACAAGAAGAGGCTCACCAAGGTGGTGCCGGCGACGGGACGGTGCGGTCGATCGACGGTGATTAGGACGGGGACGGGAAGGCACACTAAGTAAACCACACCTACACATATGCATAATTACATCGAAACTAAAACCCACAAATCGCTATACTTATAAAGCTATGAACGAGCTGATCTAGCAATAAGAGATGACAGGACAAAGTTGCTAACCTTTGTGAACACTTGGATGGATTGGGGTGCCTAAAATATTGACAAATCTTGGCAAAAATGGAGGGATGAGCTCGAGCCAGGGGAAGAAACGGAGAGGGGAGTTCGAATGGAGAAAACAAAGAAATGGAGTCGGGTTGGACGAAGGCTTTATATAGGAAAAGCTTTAGTCCCGGTTGGTTAAACAAACCGGGACTAAAAGGGCTCATGGGGGCCCCAAGCTGCCACCAGCCTGCCACCACCCCTTTAGTCCCGGTTTGTGATACAAACCGGGACTATAGGTCCCAGATGAACTAGGACTAATGGCCTAACCGCTACTAGCCATTGGAACCGGGACTAATGGAAACATTAGTCCCGGTTCAAAGCCAAACTGGGACTAAAGGTTTAAACGGAAAGCCTGTTTTCTACTAGCGCGTGATATCAGGAGGTGTGGTGGCCGTGAGGGGCAGTCTGAGGCGGTGTGCTACCACTGACGTGGGTAGGGGTGTGACGATGGGTGCGGGCAGCAAAAAGGGGCGTGGTGGTGGCAATGAGGAAGTGACGTGGACTGGTGGCCATAACAGCGGTGTGGCCCATGGGATGGTTGTTGGTGAAATTTCAGCCTACCAAAACGACATGGTAAGATAATCTCAAAAAAATATGATATAGTAGATGATCTTCGTGTAAACCCGCGGGGATAAAATACCACTTTTACACGATCCTCTAAAGTTAAGGCCAGTTTACAAAAATTGTTGAAGATGTTAATTTAGAGATAGGGTAAGCTGTTGGAGTTGTTGTTAAGAGTATGGTTAATGTTATGGCTTACATCCGTCTTTATGAAGTTGTCATGTCATTTTAGCTACTAATGGCACACTCATACAATAGTTAAACATACTATTATGTTATTTCCTATGATCCAAATTAATTGACGCGGGTTTAGTACAACTTACGGCGTCTACCATTAATATATGGCCCACATTTTTTTCTCTCACAAAGATCGTCAGAGCTCATGCTACAATGGACTGTAAGTTTGTAGTATGCTTATCTTCTCTCTTTTCTTATATCTTTTAAACTAGGCACAAATTTGATGTGACATCTATTGCGGTGCAGACGACATACAGTTGGGGCATGCTATGAGGGCCGCCAACCTCCAAGACATCAAAGTAAATACAAGTTGTTCCATTCTCAATTTTCTGAGCATGAAATTATTGATAATGCCATCAACCTACGAATATCTCTTGGTAGTAATGAAAAGGAAATCGCTAAATATATTAAAGACCTGTTAGACATAGAAGCAAATAGAGCCTTGGATTAAATTCGAAACATAGCGGCGGTGAAACCTATGAATAAGTCTGATATTAATAATCTTGGGTCATAGTGTCACAGATCCTCTGTGAAGATTTAGTTCCCATGGAGGGATTAGAGCAAGAGGAGGAATATTTGGTCTTAGAGGGATATATGGCCCCTTTGCAGCCAGACATCATTACTCAAGATGTCACTGGTCATGAGGACACAAAGGTGATGCAGGATAAACCAAAAAGACCATGGAAGAGGAAGGTTTATCCTACATCGGCAGTATGTAGGAGTGCGAGAGTTAAACAAACGGAGAAAAAATCCATGATGAAATGTGAGAGGGATCTTTTGGAATAGCAGAGGTCTAACAGACTTGGCTAAAAGGAGATTCCTTAGATAAACATCGATAGAACATAAGCTTGATTTTATCAAGGCATGTAGAGATAAATTCACGTCGCAATTTCTCATTACCATTTCAGGTGGGATTGAGTTTCATTGGCATTGATTACCCTCAAGGGGTCGATTCGGTGGGATCCTACTTGGGGGTTAAGTGCGAAACACTAGAAGTGTTGAATGTGGTTTATGGAGATTTTATTGTTAAATTTCGTGTAAGGTCGAAAATTGATGGCTTCAGACATACATGGCCAAACGGCCCGGCCCGACCCACTATAAACGTGCCTGGCCCGCCATGACACGAATAATAATTGGGTCGTGCCTTGCCGGCCTATGGGCTGGAGTAACAGTCCAGGCACGACATGGGGGCTACGTGGGCTGGCACGCGGCATGCCCAGGCACGCCGGCCTGTTGTAGCACGCTGGCCCGCCTGGCACAATTTTCCTTATTTTTCGTAATACCTCTGAAAACAATGAAAAAAGGCCAAAAAAGTAGAAAATTGTAAATTTTGGTAGAGTATTATGTGGGATAAATCTAGAGTTTTATTAGCACACGTCTCATTAAAACCTTCCATCCAAAGAAGTAAAAGAGTACAAGCCATGCTATAGAAATACTAAAAGACTAAAAGATAGAGAAAGGAAAGAAATTACAAAGAGTACAACTAACTAATTGGGATCCTTCAACCTTGCCCCGCAGCCGCAGCCATAGTCGACGCCCCGTCTGCCTTAACATGTGTCGTCTTGTGCCTCATGAGGAGTCCGGTTCCAACATTCTCTTTCACGAGCAACTTCTTACCGCATTGTTTGCACTTTGCAAAAAGCTTGGCGAGACCATCCTCATCTCTAACTAATTCTTCATCGTAGTACCTCCAAATGGGAGAGCGTCTCAGAAGAACGGTTTCATCTAGATCAACCATGTTTGTGTGTGGAAAATGAGATGGAGTTTGAGTGTGGGAAATGAGAAAGCGGGCATCCCTTTTATAGAAAAAGGCACGTTATGCATGTTAGGCATTAATAATGCATAAAATAAAAATGGAGGCAATGTATCATCTCGGATAAATCTTGAGCTTTATTAGTGGCTGCCTCATTAAAACCTTCCATCCCTGGGAACTAAAAGAGTACAAAGCCACACTCTATAATTACAAAAGGGAAAGAAAAATAAAAGAGAAAAATAAAAGGACCACACTACTATTCTTCCGGGTCTTCTTCTTCAAGGTTCATTTCTTCAAACTTGTCTAGTAGTTCTATGTTTTTGGAAGTGTGTTCGGCTCTCCTTCTTGATAGCTCCCCATCTTTCACGGACATCAGTGTTCTCACCATACCAGGGTTGAGACTAGTTCTTCTATCCTCAATTATTCTTCGAGCTAGGTTGAAAGCAGACTCCGATGACACCGTAGAGATGTGTATCGATAACATATCACATGCTAATATGGGAAGCAACAGAAATGGAAGCTTGTGTTTCTTTCCACCACTGTTGTATGTTGAAGTCTTCCTCACTATCTAAATCATACATGAATTTGTCACTGTTGAGGTACTTCGCTAACTCCCGCTACCTTGAGGCAGAAATGTTGATGTGGAAGAGCTTCCGACGGTAGAGGAGGACGAAGAACCAAAGATCTTGCTCCATGCTCCTCTCTTTTTACATGTAGTAGGTGCTGGTGGAGGTCGTTGCATTTGAACTCGGGCATATTTTTTCTCATACTTAGCAAAAACTTCCAAAAGATTTTCACGAGCCATGTTGAAGTCATCGGTATAATCTAAACTTAGGGATGCAGATAGTACATTGAGTGCCCTACGACACCCTTCAAATTTAGCTCTAGGATCCAAGATAAATGCAAATGCATACAACAGTGGAATATGTTGCCTATATTTTAAATACTTGCTTTTCATGTCAGCAACAACATTAAGTAATAATCCATCACCTTCATATGCTTTCAGATGACCAACAATTTCTAATATGGTATGCACCATCAAAGTAGATGTCGGGTAATAAACCACAGACAAAGTAATTGTTGCATCATAGAAAAACTCAAGAAATGCAGTCAATGCTATAATAACATGCCAAGTATCATTGCTGATTAGAGGATCAACCCCATAATTTGCATTAATAAAACCATTGAACGGAACTCTGTCTTGAGTAACTGCCTTAAGCATCAAATATGCAGAGTTCCATCTAACAGGCATGTCTAAAATTAAACTTATGGTGAGTTGTGCCTAGAGCAATGCAATATCTCTTATAGTTTGCAACTTGGTGAGTTGAATGCGAAAGATAAGATATTGCAGTGCGTATGCATTCAACGTGTGGTTCACATAAATGTAAAGCACCTTTAGCAACAAGATTAATGATATGACAAGCACAACGTTGATGCATAAAAAGGATGCAACATATATAGAGTCTATAGGAGTCCGGGTATTGATTGCACTAGTTTTTGCTGAAGCATTATCCAAAGTTATTGCGACAACCTTGTCGGCAAGATCAAAATCATTCACAATTTTGAGTACAACTTCAACAATGTTTGGACCACTATGTGATACATCTATTAATTCAAATCCTATGATTCTTTTTTGTAGATGCCAATGTTCGTTAACATAATGAGCTACCACACTAATGTAGTCTTGCTTTGGTCGACCAGTCTAGATATCGGATGTTAACGACACTGAAAAAGTGCACGTAGAAAATTCTTCTTTTATTTTCTCTTTACCAGCCTGGTATAGCTTTTTAATAACCCTACTTGTAGTTTGTCTAGAAATTGGTCTATAATTAGGATTATGACAAGTTTGAATATATTCTACGAAACCGACAGATTCACCAAAGCCTAGTGGTAAATCATTAGAAGCAGTAAGAAGGCATAGACCTTCTCGTTGAACATTAGCATCATATGTGAAATTGCGTACCGTATCGTTAGGGTTGAACCTGAGCTGAGTTTGCACCACTTCCGAGCTCGACACGCTCGTTGCATCTGCCTTGGTGTGGGGATCCACATGCCTCTTCAGGTGGCCGGTCCCTACCTTGGCTTCTCCGGTTAGTTCCTTTTGTCACCTTTTGCACCTTGCATGCACCTTCCGGACACCGACCACCATGGATATTTCTTCATATAAATATTCCCACACCGCGGAGGTTATACGGCAAGCTCTTTGCTTCACACCCATGGTAGTGGAGGAACCCATCCCACTACTAGAATTGGTGTGACCTTCGGGTTCGAAAGTGGTATGGGATTTGAGAGTGGGATGATCCGTATAGACATGTTGCACGGGTGGGGGCATGGTAGTGGGATCGGAGCTCGGAAGGTAGAGCCTATACTCCATATTCCTAAGACCGAAATAGGAGAGTGGGAAGGTAATATTGTCATGGTCATCCATGTTTGAGTGTGAGAAATATGTGGGCCGGGCAACCCTATTTATAGCAAAAAAAACTGGCAATTTTTGGACAAATTTGACCCTCGAACGGTCCAAATTTGAATATATGAATTTCTTAAAAAAGCACCCTAAACCCTCCTAAACTCCGGCTAACTCCCCCTAAACCCCTCCCAACGGCTCCTTTGCTTGGCCCCACCCACGTCTAGCGCTGGTGAAAGGACGTGGATGTCGCCTAGAGGGGGGTGAATAGGCGCTTTAAAATAATTACGGTTTAGGCTTGAACAAATGCGGAATAAAACTATCATTTAATTAGTCAAGCACAAAACCTAAAACAACTAGGCTCACCTATGTGCAACAACAACTTATGCTAAGCAAGATATACAACTAAGTGATAACAAGATATATAACAAGCAACAATATGGCTATCACAAAGTAAAGTGCATAAGTAAAGGGGCTCGGGTAAGGGATAACCGAGGCACGCGGAGACGACGATGTATCCCGAAGTTCACACCCTTGCGGATGCTAATCTCCGTTTAGAGCGGTGTGAAGGCACAATGCTCCCCAAGAAGCCACTAGGGCCACCGTAATCTCCTCACTCCCTCACATAATGCAAGATGTCGTGATTCCACTAAGGGACCCTTGAGGGTGGTCACCGAACCTGTACAAACAAGGTTGGGGCAATCTCCACAACTTGATTGGAGGCTCCCAACGACACCATGAAGCTTCACCACAATGGATTGTGGCTCCGAGGTGACCTCAAATCCTCGGGGCAATCTCCATAACCTAATTGGAGACCCCGAAGCTTTCCTGGAGCTTTGCACCACAATGATTGAGCTCCGAGGCACCACCAACCGTCTAGGGCACCAAAGCACCCAAGAGGAACAAACTCTAGGGGGCTCAAACACCCAAGAGTAATAGCTTCTCAACTTGTCACTTCCACATATCACCATGGAGAACTCAAACCTATGCACCAAATGCAGTGGCAAGGGCACACGGAGTGCCCAAGTCCTTCTCTCCCAACTCCCACCAAAGCAACTAATGCTAGGGAGGAAGGGGAAGAACGAAGAAGAACACGAAGAAATCCAAGATCTAGATCCAAGGGGTTCCCCTCACTTAGAGGAGAAAGTGATTGGTGGAAATGTGGATCTAGATCTCCTCTCTCTTTTCCCTCAAGAACTAGCAAGAATCATTGGAGGGATTGAGAGTTAGCAAGCTCGAAGAAGGTCAACAATGGGGCAAGAACACGAGATCAAGAGATAAGGTTCAATGGGGGAAGAAGACCCCCTTTTATAGGTGGGAGAAATCCAACTGTTATGCTCACAGCCAGCACAGAGCGGTACTACCGCTACAAGGAGCGGTACTACCGCAATGGGTAGCGGTACTACTACTTGCGAGCGGTACTAAACAAATACATCCGTGCCTACCACCGGTGTATAAAACACGAGATTTTGGTCCGGAGCGGTAGTACCACTGTTGGAGTTGTGGTAGTACTGCTCCGGAGCGGTAGTAAAAAATTACATCCGCTTTGGCCACAGTAGAACCACTACAGCCTTTTAAGAAGACCAAAACTGCCACAACTTTTGCAAACGGACTCCGAATTCAACAAAACAAAGTTTGTTGGAAAGCTAACGACATGGGCTAACACAATATTGATTGAAATATCAATAAGAAGCAAATGATAAAAGTCCCATAAGAAAATGGTGAGAACCCTTCCGTGAATAAGACCGGTGAAACCTCCAACACCGAAAACGCAATAGACGAAGCATATGAGATCCGTTTTCGATGTACTAGAGCTTGTCAAGAAGATAAACACAAGCTCAAGAACTCACATAGAGAAAAGCCAACCAAGAACCAAGAAAGATGATGATGCCAAGTATGCAATGGTTTGAGCTCTCAACGAACGATAGGATCAAGCTACTCACTTGAGAGCCCCCTTGATTGTATGGCAATCGATCCTATAACCCGGTCTCTCAACTACCACCATGAGACCGGTAAAATAGAAAACCATATCAAGGTCAAACCTTAGCCTTGCACATAGTCCACTTGAGCTAGATGATGACGATCTTGACTTCCTCAAGATGGACCACCTTTCTTGATTGCGTTGGCTTGATGAAGGCTAGATTATTGCTCCCCCATACTCCACTAGGGGTGAGCTACTCTTCGGAACATCTTTAAAAGTCCATTGTCACCACAATGAACGATGAGCCTCAAGCATGATCTCTTCGTGATGCTTGACTTGAGCTTGCACACCGCAACCTTGATAACGATCACCACTTGATATCATCTTCCATGGGTTGTATGGGATCTTCCTCTTGATGCAATACCAGGAAATATGCCTAACCCCACAAAGAACTCTCACAAGGAACATGGGTTAGTACACAAAGTGTAATGGACAATGCTTACCATACCATGGGATCACTTGATCCCTCTCGGTACATCTTGCATGCTTTGTGTATTGATCACTTGATTCACTCTTTGACTTAGTATTGATCAACCTTGTATATTATCTTCTCTCTTCATAAAGATGATGTCTTGAAGGTAATCATTAATGCTCACACAATCTCCTTCTTCAATACATGCTTGCAATAAGCTCAACCCTCACATGACCAATCTTTGGATAAACCTTGAATACCACCTTGGTCATCATATAAACTCCTTGAAACCCAACAAATGGACTTCAAGAAGTGCCTATGGACAAATCCTTCGAATATAACTCAAGGCAACCATTAGTCCATAGGGGTGTCATCAATTACCAAAACCACACATGGAGAAATGTGTTCTTACAATCTCCCCCATTTTGGTAATTGATGACAACCACTTTCAAGAGAGTTTATATAAGGAAATAAGCACAACCAGGCACACACAAATGAAATGCATGAATGTGAGATGCAAATGCTTAAACAAAAAAAGCAAAACTCTCAAAGCATTCCAAAATAAACTCTCTAAACTTCTCTCCCATTGGCATCGATTGCCAAAATGGACGAAAAGTTTAGAAAGCCAATATAATAGGTGTTCCTCCAAAAAGTTTGTATATCTCAAAATACGTGTGTAAAGAAATCCCCATATCCAATGATAAGTAGTTAGAGGAAGACAAACTATATTGAGAACCCAAAGATTGTACAAAGAATCATATGGCACAAAGACATACACCGGAGTGAAGCAAGCAATCAAAAGATACTAATTGGAACAATCAATCACATGGATCTAGGAGCCACATGAATAAAAGATATTATGATATGGGCAAAAGAGTGTTTATAAAGAAACTATAGGAGCTCCCCATGATTTGTGCACAAATAAGAATTTGTTTTTTGTATTTGAATACAAGTGCACAAAATAGGATCATGACTCCCCCAAAATCAATATAAACACACAACAAGTGCAAGCAAGTAGATAAGACAATGAGCATAGTACTTGCACTAAACATATGGTTGAGCAACATGTAGAAGAGGCAATCTTAAGAATAGGCTCAACCAAAATGATGTGTGTGAGTCATGGCACATCACTTGAGAAGACTTAGTATAAGGATGAGCATTAAGCATCAACATAGTCTTGATGAAATGAGACACAAAGTGCAAACCATATCCTTACCACACACAAACCACTAGCAATTGGGTTCACAAGCTTACTAATAAGAAAATTAAAAACCAAGGCTTGGGACAACACTTGGTGAATATAGGAAATAATAGCCTTGTCAAGAGGAGGGATACCAATCGAGATGGCAAAACCCTTGTGAGGACAAGCATGAGGAAAATAATCTTCACCACCAAGGAGTGCATCAAAATGCAAGGATATAAGATCTGCACTCAAGAAAGATTCTTTCATGAAACCACCAAGTAAATAAAAAGTAAATGCAACGGTGGACGTGAAAGAAAAGAGGATATCAACTAGAGATGTAACTTCTCTCATGTGTATAAGATTCTAGGTAGAGGGCAATCATGATGATATATCCACAAAGAATAATGTACACATGAAATAGTTACAAGAAGTAACAAACAAGATATCCAAAAGGAAGTCATAAATATACCAATAAGATATTTGCTTGAATGCATAGACCATAGCCTAGTATTCTCTAATTGTACATAAATGAACTCCCAATACACGAACATCAAAGACATCACAACTAGCAATATGACATCATCATTGAAACGCTTTGAGAAAGGAAACAAGTACCACAAGAATGCATCAAGAAATTCATGCCATGATGCAACCTATACAAGGTTGAATGCGAGAAATGTATGCATGAAGAAGATACTTGTTACCGAGATAGCATTGGATTGATGTAGTAGACAGTGGTTCTTCGATCATCCTAGCATGGTCCAATAAGCACATGGTGTCAACACCTTCCTTGTATGTGATCCGAGTGTCCAATGTATCTCCAATTGTTCCTAGAACAACACCACAAACAAAGTGGTACCCAAACTTATAAGGACCAAAAATTTAGTGGACCAACAATATATATAGGACAATCTCCACATAAATATGTGCATATAGATATGAAATTGAATTTCATGCACACTTTAGCCAATTTATGTCATAGTGGAGTTTCCCCTATATATAGGGTGAAGGAAAGAAAACATGCCAACGAAATTACATGTAGTAAATATGCATGCTCAAAGCTTTCAAGAATCAACTCAACACACAGTTGATAAGATACCGAAAGAAAAGGTATCAGGTGAAAATAAGATACCAAACAAAAAAATATCACTTGACGAATACCAACTAAAAGATACATCAAGGAATGAGATATCCATTGACACATGCCAAATAGAAGGGACCAAGATACCAATTGAACGAAAACAAGAGGTATCAAGTTCCCAAAAGAGAGCTAGGTTCCAAACAAACCAAACCCTCCGCAAATTTTCATGATGACACAAAGCACCATAGAGAGAAGGCTTGCCTCCCACCAACACACACTTGAAGAAGATCAAAAGATTTTATGATAAACGAATAAAGAGAGTGTTCTATAGAAAATAGGATAGCTTCCCCAAGAGATGTGCATTTGAATACAAAATGCACACGATGGGATCATCACTTTCCCTATATATATAGAACCACTAGGCATGCTCAAAATGATCCACATGAGGCAAGGAAGACAAACGATAAATAAAATCCTATGTAAAGATGATTAGCAATCTCTACCACTTAAAAGGAATACCAATTGTCAAGGACAAGAAGTATTTGGAAATAATTCCCATTGGTAGATTACAAATAGATCCAACATCATCTTTACTCCTCAATCATAAGCAAATGATACTTGTAGAGCTAGCATGCCACCTAGGAACAAGATAAATTTTAATATCAAATCTAAGTGGCAATATCTCAAATGTACACATTCTCTGGGCTTGTAATATGCACATAGCATATTACTCCCCCATAATGTGGTAACCCAACGTTAATAACAACTGGAAAATGAAATCCAACAAGAGATAATTAATGGACCGTTTAGAATTTGAATTTATCATGAGACGACATACCAAATAGAAGCTAGATAATCTTGTAATATCAATACTAGGTGGTATTCCTCATGAACACACATTTTTAGGGTTGTGAAGTGCATAAGGCACATCACTCCCCCAAAATGGGATACTCCATTAATCTCTCACAAAGATCCAACTAGGATACAAACATGATGCAAGAAGGCTCTACAAAAGACTCACACATACATGATGTGCAACCCATCATACATACTTGATTTCTCAAGATAAACAAATAGGAAGCACAACATATACAAACACATGCAAGGTACAAAACCACAACATGCAAAGGGGAAAATAACTAACAATGTATTCAATTTAAGTACAAGTTACCGTAAGGAGGAACATTGGTATATGATAGACACTTGATGATCCTCCTGACATGGCTTGAGAAAATATGAATGATTAAGACCCTCAATTCTTCATAATGTAGCCACATCACCAATGCCCTCCACCAATACCTATTGATCAAGTTTGAGCTTGTTGGTCCCCAACCAAGTTGGGTCCTAAGAGGTTAGTCACAATAGGCTTGGCTACCCAAATGGTTCTTTTCTTGACAGCACTTTGAGTACCAACAAACTTGGCAAACACATTGCCAACCTTATCCTTCCCAAGAGAATAGATATCATCAATAGTGATTGGGTTGGATAAGTTACCATTATTGCATAAAGAAGCAAAGTGACCCTTCTCACTGTTGGGAGACGTAGTAGTAAATCAAAAAAATTCCTACGTGTTCACCAAGATCCATCTATGGAGAAACCAGCAATGAGTGGGGAGAGTGCATCTTCATACCTTTGAAGATTGCAAAGCGAAAGCGTTACTAGAACGCGATTGGTGAAGTCGTACTTGCAGCGATTCAGATCGCGGTGGATTCCGATCTAAGTGCCGAACAACGGCGCCTCCGCGTTCAACACACGTGCAGCCCGATGACGTCTCATACGCCTTGATCCAACAAGGAGGAAGGAGAGGTTGAGGGAGAGCTCCGACAGCACGACGGCGTGGCAACGGTGGAGCTACGTGGTACTCCGGTAGGGCTTCGCCAAGCGCTACGGAGAACGAGGAAGAGGAAGGGTAGTGCTGCGCTGGGAAGGAAGAAACTTCTATTCTTGGTAGCCCCAAAAAAACCACTATATATAGGAGGAGGAGAAGGGAGGGCACAACCCCTAGGGTTCCCACCCTAGGGCTGGCGGCAGCCCCAGATGGGATCTGGGCGGCGGCCAGAGAGGGAGAGAGGGAGAGGCGCCCTAGGGTGGGCCTTAGGGCCCATCTACGCTAGGGTTTGTCCCCCCTCCCACCTTGCTGCGCCTTGGGACTTGGTGGGAGGCGCACCAGCCCACCTAGGGGCTGGTTCCTTTCCAACTTTGGCCCACGCAGCCCTCTCGTGCTGGTGGCCCCACTTGGTGGACCCCCGGAACCCTTCCGGTGGTCCCGATACGTTACCGGTAATGCTCGAAACACTTCCGGTGACCAAAACCTCACTTCCTATATATGAATATTTACCTCCGAACCATTCCGGAACTCCTTGTGGCATCCAAGATCTCATCCGGGACTCCGAACAACCTTCGGTAACCACGTACACTATTTCCCTATAACCCTAGCGTCATCGAACCTTAAGTGTGTAGACCCTACGGGTTGAGGAGACACGTAGACATGATCGAGACACCTCTCCAGTCAATAACCAACAGCGGGATCTGGATACCCATGTTGGCTCTCACATGCTCCGCGATGATCTCATTGGATGAACCACGATGTCGGGGATTTAATAAATCCCATATACAATTCCCTTTGTCCATCGTATGTTACTTGCCCGAGGTTTGATCATCGGTATCCCTATACCTTGTTCAATCTCGTTACCGGCAAGTCTCTTTACTCGTTATATAATACATTATCCTATGTCTAACTCCTTAGTCACACTGAGCTCATTATGATGATGTCTTACCGAGTGGGCCCAGAGATACCTCTCCGTCACACGGAAAGACAAATCCCAGTCTCGATTCGTGCCAACCCAATAGATACGTTCGGGGATACCCATAGTATACCTTTATATCCACCAAGTTACGTTGTGACGTTTGGCACACCCAAAGTATTCCTACGGTATTCAGGAGTTACACAATCTCATGGTGTAAGGAAACAATACTTGACATTAGAAAAGCTTTAGCAGACGAATAAACGATCTTGTGCTATGCTTAGGATTGGGTCTTTTCCATCACATCATTCTCCTAATGGTGTGATCCCGTTATCAACAACATCCAATGTCCATGGTCATGAAACCGTGACCATCTATTGATCAATGAGCTAGCCAACTAGAGGCTCACTAGGGACATGTTGTGGTCTATGTATTCACACATGCATTATGGTTTCCGGTTAATACAATTATAGCATGAACAATAGACAATTATCATCAACAAGGAAATACAATAATAACCTTTTTATTATTGCCTCTAGGGCATATTTCCAACAGTCTCCCACTTGCACTAGAGTCAATAATCTAGTTCACATCGCCATGTGATTAACACTTACATCGCCATGTGATCATATCATCATGTGATTAACACCCAATAAGTTCTAGGGTTTGATCATGTTTTGCTCGTGAAAGAGGTTTTAGTCAACGGATCTGCAACATTAAGATCCGTATGTACTTTAAAAATCTCTATGTATTACTATAGACACTGCTCCCTTTCTCCACTTGGAGCTATTCCAAATGGCTACTCGACTATATGTATCCGTATTGCTACCAAGAGTCATCCGGATTGGTGTTAAAGCTTGCATAGTCGTAACCCTTTACGATGAACTCTTTATCACCTCCATAATCGAGAAATATTTCCTTAGTCCTCTAGTTACTAAGGATAATTTCGACTGCTGTCCAGTGATCCACTCCTGGATCACTCTTGTACCCCTTGACAGACTCATGGCAAGGCACACACAGGTGCGGTACACAGCATGACATACTATATAGAGCCTATGGCTGAAGCATAGGGGATGACACTCATCTTTTCTCTATTTTCTGCCGTGGTCGGGCATTGAGCTGTGCTCAATCTCACACCTTGTAATACAGACAAGAACCCTTTCTCGGACTGATCCATATCGAACTTCTTCAATATCTTGTCAAGGTATGTACTTATTGAAAGTATTATCAAGCATCTTGATCTATCTCTATAAATCTTGACGCCCAACAATTAGGTAGCTTTATCCAGGCCTTCCTTTGAAAAACTCTCTTCAAACAACCATTTATGCTTTCCAGAAATTCTACATCATTTCCGATCAATAATATGTCAACTACATATTCTTATCAGAAATTCTATAGTGCTCCCACTCACTTTCTTGTAAATACAAGTTTCTCATAAACTTTGTATAAACTCAAAAACTTTGATCACTTCGTCAAAGCGTATATCCCAACTCCGAGATGCTTGCTCCAGTCCATAGAAGGATCACTGGAGTTTGCATACCTTTTAGCAGCCTTATGATTGACAAAACCTCCTGGTTGTATCACATACAACTCTTCCTCATGGAAACCGTTAAGGAAACCTTGTTTTGATATCCATCTGCCAGATTTCATAATCGAAAAATGCAGTAACTGCCAACACAATTTCAACAAACTTTTAGCATCGCTACAGATGAGAGAATCTCATCGCAGTCAACTCCTTGAACTTGGCGTAAACTTCTTTGTGACAAGTCGAGCTTTATAAACGATGACATTTCACCATTAGCGTCTGTGTTCATCTCAAAGGTCCATTTGTATTCAACGACCTGTTGTTTAACGGGAAAGTCTACCAAAGTCCATACTTGGTTTCCATACATGGATCCTTTCTCAGATTTCATGGCTCCTAGCCATTCGTTGGAATCCAGGCCCACCATCGTTTCTTCATAGTTCGTAGGTTCATCGTTGTCCAACAACATAACCTCCTAGACAGGGTTGACATACTACTCAGGAGTAGTACGCGTCCTTGTCGACCTACGAGGTTCGATAGTAACTTGATCTGAAGCTTCATGATCATCATCATTAACTTCCTCTTCAACTGGCGTAGGCTCCACAGAAACATCTTTATGTGCTGCGCTACTCTCTGGTTAAAACAAAGGTTCAACAACCTCATCAAGTTCTATCTTCCTCCCACTCAATTCTTTCGAGAGAAACTCTTTCTCAAGAAAGGACCCTGTTCTTAGCCACAAACACTTTTGCGCTTGGATCTGAGATAGAAGGTATACCCAATGTCTCCTTAGGGTATTCTATGAAGATGCATTCGTTTGCTTTGGGTTCGAGCTCACTAGGTGAAAACCCTTTTCACATAAGCGTCATAGCCCCAAGCATTAAGAAATGACAGCTTAGGCTTCTGTCAAACCATGATTCACATGGTGTCATCTCAACAAACTTAGATGGTGCCCTATTAAAGTGAATGGATTTGTCTTTAATGCATAACCCCATAACGATCGTGGCAAAACGATAAGAGACATCATAGTACTCACTATATCCAATAGAGCACGACTGCGACGTTCGGACACACCATCACACTATGATGTTCCAGGAGGCATGAGCTGTGAAACAATTTCCACATTGTCTAAAATTGCATACCAAACTCGTAACTCAGATATTCACCTCCACGATCATATCGTAGACATTTATCTTCTTGTCACGATGATCTTTAACTTCACTCTGAAACTCCTTGAACCTTTCAAACATTTTAGATTCGTGTTTCATCAAGTAAATACCCCCATATTCACTCAAATCATCAGTGAAGGTAAAGAAAATAACGATATCCACTGCGTGTTTCAACACTCATTGGACCACATACATCAACATGTATCAATTCCAATAAGCCACTAGCCTGCTCCATCATACCGGAAGATGGGGTCTTAGTCATCTTGCCCAAGAGGCATGGTCCGCATGTCTCAACCGATTCGAAATCGACTGAGTCCAAATATCCATTAGCATGTAGTTTCTTCATGCGCTTTACACCAATATGACGTTTGTGGCAGTGCCACAAGAATGTGGTACTATCATTATTAACTTTGTATCTTTGGTACCAACGTTATGAGCATATGTGTTACTACGATCAAGATTCAATAAACCATTCCCATTGGGTGCATGACCATTGGAGGCATTATTCATGTAAACGGAATAACCATTATTCTCTAACTTAAATGAATAACCGTATTGCACTAAACATGATCCAATCATGTTCATGCTCAACGCAAACACCAAATAACTTTTATTTAGGTTCATTACTAATCCCGAAGGTAGAGAAAGCGTGCGATGGTGATCACATCAACCTTGGAAACACTTCCAACACACATCGTCACCTTTCACTTAGCTAGCCTCCATTTATTTCATAGCTTTTATTTCGAGTTGCTAACACTTAGCAACTGAACCGGTATCTTATACCCAAGTGCTACTAGGAGTACTAGCAAGGTACACATCAATAACACGTATATCAAATATACTTCTTTTGACATTGCCAGCCTTCCTATCTACCAAGTATCTAGGGTTGTTTCGCTTTAGCGATCGTCCTCCTCATAATACAAGCACATAGTATCGGGTTTGAGCTCAACCTTGGGTTTCTTCACCAAACCGGAAACTGGCTTGTCATTCCTGAAGTTTTCCCCTTCTTGCCCTTGCCCTTCTTGAAACTAGTGGTTTTCACTTAACCATCAACACTTGATGCTCCTTCTTGATTTCTACCTTCGTGGTGTCAAACAACGCGAATAGCTCAGGGATCATTATCTCCATCCCTGGCATTTTATAGTTCATCACGAAGCTCCAATAGCTTGGTGGCAGTGACTTGGAGAACAGTATTAATCACTATCTTATCTGGAAGATTAACTCCCACTCGATTCAAGTGATTGTAGCACCCAAACAATCTAAACACATGCTCACCGATTGAGCTATTCTCTTTTATCCTGCCGGCAAAGAATCTTGTTGGAGGTCTCATACCTCTCAACACAGGCATGAACCTGAGATCCCAATCTCAGCTCTTAGAATATCTCATATGTTCCGTGACGTTCAAAACGTTTTGAAGCCTCAATTCTAAGCCATAATACATGACGCATTGAACTATCAAGTAGACATCATAAAGTGCATGTCGGATGTTCACAACATTTACAGACAACGCTTGAGGGAGTGGTGCACTAAGCAGTGCATCAAGGACACAAGCCTTCTGTGCAGCAATGAGGAAAATCCTCAGATCACAGACCCAGTCCGCATTATTTCTACCATCATCTTTCAACTTACTTTTCTCTAGGAACGTATCAATAAGACAGGGGATCTATAGCGTGAGCTATCTACAACATAATTTGCAAAGACACTTTTAGACTAAGTTCACATAATCAAATTATTTAATGAACTCCCACTTAGATAGATAGCTCTCTAGTCATCCAAGTGACACATGATCCACGTCAACTAGCCCGTGTCCGATCATCACGTGAGACGGACTAGTCATCCATGGTGAACATCTCCATATTGATCGTATCTTCTATACGACTCATGTTCGACCTTTTGGTCTCCCATGTTCCGAGGCCATGTCTGTACATGCTAGGCTCGTCAAGTCAACCTAAATGTATTGCTTTTGTAAATCTGGCTTACACCCGTTGTATGCGAACGTTAGAACCTATCACACCCGATCATCACGTGGTGCTTCGGAACAACGATCCTTAGCAATGGTGCACAGTTAGGGTGAACACATTTCTTGAAATTTTAGTGAGAGATCATCTTATTTAGCTACCGTCGTTCTAAGCAAATAATATGTAGACATGATAAACATCACATGCAATCAATATAGTGACATGATATGGACAATATCATCTTGCTCCTTTGATCTCCATCTTTGGGGCACCATGATCATCAATGTCACCGGCACGACACCATGATCTCCATCATCGTGTCTTCATGAAGTTGTCTCGCCAACTATTACTTCTACTACTATGGCTAACGATTAGCAATAAAGTAAAGTAATTACATGGCGTTTATGATTGGCACGCAGGTCATACAATAAATTAAGACAACTCCTATGGCTTGTGTCGGTTGTCATACTCATCGACATGCAAGTCGCGAAGCCTATTACAAGAACATGATCAATCTCATACATCACAATGCATCACATCACATCCTTTGTCCATATCACATCACAAGGCATATGCTGCAAAAACAAGTTAGACGTCCTCTAACTTGTTGCAAGTTTTTACGTAGCTGTTATAGGTTTCTAGCAAGAACGTTTCTTACCTACGCCAAAAACCACAATGTGATATGCCAATTGCTATTTATCCTTCATAAGGACCCTTTTTATCGAATCCGATCCGACTAAGGTGGGAGAGACAGACACCTGCTAGACACCTTATGCAACAAGTGCATGTGAGGCGGTGGAACCGATCTCACGTAAGCGTACATGTAAAGTTGGTTCGGGCTGCTTCATCCCACAATACCTTCGAATCAAGATAAGACTAGTAAAGGCAAGAAAATTAACAAGATCCACGCCCATAACAACTTGTGTTCTACTCGTGCATAGATTCTACGCATAGACCTAGCTCATGATGCCACTGTTGGGAGACGTAGTAGTAAATCAAAAAAATTCCTACGTGTTCACCAAGATCCATCTATGGAGAAACCAGCAACGAGTGGGGAGAGTGCATCTTCTACCTTTGAAGATCGCAAAGCGAAAGCATTACTAGAACGCGGTTGGTTAAGTCGTACTTGCAGCGATTCAGATCGCGGTGGATTCCGATCTAAGCGCCGAACAACGGCGCCTCCGCGTTCAACACATGTGCAGCCCGATGACGTCTCCTACGCCTTGATCCAGCAAGGAGGAAGGAGAGGTTGAGGGAGAGCTCCGGCAGCACGACGACGTGGCAATGGTGGAGCTACGTGGTACTCCGGTAGGGCTTCGCCAAGCGCTACGAAGAACGAGGAAGATGAAGGGTAGGGCTGCGCCGGGAAGGAAGAAACTTCTGTTCTTGGTAGCCCCAAAAAACCCACTATATATAGGAGGAGGAGGAGGGAGGGCACAGCCCTAGATGGGATCTGGGCGGCGGCCAGAGAGGGAGAGAGGGGGAGGCGCCCTAGGGTGGGCCTTAGGGCCCATCTACACTAGGGTTTGTCCCCCCTCCCACCTTGCTGCGCCTTGGGCCTTGGTGGGAGGCGCACCAGCCCACCTAGGGGCTGATTCCTTTCCACCTTTGGCCCACGCAGCCCTCTGGTGCTGGTGGCCCCACTTGGTGGACCCCCGGAACCCTTCCGGTGATCCCGGTACGTTACCGGTAATGCCCGAAACACTTCCGGTGACCAAAACCTCACTTCCTATATATGAATCTTTACCTCCAAACCATTCCGGAACTCCTCATGACGTCCAGGATATCATCCGGGACTCCGAACAACCTGTGGTAACCACGTACACTATTTCCCTATAACCCTAGCGTCATCGAACCTTAAGTGTGTAGACCCTACGGGTCCGGGAGACACGTAGACATGACCGAGACACCTCTCCGGTCAATAACCAACAGCGGGATCTGGATACCCATGTTGGCTCCCACATGCTCCATGATGATCTCATCGGATGAACCACGATGTCGGGGATTTAATCAATCCCGTATACAATTCCCTTTGTCCATCGGTATGTTACTTGCCCGAGATTCGATCGTCGATATCCTTATACCTTGTTCAATCTCGTTACCGGCAAGTCTCTTTACTCGTTCCATAATACATCATCCCGTGGCTAACTCCTTAGTCACACTGAGCTCATTATGATGATGTCTTACCGAGTGAGCCCAGAGATACCTCTCCGTCACACGGAGTGACAAATCCTAGTCTCGATTCGTGCCAATCCAAAAGATACTTTTGGGGATACCCATAGTATACCTTTATAGCCACCCAGTTATGTTGTGACATTTGTCACACCCAAAGTATTCCTATGGTGTCCGGGAGTTACACAATCTCATGGTCTATGGAAACGATACTTGACATTAGAAAAGCTTTAGCAGACGAACTACACGATCTTGTGATATGCTTAGGATTGGGTCTTGTCCATCACATCATTCTCCTAATGATGTGATCCCGTTATCAACGACATCCAATGTCCATGGTCATGAAACCGTGACCATCTATTGATCAACGAGCTAGCCAACTAGAGGATCACTAGGGACATGTTGTGGTCTTTGTATTCACACATGGATTACGGTTTCCGGTTAATACAATTATAGCATGAACAATAGACAATTATCATGAACTAGGAAATACAATAATAACCATTTTATTGTTGCCTCTAGGGCATATTTCCAACACTCACGACACAAGTAGCAACATTTACCCTTTACTTTCTTCTCAATTGATTTCTCAACTTGAGGAGCGTTGACTTGGGTCTTCTTGGGAAGTGGACTTTCTTCAACTTGACGTTGAGCATGAGATTGAACTTGTGGCCGCTTCCCTTGTTGCTTGTCACTATGGGGCTTCTTCTTCAATGGGCAAGATCTAACATGGTGCCCTTCTATTTTGCACTTGAAGCAAACAATCTTGGCCGAGTTCTTGACTTGTTCTTGGCCCTTCTTGTTGTTGCTCTTGGACTTCTTCTTCTTATTGGAGTTGAATCCAAGTCCACCTTTGTCATTTGGGGAGTTTTGACCACACAAGATATTGTTGAGTATGGACTTCCCTTCATGACTCTTTTCCAAGTCTTTCTTCAAAGAAGTGACTTGGGCCTTGAGCTCTTTGATTTCCTCTACATGGTTAGTATGAATACAAGTACTAGAGGAAGTATAAGCTTCATCGTTAGAGAAACAAGGCAAGGAAAGTAATTCATCACAAGATGTACCAACATTATGAGTAGATGAACTACGAGGACTAGCACATAGCAATAAAGCATTTCTACTAGATGTGGTGCTAATTTCCACATGAGGATCACTTGATGTTACCTTAGTAGTACTAGCCTCATGAGCTATCTTTAGCAAATTATGAGATACTAGAAGATCGCCATGATATCTAGAAAGCTTTTCATGACTCTCTTCCAATTTCCCATAATTACTAGATAGCAACTTAAGTTCAGCCCTTAGCTCAACATTCTCCTTTAATATGGATGCTTCACAAGAAATAGAGTTAGTAGCACAAGCATCATCATCAACAAGAAGAGGAGAAGGCAACTTGGCAAGCTCTTTAGCATATGAAACTTTAAGTTGAGCATGAGACTCGGTGAGTTCAATGAGCGAACTCTTAGCGACCCTTGAGCCATTTTCGAGGTGCTCACAGTCTTCAAGGAGTTTAACATGTGCAACTTAAAGCTTATCATTGTTAGTTCTAAAATCATTAGCCACCTCGAGAGCTCATTCATGGGATTCCTTTAATCTAGATAATTCTAGAGCAAAGGTCTCCTCAAGAGATTCCTTGGTGGTTTGTTCATTTTCAAGAGCTTTAGATAGCTCCGCGATCTCATTAGCGTAATCACATTCATGAACTTCCATTTTCTCAATGGTGGCCTCATGCTCCTCGAGATGAGCTTCCAACTCCTCAATATATTTTTAGCCCTCAATGGCAATAGACATGATTTCCATGAAGTTGGAACGAGCAATATTATTCTTATGAAGAGCTTTAAAAACCATTTCTCCCTTAAGTTTTAAGGAAGCAATATTATCACTCTCTTCATCATTATCGTCAACATCATCATCATGAGATATATTGGGATTCAAAGTAGAGATACCCTTGAAGCCTTAGCCATAAGGCAAAAGTGGGAAACAACAGATGATGATGTAGGATCCCTTGAAGCACCATTCAAGACCACCTCTTGTTCCATGGAGTCTTGGGTGTCCTCTACATTGTTAGCATAACAACTCGAGGACATAGATACATTTTTATCATGGCAACAAGATATAGCAAGCATATCAACATGAGATTTAGTCAAGCTATTTGTACATGATATGCAAGGACTATGAACACAAGCATGTGAAACATTTAAAGTGCTTGAGGTGTTAATGTCCAAAGATGAAGCATTGCAATAAGATAGTGAAGAAGGATTATCAATAATAAGCCACTATTATCATTACAATGATCATCACTACTCACCATATAATTACCTTTTGGCAATCCACATGTAGGTGAAGTAGAAGAAGTTGAGAAGACAATACGACCGGAGGTGGAGGGAGAACAATCATCCCTACAAATCTTGGACACACCATATTTGTCTTGAAGCTTTGTCCACAACTCATGAGCATCCCGTAATGGCATGAGTTCAAATATAACTACATTGCTCAAAGCATCAAAAAGCACATTATAAACTTGAGCATTGAGATAAGAGTTTTTCTCATCCTCTAAAGATATGTGTTGAGAATCCTTTGGGGGAGAAAAACCCATATCTACAATTCGCTCTAAATTTGGGTCCATGACCCTATAGAGATTAAGCATGCGAATTACCCAAACATCAAAATTTGTGCCATTGAAACTAAGAGTGTTAGAGAATCCTAATCCCTTAGTCGACATCCTTACTCTTTAGGTTGTTAAACGTAATAATGACAGACCTCGCTCTGATACCAATTGAAAGGACGTGGATGTCGCCTAGAGAGGGGTGAATAGGTGCTTTAAAATAATTATGGTTTAGGCTTGAACAAATATGGAATAACACTATCATTTAATTAGTCAAGCACAAAACCAAAAACAACTAGGATCACCTATGTGCACCAACAACTTATGCTAAGCAAGATATACAACTAAGTGATAGCAAGATATATAACAAGAAACAATATGGCTATCACAAAGTAAAGTGCATAAGTAAAGGGGCTCGGGTAAGAGATAACTGAGGCACACAGAGACGACGATGTATCCCGAAGTTCACACCCTTGCGGATGCTAATCTCCGTTCGGAGCGGTGTGGAGGCATAATGCTCCCCAAGAAGCCACTAGGGTCACCGTAATCTCCTCACGCCCTCGCACATTGCAAGATGCCGTGATTCCACCAAGGGACCCTTGTGGGTGGTCACCGAACCCGTACAAACAAGGTTGGAGCAATCTCCACAACTTGATTGGAGGCTCCCAACGACACCACGAAGCTTCACCACAACAGATTGTGGCTCCGAGGTGACCTCAAATGCTTGGGGCAATCTCCACAACCTAATTGGAGACCTCGAAGCTTGCCCGGGGCTTTTCACCACAATGATTGAGCTCCAAGGCACCACCAACCGTCTAGGGCGCCAAAGCACCCAAGAGGAACAAGCTTCTCAACTTCTCACTTCCACATATCACCATGGAGAACTCAAACCTATGCACCAAATGCAATGGCAAGGGCACATGGAGTGCCCAAGTCCTTCTCTCCCAACTCCCACCAAAGCAACTAATGCTAGGGAGGAAATGAGAGGAAGAATGAAGAAGAACACCAAGAACTCCAAGATCTAGATCCAAGGGGTTCCCCTCACTTAGAGGAGAAAGTGATTGGTGGAAATGTGGATCTAGATCTCCTCTCTCTTTTCCCTCAAGAACTAGCAAGAATCATTGGAGGGATTGAGAGTTAGCAAGCTCGAAGAAGGTCAACAATGGGGGAAGAACACGGGCTCAAGAGATAAGGTTCAATGGGGAATAAGACCCCTTTTTATAGGTGGGGAAAAATCCAACCGTTATGCTCACAGCCCGCACAGAGTGGTACTACCACTCCAAGGAGCGGTACTACCGTAATGGGTAGCGGTACTACCGCAATGGGTAGCGGTACTACTGCTTGCAAGCGGTACTAAAAAAATACATCCGTGCCTACCACCGGTGGACAAAACACGAGATTTTGGTCCGGAGCGGTAGTACCGCTGTTGGAGCCGCGGTAGTACCGCTCCGGAGCGATAGTAAACAATTATATCCGTTCTGGCCGCGGTAGTACCACTGCAGCCTTTTAAGAACATCAAAACTACCACAACTTTTGCAAACGGACTCCGAATTCAATGAAACAAAGTTTGTTGGAAAGCTAAAGACATGGGCTAACACAATATTGATTGAAATATCAATAAGAAGCAAATGAGAAAAGGCTCATAAGAAAATGGTGAGAACCCTTCCGCGAATAAGACCAGTGAAACCTCAACCACCGAAAACGCAATAGACGAAGCATATGAAATCCGTTTTCGATGTACTAGAGCTTCTCACAAAGATAAACACAAGCTCAAGAACCCACATAGAGAAAATCCAACCAAGAACCAAGAAAGATGATGATGCCAAGAATGCAATGGTTTGAGCTCTCAACGAACGATACGATCAAGCTACTCACTTGAGAGCACCCTTGATAGTACGGCAATGAATCCTATAACCCGGTATCTCAACTACCACCATGAGACCGGTAAAATAGAAAACCATATCAAGGTCAAACCTTAGCCTTGCGCATAGTCCACTTGAGCTAGATGATGACGATCTTGACTTCCTCAAGATGGACCACCTTTCTTGATTGCATTGGCTTGATGAAGGCTAGATGATTGCTCCCCCATACTCTACTAGGGGTGAGCCACTCTTCGGCACATCTTCAAAAGTCCATTTTCACCACAATGAACGATGAGCCTCAAGCATGATCTCTCCGTGATGCTTCACTTGAGCTTGCACACCGTAACCTTGATAATGATCACCACTTGATGTCATCTTCCATGGGTTGTATGGGATCTTCCTCTTGATGCAATCCCATGGAAATATGCCTAACCCCACAAAGAACTCTCACAAGGAACATGGGTTAGTACACAAAGCGTAATGGACAATGCTTACCATACTATGGGATCACTTGATCCCTCTCGGTACATCTTGCACGCTTTGTGTGTTGATCACTTGATTCACTCTTTGACTTAGTCTTGATCAACCTTGTATCTTATATTCTCTCTTCATAAAGATGATGTCTTGAAGGTAATCATGAATGCTCACACAATCTCCTTCTTTAAGACATGCTTGCAATAAGCTCAACCCTCACATGACTAATCTCTGGATAAACCTTGAATACCACCTTGGTCATCATATAAACTCCATGAAACCCAACAGATGGACTTCAAGAAGTGCCTATGGACAAATCCTTCGAATATAACTCAAGGCAACCATTAGTCCATAGGGTGTCATCAATTACCAAAACCAGACATGGAGAAATATGTTCTCACAGCTGGCCCCCGCCCCCGGCGCCCTCGCTCCCCCAGCGAACGAGGCGAGCCTAATCGGTAGTGTCGTGTGCCTCGTGTTGGGTCATGCTACGTGTCGGCACACGAGTAGTCATGTCGTGCCGGGCTAGCCCGCGTGCTAAGGGTGGTGGTCCTGCCACGGCCCAAGGCAGGTTGCGTGCCTGCCGTGACCCGATTAGCGTGTGACGGACCTGGTGTTGGGAGACGTAGTAGTAAATCAAAATTTACCTACGTGTTCACCAAGATCCATCTATGGAGAAACCAGAAACGAGTAAGGGGAGAGTGCATCTTCATACATTTGAAGATCGCAAAGCGGAAGCGTTACAAGAACGCGGTTGGTGGAGTCATACTCATAGCGATTTAGATCGAGGTCGACTCCGATCTTAGCGCCGAACAATGGCGTCTCCGCGTTCAACACACGTGCAGCCCGGTGACGTCTCCTACACCTTGATCCAACAAGGAGGAAGGAGAGGTTGAGGGAGAGCTCCGGCAGCACGACGGCATGGTGAGGGTGGAGCTGCATGGTCTCCGACAAGGCTTCGCCAAGCACCGCGGAGAACGAGGAAGAGGAAGGTTAGGGCTGCGCCGAGAGAGAGAACTCGTCTGTATGGCAGCCCAAAACCCTCCACTATATATAGGAGGAGGAGGAGGGAGGGCGCAGCCCTAGGGTTCCCACCCTAGGGGCTGTGGCCGGCCCTAGATTGTCCATCTGGCTGGCGGCCAGAGAAGGAGAGGGGAGGGCACAGCCCTAGGTGGGCCTTAGGCCTATCTGGGCCTAGGGTTTCCCCTCCCTCCCACCTTTCCTGCGCCTTGGGCTAGGGTGGAGGGCGCACCAGCCCACTCTGGGGCTGGTCCCTTCCACTCTCGGCCCATGCAGCCCTCTGGGGCTGATGGCCCCACTTGGTGGACCCCCGGAACCCTTCCGGTGGTCCCGGTACGTTACCGGTAATTCCCGAAACACTTCCGGTGGCCAAATCCTCACTTCCTATATATCATTCTTTACCTCCAAACCATTCCGGAACTCCTTGTGACATCCGAGATCTCATCCGGGACTCCGAACTACCTTCGGTAACCACGTAACATCATCGAACCTTAAGTGTGTAGACCCTACGGGTTCGGGAGACACGTAGACATGACCGAGACACCTCTCTGATCAATAACCAACAACGGGATCTAGATACCCATGGTGGATCCCACATGCTCCACGATGATCTCATCGGATGAGTCACGATGTTGGGGATTCAATCAATCCCGTATACAATTCCCTTTGTCTACCGGTATGATACTTTCCCGAGATTCGATCGTCAGTATCCCCATACCTCGTTCAATCTCATTACCGACAAGTCTCTTTACTCGTTCCGTAACACATCATCTCGTGGCTAACTCCTTAGTCACATTGAGCTCATTATGTTGATGTCTTACCGAGTGAGCCCAGAGATACCTCTCCGTCACACGGAGTGACAAATCCCAGTCTTGATTCGTGCCACCACAACAGACACTTTCGGAGATACCCATAGTGTACCTTTATAGCCACCCAGTTACGTTGTGACGTTTGGCACAGCCAAAGTATTCCTACGATATCCGGGAGTTGCACAATCTCATGGTCTAAGGAAACAATACTTGACATTGGAAAAGCTTTAGCAGACGAACTACACGATCTTGTGCTATGCTTAGGATTGGGTCTTGTACATCACATCGTTCTCCTAATGATGTGATCCCGTTATCAATGACATCCAATGTCCATGGTCATGAAACCGTGACCATCTATTGATCAATGAGCTAGCCAACTAGAGGCTCACTAGGGACATGTTGTGGTCTATGTGTTCACACATGTATTATGGTTTCTGGTTAACACAATTATAGCATGAACAGTAGACAATTATCATGAACAAGGAAATACAATAATAACCATTTTATTATTGCCTCTAGGGCATATTTCCAATAGTCTCCCACTTGCACTAGAGTCAATAATCTAGTTACATTGTGATGAATCGAACACCCATAGCATTCTGGCGTTGATCATGTTTGGCTCGTGAGAGAGGTTTAGTCAACGAATCTGTGACATTTAGATCTGTATGTACTTTACAAATATCTATATCTCCCTACTGAATGTAATCACGGATGGAGTTGAAGTGGCGCTTGATGTGTCTTGTCTTCTTGTGAAACCTGGGCTCCTTCGCAAGGGCAATAGCTCTAGTGTTGTCACGGAATAGAGTCATCGGGCCCGACGCATTGGGTATCACTCCTAGGTCGGTGATGAACTCCTTCATCCAGACTCCTTCCTTTGTTGCTTCGGAAGCAGCTATGTACTCCGCTTCACATGTAGATGCCATCACGACTCTTTGCTTGCTACTGCACCAGCTGACTGCCCCTCCGTTCAAAACATACATGTATCCGGTTTGCGACTTGGAGTCGTCCGGATCTGTGTCGAAGCTAGCATCGACGTAACCCTTTACTACGAGCTCTTCGGCACCTCCATATACGAGAAACATGTCCTTTGTCCTTTTCAGGTACTTCAGGATATTCTTGACCGCTGTCTAGTGTTCCGCTCCGGGATCACTTTGGTACCTCCCTACCAAACTTATGGCAAGGTTCACATCAGGTCTGGTACACAACATGACATACATAATAGAGCCTATGGCTAAAGCATAGGGGATGACACACATCTCTTCTCTATCCTTTGTTGTGGTCGGGCATTGAGTCGTACTCAATCTCACACCCTATAACACAGGCAAGAACCCCTTCTTGGACTGATCCATATTGAACTTCTTCAATATCTTGTCAAGGTATGTGCTTTGTGAAAGACCTATGAGGCGTCTCGATCTATCTCTATAGGTCTTGATGCCTAATATGTAAGCAGCTTCTCCAAGGTCCTTCATTGAAAAACATTTATTGAAGTAGGCCTTTACACTTTCCAAGATTTCTATATCATTTCCCATCAACAATATGTCATCCACATATAATATGAGAAATGCTACAGAGCTCCCACTCACTTTCTTGTAAATACAGGGTTCTCCATAAACCTGTATAAATCCAAACACTTGAATCACCTCATTAAAGAGAATGTTCAAACTCCGAGATGCTTGCACCAGCCCATAGATGGAGCGCTGGAGCTTGCATACTTTGTTAGCATCTTTAGGATCGACAAGACCTTCCGGCTGCATCATATACAGTTCTTCCTTAAGGAAGCCATTAAGGAATGCCGTTTTGACGTCCATTTTCCAGATCTCATAATCATAAAATGCGGGAATTGCTAACATGATTCGGACAGACTTCAGCATCACTACAGGTGAGAAAGTCTCATCGTAGTCAACTCCTTGAACTTGTCGATAACCCTTAGCGACAAGCCGAGCCTTATAGACGGTCACATTACCATCCGCATCAGTCTTCTTCTTAAAGATCCATTTATTTTCAATGGCTTGCTTATCATCAGGCAAGTCCACCAAAGTCCATACTTTGTTCTCATACATGGATCCTATCTCGGATTTCATGGCTTCAAGCCATTTGTTGGAATCCGGGCACGCCATCGCTTCTTCATAGTTCGAAGGTTCACCGTTGTCGAACAACATGATCTCCAGGGTAGGGTTGCCGTACCACTCTGGTGCGGAACGTGTCCTAGTGGACCTTCGAAGCTCAATAGTAACTTGATCTGAAGTTTCATGATCATCGTCATTAACTTCCTCTCGAACCGTGTAGGCTCCACGGAAACAACTTCCCGTGTTGCGCTACTCTCCGGTTCGAGTGGAGGTACGATTACCTCATCAAGTTCTATTTTCCTCCCACTTACTTCTTTCGAGAGAAACTCTTTCTCAAGAAAGGATCCATTCTTGGCAACAAAGACTTTGCCTTCGGATCTGAGGTAGAAGGTATACCCAATAGTCTCTTTGGGACATCCCATGAATACGCACTTTTCCGCTTTGGGTTCGAGCTTCTCAGGTTGAAGTTTCTTCACATAAGCATCGCATCCCCAAACTTTTGGAAACAACAAGTTAGGTTTCTTTCCAAACCATAATTCATACGGTGTCGTCTCAACGGACTTTGACGGTGCCCTATTTAAAGTGAATGCAGCAGTCTCTAATGCATATCCCCAAAATGATAGCGGTAAGTCGGTAAGAGACATCATAGATCGCACCATATCCAATAGAGTGCGATTACGACGTTCAGACACACCATTTCACTGAGGTGTTCCAGGCGGCATGAGTTGTGAAACAATTCTACATTTCCTTAGGTGCGTGCCAAAATCGTGACTTAAATATTCTCCGCCACGATCAGATCGTAGGCACTTTATTTTCCTGTCATGTTGATTCTCTATCTCACTCTGAAATTCCTTGAACCTTTCAAAGGTTTCAGGCTTGTGTTTCATTAAGTAGACATACCCATATCTGCTCAAGTCATCAGTGAGGGTGAGAACATAACGGTAGCCACCGCGAGCCTCGACGCTCATTGGACTGCATACATCGATATGTATTATCTCCAACAAGTCAGTTGCTCGCTCCATTGTTCCAGAGAACGGAGTCTTGGTCATCTTGCCCATGAGGCATGGTTCGCACGTGTCAAATGATTCAAAATCAAGAGACTCCAAAAGTCCATCAGCATGGAGCTTCTTCATGCGTTTGACACCAATATGACCAAGGCGGCAGTGCCACATGTAAGTGGGACTATCGTTATCAACCTTACACTTTTTGCTACCCACACTATGAACATGTGTAACATCATGTTCGAGATTCATCAAAAATAAACCATTGACCAGCGGGGCATGACCATAAAACATTTCTCTCATATAAATAGAACAACCATTATTCTCAGATTTAAATGAGTAGCCATCTTGCATCAAACGAGATCCAGATACAATGTTCATGCTCAAAGCTGGTACTAAATAACAATTATTGAGGTTTAAAACTAATCCCGAAGGTAGATGTAGAGGTTGCATGCCGATGGCGATCACATCGACCTTGGAACCATTCCCGACACGCATCGTCACCTCGTCCTTTGCCAGTCCCCGCTTATTCCGCAACTCCTGCTTGGAGTTACAAATGTGAGCAACTGCACCGGTATCAAATACCCAGGAGCTACTACGAGCGCTGGTAAGGTACACATCAATAACAAGTATATCACATATACCTTTAACGTTGTCGGCCTTCTTACCCGCTAAGTACTTGGGGCAGTTCCGCTTCCAGTGACCGGTACCCTTGCAATAAAAGCACTCAGTCTCAGGCTTGGGTCCATGCTTGTTCTTCTTCCCGGCAACTTGCTTATCGGGCTCGGCAACAGCTTTGCCGTCCTTCTTGAAGTTTCTTACCCTTGCCTTTCTTGAAACTAGTGGTCTTATTCACCATCAACACTTGATGCTCCTTTTTGATCTCGACCTCCGCTGATTTCAGCATCCAGTACAACTTAGGAATGGACTTCTCCATACCCTGCATGTTGTAGTTCATCACAAAGCTCTTGTAGCTAGGTGGAAGCAACTGGAGGATTCTGTCAATGACCGAGTCATCCGGGAGATTAACTCCCAGCTGCTTCATACCACAATACTGCCGAATCAAGATAAGACTAGTAGTGGTAAGCAAATTAACAAGATCGACACCAACAACAACTTTGTGTTCTACTCGTGCATAGATTCTACGCATAGACCTAGCTCATGATGCCACTGTTGGAAGACATAGTAGTAAATCAAAATTTTCCTACGTGTTCACCAAGATCCATCTATGGAGAAACCAGCAACGAGTAAGGGGAGAGTGCATCTTCATACCTTTGAAGATCGCAAAACGGAAGCATTACAAGAACGCGGTTGGTGGAGTCGTACTTGCGGCGTTTCAGATCGCGTTGGACTCCGATCTTAGCGCCGAACAACGGCGCCTCCGCGTTCAACACATGTGCAGTCCGGTGATGCATCCTACGCCTTGATCCACCAAGGAGGAAGGAGAGGTTGATGGAGAGCTCCGGCAACACGAAGACGTGGTGACGGTGGAGCTGCGTGGTCTCCGGCCGGGTTTCGCCAAGCACCACGGAGAACGAGGAAGAGGAAGGGTAGGGCTGCGCCAAGAGAGAGAGAGAACTCGTGTGATGGCAGCCCCAAAACTCTTCACTATATATAGGAGAAGGAGGAGGGAGGGCGCAGCCCTAGGGTTCCCACCCTAGGGGCTGCGGCCAGCCCTAGATTGGCCATCTGGCCAGCGGCCAGAGAGGGAGAGGGGAGGGCGCAGCCCTAGGTGGGCCTTAGGCCCATCTGGGCCTAGGGTTTCCCCTCCCTCCCACCTTTCCTGCGCCTTGGGCCAGGGTGAAGGGTGCACCAGCCCAGTCTGGGGCTGGTCCCTTTCACTCTCGGCCCACGCAGCCCTCTGGGGCTGATGGCCCCACTTGGTGGACCCCCGGAATCCTTCCGATGGGCCCGGTACATTACCAGTAATCCCCGAAACACTTCCGGTGGCCAAATCCTCACTTCCTATATATCATTCTTTACCTCCGAACCATTCCAGAACTCCTCGTGACGTCCGAGATCTCATCCGGGACTCCGAACTACCTTTGGTAACCAAGTACACTATTTCCCTATAACCCTAGCGTTATCGAACCTTAGGTGTGTAGACCCTACGGGTTCAGGAGACACGCAGACATGACTGAGACACCTCTCCAGTCAATAACCAACAGCGGGATCTGGATACCCATGTTGGCTCCCACATGCTCCACGATGATCTCATTGGATGAACCACGATGCCGGGGATTCAATCAATCCTGTATACAATTCCCTTTGTCTACCGGTATGATACTTGCCCGAGATTTGATCGTTGGTATCCCCATACCTTGTTCAATCTCGTTACCGGCAAGTCTCTTTACTCGTTCCGTAACACATCATCATGTGGCTAACTCCTTAGTCACATTGAGCTCATTATGATGCTGTCTTACCGAGTGGGCCCAGAGATACCTCTCCGTCACATGGAGTGACAAATCCCAGTCTCGATTCGTGCCAACACAACACACACTTTCGGGGATCCTATAGTGTACCTTTATAGCCACCCAATTACGTTGTGACGTTTGGCACACCCAAAGTATTCCTACGGTATCCAGGAGTTGCACAATCTCACGGTCTAAGGAAACGATATTTGACATTGGAAAAGCTTTAGCAGACAAACTACACAATCTTGTGCTATGCTTAGGATTGGGTCTTGTCCATCACATCATTCTCCTAATGATGTGATCCATTTATCAACGACATCCAATGTCCATGGTCATGAAACCGTGACCATCTATTGATCAATGAGCTAGCCAACTAGAGGCTCACTAGGGACATGTTGTGGTCTATGTGTTCACACATGTATTATGGTTTCCGGTTAACAAAATTATAGCATGAACAGTAGACAATTATCGTAAACAAGGAAATACAATAATAACCATTTTATTATTGCCTCTAGGGCATATTTCCAGCACTTGGCCCGTAGCATATCGTGTCGCCGTGCTTCTGGGCCGGCCCCAAAAGCACGACCCATTTGGCTAGGCTTTAGATGGGCTTTGGTGATTGTATATGGTGCGCCCCAACCTGAGTTTAAACCTGATTTCCTCGCAAATTTGGTGAGAATCTGTGTGGATGAAAGGTTACCTATTCTTGTTAGGAGAGACTTCAGTATCATTAGAAGGCAGGAAGAGAAAAATAATGACAACTTCAATGGAAGATTGTCATTCATGTTTAACATGATCATTGAGAGTCTCGAGTTGAGGGAGATTGACCTCACTAGTAGAAAATTCACATGGGCTAATACATTACCGGTCCCTGCATATGAGAAGTTGGGACGGGTTCTCACCAGTGTTGAGTGGGAATAGAAGTTTCCTTTGGTAACAGTTCATTCATTACAAAGAGCCATTTATGATCATACACCGCTACTGGTCAATTCCAGGGAAGCGACCCATGTGGGAAAATATATATTTTCTCTTTCGATTTGGATGGTTCGAGAGGGAAGGCCTCATGGATCTCATTGCTACACAATGGGCCAGGAAGTCTGGTGGTTCCTCTAGTGTTGATAGATGGCAAAACAAAATTAGACACTTCCGCCAGTTATTGAGAGGATGGGCCAAGAATGAAAGTGGTTTATATAAAGTGGAAAAAGAGAGACTCATACAACTTATTAATGAGCTACATGTGAAAGCTGACTCTACAATTCTTAATATGTCGAATCAGACTACTAAGAATGGGGTTGAGAAGAAGCTGAAGGCTCTTCTAAGAGAGGAGGAGATGAAGTGGGCGCTTAGAGCGAAGGTGACTAATGTCATCCAAGAGGGTGATAACACCCAGTTTTTTCACATGATAGCAAATGGGAAACATAGAAAGAAGAAAATAATTCAACTTGAACAGGATGAGGGTACAATTGTAGGGCATGGGAACCTAAAATTGTATATCTCCAATTATTATAAGAAGCTTTTTTGGAGCCCCCAAAGAAAATTGTGTCACTAGATGAGAGCGAAACTGGGGACATACCTCAGCTCAACTTAGACGAGAATGAGGTGTTGTTTGGTCCTGTCACTAAGAAAGAGGTGTTTGATGCAATAGCACAAATGAAAAAGAATAAGGCCCCTGGACCGGATGGGTTCCCGACAGAATTCTACAAGAAATGTTGGCTATTATAAAGGGAGATCTCATGCCTATGTTCCATGACTTGTTTAAAAGACACATGTAGTTGTTTCACCTAAACTTTTGAACAATAACGTTGTTGCCAAAGAAGGTGGAGGTTGTGCACATTGAGAAGTTCAGGCCAATATGTGTCGTCGTTTTCTCACGACAGATGCCATAGGGCGGCTTATCGTAGGTGGTTGGGGCCGAAGGACGCCGACGGGCTCCGGGTGCAATATTGGGCACAAGCGGTGATGACACATGATGTACCCAGGTTCAGGGCCCTCCGAAGGAGGAAATACCCCTAGTCTTGCTTGGTTTAGTTGGATGGATGGGTATAGATACAATGGTGTTCCTAGAGCTATATCTAGAGGAGGAAGAAGGGGCAGCCAGCTCCTCTTCCCTCACTGCTAGAAGGGATGGTGTGTGTGTAGAGATGATCGTCCGTCCCCGTTGCATGGGGGGCTCGGGGGGTTTTATAGGCCAACCCCCTGGCTCTTATAATATGCTCTAAGTACAAAGGTGGGGGGACCCGGCTGGCAGTCTCTCCGGCTGGCCTGAGGGTCCTGCCATTCGTGTCATCTCGTCGTTGGTGGGGTCCGCCGGCCAAGTGGTCCCATCTCCCGTTGGGGCCCGCCAGCCGGCTCTGCGATTGGCCCTCGCCCACCAGCCGCAGCACGGGCCGCCCGGGAGGACGTCGTCTAGCGCCAGCCGGCCGAAGTCTCTGGTACGGCCGGTCGTGCTGTATCCACGCCGAGGTAAGTAATCGAGTGGCAAGGGCGTGTCGGCACTATTCCCATGCCCAATCGCGCTTGCCAAGGTCAGCGGCCGGGACGGTTGGACTGTATCCACGCGCTGCAGTGCATCAGCAGCCACTGTAGCCACAGGGCCGCCCGTCGTGTCGGTCGCGTCGTGTCGTCGTACCCGCGCATAGAGGGACGGGACGTCACATGTCCACCCCAAGGTCAACGGAAGAGCCGGCCCGGATGCAGTCGTCCACGCCCAGCCGGCCGAGGGTCCAGCCGGCTCCTCGACCACCCATCCGGGGCGCCAGCCGGCACTGGCTTGTGCCAGACGTCCTCTAGCCGTCCATGGCGAGTCAGCCGCCTAGTTATTCTTTGAAGCGAAAGCGGGAAGACCCTGTTGCTTTGGCCTACCTAGGGGTAATAACCCCGTCAGTAGTCCCCGAAGCCAGCGGGGGCCGCGTGTGGCAGAGGTGGGGAGCCGACGGCTGCCCCTCAGCGATACCCGCCTCCGGCTCGAAGGCGAAAGGGCAGCCAGGTCGGTCGTCGGTCCCGACACCTTGGCTTCTGGCATGCCGCCCCGGGACCCATGCAGACACGCTGGACGCCATGCAGCAAGTGATGATGCCACGGGTCCCACGCACGCAGGGAGACGGGACGTTGCCTGGGCCTAGCCCGCTAGGACCCCAGGCGTAGCCCAGTAGGCCTCGAGGCGCAAGCCGGGATCCTCTGCGCCCCGAAGCGGCCGTTACAACCTGGGGCCAGCCATGCACACGCGGAGTTTCTGGGGGAGTGGGCGTAGTTAATCCCACGTCCCCCGGTCGTGGCCTCCCCTATAAAAGGAGAGGAAGGGCAGGGGCAGAGATACCCGCATCTCACTCGCCCCCTCGCTGCTCGTCCTTGTTGCTTCCTTGCCTTCCCCACGCGACACCGCGCCCGAACGCGCAATCGAGCTCGCACGCCGCACCGCCACCACGATGGCTGATGGACGTGGCGGGAGCTGGACTGGCTCCATCGTGGTCGAGGCGGACATCGCCGAGCTCCGCCGCGCGCACATGCTGCCGCCGGAGGAGCGGGTGGTCGCACGCGCGCCGGGTGACGAGATGGCGCCGGCGCCATAGCCGGTGGAGCACGTCGTGTTCCTCTGGCACTTCTCTCGGGGCTTCGAGCTCCCGGTTAGTATCTTCTTTCACCACCTCCTTGATACTTTCGAGCTCCATCCGCATAACCTCGGCTCGAACTCAATTATGTACCTCTCCGCCTTCGTGACGTTGTGCAAGGGGTACCTCGGCATTCTTCCCTTCATCGAACTCTTCAATGCTCTTTTCTACCTCAAGCCTTTGAAAAGCGATGCCTGCGAGGGCACGGTGGTGTGCTGCCGCGGCGTCGCTCGCTTTCCCCCCTCTCTCTTATTGACTCCGTCAAGGGGTGGCACCGAACGTTCTTCTACGTGAAGAACGCCGACCCGAGGACGGACTACATCTGGTTGCCGCCTTTTGAAGACAGACAGTCCACCCAGTTAAACTGGCTGGGGGCTGCCCCGCACGGCATGGCCCTACAGGAGCTTGGTCGACTCACGCAGCTGAAGAGATCCAAGGGGCTGGTCGCTGCCGACCTGGTGGCGGCCTTTATCTCGCATCGGATGTCACCCCTCCAGCTGAGGCCGCACCAGATCTGTGACATGTCCGACCGGCGCGACCCCTGTCGGCTGTCCACCGTCGAGCTGACGCCGGCTCAGGTGGCGAAGCGGGTGAACACCCTTACGACGTTCAAGCTGAAGCCCGCCTCGTGGTCCTTCGGCATGAAACTGTATGACCGCATCAACCGGCCTCCCTTGGTGAGTTTTTCATCGAGGCGGTTTCTTCTTTGTCTGATACTTCCTAGCCGGCAACCGGCTGGAGTGCTTACTTTGATGTGCTGACCATAGCTGCTGGTACGACAGAATACGCCGGATGGCCCGCATCCTCAGATCTTCGAGGCAGAGCGTGAAAACTCCGACTTCGAAGACTACCAGACGGGAGGCCCCCCGGAGGAGGGGGTGGACTTCTCGGGAGGAGTCAACGAGCCCGTAGACCCGCAAACCGGTGCCCCCAGCGGAGCCGGAGGTCCAACGCGGCCGGGGAGCCCAGCGGAGGGGGTGAGTTCCCTCTTGCCCCCACGATCAGGGACTGGTCGGACGACAACGACGATGATGAATTAATGATTCTAAATGAGCCTCCTCTCTTAGCACGCTAGGGTCGAAGAAGCGAGGAGCGGACGGCTCAAGCCCCGGCGGCCGGAGCGGCCGGCCGGGGGAAGAGGCCGGCTCACGGGGGCCGGCGGCCCCGCTGCCCGGCCCGAAGCGGGTGAAGGTGGTCGCGCGGAAGCTGCCGCCACGTGCCAAGCGGGCCTTGCCCCTTGTCATCGGGTAAGGCTTTTTCTTTATGTGAGTTTTCTTCCGGGTCGCCAGCCGGTGAGTAACCAATTCTTGGGCGCTGAAGTGATCCCATCGAGCTCCATGAGGAGGAGCCGGAGGGGGAGCTGACGGATGTCGCCAGTCGGCTGGCCCACGAGCACATGGCCACCCAGTGGGAGGAGAAGAGGAGGCTCACGGAGCTGCGAGCCTCCAAGTCCGGGACATGAGGAGGGGCCTTGCACTCCGGAACCTCGAGCAGCCGAAGGCGGAGGAGGTCGGTGGATCCTCCACGGGTGTCGGACTCGGCAGCGGAGTCAACCCGCATGTTGAGGCCTCCGTCGAGCGATCCATGAGGGGCGGCTATGAACCCGCCAGCACCTCCGCCCATGCGGGAGACGACCCAGGGGAGGGCGGCGACGACGGAGCCGGCTCCCAAGGCGGCCCGGCCTGAGGTGCTGGAGGCGACCCCACCTACGGCCGAGTCGGCCCGGGCCGAGATGTCGGAGGTCCCGGCGGCCCCGGAGGCGGCATCGGAGGCGGCGCTAGAGGCGGCAACCATGGGGGTGGGGGCGCCCTTCATCGCGATCGATGTGCCGGAGCGGCAAGAAGCGGAGGCAGAGACGGCGTTGGGCGGAGGGCCGACAGGAAGCGACTCCCGCACCCTTGCCATTGTCAACCCGCCCCTGGCGGCTGGTGCCATGGCGAGTCCGGGCGGCAGCGGCGGCCGGACTAGGAGGCCCCTGCGATCGATGCAAGAGGTGCTCCGAGACTGGGAAGCGCTGGCGAGCGCATTAGCCCCGCTGCGCCCCTAGGCAGGAGGCCCAGTCCCTTCCTTTGCGGACTTGGGGAATGTCCTGGACCGGTGCCGGCAGGAGCTGGCCTGGTTCTCGGAGGCGGCAGACGCCACCCTACAGCGTGCGGAGGTAAGCCGACTGTTTTGACTTAGAATTTTCAGTGGGGGCACGTGAGCACACCCACTGGGTATAGCCCCCGAGATGCGGGCCGACTGACCAGCTGACGGGCAGCCGGGCCAGAACTCTTTTGAGCGTGTCTTGACCTTTGCCTTTTTGTGGCAGGAAGGAACCTCCCTCCAGCAGAAGCTAGTCGCGGAGGCGGTCGCCATCCATGATCGCGGCAAATACGGCTTCTACCGCCTGGAGGAGGAGTTGGCTCGCGTGCAAGGTCAGTTGCACTTCACAGGAGGGGCACATAGCCCCCGGGAGTCGGCTAACGCCTATCGTGTCTTGCAGGTGAGCTGGCCACCCTTCGGGAGGAGACGACCAGGCTTGTCTCCGAGCGGGATCGGTTGGCGTGAGACGTCCAGGCGGCCACGCAGGAGACGGACCGGCTGGCCGCACTGCTGGTAGATGGGGAGGCAGCCCGGGACCGGCTCAAGGCCGAGGCGGCGAAGGAGGAGGCGGCCCGGGACCGGCTCAAGACCAAGGCGGCAAAGGAGGTGGCGGCCCGGGAGGTGACCGTCAAGGAGGCGGCTAACGCCGCCCTTCAAGGTGAGGTGACCCGCCTCGAGAGAACGCTCGAGGAGGTCAAGGGTTCCCTCGCCACCTCGGAGGCGGCCCTAGCGTCGGAGCACAAGGCGGCGCTCAACTTCGCCCTTGGGGTGGACGACGCGATCGAAGGTAGGTGTTGGTTTTCTCTTCCCCAGCCGGTTGCTTTTCCCTTTGCCGTTTCTCGTGTTTCAACTTGCCTTTCTTTCCTTCTCTTCTTCTTTCTTCCAGGGCACTTCTCGGAAACTCAGCGCCGCGCTGCGCGCGCCATTGAGGAGCACCGGGAGTACTTTCGGGAGTGCGGTCGCTCCATCGAGGAGGATGTCTCATGGGACGTGGATGAGATCGGGCTCGCCACCGAGATGCGGATGACCCATCTTGAGCGGAGTGTGGAGCGGCTCAAGACCGCCAGCAAAGTGATCATCGCCGCACTGTGGCCGGGCCGCAGGGGAGCTTCGACGCACCGCGTGGCTCAGTGGCTGGAGCACGCCATCCCCCGCCTCGAAGCCTAGAAGGCGCCGGCTGCCCGAGCCGAGGTGCAGATGGCGCTCTAGTTTGTCACGTCGTGGTACCGCGGCATGGATCTAGGCCGGCTGGCGACCATGCGGGACGTGTCGGCCGCAGAGCGGGAGGCCCACGAGCTGGCCCTTGTCCACCGGGCCAATGAGCTCACGTCGTATGTCAACGCGGACGAGTTCCTGCCGGCCCTTAGCGAGGATGGTGAGTCGCTGTCCGAGGACTCCTTCGGCATCCCCCAAGGCCTGGCGGATGATGAAGTTGCCGACGAGAGCACCGACTCGAGCGGCGAGATGGCCGAGACCGAGGATCCCACCTCGAAGGCCAAGGAGGCCGCCCTGAAGGCCACGACTACCTCTGAGGCGAGAGCCGAGCCGCCCAGCGACGCACCGGCTAGGGGCACGCCGGCTGGCGACGTGCCGGCGGCCTGAGCCCCCGGGCGTTTTTTATCTTTCTCTTTTTTCTCCCTGCATGTTGAGCTTGAATCCACCCACTAGGGGTGTTTATGTAATGAACTAATGCTGGCCATGGGCCACTTTCGCCTTAACATTTATGCCATGAATAGTTTGCCTCGTTTCTCATGCCGCCTCATCCTTATCCTTTTTTGCCCGCTCGACTCTTTTCGGTTCTTCTGCTTTTCCCCTTTGGTTTCGTCCCCGCCAGCCCGACAGCCGGGAACCGGTCTATAGCTGGGTCGGGGCATCCGCCTCAAGGGAGCCGGTTCAAAACTTAGGAATTGCGAGGGCTTTTTGGGATAAGTAGAGTGGTAGAGACGCGGCGACGATTCGGCTGGGCCTAGAAGGGGTCTCCCTTTGTTTTGACCTTTCGTATGAGCCAAACTTTGCCGCCCCGATGCCCCGTCAGCCGGACAACCGGGAGCCGGTTCTGTAGCTGGTAGGGGTGGGGAGGTTTGGCCGGCTCACATTACTTAGCCAACTTCTAGGAGAAGCGCTCTAGGTCGAGCCGGCTAGCCCCCGGGTCGGGGATCCGGTGAGTGAGGGACACTTTTGAGGGAAACGAAACGGGGCGCGCCCCAAGAGCCGGCTTTGGGGCACTCATTGCATTCATAAGCCCAAAAGGGTGGGGATACATACATACACTGGTTTCTTCAGTAGTAAAACGGGCGCAGGCGGCCGCGTTCCATGGGCGCTCCGTCTCCTCTCCGGAGGCATCTCTTTTGCGCTTCTGTGGCTTCTGGGCATCTATTAGATAGTATGCTTTGTTGTGCAGCGCCTTGCTGATGATGAACGGGCCCTTCCATAGGGAGGACAGCTTGTGTTGTCCGACTGTTCGCTAGATCCGCCTGAGGACCAGGTCCCCTTCGCGAAAGGAGAGTGGCCGGATCCACTTGCTGTGGTAGTGTCAGAGCTTCTGTTGGTAGATTGCTGTCCGGCTCAAGGTCAGTTCGCGAGCTTCCTCGAGTAGGTCGACGCCGTTTTCTCTTGCCTCCTTTGCGTCCTTCTCCGTGTATAGGGAGACCCGAGGCGAATCGAACTCGATGTCGGTGGGGATGATCGCCTCGGACCCATACATAAGGAAGAAGGGAGTGTAGCCGGTTGAATGTTTTGGGGTGGTCCTGAGACTCCAAAGGACGTCCGGCAGCTCATCGATCCAGCAGCCGGACGACCTTACTAGCGGCGTCACGAGCCGAGGCTTGATGCCAGACAGGATGAGGCCATTCGCCCTCTCGACCTGGCTGTTTGACTGCGGATGAGCGACGGAGGCCAGGTCAAGCCAGATTCCTTGGTTGGAGCAGAAGCGCGCGAGTGTGCCCTTGACAAAGTTCGTGCCGTTGTCGGTGATGATGCTGTGAGGAACGCCGTAGCGCACCGTGATGTCGTCGATGAACCGAACGGCCGTGGGGCCATCTAGCTTCTTGATTGGTCACGCCTCGATCCACTTGGTGAATTTGTCGACCGCCACCAGCAAGTGCGTCATGCCGCCTCGAGCAGTTTTGAATGGGCCCACCATGTCTAGCCCCCAAACGGCAAAGGTCCACGAGAGGGGGATGGTTTGAAGGGCCGTTGCCGGCAGGTGGCTTTGCGTGCTGAAGCGTTGGCAGCCCTCACATTCGTCGACCAACTTCTTGGCCGCCTCGAGAGCCATCGGCCAGAAGAATCCATGGCGGAAAGCCTTGGCCACCAGGGTCCGGGAGGTGGCATGATGCCCGCACTCGCCCTGGTGAATGTCGAGGAGGATCTGTAGACCCTTTTCCGGCTCGACGCATCGCTGGAAGCCGCTGGTGGTGCTGCGATGGACGAGCTCGTTGTTGATGATGCCGTAGGCCATGGCCCGATGTTGGATTTGCCTTGCCAAAGCCTCATCTGGGGGCAGCTCGCCCCGTAGAAGAAACGCCAGGATGAGTTGGGCCCATGAGGGGGCCGTGACGGGGACCAGCTCGGGAGTCCCCGGGGCCAGATGACCAGCCCCCGGGACCGGCGCACCAGCGCTCGGGACCGAATCAGGAGCCCCCCGGACTGGATGATCAGTCCCTAGGCCCAGTTCACCAGCCCTCGGGGTTGGCTGGTCGATGGCCATCATGACGACCGCGTTGTAGGAGCCGACCGCCTCGGGCGCCGCCGGCTCGATTGGCGCCGGTAGGGAGGCTGACGGTTCGGGAGCCGGTGGCAAAGGTGCCGGAGAGGCGGCCCGGACCGTTGATGGGTCGGCGGCACCCGCCGGCACGAAGATTGACTCTGATTTTGGGGAAGGCTTGATCGACGGCTTGAGTAGTCGTTCGAGGGAGACGCTGACTGGGATGGCCTGTCGGGTGGAGCCGATCTTTGCCAGCGCATCCGCCGCCTTGTTGTCTGCCCGTGGGACGTGATGAAACTCACAGCCCTCGAAGGAGACGGTGAGCTGTTGTACGAGGAAGTGGTAGATGGCCATGTTTGCATCCCTGGCATCCCATTCGCCAGAGATTTGATGCACCACGAGGTCGGAGTCGCCAAAGCAGAGGATGTGCCTGATGCCGATCTCCTTGGCAAGCTGGAGGCCATGGATGATGGCCTCGAACTCGCCCACGTTGTTGGAGGCGGCGAAGTGGATCTGGAGGGCGTACTTGAGCTGGTCACCTTTCGGGGAGGAGAGGACTATGCCGGCACCTAGGCCGGTCCTCATTTTTGAGCCGTCGAAGTGCATGCGCCAATGCGTGGAGTCTGGGGGAGGCGGGACGAACTCCGTCTCCGCCCAGTCGACGAGGGAGTCAACCAACGCCTGTGACTTGATGGCGGTTCTTGGCTTGTACAAGATCTCATGATCGGCGAGGGCGATGACCCATTTGGCGATCCGGCCGGTGGAGTCCCGGCCGCTCATGATCTCTCCGAGCGGGGCCATGCTCACCACGACAATGGTATGCTCTTGGAAGTATTGCTTGACCTTCTTGGTGGCGAAGTATATGCCATAGCACATCTTCTGGTAGTGGGGATAGTTCTACTTGGACGCGGAGAGGACTTCGCTGAGGTAGTAGACGGGTCGCTGGACCGGCAGGGACTTGCCCTCCTCCGGCCGCTCGACCATCAGGACAACGCTGATGACGCGGGTGGTCGCCGCGATGTAGGCGAGCAGGGGTTCCTTCTCGGCCGGCGCGGCCAGGATGGGCGCGTGGGTGAGCGCCTTCTTGAGGCCGCGGAAGGCCTCGTCCACCTCGTCAGGCCAGTCGAAGACGCTCGGCCTCTTGGTTTGACACGGCTCGATTAGAGCCGTCTTGCGAAGGAGCCAGTAGAGGGGCAATGCCTTTTCCCCCAGCCGGATGATGAACCGGCTGAGCGAGGCAAGGCAGCCGATGAACTTCTAGACGTCACGGAGCCGGGTCGGCTTGGGCATGCGCTCGATCGCGCTGATCTTCTCCGGGTTAGCTTCGATACCGCGGGCGGACATGAAGAAACCCAAGAGTTGACCGGCCGAGACGCCGAAGACACACTTCTCCAGGTTGAGCTTGATCTTGTACTCGGGCAAGTTTGCAAAGGTCTCCCGTAGGTCATCGAGGAGACTGAAATGCTTCTTGGTTTTGACAATGATGTCATCGACGTAGACGTGGACGTTCCTGCCTATCTGAGGCAGGAGGCATTTCTGCATGCATCGTTGGAAGGTGGCGCCTGCGTTCTTCAGGCTGAAGGACATGGTGATGTAGCAGTAGGCCCCGAAGGACGTGATGAAGGAAGTCTTGAGCCGGTCTTCCGGGTCCAGCTTGATCTGGTGGTAGCCTGAGTAGGCGTCCAGGAAGGACAGCAAGTCGTAGCCGGCCGTGGAGTCGATGACCTGATCGATCCGCGATAGGGCGAAGGGGTCCTTGGGACATGCCTTGTTCAGGCTTGTGTAGTCGATGTGCATGCGCCAGGTCTTGTTTTTCTTCAGCACCAAGACTGGGTTGGCCAGCCAGTCCGGGTGGATCACTTCCATGATGAACCCGGCTGCGAGCAGCCGGGCGATCTCTTCGCCTATAATAGGTCGCTTCTCCTCGGAGAAATGGCGCAGGGGTTGCTTGACTGGCTTGAAGTCTGGCCGGATGTGGAGTTTGTGCTCGGCGAACTTCCTCGGAACACCCGGCATGTCCTTGAGAGACCATGCAAAGATGTCCCGATTCTCACGGAGGAAGTCGACAAGCTCGCCTTCCTATTTGCTGTTGAGGCGGGAGCCGATGGTGACACACTGAGCCGGGTTGGCCGGGTCGAGCGGGATTTGCTTGGTGTCTTTGGACGGCTAGAAGGAGGCCTTGCCGACAGATTGCGAGGGAGGAGCCAGCATGGCCGGTTGGCTGGCAGCAAGGGCCACGAGCCGGTCGAGCTGTCGTTTCTCCTCGGCGATCTCCAGGGCCTCGGCCAGCCGGCTGCCGTCTCGAGCGCACTCGAGCGACATCTTGTAGTCACCCTTGATGGTGATGATTCCCTTGCGGCCCGACATCTTGAGCTTGAGGTAGGCATAATGGGGGACCGCCATGAAGCTGACAAGAGCCGGTCGGCCCAACAACGCGTGGTAAGGGCTCGCAAGGTCCACGACCTCGAACAACACCGGCTCGTGGCGGAAGTGGCCGGGTCCGCCGAAGAGGACATCGAGTGTGATCTTGCCGACAGGGGAGCAGGACTTTCCAGGCACGATGCCATGGAAAATCGTTCGGCTCGCCTGCAGGTCTTCTATCTTCAACCCCAGCTTATGCATAGTGTAGAGGTAGAGGATGTTGATGTTGCTGCCACCATCTATCAGCACCCGCGAGAAACGGCAAGTTCGCTCCTTGGTGGCGATGGTGGGGTCGAGGACCAAGGCGTAGCTGCCGGGATTCGGCATCACGACAGGGTGATCGGCCTGGCTCCAAGTGACCGGCTTCTCCGACCAATGCATGAACTGGGGAGTTGCCGGCATGGTGGCGTTCACCTCACGGCAGAGCTGACGTTGAGCGTGTTTGCCCATCTCTTAACTGGTGAAGACGACGTAGCAACCGTCCTCGTTGGGAAACTGGTCGATTAGACGACCGTCGTTCTGGGCCGGAGCCGGAGCCGGCGCTGGGGCGGCAGCTTGGGCCGGGGCCGGCGCGTGGGCTGGCAGCGTGGGAGGAGCCGGAAGGCCATCCCCCAGGGCCAATCGCTGTGAGAAGCTGCACTGTCGAAGCGTGTGCGTAGAGGGCTTGGCCCCTGAGTGGTTCTTGCAAGGGAGATCGAGCATTTGCTCGAAGGTGAGCTTCGGCTGCCAGGCTGCCTTGCCAATGCGCTGGCGCTAGCCGGAAGGCTGGGCAGTCGGCTCTTGCTCTTCGATAGTGTTGACCTGCCGGCTCCCGTAGCGAGGATCCGGCTGGTCGTTCTTCCGTTTGTTGTTCTGCGGCTGCCGGTTGTCGGCAGCCGGCAGGGACGCGGTCATCGTTGTCGTCGCCTTGGCAGGCGGGGTCGTCTTGACCCGGATGGCCGAATCGGCCGTGGCGTACTTGTCTGTCTTGGTCATGAGCTCGGCAAGCGTGGTCAGCTCGAAGCATAGAAGCTTATGTTTGAGAGGGGTGCCGTCCCGGCAGCCCTCAATGAAGTACTGCATGGCTTGCACCTCGTGCACCCCCTCGCAGGAATTGTGGAGCTTGGTCCATCGAGTGAGGTAGTCACGGAGGGATTCGTCCGGCCCCTGAACGCACATGGCGAGTTCACGGGGACGGCCAGGCCGCTTGTAGGTGTCGTTGAAGTTACGGACGAAGGCCTCCTCGAAGTCCGTCCAGGTGTTGATGCTACCGGCCGCTAGGCTGTTGAGAGAGGTGCGGGCCGAGCCGGTCAACATGAGGGGGGCGTAGCGAACGGCTACACGCTTATTCCCCTGGCGATGCCAACCGCGGTGGTATAGTCGATCAGCCAATCTTCGGGCTTGGCGGCCACGTTGTATTTCGGGGTGTCCCTAGGGAGCGTGAAGCCGGTTGGGAACGGCTCGGTATGGATCCGGGGGCCAAAGCAAGCCGGACAAATTGAGCCCTTCTCCTCGAGGAGGGCGGATTCCGTGAGTTTGTCGAGGCGGTTGCGGGCGTCGTTCTCGCTGCGGGGGACGCATGGTCCAAGCCGAGCCGAGAGCTCGGGATGGACGGTGGGTGGCACCGACTTCCCCGACTAGCGCCGCGAGGGCGGAGTGTGCCTGTGGCTGCGCCGGCTGCCGAATGCCGGCACTTTGTGGTTGCAGCCGCTTCGAGGCGGATCGTTGGTGCGCCGACTTTCGACAGTCGGTTGCTCGCCCCCCGGCGTCTGAGAGGGCTGGGGGTTGTTTGCTCCGGTTCGGCGGCCGGAGACGCGAGGGGAGCGGGAGTACTGGGCCGCCTGGCGGCCGGCAGTTCCCGTGCCCTTGCGCTCAGGCCGGGGGCCTTCAGTGGCAGCGCCGCCCATCGCGAGCAGATGCTGTTGCGCATCAGCAACATCGATGAGCTCCTTGATGTGGCGCTCGTGGGCGGCACGCTCTTCGCCCTCCAAGGTGGCCAATTCCTCATACGCCACCTTGAGGGCCCGCAGGTTGGCTGCGGGGGTGTCGTAGATGGGCATCTTGCCGCTGAGGATTTCGGCGACCACGCGACCGCGGTCGCGCACAGCCCCATGCCGGCTGGGCTCGGTGCCATCCGGGGTGAGTCCATAGGTGGAAGCTTACTCTCGTTGTGTTGCCTCCATGCGGGCCCGCGTGGCCGCGAGGGCGGTGGCGTTCTCGAACAGGACGTGACGAGCCGCCTCGAGATCGGCTGCGGCGGTGTTGGGGTTCGCCGTCGAGGCGATCGGAGTGCTCAAGCCCCGGAGGGCCGCGCCGAGCGGGTCGGACGTGCCGACGCGGGCAGCGGCATCGCTAGCCACGACCGGCGCCCGTCCGGAAGCGGTGGAGGAAGTGATGGCCATTACTCCCACGTGGCCATGAGAGCCGCTGGACTGAGTCACAGCAAGTGCGCCCACGGCCGTGGGCGGACCGGCGCAGACGAGCACCTGTGCGGGGTACTCGTTAGCGGCCGGAGTCTCGGCGAGGCTGAGCCTGCCGAAGCGCTCAGTGAGCGCGTCAATGTCGGCCGTGAGGCCGACAGAGTTGCCCGCAGGGCGTGCCGGAACAAGTCCCATGAGCCCCCCATGGTTTCGCCTGGACGAGCGGCGATGGCGGGGAATGGCGAGGGGTCCCGCCCGGAGCATGAATCCGGCCGGTGCCGCGTACGGCCCCGCGGTGGGCGCCAATTGTCGTTGTTTTCTCACGACAGATGCCATAGGGTGGCTTATCGTAGGTGGTTGGGACCGAAGGACGTCGACGGGCTCCGGGTGCGAGATTGGGCACAAGCGGTGATGACACACGATGTACCCAGGTTCAGGGCCCTCCGGAGGAGGTAATACCCCTAGTCCTACTTGGTTTAGTTGGATGGATGGGTATAGATACAATGGTGCTCCTAGAGTTGTATCTAGAGGAGGAAGAAGGGGTAGCCGGCTCCTCTTTCCCCACTGCTAGAAGGGATGGTGTGTGTGTGTGAAGATGATTGTCCGTCCCCGTGCATGGGGGCTCGGGGGGTTTTATAGGCCAACCCCCCGGCTCTTATAATATGCTCTAAGTACAAAGGTGGGGGGGCCCGGCTGGCAGTCTCTCCGGCTGGCCTAAGGGTCCCGCCATTCGTGTCGTCTCATCGTTGGTGGGGTCCGCCGGCCGAGCGGTCCCATCTCCCGTTGGGGCCCGCTAGCCGGCTCTGCGATTGGCCCTCGCCCACCTGCCGCGGCACGGGCCGCTCGGGGGGACGTTGTCTAGCGCCAGCCGGCCGAAGTCTCCGGTACGGCCGATCGTGCTGTAGCCATGCCGAGGTAAGTAATCGAGTGGCGAGGGCGTGCCGACACTGTTCCCACGCCGGTCACGCTCACCGAGGTCAGCGGCCGGGACGGTTGGACTATAGCCACGCGCTGCAGTGCGTCAGCAGCCACTGTAGCCACATGGCCGCCCGTCGTGCCGGTCGCGTCGTGTCGTCATACCCGCGCACAGAGGGACGGAACGTCGCATGTCCGCCCCAAGGTCAACAGAAGAGCCGGCCCGGATGCATCCGGCCACGCCCACCCGACCGAGGGTCCAGCCGGTTCCTCGACCACCCGTCCGGGGCGCCAGCCGGCACCGACTTGTGCCGGACGTCCTCCAGCCGGCCACGGCCAGCCGACCGCGTAGTTATTCTTCGAAGCGAAAGGAGGAAGACCTCGTTGCTTTGGCCTATCTAGGAGTAATAACCCCGTCAATATGTCTACTCAATGTCAACTTCAAACTTTTCATCGAGGTTGGCACAAATAGGTTGACGCGGATCACCCATTCGGTAGTTCAACTAACTCAGACGTCTTTCATGCTAGGGTGACACATCCTAGAAGGGGTTGTTGTCCTACATGAAACTCTTCACGAAATCCATTCGAAGAAATTAGACGGGGTTATCTTCAAAGTGGATTTCGAGAAAACGTATGCTAAGGTCAACAAAATTGTTGCTATTACGTATAACAAAGTGCATCGGAAGACTTCGAAGTGAACGCGATTCGAATCTATGACTTTATTACCGTACTTTGCTTAATAAAATAGCTGCATGCATCATTTTGACGTAGAGGGGACTCTTCATTTTCAAAAAGAAAAAAGAATATGGTGCGATACGCACTTGCTCTAACCGAGTGGGGGCAGATCAGTCCATGTCCTCCAGTTGCTGTTCTTCTTCCTTCTCTGTCCAAGTTTTTTTTGGACGCCGTCTCACATCACCTTTCCGCCCAATCCAGTGGGCTTCTCTCCTACAGAAATGGACCAGTCCATCCGCGTGCGTCGCGTTGCTAGAATATAACTACTACTACAGCACTCTACCACCACCAAGAAACAGCTCAGTTCTATGCCCATCTCAAATCTCGCCTTGTCCCCTCGCCAGTCCTCCTTCTCAGCGCGTCCACTCTCTCCTCTGCCCCCTTGAGCTCTTGGATCCAAGAACCAGCCAGCGTTGATGGATTCGCATCTCCTGCCGCCGCCGCCGCCGCCGCCTGCAATGGCGTCCCTCCTGGAGGTGTTCGTGGGATCCTGTTCTTCCTCGGCGCCGCCGGTGGACTGGGAGGCGGAGGCCTACCCGGAGTACGGCGACTACGCCGTCCTCCCCCTGCTCGTCGCCTTTTTCCCCGCCCTGCGCCTCCTCCTCAACCAGTTCGTCTTCGAGGTAAATTGATTGCCTTTGCTGTTCCCCTCTTCACTTCTTTTTCGTGTGGGGAGCCTCCCTCTTCAGTTTAGGACGCGTTTGGCCTGGATACTATCTTGTTTTTCCATCCAAGAGTGATATGAGCCAGCTTTAGGCACGCTCAAGGTGTCACAAGTCTCCTGCAAGATTTTCAAACCTTGTTCATATCGATTCATGGTAATTAGTCAAATGCTTTTGATCCTTGGCAGTATGATGTCGCTCTTTGTTTCTGACGCTTGGGTAGGTGAGTCACCTGTAATTAACTCAACTCCTGCTGGGCTTGGTAAACTCAATTGTCCTCCTCCTGCTACCATTACTCATAATGTTAGCTTGATAATTAAGGTCAGTAGATTGGATCAATGCTCAAGTGTCGTGGTTTCGTCTGCTCCTCCTGTTGTCATCGTCGCTCCTAATTGATACAAATACTTGTCATATGGAGACCGTGGATTCGCTAAACACATGTGCTTACCCCACCTAAGTAGGTCTTTAGATCATGGTGTCTGAGCCCTTAACTTTGACAACATACATAGGGTACAATTTGGATAATCAATCATGTAACAATCAATCAAAGAATTCACACATATATCAATTGAGCATTAGTGACCACACGGAAGTTTATGAATTGCCCCTCTCCTTCAGTAATGATGTTGGCATTGAAGTAGTGATTGCGGTCCCGAATGGTAAAAGCACTGGTTCGACCTATGGCCCTTGCCTACAGCAGTGTTGGTCTTCGAATTTTCTAATCTAACATCGTTGCAGTCGTAGTTACTGACTTACCGCGCACTTGTCTTGTTTATAAGTCATCGGGAGTGTTATACTTAATGATTTCATATTATGACTATACACCGTGAGCAAGATTATTTCAAGAATGGTGCAAATCACGACTACATGCACATATTATGGTTCTTAAATCTCACTTTCTTCGCAGGTGTTAGCAAGACGACTTATATTTGGAAAGGGACATGCCAAGCTTGCTGAAACTGATGAAAGGAGAAAGAAAATCAGTAAATTTAAGGAATCGGCATGGAAATTTGTTTATTATCTTTCTGCAGAACTGTTTTCACTATCTGTAACGTACAATGAATCATGGTTTACAAACACAAGATACTTTTGGGTAGGGCCTGGCGAGCAGCTCTGGCCTGACCAAAAGATGAAGTAAGAGAGAGAAAAAATCTCTTTTGTTCCTCATTGCAACTTCCAAGGGCTTCAACATTGTTTGTTTTTCTCTCCAGGCTGAAGCTTAAGGCTGTATACATGTATGCCGCTGGATTTTACGTATATTCTATCTTTGATCTTCTGTTCTGGGAAACAAGACGCAAGGACTTTGGAGTCATGATGTCTCACCATGTGGCAACTATTGTTCTGATTGTTGTGTCATATATTTGCAGGTATGCAGATGAGTGTAATCGCCCTTATATACCATAATGATACAAAGCATAGTCAAACTTGAAGTTGTTGCTACTTCCAAACAGATTATCTCGTCCTGGCTCGGTCATTTTACCCCTCCATGATGCAAGTGATATATTCCTAGAGATCGGAAAGATGGCCAAGTACAGTAGCTGTGAGTGGCTAGCTGTTGTAGCATTTCTACTTTTTGTGGCTTCCTGGATTCTTCTTCGGCTAATAGTTTTTCCTTTCTGGATCCTAAGAAGCACAAGGTAAACATGTACTACAGTTTTTAGGTTCTTCTGGCATGTGGTGCTACTGTACCTGATCAGAAAGCTGCATTACTCCACTAAGTTTTGCAGCGCATTTTATTGATCAATTCAATGATCTCATGTATTTTTCAGTTATGAAGTAGCTATGATCCTGGACAAGGAGAACAGAAAAATCTACAGAACCTCTTACTACTATCTTTTCAACACACTCTTGTTTTCACTTCTAGTCTTTCATATATATTGGTGGGTACTGATTTACCGGATGCTCGTCAAACAAATTCAGTCCAGAGGTCATGTTGGTGAGGATGTTCGATCCGGTCAGTGATTATTTTCTTGCTCATTTCCTTGGTGTTAGATTTATTTTCTTTCTCAGCAGCATATTTATCTGACAAGCTATCCCTGCTATTAAACAGATTCTGAAGGCGAAAACAACCATGAAGATTAAGCTGTAGGTTGTTGGATGATTAACTGAAGAACTGTATAGTTTGCAGTTGGGAATGAGAATGGTGCAAGCGGGTTGTATAAAGAATGAGAATGTCAAGGAGGAACTAGTTAGCATATCCATCAGGAGGAAATTCAGGCACAAAATGAATACTGAAAAGGCTCGACTCTCGGTGCCACCGAAACAAGCCTCCTTGATGTATCTTTTTTGTAAATTGAATATATGAGGTTATGCTATCATTCAGGGTCTTGAGGCATATCTTACATCGTGATATTAATCTCCATATTTATGTGAAGATGTATTTTCAGAAATACCGAGTCTCCCAAGTTATAAAAACTCTCTTTTACATATGTGGCTTGATTGAAATTTTGTGGTGCTTTTATGTCATTATATATGCTTCTAGTTCATGTTAAATATTCAGTATGATCGATACTATTGGAAATGGACATCTCTGTTAATCTTTCTCGGAGATGAGATAACTTTATGAAACATGTTTACAAAGAATATTTCACTAATTTAGCTCATACTCCATGTAATCGATCATTTCATATATCCAATCATGTTGAGCACACATACAAGAGAGTTACAAGCCATCAACAACAGCATCAGTTGTTATTCAATCATGTTCATCACACATACATTTCGCTGAAGAGAGCTACCAGGTTTTTTTGAGGCATCAAGCCATCAACAACAGTATCACTTGTTATGATCACGACCGAATCTCCCCTTCCTCTAAATCCCCTTCCTCTAAATCTTCTTGGAAGCTTTGATGCTGCAGCTTCTGCTGCTTCCAATCATTGTCGTCGTCCTCGTCAACCTTGAGGTAGAGCCCAATCTGCCGCAACAAGTCGTTGGGCTTGGCCGTGTTGTACTCATCAATGCCGAGCCTCTTCACGTCCTGTGGGTGTAGGGTATCGTCAGGCATTGCCGTCCTCTCCGTGTGGAGCACCTCCTGACGGGCCTTCTCCCTCGCCCGGGACGTCGCCTCCTTTCGCTGCCTTTCCAGAGCACGGGCGACCTGCTCCCATGTTGGAGGCCTGATGATGGCCGGAGCTGGACTATCGACGATCTCGTCCGAATCAGAATCCGAGTCACTGCTGTTACCGGAGTGCTCTGAATCGTCTGAATCGCTGCTGCTGCTGCTGGAATCATCAGTATCTGAGTCGCCGCTGCTGCTGGAGCCAGGGCTGCCGCTGTTCGTTTCTTCTCCGACGAGCGGCGGCAGAGGTGCCGGCTGGATCGCTAAGGGGGACACGCCACCGCAGATGTCAACTTCTTCGTCCTCTGAATCTGAATCGCTGCCGCTGGAATCATCAGTATCCGAATCTCCGATGCTGGAGCTTGGGCTGCCGCTGGTTGCTTCATTTTCGACGAGCTGCAGCGGAGGTGCCGGCACGATCGCCAATGGGGAAACGCCACCGCAGATGTCAACTTCTTCGTCCTCCTCTTCGACCATCACCTTAGGGCCGTCAGTTTGGTGCCGTTCTTGCGGCGACAGACTCGCCGCCCTCTTGTCACGAGCGAACTTGTCAACCTGCTCCTGTAACTCGAGGACGGCGGCGTCGTCCAGCGCATGGAGGTCGATCTCGATTTCGCCGGGGCGGGTGGCGCAGCTCTGCTTCTTCAGGAGCTCGACGATGTGATCGGGAATTTCCGCAACCAAGGACTCCAGGTCTTCCGCGAGCATCTCCCTCTCAGAGCCCGTCATCTTCTTGGTGGGCAGCTTCTTGTTCTTGAGCACGGGAACGGGAGGCGGGGACGCCTTCCTCTTCTTGGCCGACGGCTCCTCGGCCAAGAGCACTGGACGACTCTCCTTGACGCGTTGAGCCGACGGGAGGCGCACGGCGGCCGCCTTGCGGAGGAGGCCACGGACGGCGACGAGCTCTGCCTGGAACCGCTGCTGAAGGATCTCCATCTCCCGCGCGCGCTTCACTCCGCTGGACATGATGCCGTGCTTCGTCGTGAGCTCCCCGCAGGGGTAGGCGATCTCCATGGCTTCCGAAGGACACCGGTCGCTGGGGGAGGGCTGGTGATTGGTGAAGGAGACGATGGGGGTAGATTGGAAGATGGAGAAGAGAAGTCTCGCTCTCGCCTCGATGGGGAAGGTCAGAGTTCAGGGCAAATGCAGGTTGCCTTTTATTGATGAAGCTCAGGTGTGATGCGGATACGCGAGGGGATACCAAACCGTGTGCATGCGTATGTGATATTCTGATTCGTGAGGAAATCGGATTTGCTCGCGTGCATTTCAAGCTTCCGTGTCAAGTTTAATCAATCATGAATTGAGAGTTTGAGACCATCTCGAAAGCCCTCGCTCCTAATCCAACTCGAATTCGGATTTGTTTGCGTGCATTTGCAGCTTCGTGCCATGTTCAATTAAGCATGATGAATTCAGTGTTTGAAACTGCACCTTGCTTCAGGCTGCGCGCAGCTCTCGGACACGATGTTCTCCGCCGCGAACCCGCCCGTGGCCGCGCGCAGCTCCGCCAGCAAGAACTCCGCGGACGACGACGATGCCACCGCCGCCGCCGGCGCGGCCTGCTGCGCGCTCGCCGGAAAGGACGGGCGGCGCCGCCCCCGCCGCCGCCCCCGGCGGCTTCTCCGGGTACGGCGACGAGCGGCAGCAGCCCATCAGCGGTCAGTGGTACCCCGCCAGACACACAGACAGCCAGCCGCGTGGCGGTGGCGGTGGAGATTGGGTGGAGGCGGCTGCCGCGGCACGGACGGTCGTGCTAGGTCTGGCCCAGTCTCCCACTGTTGTGCTTGCGCTAGCAGCCTAGCACTGTCCGATTTCTAGCTTCTTCGCTTCAGTAGTAATCAGTGGTGCCTTGCTTTTTTGTAGACATTGCATTTCTGTTCCACCAAACTTTGTTCTAACTTAAAACGAATTTCAACAAAAATTGCCATGGCAACTGTCGCTTTTATATCCCTCGCAAAAAATAAAAAGTTGTTGCTTTTATACGTTCACATGCCATGGAGCTCCTCAAGGTTGAATCCCGTCTCTTTCTTCCCGCTCCCGCGCCTTCTTTATTGTTTTGTTGTTCGTTTCAGTTTCACATAGCCGACTGGCATATTTTGTGCGAAATTGTCATGTTGTGAGAAACACGACCGCACTTTTGAATGTACAATGAGGATGCACACTTTTGATTTAATACAGTTCGTATAGGAATTGTTGTGGGCACAATGCCAAATCCGTCATGTTTTTACAATCCATGGCATTTTTTCCCTTGGTTTCTATTTGAAAGTTATTTTTGCCATGGCATTTCTCGTAACCATAACTTGTATAATTAGTACTCCCTCCGTCCGAAAATACTTGTCCTATAAATAAATAAAATAGATGTATCTATAACTAAAATAAGTTTAGATAAATCCATTTGTAGAACAATTATTTCCGGACGGAGGGAGTAGTTATTTGTCACGGTATATTCAGTGGTAATCCATGGTAGTTTTTGTTTAGTCAAACATGACTTTTTGGAGCAATTTGTGTTGATCACATGGCATTGTTGTGAGAAGTGGCATGGCACATTTCTGGAAAAAAATTGATAAATTCAACACATGGCAGAGAAAAAACATATGGCAAATTCAAAAACATGGCATTTTATGTTTCGTAAACCATGGTTTATTTAGAGAAAAAAATTGATCACATGGCGTTTATGTGTGAAGTGGCACAGAAAATTTCTGAATAAAATCACATGGAAAATTTGAATCATGGCAGAAAAATCATATGGCAACAAAAAACATGGCAGTTTTTATTTAGCGAAACATGACTTTTTACATGAAATTATATTTTTTTTGTCACACGTCATTTTTTTGTGTGTGAAGTATCATGGCAAAACTATCATTGACGGGGGGATAACCCCGGGGTAACCTCAGCCGACCCTTTACTCCAAGTTTTCAAAACGACTACAGGGCGAGCCGCCTCCCCCTGTAGTCCAGTTCCACGCTACCGGTTGCGACGGGCCGGCCGACTAGAGGCAGAGATGACTAGCTCTCTAGCCGGCGGTGCCACGGATACCGCGGTCAGGGCACGTGTGGCTACAGTGCCTCCTCCCCCCTCGTCGCATCGGGGGTTAGCGTCCGCATGGCCACAGTGGAGGAAACAGTGCCTTTGACCACTCCATACCTGTCTCGGCATGGCTACAACGCGGTCTACCGTATCGCTGAGCGCGTCCGGCTGCCGCAAGACGACGCCCCGAAGGACGACTCGCGCTGTGACGAGATGGGCACGGGGCCCTACCAGGCAGCCCCGCCCCTCCAGCTCCCGACGAGACCCCGCAACCAGCGGGCCCTACCAGCGATGAGACCCCTCAGCCCGGGGCCCCACGGTGGTAGTTTTATTATGGAGAGCATGACATTTGAATAATTAATAACATGGCATTTTTATTAATATGAGGATGTCATTTTTTATAACTAAAAGCGTTGCAATTTTTATAATTAATAATTAGTCATTTATTTTAATAATACGATGCAATTTTACAAAAAAAACATGACTTTTTATTGATTTTGTTATGGTAGTTAATCGTAGGTACCATGACAGCATTTGTTTCTCTATGCTCATTCAAAACTTTGGCATGCTATGTTAAATGTTCTTCATATATTATGGTTATTTATTTTTAACACAGCATGATAGATTGTTTCACACCTATCGTTGTGACATTTTTTTCAAAAGTTGCCATGTTTTTTCAAGAGAACAACTCCCCTGATTTTTGTCATGATCACATATGTGCCTTGTTTTCTATATGACATGGCATTTTCCTGGTGTGTTTTTATATCGTTAAGATGGTGTCCAAAATAGCAGTGCTTAAGTTTTTTTAGTACGTGAAAATGGGCTTTTCTAAGTTCACTTTTGGAAGACTTATTCTGTTGTTTGTAGACACGTAAAGGAGAAGGGATTCGCTTGAAGAGTCTCTCCCCAGTGAACTTTCTGATCGCTCGAACAGAATGTTTCTAAGAAAAAAATTCTAACATGGCAGTTTGTTCAGGGTTAGCCCCACAACAGTTGTTCCCTAGAATTGGCATAAAAATATTCCCGAACGCTGCATAGCGCACGCGTGCGATTAGACGCTCTCGAGCGACCGTGGGTGGACCCATCTCGAGCGGCATGGGATCCCGAGAGAGAGGGAGCGACACACACGTTTTGTTTAGAAAACGATACAGACGGACACACCTTTTTTTGCCAACCTATCCCCATCCTCTCGTTCTCGTCTACCCATAGTGAGTCGCTTTCCTCTTTCCCCAACCCCTCCTTAAATTCAGTTTTAGGGATTTCATCAACTCCCTCCTTCGATTCAGTTTCTAGGGATTTCATCAACTCCCTCCTTCCAGTCAGTTTCTAGGGATTTCATCCATGGCACCCGCTGCCAGATGGTGGTAATACAGTCCACGGAGGAAGAAGGGATGCGAAGAGGGGGGCACGGCGGAGCCCGGTAGCTGTAGGTTATCGACGGCGGCAGATTTTTTCGAGCGGGCACTCTACGCATGGTGAGAAACAAGATAGAGGAAGGAGGTGGTCCGTCGGTGAGAAAGAAGGCGGAGTCGGGGGAGGGGGATCACGGCGGAGCTCGGCGGTTGCAACCTCTTGAGGCGGCGGATTCATTTTCGAGCACCTCGTCTTAGTGGCAGCAGGGAGATTCTTTTCATCTTGTTTTTTTACATGCCCACTGATTACTGTTGATGTTGGCTCATAGCGAAAATTGGCCTCAGTTTGAAGCCAAAGTTGCTCAGATTTCTCCATCTCTTTGCATACCTAGGACATATAATGGAGTAGTTGGTTTCTCTTACCATTTACTTGCCCATCTGTAGTAATTAAATTGTTCATCTGCAATAACAAAATTGTCGACGTGAGCTGTTTCTGTTAATACAATTAATTGCCTCAAGCTTCCTACAAAATCACCTACTAGTATCATGTTTTCTTGCCCATTATACTCGTAGCAGGAAGGCAATTTCCTAACTTTTCTTGCCAATTAAATCAACATTAGGCACGTAGATGAGCAATGTTGTGTTTTGCTCTTGCCCTGATATATCTTTTTCTTTGAGTTTGTTGCTGGATCATAGGCAGAGGGGAATCACATGCGGGGATGAGGACCAACCATGGTTGAGCTTGGTGGGCAAGATCTTCCTACATTTTGGGGGTCTAGAGAGGGACTACTGTGCATGCTCACCTAAAATAGAGTCTCGACTAGTTCCCAGTTCTCCGTCTTCTGGTTCATGCAACCCATGCTCGCCGACCAGCTCGAGGGGCTAGGTGAAGCCGCGAACCAGGGTACCGAGAAGCCCTTGGTGTCGGACCGGGCGAGGAGGTTGGAGAGGCTCGCACCATGCCCGACGGCGCCATGTTCTGATTTGACCATCAGCATACAGGGTGAAGATGTGTCCCGCCACATGGTTCAAGGAAACATGTATGTTTTGTGAAAAAAAATTATATGCATACATGCTCCCCACTGTACATGACCTCCAACATCTCACATACACCCAATGTGTTTTGTTTGTTTGTGCATCTTTTGATAGGATTCAGTTGTGCAGCATGGACATGGATGTAGGCGAGGGAGTCACATGCGAGGTACACATTGACCCTTCTCCATACAGATATTCATTCATCATCATCATTTTCTTGTTCCCACATGAAATAGTCTTTGTTCATTGTACATGCAACAACTCAACAATATTTAGGCGTTTATGTTTTGATTGGGCAGACAATTTAGTTGTGTTGCGGACGCTCGGAATCGGATAGATATGGCAGGTGCCGGGAGGTGGCGTGGCTGGGCGGTCGTTTTGAAGTTTTCGGGAAACAGATGGCTTGGAACATTTTGGGGAGCAGCAATACAGGTCAGTCTTCTGTAAAAAAATCCAAGAAATTTGATTCTGATGTAATAGGTTTTGGCCGGCACCCATATTGTCAAAGCCCTTGATTCATTTTCATAGTGTTGGATCATGAAGAGGAGAGGTGTCTTTGCTTTCTTTTCTTTTTTTGCTCGAAACCATGGCCGCAGGGTAGTCTGTAGGTGCATAATTTTTAAGGAGGATGGGGCAGAGCTGTGCCATGGTATATAGGGGATACTTGTCCGAATGTTGTAGGAAACAGTTTCGTCCTAGATACAATGTATACATAATTCACATCATCGTTCTAAAATGATGTAGGCAACATTTATCACATATGGATACACTACATAGCCAACTAATTTATTTGATCTTGTTTAATGACGTAGGCAACAAATTCACATCTAGTTACATTATATAGGCAATTCACATTATCATTTGCAGGACGGAGTCGCCCAAGCACAAACTAGCGCAACCAAATACTAAGTCATCTCACTCCTAATTCAGGATGGAGTCGCCCAAACCCCAACACATAATTGCCCACCACCTCCCACAAAATCGTCTAATCAGGGCAAACAAAGTCGCATATGACTATCGTGCACAAGCAGTTGCCCACTGCCCCAGTATGTAGTCGCCGTACCCAATCACAAACTCAAGCAACCCAATGCACTAAGTCGTCCCACTCCTAATCCATGACGGAGTGGCCTAAAACCTCAACACATAGCCGCTCACCACCTTCCATAGAGTCGACTAACTGGGGAAAACAATGTCACCTATGGCTATCGTGCGCAAGGAGTCACCCATCGCCCTATACGTAGTAGTCTCACCCAAGCACAAAACTCGAGCAACCAAACACACTAAGTCGCCTCACTCCCAATACAAGATGGAGTCGCCCAAACCCCAACACATAGTTTCCCGTCACCTCCCACAAAATCGTCGAATCGGGGGCAAACAAAGTCAGCATGCGGCTATCATGCATAAGGAGTTGCCGACCCCCTCTGTATGTAGTCTCCGCACCCAAGCACAAACAGGAGAAACTCACCACACTTAGTTGCCTCACTTTTAATCCAAGACGGTGTCATGCAAATCCCAACACATAGCCGCTCACCACCTTCCATAGAGTCGACTCTGGGGAAAACAATGTCGCCTATGGCTATTTTGCGCAAGGAGTCACCCGTCGCCCTATACGTAGTCGTCTCACCCAAACACAAAACTCGAGCAACCAAACACACTAAGTCGCCTCACTCCAGTACAGGATGGAGTCGCCCAAACCCCAACACATAGTTGCCCGTCACCTCCGACAAAATCGTCTAATCGGGGGCAAACAAAGTCGCATGCGGCTATCATGCATAAGGAGTTGCCGACCCCCTTAGTATGTAGTCGCCGCACCCAAGAACAAATAGGAACAACTCAATGCACTTAGTTGCCTCACATTTAATCCATGACGGAGTCACCCAAACCCCAACACATAGCCGCTCACCACCTTCTATAGAGTCGACTAACTGGGGAAAACAATGTCGCCTATGGCTATCGTGCGCAAGGAGTCACCCGTCGCCCCATATGTAGTCGTCTCACCCAAGCACAAAACTCGAGCAACCAAACACACACTAAGTCACCTCACTCCCAATACACGATGGAGTCGCCCAAACCCCAACACATAGTTGCCCGTCACCTCTCACAAAATCGTCTAACCGGGGGCAAACAAAGTCGCATGCGACTATCATGCATAAGGAGTTGCCGACCCCCTTAGTATGTAGTCGCCGCACCCAAGCACAAACAGGAGCAACTCAACGCACTTAGTTGCCTCACTCCTAATCCATGACGGAGTCACCCAAATCCCAACACATAGTTGCCCATCACCTCCCACAAAATTGTCTAATCAGGGGCAAACAAAGTCACCTACGGCTATCGTGCACAAGGACTCGCCCACCACCCTAGTATGTCGTCGCCACACCCAATCACAAACTCAAGCAACCTGACGCACTAAGTCGACTCACTCCTAATCCATGACGGAGTTTCCCAAAACCTCAACACATAGCCGCTCGCCACCTCCCATAGAGTCGACTAACCGGGGAAAACAAAGTCACCTATGGATATCGGGCACAAGGAGTCACCCACCGCCCCGTATGTAATCACCGCACCTAAGCATGGAGTCAAGCAACCCAATGCACTAAGTCGCCCCACTCCTAATCTTTGACGGAGTTGCCCAAACCTCAAAACATAGCCGCTCGCCACCTCAACTAGAGTCGACTAACCAGGGAAAACAAAGTCGCATATGGCTATCATGTGAAAGGAGTCACCCATCGTCTCGTATGTAGTCGCTACATCCAAGCACAAACTCGAGCAACCCAACGCACTAAGTCGCCCCACTCCTAACCCATGATGAAGTTTGCCCAAACCTCAACACATGGCCGCTCGCCACCTCCTATATAATCGAAAAAACGGAGGAAAACAAAGTCGCCCATGGCTATCATGCTCAAGGAGTCACCCACTGCCCAGTATGTAGTCACCGCATCCAAGAACAAAATTCGACCCTCAGAAGTGCATTCTATGTCTATCTAGGGAGTGTATACCAAGCCATCAACCATGTCCGGTGGCTCACCCACACCCTCGATCACTGTAGGCAAACCTATAGGGGGGCTTCCATGCGTACAAAGGGGCGTCAACTTGTTCATTAGAATCATCACTAAGATTGTCGAGATCAAAGTCAAGCATTTGTGAAGCACACGGAAAGGAAGAAAGATTAGCAAACACATGGAGGAATGCGTTTCATTTTCACAAATAGTTTTTTTGTCATGTGCAACTTCTGTGTTAGATTCTCCAGCTTTTTTCATGAAAGATTAGCAAACTTGTAGGGTTTAAGATATTTTTAGACATATCAAGTTTGAATCAACAGATATTTGTAAGCAACCTTATCCAATTCTCGAGAACAGTTTTGCCATTATTTTTTAGAACAAAACAGGCTGGTCCTGTGAGCAACTCTTTTTAGTTAAGTTCTTTTTTAATTCCCTGCATTTACTTTCAAACAAACACAAAGAACTACTACTGTCCCAGGAGCAATACAGGGAACCTACCAGGATTGTTCCTTTTTCGCGAAAACAAACTGATATTTTTGAGATTTTTTTTTCTCATTGCGGAGAGTATCCTGCAACTTGTCTACATCGTTTTTATTTTTGCACCAACTTTCTTAAATCATTTTGTTAACATCATCTTATTAGCCAGATGTCCTGCAACTTTGCCCACGTAATTGGTTTAGAACATATTCAGAAGACCTACTACTTTCTTTTTGTGTTTTTAAGAAATTACATGCCTCTAAGCAACTCTTTTTCTCAATTTTTCAATATTTTGCAGGGCCAGGTCCAGACACAAGGAATTAAAAAACAACAAAAACAGAGTGAATATACGAGGGGCCAACAAAAACTGAGTGAATCAGCAGACGGGGTAACGACCTGAAGAACATACAAGATCCAGAAGCAAGTTCGTCGGAATTTTTTTCAGAAATAGTACCATTTTTATAGCAATTTTGAAAAAAAGTGTGCGAAATAAAAAAAATTAACATTTTTAGTACCTTGTCGGCCGTTACTGGGCCGACCGGAGGCCAGTCGGCCGACCCTAGGCCAAAAGAGGACTGTCGGCCCGCTCCTGGCCGAGGGCCCACCTGTCGGCCTCGTGTCGGCCGAAAGGTGTCCAGATAAGGCACCGTCGGCCAGCTCCCTTCTTTTTCCTTTCTCTCCCTTTTTTCCTAGTTCTAGGCCGAAATCCCCCCCCCTTGATCTCCCATTCCCTCCACTCATTTGCCGTTTCAATCCGATGAATTGATAGATCGTGTGTTTCTCCCCTGTCGTACGTTTTTATTTTTCGCAACGGTGTACTGGTTTGTTCGTTTGGAGGAGAAGATGGTGTGGTGGTGGAGCTTGCAATGGTGAGAAGGTGGAGTGGTGGAGAGAAGAAGGTGGAGAGGAAGAAGGAGTGCACTCACGCGTCGAAGGTATAAATTTTTGCTGTTATTTTCGGTTATTTTTGTAATGTACGTACAATTAGTTTATGTTAATTTTAGTAGCTTAGTTATTTTAGGTTACTTGTGTTAGTGTAGTGATTTTAGTTTAGTCATATTAGTGTAGTTTTAGTTAGTATAGTCATATTAGTATCCGGGTTTAGTTAGTTTAGTCATAGTAGTGTCGGTTATTTTTTTTGTCGATATATTCGTTACAGTGTATGTTTTTTAGGTACATTACAGTGTATGTTTTTTAGATACATTTTATTTTAGTGTCGATATATTCGTTGCGAATAATGCGAAGCTGGCATTGTCTGACAGGTTAAAATGTCTGAATCCGTAAATCTGACTGTGTATTACGGCCCTGGTATTGTTCGATATAATGAGTTGGGGGTTGATCTTAGCGAGTTTAAAACAGGCGCGATGACACTTTCAGACCCGGACAGACTGGACATTAGGCAGTTGAAGCATTGGTTGACTACTAGTTTTGGCCTCGATCTCGAAGTTTGTTCCGTCAGTATTCATGCCTTGTGAACCAAATCCTATAAAAATGTCAAGTGGGATTTGATTCCGATAGATAGGAGCCAGCATTGGTTGTCTTTGTTAAGTCGTTGCAGAGACCGAAGAATCCATCCTTATGCCCTAGTGCAACCAGTGGCGAGGGAGGAGAACATCGTACCGCCAACCGTGGGGTATGATCCAGGCCAGAGTAGTCAAGTGGCTAACGAGATTTATGTATCCAGGTCACAACCACCGGATGTGAATGCTACCCAAGCCGACAATGAGTCAGATTATGTTAGTGGTCATGCTGTTGGTCAGAGTATTCAATCGGTAGTATTAGCTGCCTTTGGTGTTGCTGATGGGGACGAGGAAGGCGAGGAAATGCAAAGGGTGATGGAGGAAGAGGACGAGGATGGGATTGCAGAGGAACTTGGTTCTGAAAATTCTGAGGATGAAGAGGAGGTACCAATTCCTGCTGCATGGGAGCAGGACATATCCGCCGGCTTTACTGTCAACGATGGCCATGAGACTCCATGGCAATATAATCTGAACCAAGTCCAGATTGGTGCTATGTTTGACACAAAGAAGAAAATGAAGTATGCGGTGATAAAGTGGGCTATGTCTACGCAGAGGGGTTTTCGGACACACACATCGAGTCCAACAAAAAATACTGTGAAGTGTGTTGAATCAGGTTGTCCTGCGAAGGTGCACGCCCACGTGCCAAAGTATCACATCCACTGGGTTGTGACAAATATTGTACCGCATAATTGTGTTAGGAAAAACATGTTGGCTCGTCATCCAAACCTTACTTCAACTCTCATAGCGCAACTCATGTATACTGAGATAGTGACGAAGAAAGATATGGAAGCAAAGCACATCCAGACAGCAGTGAAGGTCAGATGGAAGTATGACATTCCATATGAAAAGGCTTGGAGAGCTAAGCAGAAGGCTATGGAGGAGAGGTTTGGGACGTTCTTCGACTCCTATGATAATGTTGTGCGTCTCCTTGACATATTGAAGAAGAGGAATCCCGACACTTATGTTAACATTCAGCACACGAGGTTGGAAAGCATACCGTATTACAAGGTGTTGAAACGAGTATTCTTCTCTTTCGGTATGTGCATCGAAGCTTTCAGGCATTGTCCTCCTGCGATGTTTGTGGATGGTACATTCCTGATAGGTCAGTACAAAGGGCAAATCCCGACTGCTATTGGTGTGGACGGGAACAACCAAATCATCCCACTAGCCATGGCATTTGTGGAGGGTGAGAACTTTCTGAGCTGGGTATGGTTCTTTCGTCAAATTAAAATTGCGATCGTGAAGGACCGATCAAATGTGTGTCTCATTCATGACAGACATCCCGGTATATTGAAGGCCGTGAAGACACTGAGTAATCCAACTGCTGACGAGCCAACACCTTGGAAGGACTTGCAAAGCCGGTGGTGCATGCGCCATCTGGGTGCTAATTTTTTCTCACAGTTCAAGAACAAACAGTTGATGAACTTGTTCAAGAAGTTATGCAAGCAGAACCAGCGGCGCAAATACGATTTCATTTGGTCCAAATTATATGAGTTCACTAAGAAGCAAGTCGTTGCTAGGAAGAAAATGGAAAAGGACCAAGTTAAATTAACAACACTCATTGCGGAGATGGAGGGGCCAGTTGGTCTTTGTGACTTGCCAGCAATTGACCCTCCTAATACAAAGAGAAAGAAGGGCAGGGCAATAAAGAATTTTTTTGAGTGGATAGAGAAAGAGCCTCCAGTGAATTGGTCTTTGCTGCATGACACCCATGGAGCTAGGTATGGCCACATGACAACCAATCTTGCAGAGATCTATAACTTTGTTCTCAGAGGGAATAGAGCATTGCCACTGACAGCTATTGTGGAGGGTGTATTCCATGGCATTGTGAGGTATTTCAGAGAAAGGCATGAGTTAGCAAGGAAGCATATTGCAGATAATCAGAACACTCCTTACTGCAGCCGTGTCATGGAGTACATGGCTGAGAAGATAAAGAAAGCAAAAAAGCACACCGTCACACTCATAGGTAATCAGGAAAGGAGGTATAAGGTTCAGCTTCCTACTGATGGTTTTGGTTTTGCAAATGAGGTGAAGACGCATGAAGTTACAATCGGAGCAGAATTTCATCCAACTTGTGAGTGTACATGCAACAAGCCTCAGTTGTTGCACTTGCCTTGTTCACATGTGTTGGCTGCCTATGGCCAGATCCAGTTGAACGCTATCTCCTTCGTGTCTCCGTGCTATTCAAAGGAGACAGTACTCAATGTCTGGACAGGTGAGATGACAGGGTTTAGAGTCGTCGGCAATTTCAACAAGGTAAACGATGGTGATAGAGTATACATCCCGGATCCTGCACTACGGCGCACTAGCAGGGGCAAGCGTAAGGTAAAGCGCATACGAAACGATATGGACCAATCTGAAGCTGGTGGAGCAACCAGACAATGTTTGCTCTGCGCGGCTTATGGGCATAGGATGAAATATTGCCCCGACCTGAAGAAAGACGGTGCTTCCACATCGACGAGTGCTTCCACATCGACGACTGCATCAACAGTTGAAAGAGGTGGTCCTGGTAGTCATGGTGGACTACTAGGAAATCTGGTCTTCTCGGATGTCCACTTCTGTTACAGCTTTGGTCTTATGAGAGATTCCCTATTGGTCGACCCTACGTGAGCGTTGACAAACCTTTTGGTAATGAGGACATGGCTGGACATTACGTGCCTTCTATCCGTGACTTGCCTACTATCGGATCTGTTTGGGCACGGAGAGAGGTATTTTCATTATTAACAATATGAATTGGTAATGATTATTTCTCGCTATTCAATATTATGTACTAATGTTAGTTGTCATGCACAGAGACAGTTTACGCCTAGCCAGGTGAGGGGCTGCTACCCCTTCTTCACGACGCAGTTTGATAGTCTGCACGAGGATCAGGTTATATGGGAACCATACACCCGTAAGGCTATTTCAGATAGGTACCCAGGTGGGATTTCTGGATACTGCACTAGAGATCAGCATTACTGGATGACCAAGGCCAAGTTGGTCTTCGATGTGACAGTTGAGGAGATGGCTATTAATAGGGTGATGAGACAGTTCGGTCTGTTCCAAGAGCCTGACATTCCGGTTATTTCACGATTATCAGATCACGTGCACAAGTAAGTAATACTACTTTGGTTCTCATATCTACATTAATAGGTTATTGAGACTATTTCGGTCTACTTATAGCTAATCATGTAACGTGCATTTCAATCTCAGGTACAGTCGCAGCGGAGGAAACAAGTCCCAGACTTCTTGGGTTCACGATATCAGACCGTACCTCGAGGAATGGAATACTGCCCCGACAAATATATGAGATGAAGTTCGTGTCTTCGACTGGGACAGGTACAGGTTGTATCTGAAGTGTTACAGACAGAGCACGAGGATCTACTTGGTTCCATCATGTGCTCCGGAACATATCCCAGTTCCTCTCGCTAGCAATCTGTTCCCAACTTCCTCACTTGTGGGAACCAGACACCATGCGGTATGTCCTTAGTTGTTATCACATGCTACATTTTCCGTATACATGAACATGTACAATTGGTTAACTTTCTGCGTACAGGGTGAATTGTCAACTCAGACACTAGAGGAGGTTACCGCTTTGGTGAACCGCGTTGACAGAGGAGAATATATCCCGGAGCGAGAGCAAGCAACAAGGTTGAAGAGTCTTCAAGCGAAGATACGTGGGATCGTCGCAGCTGTTACATGTAGACGATCTTCCGATGTTGTTGACACTCGAGCAGCACATCGTCCGCCATGCCCCTCTGTGCAGCGTTCAGAACCTCGGCCTTCACAGCCAAGGGGCTCCTCCTAGCAGCAGGCACCTCCTTCACAGCCAGGGGGCTCCTCTTGGCAGTAGACACCTTCTTCACAGCCAGGGGGCTCCTCCTGGCAGTAGGCACCTCCTTCACAACCAAGGGGCTCCTCCTGGCAGCAGGCACCTTCTTCACAGCTAGGGGGCTCCTCCTGGCAGTAGGCACCTCCTTCACAGCCCGGGGGCTATTTCTATCAGCAGCCACCTCCTTCACATCCCGGGGCCTATTTCTACCAGCAGGCACCTCCTTCACAACCCGCGAACTCTTCTTGGCTTCAGCAGATGGAACTAGGTAACTCAGCTTTGTAGATTCTTTTACAAAATTAGTCTCGTAAGTCATTCCTTACATGTTTTAATTCACCAGCACGCGGCAGCCAGTCTCAGTCGTTTATGACTTCAGTTCAGTCACCTCTATTTACTGGTCCTGGTTCATACATACCTGGTGACGGCGAGGACGATGATCGTGTTGCATGCACCTATGGTATCTCGAAGATAGTTCTTGCCACTCCACCACCACCGTCGACACAGGAGACACAGACACCGACGGATGAGGTGTTCTATGGTCGTGGTCATCGTGACACTCGTCCACCGCCTCAGCGCTTATCGCCTTTCGGTCCACGTCCGAGGAAGCCGAAGATTCGTCGCAAGCCCCAGGATTGATATTGTCATCTACATACGAGACATGACTATCTATTTATGTATGAGACATATGTAGCCTTTATGTATCGGACATATTCATGTTTGAGACTTATTTTGGAGACAGAACAATAGTAACGCAAACCAATTCCATCGACATCAATTGCATGTTACAACTAGATTAAACGTTACAACTTAATTAAACCGCACTACATATTACAGCACTACAGAACATAGTACTACATGAAAAACGTATTACATGAATGCATCATCGTCATCCTCCGTCGATGCAGATCTCTTCCCCTTTGTCATTGCAGAACTATTGCCCTTCGACGATGCGCTGGTCTTCACCTTGGTACTCGGCATGAACACGTCGTCTTCGTCCTCTCTCGATGCAGAACTCTTCCCCTTCGTCGATGTATAACTCTTTCCCTTCGTCGATGTAGAACTCTTGCCCGTCGATGCAGAACTCTTCACCTTGCTGCTCGGCATGAAGAGGTCCTCCTCGTCCTCACTTTCTGCTGACCATAAACCTGAATTATTAACAGCAATCTTGAGATAAGCATCACCCTTGTGCAGTTGCTTCTGCCATCTGGCGTGCAACCTCAGAAGTTCTTTCCGTATCTCCTCAAAGGTCCTAGGAGGCCACCCAACGCTAGATAATTGGTGAGGCAACTCATTCATTATGAAGTCACTACTAATGAGTTCCTCCCATGGTACTACTCTATCATTCATCTTGAAATTGGCAGCTAGACGAAGAAGACGGTCAGACATACCCTTGTGAAAACTACGATCAAAAGGATAGTGAGGATGAGGAGGATGAGACATCTCCACGAAAGAATGGTGAGAGCGGAAGGAAGGATGCGGGAGCGATAGGGAAAGGAAGGGCCTGCTCACCCTCCTTACTACGAATGTGGTTATATAGGCGGGAGACAAAGTGGCGGGAGAGAAAGGCGGGAAAGACAGTGGCGGGAATGAATGGCGAGGAGAGAAAGTGGCGGGAGAAAATGGCGAGGAGAGGAAGTGGCGGGAATCAAAGTGGCGGGAGAGACTGGCGGGAGAGGAAGTGGCGGGAGAGAAACTAGCAAGAGAGAAAGTGGCGGGAGAGAATCAATGCACTTGCACAACAGGCAAGTATCACGCTTCTTACTGAAATTAAGATACAACGTGCTGAAATTAAGATACATCTTGCTGAAATTAAGATACAACTTGCTGAAATTGAGTTACTGCAATCTAAATCTACTGAGTCCAACGTGGATATTTTCCTTTTCCATCTCCAGCTTCTTCTGCTGTCTGGGCTGCACGAGCCCTTTCTTTCTTTCTCTGCCTCTTAGCTTCACGGGCCTCCTCTCGCTGCCGGTAGACCTCCGCCAGTCGAAGTTGGTTTTCTTGGTTTTTCTTCTTCATCTCAACAAGAAAAGCCCTCTGCTCCACACAGTGCTCTTGCCAAGCTCTCTCCTGCTCTGCTTTCTCCTCTGTTGCCGCCTTCTCGCGGCGCTCCTCCAAGTCCAAACTTGCCCATGCACAACGACTTCTTTCACGAATCTCAGTCATCGCCCAGTCCGGCATTTTCATGTCTATCCAACGATAGTACTAGCACAGGGGTGGAGGAGACTACAAAAGAAACAGAAATATGAAAATCAAATAAACAACAATACGAATAACGTGTTTAATCTGTATGACTAAAACATACCGGAGGCTTGATGTACGGTGAAGGACCAACGGGTGGATCTTCCTCATAATTAGCGCACATGAAAAACTTCATGCCCAACCAATCTGAAAAATTCGTCACCTCCTTCACCTTGCAGAGATCCCCACACCAACAAAGAACTGCTTCCACCCCCTGAGGCAACTTCGCACTCTTCCATTTGCTAGGCCTATTGCTTTGATCTGAAGAAGGCAAACTCATAATGACTACCGCGCTGTTTTTTTCGAGTGTTGGTGGCCGATGGAGGAAGGTAGATACAATGCCTCCTTTTATAGGCAGATGACAACCGCAATGGCGGGAAATCAGGCGGGAGAGAATGGCGGGACAAAGAATGGCGGGAGAGAATGGCGGGAGGAAATGGCAGGAGAGAAAGGCGGGAGAAATTGGCGGGAGAGAATGGCAGGAGAGAATGGCGGGAGAGATAATGGCGGGAAGGAAAGTGGCGGCAAAGATTGGTGGGACAAAGGTGGCGCCATAGTATGGTGGCGAATAAAAACGGGAATAGTACGGCTTGCTAAAATTAAGATACATCTTGTTGAAATTAAGATACAACCTGCTGAAATTAAGATACAACTTGCTAAAACTGATTTACAAGAATATAAATCTACTTAGTCCAACATGGATATTTTCCTTCTCCATCTCCAGCTTCTTCTGCTGCCTGGGCTGCACGAGCCCTTTCTTTCTTTCTCACTGTGGCAGATAGCTGAAAACAACAGCTAGCTCCTATTCACGCTGTTTGAATGTTATGAGCACCAAATTGTTGACTTCGATAGACGATGCCATCAGAAAATTACCGAAACCTTCCTTCTTCAACACCATTCGATCACCCAAGCCAATGAAGTAGGAACAAGGAATGCTCACAAATATTTCATCATCTTCTGAATCCGATGTAATTTGAAGAGTTAAAGAACTAGTCTTAGGAATAGCCACAAATTCCATCAAACTCCTCACAACCATGGTAGGAATAACCTGACAAAAACAAGCAAGTTATATGATCCATCCTATGAACCAGCAAAGAACAAACAAATAATAAAAACCATAAATCAAATCTTACCATATGTTGAGAAATAACATTCATGCGATCCATCCTATGAACAAAAGGAGTACACGGTATGTAGTTGTCATCGAAGAGCTGACGCGACATGACATACATTTGATGATAATTCAGAGTGACACCACGACTATAAAAACAGCTGTCAACAAGTTCTTTCTGAGTTTCACTTAGATCCTCAAGAGCTACAAAAAAATGATTTCACTAACTGAGATGAACATCAATACGTATAAGCTAAATCAAATCTGAAAATCAGTCAAACAATTATCTTACCAACATGGGGTAAAGGAAACAACATAACACCATCCCGGTGGAATTCGACACTAATATAAGTTCCATAGTGCTCAAGCATAACAGTCATCATGTCACGGTGGCGGAGACCATAATCATTCACGAGTTCCTCCCACGAAGGACCATGGAATTTACTGCTCATCCTACCATGTGTAAATATAACATGGTATAAGTTACCCTCACTGTTGTGCAGAGCAAGATCAATATCTGTGTCACCTCTCCGAATAGCTAAAGCTCTGCACTCCTCAATGTACCAAGCAAGATGTGATCTAACACTGCACGGAACATACTATAACAAAAATGGAAGCAAGGGTCATAAACTTATAAACAAAGGCATTCAAATATGCCACAGTTAGATAATCAAGACATAGAATCTTACAACACGTCTTGCACATCGACGATCCAGCACCACAGTAAATACAGACGCACCGGAATCAACGGCAGCACAAGGGCCACCTGAAGCTCGGCAAAATGGGCAAGCCATTACCTGCAGACGGACGGTGACAAATATGAACTAAATCCACTACCGACTTGACAGTTCTCATTCGATTGAGTTGGAAGCAAAAAAATATACCGTACGCCGGTGGAGAACGCCTTGATCTATTGTTTACGCGGGTAGGATAACAAAATGGGTAGTCCAGCGAGGAGATCGGCGAGGAGGTGGAACCACCGGAGAGCAACGGGAGTGAGAGGGGAAGAGGGGAAGGCTAGTAGACGGTGGAGGGTGAAACGAGTGGTCAGAGGAGGAAGAAAAGAGGGTCGGGCCTTATCCAGGGGCCCATCGGCCTCCCACTGGCCGACAGGTCCATTTCGGCCTACACTTGGCCGACAGGCCTCTCCCCTGGCCTCTGATTGGCCGACAGGAGCTCTTCGGCCTACAGGTGGCCGACAGGTCCCTGTTCGGCCTGCTACTGGCCGACAGGGTACTAGTTTTAATATTTTTTCAACTCAGACACCTGTTTTCAAAATTGATATAAAAATGGTACTAGTTCTGGAAAAAATTCAAGTTCGTCATGTGTTGTAGGAATCTTTTGCCAGAGATCAGAAGTTTCCTGTTGTAGGAATCACGTAGCGATCCAACAATAACCATGTTTTATTTTTACGTTTTTTGTTGCTTGTCTGATCATTCACACATACGGCGGTCAGATGCAGAGGGGATTTTTTTCAGAAGTTTTGCCTGATTTATACACTTGATTTGCCCCCCCCTTCTTTTTTGCCTGTTTTGCTGGATTTTCTTTGTTGTGTGCTAGTCAATTGATGGGGGGGTGGAAGGAGCGCACGCTGATGGCGTGGGTGGGACACATTTTTCTTTTGGCTTGACGTGTTAACAGACGAAGAAGGGATAGAGGGGTAACCTTTCCCTTTTGAGCTCAATGTTCAGTTGCCTGCACGTGCGTCCTTGCCTAAAATGCCGGCCGCTCCAACGCGCTCCACACCAAGCGGCCGCTGTGTAGCAGCATCCAAAATATTTCCAGTCCCGCATCGCTCCCGCGAGTGATGGGCAGGCAACCCTGGCTACCATTGGGCATTTGCCCTCTCCTTCCCTTCCCCCTTCACTGTTGTTCGAGAGCTTGGTCGGGCGAAGCCCAATCAGTCCGGCGGCAGTGGGGACCTCTCGCCCCCTTGCTTGGTCGGTGTGGGCACGGGCCGACATTGCCTAGCTGGGGAGCTGCATGGTGGTGGTCCTTCGTGGTAGCGTTGGCGCGGCGGGTGACATGGTGTTGGTGGTTGTGTGTGGCCGGGGTGGCGGCATCATCCTTGGTTGGATCTACTCCGTCGACGGTACCGGCTATGGCCGCTTGGTTTCAGGTGGACCCAACGGTCGATGTGCGGTTCAGGCGGTGATGCCTAACGGGAGGGCTTCTCGGCATCACGGCGATGGTGCCGGCTAGGCTGCTAGACCCTCTAGAGGTCTTCTTTGGTGGCAGGGTCCAGTTTCCTGTGCTGGTAGATGAGTGGCTGGCGGCGCCTTGTATGGATCTAACGGGAGGCCATTGTACGATGTCAGGAGTGATGGGTGGGGAGTTTGCAGGATGGATTGGTGGTCTAGCTATCTGCCATCGACATCGGGGGCACTGGTCCAAACATGCTCCACTCCTTCTCCTCCCGCATTTTCCGCTTTATGGCTCCACATCGCGTAATGTTTGGGGCATACTGATCGTTGATACGTTTTCGTCGTATGTATAATTTTTTATTGCTTCATGTCAATATTTTACAACTTTCATATACTTCTAGCAATATTTTATATTATTTTTTGGAACTAACTTACTTACCCAGTGTCAGTTCTTGTTTTTCGTGTGTTTTTTGTTTCGCAGAAATTTCATATCAAACGCAGTCCAAAAATTTACGGAGACTTTTTTTGGAATATATGTGAATTTTGAGAGTCAGAATCAACGCCAGACGATGCCCAAGGGCATGCCCTGATGGCTTGTGGCCATCCCTTAGGTCGGTTGGGTCTTTTCTTCCGCCGCAAGAAAGATATTTTCATGGTAAAAAATCCCCTTAAAATTTCAGCCCGGTCGGAGTTACGGATCTCTGGATATTTAAGAAACGGTGAAGGGCTCAGAAAATAGTCGCAAAAACACGAGAGAAACAGAGAGAGATCCAATCTCAAAGGGGCTCTTGCCCTTCGTGAGCCATGACGGTCATGGACGAGAGGGGAAACTCTCCTCCCACCTAGGGAGGGGGCCAAAGAAGAAGAAGGAGGAGGGGGCTAATGACCCACAAGTATAGGGGATCAATCGTAGTCCTTTCGATAAGTAAGAGTATCGAACCCAACGAGGAGCAGAAGTAAATGACAAGCGGTTTTTAGCAAGGTTATTTCCGCAGGTACTGAAATTGTAAGTACCAAATAGTTCTATAGCAAGGTAATTTATAACGAGAAAATAACAGTAACAATAGGTAAGGTGCAGCAAGGTAGCCCAATCCTTTTCTGGCAAAGGACAAGCCAAAACTATCTATTATGACAAGCAAATTGTTCTTGAGGGTACACGCGGATTTCATCCAGTCACTTTCATCATGTCCGTTTGATTTGTGTTCGCTACTTTGATAATTTGATATGTGGCTGGACCGGTGCTAAGGTGTTGTTCTTACTTGAACTAACAACCTACTTATGATTAACCCCCTCGCAAGCATCTGCAACTACGAAAAAAGTATTAAGACAAAATCTAACCATAGGATTAAACATCTAGACCCAAATCAGCCACTTACGAAGTAGCGCATAAACTAGGGTTTAAGCATCTGCCACTCTAGCAAACCATCATCTGATAACTACTCCACAATGCATTCCCTTAGGCCCAAGGATGGTGAAGTGTCATGTAGTCGACGTTCACATGACACCACTAAGGGAATCCCAACATACATATCATCAAAATATCAAACACATATCAAATTCACATGATTACTGGCAACATGACTTCTCCCATGGCCTAGAGAACAAAGGTAACTACTCATAAATAATATGCATGCTCAAGAACAGAGGTGTATTGAATAGCATAATGGATCTTTACATATAATCTTCCACCAAATAAACCATATAGCAATCAACTACACAAGGTAATCAACACTACTAGTCACCCACAGGTACCAATCTGAGGTCTCGGTACAAAGATTGAACAGAAGAGATGAACTAGGGTTTGAGAGGAGATTGTGTTGTTGAAGATGTTGATGAAGAATGGAGAGAAGGTTGTTGGTGATGACGATGGCTTCGATTTCCCCCTCCAGGAGGGAATTTCCCCCACACGAATCGCTCCGCCAGAGGGAAAAGTGCTCCTGCCCAAATGCCACCTCGAGACGGCGGTGCCTCGTCCCGAAAGTCCTCCCCTTATTTTTTAGTTTTTTTTGGAATTTATACCAGAAGATGGGCTCTGGAGGTGGGCCAGGGTGAGCACGTCCCACCAGGCCGCGCCAGGGGGGCCTGGCGCGCCCTGGTGTCTCGTGCTCACCTGGTATCTCCCATTTGGTAGTTTCCTAGTCCAATATTCCTCATTTATTCCAAAGAAATTCTCCATAAAATTTCAGCTTCATTGGATGTGTGCAGCATAGGTATCTCTGACATGCTTTTTTAGGTCTCAAATTCCAGCTGTCGGTATTCTCCCTCTTTGTGTAAACCTTGCATATTATGATAGAAAATGCATTATAATTACCCCCCCAAGCATTATTATGCATAAAAGCATTATAAATAACAGTAGAAGAACATGATGCAAAATGGACGTATCAACTCCCCCAAGCTTACACCTCGTTTGTCCTCAAGCGAAAGCCGATATTGAAGAACATGTCCACATGGTTTGAGAGAGAGATGTCAATAAAAACAAGATACGGACATAGTAGCATCATGCTTATTATTATAGCAGCAACAAACTTTATCATAAAATTCTTTCTCATAAAACGTTTTCTTTCGTAACAACATCATATAACTTCTTATGAGCAAGTAACAATTCATCAAAACTTAGAAGTATAAAGTATAAACCTTATTGGAAACCAACAAATCATGTTCTCAGTCACAACTTTGCAACTACAATTCATCATATTTTCAGGAAGGGTCTCATGTAGGAGCCTTTTGGCAAGTCCACATACTCAACCATCATTTAGTCTTCTATAATTGCTAACACTCACAGCATACCCATGAGCAAAAAGTTTCAACCGGACACATAGAAAGATAGGGGCTTATAGTTTCGCCTCCCAACGTATTGACCTCAAGGGTGATGTCAACAATAATAACTCATGCTCACTCATATCCAACTGGATATATGTGCCTAGATATTTCCTCACCACATGATGCTTGCAAAAGGAGAAAAATAAAAAGGAGTAGGGAAGAATACTTTGACTCTTGCATAAAAGTAAATACTTATGGGTAAAATATAGGCCTTTCGCAGAGGGAAGCAGAGGTTTTCATGCTCTTATTAATTTGTATGCCAAATCCCTTAGCGCAAAAGAACGTCACGTTGTATTGCCCCTTGTGATAGCAACCTTTATTATGCAGTCTGTCGCTTTTATTACTTTGCCATCACAAGTTTGTGCAACGCTCAATTTTCTCTTACACTAATTGATTCAACACTTTCAGAAGCAATTTTTATTGCCTTGATGCACCGATGACAACTTACTTGAAGGATCTTATTCAATTCATAGGTAGGTATGGTGGACTCTCAAACATCAGTTTGGGTTTGGAGTTTTTGGATGCACAAGTAGTATCTCTACTTAGTGCAGAAATTTTCACTAGCAAAGATATTGAGCAAGCACCACATGTTGATGGATCTATGACAATATAACTTCTGTGTGAATATGAACAAGCATAAATCATTACGTTGTCTTCTTTGTCCAACATCAACAATTTTGGCATATAATATTTAATGGGGGCTCACAATCATAAAAGATGTCCATGATAGTGTATTTGCATGTGAATCTTCTCTTCCCTAATTAATTCTCTCATGAATTGCATCATTGACTAATGCTATGTTTGCCAATCCCCAATAAATTTTACTACTTACAGTTTTCTTTATGTGATGTCATTACTCACCATAAGATTAGCATAAGGTATTTATCATTTATTTTCTTTTGTCATGATTGCAACAAGAAAGTAAAGGGGCAAAAGCTCAAACTAAACTTTATTATATAACTCTCACTCAATTACATAGATAGATGGATCACAAAACTAGCACACGAAAATAGATCAGACTAAACTTTTATTCAACTAGATCACAAAGAAGCTAAGGGTCGAAAATAGGAAGAAAAGCTAAAAAGTGGTGGTGATACGATACCGGGGTACCTCCTCCAAGCTTGGCTTAAGCCAAGGGGAGTGCCCATACACGTGTACTAAAGTCTCCTTTGGTGGTTAAGATGACGAAGGTGGTGTTGATGAAGAACTATTCTTCTTCTCCAATTTACGCTTGAGGATGAAGTTTTCTTCCCTTAAATTGTCATTCTCTTGCTCAAGTTTTAATATCCTCTTGCATAGAGCCGACTTGCTCTCCTACAGAAAACGAGAAGGGATAAAAGGAGTATTGAGTTTATTCCCACCATTAGGGAGGCTTGACTTCTTGAACTCCACGTGCATATCTCCAAGTTGAGGTAGTGGAGCTTCATGTTCGTCTGAGCCAGCGTCCGAGCCAGCGTCTTCTATTTCCTCCAGGTCAGTGTCTTCTTCTTACTTCGAGCACCACAAATAGGGGTAAATTTCCCCAAAGATCTTTGGATCAGCAATATAATTGGATACATAACTCTCTCCCTCTGAATCTTGACACGACACATTTCCAGATCTATCAGAAAACAACACGAAACAAGAAAAGAGGAGAATCTCATGACGCGGTGGTCAAAACATGTCGTTGTTTTCTCACGACAAATGCCATAGGGTGGCTTATCGTGGGTGGTTAGGGTCGGACGACACCAACGGGATCTGGGTGCGAGATTGGGCACAAGCGGTGGTGACATGCGATGTACCCAGGTTTAGGGTCCTCTGTGGGAGGTAACACCCCGGTTGGATGGATGGGTATGTATACAAGGGTGCTCCTAGAGCTGTATCTAGAGGAGGAAGAAGGAGCAGCCGGCTCGTCTTCCTCCACTACTAGAGGGGGTTTGAGCGTTCTGTGGATGTGCGAGAGTGATCGCCCGTCCCCGTTGCATGGGGGGCTCGGGGGGTTTTATAGGTCAACCTCCCGGCTCTACTATATGTTCTAAAGTACAAGGGCAGGGGGACCCGACTGGTAGTCTCTCCGGCTGGCCAGGGGGTCCCACCCTTCGTGTCGTCTTGTCAGCTATAGGGTCCACCAAATGAGCGGTCCAATCTCCCGCTGGGGCCCACCAACCGGCTCTGCGATTGGCCCTCGCCCACCTGCCACGGCACGGGTTGCTCGGGAGGCGTCGTCTAGCGCTAGCCGGCCGAAGTCTCCGGTACGGCCGGCTACACTGTAGCCACGCCGGGGCAGGTAATCGAGTGGGCGAGGGCGTGTCGGCACTGTTTCCCCGCTCAGTCGTGCTCGCCAAGGTCAGCGGCCTGGACGGCCAGACTATAGCCATGCGCCCAGTGTGTCAGCGGCCACTGTGGCCATAGGACCGCCCATCGTGGCGGTCACATCTTGTCGTCGTACCCGCGCCCAGGGGGATGGGACGTCGCACGTCCGCCCCGGGGTTAACTTCTGGAGGCGGCCCGGAAATCAGCCGGCCGCGCCTAGCCGGCCGATGGTCGAGCCGGTCACGCGACCAGCCGCCCGTGTCGCCAGCCGGCAGCACATCGAGCCAGCCGTCCTCCAGCCGGCCATGGACAGTCGGCCACTTAGTTTTCTTCGAAGCGGAAGGGGGGAGAACCCCATTGCTTCGGCCAACCTAGGGGTAATAACCCCGTTAGTAGTCCCCGAAGCCGGCGGGGGCCCACGTCCGGCAGACGGAGGAGAGCCGGCGGCTTTCCCCCTACGGTACCCGCCTCCGGCGCGAAGCCGAAGCGACAGCCGGGTCTTTCATTGGACCCGACGCCTCGGGTACCGGCACGTCGCCCCGGGTCCCGTGCCAACCCACTGCGCGCCAGGCGGTGAGTGATGATGCGGTGGGCCCCGCGCACGTGGGGGAGACGGGACGTCGGCCTGGGCCTAGCCCGCTAGGCCCAGACATAGCCCAATAGGCCTCGGGGCACGGACTGGGATCCTCTGCGCTTCGAAGCGGCCGTTACGATCCGGGGCCACCCACGTGCGCGCGGAGTTTCCGAGGAGTGGGCACAATTAATCCCACGTCCCCCGGTCATGGCCTCCCCTATAAAAGGGGAGGAAGGGCAGGGGCGGAGATACCCGCATCCCTCTTGCCCCCTACTACCCCGCCTTTGTGCCTTCTTCGTCCTCCTCGCCTTCCTGCGCCGCACCACGCCTGAGCCCGCAACAATGCCCGCACGCTGCCCTGCCGCCATGATGGCCGACGGACGCGGAGAGAGCTGGGCTGGCTTCGTCGTCGTCGAAGGGGACATTGCGGAGCTTCGCCACGCGCGGATGCTACCGCCAGCGGAGCGAGTGGTCGCATGCGCGCCTGTCGACGAGGTGGCGTCGGCGCCGCAGCCGGGGGAACACGTCGTGTTCCTCTGGCACTTCGCGCACGGCTTTGGGCTCCCCGTAAGCCACTTCTTCCGCCTACTCCTCGACACTTTTGATCTCCATCCGCATCATCTTGGCCCCAACATGATCTTGTACCTCGTCGCGTTCGTGATGCTATGCGAGGGATATCTCGGGGTTCTTCCTTTTCTTAAGCTCTTCAACGCCCTCTTCTATCTCAAGCCATTGAAGAGCAGCGCCTGCGGGGGCACGGTGGTGTGCTTCCACGGCACCGCGCGCTTCCCTCCGCTTTCTCTCATTGACTCCGTTAAGGGGTGGCACCAGACGTTCTTCTATATGAAGAACGCCGACCCGGGTTTGGATTTCATCCGGCTACCGCCTTTCGTCGACGCGCAGTCCACCCAGGTGAACTGGCAGGGAACCGCTCCGCGCGGCGTGGCCCTGGCAGAGCTCGGCCACCTCGCGTAGCTGAAAAGCTCCGAGGGGTTGGTCATCGCTGATCTGGTGGCGGCCTTCATCTCACGCCGGGTGTTTCCTCTCCAGATGAGGCTGCACCGAATCTGCGATATGTCCGGCCACCACAACCCCAGCCGGCTATCCACCATCGACCTGACATCGGCTCAAGTGGCGAAGCGGGTGAACACCCTTACGACATTCAAGCTGAAGCCCGAGTCGTGGTCCTTCGGCTTGGAGCCGTACGACCGCATCAATCGTCCCCCTGGTAAGTCTTTTGACGAGGCGGTCTTTCTTCATTTGATTCTTTCCAGCCGGCAGCCGGCTGCGGACCTCACTTTGCCGTGCTGACCGCAATTGTTGGTGCGACAGAACACGTCAGACAGCCCACGCCCCCAGATCTTCGAGGCGGACCGCGAACACTCCGACTCCGAAGATTATGAGCAGGGAGGCCCGCCAAAGGAGGGGGTGGACTCCTCGGGAGGAGTCAATGAGTCGGCGGACCCGTGAGCCAGCGACCCCAGTGGAGGTGGTGGATCCGGCATAGCCAGGGAGCCCAGCGGAGCGGGTGAGTTCCTTCTTGCCCCCACGATCAGGGACTGGACGGACGACGATGATGACGTAATGATTCTAAACGAGCCTCCTCCCTCAGCGTGTCAGGGTCGGCGGAGTGAGGAGCGACCGGCTCAAGCCCCAGCGGCCGGAGCTACCGGCCGGGCGAAGAGGCCCTGCCCCTTGTCATTGGGTAAGTCTTCTTTCCGTGTTTTGCGTTTGTTTTCTTCTGGGTCGTGAGCCGGTGGGTAATCCAGCCTTTGTGCGCTGCAGGGACCCCATCGAGCTTCACGAGGGGGAGCCGGCGGGGGAACCGATGGATGCCGCCAGCCAACTGGCCCGCGAGCACACGGCCACCCAGCGGGAGGAGAAGAGGAGGCTCGCGGAGCTACGAGCCTCAAAGTCGGGAACGCGGGGCGGGGCCTTCCATTCCGAGACTTCGAGCGGTGGGCGGAGGAGGAGGTCCGCGGACCCCGCGCGGGAGTCGGACTCGGCGGCGGAATCGACCCATCTTTTGAGGCCTTCGTCGAGCGAGCCGTGAGGGGCGGCGATGGACCCGCCTGCGCCTCCGTCCGCAGAGGAGGCGGCCCGAGCGAGGGCAGTGGCAGCAGAGCCGGCTCCTGAGGCGACCCGGCCGGAGCTGCCGGACGTGACACCGCCCGCGGCCCAGCCGGCCCGGGTCCACGTGCCGGAGGCCCCGAGGGCCTCGAAGGCGGCATCAGAGGTGGCGCTGGAAGTGGCGGCCATGGAGGTGGAGGCGCCCTCCGTCGCGATCGTCGCGCCGGAGCGGCAGGGAGTGGAGACGGCGATGGCGTCGGGCGGAGGGCCAGGGGGGCGACACCCAGATCCTCGCTGTTGTTGACCCGCCGCCGATGTCCGGTATTGTGGCGAGTCCGGGAGGCAATGGCGGCCAGGCTCGGAGGACCCTGCAGACCATGTAGGAGGTGCTCTGGGACTGACACGCGCTGGCGTCCATGCCAGCCCTACCGGCTCCCCGGGCGGGCGGCCCGGTCCCCTCGTTCGGGGACTTGGGGAGCGTCTTGGACCGGTGCCGGCAGGAGCTGGCCCGATTCGCGGAGACGGTAGACGCCACCCTGCAGCATGCGGAGGTAAGCATTGTTGCCCTTGTCTTAGATTTTTTAGTGGGGGCGTGCAAGCGCACCCACTGGGTGTAGCCCGTGAGATGTGGGTCGGCTAACCGGCTGGCGGGCAGCCGGGCCGGATCTCTTTTGAGCATGTCTTGATTTTTGGCTCTACATGACAGGAGGGAAACTCCTTGCGGCAGAAGCTGTTTGAGGAGGCGGTCGCCATCCACGATCGCGGCAAGCACGGCCTCTCCCGCCTGGAGGAGGAGCTGGAGCGCGTGCAGGGTAAGTTGAGTTTCGCGGGAGGGGTATGCAGCCCCCGAGAGCCGGCTGACGCCTGCCTTGTCTTGCAGGCGACCTGATCGCCCTCTGGGACGAGAAGACCGAGCTTGTCTCCGAGCGGGACCGGCTGGCACACGATGTCCAAGCGGCCGCGCTACTGGTGAATGGGGAGGCGGCCCAGGACCGCCTCAAGTCCGCCTTGGCGAAGGAGGTGGCGGCCAAGGAGACGGGCGTCAAGGAGGCGGCTGATGCCGCCCGGAGGACCGCCGACCTCCAAGACAAGGTGACCCACCTCGAGAGGTCGCTCGAGGAGGTCAGGGGCTCCCTTGCTGCATCGGAGGCGACGCTGGCGTCAGAGTGGAAGGCGGCGCTCAACTTCGCCATCGGGGTGGACGACGCCATCGAAGGTAAGTGTCTATTTTTCCCTTCTCCGGCCGGTTGCTTTTTCCTTTGGTGGTTCTTGTGTTTGATTTGCCTTTCTTCCCTCTTCTTCCCCTTTCTCCTAGGGCGTTTCCCGGAAACTCAGCGCCGCGCTGAGCGCGCCGTCGAGGAGCACCGGGAATACCTTCGGGAGCGCAGACGCTCCATCGAGGAGGATGCCACGTGGGACGTGGATGAGCTTGGAGACGCCATCGAGTACCGGCTGACCCACCTCGAGCGGAGTGTGGAGCGGCTGAAGACGGTCGGGAAAGAGATCATCGCCGCTCTGTGGCCGGGCCACGGAGGTGCTCCGACGAACCGCATGGCCTTATGGCTGGAGCAGGGTGTGAACTGGCTCGAGGCCTGGAAGCCATCAGCATCCTGAGCCGGCGTGCAGATGGCGCTCCGGTTTGTCATGTCGTGGTACCGCGGCGTGGACTTGGGCCGGCTGGCCACCATGCGGGACGAGCCGGTCGAGGAGCGGGAGGCCCGTGAGCCGGCCCTTGTCCGTTGGGCCAGCGATCTTGCATCATACGTCGATGCGGATGAGTTCCTGCCGGCCCTTGGTGAGGACGGTGAGCCGGTGCCCGAAGACTCCTTCGACATCCCCCAAGGCCCAGGGGATGAGGAAGTTGCCGACTCGAGCACCGACTCGAGCGGCGAGACGGCCGGAACCGCGGCGACTGCCTCAAAGTCCAAGGGGCCGACCCGAAGGCCACGACCACCTCTGAGGCGAGAGTCGAGCCGCCCGGCGACGTGCTGCTGGAGGCATGCCGGCTGGCGACACGCCGATGGCCTGAGCCCTCGGGCGTCTTTATCTTTCCTTTTATTTTCCTGCAAGTTAGTCTCAACCCCACTCACTGGGGGTGTTTATGTAATGAACCGTGCTGGCCATGGGACGCATTTGTCTTCAACACTTGTGCTGTGAATATTTAGTGTGTTTTCCTTATTGCTCGTGCAGGCTCATCCTTATCCTTTTTCGCCCTCCTGGTTCTTTTCGATCCCCCATTTTCTCCTTTGGTTTCCACCCCGCTAGCCCGACAGCCAGGAGCCGGTCTATAGCTGGGTTGGGGTGTCCGCCTCGAGGGAGACGGTTGGGAACTTAGGAACCGTGAGAGCCTTTCGGGATAAGTAGAGTGACAGAGGTGAGGCGGAGGTCCGGCTGGGCCTACCCGTATCTCCTTTTGATTGATCTTTCGTGCGAGCCAAGCCTTGCCGCCCCAAGGCCCCGTAAGCCGAACAACCGGGGGCCGGATCTGTAGCTGGTGGGGGGAGGGTTTGCCCATCGCACACTACTTAGCCAATTTTAGAGAGAAGCGACCTAGGACCAGCTGGCGAGCCCCCGAGCCAGGGAGCCGGGTCGGGGGGCCGATGAGCGAGGAAGCCTTTGAGGGAAATGAAACAAGGCGTGCCCCAAGAGCCGGCCTGGGGCACCCATTGCATTCATGAGCCCAAAAGGGTGGGGATACATACATACATTGGTTTTTTCAGCAGTAAAACGGGCGGAGGAGCACCGCGTTCCATGGGCGCTCCGTCTCCTCGCTGGAGGCATCTCTTTTACGCTTCTGCGGCTTCTGGGCGTCTATTAGGTAGTATGCGTTGTTGTGCAGCGCCTTGCTGATGATGAACGGGCCCTCCCATGGAGAGGACAGCTTGTGTTGTCCAGCTGTCCACTGGATCCACCTGAGGACCAAGTCCCCTTCACGAAAGGAGAGCAATCGGATCCGCTTGTTGTGGTAGTACCAGAGCTTCTGCTTGTAGATTGCTGTCTGGCTCAAGGCTAGCTCGCGGGCTTCTTCGAGTAGGTCGACGTTGTCTTCTCTTGCCTCCTTAGCATCCTTCTCCGTGTACAGGGCGACCCGAGGCGAGTCGAACTCGATGTTGGTGGGGATGATCGCCTCGGACCCGTACACAAGGAAGAAGGGAGTGTAGCGGGTTGGTCAGTTGGGGGTGGTCCTGAGACTCCAAAGGACAGTCGACGGCTCATCGATCCAGTAGCTGGCTGATCTTACCAGCGGTGTCACGAGTCGGGGCTTGATGCCGGATAGGATGAGGCCGTTGGCCCTCTCGACCTGGCCGTTTGACTGTGGATGAGCGACGGAGGCCAGGTCGAGGCGGATCCCTTGCTTGAAGCAGAAACGCGCGAGCATGCCCTTGGAAAAGTTCGTGCAGTTGTTGGTGATGATGCTGTGGGGGACGCCATAGCGAACCGTGATATCATCGATGAACCGGACGGCCGTGGGGCCATCCAGCTTCTTGATCGGTCGTGCCTCGATCCACTTGGTGAATTTGTCAACAGCCACCAGCAAGTGTGTCATGCCACCTCATGCGGTCTTGAAGGGACCCACCATGTCCAGCCCCCAGACGGCAATGGGCCACGGGAGGGGGATGGTTTTGAGGGCTGATGCCGACAGGTGGCTCTACGTGCTGAAGCACTGGCAGCCCTCGCACTCGTCGACCAATTTCCTGGCCGCCTCTAGAGCGGTGGGCCAGAAGAAGCCGTGGCGGAAGGCCTTGGCCACCAGGGTCCTGGAGGCGGCATGGTGCCCATACTCGCCCTGGTGGATGTCGAGGAGGATCTCCAGACCCTTTTCTGGCTCGACGCACCGCTAGAAGACGCCGGTGGTGCTACGATGGACGAACTCGTTGTTGATGATGCTGTATGTCGGGGCCCGGCGCTGAACTTGTCTCGCCAAGGCCTCGTCCGGGGGGACCTCGCCACGTATAAGGAACGCCAATATAGGCTGGGCCCATGAGGGAGGTGAGACAGGGACCGGCTTGTGAGCCCGCGGGCCTAGACGAACAGCCTCGGGACCGGCTCGCCAGTCCCCGAGACCGGCTCGGGAGCCCCCGGGGTCGGCTCGCCAGCCCTCGCGACCGGTTGGTCAATTGTCATCATGAGAACCGCGTCGTTGGAGCCGACAGCCACGGGTGCGACCGGCTCGACTAGTGCCGGCAGGGCGGCCGAAGTTGTGGGAGCCGATGGCGAAGATGCCAAAGGGACGGACGGAATCGTTGATGGGCCGACAGCGTCTGTCGGCACGAAGATTGATTCTGACTTCGGGGAAGGCTTGATCGATGGCTTGAGCAGCCGCTAAAGGGAGACGCCGGCTGGGATGGCCTGCCGGGTGGAGCCGATCTTTGCCAACACGTTGGCCGCCTCGTTGTCTGCCCGCGGGACGTGATGAAACTCACAGCCCTTGAAGGAGCCGGTGAGCTGTTGTACGAGGAAGTGGTAGCTGGCCATATTGGCGTCCCTGGCATCCCATTCGCGAGAGACCTGTTGCACCACGAGGTCAGAATCACCAAAGCAGAGGATGCGCCTGATGTCGATCTCCTTGGCGAGCCGGAGGCCATGGACGATGGCCTCATACTCGGCCACGTTGTTGGAGGCGGCGAAGTGGATCTGGAGGGCGTACTTGAGCTGGTCACCTTTCAGGGAGGAGAGGACTATGCCGGCACCCAGGCCGGTCCTCATTTTCGAGCCGTCGAAATGCATGTGCCAATGTGTGGAGTCTGGGGGAGGCAGGACGAACTCCGTCTCCGCCCAGTCGACGAGGAAGTCAGCCAACGCCTGCGACTAGATGGCGGTTCATGGCTCGTACCGGATCTCATGATCGGCAAGGGCAATGACCCATTTGGCGATCCGGTCGGTGGAGTCCCGGCCGCTCATGATCTTGCCGAGCGGGGTCGTGCTCACCACGGTGATGGTATGCTCCTGGAAGTACTGCTTGACCTTCTTCACGGCAAAGTATATGCCGTAGCACATCTTCTGGTAGTGGGGGTAGTTCTGATTCGACGCGGAGAGGACCTCGCTAAGGTAGTAGACGGGCCGCTGGACCGGCAGGGATTTTCCCTCCTTCGACCGCTCGACATCCAGGACGACATTGATGACGCGTGTGGTCGCCGCGATGTAGGCGAGCAAGGGCTCCTCAACCGGCGCGGCCAGGATCGGCGCGCGGGTGAGAGCCTTCTTGAGGCCGTGGAAAGCCTCGTCCACCTCATCGGGCCAGTCGAACATGCCCGGCTTCTTGGGTTTACCCGGCTCGATTAGAACCGTCTTGCAAAGGAGCCCGTAGAGGGGCAAGGCCTTCTCCCCCAGTCGGCTGATGAACCGGCTGAGCGAGGCTAGGCATCCGGTGAACCTCTGGACGTCATGGAGCCAGGTCGGCTTGGGCATGTGCTCGATCACGCTGATATTCTCGGAGTTAGCTTCGATGCCGCGAGCGGACACGAAGAAACCCAAGAGTTCACCGGCTGGGACGCCGAAGACACACTTCTCCGGGTTGAGCTTGATCTTGTATTCGCGCAGGTTTGCGAAGGTCTCCCGGAGATCGTCGAGGAGGCTGAAGTGCTTCTTGGTTTTGATGACGATGTCGTCGACGTAGACGTGGACGTTCCTGCCTATCTGAGGCAGGAGGCACTTCTGGATGCACCACTAGAAGGTGGCGCCTGCGTTCTTCAGGCAAAAGGACATGGTGATGTAGCAGTAGGCCCCAAAGGGCGTGATGAAAGAGGTCTTAAGCCGGTCTTCTAGGTCTAGCTTGATCTGGTGGTAGCGGGAGTAGGCGTCCAGGAAAGACAGCAAGTCGCAGCCGGCCGTGGAGTCGATGACTTGATCGATCCGCGGCAGGGCAAATGGGTCCTTGGGGCACACCTTGTTCAGGCTAGTGTAGTCGATGCACATGCGCCAGGTGTTGTTCTTCTTCAGCACCAGGACTGGGTTGGACAGCCAGTTCGGATGGAAAACTTCCATGATGAACCCGGCTGTGAGCAGCTGGGCGATCTCTTTGCCTATAGTATGCCGCTTCTCCTTGGAGAAACGGCGTAGAGGTTGCTTGACCGGCTTGACGTCCGACAGGACGTGTAGTTTGTGCTCGGCAAACTTCCTCGAAACACCCGGCATGTCCTTGGGTGACCATGCAAAGATGTCCCGATTCTCACGGAGGAAGTCGACGAGCTCGCCTTCCTATTTGCTGTCGAGGCGGGAGCCGATGGTGATGCACTGAGCCGGGTTGGCCGGGTCGTGCGGGATTTGATGGTGTCCTTGGACGTCTGGAAGGAGGCCTCACCGACGGACTATGAGGGGGGAGCCGGCACGGTCGGTTGGCTGGCGACAAGGGCCACGAGCCGGTCGAGCTGTCGTTTCTCCTTAGCGATTTCCAGGGCCTCAGCCAGCCGGCTGCCGTCTCGAGTGCACTCGAGCAACATCTTGTAGTCACCGGTGATGGTGATGATTCCCTTGCGGCCCGGCATCTTGAGCTTGAGGTAGGCGTAATGGGGGACCGCCATGAAGCTGACGAGGGCCGACTGGCCCAACAGTGCATGGTAGGGACTCGCGAGGTCCACGACATCACGGTGGGGTGATTGGCCTGGCTCCAAGTGATCGGCTTCTCCGACCAGTGCATAAACTAGGGAGTTGCCGGCATGGTGGCGTTCACCTCACGACGGAGCTGGCATTGAGCATGTTTGCCCGTTTCTTCACTAGTGAAGATGACATAGCAGCCGTCCTGGTTGGGGAACTGATCATGGAGACGACCGTCGTTTTGGGCCGGTGCCAGAGCCGGCGCCGGGGCGGCATCTCGGGCCGGGGCCGGCGCACACGCAGGCGGTGCGGGAGGAGCCGGAAGGCCGTCCCGCCGGGCCAATCGCTGTGAGAAGCTGCACTGCCGGAGCGTGTGCATAGAAAGCTTGGCCCCTGAGTGGTTCTTGCAGGGGAGGTCGAGCATTTGCTCGAAGGTGAGCTTCGGCTGCTAGGCAGCCTTGCTAGTGCGCTGGTGCTGGCTGGAAGGCTAGGTAGCCGGCTCCTGCTCCTTGATGGTGTTGACATGTTGGCTCCCATAGCGGGGATCCGGCTGGTCGTTCTTGCGCTTGTTGTTTTGCGGCTGCCGGCTGTCGGCAGCCAGCCGGGACGTTGCCGGTGTTGTCGCCGCCTTGGCGGGCGGGGTCGTCTTGACCCGGATGGCTGAATCAGCCGTGGCGTACTTGTCCGCCTTGGTCATGAGCTCGGCAAGCGTGGCCGGCTCGGAGCATAGAAGCTTGTACTTGAGGAGGGTGCCATCTCAGCAGCCTTCAATGAAGTACTGCATGGCTTGTACCTCATGCACCCCCTCGTAGGAGTTGTGGAGCTCGGTCCATCGAGTGAGGTAGTCGCGGAGGGATTTGTCCGGCCCCTGAACGCACATGGCGAGCTCACGGGGGCGGCCAGGCCGCTTGTAGGTGCCGGTGAAGTTTCGAACGAAGGCTTCCTCGAAGTCCATCCAAGTGTTGATGCTGCCGACCGCCAGGATATTGAGCCAGGTGCGGGACGAGCCGATCAACATGAGGGGGGCGTAGCAAACGGCTACGCGCTTGTTCCCCCTGGCGATGCCAACCGCGATGGTGTAGTCGACCAGCCAGTCTTCGGGCTTGGCAGCCCCGTTGTACTTCGGAGTGTCTCGGGGGAGCGTGAAGCCCGTTGGGAACGGCTCGTTGTGGATCCGAGGGCCAAAACAGGCCGGACCAATCGAGCCCTCCTCCTCGAGGAGGGTGGACTGCGTGAGGTGGTCAATGCGGTTGCGGGCGTCGTTCTCGCTGCGGGGGACATGCGGCCCGATCCGGGCCGAGAGCTCGGGGCGGATGACGGGCGGAACCGTTCGTTCCCGCTCGCACCGTGGGGGTGGAGTGTGCATGTGGCTGCACCAGCTGCCGGATGCTGACACTTCTTGGTGGCGACCGCTGTAAGGCGGGTCGTTGGTGCACCGGCTGCTAACAGTCAGCTGCTCGCTCCCCAGTATCTGGGAGGGCCAGGGGTTGTTTGTTCCGGTCCGGCGGCTGGAGACGTGAGGGGAGCTGGAGTGCTGAGACGGCTGACGGCCAGCAGTCCCCGTGCCCTCGCGCTCGAGCCGGTGGCCCCAGTGGCGGTGCCGCCCGACGCGAGCAGGCGTTGCTGCGCGTCGGCGGCGTCGATGAGCTCCTCGATGTGGCGCTCGTGAGCGGCACGTTCTTCACCCTCCAAGGTGGCCAAATCCGCGTAGGCCACCTTCAGGGCCCACAAGTTGGTTGCGGGGGTGTCGTAGACGGGTATCTTGTCGCCAAGGATCTCGGTGACTACGCGGCCGCGGTCATGCCGACCCCACGCCGGCTGGGCCCGGTGCCAGCCGGGGTGAGACCGTAGGCGGAAGCATATTCACGCTGGCTGGCCTTCATGCGGCGCCGCGTGGCCGTGAGGGCGGTGGCGTCCTCTAACAGGACACGACGAGCCGCCTCAAGGTCTGTCGTGGCGGCGTCGGGGTTCGCCGTTGGGGCGATAGGGGTGATTAGGCCCCGGAGGGATGCACCAAGCGGGTCAGAGGTGCCGACGTGGGCCGTGGCGGCGTCATCCCCGGCCCGTGCATGTCCGGAAGAGGTGGAGGAGATGATGGCCATCACCCTCACGCGATCATGGGAGCCACTGGACTGGGTCGCGGCGAGTACTCCCATGGCCGTGGGAGGACCGGTGCAGACAAGCACTTGCTCGGGGTACTCGTCCGCGGCCGGCGCCTCGGCAAGGCTGAGCCTGCTGAAGATGTCGGCCGTGAGGTCGACGGAATTGCTCGCAAGGCGTGCCAAAGCAAGCCCCACGAGCCCGCAGTTTTGCCTGGACATGCGGCAGCAGCGGGGAATGGCGAGGGGTCCCGCTTGGAGCATGAATCCAGTTGGTGCTGCGTACGGCCCCACGATGGGCGCCAACCGTCGTTGTTTTCTCATGACAGATGCCATAGGGTGGCTTATCATGGGTGGTTGGGGCCGGAGGACACCGACAGGCTCCGGGTGCGAGATTGGGCACAAGCGGTGGTGACACGCGATGTACTCAGGTTCAAGGCCCTCCGTGGGAGGTAACACCCCTAGTCCTGCTTGGTCTAGTTGGATGGATGGGTATGTGTACAAGGGTGCTCCTGGAGCTATATCTAGAGGAGCAAGAAGGAGCAGGCGGCTCGTCTTCCTCCACTACTAGAGGGGGTTTGAGAGTTCTATGGACGTGCGAGAGTGATCGCCCGTCCGCATTGCATGGGGGGCTCGGGGGGGGGGGGGTTATAGGCCAACCCCCCGGCTCTACTATATGTTCTAAAGTACAAGGGCGGGGGGACCCGGCTGGCAGTCTCTCCGGCTGGCCAGGGGGTCCCGCCTTTCGTGCCGTCTCGTCGCCTGTAGGGTCCACCGGCTGAGCGGTCCCGTTTCCCGCTAGGGCCCGCCATCCGGCTCTGCGATTGGCCCTCGCCCAACTACCGCGGCACGGGTCGCCCGAGAGGTGTCGTCTAGCGTCAGCCGGCCGAAGTCTCCGGTATAGCCGGGTGCACTGTAGCCACGCTGAGGCAGGTAATCGAGTGGGCGAGGGCGTGCCGACACTGTTTCCCCTCCCGGTCGCGCTCGCTAAGGTCAGCGGCCTGGATGGCCGGACTATAGCCATGCGCCCAGTGCGTCAGCGACCACTTTGGCCACAGGACCGCCCGTCATGGCGGTCACGTCTTGTCGTCGTACCCGCGCCCAGGGGGATGGTACGTCGCACGTCCGCCCCCAGGTCAACGACTGGAGGCGGCCCGGAAAGCAGTCGGTCGTGCCTAGCCGGCCGGTGGTCGAGCCGGTCGCGCGACCAGCCGCCCGCGTCACCAGCCGGCAGCACATCGAGCTGGTCGTCCTCCAGCCGGCCATGGACAGCCGGTCACGTAGTTTTATTCGAAACGGAAGGGGGAGAACCCCATTGCTTTGGCCTACCTAGGGGTAATAACCCCGTCAAAATAGTCAGGGATATATATAGGGAATTTTTATTCCTGGAAATCAAGCAAACAAAAGGAAAACGGAGTGGGGAAGGTTCATGTGGTGGGCACATCCCACGAGGCCGCACCAGGGATGGCAACTGCGGCCTGGTGTATTTTTCTCACCTCGGTTGCCTTCCGGTCTATTTTTTATTTCATAAAATTCATAAATATTTCAAAACTCGTAAAAATATTTTTGCAAATTTTTTGGAGACTGTTTACTCACCGTATCACAGACCTCTTTATTTTCACGATTCTCGCGCGTTCCGGAAGGTTTCTTTTATGTGTTGCTCCAGTGTTATGGTTTGGATAACATTGCTTTCAACATTAATAGGCATACCTAAGATATAGTGTTTAATTCTTTGTCCATTGACCACCTTGGTTCCTTCGGCATTCTTAATCTTAATAGCCCAGAGAGATAAACCTCTTCGATAACATAGGGTCCTTCCCATTTGGAGACAAATTTTCCTGCAAAAAAACTAAAACAATAATTGTACAAAAGAACATATTCTCCGACTTTGAATTCTCGCTTTTGGATTCTTTTGTCATGCCATCTTTTAACTTTTTCTTTGAATAACTTGGCATTTTCATAAGCTTGGGTTCTCATTTAATCTAATGAGCTAATATCAAATAACATGTTTTCACTAGCAAGTTTGCAGTCATAATTTAGTTCTTTAATTACCCAAAATGCTTTATGTTCTAACTCTAGATGTAAATGACAAGCTTTCCCAGATACCATCTTGTATGGAGACATACCCATAGGATTTTTATAAGCGGTTCTATAGGCCCAAAGTGCATCATCTAATTTCTTAGACCAATTGTTTCCAGACCTATTGACAGTCTTTTGTAATATCAATTTTATTTGTCTATTACGAAGTTCAACTTGACAACTAGATTGAGGACGATAGGGTGATGCAATTGTATGGTTAACATCATATTTAGCAAGCATTATACGGAAAGCACCATGAATAAAGTGTGAACCACCATCAAACATTAGATATCTAGGGACTCCAAACCTCGAGAAAATAACTTCTTTAAGCATTTTAATGGAAGTGCTATGATCAGCACTACTAGTTGGAATAGCTTCTACCCACTTAGTGACATAATCAACAGCAACCAAAATATGAGTATACCCGTTAGAGGAAGGAAAAGGTCCCATATAATCAAAGCCCCACACATCAAATGGTTCAACAGAAAGTGAACAATTCATAGGCATTTCCTGACGCTTATCGATATTACCAATTCTTTGGCATTCACCAAAAGACAAGACAAACTTACGGGCATCCTTGAAGAGAGTAGGCTAATAAAAACCAGATTGTAATACCATATGAGCAGTTCTATCTACCACGTGATGTCCTCCATAACCTTTGGAATGACATTTCTGTAGGATTTGTTCCTATTCATGCTCAGGTACACAACGTCTATTAATACCATCTACTCCTTCTTTATAAAGATGTGGGCCATCCCAAAAGTAATATCTTAAATCATAGAAGATTTTTTATTTTGTTGGTATGTGAAACTAGGTGGAATATATTTAGCAACAATGTAATTAGCATAATAAGCATACCATGGAGTGTTTTGAGAAACATTTATTGTAGCTAGTTGTTCATCAGGGAAACTATCATCAATAGGTAATGGGTCATCAAGAATATTTTTGAACCTAGACAAGTTATCAGCTATGGGGTTCTCAACTCCCTTCCTATCAATGATAAGTAAATCAAATTCCCGAAGCAAGAGAACCCACCTAATGAGTCTAGGTTTAGCATCTTTCTTTTCCATAAGATATTTTATAGTAGCATGATCAGTGTGGACAATAACTTTGGAATCAACAATGTAAGATCTGAATTTATCAAAAGCAAGCACGACTGCTAAAAATTATTTTTCAATTGTAGCATAATTTCTTTGGGCACTATCTAGAGTTTTGCTAGCATAATGGATAACATTTAATTTCTTATCAACTCTTTGTCCTAGAACAACACCAACAGCATAATCACCAGCATCACACATAATTTAAGAAGGGAAGTTCTAGTCAGGTGGTTGAACAATAGGTTTAGTGGTTAAGGTTTTCTTAAGTGTTTCAAAGGCTTCCACACAATCATCATCAAGAACAAAGGAATATCCTTTTGCAAAAGATTAGTAAGAGACCTAGCAATTTTTGAGAAGTCTTTAATAAACCTCCTATAGAAACCAGTGTGGCCAAGGAAACTTTGAATATCTTTAATATCTTTAGGACATGGCATTTTCTCAATTCCATCAACTTTAGCTTGATCCACCTCAATACCTCGTTCAGAAATTTTATGCCCCAAGACAATACCTTCATTAACCATAAAGTGGCACTTCTCCCAATTCAATACGATATTAGTTTGTTCACATCTCGCTTAAGCAATCATCAAAAGAAGTTCCGTAAATGGAAAAAACACCCATGAAAACCTACACAATCTTTTCACAAAAATCAAAGAATATAGGAGTCATACATCTTAGAAAGGTACCAGGTGCATTGCATAAACCAAAAGGCATACGCCTGTAAGCATAGCTGCCAAAAGGACAAGTAAAGGTGGTTTTCTCTTGATCAGATTGTGACACCGATATTTGAGAGAAACTAGAATATCCATCCAAGAAACAAAAGTGTGTGTGTTAGATAATATTTCAAGCATTTGATCAATGAAAGGCAAACGGTAATGATCTTTTCTAGTGACTTTATTTAGTTTTCTAAAATCAATTACCATTCTATAGCCAGTAACAATTCTTTGTGGGATAAGTTCATTTTTAACCTTACGAACAACAGTAATACCTCCTTTCTGAGGGACAAAATGAACGGGACTTACCCATCTACTATCAGCTATGGGATAGATTATACCTTCTTCAAGAAGCTTTAATATTTTAGTTCTTACCATTTCTTTCATCTTGGGATTCAATCGTTGTTGGTGGTCAATAACACGTTTAGCATCAGGTTCCATATTTATCTTGTGCTGACATAGAGTGGGACTAATGCCCTTAAGATCATTAAGAGTATATCCATTAGCAGCCCGGTGCTTCCTCAGAATTTTCAATAATCTTTCTTCTTCATGTTCTGAAAGGTTAGCACTAATAATAACAGGATATATCTTTTTCTCATCAAGATAAGGGTACTTCAGAGTGTATGGCAACTATTTTAATTCAAACACAAAATCACCTTTAGGTGGAGGAGGACCTCCCAAAGATTCAATAGGCAAATGGTGTTTTAGTAGAGGTTGTTCAAATAAAATTTTATCTATTTCATTTCTTTCACGCAAGTGCATATCATTTCCATGGTCTAGCAAATATTATTCTAATGGATCAGTAGGAGGAACGGAAATAGAAGCAAGACCAATTATTTCATCCTTACTGGATAATTCTTTATCACAAGGTTATCAACTAAACTTGGAAAAATTAAAATTATGAGACACATCACCAAACTTAACACTCACGGTTTCCTTTTGACAATCTATCTTAGCATTAACAGTGTTCAAGAAAGGTCTACCAAAGATAATGGGACAAAATTCATTTTGTGGGGAACCAAGAACTAGAAAATCACTAGGATATTTTATATTCCCACACAAGACTTCAACATCTCTAACAATCCTAAGTGGTATGATGGTGTCTCTATTAGCAAGTTTAATATTAACATGGATATCTTCTATTTCAGCAAGTGTTATTTCATTCATAATTTCTTCATATAAAGTAAAAGGAATAGCACTCACACTAGCACCCAAATCACATAAGCCATGATAAAAATGATCTCCTATTTTAATTGAGACAATAGGCAAGACAACTACGGGTCTATGTTTATCTTTTTCATCGGTTTTAGCAATTCTAGCAGCTTCATCACAGAAGTAAAGGACATGCCCTTCAATATTTTCTACCAAGAGATCTTTAATCGTAGAAACAGTAGGTTATACTTTAATTTGTTCAGAGGGCTTAGGTGCTCTAATATTACTCTTGTAGACCACAGTTGATACCTTAGCATGTTCCTTTATCCTAGCAGGAAAAGGTGGTTTCTCAATATAAGCAGTAGGCACAACTATACCGATTCTTTAATTTCCTTCTTAATATGGTATGATATTTAAATCACTTCTCCTTAGGGAGATCAATGTGAGCAGCAAATGATTCACAAAAAGAGGCAACTATCTCAGAGTCAAAACCATGTTTAGTGCTAAACTTGTGAAAAGCATCGGTATTCATAAAAGATTTAAAACAATCAAATTCAAGCTTAGTAACTGACTCATTACCTTCATCGAGTTCCCAATATTCAGAGCTGCATTTAATTATTTCCAAGAGATCCCACTTGAATTCAATAGTCTTCTTCATAAAATAAGCAGCACAAGAAGTATCGAGCATGGTTCGATCATTATGAGAAAGCCGAGCATAAATTTTTTGAATAATAACTTCTCGTGGGATATCATGATTGGGGCATGAATATAACATTGACTTAAGCCTCCCCCAAGCTAGAGCGATACTTTCTCCTTCACGAGGACAAAAAATATATATAATTCCAATTATATATATATTATTCTGATCACAATGAACTAGATGCATAGGATAAAACTTTTGGTGGAATTCCAATTTCAAACGATTCCGTTTACATGATCCAATATCATCACATATCCTATACCATGTCGATGTTTTTACCTTCAAATATAAATGGAAAACCTTCTTCTTAACTTCATCTCTGGATAAACTTGCAAGCTTAAATAATCCACAAATTTCAGCCACATGTGTTAAGTGCATATCACGATGTTCAGTTCCATCTCCTGCATAAGGATTAGCTAGCAGTTGTTCTAACATACCCGAAGGAATTTCATAACCAATATTTTCAGTAGGTGCTATAGGTTGAGGGGCAAAAAATTGTGGTTTCGGTTGAGGTAAAGATTCCCTGAACAAACCCCTCAAAGTATTGCTTTCCATAGTAACAAGTGACAGTAAATTTCAGCATGTAGTATAAATTTTTCTTTACCAAGAGTGCTTCACTCCCCGGCAACAGCGCCATAAAAGAGTCTTGATGACCCAAAATTATAGGGGATCAATCGTAGTCCTTTCGATAAGTAAGAGTGTCGAACCCAATGAGGAGCAGGAGGAAATTACAAGCGGTTTTCAGCAAGGTTATTTCTGCAGGTACTGATATTGTAAGTAGCAAGTAGTTTGATAGCTAGGTAATTTGTAACGAGCAAGTAACAGTAACAACAGGTAAGTTGCAGCAAGGTATCCCAATCCTTTTGTGGCAAAGCACATGCCAAAACTATGTCTTATGAGTTATGATAAGCAAAGTGGTCTTGAGGGTACAGGGGAATTTCATCTAGTCACTTTCATCATGTTGGCTTGATTTGTGTTCGCTACTTTGATAATTTGATATGTGGGTGGACCGGTGCTAAGGTGTTGTTCTTCCTTGAACTAACAACCTACTTATGATTAACCCCCTCGCAAGCATGCACGACTGCGAGAAAAGTATTAAGACAAAGTCTAACCATAGCATTAAACATGTGGACCCAAGTCAGCCCCTTACGAAGTAGCGCATAAACTAGGTTTAAGCTTATGTCACTCTAGCAACCCATCATCTAATAACTACTACACAATGCATTCCCTTATGCCCAAGGATGGTGAAGTGTCATGTAGTCGATGTTCACATGACACCACTAAGGGAATCATAACGTACATATCATGAAAATATCAAACACATATCAAATTCACATGATTGCTTGCAACATGACTTCTCCTATGACCTCAAGAGCAAAGGTAACTACTCACAAATAATATGCATGCTCAATATCAGAGGTGTATTGAATAGCGTAATGGATCTGAACATATAATCTTCCACCAAATAAACCAGATAGCAATCAACTACACAAGGTAATAAACACTACTAGTCACCCACAGGTACCAATCTGAGGTTCTGGTACAAAGATTGAACACAAGAGATGAACTAGGGTTTGAGAGGAGATGGTTCTATTGAAGTTGTTGATGAATAATGGCCTCCCCAAGATGAGAGGGTTGTTGGTGATGATGATGGCTTCGATTTCCCCCTCCGGGAGGGAAGTTCCCCCGACGGAATTGCTCCGTCGGAGGGCAAAAGTGCTCATGTCCAAGTTCTGCCTCGAGACGGTGTCACCTTGTCCCGAAAGTCCTCCCATCATTTTTTAGGTTTTTGGGGAATTTATACTAGAATATGGGCTCTGGAGGTGGGCCAGGATGAGCATGTCCCACCAGGCCGCGCCAAGGGGGGGCTAGCGCGCCCTGGTTTCTCGTGCTCACATGGTATCCCCCCGTTGGTAGTTTCCTGGTCCAATATTCCTCATTTATTCCAGAAAAAGTCTCCATAAAATTTCAGCTTCATTGGTGATGTGCAGAATAGGTATCTTTGACATGCTTTTTCTGGTCCCGAATTCCTGCTGCCGGTATTCTCCCTCTTTGTGTAAACCTTGCAAATAATGAGAGAAAAGGCATTAGAATTACTCCCCCAAAGCATTATTATGCGTAAAAACATCATAAATAATAGTTGGAAAACATGATGCAAAATGGACGTATCAGGGGCTCTCTCCCCCTCGCTCCGGGTGGCACCGGAGCATCGCCGGGGCATCCATCGTGACGGCGATCTACACTAACAACTTACACCACTCTAACCACCAACTCTCTCCCCCTCTATCCAGCGGTGTAAAACCTCGTCTCCCCATTGTAATATCTACTTGAACATGGTGCTTAATGCTATATAATATTATCCAATGATGTGTGGCTATCCTATGATGTTTGAGTAGATTTCTTTTGTCCTATGGGTTGATTGATGACCGTGATTGGTTTGAGATGTATGTTCTATTTTGGTGCTGTCCTATGGTGCCTGCCGTGTCACGCAAGCATGTGGGATCCCCACTGTAGGGTGTTGCAATATGTTTATGATTCACTTATAGTGGGTGGCTAGAGTGATACAAGCTTACACCTGAGTAAGGGGATTGTTTACGTATGGGATAAAGGGGACTTGATATGTTAATGCTATGGTTGGGTTTACCTTAATGAATTTCTAGTAGTTGCGGATGCTTGCTAGAATTCCAACATCAGTGCATATGATCCAAGTACGAAAAGTATGTTAGCGTATGTCTCTTCCTCATATAAAACTGCAACAATGATACCGGTCTAGTTAGCGATTGCCTAGGGACAAATCTTTCTCTTATGCTACAAAAAGCTTTCTACTAAACAACTTACTTATTAATCTTTATCTAAACAGGCCCTAACTTTTATTTACTTGTTCTTTATTATCTTGCAAAACTATCTATCACACTACTAAGTACTTCTAGTTTTATTCCCGCAAAGTAGTTTCATACTTGTTCTAGTTAAAGTAATCGTTAGCATGCGTAGAGTTGTATAAGTGGACGATATAGCTTGAGAGAATATTAATTCTACCTTTAGCTACTCATTGGGTTCGACACTCTTACTTATCGAAAAAGGCTACAAACAATCCCCTACACTTGTGGGTTATCAAGACCTTTTTCTGGAGCCGTTGTCGGGGAGCAATAGTATAGTAGTTGCTATTCTTGTGCGTGCTTGTTTTCTTTATCTCTAAGTAATTTTTATTTTACGTTATTAGTTGTGTTATTTTCTGTTATTAGTTGTTTACTATCTTTAGATATGGGTAGGAAACACAAAATACCAAAAAAATAGATGTACATGCTACTCCAAAAGCTTAGGAACCACTAGTGTTCCGACCTAGTGTTCCGAACTATCAAAGCTTATTACATGCTGATCCATTTGTGCTTGTGCTGAAACCCCAACTAGCTTAGTTGAGGGAAAATCATTAAATGAGCATGCTCATTATGCGCGACAGCGCTTATCTCAAAAAGGGAAACTCTTGTGGTATCAAATTAATAGTGTGTGTTTCTATGCTTGGAATTTATGCGAAATACATGACTTTACTTGTTGTTCTAAAGAAACTAAAAAACACCTTCCCTACCAATGTGTGCTTAATGATAATGAAATACTATCTTCTTATGCCAAGGAATCCTATTGTTATTATGATGTTGAACAAATTGAAGAAATTGTTGCTTTTAAAGGTGCTTATGAAATTGCTTCTTTGATTGAAAAGTATGATGCTACTCTTTAGAAATTTGAAAAAATTGCCATACTTCAATATTTTGATGGAAACTATGCTTATAATGCTTATATTAAATAATTTATTGAAATAATGACCGCTCCCTTGGAAGATGATGACCCACAAGTATAGGGGATCAATCGTAGTCCTTTCGATAAGTAAGAGTGTCGAACCCAACAAGGAGCAGAAGGAAATGATAAGCGGGTTTTAGCAAGGTAATTTCCGCAAGCACTGAAATTGTAACTAGCAAGTAGTCTGATAGCAAGGTAATTTGTAACGAGCAAGTAACGGTAACAATAGGTAAGGTGCAGCAAGGTAGCCCAATCCTTTTGTGGCAAAGGACAGCCCAAAACTATCTCTTATGATAAGCAAAGTGTTCTTGAGGGTACACGGGCATTTCATCTAGTCACTTTCATCATGTTGGTTTGATTCGTGTTTGCTACTTTGAAAATTTGATATGTGGGTGGACCGGTGCTAAGGTGTTGTTCTTACTTGAACTAACAACCTACTTATGATTAACCCCCTCGCAAGCATCCGCAACTATGAGAAAAGTATTAAGACAAAGTCAAACCATAGCATTCAACATCTGGACCCAAATCAGCCCCTTACGAAGAAGTGCATAAACTAAGGTTTAAGCTTCTATCACTCTAGCAACACATCATCTAATAACTACTCCACAATGCATTCCGTTAGGCCCAAGGTTGGTGAAGTGTCATGTAGTCGATGTTCACATGACACCACTGGAATCACAACATACATATCATCAAAATATCAAACACATACCGAATTCACATGATTGCTTGCAACATGACTTCTCCCGTGACCTCAAGAACAAAGGTAACTACTCACAAATAATATGCATGCTCAAGATCAGAGGTGTATTGAATAGCATAATGGATCTGAACATGTAATCTTCCACCAAATAAACCATATAGTAATCAACTACACAAGGTAATAAACACTACTAGTCACCCACAGGTACCAATTTGAGGTTCTGGTACAAAGATTGAACACAAGGGATGAAATAGGATTTGAGAGGAGATGGTGTTATAGAAGAGGTTATTGAAGAATGGCCTCTCCAAGATGAGAGGGTTGTTGGTGATGACGATGGCTTCGATTTCCCCCTCCGGGAGGGAAGTTCCCTCGGCGAAATCGCTCCGCCAAAGGGCAAAAGTGCTCCTGCCCAAGTTCCACCTTGAGGTCGCGGCGCTTCGTCCCGAAAGTCCTCCTCCTGATTTTTTTAGGTTTATTAGGAATTTATACCAGAAGATGGGCTCCGGAGGTGGGCCAGGATGGGCATGCTCCACCGGGGCGCGGTTAGGGGGGTTGACGCGCCTTGGTGAGGGTGGCCACATGGTGACCCCCTCCGGTAGTTTTCAGCTCCAGTATTTCTTATTTATTATATAAAAAATCTCCGTAAATTTTCAGCTTCATTGGGGAACTGCAGAATAGGTATCTCTAACATGCTTTTTAAGGTACTGAATTCAGTTGTTGCCATTCTCCCTCTTGGTATAAACCTTGCAAATTGTGAGAGAAAAGGCATTAGAATTACTCCCCAAAGAATTATTATGCATAAAAACATTATAAGTAACAGTAGAAAAACATGATGCAAAATGGATGTATGAACTCCCCCAAGCTTATACCTCGCTTGTCCTCAAGCGAAAGCCGATATCGAAGAACATGTCCACATGGTTTGCGAGAGAGGTGTCGATAAGAACAAAATACGGACATAGTAGCATCATTCTTATTGTTATAACAGCAACAAAAATTAACATAAAACTTTCTCATAAAACTTTTATTTCATAACAATATCATATAACTTCTTATGAGCAAGAAAAATTTCATCACAACGTGGAAGTATAAAGCATAAACCTTATTGGAAACCAACAAACTATGTTCTCAGTCAACTTTGCAACTACAATTAATCATATTTTCAGGAAGGGTCTCATGTAGGAGCCTTGTCGCAAGTCCATATACTCAACCATCACTTAGTCTTCTATGATTTCTAACACTCACAACATACCCAGGGGAAAAAAGTTTCAACCGGACACATAGAAAGATAGGGGCTTATAGTTTGCCTCCCAACGTATTCACCTCAAGGGTGATGTCAAAAATAATAACGCATGCCCACTCATATCCAACTAGATATATGTGCCTAGATCTTTCCTCACCACAAGATTCTTGCCAAAGAGAAAAATAAAAAGGATTAGAGAATAATAATTTGACTCTTGCATAAAAGTGAATACATAAAGGTAAAAGATAGGCCCTTCACAGAGGGAAGCAGAGGTTGTCATGCGCTTTTTAGTTTGTATGTCAAATCTCTTAGCGCAAAAGAACGTCACGTTGCATTACCCCTTGTGATAGCAAACTTTATTATGCAGTCTGTCGCTTTTATTACTTTGCCATCACAAGTTCGTGCAACGCTCAATTTTCTCTTACACTAATTGATCCTACACTTTAAGAAGCAATTTTTATTGCCTTGATGCACCGAGGACAACTTACTTGAAGGATCTTATTCAATCCATAGGTAGGTATGGTGGGCTCTCAAACATGAGTTTGGGTGTTGGGTTTTTGGATGCACAAGTAGTGTCTCTATTTAGTGCGGAATTTTTGTCTAGCAAAGATATTGGGCAAGCACCACATGTTGAAGGATCTATGACAATATAACTTCTATGTGAATATGAACAAGCATAAATCATTATGTTTTCTTCCTTGTCCAACGTCAACAATTTTGGCATATAATATTTAATGGGGGCTCACTATAATAAAATATGTCCATGATAGTGTATTTGCATGTGAATCTTATCTTCCCTAATTAATTGTTTCATGAATTGCATCATTGACTAATGCTATGTTTGCCCATCTCCAATAAAATTTACCGCTTATACTTTTCTTTATTGTGATGTCATTACTCACCATAAAATTAGCATATGATATTTTTCATTTATTCTCTTTTATCAAGATTGCAACAAGAAAGTAAACGGAAAAAGCTCAAACTAAACTTTATTATATAACCCTCACTCGATTACATATATAGATGGATCCCGAAACTAGCACTCGAAAATAGATCATACTAGACTATTATTCAACTAAATCATGAAAAGGCTAAGGATCGAAATAAAAAGCGAAGGTAAAAGGTGGTGGTGATACCCGTGTACTCAAGTATCCTTTGGTGGTGAAGATGATGAAGGTGGTGGTGATGAGACGGTAGTAGGTTTATCCTCCGGCTTCCAAGGCAAGGTTCACCATCGAAAGTTGATGCACAAGTCCCCAGAGTCCTGCAATTGGCAGCTAAACTCATACCTTTAAATCTCGCTTCATATTCAAAAACTTGATTTTGGAGATCATAAATTTGACTCTACAGAAAGTTGATTTGCTCGTTGAAGTTGAAGATGATATCTCTCATGGACTGGCCATCCACCATGTGATCACGGGTGAATTCCTTGATCATGGAGTGATTGGCACTAAGTCCACGCTCCACCATCCCTTTGCACTTGAAGATGTCTTGCTCTACCGCTTCCAGCTTGGCCTCCATGCTTCCCGTCTTCTTGGTCCCTTGAACATCCCGGATGTGGAGCACACCCTCACGCATATCAATGGTTTGAGGGTGCTTCATCACCTCCGGGAAGTATGGGTTGATAACCTTCTCGAAGAACTTGTCCTTGGGAGAACTTGGTGAAGCCATGGAGATTTAGATTTGACAAGAAAACAACACGAAACAAGAACAGAGGAAAATCTCGCGATGCGGTGGTCAAAATAGTCGGGGGTATATATAGATAATTTATATTCTTGGAAATCAAGCAAACGAAAGGAAAATGGAGTCAGGAAGGTTCCCGAGGTGGGCATGCTCCACAAGGGCGTGCCAGGGATGGCAACCACACCCTAGTGGACTGTGCTTTCCTCGATTGTCTTCCAGTTTATTTTTATTTTCTAAAATTCGTAAACATTCCAAAACTGATAAAAATATTTTTGCAGATTTTTTGGAGTCCGTTTACTTACCGTATCATGTACCTCTTAATTTTCACGATTCTGGAGTGTTTCGGAAGGTTACTTTTATGTGTTCATCCGGTGTCATGGTTTGGATAACATTGCTTTCAACATTAATAGGCGTACCTGGGATATAGTGTTTAATTATTTGTCCATTGACCACCTTCAGGTTGGTACCTTCGGCATTATTAATCTTAATAGCTCCAGAGTGATAAACCTCTTCGATAACATAGGGTCCTTCCCATTTGGAGAGAAGTTTTCGGTCTTTCCCATTTGGAGAGAAGTTTTCCTGCAAACAATCTTAAAGGAGAATTTTACAAAATAACATATTCTCCAACTTTGAATTCTTGCTTTTGGATTCTTTTGTTATGCCATATTTTAACTTTTTCTTTGAGTAACTTGGCATTTTCACAAGCTTGGGTTGTCCATTCATCTAATGAGCTAATTGTTGGGGAATGTTGCATGGGAAACAAAAAAAATCTATGAAGACCCAAGATATATCTATGGAGATCAATAGCTATGAGAGGGAGAGTGGATCTACATAACCTTGTCGACTGATAAGAGGGGAGTGTTAAGAAACACGGTTGATGTAGTCGAACGTCTTCGCGATCCAAATCGCAATCCATCCCACGATCCAATCACGATCCGTCCCGATCTAGCGCCGAATGGACGGCACCTCCGCATTCAGCACACATACAGCTCGATGACGTCTCCGCATCCTTGATCCAGCGAGCAAGGGAGGAGTAGTATATGAGTTCTCTGGCAACACGATGGTGGTGTTGGTGGTACTGGTGCTATCCCGGTAGGGCTACGCCTAGCGCTACCGAAACCGCGAACGGAGGAGAAAATGATCTAGGAAGAGAGAGGGGCGCCAAGGGCTTCGTGTGTGCTCTTGGGGAGCCCCCTCCCCTCTATATATAGGTGGAGGGGCATGGAGATCAGCCCCTCCAAGCACTAGGGTGCATCCAAGGGGGGAGCTGGACTCCTAGTCCAATTCCCTCCCTTTCCAAAACCAGGTGGACTTTCCACCTCTCTCAAGCCACATGGGCCTTGAGGGACTTGTGCACCTGGCCCAATAAGGCCAGGGCGCCTCCCCTCAGCCAATGCAAACCCTTGGGACGTGGTGGAACCCATGGTAAACTTCCGGACTCCTCTGGAAGTTTCCGAAACCTTCTAGAAGCTTCCCGGTCCAAAATATGACTTCCCATATATAAATCTTTACCTCCGGACCATTCCAGAGCTCCTCATGACGTCTAGGATCTCATCCGGAACTACGAACAAGCTTTGGTCACCAACATACATAACTCAACAATACCAAATCGTCACCGAACGTTAAGTGTGCAGACCCTGCGAGTTCGAGAACTATGTAGACATGACCGAGACACTCTCTGGTCAATAACCAATAACAGGAGATGGATGCCCACATTGACTCCTACATATTCTACAAAGATCTTTATCAGTCAAATCATGATGTCAAGGATTCAGGTAATCGCGTATGCAGTTCCCTTTGTCTATCGGTATGTTACTTGCCCGAGATTCGATCATCGGTATCTCCATACCTAGTTCAATCTCGTTACTGGCAAGTATCTTTACTCGTTCCGTAATACAAGATCCTGTGACTAACTCCTTAGTCACATTTCTTGCAAGCTTCTTGTGATGCCGTATTACCGAGTGGGCCCAGAGATACCTCTCCATCATACGGAGTGACAAATCCCAGTCTTGATCCACGCCAACCCAACAAACACCTTCGGAGATACCTGTAGAGCCCCTTTATAGTCACCTAGTTACGTTGTGACATTTGATACACACAAGGCATTCCTCCGGTGTCAGGGAGTTGTGTGATCTCATGGTCGTAGGAACATATACTTGACATGGATAAAGCAGTAGCACTAAACTGACACGATCAACTGCTATGCTTATGGTTGGGTCTTGTCCATCACATCATTCTCCTAATGATGTGATCCCGTTATAAAATGACAACTCATGTATATGGTTAGGAAACCTTGACCATCTTTGATCAACGAGCTAGTTTGGTAGAGGCTCACTAGGGACATGGGGTTGTCTATGTATCACACATGTATATGAGTTTTCGATCAATACAATTCTAGCATGGATAATAGACGTTTATCATGAACAAGGAAATATGATAATAACCAATTTATTATTGCCTCTAGGGCATATTTCCAATAGTCTCCCACTTGCACTAGAGTCAATAATCTAGTTCACATCACCATGTGATTTACACCCGGTAACAGCCCGGGACCGACGCTCCAGAAGATTCCCCTTTTTTCATTCTTGTCATGTGAGTCGTTGGGTTTTTGCATTCATCATCGCATCATTCGCATCATCTGCATAGCATCATCACTCGTTTTTGAAAACTCACATCCATTCGTAGTTGCTGATTCTCTCCGTTCATTTCATCGACCGTTTCGAGCACAACCACACATGCACGCGCCCGCGGCATCGTTTAAATAAATGTTTTAAAAGGCACACTAAAAATATTCCTAGATTGGGTAGAAAGTTGGTGTGTGGTCTTATTATATTGTAGGTGGACCGCCTGCCAAATTTCATCGCATTCCGAGTTCATTTGTTACCCCAACGATCGCCCGTAGCGGCACCGTCATCAGGTTATTCATCAGACGTTTTCGGCGTTCTCAACCACATGTCACGGGCCACACACTTCCCTCTCATCCCATCCCAACCACCTCTACACAGCCCACATAGCCCTGCTAGCCCCCTCTGCTTCCGGACTATCGGATCGAGATCCGAAGGTCCGAAAACGGTGAAAAAACCCCTGACCTAGCCCCATTTGTTATATGTAGACCAACCAAACCCTAAAAACTAGGACCCGTGTCCCATCATCCCTATGCCGCCGCCACCCCTAATCATTGTCTCCATTTCCATGCTTGACCAACCAAACCCGCAGCCACCGGATCTTCCCTCTATCCCCGAGCCTGCAAGCTCCTCCAGCAACCTCCCAATCCCGAGCGCTCTATGCCATCTCCTTGTGAGCTCGGACGCATCCAGCAGCCGGGAGAGCGCCCACAGCCACAGCCTAGCTCCTGCCTCCATGCCGCCCCTGGACGTCTAGCTCCCTCAGGCCCACCTTGCGCGGGTCACCAGCGAGCTACTAGCGAGCAGCAGCAGCAAGTCAGCACTTGACGCTCCCTCCCCTTCCTCACCTCATGCCTTCTCTCTCTCTCACCCCTCAATCTCTCTCACAACTCTTTGCCTCTGTCCGTATGTTACAGGAGCTCCTGCGAGTACGACCAAGGTGAACTCGAGCCTCCTCTACCCCGGATCCGGCCTTCAGCCGCCGGAGAATGCCTCCTCTCACCGGAACCAGCCCCCGCGACCCTGCTCCCTCGCCTGTGACCTTTCTGCAACCCTCTGTCCGCCATGGCCATGGTGCCTGAGCACCAGATCGACCTCCCCATCCCCTGCTTTGCCCGCTTTCAGATTGGTTCAGTTAGCGTCAAGGTATGGTTCATCTAACAGAAGACCCATTGTTTTATCACAATTCGTTAGTAGTCCAGACGGTCATTGCCTTGGTCTGCAACCAAGGGATCCTGGGTTTGATCCCCAGCAACCCCATTTTTTTGCCATGTTTCTGTTATTTTGCATGCACACACGTGGCCACTTGGGCCGGTTCCACTGCCGGGCTTCTGCACTTTGCTTCTTCTAGCCCATGGCTGTTTTTTCTGCTCTAAAGCTTTAGCTGTTTTTTGTTGTGCATTGCAATTTCAGGAAAAATGTCATGTCTAAAATGCTAATAACTTAATAATCATGCATCGGTTTAAAACAGTTTACATTTGTAAAATGACTAGAATTTCATGTAGTTTCACAATAACCAACTTTCATGTGTGATAAAATATTTATACTTGTTGTTTGTCTACTTTGCGTAAATGCCATGCTAAAATGATTTATTTCATAACTAATTAACTGTAACTCCGATTTTAACGATCCACATATGTAACTTGTCTAGCAAAAATGTGTAGAATCTCATGGTGACATTTATTTTACTGTTTAACAACTCTAAAATATGGTTAGTTCACATCTGGACCAATTTCGAAATTAACACATGGGGTCATTTCGGAAATACTATATGTTGTTTCCGACCTCATTTAAGATGCCTAGATGATATAGTTGTTCATGCTTCAACTTTTGTCATGTTTAACAACATTTAATATTGATGAGTACCTAAACGAGAGTGAACTAAATAATTCGAACATGGAGTTTTGTCAATATGCAACTCATTTTATATTAAGCTTCACTTTAATGTGTAGTAGTTGTTTGTTGTGCTTGTCATGCCATGCCATGCGTTTCATATTAAACTGGACATGCATCATATTTGTTTGCGCGTCATGTCATGCATATGTTGTGGTGTATTGTGTGCTGATTCTTTGTTTCGGATGGTTTCTTCTCGATAGAGTTCCGAAAGCGTCTGGAGTGTGAGGATTCGTTCGACTACATTGGCTCATCTTCTTCATGGACTCATTCTTCTTCCAAGCAGGATCTCAGGCAAGATGACACATTTCCATTGATACCACTACTATCATTACTATGCTAGTTGTCCCTCTTTTATTGTTATGTCGCGCTACCTACCACTTGTTTGACAAGCCTCCCAACATTACCATGAAAGCCTCTAACCCCTCCACATTCCAGCAAACCTTTGTTTGGCTATGTTACCACGTGCTCAGCCCTTCTTATAGCGTTTCTAGCTGCAGGTGCAATTGCTTCCATGTGTCAACATGGACATTCTTTTGTTATCACAATATTATTGCTATTTAATTTAATGCAGTTATACACTTGGTAAAGGGTGGAAGGCTTGGCCTTTTGCTCGGTGTTTTGTTCCACTCTTGTCGCCCTAGTTACTTGTGAACCGGTGTTATGTTCCATAATTGAGCACTCCTAACATGCTCGGGGTTGTTATGGGGTCCCCCTTGATCTTCATTTTAGGATAAAGCTTGTTTGGCAAGGCCCAACATTGGTACTACATTTGCCTAATAACTAACAAACCTGCATAGGGAGTAATTAACCCGAAGATTTTTAATCAACAACCCGGGCCAGTGCTCCTCATGAGTGTTGGTCCAAACTAGAGCACTATGCGGGACCACCCCAGGGCAACTTGGGTGATTTCTATCAGGCCACCATACACTAGCTTATCCGTCATGTCCTGAGAACGAGATACGCGGCTCCTATCGGGATCGTCGACACGTTGGGAGGCCTTGTTGGACTTGTTTTACCTTTCTCGAATCTCTTGCGTGAGGAACTCTGATCTTCTTCGGGCTATCTCGAGGTGTCGGATTTCCTTTGGAATTGCCTAGGATGATCACGAGATTCGTGGTCGAGGTTATTCCCACGGCGTGTGGTTAATTTGTGATGGACGAGTTGGAGCACCCATGCAGGGTTAAATCTTTCGAAAAGCCATGCCCGCGGTTATGTGGCAAACTTGGATACTTTGTTTAATACCCGGTCATAGAAAACTTGAAGTAAACTCTAATAAAATACACCAACTATGTGCATAACCGTGATTGTCTCTTCTCGTGAGTCCTTATCCGAGAGAGAACACGGTGGCGTTATGTTTGACGTAAGTAGGTGTTCAGGATCAGTTAGTGATCATTACTAGTTCACATTCGTTATGCGTAGACCACCATACTTTAATTTCTGTATACATAAGCTAGCCACTCAAATAAATGCTTAGTCGCTTGCTGTAGCCTCACCACTTAACCATACCTCACCCATTAAGCTTTAGTAGTCTTGATACCCTTGGAAATGAGATTGCTGAGTCCCTGTGGCTCACAGATTACTACAACAACAGTTGCAGGTACAGGTAATGCGATGATTTGACGTGAGAGTGATACTTGTTTGTTTGGAGTTCTTCTTCTTCATCATCGATCTAGGATGGCTTCTAGGCGGCAGCCTGGGATAGCAAGGATGGATGTCATTTTATCGTTTGATTTCGTCCATAGTCGGACCCTGCTCTTCTGTATGATGTTTGAGTATGTTGTTGTATTGATGTGATATTGATGTAGCTTGTGGCGAGTGTAAGCCAATTCCATATACTCATCTCTTTTGTACATGTACTTGTAATGATATCCATTCTTGCAACACGACGAGATGCGCTTCTATCCCTATCGAGGCCCTCGTGCCAAAATAAGGATAGGATCGCATATTGGGCGTGACAAGTTGGTATCAAAGCATGTACCAACCTAAGAGCCCCCTTGATTGATCGAACTTGGCCAAGTCGAGTCTAGTGAAAAAACTATTTTGAGTCTAGTTATATCAGAGAGTAGGATTCTTTTTACTCCTCTTCTATGCTTTGGTGAGGTAATCGACTTAGGAATTTTGTTACTACTCCTCTTCTCGCTCGAATTTTTTTAGGATCACGCGGGTATTTTGGAAACTATATGGTGTTGATGTGATGGAGTTCTGTCTTGGTGCCTCCTATCTAACTTGATTTCTTCCGGGGAGTTGAGCTCCATGGGATTCTTGACACATCGTTATCGTTTAGTTTCCTTAGTATCTTGGGACAGAGGATGTTCGAAATTACTTCAATACTTTTCGTGGCGTGATAAGGTCGGAGCCACCCAATAGTGGGGAGGCGTCTGGGGTACTGCCATGTTTGGTATCGTTGTGTTTTTGAGGGTCCAAGATAGTTGAGTTTCCAAAGCCTCTGGTTATGTGTTGAAGGATGGATACAGTTGGGGTGTAGGACTTGTTAGTTGTGTGAGATATTTCCTCCTTGTATCCCCAACACCAGATTGCATAACCAGGAAGATTTCGGGAGTTCTTAGGTGGGAATTCAAGTATTTACCTAGGCTATCTTCCAACAAATCATGATGTGAGATTGGGGTTCGACATCTAGTGGATTCGTTTGTTCATGGTCTTTCTTACAGAGGACAGTCTTGATTTATGCTTCGTCAAGCCTTGTAGTTTGCTACGCCTAGGGAGCATATTCAAGCGTCATTTCAATATGACAATCCAATGTACGATCAAGCCTGTGCGAACCTTACCACGAAAATATCGAGCGGAATCTCTATCATCTATTTGTTCCGGCTTGTTTCATCAGCCTCATCCTTTGCTTTGTTTTGTATATGGTAATTCGAGTTGCTTCGATGTCAACTGGTGATCTCATATCGTTTCGAAATAGCATTCTCATATTTCTATGGGATTGCTAATTCTTGTGCTCAATCAAGTTATCTTATGAATTCTTTTCATCCGGTGTGCTCTCTTCAAGTGAATTCAATCCTTTCAATATTTGCAAGATCAATCCTCTTATTCTTTCCTGTAGTTCATTCCATCCGTTCCATGTTGTCTTTGTTTTTCCCCACCCTCCCGCCCTTTTTCTTCAATGATTAATTCTCATCCAAGTGCTTCTCTTCATCAATGCTTTTGCCATCTTTTATTTTGTTTCATATCCGGTGATTCATTATGAAGATCCTCGAGTGATTCGAATTCATCATATCCTTATTCTTGTTTTCCTTCCCGGCGCATTCAGTTCAAGTTCTTGGTGTTCATCATATTATTTTCATTCTCTAATTTCTCTCCCATGTTGGAATTCTTATCCAAGCCTCTCTTGCTTATTCATATCTCTATTCTTTCCGGAGTGCTGAAGATATCTCAGAAGATTCATGTTTTCTTTCAATCCTTCCAAATTATTTTGAGGGACTCACCTCATCAAGTTCTTAATTTGTATTGGTGCAATCTCTCTTCCTAAGCAATTGTTTCAACGGTGTTTCTTTGAGTGGGCCCATAACCCATAGGTTTTCCCCAGGATCCTACTTGGCTCTTTTAAACTTTTTGGGAGATGTTCTCAAGTTCTCTTCTAATATGACGTAAGAATGAATTCCATCAGTCATATTCCTTCTCAAATATCGCTTCAAAATCATTTTCATCGTTGACTCGACCTTTGCTTATTCGTTATTCCGGAGTATCTCAGTAGTTCATGGTGTTGTTTTCTCGTCATCATTCTCTCTGTTGAAGACCGAAGGATAGTTTCTCTTAATCTTGATCCATTTTTGGGATATCCATGCTTTCAGTTTCCTGCTATCATCTCAAAATTTTTCCGTTCATGAGAAATTTCTCCCATATCTATCCGGTGCATTTAGAGTTGTTTTCATTTCTCGATCCTCCCGAAGGCCATCATTTCATAAGATTTCTTCGTTCTCAGCTTTCAGCTTTCGTTCTCAAATTCTTCTCAATTGTTGTCTCTTCGTTCGTATCTCAATTATTCCGGTGGTTCGTTCAAATTTTCTATTAGGTGGATCATGCTCTCTTCGTTCCCATGTTATTCCATTGATTCATTGTATCCTCATTCATTTGCAATTCCTACCGGTGTCTCGTTCAAGACCTCTTCAATTTTGTGATCTATCTATCTTTCCTATCTTTTCTAAAGAATAAGTGGTATGCCAAATCCGTTATTCGTCATCAATTAAACTTGATGAAGGATAAGCATAACATAATTCTTATTCTACTTTCATCAATGTGATTTCAATCCTTCTTCCGGAGTGCTCTTGTCATCAAATTCTTGGTTATAGTGTTCATCTTTTCTTTCCGGAGTTCCAAGTTATTCTCAAATATCTCTTCGCGAAGCTTCGTCTAAAGCATAGCAAGGCCTCAATCTTGTCATTTCACAACCTTCAATTATTTTCTATCATCCTTTTACTCTGGAGTTCCTTCTGATGGTTTTTATGGTGTCTGTTAAGGATGTAATTCTTCTCGAAGTGTTCTTCAAGATTCTTGTTGGAGGTGCTCAAGTGTTCTTTATCTTGGAGTTCTAAGTTCAATTCCTTCTATATTGTCTTTTGAGATGGTATTATTAATTCTTGATTATGAGGAGTCTTGAAGGAAAATTCTCAATAATAAGATAAGTAAACCCATCTTGTATTCTCAGAGTTATCTTGGGTTGGATTTCACCTAAAGCATTTCCTAAGGATTGTTGCGATCGTGGTGTCATAAATGGTCCAAGTTTTCTCCTTGTTCTCTTGGTAAAGGGTGGAAGGCTTGGCCTTTTGCTCGGTGTTTTGTTCCACTCTTGCTGCCCTAGTTACTTGTGAACCGGTGTTATGTTCCATAATTGAGCGCTCCTAACATGCTAGGGGTTGTTATGGGGACCCCCCTTGATCTTCGTTTTAGGATAAAGCTTGTCTAGCAAGACCCAACATTGGTACTACATTTGCCAAATAACTAACAAACCTTCATAGGGAGTAATTAACCCAAGGATCTTTAATCAACAACCCGGGCCAATGCTCCTCATGAGTGTTGGTCCAAACTAGAGCATTGTGCGGGGCCACCCCGGGGCAAATTGGGTGATTTCTATCAGGCCACCATATACTAGCTTATCCGTCGTGTCCTGAGAACGACATACGCGGCTCCTATCGGGATCGTCAACACGTCGGGAGGCCTTGCTGGACTTGTTTTACCTTTCTCGAATGTCTTGCATGAGGAACTCTTATCTTCTTCGGGCTATCTCGAGGTGTCGGATATCCTTTGGAATTTCCTAGGATGATCACAAGATCCGTGGTCGAGGTTATTCCTACGGCGTGTGGTTAATTTGTGATGGACAAGTTGGAGCACCCGTGAAGGGTTAAATCTTTCAAAAAGTCGTGCCCACGGTTATGTGGCAAACTTGGATACTTTCTTTAACACCCGGTCATAGAAAACTTGAAGTAAACTCTTATAAAATACACCAACTGTGTGCGTAACCGTGACTGTCTCTTCTCGTGAGTCCTTATCCGAGAGAGAACATGGTGGGGTTATGTTTGACGTAAGTAGGTGTTCAGGATCAGTTAGTGATCATTACTAGTTCACATTCGTTATGCGTAGACCACCATACTTTACTTTCTGTATGCGTAAGCTAGCCACTCAAATAAATGCTTAGTCGCTTGCTGCAGCCTCACCACTTAACCATACCTCACCCATTAAGCTTTAGTAGTCTTGATACCCTTGGAAATGAGATTGCTGAGTCCCTCTGGCTCACAGATTACTACAACAATAGTTGTAGGTACAGGTAATGCGATGATTTGATGTGAGAGCAATGCTTGTTTGTTTGGAGTTCTTCTTCTTCATCATTGATCTAGGATGGGTTCCAGGCGGCAGCCTGGGATAGCAAGGATGGATGTCTTTTTATCGTTTGATTTTGTCTGTAGTCGGACCCTGCTCTTCTATATGATGTTTGAGTATGTTGTTGTATTGATGTGATATTGATGTATCTTGTGGCGAGTGTAAGCCAATTCCATATACTCATCTCTTCTGTACATGTACTTGTAATGATATCCATTCTTGCAACACGACGAGATGCGCTTCTATCCCTGTCGAGGCCCTCGTGCCAAAATAAGAATAGGATCGCATCTTGGGCGTGACACACCTAATGAGTTCTAGGGTTTGATCATGTTTTGGTTGTGAGAGAGGCTTTATAGTCAACGGTTCTGCAATATTCAGATCCATGCACACTTTGCAAATCTCTTTGTCATATCATAGATGCTGCTACTACGTCCGACTTGGAGCTATTCCAAATGGATGCTCCACTATACGTATCCAGTCTGCTACTCAAAGTCAACCGGATTTGTGTCAAAGCTTGCATCGACGTAACCCTTTACGATGAACTCTTTGTCAGCTCCATAATCGATAAACATCTCCTTAGTCCTCTAGTTACTAAGGATAATTTTGACCGCTATCCAGTGATCCACTCCTGGATCACTCTAGTACCCCCTTGCTAGACACGTGGCAAGGCACACATAGGTGCGGTACACATCATGGCATATTGTATAGAGCCTATGGCTAAGGCATAGGGGACAACCTTCATCCTATCTCTTTCTTGTCCCGTGGTTGAGCTTTGAGTCTTATTAAAATTCATACCCTGCAATACAGACAAGAACTCCTTCTTTGGCTGATCTATTTTGAGCTCCTTCAAAATCTTGTCAAGGTGCGTCTTCATTGAAAGTTTTATCAAGCGTCTTGATCTGTCTCTATAGAAATTGATGCTCAATATTGAAGTAGCTTTATCCAGGTCTTCCTTTGAAAAACTCCTTTTAGACAACCATTTATGCTTTCAGGAAATTCCACATTATTTCCGATCAACAATATGGCATCCACATATACTCATCAGAAATTCTATAGTGCTCCCACTCACTTTCTTGTAAATACAAGTTTCTCATAAACTTTGTACAAACCAAAAAACTTTGATCACCTCATCAAAGTGTATACTCCAACTCCGAGATGCTTGCACCAGTCCATAAATGGATCGCTGGAGCTCGCATGCCTTTTAGCATCCTTAGGATCGACAAAACCTCCCGGTTGTATCACATAGAACCTTTTCTCACGGTAACCGTTAAGGAACCTCTATTTTGATATCCATCTGCCAGATTTCATAATTGAAAAATGCAGCAACTGCAAACATAATTCCAACAGACTTTAGCATTGCTATAGATGAGAGAGTCTCATCGTAGTTAACTCCTTGAACTTGTTGGAAACCTCTTTGCGACAAGTTGAGCTTTATAAATGGTGACCTTTACCATCAGTGTTTGTCTTCTTTTTAAAGGTCCATTTGTACTCAATGGCCTGCCATTCGGGCAAGTCTACCAAAGTCCATACTTGGTTTTCATACATGGATCCTATATCGGATTTCATGGCTCCTAGCCATTTGTTGGAATCCAGGCCCACCATCACTTCTTCATAGCTCGTAGGTTCACTGTTGTCTAACAACATGACCTCCAAGATAGGATTGTTGTACCACTCATGGCAGTACGTGTCCTTGTCGACCTACAAGGTTCGGTAGTGACTTGATCCAAAGTTTCATGATCATAATCATTAGCCTCCTCTTAATTTGGTGTAGGCACCGCAGAAACATCATTCTGCGTCGAACTATCATCCAACTGAAGTGATGGTTCAATAACCTAATCAAGTTCTACTTTCCTCCCACTCAATTCTTTCGAGATAAACTCTTTCTCGAGAAATGACCCGTTTTTAGCAACAATACTTTGTGCTTGGATTTGAGATAGAAGGTATACCCCAACTGTTTCCTTAGGGTATTCTATGAAGATGCATTTGTCCGCTTTGGATTCGAGCTCATCAGGTTGAAACCTTTTCACATAAGCTTTGTAGCCCCAAACATTAAGAAATGATAGCTTAGGTTTCTGCCAAACCATAATTCATACGGTGTCATCTCAATGGATTTAGATGGTGTCCTATTAAAGTGAATGTAGTTGTCTCTAATGCATAACCCCAAAATGATAGTGGCAAAACGATAAGTGATATCATAGTATGCACCATATCCAATAGAGCACGACTACGACGTTCGGACACACCATCACACTATGGTGTTCTAGGCGGCGTGAGTTGTGAAACAATTTCCACATTGTCTTAAGTTGCATACCAAACTCATAACTCAGATATTCACCTCCACGATCATACCGTAGACATTTTATCTTCTTGTCACGATGATCTTCAACTTCACTCTAAAATTGCTTGAACTTTTCAAACATTTCATACTAGTGTTTCATTAAGTAAATATCCCCATATCTACTCAAATCATCAGTGAAGGTAAGAAAATATCGATATCCACTGCGTGCTTCAACACTCATTGGACCCTATACATCAACATGTATCATTTCCAATAAGTTACTAGCCCACTCCATCAAATCAGAAAATGGGGTTTTAGTCATCTTGCCCAAGAGGCATGGTTTGCATGTCTCAAACGATTCGAAATCGAGTGAGTCAAAAGATCCATTAGCATGGAGTTTCTTCATCCGCTTTACACCAATATGACCTTTGCGGCAGTGCCACAAATATGTGGTGCTATCATTATTAACTTTGCATCTTTTGGCATCAATATTATGAACATGTGTATCACTACCATCGAGATTCAATAAACCACTGACATTGGGTGCATGACCATTGAAGGTATTATTCATGTAAACATAATAACCATTATTCTCTGACTTAAATGAATAACTGTATTTTAATAAACACGATATAACCATGTTCATGTTTAACACAGACACCAAATAACATTTATTTAGGTTCATCACCAATCCCGAAGGTAGAGGGAGCGTGCGATGGTGATCACAACAACCTTGGAAACACTTCCAACACACATCATCACCTCACCCTTAGTTATTCTCCGTATATTCCGTAGCTTTTATTTCGAGTTACCAATACCGCTAAATCAAGATAAGACTAAGGAAGTAAGAAATCTGAAAATCAACGCCCACAAACTCTTTTGTGTTCTACTCGTGCATGCTATCTACGCATAGACCTAGCTCATGATGCCACCCAAGATCTATCTATGGAGATCAACAGCTACAAGAGGGAGAGTGGATCTACATACCCTTGTAGATCGCTAAGCGGGAAGCGTTAAGAAACGCAGTTGATGTAGTCGAAAGTCTTCCCGATCCAAATCGCAATCTGCCACGCGATCCAATCACGATCCGTCCCAATCTAGCACCGAACGGACGACACCTCCGTGTTCAGCACACGTACAGCTCGATGGCGTCTCTGCCTCCTCGATCCAGCGAGCGAGGGTGAAGTAGTAGATGAGTTCTCTGGCAACACGATGGTGTGGTGTCGGTGGTGGTCGTGCTATCCCGGTAGGGCTATGCCAAGGGGGGGAGCTGGACTCCTAGTCCAATTCCCTCGCTTTCCAAAACCAGGTGGACTTTCCACCTCTCCCAAGCCACATGGGCCTTGAGGGACTTGTGCGCCTAGCCAATAAGGACAGGGCGCCTCCCCTTAGCCCATGCAAACCCTTGGGACATGGTGGAACCCTTGGTGGACTTCCAGACTCCTCCAGAAGTTTCTGGAACCTTCTAGAAGCTTCCCGGTACAATACCAGAAAAACCTGAAACTTTTCCGGTAGCCAAAATATGACTTCCCATATATAAATATTTACCTCCGGACCATTCCGAAGCTCCTCGTGATGTTCGGGATCTCATCCGGGACTCTGCACAACCTTCAGTCACCAACATACATAACTCAGCAATACCAAATCGTCATCGAATGTTAAGTGTGCAGACCCTACGGGTTCGAGAACTATGTAGACATGACCGAGACACTCTCTGGTCAATAACCAATAGTGGGACCTGGATGCCCATATTGGCTCCTACATATTCTACAAAGATCTTTATTGGTCGAACCACGATGCAAGGATTCAGGTAATCCTGTATGCAGTTCCCTTTGTCTATCGGTATGTTACTTGCCCGAGATTCGATCGTCGGTATCTCCATACCTAGTTCAATCTCATTACTGGCAAGTCTCTTTACTCGTTCTGTAATACAAGATCTCGTGACTAACTCCTTAGTCACATTGTTTGCAAGCTTCTTGTGATGCTGTATTATCGAGTGGGCCCAAAGATACCTCTCCTTCACATGGAGTGACAAATCCCGGTCGCGATCCACGCCAACCCAATAGACACCTTTCGAGATACCTTTAGGGCACCTTTATAGGCACCCAGTTATGTTGTGACATTTGATACACACAAGGCATTCCTCCGGTGTCAGGGAGTTGTGTGATCTCATGATCGTAGGAACAAATACTTGACATGGATAAAGCAGTAGCAATAAACTAACACGATTAGCTACTATGCTTACGGTTGGGTCTTGTCCATCACATCATTCTCCTAATGATGTGATCCCGTTATCAAATGACAACTCATGTCTATGGTCAGGAAACCTTGACCATCCTTGATCAACGAGATAGTCTAGTAGAGGCTCACTAGGGACATGGGGTTGTCCATGTATCCACACATATATCTGAGTTTCCGATCAATACAATTCTAGCATGGATAATAGACGTTTATCATGAACAAGGAAATATGATAATAACCAATTTATTATTGCCTCTAGGGCATATTTCCAACACTAATATCAAATAACCTCTTTTCACCGGCAAGTTTGAAGTCATAATTTAGTTCTTTAATTGCCCAAAATGCTTTATGTTCTAACTCTAGAGGTAAATGACAAGCTTTCCCATATACCATCTTTTATGGAGACATACACATATGATCTTTACAAGCGGTTCTATAGGCCCAAAGTGCATCATCTAATTTCTTAGACCAATTCTTCCAAGACCTATTGACAGTCTTTTGTAATATCAATTTTATTTCTCTATTGCTAAGCTCAACTTGACCACTAGATTGAGGATGATAGGGTGATGCAATTGTATGGTTAACATCATATTTAGCAAGCATTATACGGAAAGCACCATGAATAAAGTGTGAACCACCATCAAACATTAGATATCTAGGGACTCCAAACCTTGAGAAAATAACCTCTTTAAGCATTTTAATGGAAGTGTGATGATCAGCACTACTAGTTGGAATAGCTTCTACCCACTTAGTGACATAATCAACAACAACAAAAATATGAGTGTATCCATTAGAGGAAGGAAAAGGTTCCATATAATCAAAACCCTAAACATCAAATGGTTCAACAACAAGTGAATAATTCATAGGCATTTCCCGATGCTTACCGATATTACCAATTCTCTAACATTCAACACAAGACGAGACAAATTTACGAGCATCCTTGAAGAGAGTACGCCAATTAAAACCAGATTGTAATACCTTATGAGCAGTTCTATCTCTAGCATGATGTCCTCCATAAGATTCGGAATGACATTTCTGTAGGATTTGTTCCTGTTCATGTTCAGGTACACAACGTCTAATAATACCGGCGACTCCTTCATTATATATATGTGGGTCATCCCAAAAGTAATGTCTTCAATCGTAGAAGAATTTTTTTTCTTTTGTTGTTATGTGAAACTAGGTGGAATACATTTAGCAACAATGTAATTAGCATAATTAGCATACCATGGAGTGTTTTGAGAAAACTTTATTGCAGCTAGTTCCTCATCACGGAAACTATCATCAATAGGTAGTGGGTCATCAAGAATATTTTTGAACCTAGAGGAGTTATCAGCTACGAGGTTCTCAACCCCTTCCTATCAACGATATGTAAATTAAATTCCTGAAGCAAGAGAACCCACCTAATGAGTCTAGGTTTAGCACCTTTCTTTTCCATAAGATATTTTATAGCAGCATGATCAGTGTGGACAATAACTTTGGAATCAACAATGTAAGATCTGTATTTATCACAAGCAAACATGACTGATAAAAATTCTTTTCCAGTAGTAGCATAATTTCTTTGGGCACTATCTAGAGTTTTGCTAGCATGATGGATAACATTTAATTTCTTATCAACTCTTTGTCCTAGAACAACACCAAAAGCATAATCACTAGGATCACAGATAATTTAAAAAGGCAAGGTCTAATCAGGTGGTTGAACAATAGGTGCAGTGGTTAAGGCTTCCTTAAGTGTTTCAAAGTCTTCCACATAATGATCATAAAAAACAAAGGGACTATCCTTTTGCAAAATACTAGTAAGAGGCCTAGAAATTTTTGAGAAGTCTTTAATAAACCTCCTATAGAAACCAGCATGGCCAAGGAAACTTCGAATGCCTTTAATATCTTCACGACATGGCATTTTCTCAATTGCATCAACTTTAGATTGATCCACCTCAATACATGATACGTCTCCAACGTATCTATAATTTTTGATGATGGCATGCTAATATATTATCTGTTTTGGATGTTTTATAAGCATTAATATGCTATTTTATATTATTTTTGGGACTAACCTATTAATCTAGAGCCAAGTGCGAGTTTCTATTTTTTCCTTGTTTTTGAGTTTTGCAGATATGGAATATTAAACAGAGTCCAAACGGAATAAAACCTTCGAAGGAATTTTTCTAGAAGGAAACAAGTCATCCAAGCTTGGAGTGCATGCCAGGGGAGGAGCCAGGGCGCCACAAGCCTACTCTCTTCAAGGATGCCCGTAAGTTTGTCTTGTCTTTTGGTGAATGTCAAAGAATTGGTAATACGGTAAGCATCAGGAAATAATTATGAATTGTTCACTTGCTGTTGAACCATTTGATGTGTGGGGCTTTGATTATATGGGACCTTTTCCTTCCTCTAACGGGTATACTCATATTTTGGTTGTTGTTGATTATGTCACAAGTGGGTAGAAGCTATTCCAACTAGTAGTGCTGATCATAACACTTCCATTAAAATGCTTAAAGAAGTTATTTTCTCGAGGTTTGGAGTCCCTAGATATGTAATGTTTGATGGTGGTTCACACTTTATTCATGGTGCTTTCCGTATAATGCTTGCTAAATATGATGTTAACCATACAGTTGCATCACCCTATCATCCTCAATCTAGTGGTCAAGTTGAGCTTAGCAATAGATAAATAAAATTGATATTACAAAAGACTATCAATAGGTCTCGGAAGAATTGGTCTAAGAAATTAGATGATGCACTTTGGGCCTATAGAACCGCTTGTAAAGATCCTATGTGTATGTCTCCATAAAAGATGGCCGTAACCCTAGCAGGCTTGTCGCCTCGTGGCAGGTCTCCTAACCCTAATTCTTGGCCTATAAATACCCAAATATTCCCCCAACATCAAAAATATCCACGCAAATTCTTTTCCGCCACCGGAAGCCTCTGTTCCCGAGAGATCCAATCTTGGAGCCTTTTCTGGTAATCTGTCGGAGGGGGTTTCGATCATGAAGGGCATCTACATCAACTCCATTGCCCCTCTGATGATGCGTGAGTAGTCCACCAAAGACCTACGGGTCCATAGCTAGTAGCTAGATGGCTTCTTCTCTCTCTTTGATCTGCAATACCATGTTCTTCATGATCTTCGTGGAGATCTGTCCGATGTAATACTCTTTTGTAGTGTGTTTGTCAAGATCCGATGAATTGTGAGTTTATGTTCAGATTATCCATGAATCTTATTTGAATCTCCTCTGATTTCTTATATGCATGATTTCATATCCTTGCAAGTCTTTTCGAGTTATTGGTTTGGTTTGGCCAACTAGATTGGTAATTCTTGCAATGGGAGAAGTGCTTGGTTTTGGGTTCAATCTTGCGGTGTCCTCACCCAGTGACATAGTAGGGGTAGCGAGGCACATATTGTATTGTTGCCATCAAGGGTAACAAGATGGGGTTTTCATCATATTGCTTGAGTTTATCCCTCTACATCATGTCATCTTTCTTAATGTGTTACTCTGTTCTTCATGAACTTAATACTCTAGATGCAGGCAGGAGTCAGTCGATGTGTGGAGTAATAGTAGTAGATGCAGAATCATTTTGGTCTACTTGTCACGGACGTGATGCCTATATGCATGATCATTGCCTTGGATAACTATATGATTATTCGCTTTTCTATCAATTGCTTGACAGTAATTTGTTTACCCACCACGATATTTGCCTTCAAGAGAGAAGCCTCTAGTGAAACCTATGGCCCCCGGGTCTATTTTCCATCATATATTTTCAGATCTATACATTTCTACAATTTAGTTATCTTTTACTTTCCGCACTCGTTTACATCTATCTCTTTCAGATATAATCCTTGCAAATAACCGTGAAGGGATTGACAACCCCTTTATAGGGTTGGGGTGCAAGAGTTTGATTGTTTGTGTAGGTGCAACCATTGGTGACTTGCTTGTTCCTCCTACTGGATTGATACCTCGGTTCTCAACAACTGAGGGAAATACTTATCTACTTTGTTGCATCACCCTTTCCTCCTCAAGGGAAAACCAACGCAAGCTCAAGAGGTAGCAATACCTGTTGGGAGACGTAGTAGTAAATCAAAAAAATTCCTACGATCACCAAGACCCATCTATGGAGAAACCAGCAACGAGTAAGGGGAGAGTGCATCTTCATACCTTTGAAGATCGCTAAGCGGAAGCGTTACTAGAACGCGGTTGGTGGAGTCGTACTTGCAGTGATTCAGATCGCGCTGGATTCCGATCTAAGCGCCGAACAATGGCGCCTCCGCGTTCAACACACGTGCAACCCGATGACATCTCCTACGCCTTGATCTAGCAAAGAGGAAGGAGAGGTTGAGGGAGAGCTCTGGCAGCACGACGGTGTGATGACGGTGGAGCTACGTGGACTCCGGCAGGGCTTCGCCAAGCGCTACGGAGAACGAGGAAGAGGAAGAGTAGGGCTGCGCCGAGAGAGAGAGAACTCGTGTCTCAAATCAGCCCCAATACCTCAGGTATATATAGGAGGAGGGAGAGGGAGGGCTGCCTTGGCCCCTCCTCCAAGGAGGAGAGGTTCGGCCGAGATAAGGGAGGATTCCTCCTCCCACGAGGGAGGTGGATCTCTTCCTTTTGAATCTCCATTAGCCTTATCTCTTTATCTCTAGCCGCATGAGCCTTTACAAAGGACTTGGACAGCCCAATAAGGACTGGTATACCTCCTCTAACAGCCCATTAAGTCCTTTGGTCGTCACACCCCTCCCGGGGTCCTTCGGCACCCTCCCGACACTCCCGGTACACTACCGATGAGCCCGAAAACTTTCCGGCGACAAAAACTGGACTTCCTATATATCAATCTTTACCTACAGACCATTCTGGAGATCCTCGTGACATCCAGGATCTCATCCGAGACTCTGAACAACCTTTGGTAACCACGTACAACATTTCCTTATAACCCTAGCATCATCGAACCTTAAGTGTGTAGACCCTACGGGTTCGGGAGGCACGTAGACATGACCGAGACACCTCTCCGGTCAATAACCAACAGTGGGATCTAGATACCCATGTTGGCTCCCACATGATCCATGATGATCTCATCGGATGAACCATGATGTCGAGGATTCAATCAATCCCGTATACAATTCCCTTTGTCTACCGGTATGATACTTGCCCGAGATTCGATCGTCGATATCCCTATACCTTGTTCAATCTCGTTACCGGCAAGTGTCTTTACTCATTCCATAACACATCATCCCGTGGCTAACTCCTTAGTCACATTGAGCTCATTATGATGATGTCTTATCGAGTGGGCCCAGAGATACCTCTCCGTCACACGGAGTGACAAATCCCAGTCTCGATTCGTGCCAACCCAACAGACACTTTCGGAGATACCTGTAGTGTACCTTTATAGCCACCCAGTTACGTTCTTACGTTTGGCACACCCAAAGTATTCCTACGGTATCTGGGAGTTTCACAATCTCATGGTCTAATGAAATGATACTTGACATTGGAAAAGCTTTAGCAGACGAACTACACGATCTTGTGTTATGCTTAGGATTGGGTCTTGTCCATCACATGATTCCCCTAATGATGTGATCCCGTCATCAATGACATCCAATGTCCATGGTCATGAAATCGTGACCATATATTGATCAACGAGCTAGCCAACTAGAGGCTCACTAGGGACATGTTGTGGTCTATGTGTTCACACATGTATTACGGTTTCCGGTTAACACAATTATAGCAAGAACAATAGACAGTTATCATGAACAAGGAAATACAATAATAACCATTTTTATTATTGCCTCTAGGGCATATTTCCAACAATATCCCACTTGCACTAGAGTCAGTAATCTAGTTACACTATGATGAATCGAACACCCATAGAGTTCTGGTGTTGATCATGTTTTGCTCATGAGAGAGGTTTAGTCAATGGATCTGCGACATTCAAATCCGTATGTACTTTACAAATATCTATATCTCCTTCATCAATGTAATCACGAATGGAGTTGAAGCGGCGCTTGATGTGTCTTGTCTTCTTGTGAAACCTTGGCTCCTTCGCAAGGGCAATAGCTCTAGTGTTGTCATAGAATAGAGTCATTGGGCCCGATGCATTGGGAATCACTCCTAGGTCGGTGATGAACTCCTTCATCCAGACTCCTTCCTTTGCTGCTTCCAAAGCAGCTATGTACTCCACTTCACATGTACATGCCGCCACGATGCTTTGCTTGCTGCTACACCAGCCGACTGCCCCTCCATTCAAAATATACATGTATCCGGTTTGCGACTTGGAGTCGTCCGGATCTGTGTCGAAGCTAGCATCGATGTAACCCTTTACGATGAGCTCTTCGGCACCTCCATATACGAGAAACATGTCCTTTGTCCTTTTCAGGTACTTCAGGATATTCTTGACCGATGTCCAGTGTTCTGCTCCAGGATCACTTTGGTACCTCCATACCAAACTTATGGCAAGGTTCACATCAGGTCTGGTACACAGCATGGCATATATAATAGAGCCTATGGCTGAGGCATAGGGGATGACACTCATCTCTTCTCTATCCTTTGTCGTGGTCGGGCATTGAGTCGTACTCAATCTCACACCCTTTACACAGGCAGGAACCCCTTCTTGGACTGATCCATATTGAACTTCTTCAATATCTTGTCAAGGTATGTGCTTTGTGAAAGACCTATGAGGCGTCTCGATCTATCTCTATAGATCTTGATGCCTAATATGTAAGAAGCTTTTCCAAGGTCCTTCATTGAAAAACACTTATTCAAGTAGGCCTTTATGCTTTCCAAAAGTTCTATATTATTTCCCATCAACAATATGTCATCCACATATAATATGAGAAATGCTACTCAACTCCCACTCACTTTCTTGTAAATACGGGGTTCTCCATAAACCTGTATAAACCCAAACGCTTTAATCACCTCATTAAAGTGAATGTTCCAACTCTGAGATGCTTGCACCAGCCCATAGATGGAGCATTGGAGCTTGCATACTTTGTTAGCATCTTTAGGATCGACAAAACCTTCCGGCTGCATCATATACAGTTCTTCCTTAAGGAAGCCATTAAGGAATGCCGTTTTGACGTCCATTTGCCAGATCTCATAATCATAAAATGCGGCAATTGCTAACATGATTCGGACACACTTCAGCATCTCTACGGGTGAGAAAGTATCATTGTAGTCAACTCCTTGAACTTGTCGATAACCCTTAGCGACCAGCCAAGCCTTATAGACGGTCACATTACCATCCGCGTCAGTCTTCTTCTTAAAGATCTATTTATTTTCTATGGCTCGCTTATCATCAGGCAAGTCCACCAAAGTCCATACTTTGTTCTCATACATGGATCCTATCTCGGATTTCATGGCTTCAAGCCATTTGTTCGAATCCGGGCCCGCCATCGCTTCTTCATAGTTCGAAGGTTCACCGTTGTCCAACAACATGATCTCCAGGACAGGGTTGTTGTACCACTCTGGTGCGGAACGTGTCCTAGTGGACGTTCGACGTTCAATAGTAACTTGATTTGAAGTTTCATGATCATCATCATTAACTTCCTCTCCAGTCGGTGCAGGCTCCACAGGAACAACTTCCTGTGCTGTGCTACTTTCCGGTTTGAGTGGAGGTACAATTACCTCATCAAGTTCTATTTTCCTCCCAATTACTTCTTTCGAGAGAAACTCTTTCTCAAGAAAGGATCCATTCTTGGTAACAAAGACTTTGCCTTCAGATCTGAGGTAGAAGGTATACCCAATAGTTTCTTTGGGGTATCCTATGAAGACGCACTTTTCCACTTTGGGTTCGAGCTTCTCAGGTTGAAGTTTTTTCACATAAGCATCGCATCCCCAAACTTTTAGAAATGACGCCTTGGGTTTCTTTCCAAACCATAATTCATACGGTATCATCTCAACGGACTTTGAAGGTGCCCTATTTAAAGTGAATGCAACAGTCTCTAATGCATATCCCCAAAATGATAGCGATAAGTCGGTAAGAGACATCATAGATCACACCATATCCAATAGAGTGCGATTGCGACGTTCAGACACACCATTTCGCTGAGGTGTGCCAAACGGCATGAGTTGTGAAACAATTCCACATTTCCTTAGGTGCGTGCCAAACTCGTGACTTAAATATTCTCCGCCACGATCAGATAGTAGGCACTTTATTTTCTTGTTACGTTTATTCTCTACCTCACTCTAAAATTCCTTGAACCTTTCAAAGGTTTTAGACTTGTGTTTCATTAAGTAGACATACCCATATCTGCTCAAGTCATCAGTGAGGGTGAGAACATAACGGTAGCCACCGCGAGCCTCGACGCTCATAGGACCGCATACATCGGTATGTATTATCTCCAACAAGTCAGTTGCTCGCTCCATTGTTCCGGAGAATGGAGTTTTGGTCATCTTGCCCATGAGGCATGGTTTGCACGTGTCAAATGATTCGAAATCAAGAGACTCCAAAAGTCCATCAACATGGAGCTTCTTCATACGTTTGACACCAATATGACCAAGGTGGCAGTGCCACATGTAAGTGGGACTCTCGTTATCAACCTTGCATCTTTTGGTACTCACACTATGGACATGTGTAACATCACGTTCGAGATTCATTAAAAATAAACCTTTGACCAGCGGGGCATGACCATAAAACATTTCTCTCATATAAATAGAACAACCATTATTCTCATATTTAAATGAGTAGCCATCTCGCATCAAACGAGATCTAGATACAATGTTCATGCTCAAAGCTGGTACTAAATAACAATTATTGAGGTTTAAAACTAATCCTGAAGGTAGATGTAGTGGTAGCGTGCCGACGGCGATCACATCGACCTTGGAACCATTTCCGACGCGCATCGTCACCTCGTCCTTTGTTAGTCTCCGCTTATTCCGCAGCTCCTGCTTGGAGTTACAAATGTGAGCAACTGCACCGGTATCAAATACCCAGGAGCTACTACGAGCGTTGGTTAGGTACACATCAATAACAAGTATATCAAATATACCTTTAACGTTGTCGGCCTTATTATCCGCTAAGTACTTGGGGCAATTCCGCTTCCAGTGACCAGAATCCTTGCAATAAAAGCACTCGGTCTTAGGCTTGGGTCCATGCTTGTTCTTCTTCCCGGCAACTTGCTTACCGGGTGTGGCAACAACTTTGCCGTCCTTATTGAAATTCTTCTTACCCTTGCCTTTCTTGAAACTAGTGGGCTTATTCACCATCAACACTTGATGCTCCTTTTTGATCTCGACCTCCGCTGATTTCAGCATCGAGTACAACTCAGGAATGGACTTCTCCATACCCTGCATGTCGTAGTTCATCATAAAGCTCTTGTAGCTAGGTGGAAGCGACTGGAGGATTCTGTCAATGACCGGGTCATCCGGGAGATTAACTCCCAGCTGAGTCAAGCGGTTGTGCAACCCAAACATTTTGAGTATGTGCTCACTGACACAACTGTTTTCCTCCATCTTACAACTAAAGAACTTGTCGGAGACATCATATCTCTCGACCTGGGCATGATCTTGGAAAACCAGTTTCAGCTCTTGGTACATCTCATATGCTCCGTGTTGCTCAAAACGCTTTTGGAGCCCCGGTTCTAAACTGTACAACATGCCGCACTGAACAAGGGAGTAATCATCACAGCATGACTGCCAAGCGTTCATAATGTCTTGATCTACTCGGAAAATGGGTGCATCACCTAGTGGTGCATCAAGGACATACAATCTTTTGGAAGCTATGAGGATAATCCTCAAGCCACGGACCCAGTCCGCATAGTTGCTTCCATCATCTTTCAGCTTGGTTTTCTCTAGGAACGCGTTGAAGTTGAGGGTGACATTAGCGTTGGCCATTGGATCTACAATATAGATTGTAAAGACAATTTTTAGACTAAGTTCATGATAATTAAGTTCACATAATCAAATTATTTAAGAACTCTCACTTAGATAGACATCTCTTGAGTCATCCAAGTGTACATGATCCATGTCAACTAGCCCGTGTCCGATCATCACGTGAGACGGACTAGTCATCCATGGTGAACATCTCCATGTTGATCGCATCTACTATACGACTCATGTTTGACCTTTCGGTCTTCTGTGTTCCGAGGCCATGTCTGTACATGCTAGGCTCGTCAAGTCAACCTAAGTGTTTCGCGTGTGTAAATCTGGCTTACACCTGTTGTATGCGAACGTTAGAACCTATCACACCCGATCATCACGTGGTGCTTTGGAACAACGATCCTTAGCAACGGTGCACAGTTAGGGTGAACACATTTCTTGAAATTTTAGTGACAGATCATCTTATTTACTACCGTCGTTCTAAGCAAATAAGATGTAAACATGATAAACATCATATGCAATCAATATAGTGACATGATATGGCCAATATCATATTGCTCCTTTGATCTCCATCTTCGTGGCACCGTCATCATCACTGTCACCAGCACGACACCATGATCTTCATCATCATGATCTCCATCATCGTGTCTTCATGAAGTTGTCTCGCCAACTATTACTTCTACTACTATGGCTAACGATTAGCAATAACGTAAAGTAATTACATGGCATTTATGATTGACACGCGGGTCATACAATAAAATAAGACAACTCCTATGGCTCCTACCGGTTGTCATACTCATCGACATGCAAGTCGTGAATCCTATTACAAGAACATGATCAATCTCATACATCACAATGCATCACATCACATCCTTTGGCCATATCACATCACAAGGCATATGCTACAAAAACAAGTTAGACGTCCTCTAATTTGTAGTTGCAAGTTTTTACGTGGCTGCTATAGGTTTCTAGCAAGAACATTTCTTACCTACGCCAAAACCACAACGTGATATGCCAATTTCTATTTACCCTTCATAAGGACCCTTTTCATCGAATCCAATCCGACTAAGGTGGGAGAGACAGACACCCGCTAGCCACCTTATGCAACAAGTGCATGTCAGGCGGTGGAACCGGTCTCACGTAAGCGTATGTGTAAAGTTGGTCCGGGCTGCTTCATCCCACAATACCGTCGAATCAAGATAAGACTAGTAATGGCAAGCAAATTAACAAGATCGACGCCCACAACAACTTGTGTTCTACTTGTGCATAGATTCTACGCATAGACCTAGCTCTGATACCACTGTTGGGAGACGTAGTAGTAAATCAAAAAAATCCTACTATCACCAAGATCCATCTATGGAGAAACCAGCAACGAGTAAGGGGAGAGTGCATCTTCATACCTTTGAATATTGCTAAGCGGAAGCGTTACTAGAACGCGGTTGGTGGAGTCGTACTCGCAGCTATTCAGATCGCGGTGGATTTCGATCTAAGCGTCGAACAATGGCGCCTCCGCGTTCAACACACGTGCAGCCCGATGACGTCTCCTATGCCTTGATCCAGCAAGGAGGAAGGAGAGGTTTAGGGAGAGCTTTGGCAGCATGACGGCGTGGTGACGGTGGAGCTACGTGGACTCCGGTAGGGCTTCGCCAAGCACTACGGAGAACGAGGAAGAGGAAGAGTAGGGCTGCATCGACACAGAGAGAACTCGTGTCTCAAATAAGCCCCAATACCTCGGGTATATATAGGAGGAGGGAGAGGGAGGGCTGCCTTGGCCCCTCCTCCAAGGAGGATAGGTTCGGCCAAGATAAGGGAGGAGTCCTCCTCCCACAAGGGAGGTGGATCTCTTCCTTTTGAATCTCCTTTAGCCTTATCTCTTTATCCCTAGCCGCATGGGCCTTTAGGGAAGGACTTGGACAGCCCAATAAGGGCTGTCCACCTCCTCTAACAGCCCATGAAGTCCTTTGGTCGTCACACCCCTCCCGGGGTCCTCCGGTACCCTCTCGGCACTCCCGGTACACTACCGATGAGCTCGAAAACTTCCCGGTGACCAAAACTGGACTTCCTATATATAAATATTTACCTCCGAACCATTTTGGAGCTCCTCGTGACGTCCGGGATCTCATCTGGGACTCTGAACAACCTTCGGTAACCACGTACAATATTTCCTTATAACCCTAGCGTCATCGAACCTTAAGTGTGTAGACCCTACGGGTTCGGGAGGCACGTAGACATGACCGAGACACCTCTCCGGTTAATAACCAACAGCGGGATCTGGATACCCATGTTGTCTCCCACGTGCTCCATGATGATCTCATCGGATGAACCACAATGTCGGGGATTCAATCAATCTCGTATACAATTCCCTTTGTCTACCGGTATGATACTTGCTCGAGATTCGATCGTCGGTATCCCTATACCTTGTTCAATATCGTTACCGGCAAGTCTCTTTACTCATTCCGTAACACATCATCCCGTGGCTAACTCCTTAGTCACATTGAGCTCATTATGATGATGTCTTACCGAGTGGGCCCAGAGATACCTCTCCGTCACACGGAGTGACAAATCCCAGTCTCGATTCGTGCCAACCCAACAGACACTTTCAGAGATACTTGTAGTGTACCTTTATAGCCACCCAGTTACATTGTGACGTTTGGCACACACAAAGTATTCCTACGGTATCCAGGAGTTGCACAATCTCATGGTCTAAGGAAATGATACTTGACATTGGAAAATCTTTAGCAGACGAACTACACGATCTTGTGCTATGCTTAGGATTGGGTCTTGTCCATCACATGATTCTCCTAATGATGTGATCCCATTATCAACGACATCCAATGTCCATGGTCATGAAACCGTGACCATCTATTGATCAACGAGCTAGCCAACTAGAGGCTCACTAGGGACATGTTGTGGTCTATGTGTTCACACATGTATTACGGTTTCCGGTTAACACAATTATAGCAAGAACAATAGACAATTATCATGAACAAGGAAATACAATAATAACCATTTTATTATTGCCTCTAGGGCATATTTCCAACAATACCTCGTTCAGAAACTTTATGCCCCAAGACAATACCTTCATTAACCATAAAGTGTCACTTCTCCCAATTCAAGACGAGATTAGTTTGTTCACATCTCTGCAAAACTCGATCAAGGTTGCTTAAGCAATCATCAAAAGAAGTTCCATAAACGGAAAAATCACCCATGAAAACCTCCACAATCTTTTCACAAAAATCACAGAATATAGGAGTCATACATCTTTGAAAGGTAGCAGGTGCATTGCATAAACCAAAAGGCATACGCCTGTAAGCATAGCTGCCAAAAGGACAAGTAAAGGTGGTTTTCTCTTGATCAGATTGTGACAAAGGTATTTGAGAGAAACTAGAATATCCATCCAAGAAACAAAAGTGTGTGTGCTTAGATAATCTTTCAAGCATTTGATCAATGGAAGGCAAAGGGTAATCATCTTTGCTAGTGGCTTTATTTAGTTTTCTAAAATCAATTACCATTCTATAGCCAGTAACAATTCTTTGTGGGATAATTTTATTTTTATCCTTAGGAACAACATTAATACCTCATTTCCTAGGGACACAATGAATGTGACTTACCCATCTACTATCAGTTATGGGATAGATTATACCTGCTTCCAGAAGCTTTAATATTTTAGTTCTTACCACTTCATTCATCTTGGGATTCAATTGTCGTTGGTGATCAACAATGGGTTTAGCATCAGGTTCCATATTTATCTTGTGATGACATAGAGTGCGACTAATGCCCTTAAGATCATCAAGAGTATATCCAATAGCAGCCCGGTGCTTCCTCAGAATTTTCAATAATATTTCTTCTTCATGTTCTGAAAGGTTAGCACTAATAATAACACCATATATCTTTTTCTCATCAAGATAAGCATACTTCAGAGTGTCTCGCAATTATTTTAATCCAAACACAAGATCACCTTTAGGTGGAGGAGGACCTCCCAGAGTTTCAATAGGCAAATGGTGTTTTTGTAGAGCTTGTTGTTCAAAGAAAATTTTATCTATTTCATTTCTTTCACGCAAGTGCATATCATTTTCATGGTCTAGCAAATATTATTCTAATGGATCACTAGGAGGAACGACAATAAAAGCAAGACCAATTATTTCATCCTTACTAGATAATTCTTTATCACGAGGTTGTCTACTAAACTTGGAAAAATTAATATCATGAGACACATCACCAAACTTAACACTGGTGGTTTCCTTTTGACAATCTATCTTAGCATTAACAGTGTTCAAGAATGGTCTACCAAAGATAATGGAACAAAAGTCATCTTGTGGGGAACCAAGAACTACAAAATCAGTAGGATATTTTATTTTCCCACACAAAACTTTAACATCTCTAACAATCCCAAGTGGTGTGATGGTGTCTCTATTAGCAAGTTTAATAGTAACATCAATATCTTCTATTTCAGCGGGTGTTATGTGATTCATAATTTCTTGATATAACGTAAAAGGAATAGAACTCACACTAGCACCCAGATCACCTAAGCCATGATAACAATGATCTCCTATTTTGACTGAGACAATAGGCAAGCCAACTACGAGTCTATGTTTGTCTTTCTCATCGTGTTTAGCAATTCTAGCAGCTTCATCACAGAAGTAAATGACATTCCCATCAATATTTTCAACCAAGAGATCTTTAACCATAGCAATACTAGGTTCTACCTTAATTTGTTCATAGGGCTTAGGTGCTCCAATATTACTTTTGTGAACCACAGTTGATACCTTAGCATGTTCCTTTATCCTAACAGGTAAAGGTGGTTTCTCAATATAAGCAGTAGGCACAACTAGATCAACATTGTAAATGATAGTTTCTTATTTAGCTATAACTGGTTCTTTAATTTCTTTTTTAATATGGGAGTGATATTTAAACCACTTATCTTTAGGGAGATCAACATGAGTAGCAAATGAGTCACAAAAAGAGGCTACTATCTTAGAGTCAAGTCCATATTTACTGTTAAAGTTGTGAAAAGCGTCGGTATTCATAAAAGATTTAACACAATCAATTTCAAGCTTAATACCTGAATCATTACCTTCATAGAGTTCCCAATATTCAGAGTTGCATTTAATTCTTTCCAAGAGATCCCACTTGAATTCAATAGTCTTCTTCATAAAATAACCAGTACAAGAAGTATCGAGCATGGTTTGATCATTATGAGAAAGCCGAGCATAATTTTTTTTGAATAATAACTTCTCTCGGGATATCATGATTGGGGCATGAATATAAAATTGACTTAAGCCTCCCCCAAGCTAGAGCGATACTTTCTCCTTCACGAGGCCAAAAATTATATATATGATTCCGATCATGATGAGCTAGATGGATAGGATAAAAGTTTTGGTGGAATTCCAATTTCAAACGATTCTGGTTATATGATCCAATATCATCACATAGCTATACCATGTCAATGATTTCCCCTTCAAACATAAAGGGAAAACCTTCTCAATATTTTCATAACCGATTGTGTTGTTCTAACATACCCGAAGGAATTTCATAACCAATATTTTCAGTTGGTGTTGTAGGTTGAGGGGGAACTAATTGTGGATCCGGTCGAGGTGAAGATACCCCGAACAAACCCCCTCAAAGGAGTGCTTTACATAGTAACAACTAACGTTAAATTTCAGCATGTAGTATAAGTTTTTCCTTACCGATTTTGACTTACCAAGAGCACTTCACTCCCTGGCAACGGTGCTAGAAAAGAGTGTTGATGACCCACAAGTATAGGCTATCAATCATAGTCCTTCCTATAAGTAAGAGTGTCGAACCCAACGTGGAGCAGAAAGAAATGATAAGCGGTTTTCAGCAAGGTAATTTCTGCAAGCACTGAAAATGTAAGTAGAAAGTAGTTTGATAGCAAGGTAATTCGTAACGAGCAAGTAACGATAACAATATGTAAGGTGCAGCAAGGTATCCCAATCCTTTTGTGGCAAAGGACAGGACAAAACTATCTCTTATGATAAGCAAAGTGTTCTTGAGGGTACACGGAAATTTCATCTAGTCACTTTCATCATGTTGGTTTGATTCATGTTCGCTACTTTAATAATTTGATATGTGGGTGGACTTGTGCTAAGGTGTTGTTCTTACTTGAAATAACAACCTACTTATGATTAACCCCCTTGCAAGCATCCACAACTACGAGAAAAGTATTAAGACAAAGTCTAACCATAGCATTAAACATATGGACCCAAATCAACCCCTTACGAAGTAGCGCATAAACTAGGGTTTAAACTTCTGTCACTCTAGCAACTCATCATCTAATAACTACTCCACAATACATTCCCTTAAGCCCAGGATGGTGAAGTGTCATGTAGTAGACGTTCACATGACACCACTAAGGGAATCAAAAAATACATATCATCAAAATATCGAACACATATCAAATTCACATGATTCCTTGCAACATGCCTTCTCCCATGACCTCAAGAACAAAGGTAAATACTCACAAATAATATGCATGCTCAATATAAGAGGTGTATTGAATATCATAATGGATCTAAACATATAACCTTCCACCAAATAAACCATATAGTAATCAACTACACAAGGTAATCAACACTACTAGTCACCCACAGGTACCAATTTGAGGTTCCAGTACAAAGATTGAACACAAGAGATGAACTAGGGTTTGAGAGGAGATGGTGTTGTTGAAGAGGTTGATAAAGAATGGCCTCCCCAAGATGAGAGGGTTGTTGGTGACTACGATTGCTTCGATTTCCCCCTTCAGGAGGGAAGTTCCCCCGGCGAAATCGCTCCACCGGAGGTCAAAAGTGCTCCTGCCAAGTTCTGCGTGGAGGCGTAGGCGCTTCGTCCCGAAAGTCCTCCTCCTATTTGTTTAGGTTTATTGGGAATTTATACCAAAAGATGGGCTCCAGAGCTGGGCCAGGATGGGCACGCTCCACCAGGGCGCGGTTAAGGGGCCTAGCGCGCCCTGGTGGAGGGTGGCCACCTGGTGACCCCCCTCTGGTAGTTTTCAGCTCCAGTATTTCTTATTTATTATATAAAAAATCTCCGTAAATTTTTAGCTTCATTGGGGAAGTGCAAAATAGGTATCTTTGACATGCTTTTTTAAGGTATTGAATTCCAGTTGCCTGTATTCTCCCTCTTGGTATAAACCTTGCAATTTGTGAGAGAAAAGGCATTAGAATTACTCCTCAAAGCATTATTATGCATAAAAAATTATAAGTAACAATAGAAAACATGATGCGAAATGGACGTATCAAAAGAGACTAAAATTTTGCAGGAATCCATGGAAGAAGAAATTGTTGAAACTGATAGCTCATTAGATAAAGAAGATGAGGAGGAAAGCGAAGAACAAAAGGAGGAAGAGCGGATTAGCTAACCGTGCCCACCTTCTAATGAGAGTAACTCTTCAACTCATACATTGTTTAATTTCCCTTCACACATACTGAAGGATGAATGCTATGATCCCTTGGATTCGTTTGAAATATCCCTTTTTGATGAACTTGATGCTTGTTATGCTTGTGGTCATGATGCCAATATGAATTATGCTTATGGAGATGAACTTTCTATAGTTCCTTATGTTAATCATGAAATTGTTTCTATTGCACCCACACATGATAATCCTATTATCCTTTTGAATTCTCACAACTACACTATATCGGAGAAGTTTGCACTTATTAAGGATTATATTGATGGGTTGCGTCTTAGTATCACACCTGATGATTTTGATGAATGTAATATGCATGTGCTTGTTGCTCCTACTTGCAATTATTATGAGAGAGTAACCAAATCTTCACCTCTCTATGTTTCTAATACTATAAAATTCCAAGAAACTACTTATGCTATGTATTGGCCTTTACTTTATGTGAATGAATTGTTCATGTATGACATGCCAATGCATAGCAAGAGAGTTAGAATTCGTTGTCACATGGTATATATCACTTTTTTCTCTATAAATGGCTTTGATATACCTTGGGATCCCGGTGGATCAATTACTTGAGCACTATATGCCTAGCTTAATGGCTTTAAAGAAAGCGTTGCTAGAGAGACAACCCAATAGTTTTAGAGAGTCGTTTATTTATTTATTGTTCTTTTAAAATAATTAAAAACAAAAATAAAGTTGGGAACTTAAAACAATTTTAAAAAAAGAAAGGTGAAAGTAAGAAAGATGAGCACCGTTGAAGTGGGGGCTAGCCTTGAACTTTGTTCATGCCCATGGAAACTTTGTGAATCTTGATTACAGAAACTTTTAAACAAAATAATTACCCCCTTATACAAATCCATTGTATTATAGAAATAATGTGCCAAGAATTACCTTTAGGGGGTTTAAATTGCTTGTTTGATATGTGTTGTGCAAAAACATAAATTTTGGTTGTAGTGTTTTATTTTTCATATTTTACTGGAACGACAAAAGCTTCTGAAATTTTTACACAATACTGTTATACAAATTCTCTACCACGTCCTAATGTTTCAGAGTTTTTTGAGTTACATAAGTATGGTATCCATCTGCATCTTTATAGATTGTCCTGTTTTTCATAGATTGATGTTATAGTTGTTTTTCGTGCTTATGTTTGAATTCTTGTTGAGCCTCGTTGACTTGGGAGACATAGAATTGTGATAGCATTACAGTGGGTAATGTTATATTATAATTATTCAATAATGTTATGACAGGACAAGATGATATTTGCTAATTATGTACTAACATTTCTAATAAGTTTTGTCAAGTTTTGTATGGATGAAGTGTTCGAAGGTCGAGGAGGTATCGATATGAGAAGAATAAGGAGAGACAAGAGTTCAAGCTTGGGGAGTCCCAAGGCACCCCAAGTAAGTATTCAAGGAGACTCAAGCTCTAAGCTTGGGGATGCCCCGGAAGGCATCTCATCTTTCTTCTTCAACAACTATCGGTATGTTTCGGTTTTTTTTGTTCACATGATATGCGTAAATTATTGGAGTGTCATCTAACTTTTATTTTCCTTTTAGCAATGAACCATGCTGGTTTGGAAAAGTCCATTGTTGATTTATACAATGCTCTTTGCACTTCACTTATATCTTTTTAGTATGGTTTTATAGAATGCTTCATGTGCTTCACTTATACCATTTGAAGTTGGATGCATGTTTCTCTACATATAGAAAACCGTTATTTGTAGAATGTTGGTTTGCTTCACTTATATTTATTAGAGCATGGCCAGGTCTTTTGTAGAAAGAATTAAACTCGCATGCTTCACTTATACCTATTTAGAGAGTCAATGGGAATTGGTCATTTACATGGTTAGTCATAAAATCCTACATAAAACTTGTAGATCACTGAATATGATATGTTTGATTTCCTAAAATAGTTTTGTCGCATTAATATAGTAATATATGGGTGCACTAGTAGATGATTGTGGATTAGTAATAATATTGATGTTAAGGTTTGTGATTTCCGAAGCATGCATGTATAGTCTCTAGTTATGCGATGAATATTGGAGCATAATTTATCCTTAATTGATGGAATTATCTGCTTTGTCAAACAATCTTCCTGAAGCATGCTCTGAGAAAGTTTATTCTGCATTTATTTCGCTTGGGTGATAGCTGTTGATTGTTTGCATAAAAGAATAGAGCATGCTTCAGGAAGACAATTTGACAAAACACATAATATCATTAATTACAATAATCCAATGCATGAAGGAATAACATAAATAACTCATATAAATTCATGTTCCCGCCATCATAGAGCACCATTTGGCTTCATTTGTTGCACAATCTCGGTCCCTTCGCCTTGAACTTTTTTTGGTAGGGCAATTGCGACTATCATGAAATACTATTTGGTTGCACGTCTTGCACATACGTGCGACCTTTACCTTGGCTTCTTTCTCCTTTTTTTGTTCGTCCTCATTTGTTTCCTTTCCACTCTTTATTCATTTGCATCTTCTCACCGTACAAACATCAGTTGGTGGGTGTATGTCAATTTCAGTAGGAATGTCGCAATCAATGAAAGCCTCGTACTCTTGTTGTCTAGTGTGCTTGACACCTGATGAAGGAACCATTTTGTCTAGAGGCGCTTCAATATTCAATACACTTGATGTTAAAAAGTCCATGCCTTCATCAGAGTGCTTCGCCTTCTGAATTAGATCCTCCAACTTATTGCGTACAATCGCAATCTTCTTCCTCGTAGCTGAATTCAAGGAGTGAGCTGCCTTCTCTTCTAGTAAATTCCCACGCTCATCATACACATTTTTACTATCAATTAAAAAAATGATATCAGTCATTTAATGTCCAATTAGAATATCAATTGTATACATTTTCATACCTTTTGCACCGTTTCTCCCATCTTGTCAATTAAGGTAATCCACATACATAACCTATGCATAGTGGCCGAAAAAACTTTGTCAATTGCATTCTTCATGCTAACAGCTTCATCAGTTATAATGAGTCTAGGTGCTACCCCTCTCATTGCTCTAAGGAAGGTCTCAAACAACCAAACATATGACTGAGTCTGCTCATTTAGCAAGAATGTTGTGCCAAAAAACACACTTTGTAAGTGATGATTGACCCTTGTAAATGGTGCAAAGATCATGTTGTATTTATTACTAGTGTAAGTAGAATCAAATGATACCACACATCACCATCAAAGTGATTGTAGTTTTTCCTACTCATGGCATTTGCCCAGAACACATACATCAATTTTCCCTCGTCATTGACAACAAAATCATAGAAAAAAAGCTGGATTGACTTCTTGCTTTCTAGCTAGTTGAGCGACAAACACTTGAGCATATGTGTCTCTCATTTTTAGCATGAGGTCATAATAGTAATTTTGCAGGTCCCTCTTCAAGCACCCAACATTAGGAAACACACCTTCACTGAGTTGAAGGAGCATGTATGCCTGACATGTGTCCATGCTTGCTTTGTGGCATGTGTATAATGTATTTTTTGCTCTTTCGCTAACTCTGCGATTTGATCTGATCAAATGGCATTTATCAGGTGATACAAGACCATGAGTGTGCCGCTCAACCCATGAGTGTATCTTGTAGGTGTTATCGCCACACAGCTTGACAAAGATATGTGCATCACAACCACATCGTGTGGTTGTATTCTTACGGAATTTCTTTGATGGATCCTTAATATGATTGTTCTTCTCAAATCTGAATCCTTTCCTATTGTACACGAAACGCTTTGTCCGAACCACATTATTGTCCAACTTTTTTTGCTGTCCGACACAAACTCCAAAACCCACATGATGTGATGTGCATATGACTTGTAGAATTCCTCCACGGCCACAAGGCTTTCAAATGACATCCCTACTTTAGGCTTCGACTTCTCGTCACATCTCGGTGTAAAAGAGAGGCATTAAAAAAAATGGCAATAATCATCATCATGCATAACTCTCTAAACTGAACAGGGACATGGCAAACGAAAATTTATTAAACTCACAAATAGAGGAATGCTTTTTTTTGGTGTAGCAAATTCTCCCTCCTTCACTTGAGTTTCCAAGCTTTTGCCTAAATCTGTAGTTGCACATGCATCAACATGGTTAGTCTCTACTCCCTCATTTCCTAAATATATATATATATATATATTTAGAGATTTCACTATTTGACTACATACAGATGTATATTGACATATTTTATAATGTAGATTCACTCATTTCGTTTTATATGTAGTCCTTTATTGAAATGTTAAAAAGACCTATATTTAAGAAGGGAGTAAATAACAAATACTACGCATGTACAACACACACAAGTAGTCTGGGTCAGACTCAACCAGGTCGTTACCTGAAGCTCCATGCACAGTACTGAAATCTGATTCGTATTCTGCGTATTATCTGCAGCCATAGCAGTTTCTACAGCCATAACAAGGATATTGACATGGGCCTCCAACCGGCAAGATGCAGAGGCATACATTAACTATGGATCACTGCTGATGCATATTGGACATCCATAACAGCACGAGCCGCCACGATCAGTTGCGGCGTATCACGGGACAAAGATTTTTCCATCATGCTGATGGTGCGTTTAGAATTAAGTTGGTCGTAATGATAGTATCATAGTTAGTATCATGCATGCATGCTAACTAGACAATTTTAATGAGGTGGCATGAAATTAAATGGAAAAAAATGGTTAAGTATCATATCATGATACCGTATCATATTAAATGTTGTGTTGCTATGTGCCATGCATGGCAATAGATGAATTATTCTATGATACTAGCATATGATATTATGCATTACAAATATAGTATCATATGCATGATACTAATATATGATACTCCCCATTACAACTATCCTTAGAGATGCATCCCTTCATGGCCATCGCGGAGATCGTCAGAGCAAATGAATTTAGTCGTGGCGATTGTCCGTCTGGATGCATGCTGTCCCGGCCATGCCTGTCGTTGCGATGCATGTTCGGTCGTGATTAGGGATTAACAATGTGTTTGGTTGGGGGTAATTAGAGCTAGGGAATGGGAATTAAAGGGGTATGAGAATACAAATCTATTGTTTGGTTAGAGGGATTGGGAATTTATACGGGAATAGTCATGGGACTTGAGACTTCAACTCCCATCATTTTATTAACAAGGGAAAGTATAAGAGTTGGAAGGGAATTGTTTTAGTGAGTCATCTTAACCCTTTATCATAACTTACGTTAACTTCTCTTGTCAATTCCCTCATCAATTTTCACGAACCAAACAAGAAAATACAACTTGTCCTCAAATTTTCACACATAATACCTATCACGAGCCAAACAGAGGATTGGGAATGAAATAACTCATCCCATGTCAAATCTCAATACAACACCGAGCAAAATCTTATTCATCCACATTATTTTACTAATTAGTATTCGTAGGAGGGATTATTAAACCCTTTTTGATTTTTTTAGATCGTCGAATCCCTTTGTACTTATCCCTTTCCAATCCCTTTTAATAAATTCATTCCTGTTTTTTATTGGACCCAGTTTTATTCTCTTCGACTGATTGTATCTTAAAACACACATTGCTTAAATACATCTGCATTTAAAATATTTACTATATTTCGTACGTTTTGGATATAGCACGTCCCTTCTTATTTTGACTATATGAGTGACACCTGAAATCCCGTTATGAGTAGATACTTCCGCGTAAGCATAATCGATTTTCTAATTAAATACATTACAAGATGTTTTCCATACTTTCCGCATTCGGTTGTAGCTATTGCCACACCCCCTAATCGACTAGAACAACAAATACGTATCCCCTCCATCCCTTTTGGCATTATTAATGGAATATCCTTCACTAGGTTTAACTAAGAGCAGGTGTGGGCGTGTATTTGCAATTCCCGTCAGATTTTCATCGCGTGCGTGGGATGGCGATCGGCCAGTCGAGGAGTCGGCGGATACATGGATTCACAAATCATCCCCGATGCATTACATACGATGCCAATAAATAATATCATGGCAAATCATAAGATAGTTTGGTCAATTTGAATGACATTCTTTTGGAATTTTCATTTGTTACATAAATATCATGTCAATTTTAAGTAAATGGATGTAATATATTCACGTGAAAAAAAGGCATATGTTATCTTTGTTATTTCCTTTTGTCATTTTTAAAGACCTTCTACTGTATGTTTTTGGCACATCCCTTTGTTTTTGGCACATCCATTCTTTTCTCTAGCGACATCTTTTCTCGATCACGCTGGGACGTTTTTGAGATCCAATGAAATTGTTTGACTGGTCCCCCAACGATACGATTCGGGCTGGCGGTGTTCGAGATCAAATGTTTGAACGTTATCGGGGTTCAGAGTTTTGTATTACTAAGAGCATATATAGTCAGACTTATCAAATTCGACTCCTTAAATGTTTACGGACGTATCCGGACACGTTCGCGTATACTGACCGGTCACGCCTCTAATAATATACTAGCAAATGCGTTGCAACGGGAGAAAATAATATCGTTAGCGCATACTAAAATGCAAATGATTAATTAATTTATGATCCAAATCAATTATTCTCAACATGAAAAATATTTCCATTTTCAACCATACTGTCTTTACGAAAAAATTATTAAATGTATACTCTGTTTGTGGCTTTCCTAGTTTCGAAAGGAAATGTGTTGAAGGAGTAATGAGGAGTAATGTCAACTACCAACGTTCGGTTCATGGTGACGATGAGAGAGCTTCGGAGACCAGACTAACTTGAGGCTCACTAATCTAAACTCCTACGAATCAGGATAACAAAGTGACACAAAATTGTACATAGGAGCAACATTTCAATGACTATGTTGAGGTGATTATAGAATTTGCAACATCTAGTTCACGTCCGTGGATGGCATGTAGTGTGGTGCGTAACATTCTTACCATGACATAGTCTAGGAGGTTGACGGCACGGAATTTTTCTTACCTAGTGCGATGTAGGCTTGAGACGGTTGGTATAGATAGAACGACAAAATTCATTATTCACGAAGCACGATTCAAGCTCTTGTTTATCTGAACGGATTCTAATTGTCGTTGGCGGTCGTGTTGACGCATAGGTTCAGCCAAAAGAAGTCCAATTGTTGAAGGCGTGAAAAAATATATGAAAGAAGATGGCTCTAAAACTACACGATTGGATCTGAGTGTATGGACGTGCACGTCGATCATCTTGCATGTCAATACAGTTGCAGCCGATCCTTCCTTCATTTATACCCCCTCATCACAAGACATGTCAGAATCTTCGCTTTTAATAGCCTCATCCTTCCTCTTTTTAATTGCCCCAAAGACAACCCACAATTTCCATTGAGTATCTATATCCATCCTTTCTTTATACCCACATTTTTCACTGTTATTTGTAAGGCTTATTGTTTTTTTTTTGCGGTTGATTTTTTTTTGCGGTTGCTTGTAAGGCATATTGTTGATATTAGGCAAAATATGTTGTTCTATATAAAATGGTAGGAGTATATCTAAAGAAGGGAGTTGGTATTATTGAACATGCATTTTTGACGGGGCTCGAAGTCACGGATTCGATCTCTAGCTGAAGCAATTTTTTTAGCATAGTCACGGCCTAAAAAAGGCCCATCCATGCCCATAAGAGAGGCCAGCAGTGCAGAGATTTAAGGGGCCAGCAAATTTTTTGACCGACACAGACCAACTAAAAGGGTATATTTCTCTCCTGTCTAACAACACATTAGGTAGGTCAGCTGGTTAGCATAAGTGGACTCTTTCCCCGTGAGCTGGGTTCGAATCCCACCTGACCCGGGATACATACGAAGAAAAAAAACAGTACAACGTACAAAAAAGAAGGGGTGACGTATGAAAATTATGACTTGACCAAAAAAAGTGGAGAAACATTCATCCCTTTAATATTAGATAGAGATTTTATAATCGGACATCTTAATTAAAAACTTTAAATCCATATTATTACATGCAACATAAACCTAATACAAGCGAAGCTTGTCTAGCTCCACTGTGCCCATGTACGGTTGCCAGCTACGCCTCTTATAGTGTCGGTCCGGTTGCCGGCGAAGTAGAGTAGGACATGGGACACTACTCGGCTCACGGGGGTCGAGCACCGACCGTCTATTGGAAATATGCCCTAGAGGCAATAAATAAAGTGTTTATTATTATGTTTTCTTGTTCATTATAATCGTTTATTATCCATGTTATAATTGTATTGATTGGAAACACATTACATGTGTGGGTAAATAGACAACACTATGTCCCTAGAATGCCTCTAGTGAACTAGCTCGTTGATCAAAGATGGACAAGGTTTCCTAGCCATTGACATGTGATGTCATTTGATAACGGGATCACATCATTAGTAGAATGATGTGATGGACAAGACCCAAACTACAAACGTAACATATGATCGTGTTAGTTTATTGCTACTGTTTTCTGCATATCAAGTATATGTTCCTATGACCATGAGATCATGCAACTCACGGATATCGGAGGAGTGCCTTGTGTGTATAAAATGTTGCAACATAACTGGGTGACTATGAAGGTGCTCTACAGGTATCTCTGAGGGTGTCTGTTGAGTTGGCATGGATCAAGACTAGGATTTGTTGCTCCGTGTGACGGAGAGGTATCTCAGGGCCCACTCGGTAATACAACATCATAATAAGCCTTGCAAGCAATGTGACTAAGTGTTAGTCACGGGATTTTATATTACGGAATGAGTAAAGAGACTTGCCGGTAATGAGGTTGAACTAGGTATGGAGATACCGACGATCAAATTTCGGGCAAGTAACATACCGAAGAACAAAGGGAACATTATACGGGATTAACTGAATCGTTGACATAGAGGTTCGATCGATAAAGATCTTCATAGAATATGTAGGAACCAATATGGGCATCTAGGTCCCTCTATTGGTTATTGACCATAGAGGTGTCTCGGTCATGTCTACATAGTTTTCGAACCCGCAGGGTCTGCACACTTAAGGTTTGGTGACATTTTGGTAGTATAGAGTTTATGTATGGTGGTGACCAAAGATTGTTCAGAGTCCCGGATGAGATCCTGGACGTCACGAGGAGCTCCGGAATGGTCCGGAGGTAAAGATTCATATATAGGAAGTCCTGTTTTGGTCGCCGGAAAAGTTTCGGGCTAATCGGTAGTGTACCGGGAGTGCCGGTAGTGTACCGAGAGACCACCGGGAGGGGTATTTCGACCCAAGAGGCTTCATGGGCTGTGGGAGAATAAATAACAGCCTTTTGTGGGCTGGTGGAAGTCCCACACAAGGCCCATGCAGCCAGGAAAGAAAAGCCCAAAGGGAAAAGGTGGGAAAAAGCCAAAAAGGAGGAATCCTAGTCCTACTAGGATTGGAGGAGGAGGAGTCCTCTCCTCCCCACTTCGGCCGAACCAAGGAGGCTTGGCCCTTGCACCAAGTCCTCTCCTCCCTCCCTCTTATATATACTGAAGGTTTTAGGATTTTTGCACAAAATTTTTAGCCACGTGCTACCCGTTCCTCGAGTGCATAGTTTCTCCTCTAGATCGGATTTCTGCAGTGCTTAGGCGAAGCCCTGCCGGAATAGCTCCACCACCATCGCCGGAGCACCGTCACGCTGCCAGAGAACTCTTCTTCCTCTCCACTCCCTCTTGCTGGATCAAGACGGCGGAGATCGTCATCAAGCCGTACGTGTGCGGAACGCGGAGGTGTCGTCCGTTCGGCGCTAGATCGGAAGGACCAAGATCGAGTTCGCGGGATGGATCATGATCAAGTTCGCGGGACGGATCGTGATTGGATCGCGGGACGGATTGTGATTGGATCGCGGGATGCTCGGCGATTTGGATCGCGAAGACGTTCGACTACACCAACCGCGTTTCTTAACGCTTCCCGCTTAGCGATCTACAAGGATACGTAGATCCACTCTCCCTCTCGTAGATGCTCATCACCATGGATAGGTCTTGCGTGAACATAGGAATTTTTTTGTTTCCCATGCAACATTCCCTAACAATGGCATCATGAGCTAGGTCTATGTGTAGATGAGATCTCAAGTAGAACACAAAGAGTTTGTGGGCGTTGATGCTTAGATTGCTTCCTCCCTTGGTCATGTTTTGGTTCAGCGGTATTGTGAGATGAAGCGGCTCAGACCAACATTACTCGTACGCTTACGAGAGACCGGTTCCCTCAACCGCAACTTGTTGCATATATCGCTTGCGGGTGCCAGTTTCTCTCACTTTAGTTGGATCGGATTCGACAAGGCGGTCCTTGAGAAGGTTAAAAAGAAACTAGTGTATCACCGTTGTGGTTTTTGCGTAGATGAGAATTGTTCTTGCTAGATACCCGTAGCAGCCACGTAAAACATGCAACAACAATTAGAGAACGTCTAACTTGTTTTTGCAGGGTATGTTGTGATGTGATATGGCCAATTACATGATGTGATATATGTGATGTATGAGATGATCATGTGATGTATAGATTATCATGACTTGCATGTCGATGAGTACGACAACCGGCAGGAGCCATAGGGTTGTCTTTAATTACTGTATGACCTGCGTGTCAATCATTAAGCGCTATGTAATGCTTTACTTTATAGCTAAACGGTAGCAATAGTAGTAGAAGCATGTTGGGCGTGACAACCCCGATGGCGACACATTAATGGAGATCAAGATGACGGAGATCATGGTTTCATGCTAGTGACGATGGAGATCATGCCGGTGCTTTCTAGATGGAGATCAAAAGCACAAGTTCATGGTCATATCATGTCACTTATGATTTGCATGTGATGTTAATCCTTTTATGCACCTTGTTTTGCTTAGGACGACGGTAGCATTATAAGGTGATTCCTCACTTAAATTTCAAGATGAATTGTGTTCTCCCCGAGTGTGCGCCGTTGCGAAAGTTCGTCGTGTCGAGACACCACGTGATGATCGGGTGTGATAGACTCTACGTTCACATACAACGGGTGCAAGCCAGTGTTGCACGTGCAGAACACTCGGGTTAAACTTGACGAGCCTAGCATGTACAGACATGGCCTCGGAACACAAGAGACCGAAAGGTCGAACATGAGTCATATAGTAGATATGATCAACATGATGATGTTCACCATTGAAGCCACCTCAACTCACGTGATGATCGAACTTGAGTTGGTGAATTTGGATCATGTGACACTCAGATGACCTGAGAGATGTCAATTTGAGTGGGAGCTTTAGTAATTTGATTAAATAAACTCATTATCTTGAACAATAGTCTAAGTAAACATTTGCATATTTATGTTGTAGATCAATGGCTCGCGCAGTAGCACCATTGAATTTTAATGCGTTCCTAGAGAAAGCTAAGTTGAAAGATGATGGAAGTAACTTTGTTAACTGGGCCCGTAATCTAAGGATTATCCTCACGGCTTCCCAGAAATCATATGTCCTTGATGCACCGCTTGGTGACCAACCAGAAGACATGACCTCCGAAGACGTTAAGAACGCTTGGGAGGCACGTACTAGAGATTACTCAATAGTTCAGTATGGAATATTGTATGGCTTAGAACCGGGACTTCAAAGACGTTTTGAACGTCATGGAGCATATGAGATGTTCCAGGAGTTGAAGTTTATCTTTTAGAAGAATGCCCGGATCGAGAGGCATGAGACCTCCGATAAGTTCTATGCTTGCAAGATGGAGGAGAACGGGTCTATCAGTGAACATATACTCAGAATGTCTGGGTATTCAACTCGTCTAGTGGAGTTGGGAATTGCCCTTCCCCCAGAGGCGATCACTGACAGAGTTCTTAAATCACTGCCACCTAGTTACAAGAGCTTTGTGATGAACTATAACAATACACGGGATGAACAAGTCAGTCACCGAGCTGTTTGCGATGCTAAAAGTCGCTGAGTCTGAAATCCAAAAAGAACATCAAGTGTTGATGGTCAATAAAACCACTAGTTTCAAGAAGAATGGCAAGGGCAAGGGCAAGAAGGGTAAAACCAAGAAGGATGGCAAAGCAGTTGCTACTCCTGTAAAGAAGCCCAAGCATGGATCTAAGCCAGAAACTGAGTGCTTTCATTGCAAGGGAACTGGTCACTGGAAGCGGAACTGCCCCAAGTACCTGGCTGACAAGAAGGCGACCAACGACAAACAAAGTATATATGATATACATGTTATTGATGTGTACCTTACTAGCTCTCGTAGTAGTTCTTGGGTATTTGATACAGGTTCAGTTGCTCACATTTGCAACTCAAAACAGGAACTACGGAATAGATGAAGGCTGGCAAAGGATAAAGTGACGATGTGCGTGGGAAATGGTTCCAAGGTTGATGTGATCGCCGTAGGCACGCTCTCTCTTCGATTACCATCGGGATTAGTGATGAACCTGAATAGTTGTTATTTAGTGCCTGCGTTAAGACTGACATTATATCTGGATCTTGTTTATTGCGAGATGGTTACTCATTTAAATCAAAGAATAAAGGTTGTTCTATTTATATTAGTAATATCTTTCATGGTCATGCACCTAATGTGAGGGGTTTATTCATATTGAATCTTGATAGTGATGACACACATGTTCATAACATTGATGCCAAAAGATGTAGAGTTGATAATGATAGTACCACTTTCTTGTGGCACTGCCGTTTAGGTCATATTGGTGTAAAACACATGAGGAAGCTCCATGCTGATGGACTTTTAGAGTCACTTGATTTTGAATCACTTGACACATGTGAACCATGCCTCATGGGCAAGATGACTAAAACGCCGTTCTCTGGAACAATGGAACGGGCGAGTGACTTATTGGAAATCATACATACTGATGTGTGCGGTCTAATGAATGTTACAACGCGTGGTGGATATCATTATTTTCTCACCTTCACTGATGACTTAAGTAGATATGGGTATATTTACTTAATGAAACACAAGTCTGAAACGTTTGAAAAGTTTAAGCAATTTCAGAGTGAAGTTGAGAATCATCGTAACAAGAAGATTAAATTCCTGCGATCTGATCGAGGAGGTGAATATCTGAGTTATGAATTTGGCAATCACTTAAGACAGTGTGGAATTGTTTCACAGTTGACACCGCCTGGAACACCACAGCGTAATGGTGTGTCCGAACGTCGTAATTGAACCTTATTAGATATGGTGTGTTCTATGATGTCTCTTACTGATTTGCCACTATTGTTTTGGGGTTATGCATTAGAGACAGTTGCATTCACTTTAAATAGGGCACCATCGAAATCCGTTGAGACGACGCCATATGAATTATGGTTTGGCAAGAGGCCGAAGTTGTCGTTTCTTAAAGTTTGGGGATGTGATGCTTATGTCAAAAAGCTTCAGCCTGAAAAGCTGGAACCCAAAGCGGAGAAATGCGTCTTCATAGGATACCCGAAAGAGACAGTCGGGTATACCTTCTATCTCAGATCCGAAGGCAAAGTGTTTGTTGCTAAGAACTGAACATTTATTGAGAAAGAGTTTCTCTCGAAAGAATTGAGTGGGAGGGAAATAGAGCTTGATGAGGTTATTGAACCTTTACTTCAACCAGAAAGTAGCACAGCGCAGAAAGATGTTTCCGTGGAACCTACGACGGTAGAAGAGGAAGTTAATGATGATAATCATGAAGCTTCGGATCAAGCTACTATTGAACCTCGTAGGTCGACAAGGGTGCGTACTACTCCTGAGTGGTACGGCAACCCTGTCTTGGAGGTCATATTGTTGGACAACAATGAACCTACGAGCTATGGAGGAGCAGTGATGGGCCCGGATTCCGAGAAATGGTTAGAGGCCATGAAATCCGAGATGGGATCCATGTATGAAAACAAAGTATGGACTTTGGAAGTATTACCTGAAGGGAAAAAGGTCATTCAGAACAAATGGATCTTTAAGAAGAAGACAGACGCGGACGGTAATGTCACCGTCTATAAAGCTCGACTTGTGGCAAAGGGTTTTTCACAAGTTCAAGGAGTTGACTACGATGAGACATTCTCACCCGTAGCGATGCTTAAGTCTGTCAGAATCATGTTGGCAATAGCTGCTTATTTCGATTATGAAATTTGGCAAATGGATGTCAAAACGGCGTTCCTCAACGGTTTCCTTGGGAAAGAGTTATATATGATGCAACCAGAAGGTTTTGTCGATCCAGAGAATGCTGACAAAGTTTGCAAACTTCAGCGATCCATTTATGGGCTGGTGCAAGCATCTTGGAGTTGGAATAAGTGCTTTGATGAGGTGATCAAAGCATTTGAGTTTATACAAGTTTATGGAGAAGCTTGTTTTTACAAGAAAGTGAGTGGGAGCTCTATAGCGTTTCTAATATTATATGTGGATGACATATTGCTGATTTGAAACAATACAGAAATGCTGGAAAGCGTGAAGGAATATTTGAACAAGAGTTTTTCAATGAAGGACCTAGGAGAAGCTGCTTTCATATTAGGCATTAAGATCTATAGAGATAGATCGAGACGCTTAATAGCACTTTCCCAGAGCACATACCTTGATAAAGTTTTGAAGAAGTTCAAAATGGATTAGTCCAAGAAGGGGTTCTTGCCTGTGTTATAAGGTGTGAAGATGAGTAAGACTCAATGCCCAGTGACTGCAGAAGATAGAGAAAAGATGAGTGTCATCCCCTATGCTTCAGCCATAGGCTCTATCATGTATGCAATGCTGTGCACAAGACCGGATGTCAGCCTTGCCATAAGTATGGCCGGAAGGTTTCAAAGTGATCCTGGAATGGAACACCGGGCAGCGGTCAAGAATATCCTTAAGTACCTGAAAAGGACTAAGGAAATGTTTCTCGTTTATGGAGGTGATGAAGAGCTCGTCGTAAAGGGTTACGTCGATGCAAGCTTTGACACTGATCCGGATGACTCTAAGTCACAAACCGGATACGTATTTATTCTCAACGGGGGAGTGGTAAGCTGGTGTAGTTCCAAGCAAAGCGTGGTAGCCGATTCTACGTGCGAAGCGGAGTACATCGCAGCCTCGGAGGCAGCGAAGGAAGGTGTCTGGATGAAGCAGTTCATGACAGATCTTGGAGTGGTGCCTAGTGCACTGAATCCAATGAACCTGTTCTGTGACAACACTGATGCCATTGCTCTGGCCAAGGAACCAAGGTTTCACAAGAAGACCAGACACATAAAGCGACGCTTCAACTCCATCCGCGATTACATCGAGGAGAAGGACATAAATATTTGCAAAGTGCACACAGATCTGAATGTTGCAGACCCATTGACTAAACCTCTTCCAAGGGCTAAACATGATCAACACCAGAACTGCATGGGTGTTCGATTCATTACAATGTAAATCACATAGTGATGTGAACTAGATTATTGACTCTAGTGCAAGTGGGAGACTGTTGGAAATATGCCCTAGAGGCAATAAATAAAGTGTTTATTATTATATTTCCTTGTTCATGATAATCGTTTATTATCCATGCTATAATTGTATTGATTGGAAACACATTACATGTGTGGGTAAATAGACAACACTATGTCCCTAGTATGCCTCTAGCGAACTAGCTCGTTGATCAAAGATGGTCAAGGTTTCCTAGACATTGACATGTGATGTCATTTGATAACGGGATCACATCATTAGTAGAATGATGTGATGGACAAGACCCAAACTACAAACGTAGCATATGATCGTGTCAGTTTATTGCTACTATTTTTTGCATGTCAAGTATATGTTCCTATGACCATGAGATCATGCAACTCACGGACATCGGAGGAGTGCCTTGTGTGTATCAAACATCGCAACGTAACTGGGTGACTATAAAGGTGCTCTACAGGTATCTCCGAGGGTGTCTATTGAGTTGGCATGGATCAAGACTAGGATTTGTTACTCCGTGTGACGAAGAGGTATCTCTAGGCCCACTCGGTAATACAACATCACAATAAGACTTGCAAGCAATGTGACTAAATGTTAGTCACGGGATTTTGTATTACGGAACGATTAAAGAGACTTGTCGGTAACGAGGTTGAACTAGGTATGGAGATACCGACGATCGAATCTCGGGCAAGTAACATACCGAAGAACAAAGGGAACATCATACGGGATTAACTGAATCCTTGACATAGAGGTTCGACCGATAAATATCTTCATAGAATATGTAGGAACCAATATGGGCATCCAGGTCCCGCTATTGGTTATTGACCATAGAGGTGTCTCGGTCATGTCTACATAGTTCTCGAACCCGCAGGGTCTGCACACTTAAGGTTTGGTGACGTTTCAGTAGTATAGAGTTATGTATGGTGGCGAGCGAAGGTTGTTCGAAGTCCCGGATGAGATCCCGGACGTCATGAGGATCTCCAGAATGGTTTGGAGGTAAATATTCATATATAGGAAGTCCTATTTTGGTCGCCGGAAAAGTTTCGGGCTAATCGATAGTGTACCGGGAGTGCCGGTAGTGTACCGGGAGACCACCGGGAGGGGTATTTCGACCCAAGAGGCTTCATGAGCTGTGGGAGAATAAATACCAGCCTTTTGTGGGCTGGTGGAAGTCCACACAAGGCCCATGCGGCTAGGGAAGAAAAGCCCAAAGGGAAAAGGGGGAAAAAGGCCAAAAAGGAGGAATCCTAGTCCTAATAGGATTGGAGGAGGAGTCCTCCTCTCCTCCCCACTTAGGTCGAACCAAGGAGGCTTGGCCCTTGCGTCAAGTCCTCTCCTCACTCCCTCTTATATATACTGGAGGTTTTAGGGGTTTTGCACAGAATTTTTAGCCACGTGCTGCCCGTTCCTCCAGTGCATAGTTTCTCCTCTAGATCGGATTTCTATAGTGCTTAGGCGAAGCCCTGTCGGAATAGCTCCACCACCATCGTCGGAGCGCCGTCACGCTGCCGAAGAACTCTTCTTCCTCTCTGCTCTCTCTTGCTGGATCAAGACGACGGAGATCATCATCAAGCCGTACGTGTGCTGAACGCGGAGGTGCCGTCCGTTCGGCGCTAGATCGGAAGGACCGTGATCGAGTTCGCGGGATGAATCGTGATCAAGTTCGTGGGACGGATCATGATTGGATCGCGGGACGGATCGTGATTGGATCACGGGATGCTCGGCGATTTGGATCGCGAAGACGTTCGACTACACCAACCGCGTTTCTTAACGCTTCCCGCTTAGCGATCTACAAGGGTACGTAGATCCACTCTTCCTCTCGTAGATGCTCATCACCATGGATAGGTCTTGCGTGAACGTAGGAATTTTTTTGTTTCCCATACAACGTTCCCCAACATCGTCTCCCATGCCCTACTCTTCATCGTCGCAACCCTACTCTTCATCATCGCAACCCGTAACCCGGATGGTGTCGGTGGACGTCAGGTCGATGTCGGATCCTTCCTAGGAGGAGGCGATATCCATCACGACGCAGTTGTGGTGCCCGCACCCGTGCACTATACGGGGCGTTAGAGAGTGTGACTCCGCCTTTCCAATGTCCACCGCAGCGAGGGTCTTCACCGCCTCGCGCGCCCTCTGCCTCGCATGGCAGGCACACCACACCGTGTTAACGTCCGAGGATGCCCATGGTAGGTCTTCGACGCGCCAACGGACGGGTTACGCGTCCGCTAGAGCATTTAGACGTTAGACGGACCGCGCCGCCTCCAGTGAGGCAGCGATGCTGGATCGAAGCACCGTTGTGCCGACGCAATGGATTCCCCATGCTGCGAGTCGGATTGCTGCCAGAGGGCCGTCGCCTTTCGGGAGCGGCGAAGAGCAACCCGGGCGGCCATCTCCTCCCTGGGGACGTGTGGGATGAGATCGTGGTCGACGGATCTGGAGGAGAAGGATTCGGATCCGCTGCCTGCCATGCCGGATATTGTCGCGGGTGAGCTTGGGTGACCGATGGGAATGGAGTGAAGTGGCTAGGGTTTGGTCCGACAAATAGATGGGGATGAATATATGTGGGATCCAACGAGCCGACGCGCCCAGGGTTCCCCATATTCGTTCCATATTTGGACTGGATATAAGGGGTGTCGATCATTCCGGACGTTTGATGTGTCCATTTGGATCGAAATTTCACGAACGACTTGTGCAGACGTTTGAGACGGATACAAGGAGTCCAGTTATAGATGCTCTAAGACATTGACGAGGGCGGGTCGGTTAGGTCAGTCTTTATTAAAAGACCAAATATTTTCTCATTTATATACGGATGTAAAAATCAAATCTTGGCACAATCAATCTTGTTAGGAAAGTTGTATCTAACGCATGAATACTTTCTATAAATACACCCAACATATTTCTCTTCTCCAAACATAGATATGCGCAAGCAGAGCATCGTCGGGCCCCCAAAATTCTAGGAGCAGCCCCCTTCCGTCCGTCGCACCACCTCGTCGGAATCCGGGAGTCAGCTTCTCCACTTCCCTCCGCCTCTCTCGCTCGCTCGCTCGCTCCCTCTCCGCCCATATCGCCAACAGCCGCCTCCGCCGCCGCCGGCGGCGGCCCGTCTGACGTCTGTGCAAGGTGAATGCCTCGGCCCCTCTTTCTACGGTAGTCGTTCGTCGGGCCGTCCCGCCGCGGGTTATGCGGCGGAATCTGAATTTTAGGGTTTGGTTCTTATCTTTTTTCGTTTGGGTTGATTAAAGTGCCTTTCTTTTTATCTGGATGGATTTGTAGGGGCTTGTGTTCTGATGGTGGGGGTGGAGCCGCCGGCGCCGCCCGCGCGGACGCCGATCGGCGCGCGGCTGGCGGCCCGCGGTGTCAGGCCGAGGAGGGTGTCCGCCAAGCGCTCATGGCCGCCCGGCTGCGGCCGCTTCCGCGCTGCTCCGCCTGCTCCCGAGGCCGGGGACGGCGAGAGGGGCGCCACCAATGGCGTCATCGAGGGCAGAGTGGAGGAGGCGGCCAGCCACGCGGGCGTTTCCTCGGCGGCGGCCCCGCCTCAGCTGGATACCGAGGGGTTGGCGGAGGGGGCGAAGGAGGTTGGCGATGCAATCGACGCCGTCGTTGTTTCATCGGCAGCGTGCAACGTCGACCTCCCTCTCGTCCCGCCTCAGTCGGAGACGATGCCGGAGGAGAGGAAGGAGGGCAGAGAGACACACACGGACACCGCTGGTGTTTCCACCGCGGCATGCAACGGTAACCTCCCACACGCACTGCCTCAGCTGGAGACTGAGGGGATGGTGGAGCTGAGGAAGGAGGGTGGAGAGGCACACATCAACACCGCCGGTGTTTCGTCCGCGGTGTGTAACGGCGACCTTCCGCATGCTCCGCCTCAGTTGAAGAACGAGGAGATGGTGGAACTGAGGAAGGAGGGTGGACAGGCACACATGGACACTGCCAGTGTTCCCTCTGTGGCAACTAACAGCGATCTCCCGCACGCCCCACTTCAGTCGAAGACCGAGGGGATGGTGGAGGCGAGGAAGGAGGGTGGAGAGGCGCAAATGTCCAGCCGTGGCGATGCCAGCGGTCAGACAGAAAACAGCGCAATCGACGTGATGCCGCTGGCGTTTGCTGCCGCGAAGAGTTTTGATGTTGCTGCTGTCAATGGTTCCATCGAGAATGGGGGAGATGTGGCTGAGTCATTGCTGATGGAGGGGAGCAGAGTTGCGGGGAGTGGTCGATTGGTCAGGGAGGAGGATGTGGCTGGCAATGGTGATGGCAAGGTGATGGAAAACAGAGCGGGTAATGGTGAATTGGAGAGAAAAGAGGGTGGGCATGATACAGTGAGAAAGAAGAGGTGGTTGACGTCTGCTGTAAATCCCCCTCCCAAGAGGAGGGCCATCTCAGCTGTACGCAAATTTCCACCTGGCTGTGGGGGGTCTGCTGTTACTGGAACTGGCAACAGAGCTGATGAAGGGTCGGTATTGGAAGCCATGCCTATCAGTTTCGCTGACAGGGGTACCTCTCTAGTGGATGCCTTGACCACGGTTCCAGTTTCAGGTTATGGTGCCTCTCCGGTGGTCATGCGAGATGCTTCTAATGAGGAGGTGCAAGGCAAAAGAGCAGAGGTTGAAGGAGCGGGTGATGGTGAGGTGAGAGGCAAATTCAAAGGAAGCTTGCGGGAACGTATCCCTAAGACTTATGTCAGAGGTCGTGTTGTTGATGCAAAGACAAAGGGGAAGCGACCAAAGAGTGTCATGATAAATGATACATGGCTAGATGATGCTGGGGCCTCTGGAGACGGCACACCGAGAAACAAGAATTCAGGCACCCAGAGAGATGACGTGCGCTCAAATAGTAACACGAAGCATGGCGTTGCAAAGTTGAAGAGTAATGACATAGGTGATGACTCTTTGATTAGGTCTTCTAAGGAGCCCAAATGTGGAAATCATGTTATGACCGATCAAAGTGAAGAAGTCGATGATTTGTGTTTCATTAGTGACAGGCTAATCGTACAAGCATTGATGGCTCCGGACAAATGCCCATGGACAAAAGGAAGGAAGTCTATTGGTAGTGCTTCCAATTCTCTTACTCCTAGGAACAAGTCTCTTCCTCCTAAGAAGCCGAAGAAAAAGGACACTACTCCAAGGAAAGAATTGGCCCCCAAAGTGACACCTTCTACGTCGACCATGCACAAGAAAATTGAGCATGGAGAACACTCTTGCTTGGAAGATGATGACAACTCTATGGCATTAGTTGTGCCCGAAAGGAAAGAATTGTGTGTCACTCTCCCTCCTTGTGCTCCTTCTGGGGACCAGAGTGTTGATGCTCGAAGCAAAGTTAGGAAGTTGCTCAAGTTGTTCCAGTTGATATGTCGGAAGCTTATGCAAGCCGAGGAACAACATATACGTAATGTTGGAAGAATTGACCTTGAGGCCGTTGAAGTTCTAAAGAAGTATGATGGATATTCTAAACCCGAGGCTATCATGGGCGATGTTCCCGGTGTTGTTGTTGGTGATGAATTTCATTTTAGAGTTGAGTTGTCGATAGTCGGACTACATCGGATCTACCAAGGTGGCATAGACTCTGCTATTGTGGATGGTACCCGCCTTGCAATAAGCATTGTCGCTTCCGGTGGGTATCCTGATGAGTTGTCTAGCTCGGACGAGTTGATATATACTGGCTCCGGAGGTAAGGCCACCGGCAAGAAGGAGGCAGAGGATCAAAAGCTTAAGGGTGGTAATCTTGCCTTGAAGAATTGCATCAAAACTAAGACTCCGGTCCGAGTGATTCATGGGTTCAAAGGTCAAAGTAGAAGTGAAGTCGGGCATTCTAAATCCAAGCAAATATCTACATACACTTATGATGGGTTGTATGTGGTGGTGGATTGTTGGCAAGAAGGAGCAAGTGGCTCGATGGTCTTCAAGTACAAGTTAAAAAGGATCCCGGGTCAACCTGAATTAGCTTTACACATAGTCAAGGAGACAAGGATGTCTAAAGTTCGTAAAGGTCTTCGCTGTCCTGATATATCTCTAGAGAAAGAAAGGATTCCCATATGTGTGATCAACACAATTGATGACATGCAGCCAACACCATTTGAGTATATCACCAAAGTCATATATCCACCGTCGTATGCAAAAGAACCTCCGCAAGGCTGTGATTGCACCGACGGTTGCTCGGACTCTAGTAGATGTGCTTGTGCAGTGAAGAATGGAGGAGAAATCCCATTCAATTTTAATGGTGCAATTGTTCATGCAAAGCCGCTCATATATGAGTGTGGCCCATCTTGCAGGTAAGGTGTTATTTTTTGGAACTTAACATAACCTAACTAGACAATAATCATTTGAGTTTATTTTACTTTGTTCTTTAGATTAAAGAACTGAATTTGCAGAACCTGGAAATGTTTCTTATTGTTACTAAAACTTCTAGACAAACCTTGTATGACTCTCAAGTATATGTCCAGTCCTAGATGTCGGTGAAATACGAGAAATGGCTCATAAACCAAACTTGTTTACCTGAAGTTGGCTCATAAACCATACTTGTTCACCTGAATTTTGGTTTTGGCAGTATTCTTTTGCATTGGACATTTAGGTTAACTGGAAGTCAAAAAAGTCCATTGAAATCAGTGAGCTAACTAAATGCTGAAAACTGCATGCAGGTGCCCTCCAACATGCCACAATAGGGTGAGCCAACATGGTATCAAAATTCCACTGGAAATATTCAAGACTGGGGAGACAGGTTGGGGTGTAAGATCTCTCAGTTCTATCTCTTCAGGCAGTTTCATATGTGAGTATGCAGGTGAGCTATTGCAAGATACAGAAGCTGAAAAGAGAGAGAACGATGAGTACCTGTTTGATATTGGTCATAACTATGATGATGAAGAACTTTGGAAGGGGCTTCCGTCGATGATTCCAGGTTTAGAATCTTCTACCTCCGAGACAATGGAGGAGGCTGTGGGCTTCACAATAGATGCTGCGAAGTGCGGTAACGTTGGAAGATTCATCAACCACAGCTGCTCCCCAAACCTGTATGCACAGAATGTCCTCTGGGACCATGATGACAAGAGGATGCCGCACATTATGTTTTTTGCTGCCGAGAACATTCCTCCACTTCAAGAGCTGACCTACCACTACAATTATACAATAGGTCAAGTCCGTGACAAGAATGGCGTGGAGAAGGTAAAGGAGTGCTTGTGTGGTGCGGCTGATTGCTGTCACAGGCTTTACTGAGTTATTGGTTTTCGGTGACCGGTGATGTTAATGTTCATATTCAATGGAAATCAGTCCTATAATGGCAGTGCTCACTCACTTTACGCTTCTGGTGACCTTGCACTCGCTGACGACATGTAGTGTTTATTTTCCGTGCTAGCTGAACTGCTATTTGTTACTGCGTTTTGAAGAACATATAAGCTCCAATAGCTCACCCTTTTTTGGTGTTTGGGAGACTTGTAAAGAGCAGTATGAAGTGTCCAGGTACGTTTTACTCTCTTTTTTACTTTTCAAATGAAATTGTACTGGCTATAACATGAGGTTTGACTGTTGACCTTTGTTATGCCAAATTCTGCAGAATCAAGCATTTTGACGTTGCACATTCTCCTGTTGAAATCTTCACATGGACCTGGAGGATACAAATATGCAATGATTAGCTTGTTTGGAGCTCTGCACTGAACATGTTACTAGTAGGACTAAAGATGGTGACTACAAGTGCTTGGAGCTGTGTCGACTTCCAGTTGCGATGCCTGGGACAGATTAGATGAGTGCCCGCATCATTTTGCTCAACTGTGCATCGCAAGGCTGTAGCAAGCTGGCGATTGAAGTTGGGGATTCATATCCCTTTTTTTTGTCTTTATAAAAATGAATTTTGTGGATCCAATAGTGAGTTGCCCTATCTTAAAGAGTTGCAGCTCTTCCTGCATGTAAAGTTTTCAGTGTTGGTTTGGACCATCAGATAGACTTGCTGGAGTTGTTTCTCAGATGCTACCATGCAACTTCAGGAAATATAGAACATTCGTACTGTTCCTACATGTGTTTGCTTTCTGGTGTTCCTACATGTGTTTGCTTTCTGGTGTTTGTTCTTTTCTAAGTCATGTTCTTTCAGGAAACATAGAACATTGCTTCTATCTTTCTTGTAGGTAAGAAACGAACCATGTAAGACAATCATATTTCTATCTACTCCCTCCGTTCCTAAATATAAGTCTTTTTAGATATTTCATTTCAATAAGAACTACATAGGAATGTATATAGACATATTGTATAGTATAGATTCATTCATTTTTCTTTGTATGTAGTTTGCATTGGAATCTACAAAGACCTATAAGTAGAAGGTAAAAAGTTTATACTCCGATCCATATTAATTGTCGCATCTTTAATACAATTTTATAGAGTTGGACAATGTTTATTGAATATAAATGACGTAATAAAAAAATATTGTTCCCCATGCATGTCATGATGGGCCTTTCATGAGGTAGGATATTATGTATATTAGATAATAAAAGTTGTTGGGATCACTTCTTATCCTAAAAAAAGATAGAATCAGTTTTTTTTATAGTCATCGTCTATTTATAATCCATTTGGGATTTCTACAATAAATCTCTCTATGCTACCCGCATAGCTGGTGCATCTGCGTTTTCGGCTGAATGCGGTGCACACATTCTACCCTCTTGTGTACTTCATGTGTACTAGTACTTTTTATCATGCTGGTAAACATCCTAGCGTTCATTTTTTGTACACTGGCTATTTGGATTAGAGCGGGTGACGGCTGGGCCACCCTTGCACGCGGGCCAGCGTTGCAACAGTGGTGTTGTGCGTGAGCTTCCAGAAAGGGGTGTTGTGTCGTAGCATGTGTTGTTGTGCTCTGGGCCAGCTTTGTGCGCAGGGCCACCTTGTAGTTAAAGAGTGTGAGTGTGTTTGTGTTTGGATGGAAACGGCGGACATGGGTTGCAGGGCATCCAACACAAGGTGGGTGGATTTTTTTTACCGTCCTCGTTTGCACCCCGTTGCGTCCCCTTTGTTTCGAACTCGGTGAAAGGCCCACATGTCGGTCCCTCGGGTGACCAGATGCTCCTGGGTATTGGTTGCTGACGTGGGCTGCCCACTGTTGTTCGCTGGGTAAAGAGGTGTCTCTCCCTTTTTTGCTACGCGTGGTTGTTTAGGCATGTGCCATTGCAGGTGGCCCCTTCTTGTGCTTGGCCCCATCTATCGGCGGGCGTTGCTCTTTTTCTTTTGGGTTTCTTTACGAGTTACAAGCATGCTCTCCTTTTCTTCTCTGCTCTCCCCATGTGCCTTGCTTTCGATTTAGTTCGTCCGTTTTGTTGTCCTCGTATAAATAATAAACGGTGCAGACATAAGCTAGACACATGACGACCCGTCCCCAAACTAGCTGCTTTAGCTAAACTATGAGCTTTGATATTGTAATTTCTACATTCTATTTTTTTTTACAATTTGTACTCTTATGAGATAATGATGCCTCTTGAAACATCTGTTGTGTGATGATGATCTCCCGGATTATTATGGTATAGGCACACGGATTACCCTCGCTCACATTCCGCACCACCTCCAAACAATCAGTAGCCGCTAGTCATGACAATACTGCCGGCAAAACTACTACTTCCTCCGTCTCAAAATAAGTGTCGTTGGTCTAATACACAATTTGTATTAAGCTAGTACAAATTTTGCGACACTTATTTTGAAACGAAGAGAGTATTACACAAAGACCATTTGTTGCCCTAGAGGATCTAGAATTGCTAGGGTCTGCTGCACACCTATTCAGGATCATAATCTTCAGAAATCTATGTTTTCCAAAATCCAAGGGGGGCCTGTATAGAAGAGCTACTTAGAAATAGTCAAGAAAAGACCTTCTGGCAATATTGGTGGCCTCCTCCCTAGATTTGATGATGTTGCTATACAATGTGTCGATGTAGTTCCTCGGGTCAAGACAGTAACTCAAAGCAAATGGGAGCAAGTGGTGGCTCCTAGAATGAGTGATAGAATCAAAAGAGATGGAAAACATGCTCTCCAAAATGCCCAAGAACTAAAGCAAATGAAAAACTTGAAGATATGAGATCCCCAAAGGTAAAAAGGTTAAAGGTATACACACTTCATTCCCTTGCTTGGATACTGAGCTCGTGTCAGATAATGTTGATTCCTCTAGTATGAACCTAGGTTCTTCGAGGGATAGTAATTCTCATAATATTGTTGTCATTAAGCAGGTTGAGATAGATAGGTTAGATATTTATCAGGATAACCCTGATTTATTACTCCCTCCTGATATTGATATCACCGGAGATGAATTTAGTGCTTGTGACCATGATTCCTTGGCTGATTGGAGTCTACTTCTGGGGCACATCAATGTGCCTCATGAGATTGGCTTGCCTTGGTAGAGGTCACTCACAATAAATCTAACTGACGTAAAAGAGCTCATTAGAGCAAATTACTAGGTTGCAAGAGCTCATTAGAGCAAATTACCCTGATTTTATCTGTCTTTCAGAAACTAGAAAATAAATCTTCACTTGCTCAACTAGATGCCATTGTTTCTAGATCTGTGTTCCTTTGGAATTGGCTTCCTGCTATTAATACAACAGGTGGCATACTTGTTGGATTTAGGACAAACCTGTTTGATATCATCATCATCTAGTATACGTTAGTTATTTTTGTATCTACATCATCTAGTAGTAAGTTAAGATGTTTTTCTAGATGAGGAGGTCGACCTATATTTATTTTTCTTTGGCAAAAGCATCTATATAGATGAATGAAAATGATAAATCTTGAACGCTCAGATTTTAAGCATGACAACCCAAACGATTTTTTATGACAACTTTAGTTCACGTGAGATTGACAAACATAAAAATTTCAAAAAATACGAAATAAAACAAAATTGTCATGTTTTAACAACTAAAAGTTACTATCTCGCATCAACTAAAATTGCTATGAAAAAACGTTCGGGATGTTCAGGAATTTTCGGGGTCCATGCTCTTCAACAGGCCCAAAACGAAGACACCCGGGGGGGGGGGGGGAGCAAGGCCCAACAAGGTAAACCCACGATATCCTCCTGGTTCCGTCATCTCCCCACCTCTCTCAGTCCCTCCCCAAGGCTCCGGTCCTCCCCTCCAATGGCACTGCTCTTCCCGCCCCCCGCCCTCTCACCCAAACCCCCCTTCCCCTCCACTCTCCGATCGACGCGGCCGCGGCGCGCCACATGTATCGGCAGCGTCTCCTCCCCTCGCCCTCCCGCCTCGGCGCCCTCCCCGTCCACCTCCTTGCCGTACAAGGCGCCGGCGCTGGACGGCGGCACGGAGATAAGGAAGAAGAAGAAGAGGAGGAACCTGAAGCCGAGCTTCGAGGAGCAGGCCCTCCGCCGCTGGTCCGCGAGGGCGCCCTCCCAGCGCGCCTCCTTCCCCTGGCAGCGGCAGCAGCCGCAGCCGGCTCACCGAGAAGACGAGGGCGCGGAGGATCATGAGCCCAGTAGCGCCACGCTGCGGTCCATCGTCGGGTACTTCGACTACGACTCCTCGGAGGATGGCGGCGGCGGTGTTGCAGAGGGCAAGGACAAGGGCAATGACGGCGTGGCCCACGGCGAGGCGGCCCAGGACCGGGACGAAGAGTCGCGTTCCCAACCGACCTACCTGCTCGGGACCCGGCCGGTCTCTGCGCCGTGGATGCACGGGCAAGAAGGACCCACAGTCGTTGACCGGCTGCTTTCGGCTCCGGTGGGCGGAGACGGTGGTGTGTTCGATGACGAGCTAGATTCGGAGGATGAAGACGAAGAATGGGTGGACGACAGTGAGGTATTGGAAGAAGAGCCAATGACAGTGAACTTAGAAGAGGAATTGTACGAGGATGAGGATTCTGCTGCGCCAATGGCAGCAAGTTCTTCTTTTCAGCTAGATTCTATACTGGACCAAGGTTCCACTGGCGGTGGGTTCGACAGGAGTATTAAGCGAAGCAGTGTAAGCTCAATTGTCAACACACTGAGGAATTCGATGGAGGAAAGTGCCACAATTGGGAGCTCCGAAGGGGAAGATTTTGTCCAGAAGCTGGGTTCTGTGCTCCTTCCATGGGAGAGGGAGGAGGGGGATGCCTTTGATGGTGACAGGCGAGGGAGGCATAGCAACACCAAGTTGGCAGAGACGACCATCCCAGAACCAGAGCTGCGGAGGCTTAGAGACGCGGCATTGAGGATGAAGGAGAGGATGAGGGTTGGTCCAGGAGGGGTTACACAGACCATTGTGGAGAGCATCCACAGTAAATGGAAGGTGGACGAGGTGGTCAAGATGAGGTTTGAAGGGCCTCCGAGCCTGAACATGAAGAGAACACATGAGATACTAGAGGTACCCGTTGCGTTGGCCATCTTCGCCCCTTTAATTTGCCTTATCACTACAGCCACAGATTGAGCAAAAACATGTGTTGTATTTTACGATGTTTTCAGTTGAGTGAAATCTGATAGGCATTTGTGGTCTTTGTTATTGTCAATCAGGACAGGACTGGAGGAACTGTGATATGGAGGTCAGGGAGGTCAATTGTCTTATATCGAGGAATGAACTACAACCTTCGATGCGTGCAGTCATATGCCAAAATTGCGGAAGTCGATTCATCTGAAAATGCTGGTGATGTCATTGGTATTGTACCCAGCTCTGAAGAGCGTAACTTGCAAAAGCCAAGTGTTGAGCATGATTTGCAAAAACCATTTGTTGAGCGCAATTCGCAGAAGTCAAGTGCAGACAATGTGAAAAGATCGACATCTGTCATGAATTTCTCTCAAGAAGCTACGGAAACGTTTGATATCGATAGCTTCTTGGATCAGTTGGGACCACGGTACAAGGATTGGTCTGGTCGCAGCCCTGTCCCTGTGGATGCTGACTTGCTTCCCGGTTTAGTTCCAGGGTACAAGCCACCATTCAGGCAACTTCCTTATAGGACTAAAATTAGCTTGAAAGATAAGGAAATGACAGCTTTGCGTAGACTTGCTAGACAAACTGCTCCACATTTCGCTCTAGGTACTGGAGTTTGTGAAGTTGCTTGCTTGTAGTTACTTGTACTTAAGCTTCAATTATTTCTTCACACTTTTTTTTTACATCTTTGTGAACAGGGAGAAACAGGGAACACCAAGGCTTAGCTACTGCTATCGTTAAAGTATGGGAGAAAAGTTCTATTGTAAAGATTGCCATCAAGAGGGGGGTCCCAAACACATGCAACGATAGAATGGCAGAGGAAATCAAGGTAAAGCACCCATATTTAAAGATCATTATACCTCATTATCTAAATGCTTAAAATCATACGAGACTGCTTTATGTGCAGATTTTCTGCTTTTGCGTACTTTTTTTATGAGGATACATTATGTTAGCGATTGCCCCATATGATTGATTCAATATTTATTGCATAAATCATACTGTTTCAAACTTTGAAGTGTGTTGCTGAGAAAGCAACTCCATGAATGGATATATTTTGTTGTTGTATCTCCTTTTCATACCGTGCTATGTTTTATCTTCCCCTGTTGATTCTTTGAAGTATGTTTTGGACTCTGAATACGATAATTTTGTCCTTGCTCACGTTACAGCCTATGCATTCTTTTTTTTCATGAGAACACGTGTCTTGAATCTGTGTAACAAAACACTTGCAGAAATTGACAGGAGGAGTGCTTGTTTCGAGGAACAAGGAGTATATTATTTTCTATAGGGGAAATGACTTTGTGACACCTAAAGTAAGGAAGGTCTTGGTGGAACAGCAACAACATGCAATTACTCAGCAGGATCAGGAAGAGCTGGCCAGGCTTAAAGCGTCAGCCTCAATTACTCCCATCCCCAAAGCATTAAAGAATCCTCTGGTTGCTGGCACTCTTGCAGAAACTAGAGAAGCCACATCTCGATGGGGAGATTCACTTAATGACGAGCTGAGGAAAAAAGAGAATAATCGTTTGATTTTGGCCAAACATACCTCTCTTTTGAAGAACATGAAGAGAAAACTGATTTTGGTATGTTGTTCAAAATATACATGTAGAGTGGAAGTCTATTTTACCTGTTTTCATTGTTCATTTCCGAGACAGCATTGGACTTTCTCTCTCCATATTTAGAAAATCTCATTGCAGTCAATATATAATAAATTTTTAGTAACAACTCTTATGTATGTCCAGGCGAAAACAAAAGTTGCAAAAGCAGAGATGGCTTTGGCGAAAGTTCAGGAATATCTATCTCCAGCAGAGCTTCCAACTGATCTGGAAACTGTTACTGACGAGGAGCGTTTCCTATTCCGCAGAATTGGCCTGAAAATGAAGGCCTTCTTGATGCTTGGTACATCTGAATCTGAAACTTTTCACATAAAATTACAATATGACACATAGGGTGAACATCTCATAACTTACCTCTGGGTGTTAAAATTTCGTAGGCAGGCGGGAAGTTTTTGATGGTACTGTGCAAAACATGCACTTCCATTGGAAGCATCGAGAATTGGTCAAAATTGTTGTGAAGGGGAAGACCTTTGAACAAGTTAAACATATTGCTATCTCTCTAGAAGCTGAGAGTGGAGGTGTGCTCATTGCACTCGACAAGACAACAAAAGGATATTCAATCATTTTCTACCGTGGTAAGAACTATAAAAGGCCCCAAGTTTTAAAGCCACGGAACCTGTTGACAAGGAGACGAGCAATGGCACGGTCTATTGAGCTCCAAAGACGAGAGGTAACTCAACCGTGAACTCTGATCCTCCTCTTTTCGTACAATTTGTACTTACCTCTTATATATTGGTGGCTGAACATTTTCAGGCATTAAATCATCATATCTCAGTTCTGCGACACAAAATCTGGAAGTTGAATTCACAACTTGTAAGGCTATTTATATCTGATTTCATTGAATTTAATTTTCCCATGTCAACTCTATTGATGATGCACTCCACCTTTGTTATCATCATCAGGTACAAATGAGGGCTGCTGGGAGAAAACAGGATGCAGAGTTACTCCAAACGGTTGAGGACGATTTGTCTTCAGATGATGATAATATACAGGTAAATCATACATGACCAGGCTGGCTTAGCAAAGTACTCGATTAGAGAACCATTTCCCGCAAGCTAGAGTGATCCCTTGCAAGTACTCTCTAGAATCACAATGAACATATGTCCTTGCATATCGTGGCGGTACCACAGATTTCAGTTAAAAAAAGTATATCTCAGATACTAATATCAGTCCTGTATTCTTTTAATAAATTGCTTGGGGTAATTGCCTCTAAAACCCAAGAGGCTGATAGATAGCTTCTGCTGTCGCAGGATGAAGGGGATGAAGCTTACCTGCAAACTTACGGCAGCGACGATGAGGACGATGCCGAAGATGATTCCAACGAATATCTCTGAGTTATGGCAGTTTTAACCGATGAAACTCCAGGCCAGTGTTCTTCCCTTGCGTGGCCACATATGTAGAACAAGGCAAAATCCAATCGGTAAGGCGATGCATGCCCGTGTGGTCTCGACTTCGGCACTGCTACAGCACACCGAAAGCATGTATGTACCCTTCAACTGAAGATGTGGGCAGTATGTCATTCATATGGCTTCTTACCACCAATGAGGCTGTAACTTTTGCCGTGGGCGCCTCCATTCCCCTTGTCAAAATGCAGACTCCATTCATATGGCTTCGGCACTGCTACAGCACACCGAAAGCATGTATGTACCCTTCAACTGAAGATGTGGGCAGTATGTCATTCATATGGCTTCTTACCACCAATGAGGCTGTAACTTTTGCCACGGGCACCTCCATTCCCCTTGTCAAAATGCAGACTCAACGAGGTTTCCTCTAACATCTATGCCCACGCCGGTGTTTCTTCGGGGGAGGTTTGCAGCAAGTGGAAGTGTGTATGAACCAGGCTTCGGTGCCTTCCTTCTGCAGCAGCTGTAGATTACTGTATGTATGTAGTGTTCGATCTATTCTCCTGAGCCGTCGCAAAATTCATGTGTTCGTTTGTGCCTGTTTTGGATCGAAATATATATTTTCATGTGGAAAATGAGGAATTGTATTTTGAAAAAGCAATCCATGTGTTGCTCTTGGTTTGTAGGATTGGACATATAAAAACATTTTAGAATCTTTTACATTGTAACTAAATGTAGTGCAAACAAATCGTCAAGGAAAATGTATCTACGGACTGCAATGAACAAAAGGACAACCGTTTTGCTAAACATCAGGTGCCTGAAAAAATTGGTGGCGTCAGTCACATTTTTGCAAAGCGCAGCGCGAGGCCAAATTAACTTGGGGGGGGGGGGGGCATGGGTGCGGGGGGTCGCCGGAACTGTTTATCGGGTCGGGGCCTAGAGGGATGGCCGGGCCGGTGGCCATCACAACAATTGGGGAAGGTAGAGGGGAGGGCGGGGCGGCGAGGCGGAGCTAGGTTGAAGAAGGGAGAGGCAAAAGATGAACAATGCTGTATCTGTTTCCAACCGTTGGATGAAGATCTAACGTCTCTGGATGGAAGTGATCGATGCAAGTTATATTTTCAGGCACCCGAAGAATAGACAGTCCCAAGGACAATTGAAAAACCTCGTGCCTTTTTTTCAAGGAATAAGATCCTCGAGGAAACATGATTTGGCATGAAATTAATGTACTACAAGGTTTTACGTTTCTCGCGTTTGAAAGCGTGCAGCGTGCTCTGCGTGTGATCTGACAGCGGCAAAAATACGTCTTCGGTTGGGCTGGGCTGGGCTTTACCATTTCAGCTCCGCTGCTTCCCTCGCTTTGTGAGTTTTCTCTTCTCTTCTCCCGGTTTCGAATTTTGGATTCCCGTCGAATTTCTCCGACCCCCCCTCTCCGCCGCGGCTGCGTCCTCAGGCGATCTCTCGTCCCCCATGGACCCGGAGCCCCGGCAGTGGGCGGCGACGTACACCACGCAGCTGAAGCAGAAGCGCAAGGCCTACCACGACGGGCTCCTCCTCCTCCGCTCCGACTCCCGCCGCCTCGTCCTCCTCGACGACGCCGGCGTCACCATCGACGCCAGGTCCCTCCGCGCCGGCGAGTCCGTGTCCGAGGGCGCCTCCATCGAGTTCCCCTGCCATCTCGTAGACGTCGGCGAGGCCCAGCGCGTCTCCACCACCGCTCGCCCCGGAAGGCCCTCCTCCGAGCCCGCCGCTCCCAGAACCGCCTACCGCGGCGGCGCCAGGGCGCGCCACAGAGCGGCCAACACCTGCGCTCCCCGCGCGTTCGTGAACCCACCCAAGAGCGGCGCCGGAAAAACCGAAGCCACGGGCTCTGGCTGCGCCAAGCCCGCCGGGTCGACGTCCCAAGGTTTGCGCGCCACCTGTTCTACGTATGTCCCGTGGAGGCTGAACAACAAGCTGGCTCTGCCCCGAGGGCTGAACAAGTAGGATGCGCTTTTGCTTGCAGAGTGGAGCGCGATGTACACCACCCAGGTTTCGCAGAAGGCCAAGAAGTATCACGACGGCTTCGTGAAGCTCGTTCAATCTGGGTCGTACTCGAAGCAGGTAGGATGCAATGCACATCTCTGATAAGTGTTTTTCCATTCGTATATCGAAGGCCGGAGATGCTAGTTAGTAATCATAGGCTGATTGGCATGCGGTCAGATTATCTGGGGTGATAAAATGTCATGAAGCATCGTGTGCATTGAAATGCTTCAGGTCGTTTTGCTGGATGAAGAGGGCCAAGTGCTGGGGACCAGGCACCTCAAGTCAGGGGAGTGTGTGGAAAGCGGCAAGAAATGCAGTTTTCCTGGCTATCTCGTTGAGATCGGTGAGGCCACGAATCTAAACAAAGGTTGGTTGTACATCTGTCTTGACTTCTGTGCTGAATATGCACGTGTGCCTTCCGAGACTTTCTGACTTCTTGTTGCGAGTTTATAGAAAATACCTAGAGAGCATTTTCTTTGCTGTCACTTAAAGGATGTGTTTCTGCATTGATAAACGTGAAGGTGGAGAACCTAAATCTTCAGAAGAACCTATGGTGCAGGCAAGACCAAAGAGAGTGGAGAATGCGAATAGCAAAATGGGAATTGGTACAACAAGTTCCCTGAAATTTGTCAGTCCACAAAAGTTTCATTGTAGGTGGACTTGAAGTTACACATCCTTCCAGCATATGATAGTGACTTAGTGAGGACCTCATTTGTCTCAGCAATTTGTAGGTTTTGACGAGAGTAAATTAGAAGCCACTTCTAGTTCTAACAAGCCAGAGCTTGGAAAGAGTGAAGTTGCAGATGCTGGCAGCACTGGGAGCTTTACGGGGTCAGCAGACTCAAGTTTCAAAGGTGCATCCTTTGTAGAAATAGAATGGAGTGTCTTATACACCGCCCAACTAATTCAAAAGGCAAAGAAGTTTCATGATGGTGTTATAAGGCTTGTGCAAGCTGGTCCAAATGTAAAGCAGGTTAGCAACTAGCGCTCAGTTCTTAATGGACATGCTAATTTGAGGTTGGTGTTTTATGATAGCCCAGAGGAGATGCTGTTAGATTATATCAAATCAAATGATGTGATGACTGTACAAAGGTGTTATAGCTCTATTAACTGTATTTTCAGATTGTTTTACTGGATGAAGAAGGTGTAGTGCTTGGCACCAGATATTTCAATTCAGATGAATCTATTGGAAGTGGAAAGAGATGTCAGTTTCCTAATTATATTATCGAAGTCACTGAGCTCAGAAATAAAATGAAAGGTTAGTTTTGTTCATGCCTAATGATAGTCATTTTTCAATCGGGTTTTCACTTTTAATTCTGCATCTGCAAATAGCTGAGTTCTAGAAACATACTTTTTTGTTCTGTAACATGTGTGATTTCTTATTAGTTTGCTAATTTGTATGCAGATGTAGAGCATAAACATGCTGCTGGGGAGGCTTCAAGTCACACAGTGCCTAAGAATGGAGCGCGTGAAAAGAAGGATGAAAAAAGTAAATCTCCAAAGTTTGTTAGTCCACTCAAGTTCCATGGTATGTGATCACAAGGTTACACATACATTAGATGTGTCTTCATGCTTACCGCATATTCTATTTGCAATTATCATCTGTCTCCGCAATTACCAGATCATCAGAAGAGTAAAACAAGAAGCACTGCTGACTCTAACAAGCCACAGGTCGGAAAATCAACATGTAGTAACGTGGGCGATCCACTTAACTTTCATGGTAGCCGAGCTTAGCTTAATAATCAGTTTGTTCTATTTTCTGCTGCATCTATATATATCTTAATGTAGTAAAGCCGCTGTTTGTTTCCAGTATTTACGGATCTTCAGAGGGGTAAACCAGATTGCACTGTTGGTTACAGAAGAACAGACCCAGGGCCAACATCTGGTGACATCGATGATCAACATAAATTCAATGGTACCTGGGTTTAATTTTACACACCATTTCTAATATTTCTGCAATTGTTTATATACTCCCTCCGTCCCAAATAGTAAGACTGCTGGTGTTTTCCAGATTTTGCAGATAACCAGAGGGGTACATCAGAATTTGCTACCAGCTATAGCCGGCCAGGCATTGGCAAATTAACATTTAATGACCTGAGAAAATCAACATTTGGTGGCATGGATGATCCACATAAATTTGATGGTACTTGGGATTAATTTTATGCACCATTACTATTTCTGCAGCTTCTTGTATACTTTTATGTAGTGAGAGTAAGACTGCTGGTGGTTTCCAGATTTTGCAGATACCCAGAGGCGTACATCAGAATTTTCTACCAGCTATAGCCGGCTAGAAGTTGGCAAACCAACATTTAATGACCTGGGAAAATCAACATTTGGTGGCCTGGATGATTCACATAAATTTGATGGTACTTGGGATTAATTTTACGCACCATTACTATTTCTGCAGCTTCTTGTATACTTTTATGTAGTGAGAGTGAGACTGCTGATGGGTTCCAGATTTTGCAGATATCCAGAGGGGTAAATCAGGATTTTCTACCAGCTATAACCGGCCAGAAGTTGACAAATCAATTCTTAATAGAATGGATGATCCACTAAAATTTTGTGGTACTTGGACTTAGTGCTCATACTTTCATCCTAGCTCTACTACTGGCTGGTGTTTGATTGCAAAAGTAACCATGCTTCTCCACAATTTGCAGGTCTTCAGGATGGCAAATCAGTGTGTCCCACTAGTTTTGTCGGGAGAGAGGTTGGAAAATCAACATTTGGCAATGCTGATGATTCTTTGCGGACTGGTTTGTACACCTTTACCGAACTACTAGCTTAAGTATATCTTGCATAGTTCCTTCCAGCCTTCCAGACAAGACAATTAGGAAGAGCAATAGGTTAGTTTGTTATGCACCTGTGGTGAATGCCACAAGGACAGTGGACTTTTGAGAGGCAATTTACTGCTATACCTTGGAGTAGCCAAGAATCGTTGATACGCACCTCAAATATGACAATTCGATCAGTTGTTATACAAAGAGTGTAACATATATATGTTAACGTGTAAAAAAACAGTAACAGGTTACTGTTTACGAAACAGATTACAGCTGCAATTGTGCAATATTCCATACATAACATGTAGCGCCAAAGTTAATGGTGAACAAGTAGGGTTTGTTATTCGAGACTAATGCTCAGCTAAGGTGGGTTCGAGTAACTCCACAGTACCTACTCCAAATTAGTTTGATATGGGTGTCAATTAACAGTTCAGGATGTTCGATTGCTTCCACCTTTAACTTGTGAAGTGTTCAGTTACATAGCACCGTGAAGCAACTGTTGCAGAGTCGTCATGTATGGAAAATGGTTTTTCCTTATTTCCTTTAATTTGCTTGATAGGTAAATAGTAAATCTAGATAGGAGTATATGATTCTATAAACATTACAAGCATTAAAATTTGGAACAACCGTGGTCTATTCTTCAGTTATGCACATTTTCCTCAACTTGTTCTTGCTTATTACCAGAAGACTAATTGACAATCGACCAGAAGACTAATTGGCAATCGACCAGAAGACTAATGGACAATCGAAGTTCCGAACGTCATAATCTAGAAACAATTACTTAAAGAGTTCCCGTAGTGCTGCACTAGTTATTGCAAAGTAGAATGCTCATTCTGAAGGAACTATTTTTTTTGCAAGGTGCCTGTTTGATCTTTGTGGTATATGAGTATATGACCAACTTGGATGGCTTGCACAAGTACTCCAATTTATGTGTTTTTATATTAATAACAATAGCGTCATTTTGATCTATAGCATCCCAAATACTATCTATCATGAAGCCCCCAGCTGGATTGTCTCACTTTGCTACCCAGCTCCGTACATCTGTGCAATCTTGCTTGAAGTTGGATACTGCACATGCAAAGAACTCAGTAATCACTCATAATAGGAATGGATTGTCAGGGAATGCTCCAACTTACAATCATCAGGCCATCATGTAAGATGTTAATACTTCGTTCCATGTTTAAATCCTAGAATATTCTCTTATAGTGAAGCTCCAGCATGACAAACAGAATAACAAGTGAATGTTGACACTAATGATGCTTCTGTAGGAAACCACCAGCCTTTGATGTTTCGGACTTGGAATTGATAGATCTCCCAGCATCTGAGATGTGCAATGCAAACGAGCAGAAACTAGAATCATCAGGCAATCTTAACACTGGAAACTGTAATGGTACAGGTGAGTTGCTTCAGTGAATTTATTTGCACCGAGACCAGCTTATACATTTTACAAAGCGTGCGTGCCACTTCAAACTAAACGACAAGCGCTGCCATACTGGTCTGTACTTGACAGGTTCTGCGCCAATTTCGAATGTTAGTAGCATCCCAGACTTGCGAGAAGACAAAAGTAGAACTGCAGATCAGGTTTGCCCCCTATGCTGTGGAAATTTCCCCGAGGAGGAAAGATGTAATGCTTTGAATTTGAGAAAGTTACTGCTTCAGCTTACTGGCTAAATATTGTGTGCTGACAGCTGCAGTTTCATTCTCATCAGATCAGGCTATGGAAGTTCTAGTTTCCAGTATTATGTCATCAAAATTTCTTGCGCATACTATGTTATGTTAGTCATTTGACGTGTGCCATTGTGCATCTACAGCTTGGTGCAAATAACACAGCAGAGGACCCCAAATATGACAGTGGCCCTTCTGGTACATGTAGAGATCCCAAGATCCAGGATTTGATAGATGACTGCCCTTCTTTTGATCTTGGCTTCTAATGGAAGTGAAAGGTACAGCTCTATTTTATACGTACTCCATAATCTTTACTCCTACAAAGAAGCTCAATTTTATACGTACTCCATAATCTTTACTCCTGCAAAGATGTCCACTGGTAACAGCGGCCCGTTCACCTTTTTAACAGTGTGAAGTATGAACCATCAGAGACCTGGATCAAACTTCCCTAAAATAAAAAAAGTTGGATCGAACGGGTCCACCTGTCTCTCTCTCATCTTTGTCAGCGATTATATGCTGCCCCTGACCCTGCTCCTCCTTATTGGCACAGCCTTTCCGCACGATGTGCCCAACAATATATGATATGATGTTAATTCGCAGCAACTCACGGATAATATGCTAGCACCCAGTATCATTAGATAACATTGTCTGGGCTCTTTGCTTCACATCTTGCACATAGTGAAGCATGTCTGAAGTTGACCCAGTTTGTCTTTGCTTTGATGGGTAAAACTTGAGTTCAGATGAGGCATATGGACACATGGCCAAGGAGACGCGGCTTCTCCGAATACATGAACCGGTCACCATCCATGACTCGGTAGAATCATACCGACCTACGTAACGAAAACAAACCCAGGCCTTTCACAGCAGCACAGTAGAAGCTTCCGCCGCCTCTTTCATTCGTCTCGCCGGCAGCTGGTCACTGCAGCACGTGGTGGTGAATTGGATTCACGCGCGCCCGTCCAAGTCGTGGACCAACAGCTGCTGGATTCTACCTACGTACTGCCGTTAGGTAAAACCACTGGCTGCTGCATGCCCAAATGAGCATGCTGGCTGCAGCTCACAGCCAAGATACGAGGCAACTTCCATGCCTAAGAGCATCTTCAACAGCCGCGCTAAATAAGTGCCGCGTTGAAAAAACAGCTGTTTTTGCACGCGCTACCGCTTCGGGCGCTTCAACGGAGGCGTAAAAATCGCGCGCGCGGCAAACCTAGTTCAGCGCTCAGGCCAAAACGTCATCGCGCGTCGTTTATTTGCTGCGCCCGCTAGACTTTCGAGTGCTGGCGACGCAACTCCACCACTCCCATCCATCCGCCGCCCGTGCCGTCCGGCGACCGACGACCGTTCCGGCGCTTCCCTGGCCTATCCCTACGCCGCGGCGGCTTCCTCCGCCTCCCCCTAATCACCGCCGCCCCTCGCGCGCGGCGGTCCTCCGACGAACAGCGCGCGGCCGCTCGCTGTCGCTCGGCGTCCGCAAGGTGTTTGACAAAACGCCCACAAGGTATGTATTGCTCAAACTACATGAATTTGGTGCATGTTGATTGTAGTTGTTTATAGCCTAGTATTGAACATTGTAGATGAGTTCATCGTATGACTCTTTCGAAGAAGAATTTGATATGGAAGAGGAGGAGGATCTTGCAATGATCCTAGCTATGCACATCAATAAAAACCCGAAGCACGGTGGTTCGGTTATGGGTCGGCAGAAAATTTGGAGGGATAGGATCGATGCCCATAACAGATTGATGAGGCACTATTTCGTGGAGAATCCCGCATACCCGGAGTCATACTTTCGTCGCCGGTTTAGGATGAGCACCGAGTTGTTCATGCGCATTGCAGAGAAACTAACGAGTCATGACCAGTTTTTTCAACAAAGAAGGAATGCCGCCGAAGAGCTCGGGCATAGCACATTTCAGAAGGAGATAGCCGCTTTGCGTATGTTGGCATACGGTATCCCGGCTGATCTAGTTGATGATCACTTGGCTATGGGTGAGAGCCAAGCCATCATGTGTGTCAAGCACTTTGTAGTCGGAATTGTTCAAGTGTTTGGCCGGGAGTATTTGAGATGTCCCAATGCTAAAGACGTCGCAAGGCTATTGGAGATGAACAAAGCTCGCGGCTTTCCAGGTATGCTTGGCTTAATAGATTGCATGCATTGGAATTGGAAGAATTGTCCAAAGGCATGGCATGGGCAATTCCACGGCCAAAAAAAGGGTTCCATTATAATCCTTGAAGCGGTGGCCGATCAAGAGACTTGGATTTGTATGTTTTCTTTGGAATGCCTGGATCTTTGAATGACATCAATGTTGTCAATCGGTCATCACTCATCAATAAGATTGCAATCGGTCAATCAGTTTGTAGCAAATGGTCGTACATACAATTTTGACTATTATCTTGTGGATGGCATCTACCCAAAGTGGCAAACGTTTGTGAAGCCGTTGAAAAAACCGCAAGGTAAGAAAAATCTTGATTTCCACAATGCTCATGCGGCGGCTAGAAAAGATGTGGAAAGAGCTTTTGGGATTTTGCAAGTCCAATTTGCTATTGTGAGAGTACCGGCTAGATTTTGGGATAAAAAAAATCCTTTGGTACATCATGCACGCTTGTGTGATCATGCACAATATGATCATCGAGAATGAGCGTGGCCAAGATGTAGACTACTCTCAGTGTGAGCTCTTGGGACATCTCGTGCGAGTGCGACGGAGGGTTGAAAGGGTGGCTCGTTTTGTTGCCTTCTATCATGCCATTCGACGTCCCGCAACGCATAATGATCTTCAGAAGGATCTCATTGAGGAGTGATGGGCATGAAATGGGCGACAAAGATCATCATGATTTGTGCGTTCGATGTTGTATTGTTAAACTATTTGTTATGTTATATTAAACTATTTGTTGTATTGAACGATAAACTATTTGTTTAAGTTGTAATAACGAAATTAAACTATTTATGGTTGATTTTTTTGTTCGTGTTTGATCTTTTTGCTTGTGTTTGGAATGCATATGTTGTTTGTGCGAGAGTCGCGCGCTGCATTTTTGCACGCTGCTGGAGCGGCACGCACTGTGCATTTTAGCGCGGCTGTTGGAGCCAGCGCTGCCGGTTGCGCCAAACCAGGCGAAGTGCGCGCGACAAAGCAGTTTTTAGTACGCGGTGTGTTGGGCGACTGTTGGAGATGCTCTAAACATTTGTTCGCTTCTCTGCTGCCGAACGGGAAGCTATGCGAAGCTTTTGCATGTTCTACAAAGCCAACTCCAACGCACGACCCCATTCGGTCCGGCCCTGTCAGTTTGGGGCAAAACGGACAAACCCCACGGTCCAACGCGCGTCAGCATGGACGCATCTTGTCCGTTTTGGGTCTGTGCCGCCTCATTTCCGGCGCAAACATGCGCCTGGTTTGGTTCCTGGCGGACAGTGAGCGGACGCGCTCGAGCCCTCCTCTCGTCCACATCGAGGACGCGTGATAGGCAGCCACCTACCTCCCATCGCCCGTATTTATTGCGCACGTCTGGTAGGCCCCACCTGTCATCCACTTAGGCGGGCGATCGCTGTCCTTCTTAATGGGGAAGCATGGACCGTCAGTCCACACGCCACACTCCACTCCTTCTGCCTCCTCGGGACCGACACCAAACCCTAGCCTTCTCCCTCCTCCCTCTAGCTTTCCGGCCACCGGCAGCAATGGGGTGGTGGAGCACCAGTCGCAAGGGGAAGGGGGCGCACGACCACGAGGTTGGGTTGTCGTCCGGCCGTCGCCGCGCTGCAAGCGGGCCGCGTTGATGAGGACATCCCTACTAATGTTACACCCACCCCGACTGCTATACATACAGGACCAATTACTAGAGCTCGCGCACGTCAATTGAATTACCAGGTACTTTCGTTTCTTGGAAATCCTTCTAATATTCATGAACATATGATGCTGCCTAAATTAGATACTTTTGTTTTACTTATGAATGAAGGACCTATCATGGATAAGAAGGATGACCATTAGAGCGGGATCAAGCATGGAGGAGAAGGTGCGCGCGCGGGGAAGAACAATGGAGCTTCCAGTGATGATTTTCGCACATTGAAGCCACCATAATGGGAGTGGGAAGCTTTGGACGAAATATGCATGATGCCACTTTATAAAATTCGTCCATAGGCTAATATAGGTGCTGCGCCACCTTAATTTTGGGCCAGGCCCATGTAATTTCGAAATACCATATTATAGGCTGTTTTTAGAGTCCGTATGTATGGGGAAACTGACTTAGGGTCGGTTTCGGACCCCTCCTCCAAGGGGCCACGAAATTCCCTTCTATTCCCCCATATATACAGTCCTTAGGGCTTCGTTTTAGGTTTGGGTTTTGTTTAGATTACAAGTTCGCCATAGCAGCAACTTCGCGTTCTTCGTTTGTGTTCCACGACCAGACAAAGGCGTCACAGAACCCCACTTCATCAATAAAGCTTTCCTCTTATATTCGCAATATCCAGATTGTAATCTTAGTTTCTTGCTTGTTCTTCGTTTGCGTGCAGGAAATAGACCCTCGTGGTCAGGTTGATCGTGCTCCGGCGTGGTCAATAACCTCTCAGAGTTGGTTTAGCGATTGCTAAGGCGCGACGTCTCACACGTTCGTAGTCGGATCGTCAAAGTCTACTCCACCAAAAACGATAGCCACCATCTCATCGAAAGACAGGGACAACTTCGCCTCTATCAAGTGGTATCAGATTTCCAGGTTGCTCGGTGAGATTTTACCAGTTTTCGTAGTTTAGATCGCATCTGTTCTTCATACCTTTAGTCCACGAAAAAGCCACAAAAAAATTAGGGTTAGATCATCATATCCGAACCAATCTGTGCCTTTGCATAGTCTTTTCAGTATTTTGCTTTGTTGAATTTGCGGTTACATCGTCGTGTCGAGTTGCTGGTCTTAGTGCCTAGTTCTTTAGAGTTTCGAGTTCTATTCACAAGTTGTCACGCCGCCAACGCATCGTCTTCATAGTCGCCATATACCACCACCATCATCCCCGCTGCCAGTTATCCATTGGTGTCCATATATACCACCACCAATCCGAGTCCAGCTCGTTTTAAATTTAGTTTCGAGATCTTTTTGATTTCGGATTCGCGTTTTGCTACCTGTGTAGGTGTCGGAAAAAAAAAAGAGTCTGGCACGCTTTGCAGAGCACGTTTTGGCCCAAAAAAATTTCGGCCGAAAATATTTTTTTCCCTATCTTGATTTTAGGTTCTCCGGAGCGTTTTGAGACACTTGCTATCATAGTGAGTTTTGTCGAAATTTTTTGGTCGTCGCAGCCCCCGCATCGCTCCAGAAAAAAAAATTCATTTTTTTTTCGTGTCTATCCTGCTTATACGACTTGGGAAGGGTTTTGAGACACTCGCAATTATAGTGTTTTTCTGAGCAAAAAAAAAAAGAGGCGCAAAAAGAAAAAAGAGGCGCAAAAAAAAACAGAGTGTGCTCTTCCCTTGATTACGTGTATCGTCGTGCTTTTGTTGGTGTTTTAGGCTCGCTCGCGTCTCCAGCACGGTCTAGCCTAGGACCAGCACAGTACCGTCGTTGAGCGTTTATTCAACCTTGCATCTCTGAATTGATTATTGCTGACCCTTTTTGCTACCATATTATAAGCCATCCCAGCTCCACATACTTCTACGCCGTGTGCTTGACACCACCTGGCAATCGCTCTATCCAAGCTTTGAGAGTTTTGGCTACAACGGTTGCCGATCACCGCCTGCTACTGGGTAAGAACTGGTAAGAAATTGAGATTCGCTTAAAGGATTTGTGCCACACCACCACCACCACCACGTCCCAGTAGTCTGTAGGTTTCATATTGTGTGTTTCCTATTTTTGCTAACCATGCCAGGATCACACGATGACGAGATCGACTGGGAGAGCATGACCAACAAAGCGCTCTATGATAAATTTCAGCAAATGATGGCTGAGCAGGTACAAGACTTCGTGAACAACTTTGGAGTGGCCATGGAGAAGCTAGATGGTTTGGAGAAGACATTCGACACCAAGATGGACGCCAAGTTCAATGAGGTGCTTGCCCGTCTACCTCCACCAGCGGCAGCTCCTCTTCCTTTTGAACGACGAGCGCGACGTGTGCCTCTCGGCCACGCCCAACATCCTGGTACTGTTGATACTGCTGCTACTTCGGTGGCTCGTGCGGCTACTGTCGTTGAGCAGGTTGAAGATTATGATGGTGATTTCGATGATGAGGGAGAGGTTGCTCCAGATCCGCCCCAGGGGCAACCACCACCATACGCACCAGGTCGACCACATGGCTACAACCGTAACGGTAGGGCTGCACCACCCCCGCAGGTACGGGATCATGACCATCTCCCTAAACTTAAATTGAATATTCCGACGTTTGAGGGTAGATATGTTCCTGATATATATCTTACATGGAAGTTAGAAACAGAACAACGTTTTACATGCTTACAATTTCCCGAGGATAGACGTGTTGCCGCTGCTGTTTGTTCATTCACTAGTTTTGCTTGTGTTTGGTGGTCAGAACATTGTAGAATACACCATGCTAATATTCCAACTACTTGGGCTGCTTTGAAAACTGCTATGCGTAATCGTTGGGTGCCACCTTATTATCAACGTGAGTTGCTTCAAAATTTGCAGCGTTTAAGACAAGGAAAAAATTCTGTAGAAGAATATTATCAGGAATTACAAACTGGTATGATTAGATGTGGTATTGTTGAGGAGAATGAAGCTATGCTTGCACGTTTTATGGGTGGATTGAATAGAGAGATTCAGACTATTCTGGAGTATAAGGAGTATAACACTATCACTCGTTTATTTCATCTTGCTTGCAAAGCTGAACGTGAAGTGCAGGATCGACAGGCAATGGCGAGAACTACTTTTTCTGCAGGTCGCACTTCATCATGGACGCCACGTACCTCCTCTACTTCCACACGTCCTGCTGCAACACCACCTACTTCAACCTCCAACTCCAACCGCGATACCAGGAAACAGGCTCCTCCTCCACCCTCTACCAAGAGCACACCTTCTGGGCCTGCACCGAGCTCTTCTTCATCTATTGCATCCACAGGGCAAACACATGAGGTTATATGCCGTCGTTGCAAGGGTGGAGGTCACTTTGCGAGAGAATGCCCTTCCAAGCGTGTCATGATTGTTACTGAGGATGGTGGATATGCGTCTGCTAGTGATTATGATGAGGAGACTTTGGCTCTCATTGCAAGTGAAGAACACAATGGCGACGATGCAGAACCAGAAACACACTACATGGCTGCTGATTACGCTGACAGGTATGAAAGTTTAGTTGCTCAACGTGTTCTCAGTGTGCAGGTTACACAGGCTGAGCAAAATCAGAGGCACAACTTGTTCCACACAAAGGGAGTTGTGAAGGAGCGTTCTATTCGCATCATCATCGATGGAGGGAGTTGCAATAACTTGGCTAGCATGGAGATGGTGGAGAAGCTGTCTCTAACCACCAGACCACATCCTCATCCTTATTACATCCAATGGTTCAACAATAGTGGCAAGGTTAAGGTAACACGTACTGTTCGTGTGCATTTTAGCATTGCTACATATTCTGATTATGTGGATTGTGATGTGGTACCCATGCAAGCATGTTCTGTTTTACTTGGTAGACCATGGCAGTTTGATAAAAATTCTGTACACCATGGTAGGACAAATCAGTATACTCTTGTTCATAAGGATCATAATATCACGTTGCTTCCTATGTCTCCCGAACATATTATGAAAGATGACATTGCTAGAGCTAGTAAAGCAAAACAGGAGAAAAATAAGAGTGAAAATCAGATTGTAGCACAGGAATTTGAGCAACACCATAAGCATAATAAACCATCATCTACTGTTGCATCCGAAATAAAATTGCAGAGTGGATGTTTACTTGCTACTAAATCTGATATTAATGATTTGGATGTTGCTACATCTGTTTGCTATGCTTTTGTATGCAAAGAGGTATTATTTTCATTCGAGGACATGCCTCCCTCTTTGCCTCCTGCTGTCATTAACATTTTGCAGGAGTTCGCTGACGTCTTTCCACAAGACGTGCCACCGGGATTACCGCCTATTCGTGGGATTGAGCATCAGATTGACTTAATTCCCGGTGCATCCCTACCCAACCGTGCGCCCTACCGTACCAATCCAGAGGAGACAAAGGAGATTATGCGTCAAGTACAAGAGCTGCTTGACAAAGGTTATATACGTGAATCCCTTAGTCCTTGTGCTGTTCCTATTATTCTAGTGCCTAAAAAGGATGGTACATCGCGCATGTGTGTGGATTGTAGAGGCATTAATAATATTACTATTCGTTATCGTCATCCTATTCCTAGACTAGATGATATGCTTGATGAATTAAGTGGCTCTACAATTTTCTCCAAAGTTGATTTGCGTAGTGGATACCATCAAATTCGTATGAAATTGGGAGATGAATGGAAAACAACATTTAAAACTAAGTTTGGATTATATGAGTGGCTAGTCATGCCTTTTGGGTTAACTAATGCACCTAGCACTTTCATGAGATTAATGAACGAGGTTTTACGTGCTTTCATTGGACGATTTGTGGTAGTCTATTTTGATGATATATTGATTTTTAGTAGATCTTTGGAGGAACATTTGGAACATTTACGTGCTGTTTTTACTGCGCTCCGTGATGCCCGTTTGTTTGGTAACCTTGGGAAGTGCACCTTTTGCACCGACCGAGTATCTTTTCTTGGCTATGTTGTTACTCCACAGGGAATTGAAGTTGATAAAGCCAAGATTGCAGCTATTGAGAGTTGGCCGCAGCCCAAAACGGTCACACAAGTAAGGAGTTTTCTTGGCCTCGCTGGTTTCTATAGGCGTTTTGTCAGAGATTTCAGCACCATTGTTGCGCCTCTCAATGAGCTTACAAAGAAGGACGTGCCTTTTTCTTGGGGTACCGCACAGGAAGAAGCCTTCACGGTCTTGAAAGATAAGTTAACACATGCTCCTTTACTCCAACTTCCTGATTTTAATAAGACTTTCGAGCTTGAATGTGATGCTAGTGGTATTGGGTTAGGAGGTGTGTTATTACAAGATGGTAAACCTGTTGCGTACTTTTCTGAAAAATTAAGTGGGCCTAGTCTGAATTATTCTACTTATGATAAGGAATTATATGCTCTTATTCGGACTTTGGAAACATGGCAACATTATTTATGGCCCAAAGAATTTGTTATACATTCTGATCATGAATCTTTGAAACATATTAAAAGTCAAGCAAAACTGAACCGTAGACATGCTAAATGGGTTGAATTCATTGAGACTTTCCCTTATGTCATTAAACACAAGAAGGGTAAAGACAATGTTATTGCTGATGCTTTGTCTCGTCGTTATACTATGCTTTCACAACTTGACTTTAAAATATTTGGTTTGGAGACCATCAAAGATCAATATGTGCATGATGCTGAATTTAGAGACGTGTTGCAGAATTGTAAAGAAGGGAGAACATGGAACAAGTTCGTTATTAATGATGGATTTGTGTTCCGTGCTAACAAGCTATGCATTCCAGCTAGCTCCATTCGTCTTTTGTTGTTACAGGAGGCGCACGGAGGAGGATTAATGGGACACTTTGGCGTGAAGAAGACGGAAGACGTACTTTCTACACATTTTTTTGGCCAAAGATGAGACGGGATGTTGAGCGTTTTGTTGCTCGCTGCACTACATGTCAAAAAGCTAAGTCACGACTCAATGCTCATGGTTTATATATGCCTTTGCCTGTACCTAGTGTTCCTTGGGAGGATATATCTATGGACTTTGTTTTAGGTTTACCTCGAACAAAGAAGGGGAGGGATAGCATATTTGTTGTCGTGGATAGATTTTCCAAAATGGCACACTTTATACCATGTAATAAAAGTGATGATGCTGCTCATGTTGCTGATTTGTTCTTTCGTGAAATTATTCGATTGCATGGTGTACCAAATACAATTGTTTCAGATCGTGATGCTAAATTTCTTAGCCATTTTTGGAGATGTTTATGGGCTAAGTTGGGGACTAAACTACTTTTTAGTACTACATGTCATCCCCAAACTGATGGACAAACTGAAGTAGTCAATAGATCATTGTCTACTATGCTTAGGGCTGTTTTGAAGAATAACCTGAAAATGTGGGAAGAATGCTTGCCTCATATTGAATTTGCTTATAATCGTTCGCTACATTCTACCACTAAGATGTGCCCTTTTCAAGTTGTGTATGGTTTCTTACCTCGTGCACCTATTGATTTGTTGCCTCTTCCATCTTCGGAGAAGGTTAATTTTGATGCTAAAGAACGTGCTGAATTGATATTAAAGATGCATGAGTTAACGAAGGAAAACATTGAGTGTATGAATGCTAAATACAAACTTGCTGGAGATAAGGGTAGAAAACATGTTGTCTTTGCACCTGGTGATCTTGTTTGGTTACATTTGCGTAAGGATAGATTTCCTGATTTGCGCAAGTCAAAGCTAATGCCCCGTGCTGATGGTCCTTTTAAGGTGTTAGAGAAAATAAATGATAATGCATATAAACTTGAGCTGCCTGCAGAGTTTGGGGTTAGCCCCACTTTTAACATTGCAGATTTGAAGCCTTATTTGGGTGAGGAAGATGAGCTTCTGTCGAGGACGACTTCAGTTCAAGAAGGGGAGGATGATGAGGACATCCCTACTAATGTTACACCCACCCCGACTGCTATACATACAGGACCAATTACTAGAGCTCGCGCACGTCAATTGAATTACCAGGTACTTTCGTTTCTTGGAAATCCTTCTAATATTCATGAACATATGATGCTGCCTAAATTAGATACTTTTGTTTTACTTATGAATGAAGGACCTATCATGGATAAGAAGGATGACCATTAGAGCGGGATCAAGCATGGAGGAGAAGGTGCGCGCGCGGGGAAGAACAATGGAGCTTCCAGTGATGATTTTCGCACATTGAAGCCACCATAATGGGAGTGGGAAGCTTTGGACGAAATATGCATGATGCCACTTTATAAAATTCGTCCATAGGCTAATATAGGTGCTGCGCCACCTTAATTTTGGGCCAGGCCCATGTAATTTCGAAATACCATATTATAGGCTGTTTTTAGAGTCCGTATGTATGGGGAAACTGACTTAGGGTCGGTTTCGGACCCCTCCTCCAAGGGGCCACGAAATTCCCTTCTATTCCCCCATATATACAGCCCTTAGGGCTTCGTTTTAGGTTTGGGTTTTGTTTAGATTACAAGTTCGCCATAGCAGCAACTTCGCGTTCTTCGTTTGTGTTCCACGACCAGACAAAGGCGTCACAGAACCCCACTTCATCAATAAAGCTTTCCTCTTATATTCACAATATCCAGATTGTAATCTTAGTTTCTTGCTTGTTCTTCGTTTGCGTGCAGGAAATAGACCCTCGTGGTCAGGTTGATCGTGCTCCGGCGTGGTTAATAACCTCTCAGAGTTGGTTTAGCGATTGCTAAGGCGCGACGTCTCACACGTTCGTAGTCGGATCGTCAAAGTCTACTCCACCAAAAACGATAGCCACCATCTCATCGAAAGACAGGGACAACTTCGCCTCTATCACGCGTCGTCCTTCTTCTCGCCATGGCCTGCTCCGGCAGCCTTCTCCATTGCCCCTACGGGCGCCCGGCCGCGCTCCCGATAGTACATTCATGTTGTTTCTCCGCTATTGGGAGACAAGGACGCTGCTTTCCTGGAGCGACGTCCACTTACCGAACAACTGGCACCTGTTCGCCGATAGGGTGCCGATCCCGCCGGTGCCGTTGAGTGGTCATGCCCGCCGCAACGAGATCCAGCGCCACGGACGCCGCCTCCCGACGACCTCTACTATGACCCGAGGTGCGCTGTGGATTCCCTCATGTGGGACACATGGTTCCATGATGAGCACGAAGTGCGGCGCGCGTCGTATTTTGCCGGGGACACTAACAACCCGCGGCGGGTACGTGCAGAGCGCCGGGCGTGTCCTCCGAGCCCTCCCCAGGTGCGCGGGCGTACGCGGGTGTGCGGCCTGACGTCGACCCCGTCGCCGTCGCCACCACCACCTCCTCCCATGAACACGCACGATGAGCGCCAGTGGGTGGGGTTGGGGAGATGATGGCCCTCTCCGCGGCTGGCGACATGGCCATCCCGGAGATGAAGATGGCTGACGCCGTGGAGGAGCAGCCCGTGACGGTGAAGAAGGTGTACGAGGAGCCACTGGCCGCGTTCCACCCGAACCTGGTGGGCCAGCGCTGGACGTGGTCGTGCACGGCGACAGAGATGGCCCAGGGAGTGGGGGCCGAGCCTTGGTGCCCCACGCCGCCGCAGTCATCGAAGCGCGAGCCATCGCCGCGGGAGGAGGTGGTGCAGGCGCCACCAACCTTCTAGGGGCCACCGGCCCATCTCTAGATGATGTCGTCGTATGTCGACCTCACTGGCGACGATAACAACGACGACAACATCGCGGGACGGTGCATTTTATCTGTTTTTTATTATGTTAATTAAGGACTGTGGGGCGTAGGGCCGTTGAACAATATTTATTAATGTATAATTATTAATGTTTGTGTTTTATTTATATTTTTTATTTTTCAAAATGGCTTGTCCGCCCAGACTGATTTGGGGTGTGGTCAGTTGGACGCACTGACCCGGTCACGGACCCTATTCAGACATGGACTGTCCTATTATCGTTCCAAACGAACAAAATTCGTCCAAACAATCGTCCGGATGGAATCGCATGCTAGAGTTAGCCTAAAAACCTTTCACGTAAGCGGAAAACTCAGCGCCTGTGGCAAGCCGAAGATTGCTCTGTGCAGTCCATTCGAGATCTACTCGCGTGGACGGTTTTAGAAACGAAAATATCTGCGCAGAAACTGTTGACTCCTGTGGTTTCTCTTGCTTCCTTGCTTGCTTGCTTGCTGAGCTTTGCTTCACACTGGATGCAGGATGCCGTGCATGGCTTGGGCGGACTGTGTCACGAAACGATCAAATCTCTTGATTGTTGGCTAGAGATCAGGCAAAAGCGGCAGTTCTCTGAAGAAATTAAGCGCGTTGAGCAGAGAGAAGAATGACCTTACGTGTGGATGGCCATTATTGCACACTCTGCAGTTTTACTCTCGTCTTTTGCCGTTGTTTATGTTAGCGAGTGGTTGCTTTACCCTTTTTGTTTTATATATATACTCTCATCGTTAGTAAATACAAGTCTTTTTAGGGATTTCACTAAAAACTACATACGAAGCAAAATGAATGAATCTACATTATAAAATATCTCCGTATACATCCGTTTGTAATTCGTGGTGAAATCCCTATAAAGACTTATACTCCATTTTTTTAAAATAAGTGTCTTAAGTTTAGTATAATTTTATATTAGAGTTAGTATAAAGTTGAGACATTTATTTTGAGACGGACAAAGTATATAACATGGCCTTTTGTTTTGATAATATGTTGGGCTTTTTATAGTTTGCCTCATATAGCATGGCCTTTTGTTTATAGTATAATCATAGAGACTAGGACATGTGTTGTCCAGTGAAAAGCCATGGATGCTGTTTATAGAATGGAAATCTCGTGGAGACTTTGCCTAGTTCTTTTCTACATTGTCGGCGATTTTTGTGGAAATCAACGCTGTCGGAGTGTCGGTACTCGTTTCAACAACTGAAGATCCATACGGCTCACGTATGTTCTTAAATTCTATTATATGATTATTAGAAGAATATGGAATCAGCATCAAATAAATAGTGTTTGAAGCACCATAACAAAATTGAAGTGGACGGAAACGACCCGCACGGACAAAACTCGGGATGAATTTTATTTGTGTGGAATTCCTTTGAACGAAAGGACCTAGTCTAGTCTAGAATGCCGGAGATGGTTTTTTGTTACAGCAGAATGCTAAAGAGGTCTGCTTTTACTGCTCGAATACATATACACATAAATTTATTTAGCGTATTGTTTTGGTTAGCGGAGTGAGTGACACACCTGGGTTAAGTGGAAGGTGATGTGGCGGCATCAGCGGGGCACACACGTCCCCACACACACCGCTCCAAGCAGAAAACCGCAGCAAATTATTAGTAGTATATTATAAGAAGAAAAGAAAAGAAAAGAAAAGGAGACGAGGAGAGAGAAAGCTGTGGATAGGATTCCACAGATTCCCATCGAGATCGAGATGGAGGAGGCCGCGAGACGGCACGGACCCTCCCAGTCCCAGTCCCATTCCCATTCCCCACTCTCCTCGCCCCCAGAAACGGAAAACCAGCTTAGCGGGTCAGGAATAAAATCGTAGTCAAAGACGGGGAGCACTAACAGAGCAGCACAGCACAGCTGCGGAAATCCAGCCGTGCCTTGGGAAGGAGCTCGGCACGGCGCTGCCCGTCGGCCAGCCAGCCACCCAAGGCAAGAAGAGGCGCGCGTCGCGCCTAACAAAAATGACGAGGAGATTTCTTTTTTGATTTTATTTACTCGCAAGTAAGTAAAATATCTATCTATATTTGCGTCTGATCGTTCCCCTTGCTTTGCTTTCACGTCAGTCGGGAGGGAGCAGGCAGACAAGCAACGCAACGCAAGGCAAGACAGCTCCGATCCGATCCCCTGCCTGCCCGCCCGCCCGCAGTCTCCGCTCTTCTCCTCCATCCCCCTTCTCCATTTATTAGGGGCGGGGCAGGGCAGGGCGGGTTCACTTGTTGATCCGGCCACCTCACCTTGCTAGCCAGGGAAGCTCGCGTCGCGTCTTCCGCTTCCGCCGCTCAAGCCTCCAAGCACGTGGGCCTGAATCTTCGTCCCGGCCGGCTCCACTTCTTGCCGATCCAGGTGAAGCACCTTCGCCTCGCCTCAAAATTTTCTTGGGATGTCGTCAATGATTGTCCATGCCATGCGATTATTTCACGGAGCCGATTTCTTTTGGAATTAAATTAAACAAGAGAGGAGCCCGGGCCAGATCCAGCCGCCATGGCTCGTCTGCTCCCTTGGTAGGGGGTCGTGGGGTGGGGGTCTGTCGGCCGGCGATACTCTACCCGCGGAATCTTTTACTGCTCCCCTTCCAAAGTTACACTCCGGCTGGAATTGGTAGTAATGGTTGGTCGCCTTCCATCTTCTTGGCCATGGCTCCTGGATGGACATTTCCGTGCTTCAACGCTGCTTGCTTGCTTGCTTTGGGGAAGCGACATGGATAGCGCTATCATGTACTGCACCGTGGCAGCAGTAGCACTGTCCTATATCTGGCGTCTGAATTAGTATTTCTGACACTATTTCTGGCAGCAGTAGCACGTTTGTGAATGGTTTATCCCATAATTTTGGGAATGTTTCCGAGTTATGCATGTTACGCCGTGGCTCTCGTCTCTTATAGAGAGAGCGTTTTGCTGATACTATTTTCACTTCATGCGATGTGCCTGAGCTAATGCTGATGGTCAACTTTCTGACGTGCAGGCGGCTTCTTGACATGTAAGAGTGATGGCGGCGGCAGAAGCGAGAGCTGCTTGGCAACGTGCCGCAAACCGCTGCTTGTTTCAGGAGGATGCAAAGAGAGCTCCAAAACTGGCCTGCTGTCCACCGACAATGCAACAGCATGAAGCAAACAGCGGGAACCCCACCAGTCCGCGAGACTGCCACATCCCGAACTTCATGCATCTGAACTGGAACCCGATGAACTCCAGTCAGCCGATAGACGCCTGGTTTCTTCAGCTGCAGCCCAATTTCGGGTGCCACAAGGTTCTTTCTGGGGACCGTCTGAATTACATGGGCGGAGAGGCCAGCGCCAAGAAAGTGGACACTTTCTCGCCCGTCTCTACGCTTGATGACATCAACACCAAGAAGAGCGAGTGCCCGTCTGAGCCGCCGTGGATGGTCTCGACGACTTTTATGAAGCAAACATCTGAAGCACCTTGCGAAGGGTGTCCTCAAGCGAGCCTCAAGTGCAGAGGAAATTCGAATAACTTGCTTCGTGACGATAAAGAGTTTATGGAGTTCAAAACTTTCGATCCTTTGTTTCTGAAGAGACCACCTAAGGCATGCTATGAGATGGATCCACCTTGGGAACAAGACAGGAAGTCTCAGCCCTGGTGGCAAGTGGCTGATGAGGAAGGATTGGCTTCGCTTGTCGCGGAGAGAGCAATGCAGCACATTGAGAACAACGATCTGCCAAAACCCACTCAGGTAGTGCGTATTCATGGGGCAAAATTGAACGGACATGAAAACAAGGATGGCTGCGGGAATTCATCGTCTTCTTCTGATAAAGAGTTACAACCTCAACTACACGACACTATGATGTGCAGCTATAGCCTCTCAAGCACCAATGAGACGAATTCATCTGACGGTGGAGGCTGGCAACAGTCTCACAAAAATGACACGCATGGGTATGTGTTTTCATTTGTCTTGTTTCATAACTATCAAAACTACAACTAGTAGCCCACCTTTGTATAGATTTAGATTTGCACGCTATTCGTACTTTCTTTTCTTTTATGTAGTTTTTCATTACAAGGAGTCCATCATCTACATATTACACCCAACCCTACTTAGGCTGAAATTAAAGGAACAGGCTGTTAATTTAGTTCCAGTCTGTATATATGTAGTAAATCAATCTCAGTCCTTTGTGCGTTGTCATAATCAAAATTGCAAGCCAGTGTTTTCGGTAATTTTGCAACAACAAAAAAAACTTGTTTCGTCAGTGTTTCTCATCAAAAGTTTTGAACTCCATAAACTCCATAAACTTTGTGCGTTGTCATAATCAAAATTGCAAGCCAGTGTTTCGATAAAGGTGAATGCACCCGGGTAAAAGTTGACTGCATATTCTACTTCAATCTAATTTTGACGTAATATGGCATATGTCCGCTAATGTCCATTTTACGCCCCTTTTGGTATATTATCATTATGTTATCCCCAGAAATACCCCAGGCATGTTTTTGGTCATCCGAGCTTCTTCCTGATTTCTGTGCTTTTATATCTCTACATCACAATTGAAATGCAGGGGCACACAGGAGTCATATAGTAGTGATCATACACCAGGGAGCAAGCAAGCATATCAGAATCGGAAAGACGCCGAGAGGGCCCAGTTACTGGACGCTCTTCGTCATTCGCAGACACGGGCTAGGGAAGCCGAGGTGGCTGCCAAGAATGCTCATGATGAGAAAGACCACGTCGTCAAGCTATTGTTTCGTCAGGCTTCACACCTCTTTGCGTGTAAGCAATGGCTGAAAATGCTGCAGCTGGAGAACATATGCCTCCAGCTCAGGCTGAAAGAGCATCAGATAGCGGCCATGTTCCCGGAGCTTCCCTGGGCGGTGATCAAGGAGGAGAAGGCGGAGCCAGAAGAGGGGTGGAAAGGCAGGGCAAAGAAGAAAGGCAGGAGGCAGAGCAAGGAAGGCGGCTTCTGCAAGGCCATCATGTTTGCAGTTGGCGTAGGCATTGTCGGCGCGGGGTTGCTCCTTGGCTGGACCTTTGGGTGGCTGCTGCCCAGGCTGTAAGTTCTTCTACCTAGCGTGCAGTTCGATGAATAGGTGGTAGGTAAAGCTCCAGATATCTGCTTCATTTAGTAGGAGAATGAAAATGGCCGAATTCTTAGAACTACTCATGCAAGCCTGATGATTTGGAAGTCTCGCCGGTGATATCTCTCCACGGTCCACGCCACGCCTTCGTGTATATATAGGAAGGGTTTAGTGTACATATTTGCCAGAAATGGGTATTTCTGGCACAGCCTTTGGTTCCATGGGTGATGGGTTGAAGGTGTAAATAGTGTGCCTGAGTGGTGGTGGAACTTCAAAATCAGTCGACTTGAACGGTGTGTAAGCCTGTACTGTAAGTATTTTTGTTTGGACAAAACTTTGTTATTATCTTGATGTTTACAAACTGATCGCCTTGTTGGTAGCGACGCTTTGTAAACCTGGGCTGCATAAGTCTATAACTTGGTTGTTTGTTAAATGTAAGAGAAGTTGTAATATTATTACTCAGCTTGGTGTTGACCAGCTGAGCACAATCTGGTGGCAATTTCATATTTTTTATTTTTATTTTGAATAATATATTTTTATTGTTGTTGATAATTTAAGGTTTACACGCACACGCACACAAAGACCGACCAAGTCCTGGTCTTAAGGTATTCCTGCGTACGTTACTGAGAGTTATTTTAAACTTAGAAAACAAAGTGTCCATGGAGCAGTAGAGTTGCAGGAGTGTCTCCTTCTAGCTAAATTCAAAAGTTAACCACATGTGAAACAGACTGAGACGGATTGTATCAAAAGCTCCAGGAGAATCTAGAACAAGGACATTTACAAAGAATCTATCCTTGTCAGGAAATCATTCCGAAGACTGAACTGAAACTAGTATTACAACAGTGAGGGGAGAAAGAAATACAGTTTCACATTCCACGGACTAGTGCGGGATTGCCACACGGAAATTGCGCGGTAATGCTTCAGCAGCACCCGGATAACTGGTTCACCTATCCAGGCCACGGCAACGAAATGCGCAGAGATGGCTCCCGAATCCAGAGATGACATCCACCAGACCTCCATGCCCAGCAACAGCTGCCATCTGTAACGGCATGGGTAGCAAGCAAATGAGAACATAATTTCCAGCCCCAGATATTGGGAGATGACGCAGATCCAAGAAGCTGTACCGAATGAGCACCAAAAGGGACATGGATACATACCCCAGATGAATGCATGGAGACGGAAAATGCCGATGGAGGAGCGCACTTTATTTGCGAAACAACAACCCCGTTGATTGAGAAACGGGTGAGCGCAGGTTCAGCGCCGACCGCTAAAATCTGAACGGACGTGGATGAAAAGGAAAAATGCGGAAACGGTTAGCATGCTATTGGAAGCAAAAGAGTTGACATAAATCATGCATGCCACTTTGTTGTTTATGTTATGCAATAAAAAGGCGACTTGTCTTTGCACTAACATTTTTTCTGATCTGCAAAAGTTTGTATTATGCAACTGCTTGAGAGCTACTTGGTCTTGGTTCGGCAGTAAACCAAATCTCAAATGCTTGGAAAAGGGTACTGCTGTCTTTAGCGACAAATCTCAAACAACCTTTTGTGACAAATCATAGACCAGTAGGAATTGTTGTTCACCTTAACCATATCAGATGCATGGAAATGGTTGAAGTAATTGGATATGTGGGTGTCTAGTTTGTTATAGCCATAGTGCTTGCTAAACTCACTAAAGGCAGGCATATGTCTCTAATATTATTGCCTGTCCACCTTTAAGCCAATGACGAGCTGCTTCTAATGATGGGCATTGAGTAACCTTGGAAGCTCACCATACACTGATCATTTCCTGCCTATCTACAAACTAGTGATGAGCTACTTCTATTAATGAGCATTAGATAACCTTACCAGTTTACGAGGCATTACTATAGTGGATGTTTCTTATCCATCTTCAAACTAAATAGTACAGTATGAGTTATTTCTAGCAATGAGCATGGAGCAACCTTACCAGTTTACTGGACACTAGTTTAGTGGTCATCCGAATCATGAGTTACACTGAGTCATTGACCAATATATTGAACAAAAAGGAAGGTCCGTTGACCAATTTTACTAAAGGTGTTCTCGGTTAAGTTGTCCTATTTATATTTTGAATCGGTGAAAAAAAGGAAGAAGTGTTCTTCTATAAAACTCATAGTTATGAGCATTATAAAAACTGTTCTATTTTCAAGTTTTATTCCAACCTATAGCCAGCTAACTAAAGTTCTTACTTGGGCAGGCAGGAAACAAATGAACATGTACAGATCAGCACTTACTTGATTTTTGTCAAACAACAGATCTTGAACAGGAGCACCACAATCTGCGTTAAAGATGCACTCATTTGAAAGAAGACTCCAAACTGATATACCACTAGAAGTACCACAAGCCTGGGAATAGTACAACCCAAAACAAAGTAAGATACATAGCGTATAGCAAAAAACTTGGCTAAAATTACACTTAGTATCTATATGAGCTAGATGTGCTCAATACCAGCCAACTTTCGCTCGCATCAATGGCAATGCAACCGACCCAGGAGCCCTCAAATTTCTTGTTCTGTACTGGATGTATCGTCTGCGTACACTTCCCACTTCTGCAATCTGGAGTGTCCACAAAGAGCATGAATAAGCATGAATGCATGATAACAGCCTGCCAAAGTCGAGCTTTTATGATAAATTTTGTTAGCATGTTGCATCAGTCTTATGGCCAGAGAAGTAAAACTAACAGCAGAGATTGCTATAGCGTGTTGCGTGTTTTTTCTTTGAACGAACTAGAAAGGAAGATATTGCTGTCAATACGACTAGGAACTGGAAGAGCACAGATAAGCCATATTTAAACAAAAAACAAATACAAAAACTTTATCGAATTGAGAGGATTGCTCACCCCAGATACGGGCTGTCCCATCCTCTGATCCAGTTACCACCTAAAAAAAGCACAAGTTTGTCCATTAATAGCTATGGCAAAATCTAGCTGCTTTTCCACAAGATGATGTTACAGCATTAAAATAATGAGCTAACCTGGTGGTTTGCCTCACGAACTGCGATACTATGCAAATAGTCAGTATGCCCCTTAAAGGTCATTTTACACTTGCCACTTTCCTGAGACAAGAAGACATGATCTAAATTATTGTCAGACACCTCCTCAAGCAGTCACATAGAACACTAATACTATGGGTATGGAAGCTTGTGACTCAAATGATTCTTAGGCAGAAGCATATTTCATTTTAATTAATTCAGGACTTCTATATGTCATATTTTACCTCAAGAAAATACATACCACATCCCAGCAATAAGCACATGCGTCACCCGCTGCCGCGAAAAGAGATCCATCCTGTTTGAAAGAAAAACAATATACATCAGTACCAAACTAGCAAATGGGCCCGTGCGTTGCAACGGGATAATAAAATCTTGGTCTTCAAATAAGGTTCCAGATATTCAGACTCCATGTATATACACGTATCTGTTTGTGCACCAACCGGCGCATGTGGACATGAGACATATGCATTCTAACGTGCTCACAATGGATTGATGCTGAATTTTATCCTTGATACATGTATTTTTTAGTACATCCTCGATGCGTGTATGACAAGAAAAAGGAAAGGTCGGTCTCACGATGGATGAAAAACTGGAGGGCCCTATCACACGTACGAATAATTTGGAGGAACGCTCATTTTTTCACTTTCATGGATGGCGGGGGGTAATTTACTTCAACTTTAGGGGTGGTTTCGATGAAAGACGAAAAATTTCAGAGAAACAATTAACTAAGAGTTTTTTTTCGCTTACGGGTGGTGGGGTGGGTAATTTACTCAACTTTAGGGACAATTTCGATGACAAATGAAAAAATCAGAGAAACAACTAACAGAAAGTTTTTTTCCACTTATGGGTGGCATGGTGGGTAATTTACTTCAACTTTATGGGCAGCTTAGGGTAGGTGGGGGAACAAAAAATCGGAGAAACGCACCGTCTGTTATTATTATTAGGTATAGATAAGAAATCAAGCATTCTACGAGAAGAACGGGGACAGACTGCACATAAGAGGCTGGTGTGATGCTTGCTTTCTTCAAACAGTGTGAAAGTATGCAAATATGAAGTACTGACCTGTTTGCTAATTGCAATGGCATTATTTTCTGGTATTGGAGACCGTGCACCCCAAGGGCCTCTACAAATTGACAGAAACATATATGAAAAAATGGAGGGCAAGAGAACCGGTGTAATACTCAGGAACAAAGAACTGTCAGATCTGCATGTCCAACTGTTTAGTATGGAATCTTACTCATGCTGAGGGTTAACCAAGTCAAGTATTGGTTCGACATGATCCCCTGTGGAAAAATGCAATGGCAAAATATCATGAGACGGATAAAAATAAGTGCTCTACCTATTAACAAATAACCATTATTTTTTAGGTAGCTTAGCTAGACAGATTATTTGTTTCACTCTGCACTCGCAGTAATATATTTGACTCAACTCATTGACAAATTATCAGCTTTATCATCAACGCAGGCCACAGGGATAATATTGACATAAAGCGTCTGAAAAGCATTTTCAGTTTCGTAGAAGTGAGCACAACTATCAAGCACTTCTACAATTGTTGATTTAGATTTTATTCATGCTCTAAAATTAAGGCTATACTTCTTTATTCAACTGCTGTAAATCAACAATGTAAGATGAGACTGAGAATATGCACAAGAAGCTGATTTGTTTCACTTTGCTAGTAAAACAAGTGTAGTTTTTTCTTCTTACTGAAAGTACATCTATGTAAGAACAGCTAGTTAAGCCCAATTCCAACTAATCTAGCAAACCAAGCCACGAACGAGAGCTGTGGTACATTACCTTGCAGAGAGAGTGGCACAAGGCAGCTCTGCATCTCGTGCCATCTCCAACCCCGAATGTGGCCGTCATCCCCGCAGCTGTCACAAGCAATGGACCACGTTGTAAATTTTCCTTCTTGAGAACACTCTTGGCCGCCAATCCCACGGCACCAATACAAAAAGAACCTAATTGGTCAGAAAGAAGCAGCATTGACCTGAAGAGCAACGGCTGAATCGGATCGTTGTAGAACTTGGCGTCGTAGACGGGGCCGCTGTGCGCTTGGACGATGCAGACCGGGTCGACCAGCGCGGCGGCGGCCGGCTGAATCAAATCAGGGGAAACGGGGTGTTTGTATACGCGGAATAGATAGAGTGGGGAGTGGCGGAGAAGGGGGGAGGCGAAACCTGGGGGGCGGCGTGGGCGGAGGCGGAGGAGGAGATGCAGGAGGACAGCGAGAAGGACGCGAGGGAGCCGTCGCTGGAGGCGGCGGCGAGGAGGACGTCCGGGTCGGGTTCGTCGCGCTGGTCGTAGAAGACGGCGCGGAAGAGGGTGCGGCAGGAGAGGTCGCGCTCCCGCAGGATGCCCCGCCGGTACGCCGCCTCGTCCCACTCGCGTGCGTCGAGTCCTGCCTGCGCCTGCGCCGTCGCCGTCGCCGTCGCTGCCGCCATCTCCTCGCGATTCTTTGCTGCTGGCTGCGCTGCTGCTTCTGCTTCCGGCAGTGAGGTACAGGGGGCACAGGTCCGGAAAACGGCGGCTGGGCCTCGCTAACATGTGATGGGCTGGGCTGGGCTGGGCCTCGTCTATTATATATTCCCTCGTTTCAGTAGTGCGTCCACGTTTTTCGAAATCAAAATTTAATCGTACATTTAACCAACAAAATCGATTATGAGGTAACAAAAATTATAGCACAGAGTTCGACGCACTACATTATGAAAGAAGGAAGTATATACTTTCTTCATATATATTTATATTTTGAATCCCCTTATTTTTTTTAGAACCATGCATACAATCATGCAATGGTGAGGTTACACTCAACAATCATTTGTTGTCTAACATTGGCATGCACGCCAGCAACCATCAAGTGGTCCCAAGACCTTCTAGCTGTGAGTGCAATCTCGTGAGTCAGTGAATTTTGCAGTCTATTAACAATACTGATGACGACATTTGAGAAACCAACTAGCACTTGCTTAATGTGTGCTAGGACAGTAAAGTAAGACGATATGCAAGTCTCCTCAGAACGTAGGGTCCCATTGCTAAGCAATCCATCTCCATAATAATGGGGTCGATGTGGTGTTTAGACAGTTCCATCGGTCCCATCAAAACATGAGAAGCTTTAGCCTCCTCTATCGAAAAGCATTGTCTCGGTTTGCGGCCGACATACACGAAGATAAAGCCTTGATGATCCCGAGTCACGACGCCTCCCCAGGTGTTTTCCGATTCTTGAAGAAAGGCAACGTCACAGTTAATTTTTGCCCAACCGGTCGGGGGTGCACACCAAATGCCAGGCTTCGGGTGGGACGGCTTGCAAGCACTCTGATAGAATAGCGAGGTTGGATGCTTACTCTCAGGGTTAATTGTAATCTGAGTAGCCATCAACATGTTATCCTCCGATCTGAGGAGTTGTTGTATGCCTCATGTTACAATGTCTTTCCCATCCCCGTGTATGACATTGTTTCTAGGACATGATGTTTTTGCACCCGAGCTCAAATGAGCTCGGGTGAACAGTAAATTCAATTTTTTTTTTATAAAAATGTTGAAAAAATTCTGATTTTTTTCTGGGCAAACTTTGACAAAAATTTAAGTGCTCGCAAAAGTTCATAACATTTGTGGAAGTCATGGTTAAAAAGAATAAAATCAAAACTCTGAAAATGCTACTTTTGAAAGCATTTTGGAACATCATTTGCTTTTTTGTCGTGACTTCCACAAATATGATTTCGTACTGAAATTTTACGAGCTCTTAGACATTTTGTCAAAGTTTACTGTAAAAAAATTTCAGATTTTTTGAACAATTAAAAAATATTTTTCGAATTTACTATTGACCGAGCTCAAATGAGCTCGGGTGTAGAAGAGCACTTTCCATTGTTTCTGAGGCTCCAAGCTTTCCATGGAATCATTAGAATCCTGTTTGTGATAGTTGCTGTTTATGGCAAAAGAAGGTTTTGCAGCCAATCGTCTCCCATCCTCCTAAACTATCACGTCTAAGATACGCGCCTATCCGTTTAAGGCACGAGGGCCTCACAAGGGATAGAGGCGCATCTTGCCGTTAGCAAGAATAGTATCATTACAACATACAGTACTGAATGAGAAGAGTATACAAGTTGGCTTACACTCGCCACATGCTAACTTACAAAGTCACTCAAATCATAGCATCAAGTTGAACACACGGTCCGACTACGGACGAAATCAAACAATAAAAGAGGTTGCAAATGATACTATCAAGCTGTCCCAAATGCATCATGAAAAATCGATGGAAATGCATATAAAGATCGCGAGAAACGGAGCTACGGTTCTCAAGATACGCTCACGACAAGGTACGAAGACAAAACTCAAGACCATCAAATACCTGGGCTAATTCTTGGCATTCCAAGGTAACCACTGGATAGGTGATGAAAAACCAATCACAATAGACTGAAGAATCACTCAATTCCATGGAGTATAGCTCCCACAACAACCAAAACAAAATAGCACTCAATCTGTCACAAAACAGCAACATAGCAAATTGAAAAGCTCACCACTATTGCTACAGGAACTCTACAGCCACAAACAAGACATGAACAGGTTCTACTCAACACCCACATAAATTCATTCAACTATACAATCAACAAAAGAGCAACACATCACTATGCATGGAGCTGACAAGTAGGCATGATGAAACAGATTTTTAGGGACTTAGTGAAAATTCCAGTTTCTGAAATCTGGGTTAGTAAAGTAGCAAGTTTACAGCACTGACTAAATATGCTAGAGAGCTCCAAATTACATGAAAATTAACAGGATGGTAGATGGCAATATCTAATCGAAATAACTAACACTGATCATGGTCAAAAACCCAACACAACACTAGCTACACCCTGATCTTCAAGGAAAAACAATAACAGCAGATTCCCCAGACTTAGCCAATTCTAGAGCAGGTTGGCAGAAACAGAAAGTAGCCAGATAAACAGCATGGTTCCTACTGATCTGGATACTTAGCACAAATAACAAAATACATGTATGTTCAAAGAAACTTTGACTAGCATTCTCATGTTGACAAGAACTCCAAAGCACGCATGGATTAATTCATATGAAAAAGACAAAAGGGCATCACAGCATAAAAATGCACTTTTGTCAAGTTGCCCCAAAGTCAAATATGACTTCACAGGTGCATAGAGGGGTTGAAAACACCCCAAAATCATTACTCATACCTATATGCTTTCATGGAACATGAGGGAGTAAAGGGGGGGGGTCAAAATTTGACCCTTACTCCCATGTATGACTTATGGCACTTAAGTGACTTGATGAAAAGCTAAAGAAAAGACATGGGACCTATGCATACAAGTTGGAAATGCACAAATAACACTCTAGTAACATGTTAGCATGGCATGGCAATAAGAAACAAGGTGAAACTAGCTAGAGTGGGAGACATGCTCATGTGATCAAATAGGTAACTACACATGGAACCACCCAAAACATGGATGAGTGTATGTAGAGCATACGCACACCACTCACACTCAGATACACTCATTCATACAATCATAAACACCCACAAACATATATACATACTCACACTAGCACATGTGCATACAAGCACACACACCTCCTACATGTTTGGGCATACACACACATGAGGGCACTCACCACACCTATATGTGTATGTATGCATATATTCACTAGGTATATATGCATACCTCACACACACTCACAACCTACCCCACAACACACACACTCACAAGTGCATGCATAACCACACATACATATGTATGTGTATACACTAGGTATATACACATCTTATATATGTATGCATGCAAGGCACTGACACTCACACTCAAGTCCCACCATGCACACAACACTCATAAGAGCAATCCGATAGAAACTCACACACACATACATGAACATAGCACACACACTCATGTGAGCACACCCACATGTGTATGTGCACATGACACACTCACACACACATGTAGATATGTACACACTAGGAGTGTACACACACACTCATGTGAGCACACCCACATGTGTATGTGCACATGACACACTCACACACACACATGTACATATGTACACACTAGGGGTGTACACACACACATACATGGCAGGGAAAACAAAATAAAACCCTGAACTTCACATACATACATACACTCACACAATGAAGAAAAGAAAAAAAGAAAGAAAAAGAAAAGAAAAAGCAAAAAGAAAAAAAGGGGGGAGAAAGGGGGATCGAACCCCAGACCTCTCGGTCTCACCCCGAGCCGGTTGCCACTGAGCTGATCGATCATCTGCTAACAGAAGGGGGATCTCACTGCACTAATACACACGATCGGCCACCTCTGACGAAACTGACGAAAAACAAGCAACGGCGACAGGAGCTTGCGGCGGAGCTCACCGGCGACACACGGCAGGTCCGGCGAGCCCAACTACTCACACACGCGCAGGAACTACCAGGGGTCCCATCCCAGCACTCATCTTGCGAGGAGGGGGATCGACGGCGAGCCCACGCTCGAAGTTTTGGACCGGCGACGACAGCTACATCGAGGCGACAGGGGAATCGACGGCGCACGCTCCGGCGAGCACACGGGGGCTCCGGCGAACCTAGCTACACCTACACACGTGGGAACACACGGCAGCTCCATTCCCGCACTTGTCTTGCGACGAGGGGGACAGGAGCGAGCGGCAGGTCCTCTACTTCCTACCGGCGGTGACCACACGACGGCGGCGACCAAAGCGAGCTACGCGAGCAGAGGGGCCTCGGAGGACCGGCGCTCACCTTGGGGAGGCAAACGATGACGAGCCGGTCACGGAGAAGGTCGGGGACGGGGCGACGACGGAGAGGAAGCAGGGGACGACGGCGGCGCGGACGGAACCGAAGAAGACGACGACGAGGTCGTCGATTCCGGCGATCTTCTTGGCAATCAACGACGGGAATCGAACGCGGACGGCTCTAGGAACGCGGCAGCCATCTTCACCGAGGATGACGTCCACCGAAGACGTGGCGACGCCGGCGACGACGACGCGGACTCCTCTGAACTTCTCTGAGCCCCTTACCTGACAGAGGAAAGACGCGAGGCGGGAGAGCGATGGACGGGGAAAGAGGAGCGGCGGCGGCGGCTAGAGGGAGAGGAACCCTAGGCGAGGGGACGCGCACGCCGAGGGGGGGCTAAATATGCGCAGGCTGACGGCAACGAGCAACGGAAAAGGCGACGGCGGCCGGCTCTTCACTGAACTTCTCTGACGGAGGGGAACGGGGGAGCAGGTAGCCGTCACTGTGGTTTTGGGCTGGGCCTCGGCCCACCTGCTCCTCCTCTCTCTTTCGAAAACCGGAAAAAAAGGGATTTCCTTTTAATTAAAACAGGCACTCTAAAAATAACCCCAGAGCATTTCAAAGATTTTTAGGGTGAGACAAAATTAGTTTTGCGGTGACAATAAAATGCTCTAATTAATAAAATATGAAAAGGATTTTTAGGGCATGTAATTTTTATTATTAAATAATAAAACAGCCCGTGGTTTTAAAAAGAAATTAAAACTCAAAAGTTCAAACACCCACAACAACATGCCCATAATTCATAGCAATAATAGGGCCTCCACATCAACATTTTTTAACAGGGTTTTAAAACAATTAAAATCTGGTCATTAATTTAAAACAAGAGAGTGGAAGATGGGAGGTGAAGATGAAGGAAGAAGAGAGGGGAAAGGAAGAGGGTTTTGCCCACTTAGTTCCACCACACATACAAGCAAGTCACACCAACACTACCCTCACAAGCTCACAACCACACATCAAGCAAGCACAAGACCAATCATGGCAACATGGAAGAAATGGGAATGATGCATGATGATGATGGATGATATGATGCAAGAATGACAACAACACATGAATGACAAGGAGCAACACCTCATCTCTCATGCCACGAGGTCATACATATGGATTACATGCCATAAAAGGTAGGGACATCACTTGGGATGTCACAACTCTCCCACACTACAAGAGGATCTCGACCCGAGATCTAGGAACGAAAGAAGTCCGGAAATTCAGAACGGAGCAGGTCCTCACGTTCCCAAGTAGATTCTTTGTCGAAATGATTAGACCACTTCACCTTGAGGAACTTGATAGACTTGTTGCGAGTCTTACGCTCAGTTTCTTCAAGAATTGCAACTGGGTGCTCACGATAAGAAAGATCAGCTTGAAGATCGATGTCTTGGAGGTCAAGGGTTCGCTCGGGAGTCTTGAAGCATTTCCGGAGCTGAGAAACATGGAAGACATCATGCACATTCGCGAAATTTGGAGGAAGCTCAAGTTGATATGCAAGACCACCTCTCTTGTCAACAACTTTGAATGGACCAACGAAACGAGGAGCCAACTTCCCTTTTATTCCAAAACGCTGCGTGCCTCTCATGGGAGAAACTTTGAGATAGACAAGATCATGCACTTGGAAGGAAACATCCCGATGCTTGCTGTCATAATAGCTCTTCTGACGGGACTGAGCTGCTTTTAGATTCTCGTGAATGACATGGCACATTTCTTCTGCTTCAGTGATCATGTCATTGCCCAATATCTGACGCTCACCGGTTTCAGACCAGTTAAGCGGGGTACGACACTTTCTGCCATAGAGAATCTCGAACGGGGCCTTGCCTAAACTAGCTTGGAAGCTATTGTTGTATGAGAATTCAGCATACGGAAGACAGTCTTCCCACTTCATGCCGAACGATATCACACAGGCTCTGAGCATATCTTCAAGGATTTGATTGACTCTCTCAACTTGCCCACTTGTCTGCGGATGGAACGCCGTGCTGAAACGGATCTTAGTACCCATAGCAGTCTGGAAGGACTCCCAAAACTTGGAAGTGAAGAGACTTCCACGGTCAGAAGAGATGAGTTGAGGAATACCATGCAAAGACACTATTCTAGACGTATACAACTCTGCAAGCTGAGCTGCCGAAATAGACTCCTTGACTGGCAGGAAATGAGCAACTTTTGACAACTTGTCGATGACCACCAAGATGGCATCGTTGCCCTTCTTGGACTTAGGAAACCCAGTTACGAAATCCATCTCCACATGATCAAATTTCCACTCTGGGATAGGCAAAGGTTGCAAAAGACCTGCTGGACGCTGATGCTCCGCCTTCACTCTATGGAAAACATCGCACTCGTTGACAAACTGAGCAATTTCACGTTTCATACGAGTCCACCAGAAGGTTTGCTTGAGGTCCTGATACATCTTGGAACTGCCTGAATGAATGATAGAAGAGAATTGTGTGCTTCGTCCATGATAACCTTTCCGAGATCACCTTTTGGAACAACAAGACGGTCCTCAAAGAACAAGGTATCTTTGTCGTCAACACGAAAGCACTTATACTTTGGAATGCTCTTGGCCACGCCTTTCTTCACTTTCTTCACCATAGCGTCTAGCAGCTGCGCTTGGCGAACCTGATCTTCCAGAGTCGGAGAGACTTGAAGATTTGCAAGAAATCCTTGCGGAAACATTTGAAGGTTGAGCTTGCGAAAGGCTTCACAAAGCTCGGGTTGAAGAGGCTTCAAGATCAGACTATTGCAGTACGCCTTACGGCTGAGCGCGTCTGCAATGACATTTGCTTTCCCCGGAGTATACTCAATGCTTGGATTGAAGTCTTCAAGCATTTCCACCCAACGAGATTGCCGAAGATTGAGATTTGGTTGAGTGAAAATGTACTTCAGGCTCTTGTGATCAGTGTACACCTCAACTGGTCTACCCAACAACAAATGCCTCCAAGTCATAAGAGCATGCACAACTGCCGCCAACTCAAGATCATGAGTGGGGTAGTTCTTCTCGGCAGGCTTCAACTGACGCGAGGTATAGGCCACAATTTTCTTGTCTTGCATAAGAACACCACCAAGGCCTTGGAGAGAAGCATCACAGAAAACTTGGAAAGGCTTGGACTGCTCAGGAGGAACAAGAACTGGAGCTGAAGTCAGTCTCTGCTTGAGCGTATTGAACGCCGCATCACACTTAGGAGACCAAACATACTTGACACTCTTCTGAAGGAGATTGGACAAAGGCTTAGCAATTTGAGAGAAGTTCTCCACGAATCTTCTGCAATAACTGGCAAGCCCGAGGAAATTCCGAAGCTGCTTGACGTTCTGCGGAGGTTCCCACTTCAGTATAGCTTCAACTTTGTCAGGGTGCACTTTAATTCCCTCGGCAGAGATGACATGCCCGAGGTACACCACTTCATTAAGCCAGAACTCACACTTGGAAAACTTGGCATAGAACCAATGTTCCCTTAGCTTGTCGAGCATGAGGCGGAGATGCTCTGCATGATCTTCTTCTGTCTCCGAGAACACCAGAATATCATCAAGATAAACCAAGACAAATTCATTCTTGAAGGGAGAGAAGATGAAATTCATCATCCTTGAGAAGGTTGGAGGAGCATTCGCAAGACCAAACGACATAACGGTGTACTCATACGAGCCAAAACTCGTCCTGAACGCGGTCTTGGGGATGTCTTCTTCACGAAGACGGATTTGATGATAACCCATTCGAAGATCCAACTTGGAGAAAACTTTGGCACCCTTCAGTTGTTCAAACAACTCATTGATGTTAGGGAGTGGGTACTTGTTTCTGATTGTCTTCTTATTCAATGGCCGATAGTCCACACAAAGACGATCCGTGCCATCCTTCTTTTTGACAAACAAAACTCCACAACCCCACGGAGAAGAACTTGGTCTGATCAGACCCAGACGTTCTTACTCATCTAGCTGCTTCTTCAACTCTTTCAGCTCTTCGGGGCCAAGTTTATACGGGCGCTTGCAGACCGGTTCAGTTCCAGGCTCGAGATCAATCACGAACTCAACTGGCCGGTGCAGAGGCATTCCTGGCAATTCTTCTGGAAAGACATCTTCATAGTCACAAATCACCGGAATTTGAGAAATCGCCGAGATTTCACCCTTCTCATTAAGAGCAAAGAGACGGACTGTGTCATCGCGAGCCGCGAAAATAATCACGTCTTCTGAAGGATGAGTCATCTTGACTTCTTTTGCTTTGCAATCAATGTGAGCCTTATTCATAGCCAGGAAGTCCATGCCCAGAATGAGATCAATATCAGAATTCCCGAGAACAATTGGCGAAGCTAGAAAAGAATAATTGCCCATCTTGATAGAAGCATCCCGAACCACCATCTTTGAACTGAGACGCTTCCCGGGAGACACAACTTGCAATGCATTTGGCAAAAACTCTGTGGAAAAACCATGTTTTGCCGCAAAGGGATAAGACATGAAACAATGCGATGCACCAGAATCAAATAACACTTTAGCAGGAAAATCATTAACTGAGAGATTACCCATGATCACTTGAGAAGAATCCTCTGCCTCTGCTGCATTCACCATATTCACTCTTGCGGTCTTGGGATTATGCTTCACCATAGCATTGCCTGGAGGCTTGACAGGAGGAGGAGGCAGAAGACGCCGCTGGTTGCACTTGTTAGCATAGTGGCCCTTCTGACCACACTTGTGACAAGTCACATCAGAAAGCGGACGAACATTGCCTGGAGGAGGAACAAGAACAACCTTGGAAGGATGATTCTTCTGCTGGAAACCCGGGTTGGGTGGGTGGGAAGAACCACGACCACCAAACTGCTTCTGCTGCTGAGGAGGACGGAACGGAAGAGGATTTGGCGCCCAATACTTCTGCTGCTTAGGAACACTCTGAGAGCCGGAAGAAGAAGAATATGAATCCCTTGAACGCTTCTTGGAGTTCTCCAACTTGAGCTGAGCTGCTTCAATTTCAAAGCCATGTTGTAGAACTGATCAAACTCACGAGGCTCTTGAAGAACAAGGCCTGGCAGAAGCTCATCCTTGAGACCACCTCTGAACTGATATATCATAGCCTTATCATCTGGAACATCTTGCTTGGCATAATGAGCTAGATTCTGGAACTCAATGTTGTACTGGTAGACTTACTTGGTTCCCTGCTTCAGGTGCCTGAACTTCTCACGCATCTCCTGGACAAAACTTGTCGGAATGTAATGAGCCGTGAAGTCACGACGGAAATCGTCCCAAGTAACAACACGATCGCCCCTGGAATCCCTGTACTGTTGCCTTCCCAATAGTGCCTGGTTGAAAAGGTGCATATCCCGGATGCCGATGCCACCATCCCTCTTTGGTCTTGTCATATTTTTCCAAGACGTCCAATGAACCTTTCTCTGCTCTTCTTTGTCTCTCCACCAAAAATCTCTAATAACTCTTTCATACTTTTCACAGAAACTTTGGTTCAACTTGAAGACCCCCGTGACATAAGCTGGCAAAGATTGGGCGACAGATTTGACGTTTGCTTGTTTTGCTGCTTGTGACATATACCTCTCATTCCAATCATTACAAATTTTCCCGAATCTGTCCATGATCGATTGGAAGTGATCATTCTTCATTCTTCCTTCTGGCATTGGGAGGCCCAAATATTTACTTTCAAAAGTTACGGCTTCCATTTCTAGTGTTCTCATTATTTCCTCTCTTACACTTTTTGGGCATGCGTCACTAAACAAAAGAGAGCACTTGCTTAGGCTTAGAAGTTGGCCTGAGCTTTCCTGAAACAAATCTAAGGTTTCCTTGATCTTTCTTGCTTGGTCGGCAGTGGCTTTGAAAAAGAGCAAACTATCGCCTGCAAAAAAGGAGATTAGATACACCTGGGCTTCCACGAGCGATTTATAGGGGGGTGATGGTGCCCCTCCCTATTGCTCTATCTTATAAAGTGGACAAACCTTCAAGCACAAATAAGAATAGCTAAGGGCTCAGCAGATCCTCATGTCTCAAACCCCTCGAGGGATCAAAAGTGTCCAGCAACACACCATTACATCTGATCGAAAAGATGACATATTTGACGCAAATCGTCGCCTAGTTTATCCACTTTTGGTGAAAACCCAACTGCCGCAAAATTCCTTCCAAAAAGTCCTAGTCGACCCTATCACAGGCTTTAGCCAAATCCAACTCGTAGGCACATTAGGTATCACGTTGATTCTTGCTATGTTGTACTTTATGAAAACACTCAAAAACGATAATCGCATTGTTGGGGATATGCCCCGCCGAAGGTGTAACCCGGTTACTTGGAGGCGGCTCATGAGTTGGGCTCTAACTTGGGCTGCGAAGGCCCGGAGGCACAAGGCCTAGGAGGCGTATCGAGAAGAAGGTCGACTCATGGGCCATCGCCTGGCGGGCTGGCTCAAGGAAGGAGGTCATGGGGAATTTCCCTTGCCCAAGAAACAAGATGAATAGGAAGTAGACTAGGTCACGGGTTGTATTGCGACCCGAACTCTGTTGTAGTCTCAGGGCCTCTACCTATATATAAAGGAGAGCCCCTGATGCAGAGTGATCAAGTAAGAAATCCTTGAGAGCTAGGTTAGCGATTCCGCACCCTTGTAATCGAGATCATTGTCAATAACACAAAAAGCAGGACGTACACTTTTACCTCCATCAGAGGGTCCGAACCTGGGTAAACCCTTGTCTCTCATTTCCCGATCAACCCTATCCAAGCAACCACCTAGTGCAATGGCTCCTAGACTTAGTCCTATCGCTAGGACATCTGCCGTGACAAAACCACGATAGTCGGCGCCCACTGTGGGGCTAGCGCATGGTGGTGTTGAGTTCTTGGAGGGAGCTCTCCCAGGGATCGAGGGATACGCAATCAGTCGGATGACCAAGAGTCATCGTGAAAAACTCTAAATCGACGATTCTGACTGGGGTCCTGAGGCCAGCTTGATCGAGTACGGGTATCGGGTCCCCTTTGGCAAGATACACGTCTTCATCGCCAAAATTGGCGGACCAGGACCCGAGCCGTACATCTCCACCGACATCGTCGAGCAGGCTCGGCATGCGCAACCCGGCCGAGCACAAGCCATTCGGAATCATGTCTTCGTTGGTTTCACTCAGGGGTTTGACCTCGCGGATAACCCGGTGGCCAGTGGAGTCACCCTTGTTTACTCTGATGGCGAGTCATCAGTTGGAGATACTAGATCATTTGTCAGCTTTTTGACGGATGGCTCGGGGGGCTATTCCAATGATGAGACCGCTCGAGGATCGTTCGAGCTGCCTCGTCAAGCCGCAATTTTTATGGCGGGGACCACGACGACTCAAGATTCCACAGTGGCTGGTGCAATGATTGGGGCTAGAACTACAACGGCAAGTGCGGTCGACTCAGTCTTTGGCCGGCTTAATTGGTGACATGACAATGCTCCTGGAGACGCCGGTCACCGTTGAGAACCAGGTGGAGCGTAACACGGTGTTGACCAAGCATTGTGGGTAGATGGCTAAAGTTCAGGAGGAGATCGATGCTGAGAATACCCGCATGGCGGAACTACAGGAGCATATCCATAATGAGGCTGAATGCATGAAGGCAAAGGCCTGGCAGCTAAGTCTCCGACGAGATGCATCATACGTGGTTCATCAAAGGAGGCACACGAGCTGCCTGCCCCCTAATATTGAGCCAACATGCCTCTTCAACACGCCATAGTGTACACCGAGAACTGAGCAACCACAACTAGGCCAACCTTGTTACCCGGCTCAGCAACCTGATCCGGTCCACCCACCTCCGGCCGAATCACCACTATGAAGTTTTCAAAGTCTAATGGGTCGCTTCTCCAACCCCGTGGATAACATGCTGGCGACGACTCGTAACCTCGAAGCACTTCCCATTACAAGAAACACCCCAATATAGATTGAGGCCAGGAATGCCATCGAGATGTTAAAGACGTCGGTTACTCAGCAGGCGCAATACTCTTACAGCCAGGATCAGATGCACTCTACGCCCTATGCAAGTCATAGCAAAAGCCGACACGTGGAGTCCCTGATAGTTTCTTGCAGTGGGCGTAGGCAGCGAGCTCAAAATTCACCAACCCGGCTAGTGTTATTCGACGCACAGGCAGTCGTTAACACGGCTCAGGCTATGCGACGGGCAGAGGTAGCGACGGCGGCGGCGGCGGCGGGTTAGGTGGCTCCCACCCCACCCTAGCTAGTTTCTTCGGGGACAGGTCCTAGTAGCAGGACGATCGAGATTCCCTCTCAGGTGCCAAGTCGAAGCACCCTCCATATCATGTATAGGAAACTAGGAATCTTTATCTTCAAGATCACCTCCGCATCATTATGCCAAAACACCTCTTTCACCAACTCCTCGTTCCATTCCTTACTCTCAAGTAAAAAGAGATCACACACTCTGGGAGTCCTCGACCGTTTCCTGCTACAAAGAATTTTTAGGGACGGTTATGTAGGAATCCAATTGTCCCTCCAAATACAGATGGAATTGCCATTTCCAATCCTCCAGATTAATCCTTTCCTCAATAGCTCCAAACCAAATTCGATTCCCGTCCACGCTTGTGACGCTTCACCAGAAAACACCGTATTAAGGACATTGCCATTAGGGTAGTACTTTGCTTTGAAGAGGCAATCACATAAACTCTCTGGCGACTGGATTAATCTCCAAGCCCGTCGCACTAAGAGAGCCTCGTTAAAGCAACAAGTGTCGCAGAAACCCATTCCTTCCTAGGTTTTAGGTTTCATCAAGCATTCCGAAGAGGCCTAATGAACCCTCCTATGTCCTTGCTCCTCCCTCGAAAAGAATTGCTGAATAAGTTTCATATAATCTTTGTGGAAACTCATCAGCATCTTAAACACACCCATTGTTTAAGTGGGTAGCGCTGGAGCAACGGATTTGATGAGAACCTCTTTTGCAGCCATGACCATATATTTTTCATTCTAGACCGAGAGCCTTTTGCTGAACATATCGTTGATAGGCTAAAACTTCTCCGTCTTCATCCGCCCTTTCCGACGTGGGGAGTGTTGGGGAACGTTGCATGGGAAACAAAATTTTCCTACACTTCACCAAGATCAATCTAGGAAATGAGCATCTACAAGATGTGAGATTGGATCCACATACCCTTGTAGATCGCTAAGCCGAAGCATTAAGAAACGCGGTTGATGTAGTCGAACATCTTCGCAATCCAAATCGCAAGCCGTCCCACGATCCAATCACGATCTAGCACTGAATGGACGACACCTCCGTGTTCAACACATGTACATCTTGATGACGTCCTCGCCTTCTTGATCCAGCAAGAGGGGCAAAATAGTAGATTGAGGGATCACTACAAGAGTGTCTAGATGGGGGGGGGCGGTTGTTGGGGAACGTCACATGGGAAAAAAAAAATTTCCTACGCACAGGCAAGATGTATCCATGGTGATGAGCATCTACGAGAGGGAGAGTGGATCTACATACCCTTGTAGATCGCTAAGCGGGAAGCGTTAAGAAACACGGTTGGTGTAGTTGAACGTCTTCGCGATCCAAATCGCCGAGCATCCCGCGATCTCATCACGATCCGTCCCGCGATCCAATCACGATCCGTCCCGCGAATTCATCACGATCCGTCCCGCGAATTCATCATGATTCGTCCCGCGAACTCATCATGATCCGTCTCGCGATCTTGATCACGGTCCTTCCGATCTAGCGCCGAACGGACGGCACCTCCGCGTTCAGCACACGTACAGCTCGATGATGATCTCCACCTTCTTGATCCAGCAAGAGGAAGCGGAGAGGTAGAAGAGTTCTCCGGTAGCGTGATGGCGCTCCGATGATGGTGGTGAAGCTATTTCGGCAGGGCTTCCCCTAAGCACTACAGAAATCCAATCTAGAGGAGAAACTATGCACTAGAGAAACGGGTAGCACGTGGCTGAAAATTCTGTGCCAAAACCCTAAAATCCTCTAGTATATATAGGAGGGAGGGAGGATAGGCTTGGCGCAAGGGCCAAGCCTCCTTTGGGTTGCCTGAAGTGGGGTGGAGAGGAGGACTCCTCCTCCAATCCTAGTAGGACTAGGATTCCTCCTTTTTTGGGCCTTTTTCCACCTTTTTCCCTTTGCGCTTTTTCTCCCAGCCGCATGGGCCAAATGTGGGACTTCCACCAGCCCACAAAAGGCAGGTATTTACTCTCCCACAGCCCATGAAGCATATTGGGTCGAAATACCCCTCTCGATGGTCTCCCGGTACACTATCGGCACTCCCGGTGGTACATTACCGATTAGCCCAAAACTTTTCCGGCGACCAAAATGGGACTTCCTATATATCAATCTTTACCTCCGGACCATTCCAGAGCTCCTCGTGACGTCCGGGATCTCATCTGGGATTCCAAACAACCTTCGGTCACCACCATACATAACTCTATACTACCGAAACGTCATCGAACCTTAAGTGTGCAGACCCTGCGGGTTCGAGAACTATGTAGACATGACCGAGACACCTCTATGGTCAATAACCAATAGTGGGAACTGGATGCCCATATTGGTTCCTACATATTCTACGAAGATGTTTATCGGTTGAACCTATATGTCCAGGATTCAGTTAATCCCGTATGATGTTCCCTTTGTTCTTCGGTATGTTACTTGCCCGAGATTCGATCGTCGGTATCTCCATACCTAGTTCAAACTCGTTACCGGAAAGTCTCTTTACTCGTTCCGTAATACAAGATCCCGGGACTAATACTTAGTCACATTGCTTGCAAGGCTTGTTGTCATGTTGTATTACCGAGTGGGCCCTGAGATACCTCTCCGTCACACGGAGTAACAAATCCCAGTCTTGATCCATGCCAACCCAATAGACACCCTTGGAGATACATGTAGAGTACCTTTATAGTCACCCAGTTACGTTGCGACATTTGATACACACAAGGCACTCCTCTGGTGTCAGTGAGTTGCATGATCTCATGGTCATAGGAACAGATACTTGACATGTAGAAAACAGTAGCATTAAACTGACACGATCATATGCTATGTTTGTAGTTTGGGTCTTGTCCATCCCATCATTCTCCTAATGGTGTGATCCCGTTATCAAATGACATCTCATGTCAATGGCTAGGAAACCTTAACCATCTTTGATCAACGAGCTAGTCTATTAGAGGCATACTAGGGACATGGTTTTGTCTATGTATCAACACATGCATCTAAGTCTCCGATCAATACAATTATAGCATGGATAATAAACGATTATCATGCACAAGGAAATATGATAATAACTAATTTATTATTTCCTCTAGGGCATATTTCCAACAGTCTCCCACTTGCACTAGAGTCAATAATCTAGTTCACATCACCATGTGATTCGCATTTTTATGAATCTAACACCCAATGAGTTCTGGAGCTTGATCATGCTTTGCATGTGAGAGAGGTCTTATAGTCAACGGTTCTGCGACATTCAGATCCGTGTGTACTTTGCAAATTTCTATGTCAAACCGTAAACACTGCTACCACACTCCACTTGGTACTATTCCAAATGGCTGCTCCACTATACGTATCCAGATTGCTACTACGAGTCATCCAGATTGGTGTTAAAGCTTGCATCGACCTGACTCTTTACGACGAACTCTTTATCACCTTCATAATCGAGAAACATCTCCTTAGTCTTTTAGTTACTAAGGATAATCTTGACCGCCGTCTAGTGCTCCATTCCAGGATCACTTTGAAACCTTCCGGCCATACTTATGGCAAGGCTGACATCGGGTCTTGTGCACAACATTGCATACATGATAGAGCCTATGGCTGAAGCATAGGGGATGACACTCATCTTTTCTCTATCTTCTGCAGTCACTGGGCATTGAGTCTTACTCAACTTCATACCTTACAAATTAGGTGAGAACTCTTTCTCTGACTGATCCATTTTGAACTCTTTCAAAATCTTGTCAATGTATGTACTCATTGAAAGTCTCATCAAGTATCTTGATCTATCTCTATAGATCTTGATGCTCAACAATTAGGTAGCTTTATCCAGGTCTTCCTTTGAAAGACTCTTTTCAAACAACCGTTTATGCTTTCCAGAAATTCTATATCATTTCCGATCAACAATATGTCAACCACATATGCTTATCAGAAACTCTACAGTGCTCACACTCACTTTATTGTAAATACAAGTTTCTCGTAAACTTTGTATAGACTCAAAAACTTTAATCACCTCATCAAAGTGTATATTCCAACTCCAAGGTGCTTGCTTCAGTTCATAGAAGGATCACTGAAGCTTGCACACCTTTTAGCATCCTTAGGACTGACAAAACCTTCTGGTTGTATCACATACAACCTTTCCTCAAGGAAGGAAACGATGTTTTGGCATCCATCTGCCAGATTTCATAATTGAAAAATGCAGCAACTGCTAACATAATTCTAACAGACTTTAGCATCGCTACGAGTGAGAAAGTCTCATCGCAGTCAACTCCTTGAATTTGCCGGAAACTTCTTTACGACAAGTCAGGCTTTATAAATGGTGACATTCACTATCAGCGTCTGTCTTCATTTTAAAGATCCATTTGTACTCAACGACCTGCCGTCCAACGAGCAAGTCTACCAAAGTCTATACTTGGTTTTCATATATGTATCCTTTCTTGGATTTCATGGCCTCTAACCATTTGTCGGAATCCGGGCCCATCATCGCTTCTCCACAGCTCGTAGGTTCATTGTTGTCCAACAACATGACCTCCAAGATAGGGTTGTCATACCGCTCAGGAGCAGTACACATCCTTGTCGACCTACGAGGTTCGATAGTAACTTGATCCGAAGCTTCATGATCATCATCATTTACTTCCTCTTCAACTGACGTAGGTTCCATAGAAACATCTTTCTGCCTGCGCTACTCTCTGGTTGAAACAAAGGTTCAACAACCTCATCAAGTTCTATCTTCCTCCCACTCAATTCTTTCGAGAGAAACTTTTTCTCAGGAAAGGACCCGTTTTAGCAACAAACACTTTATGCTTGGATCCGAGATAGAAGGTTCACCCAACTGTTCTTAGGGTATTCTATGAAGATGCATTTGTCCGCTTTGGGTTCGAGCTCATTAGGTGAAAACATTTTCCACACAAGCGTCGCAGCCCCAAACATCAAGAAATGACAGCTTAGGTTTCTATCAAACCATAATTCACACGGTGTCATCTCAACGGATTTAGATGGTTCCCTATTTAAAGTGAATGTAGTTGTCTCTAATGCACAACCCCAAAATTATAGTAGCAAAACGATAAGAGACATCATAACATGCACCATATCCAATAGAGCATGACTATGACATTCGGACATACCATCACATAATGGTGTTCCAGGTGGCGTGTGTTGTGAAACAACTTTCACATTGTCTAAAGTTGTATGCCAAACTCGTAACTAAGATATTCACCTCCACGAACATATCGTAGACATTTTTATATTCTTGTCACGATGATCTTAAACTTCACTCTGAATTTGCTTGAACTTCTCTAACAATTTAGACTTGTGTTTCATTAAGTAAACATACACTATATCTACTCAAATCATCAGTGAAGGTAAGAAAATAACGATATCCACCGCACGCTACAAGACTCATTGGATTGCACACACCAACATGTATCATTTCCAATAAATCACTTGCCCGCTCCGTCAAACCAGAAAACGGGGTCCTTAGTCATCTTTGACCAAGAGGCATGGTTCGCATGTCTCAACCGATTCAAAATCGAATGAGTCCAAAGATCCATCAACATGGAGTTTCTTCATGCGTTTTATACCAATATGACATTTAGCAGCAGTGCCACAAGTATGTGGTACTATCATTATTAACTTTGTATCTTTTGGCATCAATGTTATGAACATTTGTATTACTACGATCAAGATTCAACAAACCATTCTCATTGGGTGCATGACCATTGAAGGTATTATTCATGTAAACAGAATAACCATTATTCTCTCACTTAAATGAATAATCGTATTGCAATAAACACGATCTAATCATATTCATGCTTAACGTAAACACCAAATAACATTTATTTAGGTTTGTCACTAATCCCGAAGGTAGAGAGAGCGTGCGATGTTGATCACATCAACCTTGGAAACACTTCCAACACACATCGTCACCTCACCCTTAGCTAGTTCTCCATTTATTCCGTAGCTTTTATTTTGAGTTACTAACATTTAGCAACCGAACCGGTATCCAATACCCAAGAGCTACTAGGAGTACTAGCAAGGTACACATCAATAACACGTATATCAAATATACTTATGTTAACGTTGCCAGCCTTCTTATCTACCAAGTATCTAGGGTTGTTCCACTTTAGCGACCGCTCTCCTCATAATCGAAGCACTTAGTCTCGGGTTTGAGTTCAACTTTGGGTTGCTTCACTGGAGCAGCAACTGACTTGCCATCCATGAAGTTTCCCTCCTTGCCCTTGCCCTTCTCGAAACTAGTGGTTTTACTAACCATCAACACTTGACGCTCCTTCTTGATTTCTACCTTCGCGGTGTCAAACATCGCGAACAGCTCAAGGATCATTATTTCTATCCCTGGCGTTTTATAGTTCATCACCAAGTTCTAGTAGCTTAGTGACAGTGACTTGGAGAACTATATCAATCACTATCTTATCTGTAAGATCAACTCCCACTCGATTCAAGTGATTGTAGTACCCAGACAATCTGAGCACATGCTCAATGATTGAGCTATTCTCCTTCATCTTGTAGGCAAAGAATCTTGTTGGAGATCTCATATCTTGCAACATGGGCACGAGCCTGAGATCCTAATTTCAGCTCTTAGAACATCTCATATGTTCTATGACGTTCAAAACATTTCGGAGCCTCAATTCTAAGCCATAATGCATGACGCACTAAACTATCAAGTAGTCATCAGAACGTGCCTGTCAGATGTTCACAATATCTACAAACGACGCTAGAGGGGTTGGCGCATCGAGCGGTGCATTAAGGACATAAGCCTTCTGTGCAGCAATGAGGACAGTCCTCAGATCATGGACCCAGTCCGCAATATTGCTACCAACATCTTTCAACTCTATTTCTCTAGGAACATATAAAAATTCAAGGGAGCTACAATGTGAGCAAGTAATCTACAACATAATTTGCACAGACACTATTGACTGTGTTCATGATAATGAGTTCAATTAATCATATTACTTAAGAACTCCCACTCAAATTGACATCCCTCCAGTAATTCAAGTGATACATGATCCAAATTCACCAACTCAAGTCCGATCATCACGTGAGTTGAGGTGGTTTCAATGGTGAACATCATCATGTTGATCATATCTACTATATGACTCACGTTCGACCTTTCGGTCTCTTGTGTTCCGAGGCCATGTCTGTAAATGCTAGGCTCGTCAAGTTTAACCCAAGTGTTCCACATGTGCAACACTGGCTTGCACCCGTTGTATGTGAACGTAGAGTCTATCACACCCAATCATCACGTGGTGTCTCGACACGAAGAACTTTCGCAACGGTGCACACTCGGGGAGAACACAATTTATCTTGAAATTAAGTGAGGGATCACCTTATAATGCTATCATCGTCCTAAGCAAAACAAGGTGCATAAAAGGATTAACATCACATGCAAATCATAAGTGACATGATATGTCCATGAACTTGTGCTTTTGATCTCCATCATGAAAATACCGACATGATCTCCATCATCACCGGTATGACACCATGATCTCCATCAACGTGTCGCCATCGGGGTTGTCGCGCCCACTATGCTTCTACTACTATTGCTACCGTTTAGCGATAAAGTAAAGCATTACATTGCGCTTAATGATTGACACGCAGGTCATACAATAATTAAAGACAACCCTATGGCTCCTACCGGTTGTCGTGCTCATCGACATGCAAGTCATGATAATCTATACATCACATGATCATCTCATACATCACATATATCACATCATGTAATTGGCCATATCACATCACAACATACCCTGCAAAAACAAGTTAGACGTCCTCTAATTGTTGTTGCATGTTTTACGTGGCTGCTACGGGTATCTAGCAAGAACAATTCTCACCTACGCATAAACCACAATGGTGATACACTAGTTGCTTTTCAACCTTCTCAAGGACCGCCTTTGTCGAATCCGATCCAACTAAAGTGAGAGAAACTAACACCCGCAAGCCATCTATGCAACAAGTTGCATTTGAGGGAACCGGTCTCTCATAAGCGTATGAGTAATGTTGGTCCGGGCCACTTCATCTCACAATACCGCTGAATCAAAACATGACCAAGGGAGGAAGCAATCTAAGCATCAACGCCCACAAACTCTTTGTGTTCTACTCGAGATCTCATCTACACATAGACCTAGCTCTGATACCACTGTTGGGGAACGTCGCATGGGAAACAAAAATTTTCTTACGCACACGCAAGATCTATCCATGGTGATGAGCATCTATGAGAGGAAGAGTGGATCTACATACCCTTGTAGATCGCTAAGCGGGTAGCGCTAAGAAACACGGTTGGTGTTGTCGAACGTCTTTGCGATCCAAATCGCCGAGCATCCCGCGAACTCATCACGATCCGTCCTGCGATCCAATCACGATCTGGACCCATGAACTCATCATGATCCGTCCCACGAATTCATCACGATCCGTCCCGCGAACTCATCACGATCCGTCTCGCGATCTTGATCATGGCCCTTCTGATGTAGCGCCAAACGGACGGCACCTCTGCGTTCAGCACACGTACAGCTCGATGACGATCTCCACCTTCTTGATATAGCAAGAGGAAGCGGAGAGGTAGAAGAGTTCTCCGGCAGCATGACAGTGCTCCGACGATGGTGGTGAAGCTTTTTCGACAGGGCTTCGCCTAAGCACTGCAGAAATCCGATCTAGAGGAGAAACTATGCACTGGAGGAACGGGTAGCACGTGGCTGAAAATTCTATGCCAAAACCCTAAAATCCTCTAGTATATATAGGAGGGAGGGAGGAGAGGCTTGGTGCAAGGGCCAAGCCTCCTTTGGGTCGGCCGAAGTGGGGAGGAGAGGAGGACTCCTCCAATCCTAGTAGGACTAGGATTCCTCCTTTTTTTTGGCCTTTTTCCACCTTTTTCCCTTTGGGCTTTTTCTCCCAGCCGCATGGGCCTTGTGTGGGACTTACACCAGCCCACAAAAGGCTTGTATTTACTCTCCCACAGCCCATGAAGCCTATTGGGTCGAAATACCCCTCCCGATGGTCTCCCGATACACTACCGGCACTCCTGGTACATTACCAATTAGCCCGAAACTTTTCTGGCGACCAAAATGGGACTTCCTATATATCAATCTTTACCTCAGAACCATTCCGGAGCTCCTCATGATGTCCGGGATCTCATCCGGGACTCTGAACAACCTTTCGTCACCACCATACATAACTCTATACTACTGAAACGTCACCGAACCTTAAGTGTGCAGACCCTGCGGGTTCGAGAACTATGTAGACACGATCGAGACACCTCTACGGTCAATAACCAATAGCGGGACCTAGATGCCCATATTGGTTCCTACATATTCTACGAAGATCTTTATGGTCTAACCTCTATGTCAAGGATTCAGTTAATCCCGTATGATGTTACCTTTGTTCTTCGGTATGTTACTTGCCCGAGATTCGATCGTCTGTATCTCCATACCTAGTTCAACCTCATTACCGGCAAGTCTCTTTACTCGTTCCGTAATACAAGATCCCGTGACTAACACTTAGTCACATTGCTTGCAAGGCTTGTTGTGATGTTGTATTACCGAGTGGGCCCTGAGATACCTCTCCGTCACACGGAGTAACAAATCCCAGTCTTGATCCATGCCAACCCAACAGACACCCTCGAAGATACCTGTAGAGTACCTTTATAGTCACCCAGTTACGCTGCGACGTTTGATGCACACAAGGCACTCCTCCGGTGTCAGTGAGTTGCATGATCTCATGGTCATAGGAACAGATACTAGACATGCAGAAAACAGTAGCATTAAACTGACATGATCATATGCTACGTTTGTAGTTTGGGTCTTGTCCATCCCATCATTATCCTAATGATGTGATCCCGTTATCAAATGACATCTCATGTTAATGGCTAGGAAACCTTAACCATCTTTGATCAACGAGCTAGTCTATTAGAGGCATACTAGGGACATGGTTTTGTCTATGTATCCACACATGCATCTAAGTCTCCGATCAATACAATTATAGCATGGATAATAAACGATTATCAAGCACAAGGAAATGTGATAATAACTAATTTATTATTGCCTCTAGGGCATATTTCCAATAGGGGTGAATAGACTACTAGCAGAAAATTAAAACCTAACCTTTTCCCAAGTTAATTGGTTGGCAAATTTTAACAGTTTTAGCAAGGCTAACAAGTCTATATACCCTACACATGCATGTCAAAAAATATAGCAGCGGAAAGTAAAGACATTGCACATGAAGTAGAGAGTGAGATATGGAGATCAAACACAATTGGAGACGCAAGGATTTTTCCAGTGGTTCCGATAGGTGGTGCTATCGTACATCCATGTTCATGGAGTCTTCAACCCACGAAGGGTAACGGTCGTGAGAGTCCACGGAGGGCTCTACCCATGGAGGGTTCCACGAAGAAGCAACCTTGACTATACCATGACGGCCTACGTCCACGGAGGACTAGCCTTACTCGGGGTAGATCTTCATGAAGTAGGCGATCTCCTCGCCCTTACAAACTTCTTGGATCAACTCCACAACACGAAGTAGGAGGCTCCCAAGCAACACATAGCCAATATAGGAGGCACCACCCTCCAAAAGGTAATAGGCTCGGTAATGTCGATGAACTCCTTGCTCTTGTGCTTCAAGATGATAGACTCCTCAACACACAATCACTCTCTCATAGATATGGCTTGGTAGAAGAGATGGGATTGGTGTAAAGCAACTTGGGGAGGCTAGAAATCAAGATCCATATGGTTGGAGTGGAAGATCTTGACCTCAACACAAGGATAGGTGGTTCTCTCTTAGAAAACTGATAGGATAGGTATGGAATGGTTCTGAGTGCTTCTCTTTCAAGTAGGTGGTGGTGAAGGGGTATATATAGGAATCCCCAAAAAATCCAACCGTTACACACAAAATAACCAACTCGGTGGCACCGATGTGTTAATCTCGATGGTACCAAAGTGACCAAAAGGTGGCAACTTTTGAATCTCAGAGGGACCGATATACGAATCTCGGTTGCACCGACAAGGTGACCAATGGTCAGAATGCCCAATCTCGGTGGCGCCGATTCAACATTCTTGGACGGACCGAAAATGTGAACTTGCGTAACAAAAACTTGGCAGCCCAACTCGGTGGCACCAAAAGCAGTGTCGGCTGCACCGAAGGGTTAGGGTTTGGCTGAGTCTGTCTAGGGTTTAGAATCGGTGGCACCAGGATGGGAATGTTGGTTGCACCTATTTGAGTGTTTGGCTTAGAACAGACTTTGGTGGGAGAGTTTGTGGGTGTCTTTGGTGAGTATCAGTTGTGCACGTATGAGCTTTTTGTTCACCAACAAAACTTTACCCCCTTTTAATAGTATTGACTTTCCTATGGTCTCAAGGTGATTTCTCACAAATATAAAATGTAGAGTCCTATTGCTTGAAGCTTTGCCAATCCATTTCCTTTCATCTTGGGGTATTTCCACAATCTCTTTGCCAACCCAACTCTCCATGGACTATTATCTGAAATGCACTAGATAAAAGTATTAGTCCAAGAGACAATGTATGTTGTCATGAATTATCAAAACCACAAAGGGAGCATGTTTTGCTTTCAATCTCCCCCTTTTTGGTAATTGATGACAACATACAATCAAAGCTTCAAATAAAAATATGCGTGAATATAATGAAGACTTTGAGAGACACATGACTTAGATTAGCTCCCCCTAAATGTGTGAGTTCCTTTAAAGGATATTTGCTTTGGAATGCATGGACACACATAAGGATCAAGAGATATAAGAAGTCATTGTTGACGCAATAAATAAAGTATTTATTATTATATTTCCTTGTTCATGATAATCGTTTATTATCCATGCTATAATTGTATTGATTGGAAACACATTACATGTGTGGGTAAATAGACAACACTTTGTCCCTAGTATGCCTCTAGTAAACTAGCTCGTTGGTCAAAGATGGTCAAGGTTTCCTAGCCATTGACATGTGATGTCATTTGATAACGGGGTCACATCATTAGGAGAATGATGTGATGGACAAGACCCAAACTACAAACGTAGCATATGATCGTGTCAGTTTATTGCTACTGTTTTCTGAATGTCAAGTATATGTTCCTATGACCACGAGATCATGTAACTCACGGATACCGGAAGAGTGCCTTGTGTGTATCAAACGTCGCAACGTAACTGGGTGACTATAAAGGTTCTCTACAGGTATCTCCGAAGGTGTCTGTTGAGTTGGCATGGATCAAGACTAGGATTTGTTACTTCGTGTGACGGAGAGGTATCTCAGGGCCCACTCGGTAATACAACATCACAATAAGCCTTGCAAGCAATGTGAATAAGTGTTAGTCACGGGATTTTGTATTATGGAACGAGTAAAGAGACTTTCTGGTAACGAGGTTGAACTAGGTATATAGATACCGACGATCGAATCTCGGGCAAGTAACATACCGAAGAACAAAGGGAACATCATACGGGATTAACTGAATCCTTGACATAGAGGTTCGATCGATAAAGATCTTCGTAGAATATGTAGGAACCAATATGGACATCCAGGTCCCGCTATTGGTTATTGACCGTAGAGGTGTCTCGGTCATGTCTACATAGTTCTCGAACCCGCAGGGTCTGCACACTTAAGGTTTGGTGACATTTCGGTAGTATAGAGTTATGTATGGTGGTGACCAAAGGTTGTTCGGAGTCCCGGATAAGATCCCGAACATCACGAGGAGCCCCGGAATGGTCCGTAGGTAAAGATTGATATATAGGAAGTCCTATTTTGGTCGCCGGAAAAGTTTCAGGCTCATTGGTAGTGTACCGGGAGTGTTGGTAGTGTATTGGGAGACCATCGGGAGGGGTATTTCGACCCAAGAGGCTACATGGGCTGTGGGAGAGTGAATACCAGCCCTTAGTGGGCTGGTGGAAGTCCCACACAAGGCCCATGCATCTGGGAAGAAAATCCCAAAAGGAAAAAGGTGGAAAAAAGGCAACAAGTGTCATCCGGATCAGTGTCAAAGCCGCATGGACCTTTTTTCCACCTTATCTCTTTGGGTTTTCTCTCCCAGCCGCATGGGCCTTGTGTGGGACTTCCAACAGCCCACTAAGGGCTGGTATTCACTCTCCCACAGCCCATGTAGCTTCTTGGGTCGAAATACCCCTCACGATGGTCTCCCGGTACACTACTGGCACTCCTGGTACACTACCGATTAGCCCGAAACTTTTCCGGCAACCAAAATGGGACTTCCTATATATATCAATCTTTACCTCCGGACCATTCCGGAGCTCCTCGTGACATCCGGGATCTCATACGGGACTCCGAACAACCTTCTGTCACCACCATACATAACTCTATACTACCGAAATGTCACCAAACCTTAAGTGTGCACACCCTGCGGGTTCAAGAACTATGTAGACATGATCGAGACACCTGTACGGTCAATAACCAATAGCAGGACCTGGATGTCCATATTGGTTCCTACATATTCTACGAAGATCTTTATCGGTCGAACCTCTATGTCAAGGATTCAGTTAATCCCGTATGATGTTCCCTTTGTTCTTCGGTATGTTACTTGCCCGAGGTTCGATTGTCGGTATCTCCATACCTAGTTAAACATCGTTACCGGCAAGTCTCTTTACTCGTTCCGTAATACAAGATCCCATGACTAACACTTAGTCACATTGCTTGCAAGGCTTATTGTGATGTTGTATTACTGAGTGGGCCCTGAGATACCTCTCCGTCACATGGAGTAACAAATCTCAGTCTTGATCCATGCCAACTCAACAGACACCTTCGAAGATACCTGAGAGCACCTTTATAGTCACCCGATTACGTTGCGACGTTTGATACACACAAGGCACTCTTCCGGTATCCGTGAGTTACATGATCTCATGGTGATAGGAACATATACTTGACATGCAAAAAACAGTAGCAATAAACTAACACGATCATATGCTACGTTTTTAGTTTGGGTCTTGTCCATCACATCATTCTCCTAATGATGTGACCCCGTTATCAAATGACATCACATGTCAATGGCTAGGAAACCTTGACCATCTTTGACCAACGAGCTAGTTCACTAGAGGCATACTAGGGACAAAGTGTTGTCTATTTACCCACACATGTAATGTGTTTCCAATCAATACAATTATAGCATGGATAATAAATAATTATCATGAACAAGGAAATATAATAATAAACACTTTATTTATTGAGTCTAGGGCATATTTCCAACAGTCTCCCACTTGCTCTAGAGTCAATAATCTAGTTCGCATCACTATGTGATTTACATTGTAATGAATCGAACAGCCATGCAGTTCTGGTGTTGATCATGTTTAGCCCTTGGAAGAGGTTTAGTCAACGGGTATGCAACATTAAGATCCGTGTGCACTTTGCAAATATTTATGTCCTTCTCCTCGATGTAATCGCGGATGGAGTTGAAGCGTCGCTTTATGTGTCTAGTCCTCTTGTGAAACCTTGGTTCCTTGGCCAGAGCAATGGCACCAGTATTTTCACAGAACAGGTTCATTGGATTCAGTGCGCTGGGCACTACTACAAGATCTGTCATGAACTGCTTCATCCAGACACCTTCCTTTGTTGCCTCCGAGGCTGCGATGTACTCTGCTTCGCACGTAGAATCGGCTACCACGCTTTGCTTGGAACTGCACCAGCTTACCGCTCCCCCGTTGAGAATAAATACGTATCCGGTTTGTGACTTGGAGTCATCCGGATCAGTGTCAAAGCTTGCATCGACGTAACCCTTTACGACGAGCTCTTTATCACCTCCATAAACGAGAAACATTTCCTTAGTCCTTTTCAGGTACTTAAGGATATTCTTGACCGCTGCCCGGTGTTCCATTCCAGGATCACTTTGAAACCTTCCGACCATACTAATGGCAAGGCTGACATCGGGTCTTGTGCACATCATTGCATACATGATAGAGCCTATGGCTGAAGCATAGGGGATGACACTCATCTTTTCTCTATCTTCTACAGTCACTGGGCATTGAGTCTTACTCAACTTCACACCTTATAACACAGGCAAGAACCCCTTCTTGGACTGATCCATTTTGAACTTCTTCAAAACTTTATCAAGGTATGTGGTCTGTGAAAGTGCTATTAAGCGTCTTGATCTATCTCTATAGATCTTAATGCTAATATGAAAGCAGCTTCTCCTAGGTCCTTCATTGAAAAACTCTTGTTCAAATATTCCTTCACGCTTTCCAGCATTTCTATATTGTTTCCAATCAGCAATATGTCATCCACATATAATATTAGAAACGGTATAGAGCTCCCACTCACTTTCTTGTAAATACAAGCTTCTCCATAAACTTGTATAAACTCAAACGCTTTGATCACCTCATCAAAACGCTTATTCCAACTCCGAGATGCTTGCACCAGCCCATAAATAGATCGTTGGAGTTTGCAAACTTTGTCAGCATTCTCTGGATCGACAAAACCTTCTGGTTGCATCATATACAACTCTTCCTCAAGGAAACCGTTGAGGAACATTGTTTTGACATCCATCTGCCAAATTTCATAGTCGAAATAAGCAGCTATTGCCAACATGATTCTGACAGACTTAAGCATCGCTACGGGTGAGAAGGTATCATCGTAGTCAACTCCTTGAAGTTGTGAAAAACTCTTTGCCACAAGTCGAGCTTTATAGACGGTGACATTACCGTCCGCGTCTGTCTTCTTCTTAAAGATCCATTTGTTCTGAATGGCCTTTCGCCCTTCAGGTAATACTTCCAAAGTCCATACTTTGTTTTCATACATGGATCACATCTCGGATTTCATGGTCTCTAACCATTTCTCGGAATCTGGGCCCATCACTACTCCTCCATAGCTAGTAGGCTCATTGTTGTCCAACAACATGACCTCCAAGACAGAGTTGCCGTACCACTCAGGAGTAGTACGCGGCCTTGTCGACCTACGAGGTTTAATAGTAGCTTGATCCGAAGCTTCATGATCATCATCATTAACTTCCTCTTCTACCGTTGTAGGTTCCACAGAAACATCTTTCTGCGTTGCGCTACTTTCTGGTTGAAGTAAAGCTTCAATAACCTCATCAAGCTCTATTTTCCTCCCACTCAATTCTTTTGAGAGAAACTCTTTCTCGAGAAATGTTCCGTTCTTAGCGAGAAACACTTTGCCTTCGGATCTGAGATAGAAGGTATACCCGACTGTCTCCTTTGGGTATCCTATGAAGATGCATTTCTCCGCTTTGGATTCCAGCTTTTCAGGCTGAAGCTTTTTGACATAGGCTTCACATCCCCAAACTTTAAGAAACGACAACTTTGGCCTCTTGCCAAACCATAGTTCATATGGCGTCGTCTCTACGGATTTCGATGGTGCCCTATTTAAAGTGAATGCAGCTGTCTCTAATGCATAACCCCAAAACGATAGTGGCAAATCAGCAAGAGACATCATAGAACGGACCATATCTAATAAGGTTCGATTACGACGTTCGGACACACCATTACGCTATGGTCTTCCATGCGGTGTCAACTGTGAAACAATTCCACACTGTCTTAAGTGACTGCCAAACTCATAACTCAGATATTCACCTCCTTGATCAGATCGCAGGAATTTAATCTTCTTGTTACGATGATTCTCAACTTCACTCTGAAATTGCTTGAACTTTTCAAACATTTCAGACTTGTGTTTCATTAAGTAAATATACCCATATCTACTTAAGTCATCAGTGAAGGTGAGAAAATAACGATATCCACCACGCGCTGTAACATTCATTGGACCGCACACATCAGTATGTATGATTTCCAATAAGTCACTCGCCCGTTCCATTGTTCCAGAGAATGGCGTTTTAGTCATCTTGCCCATGACGCATGGTTCACATGTGTCAAGTGATTCAAAATCAAGTGACTCCGAAAGTCCATCAGCATGGAGCTTCCTCATGCGTTTTACACCAATATGACCTAAACGACAGTGCCACAAGAAAGTGGTACTATCATTATCAACTCTACATCTTTTGGCATCAATGTTATGAACATGTGTGTCATCACTATCAAGATTCAATATGAATAAACCCCACACATTGGGTACATGACCATAAAAGATATTACTCATATAAATAGAACAACCTTTATTCTCTGATTTAAGTGAGTAACCGTCTCGCAATAAACAAGATCCAGATATAATGTTCATGCTTAACGCAGGCACTAAATAACAATTATTCAGGTTCATCACTAATACCGACGGTAATCGAAGAGAGAGCATGCCGATGGCGATCACATCAACCTTGGAACCATTTCCCATGCGCATTGTGACTTCATCCTTTGCCAGCCTTCGTCTATTCCGTAGTTCCTGTTTTGAGTTGCAAATGTGAGCAACCGAACCGGTATCAAATACCCAGGCACTACAACGAGAGCTAGTAAGGTACACATCAATAACATGTATATCATATATACCTTGTTTGTCATTGGCCGCCTTCTTGTCAGCCAGGTACTTGGGGCAGTTCCGCTTCTAGTGACCAGTTCCCTTACAATAAAAGCACTTAGTTTCTGGCTTGGGTCCATGCTTGGGCTTCTTTACAGGAGTAGCAACGGCTTTGCCATCCTTCTTGGTTTTACCCTTCTTGGCCTTTCCCTTGCCATTATTCTTGAAACTAGTGGTTTTATTGACCATCAACACTTGATGTTCTTTCTGGATTTTAGACTCAGCGACTTTTAGCATCGCAAACAGCTCAGTGACTGACTTGTTCATCCCGTGCATGTTATAGTTCATCACAAAGCTCTTGTAACTAGGTGGCAGTGATTGAAGAACTCTGTTAGTGATCGCCTTTGGCGGAAGGGCAATTCCCAACTCCGCTAGACGAGTCGAATACCCAGACATTCTGAGTATATGTTCACTGATAGACCCGTTCTCCTCCATCTTGCAAGCATAGAACTTATCGGAAGTCTCATACCTCTCGATCCGGGCATTCTTCTGAAAGATAAACTTCAACTCCTGGAACATCTCATATGCTCCATGACGTTCAAAACGTCTTTGAAGTCCCGGTTCTAAGCCATACAATATTGCACACTAAACTATTGAGTAATCTCCAGAACGTGCCTCCCAAGCGTTCTTAACGTCTTCGGAAGACATGTCTTCTGGTTGGTCACCAAGCGGTGCATCAAGGACATATGATTTCTGGGAAGCCGTGAGGCTAATCCTCAGATTATGGGACCAGTCAACAAAGTTACTTCCATCATCTTTCAACTTAGCTTTCTCTAGGAACGTCTGCGTGAGCCATTGATCTACAACATAAATATGCAAAGGTTACTTAGACTATTGTTCAAGATAATGAGTTTAGTTAATCAAATTACTAAAGCTCCCACTCAAATTGACATCCCTCAGGTCATCTCAGTGTCACATGATCCAAATTCACCAACTCAAGTCCGATCATCACGTGAGTTGAGGTGGTTTCAATGGTGAACATCATCATGTTGATCATATCTACTATATGACTCATGTTCGACCTTTCGGTCTCTTCTGTTCCGAGGCCATGTCTGTACATGCTAGGATCGTCAAGTTTAACCCGAGTGTTCTGCATGTGCAACACTGGCTTGCACTCGTTATATGTGAATGTAGAGTCTATCACACCCGATCATCACGTGGTGTCTCGACACGATGAACTTTCGCAACGGTGCACACTCGGGGAGAACACAATTCATCTTGAAATTTAAGTGAGGGATCACCTTATAATGCTACCGTCGTCCTAAGAAAAACAAGGTGCATAAAAGGATTAACATCACATGCAAATCATAAGTGAAATGATCTGGCCATGAACTTGTGTTTTTGATATCCATCTTGAAAGCACCGGCATGATCTCCATCGTCACCGGCATGACACCATGATCTTCATCATCTTGATCTCCATAAACGTGTCACCATCGAGGTTGTCGCACCTATCATGCTTGTACTACTATTGCTACCGTTTAGCGATAAAGTAAAGCATTACATAGCGCTTAATGATTGACACGCGGGCCATACAATAATTAAAACAACCCTATGGCTCCTACCGGTTCCCGTACTCATCGACATGAAAGTCGTGATATTCTATACAACACATGATCATCTCATACATCACATATATCACATCATGTAATTGGCCATGTCACATCACAACATACCCTGCAAAAACAAGTTAGACTTCCTCTAATTGTTGTTGCATGTTTTACGTGGCTGCTACGGGTATCTAGCAAGAACAATTCTCACCTACGCATTAACCACAACGGTGATACATTAGTTTCTTTTCAACCTTGTCAAGGACCGCCTTTGTCGAATCCGATCCAACTAAAGTGGGAGAAACAGACACCCACCAGCCATCTTTGTGCAACGAAGTTACACGTCAGTCGATGGAACCGGTCTCTCATAAGCGTACGAGTAAGGTTGGTCCAGGCCGCTTCATCCCACAATACCGCTAAACCAAAACATGACCAAGGGAGGAAGCAATCTAAGCATAAACGCCCACAAACTCTTTGTGTTCTACTCGAGATCTCATCTACACATAGACCTAGCTCTGATACCACTGTTGGGGAACATCGCATGGGAAACAAAAAATTTCCTACGTTCACACAAGACCTATCCATGGTGATGAGCATCTACGAGAGAGAGAGTGGATCTACATACCCTTGTAGATTGCTAAGCGAGAAGCGTTAAGAAACACGGTTGGTGTAGTCGAACGTCTTCATGATCCAAATCGCCGAGCGTCCTGTGATCCAATCACGACCGTCCCGATCAAGCACCGAACGGACGGCACCTCCGCGTTCAGCACACGTACAGCTTGATGACGATCTCTGCCTTCTTAATCCAGCAAGAGGGAGCGGAGAGGTAGAAGAGTTCTCCGGCAGCGTGACGGCGCTCCGGCGATAGTGGTGGAGCTATTCCGGCAGGGCTTCGCCTAAGCACAACAGAAACCCGATCTAGAGGAGAAACTATGCACTGGAGTAACGGGTAGCAATTGGCTGAAAATTTTGTGCCAAAACCCTAAAACCCTCTAGTATATATATGAGGAGAGGAGGAGGAGGCTTGTCTCCCAAGGATCCAGCCCTTGGGTCGGCCGAACCAAGTGGGAGAGGAGGAATCCTCCTCCAATCCTAGTAGGACTAGGATTCCTCCCTATTTTGCCTTTTTTCCACCTTATCTCTTTGGGTTTTCTCTCCCAGCCACATGGGCCTTGTGTGGGACTTCCACCAGCCCACTAGGGATGGTATTCACTCTCCCACAGCCCATGTAGCCTCTTGGGTCGAAATACCCCTCCCTATGGTCTCCCGGTACACTACCGATTAGCCCGAAACTTTTCCGGCGACCAAAATAGGACTTCCGATATATCAATCTTTACCTCCAGACAATTCCGGAGCTCCTCGTGACGTCCAGGATCTCATCCAGGACTCCGAACAACCTTCTGTCATCACCATACATAACTTTATACTACCGAAACGTCACCAAACCTTAAGTGTGCACACCCTACGGGTTCAAGAACTATGTAGACATGACCGAGACACCTCTACGGTCAATAACCAATAGCGGGACCTGGATGTCCATATTGGTTCCTACATATTTTACGAAGATCTTTATCGGTCGAACCTCTATGTCAAGGATTCAGTTAATCCCATATGATGTTCCCTTTGTTCTTTGGTATGTTACTTGCCCGAGATTCGATCGTCGGTATCTCCATACCTAGTTCAACCTCGTTACTGGCAAGTCTCTTTACTCGTTCCGTAATACAAGATCCCGTCACTAACACTTAGTCACATTGCTTGCAAGGCTTATTGTGATGTTGTATTACCGAGTGGGCCCTGAGATACCTCTCCATCACACGGAGTAACAAATCCCAGTCTTGATCCATGCCAACTCAACAGACACGTTCGGAGATACCTGTAGAGCACCTTTATAGTCACCCAGTTACATTGCGACGTTTGGTACACACAAGGCACTCTTCCGGTATTCGTGAGTTACATGATCTCATGGTCATAGGAACATATACTTGACATGCATAAAATAGTAGCAATAAACTGTCACGATCATATGCTACGTTTGTAGGTTGGGTCTTGTCCATCACATCATTCTCCTAATGATGTGACCCCGTTATCAAATGACATCACATGTCAATGGCTTGGAAACCTTGACAATCTTTGACCAACGAGCTAGTTCACTAGAGGCATACTAGGGAGAAAGTGTTGTCTATTTACCCACACATGTAATGTGTTTCCAATCAATACAATTATAGCATGGATAATAAACGATTATCATGAACAATGAAATATAATAATAAACACTTTATTTATTGCCTCTAGGGCATATTTCTAACAATGTCCACTAGTTGGCATGGTAGTTTTCATACCTTTGCACTCTTGCATGTTGAATTTCTTGATCAAGTCCTTGGTATACTTAGTTTGAGAGATGAAAGTTCCTTCTCTTGATTGCTTGATTGGCAATCCAAGAAAGAATTTCAGCTCACACATCATAGACATCTCATACTTCTTGGACATCAACCTTCCAAATCTTTCACTAAATTGAGGGTTAGTGGAACCAAAGATAATATCATCCACATAGATTTGGCACACAAATAATTCACCATTAACTCTCTTAGTGAACAAGGTTGCATCAATTTTACCTATTTGAAAACCCTTTTCAATGAGAAACTTCGTTAAGCATTTGTACCAAGCACGAGGGGCTTGCTTAAGACCATAAAGGGCTTTACGAAGCTTGTAAACATGATTAGGTTTCTTAGGATTCAAAAAACCTGGTGGTTGCTTAACATAAACTTCTTCTTCAATTTCACCATTTAAAAAGGCACTTTTAATGTCCATTTGATAAAGTGTGATATCATGGTTATTAGCATAGGCAAGAAGAAATCGAATAGCTTCTAGTCTAGCAACGGGGGCATAAGTCTCACCGTAGTCCATACCTTCGACTTGAGACTATCCTTGGGCTACGAGACGTGCCTTGTTGTGTATGACTTGACCGTCTTTGTCTTGCTTGTTTCGAAACACCCATTTGGTTCCGATGATGTTGTGCTCATCCTCGGCTTCTCCACGAGTGTCCACACTTCGTTCCTTTCGAAGTTGTGAAGCTCTTCATGCATAGCGTTCACCCAATCCGCATCTTCAAGAGCTTGTTCTACCTTCAAAGGCTCAATGCTAGATATGAATGAATAATGCTCACAAAAGTTAGCTACACGAGTTTTAGAGTGGGTTATTCTCCCGGTTTGGATATCTCCAAAGATTTGGTTTAGGGGATGGTTCTTGGTCACTTGTGCTCGAACTCGGGTTAGCTTCCGATTGTTGGATGGTGGAGCTTCTTCTTCATCACCATTTCTTTCGTCTTCTTTGTTGTTGAAGGTGTCGTTCCCTTGAGGTGGTGGTGAAGGAGGTTGTGGTGGATCTTCATGATGTACTTCCTCCTCCCCTTCATCTTGTCGTGTACCGCTTGTGGATGCCTCCATGTCATGTTGTGGTTCACATTGTCGTGAAGTAGGGGCTTCCACTTGAGTTGATGAAGTACTTTCCTTCACCTCCATGGGACGAATCTTGACGATGGGTAAATCTAGGATAGATTCCGAAGGGTCCTTATCACCTACATCATTTGGCAATTGTTCGACTTGCGAACCATTAGATTCATTAAACTTCACATCTACCATCTCTTCAACTTTTCGAATGAAGTTGTTGTAGACACGGTAAGTGTGAGAGTTCGATCCATAACCACGTAGGAATCCTTCATGAGATTTAGGAGCAAATTTAGTATGACGATGCTTGTCAAGAATGTAGCACTTGGAGCCGAATACCCGAAAGTATCCAACTTGGGGTTTGTTACCAGTGAGTAGCTCGTATGCCGTTTTACCGAGAAGCTTGTGCAAGTAAAGTCGGTTTGTGGCATGACATGCTGTTTCCACGGCTTCTGCCCAAAAGTGTCTTGGCGTCTTGTATTCGTCAAGCATCGTTCTGGCCATCTCAATAAGCGTCCGGTTCTTCCTCTCAACAACTCCATTTTGTTGAGGCGTGTACATAGCCGAGAACTCATGTGAGACACCTTCTTCGTCAAGAAAGGTATCCACATGGGTGTTGTTGAACTCCGATCCATTATCGCTTCAAACCTTCTTGATCTTCACTTCAAACTGATTTTGCACTTTACGAACGAAGTTCTTGAAGATCTTTTGAACCTGCGACTTATCATCAATGAAAAATAACCATGTAAATCTAGAAAAGTCATCAACTATAACTAGACCATAGGAATTTCCACCGAGACTCTTGTAAGCATTGGGACCGAAAAGATCCATGTGAAGTAACTCAAGTGGTCTCTTAGTAGTCATGATATTCTTAACGGGATGACTTCCACCTACTTGTTTTCCTGCTTGACAAGCGCTACAAAGTCTATCTTTGTCAAAGATAACATCTTTAACACCAAGAATATGATCACCTTTGATTAGCTTATATAGATTGCGCATGCCTACATGTCCAAGTCTTCTATGCCAAAGCCAACCTTTAGAAGATTTAGAAATTAAACAAGTGCGAGGCTTGGATCTCTTAGTGAAATCAACAATGTATAGATCACCTCTACGGAAACCGGTAAAGACCATTTTATGATTATCTTGACGAAACACTTGGCAATCTACTTTTGTGAATAACACATTGAAACCGAAATCGACAAGTCTAGATACAGAAAGAAGATTGTAGCCAAGGGATTCAACAAGCATAACATTTTGAATAGAGCTATCATGGGATATGGCCACCTTACCAAGGCCAAGTACCTTACCCTTAGAGTTGTCTCCAAAGATCACGTACCTTCGAGGACCTTGATTAGGCGTGATCTCTTGAAACATGTCTTTATCACCAGTCATATGATCCGTACATCCAGTGTCGAGAATCCACTCTTTCCTTCAGACATATAATCCTTGAAGTTTGCCATGAGACTTAGATTATTCATGATCTTCTCATACTCGATGTCGAACAACTCATCTTTCACCAAGATAGTCATGTTCCACATTGTCAACATCAAGTGGGAAATGCTCATCATAAAGAACAAGAGATTTGTTAGATTTGTGATCATGACAATTTTCAAGTTTATGAATGCGAACGGCTTCAAAGAAAATGTTGTTGATAGTGATCACATCTCCTTTAGCACGCATGAGATCACGAAGCTCAAATAGGCATTTATCCAAGTTTGGATCACTAGGCTTCATTTTGTGGAAAGCAACAGTTTTGTGAAGAATTTCATCAAGATTTCCTAGAGAAAGATTTGGATATCGTTTCTCCAAATCAGTCCACTAGGTATAGGCACATGCAAAGTTCTTGAATTGAGAAAGCACGAATGTTGATAAACCTCTAACAATGAGATTGGCAGTCCTTAGGTTACCAAGCATGTTAATTTCCTCTTCGTGTGTGGGATACAATTCGTCAATGGGAGGCTCATAGGGGCGCATAACATATTTGCTCAATTGAAATTGATTAAACAGTTCAAGCATCAAAGATTTCCATTGACCATAATATTCTCCATCAAGAATAGGCACTCTACAACTCAAACTCCCTATACTAGACACATCCATCTTCCTCCTCGGTGATTAAACTGAAGCAATGGAGACCAAAGCTCTGATACCAAATGAGATCTATATGGTTGGAGTGGAAGATCTTGACCTCAACACAAGGATAGGTGGTTCTTTCTCAGAAAACTGATAGGATAGGTATGGAATGGTTTTGAGTGCTTCTCTTTCGAGTAGGTGGTGGTGAAGGGGTATATATAGGCATCCCCAAAAAATCCAATCATTACATACAAAATGATCAACTCGGTGACACCGACGTGTTAATGTCGGTGGTACCAAAGTGACGAAAAGGAGGCAAATTTTGAATCTCGGAGGGACCGATATACGAATCTCGGTTGCACCAACAAGGTGACCAACGGTCAAAATGCCCAATCTCGGTGACGCCAATTTAACATTCTCGGATGGACCAAAAATGTAAACTTGCGTAACAGAAACTTGGCAGCCAAACTTGGTGGCACCGAAAGCAGTGTCGGCTGCACCGAAGGGTTAGGGTTTGGCTGAGTCTGTCTAGGGTTTAGAATCGGTGGCACCGGGATGGGAATGTTGGTTGCACCGATTTGAGTGTTTGGCTTAGAACAGACTTTGGTGGGAGAGTTTGTGGGTGTCTTTGGTGAGTATCACTTGTGCACGTATGAGCTTTTTGTTCACCAACAAAACTTTACCCACTTTTAATAGTATTGGCTTTCCTATGGACTCAAGGTGATTTCTCACAAATATAAAATGTACAGTCCTCTTGCTTGAAGCTTTGCCAATCCATTTCCTTGCATCTTGGGGTATTTCCATAATCTCTTTGCCAACCCAACTCTCCATGGACTATTATCTTAAATGCACTAGATAAAAGTATTAGTCCAAGAGACAATGTATGTTGTCATGAATTATCAAAACCACCAAGGGAGCATGTTGTGCTTTTATACATGAGTTTTGGCAGCGCGACTAGATGGTGACGATGGTGGTGAAGAAACATCTTCGCAGGGCTTCACCAAGGACAACAGATACTATGACGGAGGATAATTTAGAGGGGCAGGGTTGTCGGCACACGGCTTGGGGAAATCTTGATGTGATCCAGGTGCTAGCTCTACCCCTCTATTTATATGTTGAGCCCTGGGGTCGAAACTTGGAGAAAGAGCCTCCTCAAAGTTGGTTTGGCATGCAAGGCAAGAGTCCTCCTCGGACTCCAGGACCAGACGCCAGGGTCCTCAGCGTCTGGCCCAGACGCTAGGGTCCCTAGCGTCTTGCCCCTTGCCTCCACAAAACTCCTTTTTGCACCTTCCTAAAGCCTCATGGGATTTACCCCTTGGCCCAAATAAAGTGTTCTTGTACCCGAATATTTTAGGAAACATCCGAAACCCCTTTCGGTGAATTCCAAAACCCTTCTGGAGACCAAACACTATTATCCCATATACCAATCTTTACCTTCGGACTATTCCGGAGCTCCGCGTCATGTCTGGGATCTCATGCGGGACTCCGAACAACTTTCGGTCACCAACATAATAACTCAACTATGCATCTATCATCACCAAGCATTAAGTGTGTAGACCCTACGGGTTCGAGAACTATGCAGACATGACCGAGACACCTCTACAGTCAATAACCAAGCAGGACCTGGATGCCCATATTGGTTCCTACATATTCTACGAAGATATTTGTCGATTGAACCTCTATGTCAAGGATTCAGTTAATCGCGTACGCAATTCCCTTTCTTCATCGGTATGTTACTTGCCCGAGATTCGATCGTCGGTATCTCCATACCTAGTTCAATCTCGTTACCGACAAGTCTCTTTACTCATTCCGTAATACAAGATATTGTGGCTAACTCTTTAGTCACTTTGCTTGCAAGGCTTATTGTGATGTTTGATTACCGAATGGGCCCTGAGATACCTCTCCGTCACACGGAGTAACAAATCCCGGTCTTGATCCATGCCAACTCAACAGAAACCCTCGGAGATACCTGTAGAGCACCTTTATAGTCATCCAGTTACGTTGTGACGTTTGATACACACAAGGTACTCCTCTGGTGTTAGTGAGTTGCATGATCTCATGGCCATAGGAACAAAAACTTGACATGCAGAAAACAATAGCAATAAACCTGACACGATCATATGCTATGTTTATAGTTTGGGTCTTGTCCATCACATCATTCTCCTAATGATGTGATCCCATTATCAAATGACAACACATGTCTATGGCTAGGAAACCTTAACCATCTTTCATCAACAAGCTAGTTTAGTAGAGGCTTACTAGGGACACTTTGTTGTCTATGTATCCACACATATATCTGAGTTTCCAATCAATACAATTATAACATGGATAATAAACGATTATCATGAACAAGGAAATATGATAATAACTAATTTATTGTTGCCTCTAGGGCATATTTCCAACTGTCTCACACTTGCACTAGAGTCAATAATCTAGTTCACATTACCATGTGATTTACACCCAATGAGTTCTGGGGTTTGATCATGCTTTTCTTGTGAGAGAGGTTTTAGTCAACGGGTCTGCAACATTCAAATCCGTGTGTACTTTGAAAATCTCTATGTCATATTGTAGATGCTGCTACCACGCTCCACTTGGAGCTACTCCAAATGACTGCGCCACTATACGTACCCGGACTGCTACTCAGAGTCATCCAGATTAGTGTCAAAGCTTGCATTGACGTAACCCTTTATGACGAACTCTTTATCACCTTCATAATCGAGAAACATTTCCTTAGTCCTCTAGTTATTAAGGATAATTTTGAACATTGTCCAGTGATCCACTCTTGGACCACTCTTGTGCCCCTTGACAGACTCATGGCAAGGCACCCACCAGGTGCGGTACACAGCATGGCATACTATATAGAGCCTATGGATAAGGCATATGGGACGACCTTCATACTTTCCCTTTATTCTATCGTGGTCGAGCTTTGAGTCTCACTCAACTCCATACCTTACAAATCAGGCAAGAACTCTTTCTTTGACTGATCCATTTTGAACTCTTTCAAAATCTTGTCAAGATATGTACTCATTGAAAGTCTTGTCAGACGTCTTGATCTATCTCTATAGATCATGATGCCCAATATTTAAGTAGCTTCATTCTAGGTCTTCCTTTCAAACAACCCTTTATGCTTTCCAGAAATTCTACATCATTTTCGATCAACAATATGTCATCCACATATACTTAACAGAAATTCTATAGTGCTCCCACTCACTTTCTTGTAAACACAAGTTTTTCATAAACTTTGTATAAACCCAAAAACTTTGATCACCTCATCAAAGTGTATATTCCAACTCTAAGATGCTTGCTCTAGCCCATAGAAGAATCACTGGATCTTGCATACCTTTGAGCATCCTTAGGACCGACAAAACCTTCTGGTTGTATCACATACAACCTTTCCTTAAGGAAACCGTTAAGGAAACGATGTTTTGACATCCATATGCCAGATTTCATAATTGAAAAATGCAGCAACTGCTAACATAATTCCAACAGACTTTAGCATCGCTATGGGTGAGAAAGTCTCATCATAGTCAACTCCTTGAACTTGTCGGAAACTTCTTTGCGACAAGTCAAGCTTTATAAATGGTGACATTTACCATGAGCGTATGTCTTCTTCTTAAAGGTCCATTTGTACTCAACAGCCTGCCGTTCAACAGGCAAGTCTATCAAAGTCCATACTTGGTTCTCATACATGGATCCTTCCTCTGATTTCATGGCTCCTAGCCATTTGTTGGAACCCAGGCCCACCATCGCTTCTTCATTGCTCGTAGGTTAACTGTTGTCTAACAACATGACCTCCAAGACAAGATTGACGTACCACTCAGGGGCGATACGAGTCCTTGTCGACCTGCGAGGTTTGGTAGTAACTTGATCTGAAGCTTCATGATCATCATCATTTGCTTCCTCTTCACTTGGTGTAGGCGTCGCAAAAACATCTTTCTGCATCGTGCTGCTATCCAACTGAAGTGACGGTTCAACAACCTCATCAAGTTCTACTTTCCTCCCACTCAATTCTTTCGAGAGAAACTCTTTCTCGAGAAAGGACCCGTTTTTAGCAACAAACACTTTGCCCTCGGATCTGAGATAGAAGGTATACCCAACTGTTTCCTTAGGGTATCCTATGAAGATGCACCTTTCCACTTTGGGTTCGAGCTTATCAGACATAAGCGTCGCATTCCCAAACTCTGAGAAATGACAGTTTAGGTTTCTGCCAAACCATAATTCATATGGTGTCATCTCAACGGATTTAGATGGTGCCCTATTTAAAGTGAATGTAGTTGTCTCTAATACATAACCCCAAAATGATAGCGGCAAAACGATAAGAGACATCATAGTACGCACCATATCCAGTAGAGCACGACTACGATGTTCGGACACACCATCACACTATGGTGTTCCAGGTGGCGTGAGTTGTGAAGCAACTTCCATATTGTCTTAAGTTGTATACCAAACTCGTAACTCAGATATTCACCTCCACGATCATATCGTAGACATTTTATCTTCTTGTCACGATGATCACAAACTTCATTCTGGTTTTTCTTGAACTTTTCAAACGTTTGAGACTTGTGTCTCATTAAGCAAATATACCCATATCTACTCAAATCATCAGTGAAGGTAAGAAAATAACGGTATCCCCCGCACGCTACAACACTCATTGGACCGGATACATCAACATGTATCATTTCCAATAAGTCACTTGCCCGCTCCATCATACAGGAAAACGGGGTCTTAGTCATCTTGCCCATGAGGCATGGTCTACATGTCTCAACCGATTCGAAATCGAGTGAGTCCAAATATCCATCAGCATGGATTTTTCTTCATGCGCTTTACACCGATATGACATTTAGCGGCAGTGCCACAAGTATGTGGTACTATCATTATTAACTTTGCATCCTTTTGGCATCAATATTATGAACATGTGTATCACTACGATCAAGATTCAATAAACCATTCACATTGGGTGCATGACCATAGAAGGTTTTATTCATGTAAACAAAATAACTATTATTCTCTGACTTAAATGAATAACCGTATTGCAATAAACACGATCTAATCATGTTCATGCTCAACGCAAACACCAAATAATATTTGTTTAGCTTCAACACTAATCCCGAAGGTAGAGGGAGTGTGCGATGGTGATCATATCAACCTTGGAAACACTTCCAACACACATCATCACCTCACCCTTAGCTAGTCTCTGTTTATTCCGTAGCTTTTTACTTCGAGTTACTAAGATTTTAGCAATCGAACCGCTATCTAATACCTAGGTGCTACTAGGAGTACTAGAAAGGTACACATTAATAATATGTATATCAAATATACTTCTATTGACGTTGCCAACCTATCTACCAAGTATTTCGGGAGTTCATTGACCGTTTTTGCTTCATTGACCGTTTCCTCATATAGAAGCACTTAGTCTCGGGTTTGGGTTCAACCTTGGATTTCTTCACTAGAGCGGCGACTGGCTTGCCATTCATGAAGTTTCCCTTCTTGCCCTTGCCATTCTCAAACCTAGTGGTCCTCATATTCTTGATCCGGCAAGAGGGGCAAAGTAGTAGATGAGCTTCGGCAGCACGACGACGTGGTGACGGTGGTGGTGAAGAAGAATCTCCGCAGGGCTTCGCCAAGCACAACGAAAACTATGACGAAGGATAATCTAGAGGGGCGGGGTTGCCAGCACACGGCTTGGGGAAATCTTGATGTGTTTCGGGTGCTAGCCCTGCCCCTCTATTTATATGTTGAGACCTGGGGTCGAAACTTGTAGAAAGAGCCTTCTCAAAGTCGGTTTGGCACGCAAGGCAAGAGTCCTCATCGGACTCCAAGACCAGACGCCAGGGTCCCTGGCGTCTGGCCCCTTGCCTCCGCAAAACTCCTTTTTGCACCTTTCTAAAGCCTCGTGGGCTTTACCCCTTGGCCCAAATAAAGTGTTCTTGTACCCAAACATTTCAGGAAACATCCAAAACCCCTTGCGGTGAATTCCGGAACCCTTACGGAGACCAAACACAATTATCCCATATATCAATCTTTACCTCCGGACTATTCCGAAGCTCCTCGTCATGTCCGAGATCTCATCCGGGACACTGAACAATTTTCGGTCACCAACATAATAACTCAACTATACTTATATTGTCACCAAGCGTTAAGTGTGTAGACCCTGCGGGTTCGAGAACTATGCAGACATGACCGAGACACCTCTACGGTCAATAACCAATAGCGGGACCTGGATGCCCATATTGGTTCCTACATATTCTACGAAGATCTTTATCGGTTGAACCTCTGTGTCAAGGATTCAGTTAATCGCGTATGCAGTTCCCTTTGTTCGTTGGTATGTTACTTGCCCGAGATTCGATCGTCGGTATCTCCATACCTAGTTCAATATCGTTACTGGCAAGTCTCTTTACTCGTTCCGTAATACAAGATATTGTGGATAACTCTTTAGTCACTTTGCTTGCAAGGCTTATTGTGATGTTGCATTACCGAATGGGCCCTGAGATACCTCTCCATCACACGGAGTAATAAATTCCGGTAGTGATCCATGCCAACTCAACAGACATCCTCGAAAATACCTGTAGAGCACCTTTATAGTCACCCAGTTATGTTGCGACGTTTGATACACACAAGGTACTCCTATGGTGTCAGTGAGTTGCATGATCTCATGGTCATAGGAACAAATACTTGACATGCAGAAAACAATAGCAATAAACCTGACATGATCATATGCTACATTTATAGTTTGGGTCTTGTCCATCACATCATTCTCCTAATGATGTGATCCCGTTATCAAATGACAACACATGTCTATGGCTAGGAAACCTTAACCATCTTTGATCAACGAGCTAGTTTAGTAGAGCCTACTAGGGACACTTTGTTGTCTATGTATCCACACATGTATCTGAGTTTCCAATCAATACAATTATAGCATGGATAATAAACATTACCATGAACAAGGAAATATGATAATAATCAATTTATTATTGCCTCTAGGGCATATTTCAAACAGGGAGCCCTAGGTATTTCTTCTTTAAAGTAGAATTTTGGACACCAAGAACATCCTTCACGTCTTCCAACCTAGTTATAGGGCATTCAGAATAGAAAAGGAGGGAGCATTTCTCATGGTTAACCATTTGGCCTATGCTCCTAACGAACTCCTGAATCGCCCTTTTTACCACTTAAGCCCGATGTCCATTTGCTTCGAAAAATAGAGTAATATCATCACAAAAAACAAGTGAGATGTCCCCGGTGCAGAATGAGCAATCTTAGCTCTCTGAGTTCACCCTTATTTACCACATTCTTTAGTAATCTGGAAAGACCGAAAGACCATCATCGACAAAGAGGGACATGTATGGAGTAAGAGGATCACCCTGGCATAAACCTGTGGAAGTGGAGAACTTCTCGGAAAGTTTGCCATTCACTCTTATAGCTTAACGGACAGAAGTGACACACGCCATGACCCAACTCACCCACCTGGGGTTGAAACCCAACTTAGTGAGCATACCCTTTAAATACTTCCAATCCACACGGTCATAAGCTTTTGAAAGATCCATGTTGAATGCGTAAAATGAGTCACTTGAGTTTCTCCTTCTCTGGATGGCGTGGAAGGATTCAAACACGATAAGAATGTTATTACTAATGAGCCTTCTCGAGATGAAAGCGATCTGTTCAGTGCCAATAAGATCGTCCAAAAGCGGTCTCAAGCGGTTCACAATGCACTTCCCTAAAGAATTGCTTAACAGCCCCAACCACCTCTTCCTTTAGAACATCCCAGTTTCGCTGGTAAAAACACATGGGAAACCGTGTGGCCCCGGAGATTTTAGCGGGCCGATCTAAAAAAGGGCTTCGCTGATCTCTTTTACCGTAAACTCTTCCATTAATTTATCATTCATCTCATTTGTAACCAAAGTCTCAATATGATTTAGCAGACCCACTCGGTTGACATTTGAGTCTTCTGTGCACAGATCAAGGATAAACACCTTTGCAATCTCTTTGATTTCTTCTTTATTGTTCAAGAACTGACCATTAGCCTTCCGAAGTTTTTTGATCTTGTTCTTTCTGGCACGCCACAAGGCCCTTTGATGATTTTTTTTGGGTGTTTTGGTCACCCTCGTGAAGCCAAGTAACTTTGCTCCTCTAAAGGTAAAGAAGCTCATCCTGTGACAACAATTCATCCATTTTTGCTGATATGATCTTTATTTCCTGCCCATTTGTGTTAAAGTTCTTCATCAGATCTGCCAGTTTGCCTCTACATTTGGCTATTTCTTTTATAATAAAACCAACAATTTGGTTGCTCCAGGATTTAAGAACTTCCATGATGCAATCCACCTTATCAGTTAGGTGCTTGAGGTCCCGGACAGGGGCATGATGGTTCGAGGCATTCCCAATTATCTCAGCCAAGGCCTCTTCTGTCTCCCACATCACTTCATGACGACCTTTTTTCCTTTTTCTTCTCCTAATTTGCAACTTCTCCAGGCAGAGTAAAAAAGGACAGTCGTCAGATCTCGGAGACACAAGATGTTTTACACCCGCATCAGAAAAAGTGTCCAAGCGACGCTCTATCCAACCACACTCGAACATTTTTATCACCCGACTGATTGTTATTATATGTCCAGCCCACTCCTTTAAATCCAAGGTGTTTTTTTTGGAAAAGAAGGATGGTCCCTAACCTCTGCATCATGATGATGCATGCGGTCATTTTATTAAAATAGAAAACCCAAGGTCATGCAAATTGCATTCAAACAAAAACATCCCTAAAAGCTTTCATCTGGGTCCACTCCTTTTTTTTCTAGAAATATGTTCGCTTTGCCATATGACCTTGTTAAAATCGCCGATCATGAGCCAAGGCTCATCGTGAACAAAAGTTCCCACATACAGTCCCGGTCCTGGGACCTAGGCTCATCGTGAACAAAAGTTCCTCTCCATTTTATTTCACCAAAAACGTCAACTTCTACATCGATATGATGGATTGTGTAGTTTATTAACTCGACATCTACGGAACCACCCCTTTTCTTTTGCCTATCCATCTTGGTGCCAGCTTCTCGCCCCTTCCCTCAGCCCTGATTCTACATGGTGTCTGCATCAGAGCGATGAGGGCAAACGGCAGGTTGCTGCTGCGTCGCGCAATGAATGTTTCCTCCTCCGAGGACAATCTCCCTCCCCCCTTCCACCATCACTACCTGCAACAGGAAGCAAAAGTCCATCACATGGATGAACTCATGATACAAAAAGAGAGGTGCACGGAGGAGTATTCATGCTATATATATAGAGAGAGAGACATAAGAAAAATCTCCGTCGAGTAAGATACAGATGGACCTATGCATAATATCCGCATGTTAACAAGACTCGGCCAATGTCAGCAATTTGAGTAGATTTCCACTAGATAAACTTTGCAGTGCTACTGACTATCCACATTCGGCCAAAGAAATCTTAAACACCCATTACTGATAGTGTAAGTACAAGGCTCCACACGAATAGGAGGTTGCTACAAGAAAAATCACCGGCGCCGATTAGTGTGGCTGGAGATATTACCTCGTGTTTGGGAAACGCTCTCTCCAAAACTTTGCGTGCTTCTTCATCCCACTTGTCACCAAAGGCTGGTGCTACAACCCCACCATTTGCGATGTAGAAGTTCACATACGACCCAGCTAACCTCTGCTGCCCTAATGCCACCTGCAAGCTCATCAGTGAGATATCGAGAGCTCCTAAGGAGTACTCGCTGAAAATATCTGTTTTGTCCAGCAAATACCGGCAAAGCCGAAATTCATGCAAATTTGCTTAAGTAGTTGTAGGTGAACTAGGGTAAGACTGCAAAGCAAAACTGAATATATATATATTTACTCCCACTTTTGTTTCGTATGCTATAGGTAGTATCTATCATTCTGAAGTGTATGTACACGTAGTATGTAGTATATAAGAATATTTAGGTAGTATATATACAAAAAATTTGTTAATATGTCTCATATTTTGAGCATATACTTTCTTACATACAAATATGTACGTATTTTATAAATATAATAAAAATATGAGTCAACTTGCAATTTTTTTCATAGAATTCACTTTGGAGTATCTTAGATATAGTATATGAACATACTAAAAATAATAAAGTAGTATATATACTACCACATGATAGTATATGAGACATGGGAGTAACTACACCCGGTCGTAGGATGTATTACCCTTACCAAGCCTAGACATGGTTGTGCTTCTTCTTCAGTCATGTATAGTGGCCCAGGGACATGAATCTTGATAATATCTAACTTCCGGCCCTTGGCATCACTGCTATTGGACAGAACGTCGAATGCGGCAGCTGAATGTTCGTACTGAGGATCAGATTTGTCGTCGATCCATGATAAGAGAACAGTGGATGGTCCAGCAAAGCAGCATATGTTGTCAACATGCCCATTGATCATTTCATCCCCTGCAGAGTCAGAGGCTCAGTGGCAAATGGGTAGCAGTGTAAGCACCAAACAATGATACTCCCTCTGTAACGAAATATAAGACGTTTTTTTGGTGTAGTTGGCTACAAAAAAACGTCCTACATTTTGCCAGAGGGATTGATTTAAGTAAATGGTAAGGAAGAAAAAAATCACTTTATACACTACGAATATGGGGTGTTTTTAACTTTTAATAACATACCGTAAAGCCCTTTGGGTAGCCATATGACCTTCGACACACCAAGATGAGTCTTCAGCTGGTTCTCTATCTCATCCTTACTCATATGGGGATTTCTGTTCCCATGGCATAAACACTCCTCAGTGGTGATACAAGTTCCTGTGTAGAGGGGGAGGTGCATTTGATTTATGCAATAGGAAGCAAATATTACAGCGCTCTACAAAATCTAAATCTGAGAATCATAAGGATAAAAATTTCAAATATAAGAGAGCTGTACTAAACCCAAATCTGAGAATAGCACTTCTGCAACAAATAAAGTGGGGGAAATAGAATGGCCAGCACTTCTGATCTTTCAGAGAGCAGAAAGTGTTTTTCCAAACATAGAAGAAGTTAAGTGGGTTGATCATCTCCATGCTACCTTCTCCGTCGACATGAATGCTTCCACCTTCAAGAACAAAATTGGTTTCAAACCTAGGGATCCTCTCCAATTCCAGAACCTACAAATAAAAAAAATAGTAAGCACTACCTGGAATTCAAATGATTAAACAAGACGGACTAGAGTGATAAGTTGCCAAAAAATATTAAATGCATGTGATTTGGGATTTAGTAATTTTTTTACCTTCCTGGCAACAAGGTTGTCTTCAGTCATATGTTCTTCATGTCCTGTGGATCCAAACAAGTGTTTGTTGAATTCAATACATGTTACTCATTAGCTGCCCAGAGCTCCAGAATTAGGGTACAGTAACATGTAAATTGAAGCTCTATGTGAAAAACTTTAGCATTTGAATGCACCAGAAGCATGTGCCAACTATGTTCTCACATTGAAAGAACATTGTGTGGTAGTAGAAAAAAAATGCACAGTATCCAAAAGTAAGACTATAAGCCACATATTGCAACTTCACGAGTACATTTTTAAGAACTATGCAAGTATAATGATAAGAAAAAAGTACAGTAGTTCAAAACAATGACAGGATATACCTTTTCTCCTATTGAGCTGATGATCTTCTGGCCCAAGTAAATCCTTATAACCTTGACAAGAGCTCAAATTAGATGTTGGTACACATTTCTTGTTATCACAGACTGTAGAGATGGAGGTAGCAGTACCTCCATATGCATTGTACTGCCAATCCACCCCTGCAATTTCTCTCCTCGATTTCGTGTCGCCTTCACGCACAACAAACTGATGATACAAAAATAGTGGGTCAACAAAGCCATTTCCAGTGAATACAGCGATTTCGTCCATATAAAACTGAGAGGAGAAATCTTACACTAGGGCCCAAATCGCGCAGCCAAACACTCCAGGCGCTCATCTCTACCACTCTAACACTGGAATTATGTTCCATTAAATCGGCTACCCTCGCGTACTCCACGTGTGCAAAAAAAAAAAAGAACCGGGTAAACCTCTAGGGTGAAACCAACAGAAACTGAAGCCGATGATATTTGTATCCTGAATCTCTGACGAATGATCCCCAAAAAAATTAAGAATCTCTGATGGATGAGTCTGCATACCTGGGCAGCGTTACAGCATACAGTGACTGGCTCAAACCTTGAGATTGCATCTACAACGTTTGCAAAGGCTTTTTGAGCAGGGGCAGCCGCATCTCTCCAAAATCCTTGAGCATCCTGGCGTATGGCAGTACAAATATGTGAGCCTCGAGTGCAAATCCTTGACTTGTTTACTAGAACTACCAACATTGTGTGACGTATGGTCCGCAATCCCCATAACAACAGTACATTTCCGAAATGTAAAGACCGCAAATCGGCAATTGAATGAAATTTTGTGAAATTCTCATCGTCTAGCTAGGGTTCCGTGTTGGCCTCCTTGTAAATGTTTACGGAAGTAAATAAAACATCTAAGAAAGAGCAACCAGGTCTCTCAAGACTCAAGAGCACCACAGTACTGACCGGCCACCCAATCCAGCACTGGTCGTGCGGCTCCCACTCAGCCGGCATCCGGAAGCCGAGCGCCGCCGGGGTCCCCTGAAGAACCTTCCTCTTCGGACCTGCCTTGGACGCCGCGACGGCGGCGGCGGCTTGGTAGCCTCGCCGGAGAAGCCGGAGCTGGGTGGGCATGGATACTCTGCTTTGCTTCCTGCGCGCAAATCGTTTTCCTTTTTCGTTTTTGAGAACAGCGCACACTTTTTTTAGGGGTTTTCACGCTCGCGCGTTGCAGACTTGAAGCTAGCGATTCATAAAAGCGAAGCGATGGGGAAGGTTTATCCCTGTCGATGCGGGGCCATGCATGTTCTATCCTATCCTATCATAATTTCTTTCTCCCGTGAATTCCAGCAGTGGGACCCAGCTCCTTTTACCATAATTTCTCTGCCCTCCCCCTCCAAATTCAACGGATGGGGCCGCCGTGAAAATGACGTATTGGCGTTAAAATGAGGTGCTAAGCACATTTACAAGTTTAACTATCAAAGCTCACAATGCATAAATGCTTAAATTATTGTAGCTAATCATACTCTATTTAATGATTTAGCTACTAAAGTTCTTCATGCATTGGTGGGCTTTCTTTCATTTAAGTATTTTGTTTAGGTTCACGCGTTTGACATTGTTTTTTCCTGGGTCATCACACCCACCTCTTTCGTCTTAAATATCATGCCACATCAAATTTTTTGCCTACGTGGCAGCCTTAGCACCTGTACAAGATGGAACATTGAGCGAGGCCTTATAGCTTAAAATGAAAACCACGCTCTATCGGAAACCGAGCATCTCAACGCACGAGATTGATCTGTAGAACGAATTATACAAAGGAATTAGTGAATCAATCACATGTGGTATTTTCTCTTTATAGAATTCAAGTCTCATGTTTGACATTGGTGCAAATATTTATGTCGACTTCGTCAATCTCAAGATGATGTGTTGGTTCAGTTTCTCAGATGTACTTATAGGAAAAGAATGTGTGTGCATGCGTTCATATGGATGAATGTATGGTCGTGTATGTTAACAAAAAAAATCTTCAAAACTTTTCTAATCTCCTTCACAATTGAGGGAGTGGTTCCATATGTTCCTGAGTTAATATCAGAGACGATCAAGAGGCAACCCGAGGCCACTTGAACGTTTTGTAGTAACATATCCTTGGACAAGGATAGGGCTTCTCTACACGCCAAAGTTTTCAGTATATTTGGATCTATTAAACCGTGAAAAACAAAGGTCGAAGACCCTGCATAAGCATCATGTTCATCGTGCCATACCGCGCTTACTGCATCAATCGGTGGGTTCCTACACACCGCACCATCCACATTAAACTTTGTACAACCACTTGGGGACGGGATCCAAGCCCTCGCACGAGCTTATGGTGGACGTGCATTTGATATCGCATGTGCTGGCATCACCACCTGAAGGTCATAAATGCACCTATTTATGAACATATGGATTGCCAAAGGACTTTGGTGCTCTCACGGATCAACTTTCTTCATGATGGGCCTGGAAGGCTTCAGGTACTCTTCTGACGACAGAGTTTCCACGAGCGCCAAGCTCACCATGTTCTTCGACCGCATGCTTGAAGCCTTGGAACAACTTCACTCCGACCGAACATCCTATCTGGCCAGCGAATCGCGCAAACTCTGCCAGGCCATTCTTCGCAAGGTGCTCGTCAAGGTGGCGCACAAGAACCCCGACATCAACCTCTCCAACGTCTTCGACCGCCTGCCGAGGGATGTAGACGTCAAAGCGCTTGAGGAACTTGTTGCGCCTATCGTCGACAGGATAAGCCAAGTCAAGCGGGTTGAAGGTGATCGCCGGGATTAGCTGCCTTACTTCTTGCCACCATCCATGCTAAGAACAGTTTATCTTATGTTAAAATCGCGGCAAGATTAATGTAATATAACTTGCTATGCTTTGAACAAATGCTATGCTATCCCCCTTGCTTAATTTCTTTAAGTATGGATTCACCTTATGCTTGATTGGAGGCCGGCGCGCACACCCTTGCCGCGAGCTCTAGGTACAGGACTTTAGCAGCCTGCTAGCGGGGCCACTACCGGCAAGAGACCCTACTGTTTTTAGTGCAGCCACCTAGACTGTTGAGCGGACTCGAAACAGAGTAAGGGCGCAACCAATCGCAACAAGGTTCCTTCGCATGCAGGTTTCCCATACAAGAGTCGAAACCATTCAAGGAGAATAACAAAACAAAAATATGTTTTAAAGTTTCTGCAACTTAGCTTTTCGTTGCCGTAATCCTTCCGGCAAGATGTTTTCCTTGAACGCCGCTCGTCGGTATCCATACCACCATCCCCCCGGCAAAGCTGCACGCGAGGTAACCTTTTGTCCTTTGATAAAAAGAAAGAAGAGAAAATAGGGATATGGAACCTTGGCGGTCCGTTAACTCTTGTCGGGAATAAGCGCAATACAGTATCTCGGACAAACATGTACATAAGTAGACATGAGAATCAACAAGATTTGTAGAAAACTTAGCCTTATTCAACTATGCATAGGGTCTGCGCCTGGCTTTTTACAAAGGATTACATGCTTCGGCGGCAAGACTTGTACAAAAGGTGGTTGCCGGGAGGCCCGACAACCGCACCTCATAGGTAGAACTTACGAAGATGTTCAATATTCTAGTAGTTGCTCACTCGGATGCCATCCTCGGTCTCCAGGCAGACTGCGCCAGGTCTGGTGACTCGCACTACCCGGTAAGGGCCTTCCAACTTTGGCGTCAACTTGTTGGAATTCTTGGCGGACTAAACTCACCGAAGAACAAGGTCGCCTTCCTCAAGACTTCGGGCATGAACCTTGCGGCTATGATAGCGGCGCAAAGCTTGCTGGTAGCGCGCAGCTCGCATAGCAGCCTGAAGATGATCTTCCTCAAGGAGCGTAGCGTCATCTTGCTGCAACTGCTCTTGCTCAAGCTCATCATAAGCAAGCACTCGAGGTGACCCGTATGTGAGTTCCGTGGGAAGAACTGCTTCCGCCCCATATACTAGGGAGAAGGATGTCTGGCTGGTAGCTCGATTAGGAGTCATCCTGATTGACCAAAGAATCACCGGTAACTCATCGATCCAGCGCCTTTCGCACTTGCGTAGCTTGTCGAAAGTTCTCGTCTTGAGGCCTCGCAACACTTCAGCATTAGCCCTTTCCGCCTGGCCGTTGCTCCTTGGGTGGGCAACAGAAGCAAAACAGACTTTGCTGCCAAGGTCTTGGACATACTGCATGAAGGTGTGGCTCGTGAACTGTGTGCCGTTGTCGGTGATGATCCTGTTTGGTACACCAAAGTGGAAAACTATTCATTTAAAGAACTTGATGGCTGATTGTGCTGTCACCTTTCTCACTGCTTCCACTTCTAGCCACTTTGTGAACTTGTCTATTGCGATGTACAAGTACTCAAAGCCCCCGGTAGCGCGAGGAAAAGGATCCAAGATGTCGATCCCCCAGACCGAAAATGGCCAGGAGAGAGGGATTGTGTGAAGAGCTTGAGTTGGTTGATGCATTTTCTTCGAATGAAACTGGCATGCTTCACACTTGGTTACTAGCACAGTTGCATCCTGGAGGGCACTGGGCAAAAAGAGACATTGCCGGAATGCCTTACCGGCAAGCGCTCTTGATCCTATGTGGGAGCCACATACGCCTCCATGTATCTCCGCCAATAGCTCCCATCCATCTTCTCTAGAAATGCACTTGAGTTTCACACCATTCGGCCTTTTTCTTTACAGGTCGTTGTCCACGAATTGGTACATATTAGACCGACGGGCTACTTTCTCTGCTTTTTCTTGTTCCTCAGGGAGTTCTCCTGTTTGAAGGAAATGGATGATGTGATGTGCCCATGCTGGAGCCGGGGGCTCGACAACAAGGACTAAAGGCATATCCTCTGTCGAGGAAGCATTTGTCTCAACGACAAGAGCTCAAGGCCTTGCCGGAGCCCGTTGCCCCCCCAGCAAGCTTGGCGGGAGCGTGTGCTTCCACGGCAAGAGCCCGAGGCCCTGCCAGAGCAGGATGCTCACCAGCAAGCATGGCGTCATTCCCGACAACTTGCTCGTCGACGGCTTTTGGGAGCTCTTCCGGGAAATACTTGCCAGAACTCAACTTTCTTATTTTCTCTTGCCCAATTGATGGGGTCACGGATGGTTGAGTCAGTCGAAGCACAAAGTTTCCTAGTTCCGCAGGAAACTTAAGGGCAACACACTTTGACATGCCATCGGCAACACTATTCTCTGCACGTGGAACGTGCTCCATTTGCAAATCGTCAAAATGTTCTTCCAACTTTCTCACTTCATCTACATAAGCTTCCATCAATGGACTCTGATAATCCTTATTCACCTGTTTGACGACAAGCTGAGAATCACCCCTGACAATAAGTTTCTTAATCCCAAGGTCTGCTGTGATCGTGAGACCGACAAGCAACCCTTCATATTCTGCAGTATTGTTCGTTGACCTCTCCCGCGGAAAATGCATCCAAATCACATATTTGAGGTGCTCTCTGGTGGGTGCGACAAGCAGCACTCCAGCACCGGCGCCTTGTAGCGAGAAAGCCCCATCAAAATACATGATCCACTCTTGATTTATTTCCTTGCCGGGGAGAGTTGACTCTGGAACTTCTTCATCTAGCGTCGGGGGCCATTCCGAAATTAACTCTGCCAAGGCTCTGCTTTGGATAGTTGAAGTATTTTCAAACTTGAGACCAAAGCTTGACAGTTCCAAATCCCACTCCGCAATCTTGCTGGTAGCATCTGGGTTCCAAAAAATTTGTTGCAATGGGAAGCGAGTGATAACGGTGATCTCATGTGCCTGGAAGTAATGGCACAGCTTCCTCGAGGCCATAAGGAGGCCGAAGCGCAACTTTTGCACACCAAAATATCTTGACCTAGCCCCCTGCAAAAGGGAGCTGACAAAATAGACTGGGTGCTACACCATCTTCTTCTTCTGAATTGTTTCATTCGACTACGCTGATCCTGCCTTGTCGGCACCAGACCCTGCCAGGGAATATCATGGCTTGTCTCTTGGCGGTCCTGCCGCTGCCGCTGCTTCTTCATCAACTTCTCTTTCAGCCACTAACATATCACTCACCACTTGATTTGTTGCCGCGAGATTAACAACAATGGCTCTTGTGGTTTTGGCGCGACTAGGACTGGCAGAGAGGAGAGGTACTTCTTCAAATCCTGCAGTGCTACCTCCCCTTCCGGAGTCCATTTCATTGGACCTGCCTTCTTCAAGATTTTGAAAAAGGGCAAGGCGCGCTCAGCAGATTTTGAAATGAACCTACTCAGAGCGGCAACACAGCCGGCAAGACAACGCACATCCTTGACACTTCTTGGTGCTTCAATTTGCTCAATTGCTTTGATCTTGTCGGGATTTGCTTCGATTCCACGTTGAGATACAAAGAACCCGAGAAGCTTGCCAGATGGGACGCCAAACACACACTTCTCAGTGTTGAGCTTCAAGTTGATCTTGCGCAGATTTGCAAATGTTTCTTCTAGGTCTGATATGAGCGTAGCCTTGTCCTTGGTTTTGACCACTATGTCATCCATATAAGCCTCCATATTTCTATGTAGCTGGGGCTCAAAACCAATCTGGACCGCTCTTGCAAATGTAGAACCAGCACTTGTCAACCCGAAAGGCATACACAAAAAGCAATACGTACCACATGGGGTGATAAATGCGGTCTTCTCTTCGTCTTCCTTGGCCATGAAAATCTGATGATAACCTGAATAGGCGTCAAGGAAAGACAACAAGTCACAGCCGGCAGTGGAGTCCACAACCTGGTTGATGCGCGACAAGGGAAAAGGATCTTTGGGGTAGGCTTTGTTGATATATGTGTAGTCAATACATAGCCTCCATTTCCCATTCGCCTTGCGCACTACAACTGGATTGGCCAACCTTGTTGGATGAAGTACTCCTCTAACCAAGCCAGCCGCTTCTAATTTCTTTATTTCTTCGGCAATAAACTGTTGCCGCTCCAAAGACTGCTTCCTGACCCTCTGCTTGACGGGCCGCGCGTGTGGATAGACGGCAAGGTGGTGCTCAATCACCTTCCTGGGAACACCGGGGATATCAGATGGTTGCCATGCAAACACATCGACATTCGTCCACAGGAAGGCGACGAGGGCACTTTCCTATTTGTCGTCAAGGGTGGAACTTATGGTGAAAGTTCCTCCCGTACCATCCTCCTTGGCGGGCACCTTCTTAGTCTCTGGTGGAGCTGTCTTGGACTTCTTGCTCTTGCCGGTGGAACTCTCTGGCACGTCCTCAACAGGAGCGTAGCACTCCGAGGAGGTGCGCTTGCCGGAGTCTGTGCGAGAGGTCTTGCCGGGCTTCTTCCTCCCGGGAGTTTCAGTGGCAGGAGAAAGTGCCTTGGCGGTAGATGCCGTAGCTGCCTCCGGTAGAGTTCATCGGCGCAGATAAGCGCGTTCTTGTTGTCGGACTTGATAGTGATGACGCTCATCGGCCCGGGCATCTTCAAGACATTGTAGGCGTAGTGCAACGCCACCATGAACTTGGCTAACACTGGACGACCAAGGATCCCATTGTATGTCAACAAAAATTTGGCGACGTCGAAAACCTTCTCTGTCCTGAAGTTCAGATCGCTACCAAATGTTACCGGAAGCATGATCTTTCCCTTGGGCTGGCTCCTTCCTAGATTGACCCCCTGAAACGAGCCCGTCTCCTCGAGATCTCCATCAGGAATTTGCAATCTCTTGATTACCTTGGGCGAGATCAAGTTCAAGCCGGCCCCACCGTCAACTAACATTTTTGTCACCTTGAGGTTGTGAATCGTTGGTGAGACCAACAACGGCACACACCCAACCGCAGTTACACGACCAGGGTGATCCTCAACGTCGAAAATGATAGGCATGTTGGACCATTTCAAAGGCTTCCGGGCGCCGACAGATGGCTGTTGGGGAACATTGCATGGGAAACAAAAAATTTCCTACGCTTCACAAAGATTAATCTAGGAGATGAGCATCTATGAGAGGAGAGATTGGATCTATGTACCCTTGTAGATCGCTAAGCAGAAGCGTTAAAGAGCGCGGTTGATGTAGTGGTATGTCTCCGCGATCCAAATCGCAAGCCGTCCCACGAACTCCCGATCAAGTGCCGAAAGGATGACACCTCCGTGTTCAGCACACGTGCAACTCTATGAAGGCCTCCGCCTTCTTGATCCAGCAATAGGGAGCGGAGAGGTAGATGGGTTCGCCGGCAGCACGACAGCGTGGCGGCGACGGTGGTGGAGCTGATTTGGCAGAGCTTCGTAAGCGGCGCCCAACCAATCTACCAGAGGAGAAGCAATCAGGGAGGGAGGAAGGGCTGCACCATGACTTAGGGTGCGGCTGCCCTCCTCCCTCTCTCATATATGTAGGGTCAAGGGGGAAGGGGCTGCGCCCTAGGGTTCCCACCCCTAGGGGCGGCGGCCAAGAGGAGGGGGCGGCAGCCAAGGGGTGGCTTGGCCCCCAAGGCAGGGTTGCCGGCCCCCTTAGGGTTTCCCCCTCCACCTTTTGGACGCATGGGCCTTTGTGGGAGGGGTGGCCAGCCAACCAGGGGATGGTGTGCCCTCTCTCACAGCCCATGTAGGCCTTTGGGGCTGGTGGCCCCTTCCGGTGGACCCCCGGGACCCTCCCGACACCCCCGCTACGTTACCGGTGACGCCCAAATTTTCTCGATAACCAACACGAAACTTCCTATAGTTGAATCTTCACCTCCGGACCATTCCGGAGCTCCCCGTCATGCCCGGGATCTCATCCGGGACTCTAAACAACCTTTGGTCACCAACACACATAACTCATCTATACCAAAACATCACCAAACCTTAAGTGTGCAGACCCTGCGGGTTCGAGAACCATGTAGACATGACCGAGACACCTCTACGGTCAATAACCAACAGCGGGACCTGGATGCCCATATTGGTTCCTACATGTTCTATGAACATATTTATCGGTCGAACCTCTATGTCAAGGATTTAGACAATCCGTATGGTGTTCCCTTTGTTCTTCAGCATGTTACTTGCCCGAGATTGGATCGTCGATATCTTTATACCTAGGTCAATCACTTCACCGGCAAGTCTCTTTACTCATTCCGTAATACAAGATACCGCGACTAACACTTAGTCACATTGCTTGCAAGGCTTATTGTGATGTTGTATTACCGAGTGGGCCCTGAGATACCTCTCCATCACACGGAGTAACAAATCCCAGTCTTGATCCATGCCAACCCGACAGACGCTCTCGGAGATACCTATAGAGCACCTTTATAGTCACCCATTTACGTTGTGACATTTGATACACACAAGGCACTCCTCTGATGTCAGTGAGTTGCATGATCTCATGGTCATAGGAACAGATACTTGACATGGAGAAAACAGTAGCAATAAACTGACACGATCATATGCTACGTTTATAGTTTGTGTCTTGTCCATCACATCATTCTCCTAATGATGTGATCCCATTATCAAATGGCACCTCATGTCCATGGCTAGGAAACCTTAACCATCTTTGATCAACGAGCTAGTCTATTAGAGGCATACTAGGGACATGGTGTTGTCTATGTATCCACACATGTATTTAGTTTCCAATCAACTCAATTATAGCATGGACAATAAACGATTATAATGAACAAGGAAATATAACAATAAACACTTTATTTATTGCCTCTAGGGCATATTTCCAACAGTCTCCCACTTGCACTAGAGTCAATAATCTAGTTCACATCACATTGTGATTTACATTGTAATGAATCGAACACCCACGCAGTTCTGTGTGTTGATCATGTTTAGCCCTTGGAAGAGGTTTAGTCAACGGGTCTGCAACATTCAGATTCGTGTGCACTTTGCAAATATTTATGTACTTCTCCTTGAAGTAATCGCAGATGGAATTGAAGTGTCGCTTTATCTGTCTGGTCCTCTTGTGAAACCTTGGTTCCTTGGCCAGAGCAGAGTTGTCACAGAACAGAGTCATCGGATTCAGTGCACTGGGCACTACTCCAATATGTGTCATGAACTACTTCATCCGGACACCTTCCTTCGCTGCCTCCGAGGCTGCGATGTACTCCGCTCTGCATGTAGAATTGGCTACCGCACTTTGCTTGGAACTGCACCAGCTTACCACTCCCCCGTCGAGAATAAATACGTATCCGGTTTGTGACTTGGTGTCATCTGGATCAGTCTCAAAGCTTGCATCGACATAACCCTTTATGACAAGCTCTTGATCACCTCCATAAACGAGAAACATTTCCTTGGTCCTTTTCAGGTACTTAAGGATATTCTTGACCGCCGTCTAGTGCTCCATTCCAGGATAACTTTGAAACCTTCCATCCATACTTATGGCAAGGCTGACATCTTGTCTTGTGCACAGTATCACATACATGATAGAGCCTATGGTTGAAGCATAGGGGACGACACTTATCTTTTCTCTATCTTCTATAGTCACTGGGCATTGAGTCGTACTCAACTTCACACCTTGTAACACAGGTAAGAACCCCTTCTTAGACTGATCCATTTTGAACTTCTTCAAAACTTTATCAAGGTATGTGCTTTGTGAAAGTGCTATCAAGTGTCTCGATCTATCTCTATAGATCTTAATGCCCAATATGAAAGCAACTTCTCCTAGGTCCTTCATTGAAAAACTCTTGTTGAAATATTGCTTCATGCTTTCCAACATTTCTATATTGTTTCCAATCAGCAATATGTCATCCACATATAATATTAGAAACGCTATAGAGCTCCCATTCACTTTCTTGTAAATACAAGCTTCTCCATAAACTTGTATAAACTCAAACGCTTTGATCACCTCATCAAAACGCTTATTCCAACTCCGAGATGCTTGCACCAGCCCATAAATGGATCGTTGGAGTTTGCAAACTTTGTCAGCATTCTCTGGATCGACAAAACCTTCTGGTTGCATCATATACAACTCTTCCTCAAGGAAACCGCTGAGGAACGTTGTTTTGACATCCATTTGCCAAATTTCATAGTCGAAATAAGCAGCTATTGCCAACATGATTCTGACAGACTTAAGCACCGCTACGGGTGAGAAGGTCTCATCGTAGTCAACTCCTTGAACTTGTGAAAAACCCTTTGCCACAAGTCGAGCTTTATAGACGGTGACATTACTGTCCACGTCTGTCTTGTTCTTAAAGATCCATTTGTTCTAAATGGCCTTTCGCCCTTCAGGTAATATTTCCAAAGTCCATACTTTCTTTTCATACATGGATCCCATCTCGGATTTCATGGCCTCTAACCATTTCTCAGAATCCGGGGCCATCACCGCTCCTCGATAGCTCATTGGTTCATTGTTGTCCAACAACATGACCTCCAAGATAGGGTTGCCGTACCACTCAGGAGTAGTACGCGGCCTTGTCGACCTACGAGGTTCAATAATAACTTGATCCGAAGCTTCATGATCATCATCATTAACTTCCTCTTCAACTATTGTAGGTTCCACAGAAACATCTTTCTACGCTGCACTACTTTTTGGTTGAAGTAAAGGTTCAATAACCTTATCAAGCTCTATTTTCCTCCCACTCAATTCTTTCGAGAGAAACTCTTTCTCAAGAAATGTTCCGTTCTTAGCGACAAACACTTTGCCTTCGGATCTGAGATAGAAGGTATACCCAACTGTCTCTTTTGGGTATCCTATGAAGACGCATTTCTCCGCTTTGGGTTTCAGCTTTTCAGGCTGAAGCTTTTTGACATAAGCATCACATCCCCAAACTTTAAGAAACGACAACTTTGGCTTCTTGCCAAACCAAAGTTCATATGGCGTCGTCTCAATGGATTTCGATGGTGGCCTATTTATAGGGAATGCAGCTGTCTCTAATGCATAACCCCAAAACGATAGTGGCAAATCGGCAAGAGACATCATAGAACGCACCATATCTAATAAGATTCGATTACGACGTTCGGACACACCATTACGCTGTGGTGTTCCAGGCGGTGTCAATTGTGAAACAATTCCACACTGTCTTAAGTGACTGCCAAACTCATAACTCAGATATTCTCCCCCTCGATCAGATAGTAGGAATTTAATCTTCTTGTTATGATGATTCTCAACTTCACTCTAAAATTGCCTGAACTTTTCAAACGTTTCAGACTTGTGTTTCATTAAGTAAATATACCCATACCTACTTAAGTCATTAGTGAAGGTGAGAAAATAACGATATCCACCATGCGCCTCAATGTTCATTGGACCGCACACATCAGTATGTATGATTTCCAACAAATCACTCGCCCGTTCCATTATTCCAGAGAACAGTGTTTTAGTCATCTTGCCCATGAGGCCTGGTTCACATGTGTCAAGTGATTCAAAATCAAGTGACTCCAAAAGTCCATCAACATGGAGCTTCTTCATGTGTTTTACACCAATATGACCTAAACGACAATGCCGTAAGAAAGTGGTACTATCACTATCAACTCTACATCTTTTGGCATCAATGTTATGAACATGTGTATCATCACTATCAAGATTGAATATGAATAAACCCCTAACATTGGGTGCATGACCATAAAAGATATTACTCATATAAATAGAACAACCATTATTCTCTGATTTAAATGAGTAACCGTCTCGCAATAAACAAGATCTAGATATAATGTTCGTGCTTAACACATGCACTAATAACAATTATTCAGGTTCATCACTAACCCCGCTGGTAATCGAAGAGAGAGCGTGCCGACGGCAATCACATCAACCTTGGAACCATTTACAATGCGCATCATCACTTCGTCCTTCGACAGCCTTCGTCTATCCCGTAGTTCATATTTTGAGTTGCAAATGTGAGCAACCGAACCGGTATCAAATACGCAGGCACTACAACAAGAGCTAGTAAGGTACACATCAATAACATGTATATCATATATACCTTGTTTGGTGTTGGTCGCCTTCTTGTCGGCCAGATACTTGGGGCAGTTCCGCTTCTAGTGACCAGTTCCCTTGCAATGAAAGCACTCAGTTTCTCGCTTGGGTCTAGCCTTTGTTTCTTCACGTGAGGAGCAACTACTTTGCCACCCTTCTTGGAGTTACCCTTCTTGCCCTTTCCATGCTTCTTGAAACTAGTGATTTATTGACCATCAACACTTGATGTTCTTTCTGGATTTCAGACTTAGCAACTTTCAGCATCGCAAACAGCTCGATGAATGACCTGTTCATCCCGTGCATGTTATAGTTCAACACGAAGCTCTTGTAGCTAGGTGGCAATGATTGAAGAACTCTGTCAGTGATCGCCTCCGGTGGAAGGGGCATTCCTAACTCTGCCAGATGGGTCGAATACCCAGACATTCTGAGTATATGTTCAGTGATAGACCCGTTCTCCTCCATCTTGCAAGCATAGAACTTATCGGAGGTATCATACCTCTCGAACCGAGCATTCTTCTTAAAGATAAAATCCAACTCTCGGAACATCTCATATGCTCCATGACATTCAAAACGTCTTTGAAGTCCCGGTTCTAAGCCATACAACATTGCACATTGCACTATTGAGTAATCTCCACAACGTGCCTCCCAAGCGTTCTTAACGTCTTCGGATGACACGGGAACAGGTGGGTCACCAACAGTGCATCAAGGACATAAGCCTTCTGGGAAGTGGTGAGGATAATCCTCAGATTACGAGCCCAATCAACAAAGTTACTTCCATCATCTTTCAACTTAGCTTTCTCTAGGAATGCATTAAAATTTAGGGGTGCTACTGCACGAGCCATTGATCTACAACATAAATAATCAAAGGTTACTAAGACTATTGTTCATGATAATGAGTTTAGTTAATGAAATTACTAAAGCGCCGACTCAAATTGACACCCCTCAGGTCATCTGAGTGACACATGATCCATATTCACCAACTCAAGTCTGATCATCACGTGAGTTAAGGTGGTTTCAATGGTGAACATCATCATGTTGATCATATCTACTATATGACTCATGCTCGACCTTTCGGTCTCTTGTGTTCTGAGGCCATGTCTGTACATGCTAGGCTCGTCAAGTTTAACCCAAGTGTTCTGCATGTGCAACACTGGCTTACACCCGTTGTATGCGAACGTAGAGTCTATCACACCCGATCATCACGTGGTGTCTCAACACAACGAACTTTCGCAACGGTGCACGTTCGGGGAGAACACAGTTCATCTTGAAATTTAAGTGAGGGATCACCTCATAATGCTACCGTCGTCCTAAGCAAAACAAGGTGCGTAAAAATATTAACATCACATGCAAATCATAAGTGACATGATATGGCCATGAACTTGTGCTTTTGATCTCCATCTCTAAAGCACCGGTATGATCTCCATCATCACTGGCATAACACCATGATCTCCATCATCATGATCTCCATCATTGTGTCGTCATCGGGGTTGTCGCGCCCACCATGCTCATACTACTATTGCTACCGCTTAGCGATAAAGTAAAGCATTACATAGCGCTTAAATATTGACACGCATGTCATACAATAATCAAAGACAACCCTATGGCTCCTGCCGGTTGCCATACTCACCGACATGCAAGTCATGATATTCTATACAAAAACATGATCATCTCATACATCACATATATCACATCATGTAATTGGCCATATCACATCACAACATACCCTGCAAAAACAAGTTAGACGTCCTCTAATTGTTGTTGCATGTTTTACGTGGCTGCTATGGGTATCTAGCAAGAATGATTCTTACCTACACAAAACCACAACGGTGATAAGAAGATTGATTTTCAACCTTCTACAAGGACCGCCTTAATCAAATCCGATCCAACTAAAGTGGGAGAGACACACACCCGCCATCCATCTTTATGCGACGAAGTCACATGTGAGTCAATGGAACATGGTCTCTCGTAAGCATATGAGTAAAGTCGGTCCGAGCCGCTTCATCCCACAATACCGCTGAACCAAGAAAAGACTAAGGAAGAAAGCAATCTGAATATCAACGCCAACAAACTCTTTGTGTTCTACTCAAGATCTCATCTACGCATAGTCCTAGCTCTGATACCACTGTTGGGGAACGTTGCATGGGAAACAAAAATTTTCCTACGCTTCACCAAGATCAATCTAGGAGATGTTGAGAGGAGAGATTGGATCTACGTATCCTTGTAGATCACTAAGCGGAAGCATTAAAGAACGCGGTTGATGTAGTGGTATGTCTCCGCGATCCAAATCACATGCCGTCCCACGAACTCCCGATCAAGATCCGAACGGATGACACCTCCGCGTTTAGCACCCGTGCAGCTCTATGAAGGTCTCCGCTTTCTTAATTCGGAAAGAGGGAGTGGACAGGTAGATGGGTTCGCCGACAGCACGATGACATGACGGCAGCGGTGGTGGAGCTGATCTGGTAGAGCTTCACTAAGCGGCGCCAAACCAATCTACTAGAGGAGAAGCAATCGGGGAGGGAGGAAGGGTTGTGCCGTGACTTAGGGTGCGACTGCCCTCCTCCCTCTCTCATATATATAGGGGAAAGGGGGAAGGGGCTGCACCCTAGGGTTCCCACCCCTAGGGGCGGCGACCAAGAGGAGGGGGCAGCGGCCAAGGGGTGGCTTGGCCCCCAAGGTAGGGTGGTCAGCCCCCTTAGGGTTTCCCCCCTCCACCTTTCAGCCACATGGGCCTTTGTGGGAGGGGTGGCCAGATCACCAGGGGCTGGTGTGCCCTCTCTCACAGCCCATGTAGGCCTTTGGGGCTGGTGGCCCCTTCCGTTGGACCCCCGGGACCCTCCCAGCACCCCCGATACGTTATCGATGACGCCCGAACTTTTCCCGGTAACCAACACGGAACTTCATATATATATGAATCTTCACCTCCGGACCATTCCGGAGCTCCTCGTCACGTCCGGGATCTTATCCGGGACTCCAAACAACCTTCAGTCATCAACACACATAACTCATCTATACCAAAACGTCACTGAACCTTAATTGTGCAGACCCTGCAGGTTTGAGAACCATGTAGACATGACCGAGACACCTCTACGACCAATAACAAATAGCGGGACCTGGATGCCCATATTGGTTCCTACATGTTCTATGAAGATCCTTATCGGTCGAACCTCTATGTAAAGGATTCAGACAATCCTGTATGTTGTTCCCTTTGTTCTTCGACATGTTACTTGCCCGAGATTCGATCGTCGGTATCTTTATAGCTAGTTCAATCTCGTCACCAGCAAGTCTCTTTACTCGTTCCGTAATACAAGATCCCGCAACTAAAACTTAGTCACATTGCTTGCAAGGCTTGTTGTGATGTTCTATTACCGATTGGGCCCTGAGATACGTCTCCGTCACACGGAGTAACAAATCCCAGTCTTGATCCATGCCAACCCGACAGACACCCTCGGAGATACCTATAGAGCACCTTTATAGTCACCCACTTACGTTGTGACGTTTGATACACACAAGGCACTCCTCCGATGTTAGTGAGTTGCATGATCTCATGGTCATAGGAACAGATACTTGACATGCAGAAAACAGTAGCAATAACTGACTTGATCATATGCTACGTTTATAGTTTGGGTCTTGTCCATCACATCATTCTCCTAATGATGTGATCCCGTTATCAAATGACATCTCATGTCCATGGCTAGGAAACCTTAACCATCTTTGATCAACGAGCTAGTCTATTAGATGCATACTAGGGACATGGTGTTGTCTATGTATCCACACATGTATTTAGTTTCCAATCAACACAATTATAGCATGGACAATAAAAGATTATCATGAACAAGGAAATATAATAATAAACACTTTATTTATTGCCTCTAGGGCATATTTCCAACAACGGCTTAGTCGCATTAACCTCACGCACCCACTGTTTAAGTTGGCGGTGGGAAGAATGCAATGAGGCACCTCCGTTGACGCACATGGCGTTTGTAGCTCTCTGGAACTCTTGCTCGTTGGACTCGTCGTCCTCTTCAACGTCATGGCCACGAGCGGGCCGGTCCTTCTGTTGCTTGGCCTTGCCGCGGCAACCTCAACGAAAACCATGCTTCTTGCTGGACCCCTCCACACCATCCTGGCCCTTCTCCTTGTCTTTCCTCTCGTACTCGGCTTTTTGCTTCTCGGCAAGCTGCTCAACTTGCCGGTAGTCCTGGAGATCGTGGCCTTTGGTGCGATGGATCTTGCAATACTGCTTGACGAAGCCTTCCGGCTTGTCGGCAGCCGCCAAAGCCTGACAAGAGGCGCACCTGGCAACATCCTTGACGGGAGCATCAACCTTGGCCTTCTTGGCGATGCCCAGTTTGCCGGATCCCTCGACGGCAAGCACGGCCTTGCCATTGAGCTTCCTATTACGCCGCTGGCCCTTCTTTGCCGGGGCGGCGGTGTCCTCATCCTTGGAGTCGACCCCTGCGCCAGCGTCCTTGTCAGGGAGTCTCCTCCCTTCTTCAGCCCGAGCACATTTATCTGCCAGAGCGTTGAGCTCGGCAACATCCCTGACCTTGTTCATCGGCAACTCTTCCTGCATCCTATGGTTGCACACATTCTGATGGAACGCGCTGATAATAGCGGCTGGATGAACGTATGGTATGTTGTGGTGTATGTGACTGAACCTCTGGATGTACTTGCGCAAAGTCTCGCCCTCCTTCCGAGGGATGAGATGTAAATCACTTTCCGGGCTAGGAGCTTGACGAGCTCCGGTAAAAGCGCCAACAAACTCATGACACAAATCTGCCTAGGAAGAAATGGATCCTTTCGGGAAGTGCATCAACCATGACCTGATGTTGGGCTTACGCACCAACGGGAAGTAGTTGGTGAGTATCTTGTCATCGCGAGCCCCGACAACCTGCATTGTAGTGGTGTAGATGCTCAAAAACTTTGACGAGTGAGTCTAGCTGTCGTATTTCTCTGGGACCTCCGGCTTGAACGTGCTAGAATTGGGCCACTGGAGTCGCCACAGCTCATGGGTAAACGCTGGACAACCCACCTCGTAAGGTAGATCGACATGATACCCCAGCATTGGCTTGTCTATAGTGGGTTCCACACGCTTATCAGATTGATGGCGCGCTTCTTGCCGCCACTCTATTGTAGTCTGAGAGTCTTCCTTGCTTCATTCCCGAAGAACTTGACGCTGACTGCGGCGAGTCCGTGGATCAGATGACACCGTTGAGTAACCATCGCAAGCATCGGTCCATCGAGTCGGTGACCAGCGTTGTTGCTATGGAGGAGAGTGCACCGTGGTCGTGCCGCCTCCTCCCTTCTCACCATTGGTGCGAGCTGGCTCGGTGGACCAAAACTTGTCAGCGAGGCTGAGGAGGCTCTGAATGGTGGCTCTCCACTCGTCGAGCTTCTCTGCACCAGGAGGGAAATTCAGGAGTAGTTGTGCCAGCGCCATTGCTTCTTCTGACGTGGTCGACAGCAAACGACGCGAAGAACATGAGGTGCTCTGAATCCTAACCGTGTTAAAAGGAGCTCTGTCGCGGTCCCGCGATTGCACGCCACTCCCACTAGCATGCTGGCGTGCATGTTGGTCCCGCACATCTTGAGGATGATGCTTAGGAGATTTTCCATGAGGACACTTGGACCCAGCAACATCACGACGATGCTCATCACGCACGCCCTGAGAAGGTTGCGGCGCGTGCGCCGATGTGGGTGTCTTGGAAGGCGCCCTTCCGTCTCTGGAGTTCACCGTACCGACCGCAGGCGGCACAGCCCCATTCCGAGACCCAGTGGAGCGGGGGTTTCCGCCGCCGCCGTGAGCGTCCTCCATGGTGGGTGTCACCACTTCGTTGGCCTTGATCATCAGAGCGCCACGTGGGCACAGGGTCTCTACGCCCTCCGCCCGCACCCACTCTGTCACCCGCTTAGGCGGCTATAGGCGCAGCGGATGTGGAGGGTTCCACTGGCATGAAACCCTTCCTCTTGGGGGCCATGGCGATGATGATTATGAAGGAACCGACGCGCTAGTCACCAGATCAGGTCTAAGCGACCTCTACCCCCTACCTGGCGCGCCAAAGATGTCAGGGGAAACGACACCTATCGGATCGGAGGGATCCCTTTGTGGTTCGGCGGGGAAGAAGGCTCGCACAAAGAGCAGATATGATGGATAGCACATGGGATTTTACCCAGGTTTGGGCCGCAAAGATGCATAAGACCCTACTTATCCTTGGTTGTATTGGATGAGTTCTAGCTCAGGTTCTGGGAGCACTACAGTACACAACTGCTACTCGTGTAGAATCGGCCAGAGAAGATCCTCCTGTAGCTATGCCTTGGGCCTTCTTTTATACTCTCGAAGGGGTCACCAACAGTGGCGTACAACGCATACATGAGGTGTAAAGTGCTACAGTGTTATCATACCTAACACTGATGGTATGAGACAAACACATTTAATGCTCTGTCAGGCATCCCTGACCTTCTACGGGATGGGACAGGAGCCCGTCCCATCGGCACTACTTAGCCTCCTCCATTCCTGGCGCCTCGACACGTACCCAGGTGGGATGACATCTAGCCTCTGCGCTGGCAGGATGATGAGGCCTTGCCGGGTGCACATCTTGCCAGGGCTCAGCAACCATCCTGGCAAAATCTTGCCGGGCGTCTAGCCTTTGGTCTTCCGACTATTGACTTGAATGCCTTCTCAATGTTGCTGTATTTGTTCTCAGTTGCTCCCTGGCAGGCCTTGCCGCTGGTATGGCTACAACTGTCCATGCACAAGTACGGGGTACTAAAACACCGACACTCTATAACCTAGTTCAAATAATTCTAAACTAAAGTCGAACTAGCTCTATAACCTAGTACAAATAATTTTACACTAAAGTTGAACCAGTTATGTAACCTAGTATAAATAATTTTACACTAGAGTTGAACTAGCTCTTTGCTCTAGTTCAAATAATTTTAAACTAGAGTTGAACTAGCTCTATAACCTAGTACAAATAATTTTACACTAGAGTTTAAATAGCTCTTTGCCCTAGTACAAATAATTTCACACTAGAGTTGAACTAGCTCTATAACCTAGTACAAATAATTTTACACTAGAGTTGAACTAGCTCTATAACCTAGTGCAAATAATTTTACACTAGAGTTGAACTTGCTCTATAACCTAGTCCAAATAATTTTACACTAGAGTTGAACTAGCTCTATAGCCTACTACAAATAATTATATACTAGAGTTGAATTAGCTCTTTTCTCTAGTTCAAATAAGTTTACACTAGAGTTGAACTAGCTCTCTAATATTGTATAAATAATTGTACACTAGAGTTGCACTAGCTCTTTGCTCTAGTTCAAATAATTTTAAACTAGAGTTGAACTAGCTCTATAACCTAGTTTAAATAATTTTAAACTAAAGTTAAACTAGCTCTATGACCTAATAAAAATAAATTTACAGCAGAGTTGAACTAGTTCTATAACCTAGTACAAATAATTTTACACTAGAGTTGAACTAGCTCTTTGATCTAGTTCAAATAATTTTAAACTAGAGTTGAACTAGCTCTATAACGTAGTTCAAATAATTTTAATACTAGAGTTGAACTAGCTCTATAACGTAGTTCAAATAATTTTACACTAGAGTTGAACTAGCTCTATAACCTAGTACAAATAATTTTACACTACAATTGAACTAGCTATTTAACCTAGTGCAAATAGTTTTACACTAGAGTTGAACTAGCTCTATAATGTAGTACAAATAATTTTACACCAGAGTTTAACTAGCTGTTTGCTTTAGTACAAATAATTTTACACTAGGGTTGAACTAGTTCTATAACTTAGTACAAATAATTTTACACTAGAGTTGAACTAGACCTTTGCCTAGTTTAAATAATTTTAAACGAGAATTGAACTAGCTCTATAAGCTCGTACAAATAAATTTACACTAGAGTTGAACTATCTCGATAACCTAGTACAAAAACACTAGAGTTTAACTAGCTCTTTGCTCTAGTACAAATAATTTTACACTAGAGTTGAACTAGCTCTATATCATAGTACAAATAATTTTACATTAGAATTGAACTAGCTCTTTTCTCTAGTTCAAATAATTTTAAACTAGAATTGAATTAGCTCTATAACTTAGCAAAAATAATTTTAAACTAGAGTTGAACTAGCTCTATAATCTAGTATAAATAATTTTACACTGGAGTTGAACTAGCACTATAGCTGTCGGGGAAACGACACCTATGGGATCGCGTAGATCCCTTTGTGGTTCGGCAAGGGGATGGTATGCACAAAGAGCAGATCTGACGAGCAGGCGAGGGATTTTTACCCAGGTTCGGGCCGCTGAGAAGCGTAAAACCCCACTCCTGCTTTGGTGTATTATGTGTGTTTGAAGTCTGGCTACAGGAGTGCTGTGAACAGTACACAGCCGCTATGCGTCCATCCGAGCTAGGAGGATTCTGATCCTTTTGTAGTAACGCCTTGGGCCTCCTTTTATATGACTAAGGGGTCACCAACAGTGGCACGCAGTACACACATGATGTGAAAGGTGGCTATAGTGTTATCATACCTAACACTGATGGCATAGGACAAATGCATCAAATGCTCCGTTTAGCTGTCCCTAATCTTCTTGGGTATAGAAAAAGGGGCCGTCCCATCATCACCGCTTAAGCTCTTCATCGCCAGTGCGTTGACACGTGCTCAGGAGGTCAAGGCCTGTCCGACAGCTGGTTGTTGCGCTGGAGCGGTGACATGCTGGTGAGGTCTTGCTAGGGCTCCGTAAGCCATCCCGGCAAAATCTTGTCGGGGTCCCAGCCCTTGGTCTTCTGTCTTCTGAATATCGACTTAAATTTCTTCTTGATATCTTCATTCTTGCAATCAACTGTCCTCTAGCAGGCCTTGTCGTGGGTGTGGCTACAACTGCCCGTGCACAAGTATGGGGTACTAAAGGACCCAAACTTTAGTACACCGACAGGAGCCCCCGGGCCTAGGCCACACACGGGTGCGAGGCGTTGTTGGGCTAGGCCCAAACAGTGCACGGGCACGCGTGGCTAGAGTCTACGGTCATAATTATCTCAGTTACCATGCCAGGCCATTTCCGCCACGTGCGCCGCATGCATAGCGGGGAGTTGGCAATGGGCACCGGTGACTTAAAGTCCTGATTGTGGCAGAAACCGCAACGCCATGGATTGGAGTATTAGGGCGATTACCTATTCGCCCATGATCGTGGGCGATGGGATTGGTGGAGATGGGTGGCGAATCTTGGAGCGGAGGAGAGCCATCCCCTGCGCCTCCCCCTATAAATTGGGGGTAGCAAAGGGCGATGCTCATCCATCCTTCCTTCTTCCTTGATTGTGAACCTCCAGAGTTTGCCCTTCTATGCCTTCCTGATCTTGAGTTGTGCTCGCCCTTATCCATGGCTAGGGGGAAAGGGCAGCCACCGTCCTTTGCCCCAATGGCGAGGGGTTCCCGTCGGGATCATGCCACCGCTTCAGCCACGAAGGCGGAGGGTGGCTCGAGTGCGCGTGGTGGAAGAGGTACGAGGGGTCGTGGTCGACGTGGAGCCTGTGGTTGGGGGAGGTGGAGCACCATTCCACCCCTTCCTCCGACGCCAAACCCTCTTCTTGAAGAGACCCATGTTGAGGGGAAGGCACTGGAGTTCATCATCAAGTTGCACGGCCCCCTCCGCGGCCATCTACGCCTCCCTCACCCTTTCGCTAGGGTGATGGAGGTTGACAAGCCGCCCGTTCTATGGCTACGGGCGCATGGTTGTTGCAATGGCCCCGCGCGGGTGGACGTTGAGTACCCAGAGCATCGCGTCATGCTCTTCAGGCACGGTTGGAAAACCTTCGCCCGTGCCCACAACCTCCTGGATGGGCACGTCCTCCACTTCATGGTGGTGGAGGCTGACATGTTCTCCGTCAATATTTATGGGTGTTCGAGCATCCGCCTTAGCTGCTGCGAGGAAAGCTCGAGCGTTGCCGAAAGTTCCTCCTCGAGCGATAGCGAAGAGGAGGACAATGTCGGTAAAGATGACGACGATGAGTCTGAGCTCCAGGCCGTCAAGTCGGAATACGACGACCTGGGCTATGACTAATCGCCGGCCGCACCATCATCGTTAGCTCACACCTCTCCCCCTCATGGTAGGGCGACCTTGCCGGGGGTCCTTGTCCCAGGCACTGCCTCATCTTCCAATCTGGATCTCCTGACATGTACGTGGACTTCAGCTTTGTCTTCCCTTCTGGAAGTTCTGCCCTCTACGCAGTGCTGGTCCTGGCAGGGTCAGGCTAGGCTTTTGTCGGGGGTCTCTTCCCAATTTTTCTTCTTGTAACCCACTCTAGGGGAGAAAGTCAAATAAAGATTTGTTTAGGAAGAAACGCCATCTCGTTGTAAATTTTATTCCTTTTGAATGAATGCATGTTATTCCCTTGTTTGATTTCTCTCTGTATGGTATATGCCCTACACTTTATCGAAAAACTTAAGGGTGCACGCAGCCCTGCCGCGAGCGCTTTGAGGAACGGATCCTTAGCAGCCTGCTGGAGGTGCCACTACCGGCAAGATACCTTGATGTTTTTAGTGCAGCCACTTAAACTATTGAGCAAAATCGAAATAGAATAAGGGCGCATCAGTGCAGCCACTTAAGCTGTTGAGCGGACTCGAAACAGAGTAAGGGCACAACCAATCATGACAAGGTTCCTTAGCGTGCAGGTTTCCCATACAAAAGTTGAAATCGTCAAGGGTAAATAGCTTCAAAATAAAAATTTACTTAGAGTTTTGCAACTTAGCTTTTCGTTGTTGTACTCCTTTCTGCAAGATGTCAACTCTGAACATCACCTGTTGGTGTCCATACCATCAGAACCACAAAGGGATCCACATGATCCCATAGGTGTCATTTCCCCGACATCTTTGGCGTGCCAAGTAGGGGGATGGTATGCACAAAGAACAGATCTGACGAGCAGCGCGAGGGATTTTTACCTAGGTTCGGGATGCTAAGAAGCGTAAAACCCTACTCCTGCTTTGGTGTATTATGGGTGTTTGAACTCTGGCTACATGAGCGCTATGAACAGTACACAACCACTACGCGTTCATCCGAGCTAGGAGGATTCAGATCCTTTTGTAGTAACGCCTTGGGCCTCCTTTTATATGACTAAGGGGTCACCAACAATGGCGCACAATACATACATGATGTGAAAGGTGGCTACAATATTATCATACCTAACACCGATGACATAGGACAAAGGCATTAAATGCTCCGTTTAGTTGTCCCTAATCTTCTTGGGGGCGGAAAAAGGGGTCGTCCCATCATCACCGATTAAGCTCTTCATCGCCAGCGCATTGACATGTGCTCAGGAGGCTAAGGCCTGTCCGACAACTGGTTGTTGCACTCGAGGGGTGACATGCTCGTGAGGTCTTGCCGGGTGCAAGTCTTCCTGGGGCTCCGTAAGCCATCCCGACAAGATCTTGCCAGGGTTCCACCCCTTGGTCTTCTGTCTTCTGAATATCGACTTGAATGTCCTCTTGATATGTTCGTTCTTGCATCTAGCTATCCTTCGAAAGGCCTTGCCACGGGTGTGGCTACAACTGCTCGTGCACAAGTATGGGGTACTAAATGACCCAAACTTTAGTACACCGACAATAGCCTAGTACAAATAATTTTACACTAGAGTTGAACTAACTCTTTGCTCTAGTTCAAATAATTTTAAACTAGAATTGAATTAGATATATAACCTAGCACAAATAATTTTATACTAGAGTTGAACTAGCTCATTAACCTAGTACAAATAATTTTAAACTAGAGTTGAACTAGCTCTATAAGCTAGTGCAAATAATTTTACACTAGATTTGAACTAGCTCTATAACCTAGTCCAAATAATTTTACAATACAACTGAACTAGCTCGATAACCTAGCACAAATAATTATACACTAGAGTTGAATTAGCTCTTAGCTCTAGTTCAAATAAGTTTACACTAGAGTTGATCTAGCTTTCTAACCTAGTACAAGTAATTTTACACTAGAGTTCAACTAGCTCTTTGCTCTAGTTAAAATAATTTTAAACTAGAGTTGAACTAGCTCTATAACCTAGTTCAAATAATTCTAAACTAAAGTTGAACTAGCTATATAACCTAGTACAAATAATTTTGCAGTAGAGTTGAACTAGTTCTATAACCTAGTACAAATAATTTAACACTAGAGTTGAACTAGCTCTTCGCTCTTGTTCAAATAATTGTAAACTAGAGTTGACCTAGCTCTATAACCTAGTTCAAATAATTTTAATAGTAGAGTTGAACTAGATTTATAACCTAGTACAAATAATTTTACACTAGAGTTGAACTATCTCTATAACCTAGTACAAATAATTTTACACTACATTTGAACTACCTATATAGCCTAGTGCAAATAGTTTTACACTAGAGTTGAACTAGGTCCATACCTTGTACAAATAATTTTACACTAGATTTGAACAAGCTATTTTCTCTAGTTCAAATATTTTTAAAGTAGAATTAAACTAGCTCTATAACCTAGCACAAATAATTTTAAACTAGAGTTGAACTAACTCTATAACCTAGTACAAATAATTTTACACTAGAGTTGAACTAGCCTATAATCTAGTGCAAATAATTTTACACTAGAGTTGAACTAGCTCTATAACCTAGCCCAAATAATTTTACACTAGAGTTTAACTAGCTCTATAAACTAGTACAATAATTATACACGAGAACTAAATTAGCTCTACGGTCTAGTTCAAATAAGTTTACACTAGAGTTGAACTAGCTCTCTAACCTAGTACAAATAATTTTACACTAGAGTTGAACTAGCTCTTTGCTCTAGTTAAAATAATTTTAAACTAAAGTTGAACTAACTCTATAATTAACCTAGTTAAAATAATTGTAAACTAAAGTTGAACTAGCTCTATAACCTAGCACAAATAATTTTACACTACAATTGAACTAGTTCTGTAGCCTAGTATAAATAATTTTACACTAGAGTTGAACTAGCTCTTTGCCTTAGTTCAACTAATTTCACACTAGAGTTGAACTAGCTCTATAACCTAGTACAAATAATTTTACACTAGATTTTAACCGGCTATTTTCCCTAGTACCAATAATTTCACACTAGAGTTGAACTAGCTCTATAACCTAGTACACATAATTTTACGCTAGAGTTGAACTAGCTCTATAACCTAGTGCAAATAATTTTACACTTGAGTTGAACTAGCTCTATAACCTAGTGCAAATAATTTTACTCTAGAGTTGAACTAGCTCTATAACCTAATACAAACAATTATACACTAGAGTTGAATTAGCTCTTTGCTCTAGTTCAAATAAGTTTACACTAGAGTTGAACTAGCTCTATAACCTAGTTCAAGTAATTCTAAACTAACTAGCTCTATAACCTAGTACAAATAATTGTACATTAGATTTGAACTAGTTCTCTAACCTAGTACAAATGATTTTACACTACAGTTGAACTAGCTCTTTGCTCTAGTTCAAATAATTTTAAACAAGAGTTGAACTAGCTCTATAACCTAGTTGAAATAATTTTAAACTAGAGTTGAACTAGCTCTATAACCTAGTACAAATAATTCTACACTAGAGTTTAAATAGCTCTTTGCTTTAGTACAAATAATTTTACACTAGAGTTGAACTAGCTCTATAACCTAGTACAAAAATTTTACAGTAGATTTGAACTAAATCTTTGCCTTAGTTAAAATAATTTTAAACTATAATTGTACTAGGTTTATAACCTAGTACAAAGAATTTTACACTAGAGTTGAACTATCTCTATATCCTAGTACAAAAACTTACACTAGAGTTCAACTAGCTGTTTGCTCTAGACCAATTAATTTTACACTAGAGTTGAACTAGCTCTATATCCTAGTAAAAATAATTTTAAATTAGAATTGAAGTAGCTCTTTGCTCTAGTTAAATTAATTTTAAACTAGAATTGAACTAGCTCTATAACGTAGCACAAATAATTTTAAACTAGAGTTGAACTAGCTCTATAACCCAGTACAAATAATTTTACACTAGAGTTGAACTAGCTCTATAACCTAGTGCAAATAATTTTATAGTAGAGTTGAACTAGGTCTACAACCTAGGCCAAATAATTTTACACTAGAGTTGAACTAGCTCTATAAACTAGTACAATTAATTTTACACTAGAGTTGAACTAGCTCTTTGCTCTAGTATCAATAATTTAACACTAGAGTTAAACCAGCATTATAACCTAGTACAAATAATTTTACACTAGAGTTGAACTAGCTCTTTTCTCTAGTTAAAATAATTTTACACTAGAGTTGAACTACATTTATAACCCAGTAAAAATAATTTTACACTAGAGTTGAACTAGCACTATAACCTATTACAAATAATTATACACTAGAGATGAACTATCTCTTTGCTCTAGTTCAAATAAGTTTACACTAGAGTTGAACTTGCTATCTAACCAAATACAAATAATTTTTCACTAGAGATGAAATACCTCTTTGCTCTAGTTCAAATAAGTTTACACTAGAGTTAAACGAGCTCTCTAATCTAGCACAAATAATTTTGCACTAGAGTTGAACTAGCGCTTTGCTCTAGTTGAAATAATTTTAAACTAGAGTTGAACTAGCTCTATAACCTAGTTCAAATAATTCTAAACTAAAGTTTTACTAGCTCTATAACCTAGTACAAATAATTTTACATTAGAGTTGAAATAGTTCTCTAAGCTAGTACAAATGATTTCACACTATAGTTGAACTAGCTCTTTTCTCTAGTTCAAATAATTTTAAACAAGAGTTAAACTAGCTCTATAACCTAGTTCAAATAATTTTACACTAGAGTTGAACTAGCTCTATAACCTAGTACAAATAATTTTACACTAGAGTTTAACTAGCTCTTTGCTTTAGTACAAATAATTTTACACTAGAGTTGAACTAGCTCTATAACCTAGTACAAATAATTTTACGGTAGAGTTGAACTAGATCTTTGCCTTAGTTAAAATAATTTTATACTAGAATTGAACTAGGTCTATAACCTAGTAAAAATAATTTTACACTCGAGTTGAACTATCTTTATATCCCAGTACAAAAATTTACAATAGAGTTCAAGTAGCTCTTTGCTCTAGTACAAATAATTTTACACTAGAGTTGAACTAGCTGTATATCCTAGTATTTTTTACATTAGAATTGATGTAGCTCTTTGCTCTAGTTAAATTAATTTTAAACTATAATTGAACTAGCTCTATAACGTAGCACAAATAATTTTAAACTAAAGTTGAACTAGCTCTATAACCTAGTACAAATAATTTTACACTAGAGTTAAACTAGCTCTATAACCTAGTGCAAATTATTTTACACTAGAGTTGAACTAGCTCTATAACCAAGGCCAAATAATTTTACACTAGAGTTGAACTAGCTCTATAAACTAGTACAAATAATTTTACACTAGAGTTGAACTTGCTCTTTGCTTTAGTATCAATAATTTAACACTAGAGTTAAACCAGCATTATAACCTAGTACAAATAATTTTACACTAGAGTTGAACTAGGTCTTTGCTCTAGTTCAAATAACTTTACACTAGAGTTGAACTACATTTATAACCCAGTAAAAATAATTTTACACTAGAGTTAAACTAGCTCTATAACCTAGTACAAATAATTATACAGTAGAGATGAACTACCTCTTTGCTCTAGTTCAAATAAGTTTACACTAGAGTTAAACGAGCTCTCTAATCTAGTACAAATAATTTTCACTAGAGTTGAACTAGCTATTTGCTCTAGTTGAATTTTTTAAACTAGAGTTGAACTAGATCTATAACCTAGTTCAAATAATTCTAAACTAAAGTCGAACTAGCTCTATAACCTAGTACAAATAATTGTACGCTACTGTTGAACTAGCTCTTTGCTCTAGTTCAAATAATTTTACACTCGAGTTGAACTAGATCTATAACCTAGTATAAATAATTTTACAATAGAGTTGAACTACATGTATAAACTAGTACAAATAATTTTACACTAGAGTTGAAATAGCACTTTGCTCTAGTTCAAATAATTTTACACTAGACTTGAACTAGCTCTGTAACCTAGTACGAATAATTGTACACTAGAGTTGAACTAGCTCTTTGCTCTAGTTCAAATAATTTTAAACTAGAGTTAAACTAGCTCTATAACCTAGTACAAATACTTTTACACTACAGTTTAACTAGTTCTTTGCTCTAGTACAAATAATTTTACACTAGAGTTAAATTAGCTCTATAACCTCGTACAAATAATATTACGCTAGAGTTGAACTAGCTCTATAACCTAATGCAAATAATTTTACACTAGAGTTGAACTAGCTCTATAACCTAGTGCAAATAATTTCACACTAGATTTGATCTATCTCTTTGCTCTAGTTCAACTAATTTTAAACTAGAGTTGAACTAGCTCTATAACCTAGTTCAAATAATTCTAAGCTAAAGTTAAACTAGCTCTATAACCTAGTACAAATAATTTTACACTAGAAACTAGTAGAAAACTGGCTATTAGTCCCGGATGGGAAGGGCCTTTAGTCCCGGTTCCCGAACCGGTACTAAAGTATAGATATTAAAGGGTCCAGGCCTGTAGTCCCGGTTGGCTACGAACCAGGACTAAACCTTGGCCACGTGGCCAGCAGCGCGCACTGAGGTATGGGTTCCTTTGGTCCCGGTTGGTAACACGAACCGGGACTAAAGGTTTAGCGGTTAAGGCTTCATTGTTTACTTTTTCCTTTTCCTTTTGTGTTTTCCATTTAATTTTTCCTCTAATTCAACATGACCACTTGCATCCATCCACTTTAATCAAATATATGTCATATAACTTATCATCACCTTACGCATCTAACAACTCATCATCATCTTAATCATACCAAGTTAAAATCTCATAAAACAAAAAAACATCTTAATACTAATCATCCTAATCGATCATGCAAGTTAATATAAACTAGAAAAAAATCTCTTTCATAGGACCTACTCCTCCCTCTTAGGTAAAAACATGAAACAGAATAACACCTATGTCTCCATGATGAAGCAAAGATATCCAACGGTCTCCAACTTGTGGATTGCGATCCTTCTTTATTTGTCCCCATGCTTCAATTTGGAGTCGTCTTGGTGGTTTGCGCTCAGTCGAGGATGCAAAAGAGAACTCGAGATGGAAGGGGCTTTTAATTTCCATATTGCCTTCGGCTTGCATCAGCGGAGGCACACCTTCATTTGGCAGTTTCTATTGAAGAACATAATAGTAGCCTAGTTAGCAATGTAATCAATACCATTTATGCAACAGTAGTGTACTTAATTAGCAACTCTTAGCAAGATATTTCGGCGAATGTCATCCACCCTCAACCTATGCACTAGTGTCCTATACAATGTATAATTTGGGCCAACTCCCAAATTATACGGGAAGATCTCCCAACCAGCTAGGATACCAATAACAAAGTTGATAAGATCATCCTTCTCCTCCCAAGTTAGATGTGATCCATAAGTGTGGTGTGTCGTGTCGATTATGTTCTGTGTTTTACTCGAAGAAACGAAATAAGCTGTAAATTATAAATTAACAAATTTAGTATGGATGAACACCAACTATTTTTAAATATACAATAGAAATTACTTGACAAATATGCATGGTTGACAAAATAACATGGAGGTAAAACAGGAAGCATATCGACATCTACACCAAATGTCGATGTTACCTTCAATATGATCTTCAGGACAAAGATCGAAGGTTATTTCAATATCCTCTTGAAGTCCATATTCCTTGCAAAGAGCTTCCCAATTTGAGCACCCTAATTATGTGTTATTAAGTGCATTCATTACTTTCACCAGAAATGTGTGACCATGTTTACTCCTCAGGTTGGCCATCCTCATCTCGAAACTCTCATGCTCTTCGAAACCGAGCCTCTCCAAAAAATACCGTCTTGCATGACAGGGGATGAACTAGTCGAATTGTATAAAAAAGAAATTACACATTGAAGGAAAGAAACAGAAGTCATGCTTAATTACGAAAAAATAGTTGTCATCGCTGTGTACCGTAGAAATATTAAAGTCCTCGTAAAGTTGCATGGTGGAGAACCTATCATCTCGCAGCCCACGCTGGTCACAAAGACCCTTATCTTCACCATAGAGTTCACACGCTTGGATCCTATTGTCGTCATCAGACGACGACATTTCTTGTGTTCATGATTCAAAAATTGATTATTACTTTCGGTATGTCAAGGCTATCCTTAAATAACTCTCATATCTGATGGTGTCTTGGTGCGCACTCTCTCACCGGCGATCATTGTGGACTCCTCACCAATGATCGTTGAGGACTCTCCCTCACCGATGATCGTCGGGGACTCCACGATATCGCGTCACGGATGACCGACGATACTACATTATTTCCAACTAAGACAACTAAAACATAAAAAAACTAAAAAACTAAAACATATAACAACTAAAGCAACTAAATTAACTAAAACATAAAAAAACTAAACAACTAAAACAACTAAAACATACAACAACTAAATTAACTAAAACAATATGATCATATATTATCACTAATACATCATCGAATGATAGTATCACTAATACATCATCGAATAGTATCACTAATACATCATCGAATAATATCACTAATACATCATCAAATAGTATCCACTAATACAAATATAGTTGGCGTCTCGTGGCACAGGTGGTGGACACACAAAGAGAAGGAACTATCACAGGATCATAGCTCGGGTGAGATCCCTAAAGAACCTGCCAAGTATTGGAGAACCTGGCATCAAACGCAACCATGTAGCGTCAGACGTGCTCGTCCTCCTCCCTGACACGGTGACATATCACCTCCGTGGGGTCCGGCTCCCTCTTCACTAACAGTGGTCCACGCAACCGCCACCAAATAACCTCCGGGTCGACAACGGGACCCTCATTCCTCACCAAGCTCCTCGCCTCGGAAGGCAACACCTCCCAGTGCCAGCTCGGCGGAGCCCAGTCCCGGACATGCCGCCTATCAAGAAGGTGGTTGCCCCGAGTCGACGACGAGGATGCGGGATGGTCATCGTTGTGGGACCACTAGAAGAGTATGTCTAGAGGGAGTTGAATAGACTACTAGCAGGAATTTAAAATCTACAGAAGGTGCAACGGTAAGTGTTGGCAGATTATAGCATATATAGCAAGTCTAGCACACAGTCGACATGCAAGGCATCAAGTATAGCAGCGGAAAGTAAATGCATTGCACAGGGAAGTAAGGAGTAGAGTTAGGGAGATCAAATGCAGGAAGGACACGGAGATTTTTCCCGTGGTTTCGATAGGTGGTGCTATCGTACGTCCACGTTTATGGAGTCTTCAACCCACATAGGGTAATGGTCATGAGAGTCCATGGAGGGCTCCACCCATAAGGGTCCACGAAGTAGCAACCATAACTATTCCATAATGGCTTCCGTCCATGAAGGACTAGCCTCACCACGAGTAGATCTTCACAAAGTAGGCGATCTCCTTGCCCTTACAAACTTTTTGGTTCACTCCACAACATGAAGTAGGAGGATCCCAAGCGACACCTAACAAATCTAGGAAGAACCACCCTCCAAAAGGTAATAGGATCGATAATGTCGATGAACTCCTTGCTCTTGTGCTTTAAGATGATAGACTCCTCAACACACCGTCACTCTCTCATAGATTTCGCTTGGTGGAAGAGATTGATTGGGTGTAAAGAAACTTGGGGAGGCTATAGATCAAGATTCATATGGTTAATTGGAATGGAATGGCATGATCTCAACACATGAGTAGGTGGCCCTCTCTCAGAAAATCTGATAGGATAGGTAGGGCTCTGTTCTGAGTGCTTCTCTTTCAAGTAGGTGGTGGTGGAGGGGTATATATAGGCATCTCCAAAAATCCAACTGTTACACCTAATAAGTCAGACTCGGTGACACCGATGTGTTAGTCTCGGTGGTACCGAGTTGCCTCAAAGGTAGCAACTTTTGAATCTCGGTGAGACCGATACATAAAACACGGTTGCACTGATAAGGTGACTAACGGTTAGATTGCCCAACTCGGTGATGCTGATTCAACAAACTCGGTCAGAGTGATTTTGTGAATTTGCGTAACAGAAAGTTGGCAACCCAAACTTAGTGGCATCGAATCAGAATTGGGTGCACCGAAGGGCTAGGGTTTGGCTTAGTCTGTCTGAGGCTGAGAATCAGTGGCACCGAGTGGAAAGTGTTGGTTGTACCGATTTTGAATATTTGGCTTTGGATAGACTTTTGTGGAATTGCTTGTGGGTGTATGTGGTGACTACCACTTGAGCACGTATGAGCATTTTTTTCACCAATAGTACCTTACCCCCTTTTAATAGTATTCGCTTTCTTGTGGACTCGAAGTGATTTCTCACAAAGGAAAATGTAGAGTCCTCTTCCTTGAATCTTTGCCAATGCTATTCCGTCTCCTTATTCTTTATGTGGATACTCTCCACACTCCTTTTTGCCCACCCATCTCTCTATGGAATTTATGTGAAATACACTAGATGAAAGTATTAGTCCAAGAGACAATGTATGTTGTCATGAATTATCAAAACCACCAAGGGAGCATATTGTGCTTTCAATCTCCCCCTTTTTGGTAATTGATGACAACATACAATCAAAGCATAGAATATAGATATGAATTTATGTAATGAATACTTTAAGAGACACATGACTTAGACTTGCTCTCCCAAAATGTGTGCAATCCCTTTAAAGGATAGTTGCTTTGGAATGCATGGACACACATATAGTATGAAGGACATGATAAGTCATGTGTATCTTCACAATATGCATAAAATGTATATGAATGAGGTGTATCCTTGATCAAGACTTCATTCTTGCAAACAATATGTGCAAGAAACAAGAGATCATCTTCATCAAAGATATGATGTATATACTTACCTTGAGTTCTTGAGCATTCTAGTAGTAGAGATACACTTGAGAAAACAATGTTAGGAAACACAAGAGTATTCTACCAATGAAAAGCAATATAACTCAAATGTACCAAGATATGGAGAACATATAGAAGGCAGTATTCCTTAAGATTGATATGTCTCCAAGATCATTTAGAAATTTCTCCCCTAGATATGAAATAGTATTTCATCCTCTCCCCCTAAATCTTAGCATGTAGATATTGGGATTGGATAGGGTGAGAAAATTCTAACATGAGAAATCAAATGCAATAAACACACAATAAACACATCCTCCTTTGTGAAAAAATTTCTCCCCTACTTTGGTGTTCTCCCCTTGTTTATATAGGTGTAAACTTAGATATTCTCCTCTCCCCCTAGGTTATATTTCTCCCTTTGCATAAGCATGTATCTCCCTCTTTAGCTTTCAAGCTTTGGTATTTCTCCCCCTTTGTCATTAATTTCCTAAAAGGTCAGATATAGGGTCAGACACAGGGATCATTGATTAAGAAGGGATCCTTGAGAACAAGGGTCATAGAATGTAGGATTCATAGAATATGCAAATCATGAGAAAAATGAGGGAATCATTGAAAATATTTTCTCTCCCTTTGGCTATACTGATATTTTGTAGAACTTCTCCTCCTTTGAGTTAGGGATCCTTGAATGTATTTCTCCCTCTTCCCAAGTTTTTTTTAAATGAAGGGATCATCAAAGAAATGAAAAGATCACAGAAGGATTATAAAGATTTAGAGATATAATCACAAACTGAAACATGATAGTAAGTCGGTGGCTCCGAGATGAATTTTTCGGGGATACCAATATGATGTTATGCAACTCATCTGCTAAATCAGTATAAACGAGTCCTTTGTATCGGAAGCTCCGAGGCTAAAACAGAAACTTGGCAAGTTTGAGAAACTTGCAAATTTGTGAAAATTTGTAACAAAGAGTCAAAATGATTTTGTAAATGAAATGCAAATAATTTGTACAAAGATATATCAACTAGAGAAGATTTGAATGGTTCCAAGAAGGCTTTCAATAGAGAATGAACCAACCAAGATTCTTAACTAGATGATGGGTGGTGACTAGGTCACCTATATTAGAGTATATTGACTTAGGAGCCAAGCAAGAATACATGATCATATGTCATACTCATCGTTAAGCTCAAAATGGGGTTACCATTTTTTGATTAAGCATTTTAATGTCTTCATATCGCTTGAGTTGCTTTATCTCATGACTAGGAGTAAAGCCTTTTTCAAGAATATGAGTACATACCTTTGAGTGATGTTGTTGACGTAGCTTGTAGGTGAACTTGATGAGCATGCTCGAGGTTGATGAAGATCATCTTGAGTTGGGAGCAATCCTTTTATTTTTCGTTCACTTTTCACCTACATAGGTTAGTCACGCAAGGAAAAACATGATATATCCAAATGACTTGGTAACAATTGTGAATTGATACCAATTGAGAAACATATGTCAAGGATATGTTTTGTTGTCTTCATCCTTTCATCATCAAAGCAAGGTTGTGGATACTTGGTCATGACAAGATTGCTTAAGATATGAGTTGTTGGCAATCTTGTGGAGTGTTATTCTTCCAAGTGCCTACAAAAGGGTTAGATGCAAGACAAGGGAGCATAGAATTCCAAGATGTGATATTCAAGATAATATTAGCATGGAATAGACAATAATGCTCATCCCCTTGCACGCATCCGAGTGAGCTTAGCTCAAGTTTGAAGCATCAATGATGTTCAACTTACTCCTCAAATGACAAAACACTTTTTCATCAAGTGGGTTAGTAAGTATATCGGCCAGTTTCTTGTTAGTACGAACTTGCTTAAGATTAATATATCCTTTGGAAACACGATCACGAATGAAATGATGTCAAACTTGAATATGCTTGGTTCGAGAATGTTGCATAGGATTATGACCAATCTTAATAGAACTTTCATTGTCACAAAGTAATGGCACATTTTTAACATATATTCCATAATCTTTAAGTGTTTGTGTCATCCATAATAATTGCGCACAACATGATCCAACGGCAATGTATTCCGCTTCGGCAGTAGATAGAGATACCGAGTTTTGTTTCTTGGAAGACCAAGACACAAGAGATATACCAAGAAATTGACATGTACCCGAGGTGGATTTTCTATCAACCTTGTAACCGGCATAGTCCAAGTTGGAGTAGCTAACAAGATTAAAACAAGATCCCTTGGGATACCAGATGCCAAAGTTTGGTGTATGTATCAAGTATCTCACAATGCGTTTCACAACCTTAAGATGACATTCTTTGGGTGAAGCTTGATATCTAGCACACATGCACACACTAAGCATAATATCAGGATGACAGGCACATAGATAAAGCAATGAACCAATCATTAATCAATAAACCTTTTGATCAACCGGTTCACCCTCCTTAGTGAGATCATCATGTCCGCTAGTGGGCATGGGAGTTTTCATACCTTTGCACTCTTGCATGTTGAACTTCTTGATCAAGTCCTTGGTGTACTTTGTTTGAGAGATGAATGTACCTTCTCTCGTTTGCATGATTTGTAGACCAAGGAAGAATTTCAGCTCACACATCATAGACATATCATACTTATCTGACATCAACCTTCCAAATTTCTCACTAAATTTTGGGTTAGTAGATCCAAAGATAATATCATCCACATAAATTTGGCACACAAATAATTCACCATTAACTCTATTTGTGAATAAGGTTGTGTCAATTTTACCAATTTCAAATCCTTTCTCAATAAGAAACTTCGTTATGCATTTATACCAAGCATGAGGAGCTTGCATATAAAGCTTTGCAAAGTTTGTAAACATGGTTAGGTTTCTTAGGATTTACAAAACCAGGTGGTTGTTTAACATAGACCTCTTCTTCAATGTCACCATTTAAAAATGCACTTTTAATATGCATTTGATAAAGCGTGCTATCATGGTGATTGGCATAAGCAAGAAGAGAATAGCTTCAAGTCTAGTGATGGGGGCATAGGTCTCATCGTAGTCCATACCTTTGACTTGCGTATATCCTTGAGCTATGAGGCGAGCCTTGTTACAAACGAATTTACCGTCTTCATCTTGCTTGTTCCAAAATACCCATTTCGTGTCCATAATGTTTTTCTCGTCCTTAGGCTTCTCCACGAGTGTCCACACTTCGTTCCTCTCGAAGTTGTGAAGCTCTTCATGCATAGCGTTCACCCAATCCGTGTCTTCAAGAGCTTGTTCAACCTTCAAGGGTTCAATGCTAGAGATGAAAGAATAATGCTCACAAAAGTTAGCTAGGCGAGTTTTAGAGTGAGTGATCCTCCCTATTTGTATGTCACCAAAGATTTGGTTTAGGGGATGGTTCTTGGTCACTTGTGCTCGAACTCGGGGTAGCTTTGGCTTGTGGGTTGGTGGACCTTCTTATTCTTCATCATCTCCTTCATCTCCATTGTTGTCGAAGTGGTCATCTCCTTGAGGTGGTGGTGAGGTAGGTTGTGGTGGATCTTCATGATGTAATTCCTCCTCCTCTTCATCTTGTTGTGTACCACTTGTGGATGCTGCCATGTCATTTTGTCGGTAGCCTTGATCCGAGGTAGGAGCTTCCACTTGGGTTGATGAAGTACTTTCCTTCGCCTGCATGGGACGAATCTTGCCAATGGGCAAATCTTGGATAGCTTCCAAAGGATCTTTATCACCTACATCATTTGGCAGTTGTTCGACTTGCGAACCATGAGACTCATCAAACTTCACATCTACCATCTCTTCAACTTTTTGAGTGAAGTTGTTGTAGACACGGTAGGTTTGAGAGTTTGATCCATAACAAAGTAGGAAACGTTCATGAGACTTGAGAGCAAATTTAGCATGGCGATGCTTATCAAGAATGTAACACTTAGAGCCGAATACCCAAAAGCCAAAAGTATCCAACTTGGGTTTCATTACCAGTGAGAAGCTCGTATTTCGTTTCACCGGGAATCTTGTGCAAGTAGAGTCGGTTTGTGGCATGACATGCTGTTTCCATGGCTTCTGCCCAAAACTGTCTTGGCGTCTTGTATTCGTCAAGCGTCGTTCTTGCCATCTCAATTAGGGTTCGGTTCTTTCTCTCAACAAATCAATTTTGTTCAGCCGTATACGTAGCCGAGAACTCATGTGAGATACCCTCTTCGTCAAGAAAGGTATACACATGGGTGTTCCTGAACTCCAATCCGTTATTGCTTCGAACCTTCTTGATCTTCACTTCAAATTGATTTTATGCTTTGCGTGCAAAGTTCTTGAAGATCTTTTGTACCCGCGACTTATCATCAAGAAATAATACCACATAATTCTGGAAAAATCATCAACTATAACTATACCATAAGAGTTTCCTCCGAGACTCTTGTAAGCATTGGGACCAAAAAGATCCATATGAAGTAACTCGAGTGGTCTCCTAGTAGTCATGATGTTCTTAACCGGATGACTTCCACCTACTTGCTTTCCTGCTTGACAAGCGCTACAAAGCCTATCTTTGTCAAAGATAACATCTTTAACACCAAGAATGTGACCGCCCTTGATAAGCTTATCTAGATTGCGCATGCCTACATATCCTAGCCTTCTATGCCATAGCCAACCTTTAGAAGATTTTGCAATGAGATAAGTACAAGGTTGGGCCTTTTTAGTGAAATCGACAATGTATAAATCACCTATACGAATACCGGTAAAGATAATTTTATGATTATCAAATCGAAACACTTGGCAATCTACTTTGGTAAATAGCACATTGAAACCAAAGTCTCCTAGTCTAGATACGGAAAGAAGGTTGTAGCCAAGGGATTCAACAAGCATCTCATTTTGAATGGAGCTATCATGAGATATGGCCACCTTACCAAGGCCAAGTACCTTACCCTTAGAGTTTTCTCCGAAGGTCACGTACCTTCGAGAACATTGATTAGGCATGATCTCTTGGAACATGTCTTTATCTCTAGTCATGTGATCCGTGCATCCATTGTCGAGAATCCACTCTTTTCCACCGGACATGTAATCCTTGAAGTTTGCCATTGGACTTAGATTCTTCATTGTCTTTTCATGCTCGATGTCGAATAACTCATCTTCATCATAGTATCCACGTTCTTCATTACCATCATTTTGTGGAATCTCCTCGTCATAGAAACCAAGAGACTCATTAGAATCGTAACCATGACAATGTTCAATTTTATGAATGTGAATGGCTTCAATAATAGTGTTGTTGATAGTGGTGACATCTCCTTTAGCACACATAAGATCACAAAGCTCAAATAGGCATTTATCAAAGTATGGATCACTAGGCTTCATTTTGTGAAAGACAACAGTTTTATGAAGAATTTCATCAAGATTACTTAATGAAAGATTTGGATATCGTTTCTCCAAATCGGTTCACAAAGTATAAGCACATGCAAAGTTCTTCAATTGAGAAAGCATGAATCTTGGTTAGCCTCTAACAATAAGATTGGCAGTTCTAAGGTTACCAAGCATGTTAATTTCCTCTTCGTGTGTGGGATGCAATACATCAATGGGGAGCACATAGGGTTTTTCAATATGTTTTCTCAAATGGAATTTATCAAATAGATCAATCATGGCTTGCTTCCATCGACTATAGTACTCTCCATCAAGAATGAGCACTCGACAATACAAACTCTCCACACTAGACACATCCATCTTCCTCCTCGGTGATGAAACCGAAGCAATGGAGACCAATGCTCTGATACCAATTGCGGGATCACTAGAAGGGTATGTCTAGAGGGGGGTGAATAGACTACTAGCAGGAATTTAAAATCTACACAAGGTGCAATGATAAGTGTTGGCAGATTTTAGCATATCTAGAAAGTCTAGCACACCCTACACATGCAAGTCATCAAGTATAGTAGCGGAAAGTAAAGACACTGCACATCGAAATAAGGAGTAGAGATAGGGAGATCAAATGCATGAAGGACATAGAGATTTTTTCCCGTGGTTCCGATAGGTGGTGCTATCGTACGTCCACATTTATGGAGTCTTCAACCCATGGAGGGTAACGGTCGCGAGAGTCCACACAGGGCTCCACCCATAAGGGTCCATGAAGTAGCAACCTTGACTATTCCATAACGACTTCTGTCCATGAAGGAGTACCCTCACTATGGGTAGATCTTCATGAAGTAGGCGATCTCCTTGCCCTTATAAACTTCTTGGTTCACTCCACAACACGAAGTAGGAGGCTCCCAAGCGACACCTAACCAATCTAGGAGGCACCACCCTCCAAAAGGTAATAGGCTCGATAATGTCGATGAACTCTTTGCTCTTGTGCTTCAAGATGACAGACTCCTCAATACACAATCACTCTCTCACAGATTTGGCTTGGTGGAAGAAATTGATTGGGTGGAAAGCAACTTTGGGAGGCTAGAGATCAATATTCATCTAGTTCTAATGGAATGGAATGATCTCAACACATGAATAGGTGTCTCTCTCTCAAAAAACATGATAGGATAGTTAGGGATCTGTTCTGAGTGCTTCTCTTTCCAGTAGGTGGTGGTGGAGGGGGTATATATATGCATCTCCAAAAATCCAACCGTTACACCTAATAAGTCAGACTCGGTGACATCGATGTTTTAATATTGGTGGTACCAAGTTGCCCCAAAGGTAGCAACTTTTGAATCTCGATGATACCGATACATAAAACTTGGTTGCACCGATAAGGTGACCAACGGTCAAATTGCCAAACTCGGTGATGCCGATTCAACAAACTCGGCCAGACTGATTTTGTGAATTTGCGTAATAGAAAGTTGGCAACCCAAACTCGGTGGCACCGAAGGGCTAGGGTTTGGCTGAGATTCAACAAACTCTGCCAGACTGATTTTGTGAATTTGCGTAATAGAAAGTTAGCAACCCAAACTCGGTTGCACTGAAGGGCTAGGGTTTGGCTGAGTCTGTCTGAGGCTAAGAATCGGTGGCACCGAGTCGAAAGTGTTGGTTGCACCGATTTTGAATATTTGGCTATGGACAAATTTTTGTGGAAGAGCTTGTGGGTGTATGTGGTGACTATCACTTGTGCACATATGAGCTTTGTTCACCAACAGTACCTTACCCCCTTTTAATAGTATTGGCTTTCCTATGGACTCAAAGTGATTTCTCACAAAGTAAAATGTGGACTCCTCTTACTTCAAGATTTTCTAATGCTATTCCTTCTCCTTCTTCTTCATGGGGATACTCTCCACACTCCTTTTTGCCAACCAATCTCTCTATGGACTTTATCCGAAATACACTAGATGAAAGTATTAGTCCAAGAGACAATGTATTTTGTCATGAATTATCAAAACCACCAAGGGAGCATATTGTGCTTTCAATCGTTGACTTGAGAACTTATAAACGTGGTATTTGCCTAACAATGATTATCATTTTATTATCCTACTCATATTTATAAAAAAAATCAGCAACATCTAAACAAATCTAAACACCAAACATCTAAACGAACGTGGAATTAGCTAATTAGCAACATCTATACACATCTAGACATTGAACATCTAAACATCTACCAATTGTTTTGGAGCTATAAATATCTATCAAACATCTAAACATCAAACATCTATATAAACATCAAACATCAAACATATAAGCATCAAACATCTATCTAAACAACATCTATCTAAACTTAATTAGAACAAGGCGCCACCACGCTCGGGAAGATCGGCGGACATGGCGCTGCCGCGCGCGCTCGGGCATGGCAAGGGGATCGATGTTAGGGCAACGAAATAGACAGGGGGGAAGGAGGCGGCAGCTCAAGGGGGTGTCCATGGCGCCGCCGCGTTCGGGCATGGCAAGGGGATCAGTCCGGGCGGCGGAACAGAGAGGGGGTGAGGAGGCGGAGGCTCACCATGGGAGGAGTGGGCGTAGCAGGGGATCGTCGATGGGCAACAAAGGGCAGGCTGACGTCAAGGTGTGGCGGCGAGGAGCGGCAACAATGGAGACGAGTAGCCTGGTGGCGTGGTGTGGAGAAACTGAGGGGGAGAAACTAAGCAGGGAGCATGCGCTTTAAATACCTCGGGACTCTTTAGTCCTGGTTGGTATATCTAGCCAGGACTAAAGACCCTTTAGTCTCGGTTGGTATAACCAACCGGGACTAAAGGTTCCCTCTTTAGTCCCGGTTTGTTAGACCAACCGGGCCTAAAGAGACCTTTTAGGCGGCTCAAATTCGAGCGGGAAGGCGCCTTTAGTCCCGGTTGGTTATACCAACCTGTACTAAAGTTTTTTTATATTTGGAATAACCGTTTTTATATTTGCAATAACTGTTAGAATATTTATAGTTTTTAACGAATCTTTTTGATTTAGGTCAAAACAATTACAAACTTTCTGTTAGTGCCAATAGTTTTCAAATTTAAATAGTTTAAATTTGAATTCTTTTGAAATTTTTGTGAAACAGTAATTTATGAATAAATTTAGTTAGAAATAGTTTTTTGAGTGATTCTTTTTCCTGTTGTTTAATATTAGTATGTTTTATCATTATGTTAAAGTTGGTAATTTTAAATAGGTGGTTTAATCAAAACCAAATTCTATTTAACTCTTTGAGTTTTATACCTTCATTTGTTTTAATGAAAATCACCCAAATGAACTCCAGACTTTCTGTGCATTCAATATGCACCATTCTAAGCCACATCCAGAAAATGGACAATATCTTTTGAAGTATTTGGGTTTCAAACGAAAACTCGTCTGTTACAAACGGATTTCATTTTTTGTAAATTTATTTCAACTCCAGTCTTTTTGTGCATTCAATAAGAACCATTAGAAGCCACATCCTAAAATTTCAACCCTTTCTAAATTCATTTGATATTTTTCATGCATTTAATGAATTTTTTGAGCTAAATGACCCTGAAATTAAAAAGCACCAGAAATGAACTCTGAAAAGGTTGAAACTTGGCATGGTATCAATATAACCCACATAGCTGTTGGGGAACGTTGCATGGGAAACAAAAAAATTCCTACACTTCACCAAGATCAATCTAGGAGATGAGCATCTATGAGAGGAGAGATTGGATCTACGTACCCTTGTAGATCGCTAAGCGGAAGCGTTAAAGAACACGGTTGATGTAGTGGTACGTCTCCGCAATCCAAATCGCAAGACGTCCCATGAACTCCCGATCAAGTACCGAACGGACGACACCTCCGCGTTCAGCACACGTGTAGCTCGATGAAGATCTCCACCTTCTTGACCCAGCAAGAGGGCGTAGAGAGGTAGATGAGTTATCCGGCAGTGAGACGGCATTGCGGCGATGATGGTGGAGCAATTGCAGCAGGGGTTCGCCTAAGCACCGCTGAAAACCGATCTAGAGGAAGAAGAGGGCGACACGTGGCAATTAGGGTTAGGGCTGCCCTAAAAATCCTCTAGTATATATAGGAGGGAGGGGAGAGGAGGCAGCCTCGCCCCTCCTACAAGGAGGGCTTCGGCCGAAGGCAAGAGGGGAGGAGTCCACCTCCCACAAGGGAGGTGGACTCCTAGTAGGACTCCTTTCCCTACTTGGCCCCTACTCTTCCTCCTTCCCTATGCGCATAGGGCCTTTTGGGCTGGCTGCCCATCCCACCAGGGGCTGGTGCGCCACCTGTAAGTCTCATGTGGCCCCTTGGGGTATGTGGGCCCCACTTGGTGGTCCCCGGAACCCATTCGTCACTCTCGGTACACTGCCGAAAATGCTCGAAACTTTTTCAGAGTTCAAACACCACTTTCCTATATATCAATTTTTACCTCTGGACCATTCCAGAGCTCCTCACGACTACAAGGATCTCATCCGGGACTCCGAACAACCTTCGTTCACCACCATACATAACTCTATACTACCAAAACGTTACCGAACCTTAAGTGTGCAGACCCTGCGGGTTCGAGAACTATGTAAACATGACCGAGACACCTCTACGGTCAATAACCAATAGCGAGACCTAGATGCCCATATTGATTCCTACATATTCTAAGAAGATCTTTATCGGTCGAACCTCTATGTCAAGGATTCAGTTAATCCCGTATGATATTCCCTTTGTTCTTCGGTATGTTACTTGCCCGAAATTCGATCGTCGGTATCTCCATACCTAGTTCAACTTCGTTGCCGGAAAGTCTCTTTACTCGTTCCGTAATACAAGATCCTATGGATAACACTTAGGCACATTGCTTGCAAGGCTTATTATGATTTTGTATTAATGAGTCGGCACTGAGATACCTCTCCGTCACATGGAGTAGCAAATCCCGGTTCGACCCATTACAACCTAGCATACACCCTCGAAGATACCTGTAGAGCACCTTTATAGTCACCTAGTTACGTTGAGATGTTTGGTACACACGAGGCACTCCTCCGGTCTCAGTGAGTTGCATGATCTCATGGTCATAGGAACATATACTTGACATGCAGAAAATTGTAGCAATAAACTAACACGATCATATGCTATGTTTATTGTTTGGGTATTTTCCACCCCATCATTCTCCTAATGAAACCTTGACCATCTTTGATCAACGACTAGTTTACTAGAGGCACACTAGGGACAAAGTGTTATATATATATCCACACATGCAATGTGTTTCCAATCAATATAATTATAGCATGGATAATAAACAAGGAAATACAATAATAAACTAGAGTTGAACTAGCTCTATAACCTAGTACAAATAATTTTACACTAGGGTTTAATTAGCTCTTTGCTCTAGTACAAACAATTTTACACTAGAGTTGAACTAGCTCTATAACCTAGTACAAATAATTTTACGCTAGAGTTGAACTAGCTCTATAACCTAGTGCAAATAATTTTACACTAGAGTTGAACTAGATCTATAACCCAGTCCAAATAATTTTACACTAGAGTTGAACTAGCTCTATAACCTACAAATAATTATACACTAGAGTTGAAGTAGCTCTTTACTCTAGTTTAAAGAAGTTTACACTAGAGTTAAACTAGCTCTCTAACCTAGTATAAATAATTTCACACTAGAGTTGAACAAGCTCTTTGCTCTAGTTCAACTAATTTTAAACTAGAGTTGAACTAGCTCTATAACCTAGTTTAAATAATTCTAAACAAAAGTTAAACTAGCTCTATAACCTAGTACAAATAATTTACACTAGAAACTAGTAGAAAACTGGCTATTAGTCCCAGTTGGGAAGGGCCTTTATTCCCGGTTCCCTAACCGGTACTAAAGTATAGATACTAAAGGGTCCAGGCCTGTAGTCCTGGTTGGCTACAAACCGGGACTAAACCTCGGCCATGTGGCCAGCAGCGCACACCAGGGCATGGGGTCCTTTTGTCCCGGTTGGTAACACCAACCGGACTAAAGGTTTAGCGGTTAAGGCTTCATTGTTTATTTTTTCCCTTTCCTTTTTTGTTTTCCATTTAATTTTTTCCTCTAATTCAAAATGACCACTTGCATCCATCCACTTTAATCAAATATATGTCATATAACTCATCATCACCTTACTCATCTAACAACTCATCATCATCTTAATCATACCAAGTTAAAATCTCATAAAACAAAAAAACATCTTAATACTAATCATCCTAATCGACCAACAAGTTAATATAAACCAGAAAAACTTCTCTCTCATAGGACCTAGTCCTCCCTCCTAGGTAAAATGACATAAACCAGAATAACACCTATGTCTCCATGATGAAGCAAAGAGATCCAACGGTCTCCAACTTGTGGATTGCGATCCTTCTTTATTTGTCCCCATGCTTTAATTTGGAATCGTCTTGGTGGTTTGCGTTCAGTCGAGTATGCAAAAGAGAACTCGGGCTAGAAGGGGCTTTTAATTATCATATTACCTTCGGCTTGCATCAACGGAGGCACAACTTTATTTGGCAGTTTCTGTTGAAGAACATAATAGTTGTCTAGTTAGTAATGTAATCAATACCATTTACGCAACAATAGTGTACTTAATTAGCAACTCTTACCAAGATATTTCGGCGAATTTCATCCACCCTCAACCTATGCACTAGTGTTCTATACAATGTATAATTTGGGCCAGTTCCCAAATTATACAGGAAGATCTCCCTACCAGCTAGGACACCAATAACAAAGTTGATAAGATCATCCTTCTCCTCCCAAGTTAGATGTGATCCATAAGTGTAGTGTGTCGTGTCGATTATGTTTTGTGTTTTACTCGAAGAAACGAAATAAGCTGTAAATTATAAATTAACACATTTGGTATGGATGAACACCAACTATTTTTAAATATACAATGCAAATTACTTGACAAATATGCATGGTTGACAAAATGACATGGAGGTAAAACAGGAAGCATATCGACATCTACCCCAAATGTCAATGTTACCTTCAATATTATCTTCAGGACAAAGGTCGAAGGTTATTTCAATATCCTCTTGAAGTCCATATTCCTTGCAAAGAGCTTCCCAATTTGAGCACTGTAATTCTGTGTTATTAAGTGCATTCATTACTTTCACCAGAAATATGTGACCATGTTTACTCCTTAGGTTGGTTGTCCTCATCTCGAAACTCTCGTGCTCTTTGAAACCGAGCCTCTCCAAGAAATACCGTCTTACATGACACGGGATGAACTAGTCGAATTGTATAAAACAGAAATTACGCATTGAAGGAAAGAAACAGAAGTCATGCTTAAGTACGAAAAATAGTTGTCATCGTTGCATACCGTAGAAATATCAAAGTCGTCGTAAACCTTCATGGTGGAGAACCTACCGTCTCGCAACCCACGCTGGTCGCAAAGACCCTTATCTTCACCTAGAGTTCACACACTTGGATCCTATCGTCTTCATCAGACGACGACATTTCCTGTGTCCATGATTCAAAAATTGATTATTACTTTCGGTTTGTCAAGGATTTCCTTAAATAACTCTCATATCTGATGGTGTGTTGGTGCGCACTCTCTCACAGGCGATCATCGTGGACTCCTCACCGATGATCGTCGGGTACTCTCCCTCACCGACGATCGTCAGAGACTCCATGATATCGCGTCACCGATGACCGACGATACTACATTATTTCCAACTAAGACAACTAAAACATAAAAAAACTAAACAACTAAAACATATAACAATTAAAACAACTAAATTAAGTAAAACATAAAAAACTAAACAACTAAAACATACAACAACTAAATTAACTAAAACAATATGATCATATAATATCACTAATACATCATTGAATAATAGTATCACTAATACATCATCGAATAGTATCACTAATACATCATTGAATAATATCACTAATACATCATCGAATAGTATCCACTAATACAGATATAGTTGGCATCTCATGGCGCAGGTGGTGGACACCCAAAGAGAAGGAACTATCACGTGATCATAGCTCGGGTGAGATCCCTGAAGAACCTGACAGGTATTGGAGAACCTGGCATCAAACGCAGCCAGGTAGTGTCAGACGTCCTCGTCCTCCTCCTTGACACGGTGACATATCACCTCCTTGGGGGCCAGCTCCCTCTACACCAACTGTGGTCCATGCGACCGCCACCAAATAACCTCTAGGTCGACAACAGGACCCTCATTCCTCACCAAGCTCCACGCCCCGGAAGGCAGCACCTCCCAGTGCCAGCCCGGCGGAGCCCAGTCCCGGACATGCCGCCTATCAAGCAGGTGGTTGCCGCCAAGTCGACGTCGAGGATGTGGGATGGGCATCATTGTGGGATCACTAGAAGAGTATGTCTAGAGGGAGGTGAATAGACTACTAGCAGGAATTTAAAATCTAAACAAGGTGCAACGATAAGTGTTGGCAGATTTTAGCATATATAGCAAGTCTAGCACACACTCCACATGCAAGGCATCAAGTATAGAGCAGAAAGTAAATAAATTGCACATGGAAGTAAGGAGTAGAGGTAGGGAGATCAAAAGCATGAAGGACATGAAGATTTTTTCCCGTGGTTCCGATAGGTGGTGCTATCGTACGTCCACGTTTATGGATTCTTCAACCCACCGAGGGTAATGGTCGCGAGAGTCCATGGAGGGCTCCACCCATAAGGGTCCACGAAGTAGCAACCTTGACTATTCCATAACGGCTTCCGTCCACAAAGGACTAGCCTCACTACGAGTAGATCTTCACGAAGTAGGCGATCTCCTTGTCGTTACAAACTTTTTGGTTCACTCCACAACATGAAGTAGGAGGATCCCAAGCGACACCTTACAAATCTAGGAAGCACCACCCTCCAAAAGGTAATAGCCTCGATAATGTCGATGAACTCCTTGATCTTGTGCTTTAAGATGATAGACTCCTCAAAACACAATCACTCTCTCATAGATTTCGCTTGGTGGAAGAGATTGATTGGGTGGAAAGCAACTTGGGGAGGCTACATATCAAGATTCATATAGTTAATTGGAATGGAATGGCATGATCTCAACACATGAGTAGGTGGCTCTCTCTCAGAAAATCTGATAGGATAGGTAGGGCTCTGTTCTGGGTGCTTCTCTTTCAAGTAGGTGGTGGTGGAGGGTTATATATAGGCATCTCCAAAAATCCAACTGTTACACCTAATAAGTCAAACTCGGTGACACCGATGTGTTAATCTCGGTGGTACCGAGTTGCCTCAAAGGTAGCAACTTTTGAATCTCGGTGAGACCGATACATAAAACTCGATTGCACTGATAAGGTGACCAACAGTCACATTGCCCAACTCGGTGACGCCGATTCAACAAACTCGGTCAGACCGATTTTGTGAATTTGCCTAACAGAAAGTTGGCAACCCAAACTCGGTTGCACCGAATCAGAATCGGTTGCACCGAAGGGCTAGGGTTTGGCTGAGTCTGTCTGAGGATGAGAATTGGTGGCACCGAGTGGAAAGTGTTGGTTGCACCGATTTCGAATATTTGTCTTTGGAGAGACTTTTGTGGAAGATCTTGTGGGTGTATGTGGTAACTATCACTTGAGCACGTATGAGCATTTTGTTCACCAACAATACCTTACCCCCTTTTAATAGTATTGGATTTCTTGTGGACTCAAAGTGATTTCTCACAAAGTAAAATGTAGACTCCTCTTCCTTGAATCTTTGCCAATGCTATTCCTTCTCCTTATTCTTGATGGGGATACTCTCCACACTCCTTTTTGCCAACCCATCTCTCTATGGACTTTATCTAAAATACACTAGATGTAAGTATTAGTCCAAGAGACAAGGCATGTTGTCATGAATTATCAAAACCACCAAGGGAGCATATTGTGCTTTCAATCGTCGACTTGAGAACTTATAAACGTGGTATTTGCCTAACAATGATTATCATTTTATTATCCTACTCATATTTATAAACAAATCCAGCAACATCTAAACAAATCTAATCTTTAAACATCTAAACAAACGTGGAATTAGCTGATCAGCAACATCTATACACATCTAGACATCGAGCATGTAAACATCTACCAATTTTTTTGGAGATATAAACCTCTATCAAACATCTATCTAAACAACATCTATATAAACATCAAACATCAAACATATAAACATCAAACATCTATCTAAACAACATCTACCTAAACTTAATTAGAACATGGCGCCCCCATGCTTGGGAAGGCCGGCGGCCATGGCGCCACCGCGCGCGCTTGGTCATGGCATGGGGATCAAGGTCAGGTCGACAGAACAGACAGGGGGGAAGGAGGCGGCGGCTCAAGGGGATGGACATGGCGCCGCCGCTCGGGCATGGCGAGGGGATCAGTCCGGGCAGCAGAACAGAGAGGGGGGAGGAGGAGGCGGCTCAGCATGGGAGGAGTGGGCGCAGGAGGGGCTCGTTGGCAGGCAGCAGGGGGCGGGCCGACGTTGAGGTCTGGCGGCGAGGAGCGGTGACAATGGAGACGAGCAGCATGGCAGCATGGTGTGGAGAAATAGAGGGGGAGAAACTAAGGAGGGAGCGCGTGCTTTAAGTACCCCGGGACTCTTTAGTCCCGGTTGGTATATCCAACCAGGATTAAAGACCCTTTAGTCCCGGTTGGTATCACCAACCGGGACTAAAGGTTCCGTCTTTAGTCCCGGTTTGCTAGACCAACCAGGCCTAAAGAGACCTTTTCAGCGGCACAAAATCGAGCGGGAAGGCACCTTTAGTCCCGGTTGGTTATACCAACCCGTACTAAAGGTTTATTTTCTCTTTTTTTGTTTTTATATTTGGAATAACTATTTTTATATTTGCAATAACTGTTAGAATATTTATAGTTTTTTAATGAATCATTTTGTTTAGGTAAAAACAATTACAAACTTTCTGTTAGTGCCAGTAGTTTTCAAATTTAAATAGTTTAAATTTGAATTCTTTTGAAATTTTGTGAAACAGTAATTTGTGAATAAATTTAGTTTAGAAATAGATTTTTAGTGATTGTTTTTCCTATTGTTTAATATTAGTATGTTTTATTGTTATGTTAAAGTTGGGAATTTTTAAGATAATTTAAATAGGTGGTTTAATCAAAACTAGATTCTGTTTAACTCTTTTAGTTTTATACCTTCATTTGTTTTAATCAAAATCACCCAAATGAACTCGAGACTTTCTGTGCATCCAATATGCACCATTCTAAGCCACATCCACAAAATGGACAATCTCTTTTGATGTATCAGGGTTTCGAACGAAGACTCGTCTGTTACAAACGATTTCAATTTTTTTAACTTATTTCAACTCGAGACTTTTTGTGCATTCAATATGCACCATTAGAAGCCATATCCTAAAATTTCAACCCTTTCTAACTTCATTTGCTATTTTTCATGCATTTAATGAATTGTTTTGATCTAAATGACCTTGAAATTAAAAAGCACCACAAATGAACTCTGAAAATGTTAAAACTTGGCATGGTATCATAATATAACCCACATAGCTCTTGGGGAACATTGCATGGGAAACAAAAAATTTCCTGCGCTTCACCAAGATCAATCTAGGAGATGAGCATCTATGAGGGGAGAGATCGGATCTACATACCCTTGTAGATCGCTAAGCGGAAGCGTTAAATAACGCGGTTGATGTAGTGGTACGTCTAAGCGATCCAAATCACAAGCCGTCCCACGAACTCCCAATCAAGTACCGAACGGACGACACCTCCGCGTTCAGCACACGTGCAGCTTGAACAAGATCTCCACCTTCTTGATCCAGCAAGAGGGAGTGGAGAGGTAGACGAGTTCTCCAGCAGCGTGACATCGTTGCCGCGATGGTGGTGGAGCAATTCCAGCAGGGCTTCGCCTAAGCACCGTCGAAAACTGATCTAGAGGAAGAAGAGGGCAGCACGTGGCAACTAGGGTTAGGGATGCCCTCAAAATCCTCTAGAATATATAGGAGGGAGAGGAGAGGAGGTAGCCTTGCCCCTCCTACAAGGAGGGCTTCGGCCGAAGGCAAGAATGGAGGAGTCCACCTCCCACAAGGGAGGTGGACTCCTAGTAGGACTCCTTTCCCTACTTGGCCCCTACTCTTCCTCCTTTCCTGTGTGCATAGGGCCTTCTAGGATGGCTGCCCAGCCCACCAAGGGTTGGTGCGCCACCTCTAAGGCTCATGTGGCCCCTTGGAGTATGTGGGCCCCACATGGTGGTCCCCGGAACCCATTCGTCACTCTCGATACACTACCGAAAATGCCCAAAACTTTTTCGGAGTTCAAACACCACTTTCCTATATATCAATCTTTACCTCCGGACCATTCCGGAGCTCCTAGTGACGTCTAGGATCGATCCGGAACTCCAAATGACCTTCGGTCACCACCATACATAACTCTATACTACTAAAACGCCACCGAACCTTAAGTGTGCAGACCCTGCGGGTTCGAGAACAATGTAAACATGACCGAGACACCTCTACGGTCAATAACCAATAGCTGGACCTGGATGCCCATATTGATTCCTACATATTCTACGAAGATTTTTATCGGTCGAACCTCTAGGTCAAGGATTCAGTTAATCCCGTATGATGTTCCCTTTGTTCTTCGATATGTTACTTGCCTGAGATTTGATCGTCGGTATCTCCATACCTAGTTCAACCTCGTTACCAGCAAGTCTCTTTACTTGTTCCATAATACAAGATCCCGTGCCTAACACTTAGTTACATTGCTTGCAAGGCTTATTGTGATGTTATATTACCGAGTGGGCCCTGAGATACCTCTCCGTCACACGGAGTAACAAATCCTAGGGTTGAGCCATGCCAACCCAGAAGACACCCTCGGATATACCTGTAGAGCACCTTTATAGTCACCCAGTTACGTTGCGACATTTGATACACACAAGACACTCCTCCGGTGTCAGTGAGTTGCGTGATCTCATGGTCATAGGAACTTATACTTGACATGCAGAAAACTGTAGCAATAAACTGACACGATCATATGCTACGTTTATAGTTTGGGTCTTGTCCACCCCATCATTGTCCTAATGATGTGATCCCGTTATTAAATGACATCTCATGTCAATGGCTAGGAAACCTTGACCATCTTTGATCAATGAGCTAGTTTACTAGAGGCACACTAGGGACAAAGTGTTGTATATATATCCACACATGCAATGTGTTTCCAATCAATACAATTATAGCATGGATAATAAACAATTATCACGAACAAGAAAATATAATAATAAACACTTTATTTATTGCCTATAGGGCATATTTCCAATAGTCTCCCACTTGAACTAGAGTCAATAATCTAGTTCATATCACTATGTGATTTACATTGTAATGAATCGAACAGCCATGCAGTTCTGGTGTTGATCATGTTTAGCCCTTGGAAGAGGTTTAGTCAACGGGTCTGCAACATTCAGATCCGTGTGCAGTTTGCAAATATTTATGTCCTTCTCCTCGATGTAATCGCAGATGGAATTGAAGCATCGCTTTATGTGTCTGGTCCTCTTGTGAAACCTTGGTTCCTTGGACAGAGCAATGGCACCAGTGTTGTCACAGAACAGAGTCATCGGATTCAGTGCACTGGGCACTACTCCAAGATCTGTCATGGACTGCTCCATCCAGACACCTTCCTTTGCTGCCGCCGAGGCTGCGATGTACTCCGCTTCGCATGTAGAATCGGCTACCACGCTTTGCTTGGAACTGCACCAGCTTATCACTCCCCCGTTGAGAATAAATACATATCCGGTTTGCGAATTAGAGTCATTCGAATCAGTGTCAAAGGTTGCATCGACGTAACCCTTTATGACGAGCTCTTGATCACCTCCATAAATGAGAAACATTTCCTTAGTCCTTTTCGTGTAATGAAGGATATTCTTGACCACCGTCCGGTGCTCCATTCTAGGATCACTTTGAAACCTTCCGGCCATACTTATGGGAAGGCTAACATCGGGTCTTGTGCACAACATTGCATACACGATAGAGCCTATGGCTGAAGCATAGGGGATGACACTCATCTTCTCTCTATCTTCTGCAGTCACTGGGCATTGAGTCTTACTCAACTTCACACCTTGTAACAAAGGCAAGAACCCCTTGTTGGACTGATCCATTTTGAAATTCTTCAAAACTTTATCAAGGCATGTGCTTTGTGAAAGTGCTATCAAGCGTCTCGATCTATCTCTATAGATCTTAATGCCTAATATGAAAGCAGCATCTCCTAGGTCCTTCATTGAAAAACTCCTGTTCAAATATTCCTTCACGCTTTCCAGCATTTCTATATTGTTTCCAATCAGCAATATGTCATCCACATATAAGATTAGAAATGCTACAGAGCTCCTACTCACTTTCTTGTAAGTACAACATTCTCCATAAACTTCTATAAACCCAAACGCCTTGATCACCTCATGAAAGCGCTTACTCTGAGATTCTTGCACTAGTCCATAAATGGATTGCTGGAGTTTGCAAACTTTGTCAGCATTGTCTGGATCGACAAAACGTTCCGGTTGCATCATATACAACTATTCCTCAAGGAAACTGTTAAGGAACGCTGTTTTGACATCCATCTATGAAATTTCATAGTCGAAATATGCAGCTATTGCTAACATGATTCTGACGGACTTAAGCATCGCTACGGGTGAGAAGGTCTCATCGTAGTCAACTCCTTGAACTTGTGAAAAACACTTTGCCACAAGTCAAGCTTTATAGACGGTGACATTAGCGTCTGCGTCCGTCTTCTTCTTAAAGATCCATTTATTCTGAATGTCCTTTCACCCTTCAGGTAATACTTCCAAAGTCCACACTTTGTTTTCATACATGGATCCCGTCTCGGATTTCATGGCCTCTAACCATTTCTCGGAATCCGGGCCCATCATTGCTCCTCCATAGCTCGTAGGTTCAGTGTTGTGTAACAACATGACCTCCAAGATAGGGTTGCCGTACCACTCAGGAGCAGTACGCGCCCTTGTCGACCTACGAGGTTCAATAGCAACTTGATCCGAAGTTTCATGATCATCATCATTAACTTCCTCTTCAATCGTCGTTGGCTCCCCAGAAATATCTTTCTGCGCTGCGCTACTCTGGTTGAAGTAAAGGTTCAATAACCTCATCAAGTTCTATTTTCCTCCCACTCAATTCTTTCGAGAGAAACTCTTTCTCATGAAATGTCCCATTTTTAGAGACAAACACTTTGCCTTCGTATCTAAGATAGAAGGCATACCCAACTGTCTCTTTTGGGTATCCTATGAAGATGCATTTCTCCGCTTCGGGTTCTGTCTTTTCAGGCTGAAGCTTTTTGACATAAGCATCACATCCCCAAACTTTAAGAAACGACAACTTTGGCTTCTTGCCAAACCACAGTTCATATGGCGTCATCTCAACGGATTTTGATGGTGCCCTATTTAAGGTGAATGCATCTGTCTCTAATGCATAACCCCAAAACGATAGTGGCAAATAGGCAAGAGACATCATAGAACGCACCATATATAATAAGGTTCGATTACGACATTCGGACACACCATTACACTGTGGTGTTCCAGGTGGTGTAAATTGTGAAACAATTCCACACTGTCTTAAGTGACTGCCAAACTCATAACTCAGATATTCTCCTCCTCGATCGGATTGCAAGAATTTAATCTTCTTGTTACGGTGATTCTCAACTTCACTCTGAAATTGCTTGAACTTTTCAAATGTTTTAGACTTGTGTTTCATTAAGTAAATATGCCCATATCTACTTAAGTCATCAGTGAAGGTGACAAAATAACAATATCCACCGAGCGCCTCAATGTTCATTGGACCGCACACATCAGTATGTATGATTTCCAACAAATCACTCGCCCGTTCCATTGTTCGAGAGAACGGCGTCTTCGTCATCTTGCCCATGAGGCATGGTTCACATGTGTCAAGTGATTCAAAATCAAGTGACTCCAAAAGTCCATCAGCATGGAGCTTCCTCATCTGTTTTACACCAATATGACCCAAACGGCAGTGCCACAAGAAAGTGGTACTATCATTATCAACTCTACATCTTTTGGCATCAATGCTATGAACATGTGTATCATCACTATCGAGATTTAATAAGAATAAACCCCTCACATTGGGTGCATGACCATAAAAGATATTACTCATAAAAATAGAACAACCATTATTCTCTGATTTAAATGAGTAACCATCTCGCAATAAACAATATCCAGATATAATGTTCATGCTTAACGCAGGCACTAAATAACAATTATTCAGGTTCATCACTAAGCCCGATGGTAATCTAAGAGAAAGCGTGCCGATGGCGATCACATCAACCTTGGAACCATTTCCCACGCGCATCGTCACTTCGTCCTTCGCCAGCCTTCGTCTATTCCGTAGTTCCTGTTTTGAGTTGCACATGTGAGCAACCGATCCGGTATCAAATACCCATGCACTACAACGAGAGCTAGTAAGGTACACATCAATAACATGTATATCATATATACCTTGTTTGTTGTTGGCCGCCTTCTTGTCGGCCAAATACTTGGGGTAGTTCCGCTTCCAGTGACCAGTTCCCATGCAGTGAAAGCACTCAGTTTCTGGCTTGGATCCAACCTTGGGTTTCTTCACGGGAGGAGCGACTGCTTTGCCACCCGTCATGGAATTACCCTTCTTGCCCTTGCGATTCTTCATGAAACTAGTGATTTTATTCACCATCAACACTTGATGTTCTTTCTGGATTTCAGACTCAGCGACTTTTAGTATCGCAAACAGCTCGGCGACTAACTTGTTCACCCCGTGCATGTTATAGTTTAGGACGAAGCTCTTGTAGCTTGGTGGCAAGAATTGAAGAACTCTGTCAGTGATCGCCTCTAGCAGAAGGGGCATCCCTAACTCCGCCAGAGGAGTCGAATGCCAAGACATTCTAAGTATATGTTCTTTGATAGACTCGTTCTCCTACATTTTGCAAGTGTAGAACTTATTGGAGGTCTCATACCTCTCGATCCGGCATTCTTCTTAAAGATAAACTCCAACTCCTGGAACAACTCATATGCTCCATGACGTTCAAAACGTCTTTGAAGTCCCGGTTCTAAGCCATACAATATTGCACACTGAACTATTGCGTTATCTCCAGAACATGCCTCCCAAGCGTTCTTAACTTCTTCGGATGACAAGTCTGCGGGTTGGTTACCAAGCGGTGCATCAAGGACATATGCCTTCTGGGAAGACGTGAGGAGAATCCTCAGATTACGGGCCTAGTCCACAAAGTTACTTCCATCATCTGTCAACTTAGCTTTCTCTAGGAACGCATTAAAATTCAGGGGTGCTACTGCGCGAGCCATTGATCTACAACATAAATATGCAAAGGTTACTAAGACTATTGTTCAAGATAATGAGTATAGGTAATCAAATTACTAAAGCTCCCACTCAAATTGACATCCCTCAGGTCATCTGAGTGACACATGATCCATATTCACCAACTCAAGTCCGATCATCACATGAGTTAAGGTGGTTTCAATGGTGAACATCATCATGTTGATCATATCTACTATATGACTCATGCTCGACCTTTCGGTCTCTTGTGTTCCGAGGCCATGTCTGTACATGCTAGGCTCATCAAGTTTAACCCGAGTATTCTGCATGTGCAACACTGGCTTACAGCCATTGTATGCGAACATAGAGTCTATGACACCCGATCATCACGTGGTGTCTCGACACGACGAACCATCACAACGGTGCACACTCGGGGAGAACACAGTTCATCTTGAAATTTATGTGAGGGATCACCTTATAATTCTACCGCCATCCTAAGAAAAACAAGGTGCATAAAGATATTAACGTCACATGCAAATCATAAGTGACATGATATGGCCATGAACTTGTGCTTTTGATCTCCATCTCCAAAGCACCAGCATGATCTCCATTATCACCGGCATGACACCATGATCTCCATCATTGTGTCATCATCGGGGTTGTCGCGTCCACCATGATCATACTACTATTTCTACCGCTTAGTGATAAAGTAAAGCATTATGTAGTGCTTAAAGATTGACACGCAGGTCATACAATAATCAAAGACAACCCTATGGCTCCTAACGGTTGCCGTACTCATCGACATGCAAGTCGTGATATTCTATACAAAAACATGATCATCTCATACACCACATATATCACATCATGTAATTGGCCATATCACATCACAACATACCCTGCAAAAACAAGTTAGACGTCCTCTAATTGTTGTTGCATGTTTTACGTGGCTGCTATGGGTATCTAGCAAGAACGATTCTTACCTACGCAAAAACCACAACGGTGATATGAAGATTGCTTTTCAACCTTCTACAAGGACCGCCTTAATCAAATCCGATCCAACTAAGGTGGGAGAGACAGACAGCCGACAACCATATTTATGCGACGAAGTCACATGTTAGTCGATGGAACACGGTCTCTCATAAGCGTACGAGTAAAGTCGTTCCGAGCCGCTTCATCCCACAATATCTTTGAACCAAGAAAAGACTAAGGAAGGAAGTAATCTCAATATCAACACCCACAAACTCTTTGAGTTATACTCAAGATCTCATCTACGCATAGACCTAGCTCATGATGCCACTGTTGGGGAACGTTGCATGGGAAACAAAATTTTCCTACGCTTCACCAAGATCAATCTAGGAGATGAGCATCTATGAGAGAAGATATTAGATCTACGTACCCTTGCAGATTGCTAAGCGAACGCTTTAAAGAACGCGGTTGATGTAGTGGTACATCTCCGCGGTCCAAATCACAAGCCGTCCCAGGAACTCCCGATCAAGTACCAAACGGACGACACCTCCGCATTCAGCACACATGCAGCTCGATGAAGATCTCCACCTTCTTGATCCAGCAAGAGGGAGCGGAGAGGTAGATGAGTTCTCTGGCTTGTCCGGCAGCATGACGACGTTGTAGCGATGGTGGTGGAGCAATTCTAGTAGGGCTTTGCCTAAGCACCGTTGAAAACCGATCTAGAGGAAGAAGAGGGCATCACGTGGCAATTAGAGTTAGGGCTGCCCTCAAATTCCTCTAGTATAGGAGGGAGGGGAGAGGAGGCAGCCTTGCCCCTCCTACAAGGAGGGCTTTGGCTGAAGGAAAGAGGGGAGGAGACCACCTACCAGAAGGGAGGTGGAGTCCTAGTAGGACTCCTTTCCCTACTTGGCCCCTACTCTTCCTCCTTCCCTATGCGCATAGGGCCTCTTGGGCTGGCTGCCCAGCCCACCAGGGGCTGGTGCGCCACCTCTAAGGCCCATGTGGCCCCTTGGGGTATGTGGGCCCCACTTGGTGGTCCCCGGAACCCATTCGTCACTCCCGGTACACTGCCAGAAATGCCCGAAACTTTTTCGGAGTTCAAACACCACTTTCCTATATATCAATCTTTACCACCGGACCATTCCGGAGCTCCTGGTGACGTCACCGAACCTTAAGTGTGCAGACCCTGCGGGTTCGAGAACTATGTAGACATGAACGAGACACCTCTACGGTCAATAACGAATAGTGGGACCTGGATGCCCATATTGATTCCTACATATTCTAGGAAGATCTTTATCGGTCAAACCTCTATGTCAAGGATTCAGTTAATCCCTTATGATGTTCCCTTTGTTCTTTGGTATGTTACTTGCCCGAGATTCGATTGTCGGTATCTCCATACCTAGTTCAACCACACTACCAGAAAGTCTCTTTACTCATTCCATAATACAAGATCCCGTGGCTAACACTTAGTCACATTGCTTGCAAGGCTTATTGTGATGTTGTATTACCGAGTGGGCCCTGAGATACCTCTCCGTCACATGGTGTAACAAATCCCAGCGTTGAGCCATGCCAACCCAGTAGACACCCTCGGAGATACCTGTAGAGCACCTTTATAGTCACCTAGTTACGTTGCGACATTTGATACATACAAGGCACTCCTCCGATGCCAGTGAGTTGCATGATCTCATGGTCATAGGAACATATACTTGACATGCAGAAAGCTATAGCAATAAACTGACATGATCGTATTCTATGTTTATAGCTTGGGTCTTGTCCGCCCATCATTCTCCTAATGATGTGATCCTTTTATCAAATGACATCTCATGTCAGTGGCTAGGAAACCTTGACCATGTTTGATCAACGGGCTAGTTTACTAGAGGCACACTAGGGACAAAGTGTTGTATACATATCCACACGTGCAATGTGTTTCCAATCAATACAATTGTAGCATGGATAATAAACAATTATCATGAACAAGGAAATATAATAATAAACACTTTATTTATTGCCTCTAGGGCATATTTCCAATAATAGCACGTGCTAAAAAGTTGAGAGGGTTACGGCAAAAACTGAATGCACTTCATGTACAAAATGGGTAATCACTTTCGAAGTATTAGGGTTTCGGACGAAAACTCGTCTGTTACAAAAGGATTTCATTTTTTTAACTTATTTCAACTCCAGACTTTTTGTGCCATCAATATGAACCATTAGAAGCGACATCCTAAATTTTTAACCCTTTCTAACTTCATTTGCTATTTTTCATGCATTTAATGAATTGTTTTGAGCTGAATGACCCTGAAATTAAGAAGCACCACAAATGAACTCGGCAAAGGTTGAAACTTGGCAAGGTATCATCATTTCACCCACATAACATCTGCTAAGAAGTTGAGAGGGTTATGGTAAAAACTAGTTGCACTTCGTGTACAGAATGAACAATCTCTTTCGAAGTATCAGGGTTTCGGATGAAAACTCGTCTGTTCCGAAAGGATTTCAATTTTTTAACTTATTTCAACTCCAAACTTTTTGTGCATTCAATATTCACCATTAGAATCCACATCCTAAAATTTCAACCCTTTCTAACTTCATTTGCTATTTCCATTCATTTAATGAATTGTTTTGAGCTAAATGACACTGAAATTAAAAAGCACCACAAATGAACTCTGAAAAGGTTAAAACTTGTCATGGTATCATCATTTCGCCCACATAGCATGTGCTAAGAAGTTGAGAGGGTTACGGCAAAAACTGGATGCACTCCATGTACAAAATGGACAATATCTTTCGAAGTATTAGGGTTTCGGACGAAAACTCGTCTATTACAAACTGATTTCAATTTTTAACATATTTCAACTCTAGACTTTTTGTGCATTCAATATGTTAGAAGCCACATCCTGAAATTTCAACCCTTTGTAACTTCATTTGGTATTTTTCATGCATTTATTGAATTATTTTGAGCTAAATGACCCTAGAATTAAAAAGCACCACAAATGAACTCTGAAAAGGTTGAAACTTGGCATGGTATCATCATTTCACCCACATAGCATGTGCTAAAAAGTTGTGAGGGTTACAAAAAACTGGATGCACTTCGTGTACAAAATGGACAATCTCTTTCGAAGTATCAGGGTTTCGGACGAAAACTCGTCTGTTACAAAAGGATTTCAATATTTTTTAACTTATTTCGATTCCAAACTTTTTGTGCATTCAATATGAACCATTAGAATCCACATCCTCAAATTTTGACCCTATCTAACTTCAGTTGCTATTTTTCATGCATTTAATGAATTGTTTTGAGCTGAATGACCCTGAAATTAAAAAGCACCACAAATGATTTGTGGAAAAAGGTTGAAACTTGGCATGGTATCATCATTTCACTCACATCAGAATAGTTAATGTTTTAGTTCATTATTTTTAGTTAATGTTTTAGTTCATTCTTTTTAGTTAATATTTTAGTTGATTCTTTTTAGTTAATATTATATTTAAGTGCAGTGATATTCTAGATCAAAACCACCATCAGAATAGCTGTGGAGAGTAAGTATTCACTTTTTATTGGCGTGTGTCCCTTGCTTATTGTGCGGTAACCATGGACAATCTTCATCACATACCTCACAATACTTTAAAAAGCTTGCTCACATCATACTAAATATTCTTAAACACACAAACCATACTTAAACAGGGACATAATAGAAATAATAGTTCAAATATCCATTACAGAAAGTACTGCATAATTGAAGATACCAATCGTACTCTTCTGGATTGCAAACCTACTCGTCCGAATCAGGAGACCCCTAGCACTACATAATAGAGATAAAAGTGTTCGCCATTGCAAACACTACTCGTCGTCCGGATCAGAATACTCCCAAGCAGCAGACCAATGGGGCACTAGTGGTGGTACTAGCGCTACGAGTTGACGCTGCCCATAATTGAAGATTCCAATCCCGCGATACAACTCGTATGTAACGTACCCATCTATTGCTGCATACTCAATGTTGATAGGGTCAAGTGGGGTATTCTCCCAACGTTTGTGCCCTGACTTGGGGAATTTTGTCTTCATATCAGCGTAGTCCTCATCGATCAGGGTGACTGCCATATCAGCCATTGAAGTCTTGTCATGCTCAAGCCTGAACCTTCCCTGAAGATCACTATGGCATTCAGCTGGTATCTCAATACCCCAGGTGTGCCTCATATTGATCTTGTCATTTGTTATATCGATGCTTGCAAAATATATGCCGCTGCGAAGGAACTCCATGAGTTTTGGACAGTGCTTGTCACTACTCCAACAACAAAATGAAACAAATGTGTTAAATACTGCTGCGACAAGTATATTTTAGAACAAGTATAATAAGAATCATAACAAGTATATTTTATAACAAGTATAATAAGAATCATAACAATTATATTTTGGCACAAGTATAATAAGAATCATAACAAGTATAATTGAAAACAAGTATATAATAAGAATCATAACAAGTATAATTCGGAACAAGTATAATAAGAATCATAACAAAGGAAAATTCCTATGAATTTCCTATCCTTTGAATCAAAATAAGCCCCTAAACTATAACATGTTCTCCCATGATGGCCAATATATGCAACTACAAGGAAAATTCTTATGCAATTTTCCTATCCTATTCCTATCCTCCTATTCCTATTCCTATGCAATTTTCCTAATACTCCTATTCCTATGCAATTTTCTATTCCTATGCAATTTTCCTATGAATCAAAGAGAAGCCCCAATTTTCCTATGAATCAAAGAAAATCCCCAATTTTCCTATGCATTTTTCCTATGAATCAAGGAAACTATGACATGTTCTCGACATTCTCAATCCTCCTATTCCTATGCAATTTTCCTATTCTATGAATCAAAGAAAAGCCCCGATTAAAACAATGACAAGTTCCGTATTACCTTGCCCACTGGAACACCATGACATGTTGCTTCAAACAAACTTGGAGGACGGCAACATTGCGACCATCGGCCGTGTACTCGAGATCGAGGCCCATGAACTTGTGTTTTTCCTCTTGAAGCCATTCCTCAAATGTGGAAAGAAAACCCTTGACTTTGGCGCTATCGTTCGTGTAGACGACATGGAGATTGGTCGCACCATGTGAGAGCACTTTCCCATAGCGAGTGATAAGATTCATGGTGTGGAGGATGAGGAAAGAGAGAGTTAGACATACACAAATGGTGGCCGGTCGTGTTACTGTAGCGTTTCCCATGTATAATCTTGCGAGCGTACACTTCCTCATTTGAACGGTTCGGACCTTTAGTCCAAGTTTGAGCCACGAACTAGGACTAAAAGGGCTCGCGCCATGAGAACAGTTGCCACCATCCCTTTAGTCCCGGTTAGTGTCACTAACCGGGACTAAAGGGTCCTCAAGAACTGGGACTAATGCTTATCCTCATGATCTGGGACTAGTGGATGCATTAGTTCCGATCCAAAATGCGACCGGGACTAATGCTCCGGTCGAAAGGCCTGATTTCTACTAGTGAGAGTTGAACTAGTTCTGTAATCTAGTATAAATAACTTTACAGTAGAGTTGAACTAGTTGTTTGCTCTAGTTCAAATAATTTTAAACTAGAGTTGAACTAGATCTATAAGCTAGTTCAAATAATTTTAAACTAGAGTTGAACTAGCTCTATAACCTAGTGCAAATAATTTTACACTAGAGTTGAACTAGCTCTATAACCTAGTACAAATAATTTTACACTATAGTGGAACTATCTCTATAACCTAGCGCAAATAATTTTACACTAGAGTTGAACTAGTTCTATAACGTAGTACAAATAATTTTACACTAGAGTTTAACGAGCTTTTTTTGCTTTAGTACAAATAATTTTACACTGGAGTTGAACTAGATCTCTAACCTAGTACAAATATTTTTACACTAGAGTTGAACTAGATCTTTGCCCTAGTTCAAATAATTTTAAACTAGAATTTAACTAGCTCTATAAACTAGTAGAAATAATTTCACACTAGGGTTGAACTATCTCTGTAACCTAGTACAAAAATTTGCACTAGAGTTTAACTAGCTCTTTGCTCTAATACAATTTTTTTTACACTAGAGTTGAACTAGCTCTATATCATAGTACAAATCATTTTACATTATAATTAAACTAGCTCTTTTCTCTAGTTCAAATAATCTTAAAATAGAATGAAATTAGATCTATAACCTAGCACAAATAATTTTAAACCGGAGTTGAACTATGTCGGTGTACTAAAGTTTGGGTCTTTTAGTACCCCATACTTGTGCACAGACAATTGTAGCCAGACCCGTGGCAAGGCCTGCCGGGGGATAGTTGAATATAAGCGCAGAAATATCAAGAAGGCATTCAAGTCAATAATCAGAACACAGAAGACTAGAAGGTGGAACCCTGGTAAGATCTTGTGGGGATGGCTTATGGAGCCCCGGTAGGGCAAGTACCCGGCAAGAACCTGCCAGCCTATCACCGCTCCGGCGCAACTACCAGCTGTTAGGCATGACTTATTCTCCTGAGCACGTGTCAAGGCGCTAACGGCGATGGGCTTAAGCAATGCTGATGGGACATCCACTTTTTCCGCCCCAAGAAGATTAGGGACAACTAAACGGAGCATTTAATGCATTTGTCGTATGCCGTCAGTATTAGGTATGATAACACTGTAGCAACTTTACACCTCATGTATGTATTGTGTGCCACTGTTGGTGACCCCTTAGACATATAAAAGGAGGCCCAAGGAGTTACAATAGGAGGAGGCTTCGAGCTCAGAGGCATGCGTAGCGGTTGTGTACTATTCGTCACATAGTGCTCCTGTAGCCAGAGCTCAAACAATCATAATACACTAAAGCAGGAGTAGGGTTTTACACTTCTCCGCGGCCTGAACCTGGGTAAAAATCTCTTGCGTTGCTCGTTAGATCTGCTCTTTGTGCATACCTTCCCCCTGCCGAACCATAAATGGATCCTTGTGATCCCATAGGTGTCGTTCCTCGACATCTTTGGTGCGCCAGGTAGGGGTATTGGTTGCATGAACCTGATCTAGCAATAAGCGTGCCAGTTTCTTCATCATCTTCATCGCCATGGATCCCAAGAAGAAGGGTTTCACGGTGGTTGGCCCATCCACGTCCGGTGTGCCTTTAGCTGCTCGGACAGGCAATGGTGTGGATGCAGGCGGAGGAGGCGGAGATCTTGAACTTCCACGATACTCTAGTGATCAAAGTCAAGCGAGTGGCATCGTTCGCACCAGCGATGACAACCCATGCACCGCTAGATCCAAGGATGGAGCTGTACTGCCTACGGGTGACATAGAGAACTCCAAGGAGGGAAGGGCACCTTCCAAGACACGCATGCTGGCGCATGCGCTGCGACCTTCATAGGTCGCGCGCGATGAAAATTGCCTTGACGTTGGTGGTTCTAAGCACACCTAGGGATGGCATTGGGTACCCATTACCCATGTACCCTGCGGGTAAAAACCCTATTAGGGTAAGGGTATGGGACAAAAATTTACCCATGGGTATATAAATAGGAAAATCTGAAACCCATCGGGTAGAGCGGGTACGGGTATGGGATCATATAACCCATACCCGCATACCCATGTACCCGTATAAAATCTATGTAAACTGAAAATTATCTCTACAATTTACACTATGTGAAGAATTTGTGAACTGAAAATGTATGTCTATATGTTGTTGTTTATGACTATATGATGTTGTTTATATGTATATGTGTTGTTATAATCTATTTTTGTAAACTATATTATATGATGCAGTTTATGACTATAAGTTGTTCAAATTGATGGTTTGCAAATATGGGTAATTTTACCCGGGGGTACCCATCTACCCTGTCGGTTAATGAGTATGTGCAAGAATTGTACCCGTTGACGGATATGGGTACGGGTGATGGGTAAGCTCAGGCAGGACAGGTAAGGGTATAGGGAGGCTCCACCCGTACCCATACCCTGAGGGTGCCATCCCTAAGCACACCCCCATGGAAAGACTCCTGAGCATCACTCTCGAGATGCGCGGGACCGACATGCACGCCAAAATGCTGGTGTAAGTGGCACGCGGTTGTGGGACCGTGATGGAGCTCCTTGTAACATGGTTAAGAGTCAGAGAACATCATGTTCTTCGCACCTTTCGCCGCCGACTACATCAGCAGAATCGTTGGTGCGAGCCAAGCTACTCCTGAATTTTTGTCCTGCTGCGAAGAAGCTTGAAGAGTGGAGAGCTACTATTCAGAGCCTCGTCAGCTTTGCTGATAGAGATGGGCTGCAACGGGTGGAGCCTTTGCGGCGGCAGTCCATCGAGTCAGCGCGCACCGATGGCAAAAAGGCCGGAGGTGGCACAACCACGGTGCACTCTCCTCCGCGGTGGCAATAACAGTCGCCGACTCGATAGATTGGCGCCTATGGTGACGATTCAACGGTGTCGTCTGATCCGCGAACTCGCCGCGATCAACGTCAAGTTCTTCGGGAGCGAAGCAAAGAAGACGCTCGGACTACCATCGAGTGGTGGCAGTAAGCGCACCATCAATGTGATAGGCGCGTAGGACCCACTATAGACAAGCCTACGCCAGGGTATCCTGTCGACCTACCTTATGAGGTGGGTTGTCCATCTTTTACCCATGAGCTGCAGCGTGTACAATGGCCTAATTCCCTAACATTCAAACCGAAGGTCCTGGAGAAATACGACGGCAAGACTCACCCATCGGAGTTCTTCAGCATCTACACCATTGTGGTGCAGGCTACCGGGGCTCGCGATGACAAGATACTCGCCAACTACTTCCTGTTGGTACTCAAGCCCAATGTCAGGTCGTGGTTGATGCATTTGCTGGAGAATTCCATTTCTTCCTAGGCAGATCTGTGTCATAAGTTTGTTGGCGCCTTTACCGGAGGCCACCAAGCTCCTGGCCAGGAAAGTGATTTGCATCTCATCCCCCAGAAAGAAGGCAAAACCTTGCGCAAGTACATTTAGAGATTCAGCCATATGCATCACAACATCCCAGACGTTCATGCTGCTGCTGTTATCATCACGTTTCATGAGAACATGCGCAATTGCAGGATGCATGAGGATCTGGCGATGAACAAAGTCAGGGATGTCGCCGAGCTCTATGCTCTGGCTGACAAATATGCTCGAGCTGAAGAAGGGAGGATACTCCCCAGCGAGGATGCTGGCACTGGAGTCGACTCTTAAGACGAAGACACCACCGCTCCGGCAAAGAAAGACCGATGTCGGAACAAGAAACGCAAGGGCAAAGCCGTACTTGCCATCGAGGAATCCGGCAACATCGACACCGCCAAGAAAACTAAGGTTGACGACCCCGCAAGGAGGTTGCCAGGTGCGTCTCCTGTCAGGCCTTACCAGCTGCTGACAAGCCGGAGGGCTCCGACAAGCAGTACTGCAAGATCCATCACACCAAGGGCAACGATCTCCAAAACTATCGGAAAGTTGAGCAACTTGCCGAGAGGCATAAAGCTGAGTATGTGAGGCAAGATAAGGAGAAGGCCCAAGATGGTGCAGAGGGGTCTGGCAAGAAACATGGTGGCCGAGGAGGTTGCCGAGGCAAGGCCAAGCAACAGAAGGAGAGGAACGCTCGAGGCCACGACAAGGTAGAGGGGGATGACGATGGAAACGAGGAGGAGGCGGATGAGCGCGAGAGGCTCTGTTTCTAGATCGAGAAAGAAGACGATGGTAGTTTCTATATTGGACAAGACAAGAGGTAAATGAGCAAGCGCCTCTGCGGTTTCCTTCTTATGGGGAAGGCGCGAGGCTGCCTCTTTACTAGTCAATGTGAAACGCTTTTGCGAGCGCGATGCATTCAAGTAAATAATCAGAAGACAGAAGACCAGAAGCTGGTACCCTGACAAGAGCTTACCGAGATGGCTTATGGAGCCCCGACATGACTCACACCCATCAAGAACCAGCCAGCCTGTCACCGCTCCAACGCACGGACCAGCTGTTAGGCAGGCCTTATTCTCGTGAGCACGTGTCAAGGAGCTAAGAATGATGGGCTTAAGCGGTGCTGAAGGGATGGCCACCTTTTCCGTCCCCAAGAAGATTAGGGAAAAACCTAAACGAAGCATTTAATGCATTTGTCCTATGCCATTAGTATTAGGTATGATAACACTATAGCAACTTTACACCTCATGTATGTACTATGCGCCACTGTTGCTGACCCCTTAGAAGTATAAAAGGAGGCCCAAGGCATTACAATAGGAGGAGGCTTCGAGCTCAGATGCATGCGTAGCGGCTGTGTACTGTTCGTCATATAGCACTCCTGTAGCAAGATCTCAAACACTCATAATACACTAAAGCAGGAGTAGGGTTTTACGCATCTTAGCGGCCCGAACCTGGGTAAAAATCCCTCGCGTTCCTTGTTAGATCTGCTCTTTGTGCATACCTTCCCCCTGCCGAACCATAAAGGGATCCTTGCGATCCCATAGGTGTCATTCCCCGACAAACTAGCTCTATAACCTAGTACAAATAATTTTACACTAGAGTTGAACTAGCTCTATAACCTAGTATATATAATTTTACACTAGAGTTGAACTAGACGTTTGCTCTAGTTCAAATAATTTTAAACTAGAATTGAACTAGCTCAATAACCTAGCACAAATAATTTTAAAACTATAGTTTAACTAGCTCTATAACCTAGTACAAATAATTTTACACTAGAGTTGAACTAGCTCTATAACCTAGTGAAAATAATTTTACACTAGTGTTGAACTAGCTCTATAACATAGTCCAAATAATTTTACACTAGAGTAGAACTAGCTCTATAACCTAGTACAAATAATTATACACTAGAGTTGAATTAGATCTTTTCTCTAGTTCAAATAAGTTTACACTAGAGTTGAACTAGCTCTCTAAGCTAGTACAAATATTTTTACACTAGAGTTGAACTAGCTCTTTGCTCTAGCTCAAATAATTTTAAACTAGCATTGAACTATCTCTATAACCTAGCACAAATAATTTTAAACTAGATTTGAACTAGCTCTATAACCTAGTAAAAATAATTTTACACTAGAGTTGAACTAGCTCTATAACCTAGTGAAAATAATTTTACACTAGTGTTGAACTAGCTCTATAACCCAGTCCAAATAAATTTACACTAGAGTAGAACTAGCTCTATAACCTAGTAAAAATAATTATACACTAGAGTTGAATTAGATCTTTTCTCTGGTTCAAATAAATTTACACTAGAGTTGAACTAACTCTCTAACCTAGTACAAATAATTTTACACTAGATTTGAACTAGCTCTTTCCTCTAGTTCAATAAATTTTCAACTAGAGTTGAAAGAGATCTATAACCTAGTTCAAACAATTCTAAACTAAAGTTGAACTAGCTCTATAACATAGTACAAATAATTTTACACTAGAGTTGAACTTGTTCTGTAACCTAGTACAAATAATTTTACAGTAGAGTTGAACTAGTTCTTTGTTCTAGTTCAAATAATTTTTAATGGGAATTGAACTAGCTTTATAACCTAGTTCAAATAATTTGAAACTAGAGTTGAACTAGCTCTATAACCTAGTACAAGTAATTTTACACTAGAGTTGAACTATCTCTATAACCTAGTTCAAATAATTTTACACTATAGTTGAACTAGCTATATAACCTAGTGCAAATAATTTTACACTAGAGTTAAACTAGCTCTATAACGTAGTACAAATAATTTTACACTAGATTTTAACTAGCTCTTTACTTTAGTACAAATAATTTTACACTAGAGTTGAACTAGCTCTATAACCTACTACAAATAACTTTACACTAGAGTTGAACTAGATCTTTGTCCTAGTTCAAATTTTATTAAACTAGAATTGAACTAGCTCTATAACCTAGTACAAATAATTGTAAACTAGAGTTGAACTATCTCTATAACATAGTACAACAATTTACACTAGAGTTTAACTAGCTCTTTGCTCTAGTACAGATAATTTTAAAGTAGAGTTGAACAAGCTCTATATCATAGTACAAATCATTTTACATTAGAATTGAACTAGCCCTTTTCTCTAGTTCAAATAATCTTAAAATAAAATTGAATTAGCTCTATAGCTTAACACAAATAATTTTAAACTAGAGTTGAACTAGCCCTATAAACCAGTACAAATAATTTTACACTAGATTTGAAGTAGCTCTATAACCTAGTACAAACAATTTTACACTAGAGTTGAACTAGCTCTTTGCTCTAGTTCAAATAATTTTAAAGTTGAATAGAACTAGCTCTATAACGTAGCACAAATAGTTTTAACCTAGAATTGAACTAGCTCTATGACCTAGTACAAATAATTTTAGAAAAGATTTGAACTAGCTCTATAACCTAGTGCAAATAATTTTACTCTGGTGTTGAACTAGCTCTATAACCTAGTCCAAATAATTTTACACTAGAGTTGAACTAGCTCTATAACGTAGAACACATAATTATACACTAGAGTTGAAGTAGCGCTTGGCTCTAGTTCAAATAAGTTTACACTAGGGTTGAACTAGCTCTCGAACCTAATACAAATAAGTTTACACTAGAGTTGAACTTGCTATTTGCTCAAGTTCTAATAATTTTAACTAGAGTTGAACTAGCTTTGTAACCTAGTACGAATAATTCTAAAATAAAGTTGAACTAGCTCTATAACCTAGTACAAATAATTTTACACTAGAGTTGAACTAGTTCTGTAACTTAGTACAAATAATTTTACACTAGAGTTTAACTATCTCTTTGCTCTAGTTCGAATAATTTTAAACTAGATTTGAACTAGCTCTATAACCTTGTTCAAATAATTTTACACTAGAACTGAACTATCTCTATAACATAGTACAAATAATTTTACACTAGAGTTTAACTAGCTCTTTGATTTAGTAGAAATAATTTTACACTAGAGTTGAACAAGCTCTAGAACCTAATACAAATAATTTTACATTAGAATTGAACTACATCTTTGCGCTAGTACAAATAATTTTAAACTAGAATTGAACTAGTTCTATAAGCTAGTACAAATAATTTTACACTAGAGTTGAACTATCTCTATAACCTAGTACAAAAATTTACACTAGAGTTTAACTAGCTCTTTGCTCTAGTACAAATAATTTCACACTAGAGTTGAACTAGCTCTGTATCCTAGTACAAATAATTTGACATTCGAATTGAACACTCTCTGTGCTCTAGTTCAAATAATTTTAAACTAGAATTGAAGTAGATCTACAACCTAGCATACATAATTTTAAAGTAGAGTTGAACCAGATCTATAACCTAGTGCAAACAATTTTACACTAGAGTTGAACTAGCTCTATAACCTAGTACAAATAATTTTACACTAGAATTGAACTAGCTTTTTGCTGTAGTGGAAATAATTTTAAAGTAGAATTGAACTAGCGCAATAACCTAGCACAAATAATTTTAAACTACAGTTGAACTAGCTCTAGTACCTATTACAAATAATTTTAGAAAAGAGTTGAACTATCTCTATAACCTAGTGCAAATAATTTTACTCTAGTGTTGACTAGCTCTATAACCTAGTCCAAATAATTTTACACTAGAGTTGAACCAGATCTATAAACTAGAACACATAATTATACACTTGAGTTAAAGTAGCTCTTGGCTCTAGTTCAAATAATTTTACACTAGACTTGAACTAGCTCTCTAACCTATTACAAATAATTTTACACTAGAGTTTAACTTGCTCTTTGCTCTAGTTCTAATAATTTTAAACTAGAGTTGAACTAGCTCTATAACCTAATATGAATAATTCTGAACTAAAGTTGAACTAGCTCTATAACCTAGTACAAATAATTTTACACTAGAGTTGCACTAGTTCTGTAACTTAGTACAAACAATTTTACACTAGAGTTGAACTATCTCTTTGCTCTAGTTCGAATAATTTTAAACTAGAGTTGAACTAGCTTTAGAACCTAGTACAAATAATTTTACACTAGAGTTGAACTAGGTCTTTGCTCTAGTTCAAATACTTTTAAAGTAGAATTGAACTAGCTCTATAATCTAGCACAAATAATTTTAAACTAGATTTGAACTAGCTCTAGAACCTAGGACAAATAATTTTAGAAAAGAGTTGAACTAGCTCTATAACCTAGTGCAAATAATTTTACTCTAGTGTTGAACTAGCTCTATAACCTAGACCAAATAATTTTACACTAGAGTTGAAGTAGATCTATAACCTAGAACATATAATTATACACTAGAGTTGAAGTAGCTCTTGGCTTTAGTTCAAATAAGTTTACACTAGAGTTGAACTAGCTCTCTAACCTAGTACAAATAATTTTACACTAGATTTGAACTAGCTGTTTGCTCTAGTTCAAATAATTTTAAACTAGAGTTGAACTAGCTCCATAACCTAGTATGGATAATTCTAAACTAAAGTTGATCTAGCTCTATAACCTAGTACAAATAAATTTACACTACAGTTGAACTAGTTCTATAACTTAGTACAAATAATTTTACACTAGAGTTGAACTATCTCTTTGCTCTAGTTCTAATAATTTTAAACTAGAGTTGAACTAGCTCTATAGCCTAGTTCAAATAGTTTTACACTAGAATTGAACTAGCTCTATAACGTAGTCCAAATAATTTTACACTAGAGTTTAACTAGCTCTTTGATTTAGTAGAAATAATTTTACACTAGAGTTGAACTAGCTCTACAACCTAGTACGAATAATGTTACATTAGAATTGAAATAGATCTTTGCCCTAGTAAAAATAATTTTAAACTAGAATTGAACTATCTCTATAAGCTAGTACAAATAATTTCACACTAGAGTTGAACTATCCCTATAACCTAGTACAAAAATTTACACTAGAGTTTAACTAGCTCTCTGCTCTAGTACAAATAATTTTACACTAGAGTTGAACTAGCTCTATATCCTAGTACAAATAATTTTACATTAGAATTGAACTATCTCTGTTCTCTAGTTCAAATAATTTTAAACTAGAATTGAAGTACATCTATAACCTAGCATAAATAATTTTAAACTAGAGTTGAAATAGATCTATAACCTAGTGCAAACAATTTTACACTAGAGTTGAACTAGCTTTATAACCTAGTCCAAATAATTTTACACTAGATTTGAACTAGCTCTATAACCCAGTACAAATAATTTTACACTAGAGTTAAACTCGCTCTTTGCTCTAGTACCAATAAATTAACACTAGAGTTAAACTAGCACTGTAACCTAGTACAAATAATTTTACACTAGAGTTGAACTACCTCTTTGCTCTAGTTCAACTAATTTTATAGTATATTTAAAATACATTTATAACCTAGTACAAATAATTTTACACTAGAGTTGAACTAGCTCTATAACCTAGTACAAATAATTATAGCCTAGAGATAAACTAGCTCTTTGCTCTAGTTCAAATAAGTTTACACTAAATTTGAATTAGCTCTCTAATGCAGTACAAATAATTTTGTACAAGATATGAACTAGATATTTGCTATAGTTCAAATAAGTTTACATTAGTTTTGTACTAGCTCTATAACCTAGTACGAATAATTTAAATCTAGAGTTGAACTAGGTCTCTAACCTAGTACAAATAATTTTGCACTAGATTTGAACTAGCTCTTTGCTCTAGTTCAAATAATTTTAAACTAGAGTTGAACTAGTTCTATAACCTAGTTCAAATAATTCTAAACTAAAGTTGCACTAGCTCTATAACCTAGTACAAATAATTTTATAGTAGAGTTGAACTAGTCTATAACCTAGTACAAATAATTGTACACTACAGTTGAACTATCGCTTTGCTGTAGTTCAAATAATTTTACAGTAGAGGTTAACTAGCTCTATAAGCTAGTACCAATAATTTTACACTAGAGTTCAACTAGCTGTATAACCTATTACAAATAATTTTACACTAGAGTTGAACTAGCTCTTTTCTCTAGTTAAAATAATTTTATAGTAGACTTGAACTAGCTTTGTAACCTAGTGGAAATAATTTTACTCTACAGTTGAACTAGCTCTTTGCTCTAGTTCAAATAATTTTAAACTAGAGTTGAAATAGCTCTATAACCTAGTCCAAATAATTTTAAACTAGAGTTGAACTAGCTCTATAACCTAGTATAAATAATTTTACACTAGAGTTTAGCTAGCTCTTTGCTCTGGTACATATAATTTTACACGAGAGTTGAACTAGCTCTATAACCTAGTACACATAATTTTACACTAGAGTTTAACTAGATATTTGCTCTAGTTCAAATAATTTTAAACTAGAATTGAACTAGCTCAATAACTAGGAGAAATAATTTTAAACTAGAGTTGAACTAGCTCTAGAACCTAGTACAAATATGTTGGTGCTCTATCAAGTGGATCACTTTGTGGTTCGGCGGGAGGACGGTACGTGGAAACAGAAGATCGAACGAATGGTGCGAGTGGAGATTTTACCCAGGTTCGGGCCGCTGAGAAGCATAAAACCCTACTCCTGCTTTTGTGTATTATGGGTGTTCGAGTGTTTTGGCTACAGGAGCGCAAAGAACAGCTGCTACGCGCGTGTATGCCTGAAGGTGGAAGAAAAAGCCTTTTTCTTGTAACGCCTTGGACCTCCTTTTATATCCCTAAGAGGTGCACAGTGCTATAGTGTTATCATACCTAACAATGACAATGTAGGACAAATGCATTTAATGCTCCACCAGGTGTCCCTGACCTTCTATGGGACGGGATGGGAGCCGTCCCATCTGCACCGCTTAGCCTCTCCATCGCTAGCGCCTTGACATGTACCCTGACGGATCGACACCTGGTCTCTGCGCTAGCAGGGTGGCAAGGCCTTGCCGGGTGCACTCCTTGTCGGGGTTCCGTAGGCTACCCCCGGCAAGATCTTGCCAGGGTTCGAGCCTTTGGCCTTCGGTCTTGTGCTTGAATGTTCCTTGGTGTCTTCATATTTTCTTCTAGCAGTCCCCTGGTAGGCCTTTCCGATAGCGTGGCTACAACTGTCCATGCACAAGTATGGGGTACTAGAGCCCAAACTTTAGTACACCAACAGGAGCTCCCGGGAGGCATGTTGGGCTAGGCCCAAATAGTGCACGGGCACGCGTGACAGGGGCCTACGGTTGTAATCATTCTTCTTACTGCGCCACCTCACAATGCGTGTTAAGTGCACAACATAGGAGGTGTGCGTGGAGCGACCGTTTCTTCCATATGCGCCGCATGCATAGCAGGGTGGCTGGAAACGGGCGCCCGTGACTTAAAGTCTTGATCATGGCAGAAACCGCAACACCATGGATTAGAGCAATGGGGCAGTTACCTATTCGCCCGGTGATCGTTGGTGACGAGATTGGCGAAGATGGGCGGCGGCTCTTGGGGCGGAGGAGAGCCAGCCCCCAAGCCACCCCCTCTAAATGGGGGGGGGGGGTAGTGAGGGGCAATGCTCATCCATCCTTCTCCCTCCTTGAGTGCAAATCTCCAAAACCTGCCCTTCTATACCTCCTTAGTCTTGGGTTGCCTTTGCCCTTAGGCATGGCTCGGGGGTGAGGGCAGCCACTGTCCTCCGTTCGATCAGTGAGGAGTTCCCGCGGGATCATTCCACCGCTTCAGCCACGGAAGTGGAGGGTGGACCGAGTGCGAGTGGTGGAAGATGCATGAGGGGTCGGGGCCGCCGTGAAGGCTGCGGCTGAGGGAGGCAGAGCTCTGCTCTACCCCTCCCTCAAATGCCGGACCCCCTCCTCAAAGAGACCCACGCCAAGGGGACGACGCTGGAATTCGTCATCAAGCCGCACGGTCCCCTCCGGAGCCACCTGCGCCTCCCTCACCCTTTCGGCAGGGCAATGGAGGTTAACAAGCCGCCCGCCCTGTGGCTGCGAGCGCATGGTTGCTGCAACAGTGCTGCACGGGTGGACGTCGAATACCTAGAGAGCCACATCATGCTCTTCAGGCGCGATTGGAAAACCTTCGCCCGCACCCACAACCTCCAGGATGGGCACGTCCTCCGCTTCAAGATGACGGAGGCCGACATGCTCTCCGTCGAGATTTACGGGCGTTCAATCACCGTCCTCAGCAGCTGCGAGGAAAGCTCGAGCGGTGCCGAGAGCTCCTCCTCAAGAGATAGTGACGAGGAGGATGGTGTTGGTGAAGCTGACACTGACGGGTCCGAGCTCCAGGCCGTCAAGTCAAAATACGATAACCTGAGCTCCGACTTGTCGCCGACCGTACCATCACAGTCATCTCACGCCTCTCCCCCTCCCGGTGGAGTGACCTTGTCAGGGGTCCTTGTCCCGGGTGCTGCCTCATCTTCCAATATGGATCTCCTGGCACCCTCGTGGACTCCAGCTTCGTCCTCCCTTCCGGAGGCCCTCCCCTCCGCGCAGTGCTGGTCCAGGAGGTGTCAGGCTGGGCTTCCGTTGGGGTCCTCTTCCCAATTTTTCTTCCTATAACCTGCTCTCCAGGGATAAAGTCAAATAAAAATGTACTTAGGAAAAGGCGTCATCCCGTGTAAATCTCATTCCTTTTTGAAAGAATGCACATTATTCTCGTTTGATTTTCCTCTGTATGTTGTATTCCCTATGCTTTATCGGAATCTTGCTGGTGTATGCAACATTGCCGTGAGCACTTTGAGGAGCGGATCCTTAGCAGGCTGCTGGCAGAGTCACCGCCGGCAAGATATCTTGAAATTTTTAGTGCAGCTACCTAAACTATTGAGCGGACTCGAAATAGAATAAGGGCGCGACCATTCATGGCAAGCTACCTTGACGTTCTCAGCGCAACCACTTAAACTGTTGAGCAGGCTCGAAACAGACCAAGGGCACAGCCGATCGCGACAAGGTTCCTTCGCGTACAAGTTTTCCATACAAAAGTTGAAATCATCCAAGGATAATAACCTTAATAATAAAAATTTACTTAAGGTTTTGCAACTTAGCTTTCTGTTGTCGTACTCCTTCTTGCAATGTGCCAACTTTGAATGATGCCTATAGGTGTCCACACTCTCACTATCTCCCCCCGGCAAACTTGTACGCAAGGAACCTTTCATATTTTTCTTTACAAAAAAGAAGAGAAAATAGGGGTATGGAACCTTGGCGGTTTGTTAGAACTTGCTAGGAATAAGCGTAATGCAATGTCTTAGATAAACATGCATGTAAAGGAAACATGAAAATTGATAAGAGTCGTGGGACGCTCGATCTCATTAAGCTATGCACAGGGTCTGCGCCTAGCTTTCTACAAAGGACGACATGCCCTGCCGGCAAGACTTGTACAAAAGGTGGGTGCCGGGGGGACCGACAACCACACCTTATGGATAGAACTTACGAAGATGTTCGATGTTCTAGGAGTTGCTCACTGGGACGCCATCTTTGGTCTCCCGATGGACCGCGCCAGGCCTGGTGACTCGTACTACCTGATAAGTGCCTTCCCACTTTGGCGTCATTTTGTCTGAATTCTTGGCCAACCGAACGCACCGAAGAACAAGTTCGCCTTCCTCAAGACTTCGGGCATGGACTTTGCGGCTATGGTAGCGGCGCAAAAATTGCTTGTTGCACACAGCTCGCATAGCAGTCCGAAGATGATCTTCCTCAAGGAGCGTCATGTCATCTTGGTGCAACTTCTCTTCCTCAAGATCGTCATAAGCGAGCACTCAAGGTGACCCGTATATGAGTTCTATGGGGAGAACTACCTCTGCCCCGTATACCAGGGAGAAGGGTATTTGGCCGGTGGCTCGATTTGGCGTTGTTCTAATCGACCAAAGAACCCCTGGCAGCTCATCAATCCAACGTCTTTCGCACTTGTGCAACCTGTCGAAAGTTCTTGTCTTAAGCCCTCATAGCACTTCAGCATTTTCCCTTTCCGCTTGGCCGCTGCTTCTTGGATGAGCAATAGAATCAAAACAGATCATGCCACCAAGGTCCTGGACATACTGCATGAAGGCGCAACTCGTGAACTGCGTGTCGTTATCGTTGATGACTCTGTTTGGCACACCAAAATGGAAAACTAGTCCTTTGAAGAACTTGACGGCTAATTGTGCTGTCAACTTTCTCACTACTTCCACTTCTAGCCACTTTGTGAACTTGTCGAGTGCGACGTACAAGTACTCAAAGCCCCTGGTAGCGCGAGGGAAGGGGCCCAAGGTGTCGAGCCCCCAGACCGGAAATGGCTACGAAAGAGGGATTGTTTGAAGAGCTTGAGATAATTGATGTAGCTTCTTCGAATGGAACTGGCACGCTTCACACTTGGTTACTAGTGCAGTTGCATCCTGGAGAGTAGTAGGCCAGAAGAAACCCTGCTGGAAGGCCTTCCCGGCAAGAGCTCTCGATACTATGTGGGAACCACATAAGCCTCCATGTATCTCTGCCAACAGCTCGAGTCCATCCTCCTGGGCGATGCCCTTCAATTTCACGCCATTCGATCTCTTTCTGTATAGGACGTCGTCCACAAACTTGTACATATTAGACAGACGGGCTACTTTCTCCGCTTCTTCCTGTTCCTCTCGGAGTTTTCCTGTTTAAAGGAACTGGACTATGCGTTGTGACCATGATGGAGCCTGAGGCTCGACGGCAAGGACTAAAGGCATGTCTTCCGCAACGGGGCGTTTGTCTTTATGGCAAGGACCGGAGGCCCTGCGGGAGCCTGTTGCTCCCCAGCAAGACGGGCATCGATCCCGGCAACTTCCTTGCCGGCAGCTTCTTTGAGCTCTATCGGGAAGTACATGCCTAGGCTCAACTTCCTTCTCTTGTTCTGTTTTGTCAACGGCGATACGGATGGCTGAGTTAGTTGGGGCACAAAGGTCCCTGCTTCCACATGTAACTTGAGGGCATCACACTTCGACAGTCTGTCAGCAACGCTATTCTCTGCATGAGGAACGTGCTCTGTTTGTAGACCGTCAAAGCGCTCTTCCAACTTCCTCACTTCATCTATGTAAGCTTCCATTAGCGAGCTCTAATAATCCTTGTTGACTTGCTTGATGACAAGCTGTGAATCTCCTCTGACAATAAGTTTCTTGATCCCAAGGTTTGCCACAATCTTGAGGCCAGCAAGCAACCCCGCATATTCTGGGGTGTTGTTTGTAGACCTCTCCCGAGGAAAGTGCATCTGAATTACATATTTGAGGAGCTCTACGGTGGGTGCGATAAGCAGCATGCCAACATTGGCTCCCTATAGGGAGAAAGCCCCATCAAAAATACATAACCCACTCTTGGCTTGTTTCCTTATCGGGCCGGATCATTTCTTGAATCTCTTCGTCTAGCGTTGGAGTCCATTCCACAATGAATTCTGCCAAGGCTCTTCTTTGGATGGTTGAAGTACTTTCAAACTTGAGGCCGAAGCTTGACAACTCCAAGGCCCACTCCATAATCCTACCGCTTGTGTCTGGGTTTTGCAAAATCCGTTGTAGTGGAAAGCGAGTGACGACGGTAATCTCGTGTGCTTGGAAGTAATGGCGCAGTTTCCTTGAGGCTATGAGGAGGCCAAAAAGTAAATTTTGCACGCCGATGTACCTTGATCTGGCCCCTTGCAGAAGGGAGCTGACAAAGCACACCGGACGCTGCACCATTTTGTTCTTCTATATTCCTTCGTTCATCTGTACAGGTCCTAACTTGTCGGCACTAGAGCTTGCCCGGGAATATCCCGGTTCGTCTCTCGATGGTCCTGCTTCTGTCGCTGCTTCCTCATCGACTTCCCTCTGCGCCACCAACACAGCACTAGCCACTTGATTTGTTGCCGTCAAGTATAGCAGCAACGGTTCTTGTGGTCTAGGCGCAACTAGTATCGATGGAGAGGAGCGGTATCTCTTCAAATCCTGCAGCATTGCCTCTACTTCGGAGTCCACTTCATTGGACCTGCCTTCATCAAGATTCTTAAAAAGGACAGGGCGCTCAACAGAGTTTGAGATGAACCTACTCAGAACCGCAACACAGCCGGCAAGATGACGCACGTCCTTGAAGCGTCTTGGTGCTTCAGTCCGCTCAGTTGCTTTGGTCTTGTCAGGGTTTGCCTCGATCCCGTGCAGAGACACAAAGAACCCAAGAAGCTTGCCGGACGAAACGCCGAACACGCATTTCTCAGTATTGAGCTTCAAGTTGATCTGGTGCAGATTAGCAAACGTCTCTTCCTCGTCTTGTATGAGTGTTGCTTTATCCTTGGTTTTAACCACTATGTCACCCATATAGGCTTCCATATTTCTATGTAGCTGAGGGTCAAAACCAATCCCAACTGCTGTTGCAAATGTTGAGCCAGCACTTTTCAACCTGAAAGGCATACGCACAAAGCAATATGTACCACATGGAGTGATAAATGTGGTCTGGTCCTCATCTTCTTTGGACATGAAGATCTGGTGATATCCTGAATAGCCATCGAAGAATGACATCAGGTCACAGCCGGAACTGGAGTCCACAATCTGATCGATGCGCGCCAAGGGGAAAGATCCTTTGGACAAGCCTTGTTGAGATCTGTGTAATCAACACACAACCTCCACTTTCTATTCGCCTTGCGCACCACCATGGGGTTGGCCAGCCATGTTGGGTGGAGCACTCCTCTAACCAACCCTGCTGCAAATGTCGAACCATCACTTTTCAAACCGAAAGACATACACACAAAGCAATACGTACCACATGGGGTGATAAACGCGGTCTTCCCCTCGTCTTCTTTGGACATGAAGATCTGGTGGTATCCAGAATAGGCGTCGAGGAATGACAGCAGGTCACAGCCGGTAGTGGAGTCCACAATCTAATCGATGCGCGTCAAGGGGAAAGGATCCTTTGGACTGGCCTTGTTGAGATCTGTATAATCAATACACAACCTCCACTTTACATTCGCCTTGTGCCCCACCACGGGGTTGGCCAGCCATGTTGGGTGGAGCACTCCTCTGACTAAGCCCGCCGCTTCCAATTTCTTGATTTCCTCGACAATGAATTCTTGCCGCTCCAAGGCTTGCTTCCTAACTTTCTGCCTGACGGGCCGCGCGTGAGGACAGACATCAAGGTGGTGCTCAATTACCTTTCTGGGAACACCGGGGACATTAGATGGTTGCCAAGCAAACACATCGACATTCGCTTGTAGGAAGGCAAGGAGCGCGCTTTCCTATTTTTCATCGAGGGTGGAACTTATGGTGAAAGTTCCCCCTGTACCATCTTCCTTTACGGGCACCTTCTGGGTCTCTGGTGGAGCTCCCTTGTATTTATTGTTATTGCTGGTCGAGCTCTCTGGTACATCATCAACGGGAGCGTAGCACTCTGAAGAGGCGCGCTTTTCGGAATGTGCACCAGAGGCCTTGCCGATCTTCTTCCCCTCGGGAGCTTCAGCGGCAAGAGCAGGTGCCTTGGCGGCAGGTGCTGCGACTGCCTCCCGGTAGAGTTGGTCGGCACAAAAAAGTGCATCCTTCTTGTCAGAGTTGATTGAAATGACGCTGATCGGCTTGGGCATCTTCAGCACATTATAATCATAATGTGATGTTGCCATGAACTTGGCCAGCGCCGGGCATCCAAGGATCCCATTATAGGGCAAGGGTATCTTGGCGACGTCAAAAACAATCTTCTCCATCCCGAAGTTCATGTCACTGCCAAATGTCACTGACAATGTGATCTTGCCCTTTGGTTGAGTACTTCCTGGATTGATCCCTTGAAAAGTGCCTGTCTCCTCAAGATCTTCATCAGGAATTTGCAACCTCTTGATCACATCAGGAGATATCATATTCAGACCGGCTCCACGTCAACTAACATATTCGTCACCTTGAGGTTGCAAATTGTTGGCGAAACCAACAATGGCACACACCCGACCGCTGTTGTGCGACCAGGGAGATCCCCGGGATCGAAAATGATAAGTGTGTGGGACCATCTCAAAGGCTTCTGGGCTTCAACAGATGGTTCTGTTACACTAATATCGCGTGCCCACCGTTTGAGTTGACGGCGGGAAGAATGCAAGGATGCGCCTCCGTCGACGCACATCACATCTGTAGCTCTCTGAGACTCATGCTCGCTGGACTCATCGTCCTCTTCGTTGCCATCATCCTCCTCCTCTCTCTTGTCGTGGCCTCGAGCAGGCCTTTCTTGCTTCTTGGTCTTGCCGTGGAGACCTCCTAGGCCACCGCGTTTCTTGCCAGACCACTCTGCATCCTCTTGGGCTTTCTCCTTGTCTTGCCTTACATACTTAGCTTTCGGCCTCTCGGCAAGCTGCTCGATTTGTCGGCAGTTTTGGAGATCATGACCCTTGGTGAGATGGATCTTGTAATATTGCTTGTCGAAGCCCTTCGGATTGTCGGCAGCCACTAAGGCCTGGCAAGAGGCACACCCGGCAACCTCCTTGCCGAGGGTGTCAACCTTTGTCTTCTTGGCGGCGTTAAGGTTGCCAGATTCCTCGATGGCAAGCACGGTCTTGTCCTTGCGCTTCCAGTTCCGTCGGAGGCCTTTCCTTGCCGAGGCATTGGCGTCTTCGTCAGAGTTGATTCTATCACCGGCATCTTTGCCAGGGAGTCTCCTCCCTTCTTCAGCCCGAGCACATCTATCGGCCCGACAACATCTTTGACCTTGTTCATCGCCAGATCTTCGTGCATCTTGGGGTTGCACACGTTCTGATGGAACGCGCTAATAACATCATCAGGATGAATGTTTGGGATGTTGTGATGCACAGGGCTGAATCTATGGATATACTTGCACAAGGTTTTGCCTTCTTTCTGGGGGATGAGATGCAATCGCTTGCTTGAACAGGATCTTAGTGGCCTCCGGTAAAGGCGCCAACAAACTCATGGCACAAGTGTGCCCAGGAAGAAATGGAATTCTCCGGCAGATGCATCAACCATGTCCTGACGTTGGTCTTGAGCACCAACGGGAAATAGTTGGCGAGTATCTTGTCGTCGCGAGCCCCAGCAACCTGCACCGCAATGGTGTAGATGATCAAGAACTCCGACGGATGGGTCTTGCCGTCATATTTCTCCGGGACCTCCGGCTTGAGTGTTTGGGAATTGGGCCACTGGACTCACCGCAACTCACGGGTAAATGCTGGACAACCTACCTCTAGGTCGACAGGATACCCTAGCACAGGCTTGTCTAAAGTGGCCCCTGCGTGCTTATTAGATTGATGGCGTGTTTCCCGTCGCTGCTCGATAGTTGTCCGAGCATCCTCTTTGATTCGCTCCCGAAGAACTTGTCGTTGATCGCAACGGATTCGGGGGTCAGACAACACCGTAGAGTCTTCACCACCAGCGCCGGTCAGTCGAGTCGATGACCGTTGTTGTCGCCGAGAATGCACCATGGTTGTGCCACCTCCGATCTTATCGCCATTGGTATGCGTTGACTCGATGGAATGCTGCCGCAAGAGCTCCGCTCGCCGCAGCTCATCCCTATCAGCGAAACTGATGAGGCTCTAGATAGTAGTTCTCCACTCATCGACCTTCTCTGCTGCAGGAGGGAAATTGAGGAGTAGCTTCCCTTGCGCCAATGGTTCTGTTGACGAGGTTGGGAGCGGAAGGTGGCGATGAGCGTGAGGTGCTCTGACTCCTAACTGTGTTAGAAGGAGCTCCACCACGGTCCTGCAACCGTGCGCCACCTCTGTCGGCATTTCGGTGCGCATGTTGGTCCGACGCATCTCGAGAGTGATGTGCAGGAGCCTTTCCATTGGGGCGCTTGGAACCGCCAACATCGCGGCGCTGCTCATCGTGCATGACCTGAGAAGTCCGCGGCGCATGTGCCGGGGTAGGTGTTTCAGAATGCGCACTTCCATGCCTTGAGTTCACCGTGCCGCCTGTGGGTTGTGCAACTCCGTCTTGACAGCCAGCGGCTCGTGGGTTGCCACCGTCGCTACGAACGGCTCCGCTAGCCTGGCCTTGATCATCAGAACACCGTGGAAGCTCGTGACCTCCGCCCGCATCCGCACCGCCGTCTGTCTGAGCAACTATGAGCGCGCAGGACATGGATGGGTCTACCGTCGAATCCCTTCTTCTTGGGGTCCATGGCGATAAAGATGATGAAGAATCTGGCGTCCCAATCATTGGATCAGGTTCACAGTACCAGTCCCCCTACCTGGCGCACCAAATATGTCGGTGTACGATGCCTATTTGATTGTATGGATCTCTTTGTGGTTCGGCAGTAGGACGGTATACGCAAAGAGCAGATCGAACGAACGACACGAGGGGAGATTTTACCCAGGTTCGGGCTGCTGAAAAGCATAAAACCCTACTCCTGCTTTTCTGTATTATGCGTGTTCGATGGTTCTGGCTACATGAGAGCTAAGAATAGCCTCTACGCGCGTGTATGCCAGAAGGTGGAAGAAAAGCCCTCTCTCGTAACGCCTTGGGCCTCCTTTTATATGACTAAGGCAATCCCAATAGTGGCGTAGTGCATCACGAGGTCCACAGTGCTACAATGTTATCATACGAAACACAGACAATGTAGGACAAATGCATTTAATGCTCCGTCAGGTGTCCCTGACCTTCTACGAGATGGGACGGGAGCCGTCCCATCTGCACCACTTAGCCTCTCCATCGCCAGCGCCTGGACACGTATCCTGGTGGATCGACACCTAGTCTCTACGTTGGCAGGGTGGTGAGGCCTTGCCGGTTGCACATCTTGCCCTTGTGGATCCCTTTGTGGTTTGGCGGGGGGACGATATGTGCAAAGGGCAGATCAAACGAATGGCGCGACGGGAAATTTTACCCAGGTTTGGGCCGTTGCGAAGCAAAAAACCCTACTCCTACTTTAGTGTATTATGGATGCTTTCGAGGGTTCTGGCTACAGGAGCGCTGCTACAGCTCCTACGCGCGTGTCCGCCAGAAGGTGGAAGAAAAAGCCCCTTCTCGTAACGCTTTGGGCCTACTTTTATACGACTATGGGGATCCCAACAGTGGCGTACAACGCATGCACGAGATGCACAGTGCTACAGTGTTATCATACCTAACAGTGACGGTGTAGGACAAATGCATTTAATGCTTCGTCAGGTATCCCTGACCTTCTACAAGATGTGACATGAGCCCATCCCATCAGCACCGCTTAGCCTCTCCATCGCCATCGCCTCGACACGCCTTCTTATATGCTTCTAGCAGTCCCCTGGTAGGCCTCGCCGCTGGTGTGGCTACAACTGCCCGTGCACAAATATGGGTTAATAACAACCCAAACTTTAGTACACCGACAATAACCTAGTTCAAATAATTCTAAACTAAAGTTGAACTAGATCTATAACCTAGTAAACATAATTTTACACTAGAGTTGAACTAATTCTGCAGCTTAGTACAAATAAATTTACACTAGAGTTGAACTAGCTCTTTGCTATAGTTCAAAGCATTTTAATCTAGAGTTGACCTAGCTCTATAATCTAGTTCAAATAATTTTTCACTAGAGTTGAACTAGCTCTATAAACTAGTACAAATAATTTTACACTAGAGTTGAACTAGCACTTTGCTCTAGTTCAAATAATTTTAAAGTAAAATTGAACTAGCTCTATAACCTAGCACAAATAATTTTACACTAGAGTTCAACTAGATCTTTGACCTAGTACAAATAATTTTAAACTAGAATTGAACCAGCTCTATAACCTAGTAGAAATAATTTCGAACTAGAGTTGAACTATCTCTATAACCTAGTAAAATAATTTACACTAGAGTTTAACTAGCTCTTTGCTCTAGTACAAATGATTTTACACTAGAGTTCAACTAGCTCTATTTCCTAGTACAAATATTTTTACATTATAATTGAACTAGGTCTTTGCACTAGTTAATTTTTTTAAACTAGAATCGAACTAGCTCTATAACCTAGCACAAATAATTTTAAACTAGAGTTGAACTGGCTCTATAACCTACTGCAAATTTTTTTGCACTAGAGTTGAACTAGCTCTATATCCTAGTCCAAATAATTTTACACTAGAGTTGCACTAGCTCTATAACCTAGTAAAAATAATTTTACACTATAGTTGAACTCGCTCCTTGCTCTAGTACCAATAGTTTCACACTAGAGTTAAACTAGCACTATAACCTAGTACAAATAATTTTACACTAGAGTTGAACTACGTCTTTGCTCTAGTTCAAATAATTTTACACTAGAGTTGACCTACATTTATAAACTAGTAAAAATTATTTTACACTAGAGGTGAATTAGCTCTATAACTTAGTACAAATAATTATACACTAAAGACAAACTAGCTCTTTGCTCTAGTTCAAATAAGTTTACACTAGAGTTGAACTAGGTCTCTAACATAGTACAAATAATTTTGCACAAGATAAGAATTAGCTCTTTGCTCTAGTTAAAAGAAGTTTACACTAGAGTTGACTATCTCTCTAACCTAGTATAAATAATTTTGCACTAGAGTTGAACTAGCTCTATAACGTAGTACAAATAATTTTACACTAGAGTTTAACTAGCTCTTTGCTTTATTACAAATAATTTTACACTAGAGTTGAACTAGCTCTAAAACATAGTACAAATAATTTTACACTAGAGATGAACTAGATCTTTGCCCCAGTTCAGATAATTTTAAACTAGAATTGAACTAGCTCTATAACCTAGTAGAAATAATTTTGAAATAGAGTTGAACTATCTCTATAACTTAGTACAATAATTTACACTAGAGTTTAACTAGCTCTTTGCTCTAGTAGAAATGATTTTACACTAGAGTTGAACTAGATCTATATCCTAGTACAAATATTTTTACATTAGACTTGAACTAGGTGTTTGCTCTATTTCAAATAATTTTAAACTAGAATCGTACTAGCTCTATAACCTAGCACAAATAATTTTAAACAAGAGTTGAACTGGCTCTATAACCTAGTGAAACTAATTTTGCACTAGAGTTGAACTAGCTTTGTAACCTAGTAAAAATAATTTTACACTAGAGTTGAACTCGCTCCTTGCTCTAGTACCAATAATTTCACACTAGAGTTAAACTAGCACTATAACCTAGTACAAATAATTTTACACTAGAGTTGAAATACCTCTTTGCTCTAGTTCAAGTAATTTTACACTAGATTTGACCTACATTTATAAACTAGTAAAAATTATTTTACACTAGAGGTGAATTATCTCTATAACTTAGTACTAATAATTATACACTAAAGATAACTAGCTCTTTGCTCTAGTTCAAATAAGTTTACACTAGAGTTGAACTAGCTCTCTAACATAGTACGAATAATTTGGCACAAGATAAGAACTAGCTCTTTGCTCTAGTACAAATTACTTCACACTACAGTTGAACTAGCTCTATATCCTAGTACAAATAATTTTACATTTGAATTGAACTCTCTTTGTGCTCTAGTTCAAATAATTTTAAAATATAGTTGAAGTAGATCTATAACGTAGCATACATAATTTTAAACTAGAGTTGAACTAGATCTATAACCTAGTGCAAACAGTTTTACACTAGAGTTGAACTAGCTTTATAACCTAGTCCAAATAATTTTACACTAGATTTGAACTAGCTTTTTGCTCTAGTGCAAATAATTTTAAAGTAGAATTGAACTAGCTCTATAACCTAGCACAAATAATTTTAAACTAGAGTTGAACTAGCTCTAGAACCTATTACTAATAATTTTAGAAAAGAGTTGAACTAGCTCGATAACCTAGTGCAAATAATTTTACTCTAGTGTTGAACTAGCTCTATAACCTAGTCCAAATAATTCTACACTAGAGTTTAACTATATCTATAACCTAGAACACATAATTATACACTAGAGTTGAAGTAGCTCTTGGCTCTAGTTGAAATAAGTTTACACTAGAGTTGAAGTAGCTCTCGAACATTGTACAAATAATTTTGCACAAGATATGAACTAGCTCTTTGCTCTAGTTCAAATAAGTTTACACTTGAGTTGACTAGCTCTCTAACTTAGTTTAAATAATTTTGCACTAGAGTTGAATTAGCTCTTTGCTCTAGTTCAAATAATTTTAAACTAGAGTTGAACTAGCTCTATAACCTAGTTCAAATAATTATAAAGTAATCTTGAACTAGCTCTATAACCTAGTACAAATAATTTTACAGTAGAGTTGAACTAGCTCTATAACCTAGTACAAATAATTGTACACTACAGTTGAACTAGCTCATTGCTCTAGTTCAAATAATTTTACACTAGAGTTGAACTAGCTCTATAACCTAGTACAAATAATTTTACACTAGAGTAGGACTAGCTGTATAACCTATTAGAAATAATTTTACACTAGAGTTGAACTAGCTCTTTGATTTAGTTCAAATAATTTTATACTAGATTTGAACTAGCTTTCTAACCTAGTAGAAATAATTTTACTCTGGAATTGAACTAGCTCTTTGCTCTAGTTTAAATAATTTTAAACTAGAGTTGAACTAGCTCTATAACCTAGTTCAAATAATTTTAAACTAGAGTTGAACTAGCTCTATAACCTAGTACAAATTATTTTACATGAGTGTTTAACTAGCTCTTTGCTCTAGTACAAATAATTTTACCCTAGAGTTGAACTAGCTCTATAACCTAGTACAAATAATTTTACCCTAGAGTTGAACTAGCTCTTTGCTCTAGTTCAAATATCTTTGAACTAGAATTGAACTAGCTCTATAACCTAGCACAAATAATTTTAAACTAGAGTTGAACAAGTTCTATAACCTAGTACAAATAATTTTACAATAGAGTTGAACTAGCTCTATAACCTAGTGCAAATAATTTTACACTAGAGTTGAATTAGCTCTATAACCTAGTCCAAATAATTTTACACTAGAGTTGAACTAGCTCTATAACCTAGTATAAAAAATTATACACTAGAGTTGAATTAGCTCTTAGCTCTAGTTCAAATAAGTTTACACTAGAGTTGAACTAACTCTCTAACTTAGTACAAATAATTTTACATTGGAGTTGAACTAGCTATTTTCTCTAGTTTAACTAATTTTAAACTAGTGTTGAACTAGCTCTATAATCTAGTTCAAATAATTCTAAACTAAAGTTGAACTAGCTCCATAACCTACTACAAATAATACAGTAGAGTTGAACTACTTCTAGAACCTAGTAAAAATAATTTTATACTAGAGTTGAACTAGCTCTTTGCTCTAGTTAAAATAATTTGAAACTAGAATTTAACTAGCTCAATAACCTAGTACATATTTTACACTAGAGAAGAACTATCTATATAATCTAGTAAATTTTTTAGACTAGAGCTTCAATAGCTCTTTGCTCTAGTACAAATAATTTTACACTAGAGTTGAACTAGCTCTATATCCTAGTACAAATAATTTACATTAGAGTTGAACTAGCTCTTTGCTGTACTTCAAATAATTTAAACTAGAATTGAACTATCTCTATGTCGGTGTACTAAAGTTTGGGCTCTAGTACCCCATACTTGTGCACAGGCAGGTGTAGCCACACCAGCGGCAAGGCCTACCAGGGGACTGCTAGAGGCAAACATGAAGACGCTAAGGAACATTCAAGCAGAAGACCAAATGACAAATAACTAGGACCCCGGCAAGATCTTGCCAGGGCGGCCTGTGACCCCCGGCAAGAAGTGCACCCGGCAAGGCCTCGCCACCATGCCAGCGCAGAGACCAGGTGTCGATCCATCAGAATATGTGTCGAAGCGCTAGAAATGGAGAGGCTAAGCGGTGCATATGGGACGACTCCCATCCCGTACCATAGAAGGTCAGGGACACCTGATGGAAGATTAAATGCATTTGTCCTACACCGTTAGTGTTAGGTATGATAACACTGTAGCACTATGCACCTCGTGCATGCACTGTATGCCACTGTTGGGATCCCCTTAGTCATATAAAAGGAGGCTGAAGGCATTACGAGAGGAGGGTTTGGTAGGAGGACGGCATGCACAAAGACCAGATCACACAAATGGCGCGAGGGGAGATTTTACCCAGGTCCGGGCCGCTGAGAAGCGTAAAACTCTACTCCTGCTTTTGCGTATTTTGGGTGTTCGAGGGTTCTGGCTATAGGAGCGCTACGAACAGCCGCTACGTGCGTGTCTGCCAGAAGGTGGAAGAAAAAGCCTCCTCTCGTAATGCCTTGGGCCTCCTTTTATATGACTAAGGGGATCCCAACAATGGCATACAGTGCATGCACGAGGTGCATAGTGCTACAGTGTTATCATACCTAACACTGACGATGTAGGACAAATGCATTTAATGCTCCGTCAGGCGTCCCTGACCTACTACAGGACGGGACGGGAGCTGTCCCATCTGCGCCGCTTAGCCTTTCCATTGCCAGCACTTCGACACGTATCCTGATGGATCAACACCTGGTCTCTGCGCTGGCAGGGTGGCGAGGCCTTGCCGGGTGCACTTCTTGCCGAGGGTCACAGGCCGCCCTGGCAAGATCTTGCCGGGGTACCAGCCTTTTGCCTTAGGTCTTGTGCTTGAATGTTCCTTGGCGTCTTCATGTTTGCTGCTAGCAGTCCCCTGGTAGGCCTTGCCGCTGGTGTGGCTATAACTGCCCGTGCACAAGTATGGGGTACTAGAGCCCAAGCTTTAGTACACCGACAGGAGCCCCCGGGCCTAGGCCACACATTAGTGCGAGGTGTGTTCGGCTAGGCCCAAATAGTGCATGAGCACACGTGGAAGGGGCCTGCGGTTGTAATCATTCCGCTTACTGCGCCACCCCACGATGTGCGTTAAGTGTACGACCTGGGAGACATGTGCGAAGTGTCCGTACCGCAGCACGCTCGCAAATGTGTTTACCATTGGTTAGTAAAGAGGTAGCCTCGCATCTTCCCAAAAAAAAGGATCCGTAGAGGCACTTGCTCATTTACTCCCTTGTCTTTTCCAATCTAGATCTCCTGGCAGCCTCGTGGACTCTGGCTTCGTCCTCCCTTCTGGAGGCCCTCCCCTCCGCGCAGTGATGGTCTAGGAGGGGTCAGGTTGGGCTTCTGTCGGGGGCCTCTTCCCAATTTTTCTTCTTATAACCTGCTCCCCGGGGAGAAAGTCAAATAAAGATGTTCTTAGGAAAAGACGTCATCCCGTGAAAATCTCATTCCTTTTTGAAAGAGAATGCATGTTATTCTTCTTGTCTGATATTCCTCTGTATGTTGTACTCCCTACACTTTATTGGAATCTTGCTAGCGTATGCAACACTGCAGCGAGCGCTTTGAGGAGTGGATCCTTAGCAGCCTGCTGGTGGTGTCGCTGCTGGCAAGATAGCTTGCATTTTTAGTGCATCCACCTAAATTGTTGAGCGGACTCGAAACAGAGTAAGCGCACGACCAATCATGACAAGTTACCTTGACATTCTCAGCACAACCACTTAAACTGTTGAGCGGGCTCGAAACAGAGCAAGGGCGTAGTCGATCACGGCAAGGTTGCTTCGCGTGCGGGTTTTCCATACAAAAGTTGAAATAGTCCAAGGACAATAACCTCACAGTAAAAATTTACTTAAAGGTTTGCAACTTAGCTTTCATTTGTCGTATTCTTTTCCGCAAGGTGCCAACTTCGAATGGCGCCTGTAGGTGTCCACACTCTCACTATCTCCTCCCCCCGAAAAATTTGTACGCAAGGAACCTTCCATCCTTTTTAAAAAAGAAAGAAGATAAAATAGGGGTATGGAACATTGGCGGTTCATTAGCACTTGTTAGGAATAAGCGTAATGCAACATCTTAGATAAACATGCATGTAAAGGAAACATGAAAATCGATAAGAGTTGTCAGATGCTCGATCTTATTTAACTATGCACAGGGTCTATGCCTGGCTCTGTACAAAGGATGACATGCCCTGCCGACAAGACATGTACAAAAGGAGGTTGCCGGGAGGCCCGACAACCGCGCCTTATGGATAGAACTTATGAAGATGTTCGATATTCTAGGAGTTGCTCACTAGGACGTCATCTTCGGTCTCCAGACAGACTGTGCTAGGCCTGGTGACTCATACTACCCGATAAGGGCGTTCCCACTTTGGCGTCAACTTGTTCGAATTCTTGGCCGACTAAACGCGTCGAAGAACAAGGTTGCCTTCCTCAAGACTTCGGGCATGAACTTTGCGGCTATGGTAGCGGCGCAACGATTGGTAGTAGCGTGCAACTCGCACAACTACCCGAAGGTGGTCTTCCTCAAGGAGCGTCACGTCATCTTGGCACAACTGCTCTTGCTTAAGCTCGTCATAAGTGAGCACTCGAGGTGACCCTTATATGAGTTTTGTGGGGAGAACTATCTCTACCCCATATACTAGGGAGAAGGGTGTCTGGCCGGTGGCTCGATTTGGCGTTGTTTTGATCGACCAAAGAACCGTTGTCAGTTCATTAATCCAACGTCTTCCGCACTTGCGCAGCCCGTCGAAAGTTCTTGTCTTAAGCCCTAGGAGCACTTCAGCATTTGCCCTTTGTGCTTGGCCGTTGCTCCTTGGATGAGCAACAGAAGCAAAACAGATCTTGCCGCCAAAGTCTTGGACATACTGCATGAAGGTGCGGCTTGTGAACTACGTGCCCTTACCGGTGATGACTTTGTTTGGCACACAAAAACGACAAACTAGCCCTTTGAAGAACTTGATGGCTGATTGTGCTGCCACCTTTCTCACTGCTTCAACTTCTGGCCACTTTGTGAACTTGTCGATTGCGATGTACAAGTACTCAAAGCCCTCGGTAGCACGAGGGAAGGGCCCAACATGTCCAGCCCCTAGACCGAAAATGGCCAAGAAAGAGGGATTGTCTGAAGAGCCTTAGCTGGTTGATTTAGCTTCTTTGAATGAAATTGGCATGCTTCACACTTGGTTACTAGCACAGTTGCATCCTGGAGGGTAGTAGGCCAAAAGAAACCTTGCTGGAAGGCCTTGCCGGCAAGAGCTCTCGATTCTATGTGGGAGGCACATATGCCTCCATGTATTTCTACCAACAGAGCTAGTCCATCCTCCCGAGGAATGCACTTCAATTTCACACCGTTTGGCCTCTTTCTGTACAGGACGTCATCCACAAACCGGTACATACTAGGCTGACGGGCTACTTTCTCCGCTTCTTCCCGTTCCTGTGGGAGTTCTCCTGTTTGAATGAACTGGACTATGCGTTGTGCCCATGATGGATCCTGAGGCTCGATGGAAAGGACTAAAGGCATGTCTTCTGCCACGGGAGCGCTTGTATCTACAGCAAGGACTCGAGGCCCTGCCGGAGCCTGTTGCTTCCCAACAAGATTGGTGTCGATCCAGACAATTTCTTTGCCGGTGGCTTCTATGAGCTCTGTCAGGAAGTACTGGCCTGGGTTCAACTTCCTTCTTTTGTTCTGCTTTGCCAACAACGATACGGATGGCTGAGTCAGTTGGAGCACAAAGGTCCCTGGTTCCATAGGTAAGTTGAGGGCACCGCACTTCGACAGTCCGTCAACAACGCTATTCTCTGCTTTAGGTACGTGCTCTATTTGCTGACCGTTAAAGCGTTCTTCCAACTTCCTCACTTCATCTACGTAAGCTTCCATCAACGGGCTCTGATAATCCTTGTTGGCTTGCTTGACAACAAGCTGCGAATCTCCTCTGATAATAAGCTTTTTGATCCCAAGGTCTGCCGCAATCCTGAGACCGGCAAGCAGCCCCTCATACTCCGTAGTGTTGTTTGTAGACCTCTCCCGGGGAAATTCCATCTGAATTACATATTTGAGGTGCTCTCTAGTGGGTGTGACAAGCAGCACGCAAGCACCAGCTCCCTGTAGGGAGAAAGCCCCATAAAAATACATAACCCACTCTTGGCTCGTTTACTTGCCGGGGAGGGTTGTTTCTTGAATCTCTTTGTCTGGCATTGGAGTCCATTCTGTAATGAATTCTTCCAAGGCTCTGCTCTGTATGGTTGAACTACTTTCAAACTTGAGGCCAAAGCTTGAAAACTCCAAGGCATACTCCACAATCCTGCCGTTTGCGTCTAGGTTTCGCAAAATCCATTGGAGTGGAAAGCGAGTGACGACGGTAATCTCATGTGCTTGGAACTAATGGCGCATTTTCCTTGAGGCCATGAGGACGCCAAAAAGTAAATTTTGCATGCCAGAGTACCTTGATCTGGCCCCTTGCAGAAGGGTGTTGGGGAACATTGCATGGGAAACAAAAATTTTCCTACACACACGCAAGATCTATCCATGGTGATGAGCATCTACGAGAGGGAGAGTGGATCTACGTACCCTTGTAGATCGCTAAGCGGGAAGCGTTAAGAAACTCGATTGGTGTAGTCGAACGTCTTCGCGATCCAAATCGCTGAGCATCCCGCGATCTCATCACGATCTGTCCCGCGATCCAATCACGATCCGTCCCACGAACTCATCACGATCCGTCCGGCGAACTCATCACGATCCGTCCCGCAATCTCATCACGATCCGTCCCGCGAACTCATCACGATCCGTCCCGCGAAATCATCAAGATCCGTCTCGCGATCTTGATCACAGTCCTTCCGATCTAGCGCCGAACGGACATCACCTCCGCGTTCAGCACACGTATAGCTCGATGACGATCTCCGCCTTCTTGATCCACCAAGAGGGAGCGGAGAGGTAGAAGAGTTCTCTGGCAGGGTGATGGTGCTCCAGAGATGGTGGTGGAGCTATTCCGACAGGGCTTCGCCTAAGTACTGCAGAAATCCAATCTAGAGGAGAAACTATGCACTAGAGGAACGGGAAGCACGTGGCTAAAAATCAACCCTAAAACCGCTAGTATATATAAGAGAAAGAGAGGAGGAGGATTGGCCCTCAAAGGACCAGCTCTTGGGTCAGCATAATCAAGGAGGAGAGGAGGATTCCTCCTCCAATCCTAGTAGGACTAGGATTCCTCCTTATTTTTGCCTTTTTTTTGCCTTTTTCCACCTTTTTCTCTTTGGGCTTTTCTTCCCAGCCGCATGGGCCTTGTGTGGGACTTCCACCAGCACTCCCGGTACACTACCGATAAGCCCGAAACTTTTCCGGCGACCAAAATAGGACTTCCGATATATAAATCTTTACCTCCGGACCATTCCGGAGCTCCTCATGACATCCGGGATCTCATCCGGGACTTCGAACAACCTTCGGTCACCACCATGCATAACTCTATACTACCGAAACGTCACCGAACCTTAAGTGTGCAGACCCTGCGGGTTCGAGAACTATGTAGACATGACCGGGACACCTCTACGGTCAATAACAAATAGCAAGACCTAGACGCCCATATTGGTTCCTACATATTCTACGAAGATCTTTATCGGACGAACCTCTATGTCAAGGATTCAGTAAATCCCGTATGATGTTCCCTTTGTTCTTCGGTATGTTACTTGCCTGAGATTCGATCGTCGGTATCTCCATACCTAGTTCAACCTCGTTACCGGAAAGTCTCTTTACTCGTTCCGTAATACAAGATCCCATGACTAACAATTAGTCACATTGCTTGCAAGGCTTATTGTGACGTTGTATTACCGAGTGGGCCCCGAGATACCTCTCCGTCACACAGAGTAACAAATCCCAGTCTTGATCCATGCCAACTCAACAGACACCATCGAAGAGACCTGTAGAGCACCTTTATAGTCACCCAATTATGTTGTGACGTTTGATACACACAAGGTACTCCTCCGGTGTCAGTGAGTTGCATGATCTCATGGTCATAGGAACATATACTTGACATGCAGAAAACGGTAGCAATAAACTGACACGATCATATGCTACGTTCGTAGTTTGGGTCTTGTCCATCACATCATTCTCCTAATGATGTGATCCTGCTATCAAATGACATCTCATGTCCATGACTAGGAAACCATAGCCATCTTTGATCAACGAGCTAGTCTATTAGAGGCATACTAGGGACATGGCGTTGTCTCTGTATCCACACATGTATCTGAGTTTCCGATGAATACAATTATAGCATGGATAATAAACGATTATCATGAACAAGGAAATATGATAATAACCAGCGTGAGCTAGTAATCTACAACACAGTTTGCAAAGACACTACTGACTATGTTCATGATAATGAGTTCAATTAATCATATTACTTAAGAACTCCCAATCAAGTTGACATCCCTCCAATCATTCGAGTGATACATGATCGAAATTCACCAACTCAAGTCCGATCATCACGTGAGTTGAGGTGGTTTCAATGGTGAACATCATCATGTTGATCATATCTACTATATGACTTATGTTCGACCTTTCGGTCTCTTGTGTTCCGAGGCCATGTTTGTACATGCTATGCTCGTCAAGTTTAACTCGAGTATTCTGCATGTGCAACACTGGCTTGCATCCGTTGTATGTGAACGTAGAGTCTATCACACCCGATCATCACATGGTGCCTCAACACGACAAAGTTTCGCAATGGTGCACACTCGGGGAGAACACAATTCATCTTGAAATTTAAGTGAGGGATCACCTTATAATGCTACCGTCGTCCTAAGCAAAACAAGGTGCATAAAAGGATTAACATCACATGCAAATCATAAGTGACATCACAACATACCCTGCAAAAACAAGTCAGATGTCCTCTAATTGTTGTTGCATGTTTTACGTGGCCTCTACGGGTATCTAGCAAGAAAAATTCTCATCTACGCAAAAACCACAACGGTGATACACTAGTTGCTTTTCAACCTTCTCAAGGACCGCCTTTGTCGAATCCGATCCAACTAAAGTGAGAGAAACTAGCACCCGCAAGCCATCTATGCAACAAGTTGTGGTCGAGGGAACTGGTCTCTCATAAGCGTACGAGTAATGTTGTTCCGGGCTGCTTCATCTCACAATACCGCTGAACCAAAATCCGACCAAGGGAGGAAGCACTCTAAGCATCAACTCCCACAAACCTTTTGTGTTCTACTCGATATCTCATCTACACATAAACCTAGGTCATGATGCCACTGTTGGGGAACATTGCATGGGAAACAAAAATTTTCCTACGCACATGCAAGATCTATCCATGGTGATGAGCATCTACGAGAGGGAGAGTGGATCTACGTACCCTTGTAGATTGCTAAGCAGGAAGTGTTAAGAAACGCGGTTGGTGTAGTCGAACATCTTCGCGATCCAAATCGCCGAGCGTCCCGCGATCTCATCATGATCCATCCTGCGATCCAATCACGATCCGTCCCGCGAACTCATCATGATCCGTCCCGCGATCTCGTCACGATCCGTCCCGCGAACTCATCACGGTCCTTCCGATCTAGCGCCGAACGGACGACACCTCCGCGTTCAGCACACGTATAGCTTGATGACGATCTCTACCTTCTTGATCCAACAAGAGGGAGCGGAGAGGTAGAAGACTTCTCCGGCAGCGTGACGGCGCTACGGAGATGGTGGTGGAGCTATTCCGACGGGGATTCGCCTAAGCACCGCAGAAAACAGATCTAGAGGAGAAACTAAGCACTAGAGGAACGGGTAGCACGTGGCTGAAAATCTTGTGCCAAAACTCTAAAACCCTCGAGTATATATAGGAGGAGAGGATGAGGAGGCTTGGCTCCCAAGGATCCAGCCCTTGGGTCGGCTTAACCAGGAGGGAGGAGTCCTCCTCCTCCACTCCTAGTAGGATTAGGACTCCTTCCTAATTTAGTCCTTTTGCCTTTTTCCACCTTTTCCCTTTTGGGCTTTTTCTTCCCAGCCGCATGGGACCTTTGTGGGACTTCCTCCATCCCACTAAGGGCTGGTATTCATCCTCCCACAGCCCATGTAGCCTCTTGGGTCGAAATACCCCTCCTGATGGTCTCCTGGTACACTACCGACACTCCCGGTACACTACCGATAAGCCCGAAACTTTTCCAGCGACCAAAATAGGACTTCCTATATATCAATCTTTACCTTAGGACCATTCCGGAGCTCCTCGTGACGTCCAGAATCTCATCCGGGACTCCGAACAACCTTCGGTCACCACCATACATAACTCTATACTACCGAAACGTCACCGAACCTTAAGTGTGCAGACCCTGCGGGATTGAGAACTATGTAGACATGACCGAGACACCTCTACGGTCAATAACCAATAGCGGGACCAGGATGCCCATATTGGTTCCTACATATTCTACAAAGATCTTTATCGGTCTAACCTCTATGTCAAGGATTCAGTTAATCCCGTATGATGTTCCCTTTGTTCTTCAGTATGTTACTTGCCCGAGATTCGATCGTCGGTATCTCGATACCTAGTTCAACCTCGTTATCGGCAAGTCTCTTTACTCGTTTCTGTAATACAAGATCCCATGGCTAACACTTAGTCACATTGCTTGCAAGGCTTATTCTGATGTTGTATTACCGAGTGGGCCCTAAGATACCTCTCCGTCACACGGAGTAACAAATCCCAATCTTGATCCATGCCAACCCAATAGACACCCTCAGAGATACCTGTAGAGCAACTTTATAGTCACCCAGTTATGTTGCAACGTTTGATACACACAAGGTACTCCTTCGGTGTCAGTGAGTTGCATGATCTCATGGTCATAGGAACATATACTTGACATGCAGAAAACAATAGCAATAAACTGACACGATCATATGCTACGTTTGTAGTTTGGGTCTTGTCCATCACATCATTCTCCTAATGATGTGACCCCGTTACCAAATGACATCTCATGTCCATGACTAGGAAACCACAACCATCTTTGATTAACGAGCTAGTCTATTAGATGCATACTAGGGACATGGTGTTGTCTATGTATCCACACATGTATATGACTTTCCGATCAACACAATTATAGCATGGATAATAAATTATTATCATGAACAAGGAAATATGATAATAACCAATTTATTATTACCTCTAGGGCATATTTCCAACAGTCTCCCACTTGCCCTAGAGTCAATAATCTAGTTCACATCACCATGTGATTCGCATTGTTATGAATCTAACACCCAATGAGTTCTGGGGCTCGATCATGCTTTGCATGTGAGAGAAGTCTTATAGTCAACGGGTCTACGACATTCAAATCAGAGTGTACTTTGGAAATTTGTACGTCAAACTGTAAACATTGCTACCACACTCCACTTGGTACTATTCCAAATGGCTGCTCCACTATACGTATCTGGATTGCTACTAAGAGTCATCCGGATTAGTGTTAAAGCTTGCATCGACGTAACTCTTTACGACGAACCCTTTCTCACCTCCATAATCAAGAAACATTTCCTTAGTATTTTAGTCACTAAGGATAATATTGACCGCTATCCAGTGATCCACTCCTGGATCACTCTTGTACCCCTTGACGACTCATGGCAAGGCACACACAGGTGCGGTACACAGCATGGCATACTATACAGATCCTATGGCTAAGGCATAGGGGACGATGTTCGTCCTTTCTCTTTCTTCTGCCGTTGTCGAGCTTTGAGTCTCAGTCAACTTCACACCTTACAAATCAGGCAAGAACTCTTTCTCTCACTGATCCATTTTGAACACTTTCAAAATCTTGTCAAGGTATGTACTCATTGAAAGTCTCATCAAGCATCTTGATCTATGTCTATAGATCTTGATGCTCAACAATTAGGTAGCTTTATCCAGGTCTTCCTTTGAAAAACTCTTTTCAAACAACCGTTTATGCTTTCCAGAAATTCTACATCATTTCCGATCAACAATATGTCATCCACATATACTTATCAGAAATTCTATAGTGCTCCCACTCACTTTATTGTAAATACAAGTTTCTCGTAAACTTTGTATAGACTCAAAAACTTTGATCAGCTCATCAAAGTGTATATTACAACTCTGAGATGCTTGCTTCAGTTCATAGAAGGATCATTGAAGCTTGCACACCTTTTAGCATCCTTAGGACCGACAAAACCTTCTGGTTGTATCACATACAACCTTTCCTCAAGTAAACGATTAAGGAAACGATGTTTTGACATCCATCTACCAGATTTCATAATTGAAAAAATGCAACAACTGCTAACATAATTCCAACAGACTTTAGCATCGCTACTAGTGAGAAAGTCTCATCGTAGTCAACTCCTTGAACTTGTCGTAAACTTCTTCGCAACAAGTCAAGCTTTTACAAATGGTGACATTTACCATGAGCGTATGTCTTCCTTTTAAACATCCATTTGTACTCAACAACCTTCCGTCCAACGAGCAAGTCTACCAAAGTCTATACTTTGTTTTCATACATGGATCCTATCTCGGATTTCATGGCCTCAAACCATTTGTCGGAAACCGGGCCCATCATCGCTTCTCCATAGCTCGTAGGTTCATCGTTGTCCAACAACATGACCTCCAAGACAGGGTTGTCATACCGCTCAGGAGCAGTACACATCCTTGTCGACCTACGAGGTTCGATAGTAACTTGATCCGAAGCTTCATGATCATCGTCATTAACTTCCTCTTCAACTAACGTAGGCTTCACAGAAACATCTTCCTGTGTTGCGCTACTCTCTGGTTGAACAAAGGATCAACAACCTCATCAAGTTCTATCTTCGTTCCACTCAATTCTTTCGAGAGAAACTCTTTCTCGAGAAAGGACCCAGTTTTAGCAACAAACACTTTATGCTTGGATCTGAGATAGAAGGTTTACCCAACTGTTCTTAGGGTATTCTATGAAGATGAATTTGTCCACTTTGGGTTCGAGCTCATTAGGTGAAAACCTTTTTCACAAAAGTGTTGCAGCCCCAAACATTAAGAAATGACAGCTTAGGTTTCTATCAAACCGTATGGTGTCATCTCAATGGATTTAGATGGTGCCCTATTTAAAGTGAATGTAGTTGTCTCTAATGCATAACCCCAAAATTATAGTAGCAAACCGGTAAGAGACATCATAGCACGCACCATATCCGATAGAGCATGACTATGACATTCCGACACACCATCACACTATGGTGTTCCAGGTGGCGTGAGTTCTGAAACAACTTTCACATTATCTAAAATTGTATGACAATGTAGCGACCCGACTCAAAAAACGAGTCAAGCCTCTGTGTGTTCTGTGCCATCCCTGGATCAGTATGCTGGCACACACAGTACATCAATGTATATACCAAAGTGCAATCACATGTAAATGTAAAACTGATCTATACCTTAAAAATAGCAGCGGATACAGTCAACGGGAGTGGAGTCCCAATAACACCAACGGCAAGTTGAGTGCGGACCGTAACCCTGAATCGTACTCTTACCCGTCGTAGAAGAGAATCTGCAACATAATACGTTGCAGCCATATAGGTCAGTACATTGAATGTACTGGCAAGATCACCATAGTAGAACAGAAGAATAAAGACTATTCTATATGCAAAGGCTTTATGGCTCTGTGTCTAAGTTTTTGCGTAAAAGCTGATTTTATTTTCCTACAACAAAGGAATATCAGGAATTTCACTATGGAGTTACCTATCATGACATGGTTCCGCCAACCAATGTCTCAATGCCCATAAGTATCATTAAGTTGCCCACAATTAGTTATCAGTCCAGTGTTGAGAGTTCAGAGATAGATCCAAGTCTAGAAGCTCAAATTGTCCGTAACCGGGGACACGGCTAATCGATTAGGTTTAACTCTGCAGAGTGTTGTGTACTTTACCCACAAGATTCTTTCCCTCCTGGTAAGTCCTCGCACTGCCTGGTGTTTGAGAACAGGATGAAAGAAACATGGTCTTTCAGAGTGCTTCCCTGACTGTCCGACAGTGCCCATCCCATCCTAACGTCGACTACATCTCGTAGCACTGCCCAGCAGAGTCACAACAAACATCAACCAAGCCAGAGCCCATAATGACTTGTGGCTACACAGGTAAGCTTCCGGGCATGAAGTATTCATCCTTCTCTTTGAGTCTGGGTGAAGCTTTCCGCAAGATGTCATGGCGCTTCTCCATGCATCCCGGCCACTCACTGGTTTCTCCAGGGTGCCCAATCAACCATCCTTCACCCAGTAGTGTGTATTGAAAACTTGTCTTCTTGAGTCTTGAAGTCTTGAGGTCTTGAAGATGCAGGACTTGAAGATGTCTTCATGAAGTCGTCGTTTTGACGTGAAGTCCTTCTTCACACCACTCACGAACACTCATACCAGACCCCGTCTACTTTAGCATAGCATTGCACTAACTAGCGTTCCCGGGGCTTTAGTAACCAGTGGTGGGTTCCTACCTCATGCATTCTACTCAACTACAAGAATTTCAATAACACTACGGGAGGGATGTGCTGAATGATGTCACTACATGCAATAAAAACATAGATATGAAATAGATGGTCAAGGTGAACTTGCCTGTACTGTTGATGAAGAGAAAGATCGCTCTCAGAAATAACTTGATAGACTATTCGTCACTCTCCGATGAAATCTATAATCAAGCATTACATACATATAAGCAATCATACTGGCAATCAATTCTAACAATCACAAGGTAACACAAGAAACAAAATCAACAAGGTTGATGAAAGAAATACTTAAGACAAAGTTGAAACACAAAACTCCAACAAATTCAAAAGTAACACAAAACCCAAAGCAAAGTAAAATATAATCAAAGGATTTTAGTAAATATTTTGTTAGCAAAATGAATTACTTTTGAAGAACAAGTAAAACTATGCAAACAATATTCTAAACAACACAAGTGTTTGCCTAATGAACTTAACTACAAGCACAACCATAAACTAAGAGAAAACAAATTATGAAACAACTTAGTTAACACAAAGTAATTAAATAAAATCTTTATTATAAAACAGAATTAAGTCATCTAAAACATTGTGAAAAGCGTTACTATTAAAACTAAATTGTTTTATAAAACATTACCTAATGAAGAAAAATAAATATAGTTTTCTATAATAATAGGGTAAAACTAAACTATTTTTGTTTAAAACATTTATTTACAGAAAAGAATTAGTAAAAACTTTATTTGAAAACAGAATCTAAATACTTAAAACTTTAGTTAAAAGAATTGTTACTAACAAATTTGCTTTTAAAACAACTATACCTATTTGAAAGAGGGTATAGATCCCTACAACAAAATTTATAAACTAAACAAATTAACTTTTGTTAACAGCAAGCAATTTACTAAGGTCTGGAACAACAAAACTAAACTAGATATAAAATATAAGTTAAATCATTTTTCAGATTTTCAAAATAACTAAAGAAAAAAAAATATTAAACTAACTAAACATCATAGGAACTAAACAGAATCTGTTTTAGTTGAAAACACTATTTTAAAATATCCTAAAAAATTCTCAAACTCTTCTTAATGATAACTATGGTCACTAGTTACAAGTAGAAAAAAGAATCATTCAAAATTTCATTTTAGAACTCAAGATATTCAGAAAACAAAATTTAAATCAAATCTGTTCAAATTCAAACTTAAATTTTTAAACATAGTCAAATTTGATATCTACAGAAACTAGATGAAATTTGTGACACTATACAAAATGAATCATTAAAAAAATTAAACAGTTTAAAAGATATAAAGGAAATAAAATCAGAACTTATTCTGGAAACAGAAATTAAAACAGAAAAGAAAATGTGTTTCTATCGGTCAGGTGGTACACGTGTCGCTTCCTGATTGGATGAAAGGGTGCGCGCGCGGGCGTTTACGAACGGACGACCTAAGTTTAGCGCGTACCGGTTCGGTTATAAAAAAGGTTCTAATCCTACGCGTCCGATTTTGATCTGACGGTGGAGGGGGAAAGGGAGGCTCACTGCGGTGGTGGGTCGCCGGCGAGGGTTTCTCCGGCGAGGCCGAGGCGAAGTGGTCGACGTGGGCGGCGCTCCGGTGGTCCTTCGGCGACGGCGAGGGCACTAGTCGACGTCAGCGAGTACGGCGAGCATGTCGGTTGCGTCAGTGAGGCTCGGGGGCGTCAGAGTTGACGGGCAGGAGCTCCTCGAGCTTCGGGTGGGGAGGTTACTCCGGCGAGGGCGACGGTGAGGCGGGTCTGGGGTCTCTGGGGCTCGGTAAGGGGATGGGGTGGTGCGCACGGGCGAGAGGAACTCGATGGTGCGTTCGGGAGAGGTCGGGGAGGTCGGAGACGGGCGCTAGGAGGGGAGAGGCATGGCGGCGACCGAAAGCTCCGGCGAGCGATTCCGGCGAGGAGAGACGTCGGGGTTGGGGGCAACGAGGGGGAATGGGAAGAGGTGAGCGGAGGGTATTTATAGGAGCTCAGAGGGGTCGGGGGAGTAAGGAGGGAGGGGGTCCACGGCGAGGGTAACCGGCGACGACGGCGCGTGGGAGGAGGAGGAAGGCGACCGAGCGACGGTTTCGGTCGGGCGCGTGGGTCCTGCTGGTCAGAGAGAGAAAGAGGGAGACGTAGTCAGCGGGCGACCGTTATGAAATGAATTCGGCTTTAAAGGCTGTGGGCCGGCCGTTTAATACCGGAAACGGTTACCCTTTTTCCTTTAATAATTTTACCAGAGCCATAAAAACTTGATCAATGCATTCGAATAAATTCCAAATATAGTCAAATTTTATATCAAAATTAACAGAATAATAAATTCCATTTAATGGACATTTTTATTCTGGCATTTGAATACTTTAAAAAAAACATTTTTCAGAAAATGCCTTAATTGGCTTTATTTACTTTTGCAAATATTTTTCAAATAACTTTTTGGGTTTGATGATTCAAAAACTTCAAAAATTACCCCCTGTCTTGGAGTTTCATGTTACTCCTCTCAAATTTTTGTCAGGGTTTTGAATTCTTTGAAAATTTTGGATAGGGACCAATATGAAATGGATTTTCAAAATAATCCAGAGGTTTTCAAAAGCTCTTTCAATTCCTTCTTTTAAACTTCCAACTCATATTTCTTAAAATTTGAGGAAGTCATATTATCCTCTCTCATGAAAATCATTGAGTTGCATAAAGTTTTCTGAATTTGAAATATTTTCAAAAATGGAAATTCAAATCATTTTCAAATCCCTTTTCATTTCTTTAAATGGAAGAAGTCATGTCATCTTCACTCTAGGGTTTTGTGATGAAATGAATTTGAATTCCTGGTGATCAAAATGCAGATTGAAAGTTTTGGGAAAGTCATTTCATTCCCTCTCAATAAACTTTCAAAAGTTTCAAATTTTTTCAAATTTCACTCACTTTCAATCATTCAAGCAAACAAACAATCATTCTATATTTATTATAACATTCCAAAGTTTGGGATGTTACAAATCTACCACACTTAAAATGAATCTCGTCCTCGAGATTCGGAAGGGCTAGAAAGAAAAGGTTAGGGTTTGGGATCTTCTAACAAATCCATTGACCAAAGAGGTGAGGGGTCTTCCAACAAAACTCCATTGACCTGGAAATGTGGGTCTACCACACTTGAAATGAGAATTACTGGTCCTTCAAAATCTTGACAGTCCTATGGTGCATCTGTCTGTTCACATTCTTCATAGCATCTTCCTTGGTGATGATCTTCGGTTATATCAAAATCTTGTGTCCTCACAACAACATGTATTTCCTCCAATACTGGGTCTTCTTAACTGACAGGTCTCGCGTTCATTCTAAGTAACTTATCGACGATCTCATGGTGGTCTACCATTAGTGGTTATCCTGCAGTGAAATGGGTCTTGGCTTCATTCCTCACCATAAAAATTCCTACGTGTGACAGCAACTGTCATGTACAAGGGTTTCATCCTACCATTCTAAGGCTTAAACAAAAAGCTTCAAAGAACGTCGTCTCTTTACTATGGGTAAGTCACTCAGATTTACCAATCCGAATAGCAAGAGAATGATAAGAGTAAGTCGTCATGGTGGCCAAACCATGTCGCACTGAAATCATTACCTTGTATAAGGTTTAGTGAATCTCGTATTCTAACACTTGGTCTTCCTCTCAAGCGTTGCAGAAAATTTCTCTTGTCAACGAACAAGGTTCGGATAAATCCATTGATTCTGCAAGCTAAGCAAAAGCATCTATCGTTTCTTCACATCTCTCAGGTTATCATATGTTCCTAAGAAAAACGTTTGCGGATCAGTCGTAGCTTCTTCCAAGTTTCCTACTTCACAAGGGTGGGGCTTGATCCTTCTCAATCCTGAGGTCAGTGAGCTATGGGTCTACTTGAATTCTTGAACAGCTTTAACTCACTCCTGGGGTTACTATCATTCCATATACCAGCATTACCTTCAATTCACTACACCATACCCTTGAGGTAACAAATCTTAGACTTATTCTTGTCTAGATTCCACTCTGCAGAATCCATTTTCCTTTCCATTGGTCTGTTTAACCTTGGGTGTGGTTTTCACCATAATCATTCCGTTTCTTAGCATTCCAGCTTCGAAAACTCTTTGTCTCAAAGGTTATTATCCGGATAGTTTGCGGTGATTCCACATTCTCTTCATCCGTATTCACTGATCCAAATTACTTAACCGGGAGGTGCCTGTGGTCACTACCACACTTAAAATGAAATGCACTCATGTATGCATAGACCATATTTTCTTATATCCTCGAAAATGGTCAGAGATCTTGGGTCATAGAGTAACAACTCACATATTTCAACATAAGATAAATCATGACACCATAATTTTCATTGACTCATGAATTTATTACAAACTCTGAGACTTCCGTTACAAGATAAGCTCATGAAATCAAAAGTGCTTCATGACACAGGTATTTCCATCTTCGAAATTATCCCATTCTTCTCATATTCAATCCTTGGTTACATTCTCAATCACTTCTTAAAACTCCTAGAAAATACTTTATTACAAATGCTGCCATCCACATAGTTTGGTATGGTCTAGCGTCAACTTCCAACTTTATTCATTCATCTCCCCTTGGATATATTTTAGTACCACTGAAAATTTCCGATGTGCCCCTTGAAATCCTCCATCTTTTCCTTGATTAGGGTGGACATGAGCTTCATCTCCATCATCTCCGTATGCACCTCTTGCAGGTATTCCTGAGTATGACGGAGTCTTGCTTCAAGTATTTCTCCAATATGGCGTATGGCTTCCATGGCAGCTTCACGAACAGCGTCAAAGAAAATAGCTTGTGGTACACGAGATATGTAAAAGTATCGTCCAGTAGTCTTTAGGCAAACTCCATTTGCACGGTGAAGGTGTACCTCCACATACCAAAGTTTCACTCCATTATCCATGAATGGGTAGCCTTTGTAGACTGCATCTCCTTCAGGATGGATGTGCTTCATCATATCCTTCAGGATCCTTGGGTAGTCATGATCACTGGTCAGGGTCATGATTGTTTCCGGGCCTTTGAGGAAAGACTCATAAAGGGTGGTCATCTGCGTGTGTCAGAAAAGGTACTCAGAATTGACATATGTCTCGACTTGGGTAAACATCCATGTTATTCAAAATCAAACTTCAATTTCACTTTCCAACATCTTTAGAGAGTATTGTCATCCTTAAAACAAATGGATTATCCATTACATAACCTCAAAGGATAAGAGTGCTACCTATTACATTTATTACTTCCGAACTCAAACTACTCATGCTTAGCATTCTTCTCTGGGCAGGTATAGGAGTAGTGTCCTGTCTTCTTGCACTAAAAACAAATGATTTCTGACATATCTCGGGGCTTCTTGATGTTGGTGCTTGCTCCTTGGGTTCATGATTCCTTTCTTGGACACTTATCGGCATAGTGGCCTAAATTCTTGCACATGAAACACATGATCTGACTCAGATCCTTCTTCGTAGAAATTGGGTTGTTCAGAGGAAGTCTTCGGTTTCTCTTCTTGGGTTCCTTGGTTCCGATCAAAAGTTCAATTTCCTGTGAATCAAACTCCACTTCTTCTATCGGGAAGTTTCCCAGATACTCTTTTCTTTCCTTCGTACAGTCCTGTGAGAAATGTCCTTCTTCTCCACAAGAATAGCAGTCATTGGAGTAAAATCTGGTTAATCCTTCTCCATCAGGGTCTTCAACATCTTCCTTCATCACAAGTTCTCCTAACTTTTCTCTGAAGGCTTCCTTCATGGCTTTCTTCTGTTGTTTGATGACTTCTTGTACCTTGGGGTATATTTGGCATTGAGCCGGGTAGTGGTTGGTTCCTTCACACAAGAAACATTTTATTTCTATCCCTGGCATTTTATAGTTCATCACCAAGTTCTAGTAGCTTAGTGAAAGTGACTTGGAGAACTATATCAATCACTATCTTATCTAGAAGATCAACTCCCACTCGATTCAAGCGATTGTAGCACCCAGACAATCTGAGCACATGCTCAATGATTGAGCTATTCTCTTTCATCTTGTAGGCAAAGAATCTTGTTGGAGATTTCACATCTCGCGACACAGGCATGAGCCTGAGATCCTAATTTCAGCTCTTAGAACATCTCATATGTTCCGTGACGTTCAAAACATTTCGAAGCCTCAATTCTAAGCCATAATGCATGACGCACTAAACAATCAAGTAGTTATCAGAACGTGCCTGTCAGATGTTCACAATATCTATAGATGATGCTAGAGGGGTTGGCACACCGAGCGGTGCATTAACGACATAAGCCTTCTATGCAGCAGTGAGGACAATCCTCAGATCACAGACCCAGTCCACAATATTGTTACCATCATCTTTCAACCTATTTCTCTAGGAACATATAAAAAATTCAAGGGAGCTACAATGCGAGCAAGTAATCTACAACATAATTTGCAAAGACACTACTGACTATGTTCATGATAATGAGTTCAATTAATCATATTACTGAAGAACTCCCACTCAAATTGACATCCCTCTAGTCATTCGAGTGATACATGATCGAAATTCACCAACTCAAGTCCGATCATCATGTGAGTTGAGGTGGTTTCAATGGTGAACATCATCATGTTGATCATATCTACTATATGACTCATGTTCGACCTTTCGGTCTCTTGTGTTCCGAGGCCACGTCTGTACATGCTAGGATCGTCAAGTTTAACCCAAGTGTTCTGCATGTGCAACACTGGCTTGCACCTGTTGTATGTGAACGTAGAGTCTATCACACCCGATCATCACGTGGTGTCTCGACAGGACGAACTTTCGCAACGGTGCACACTCGGGGAGAACACAATTTATCTTGCAATTAAGTGAGGGATCACCTTATAATGCTACCGTTGTCCTAAGCAAAACAAGGTGCATAAAAATATTAACATCACATGCAAATCATAAGTGACATGATATGGCCATGAACTTTTGCGTTTGATCTCCATCTTAAAAGCACCGACATGTTCTCCATCGTCACCGGCATGACACCATGATCTCCATCATCTTGATCTCCATCAACGTGTCGCCATCGGGGTTGTTGTGCCCACCATGCTTCTACTACTATTGCTACCGCTTAGTGATTAAGTAAAGCATTACATCGCGCTTAATGATTGACACGCAGGTCATACAATAATTAAAGACAACCCTATGGCTCCTGCCGATTGCCATACTCATCGACATGCAAGTCGTGATATTCTATACAAAATATGATCATCTCATAGATCAGATATATCTCATCATGAAATTGGCGATATCACATCACAACATACCCTGCAAAAACAAGTTAGACGTCCTCTAATTGTTGTTGCAAGTTTTACGTGGCTTCTACGGGTATCTAGCAAGAACAATTCTCACCTACGCAAAAACCACAACGGTGATACATAAGTTGCTTTTCAACATTCTCAAGGACCGCCTTTGTCGAATCCGATCCAACTAAAGTAGGAGAAACAGACACCCGCCACCGATGGATGGAGGTAAGCGGCACCGATGGATGGCCCCCCGTCTCGTCCCACTGATGGACTGAGGTGCCTGACGGTGGGTTTAATGCTCCTTTCCTACTCCGTCAGGGTTAGGTATGATAGCACTGTAGCACTGTGCATCTCGTGTGCACACTGTACGCCACTGTTGGAATTCCCCTTGAGAATAAAAGGAGCCCCAGGGCGTTACAGAAGGGGACTTTTTCACTTTTGGACTTTCCGACTCTTGGAAGGTTAGAGAATTAGACAGTTAAACAACTAGAGGTGATCAAGCTCACATAGCTGCCGCCCATGGCACTCCTATAGCTGGAACCCTAGAACACATCAATACAACCAAGCAGGAGTAGGGTTTTACGAATCCGTGTGACCCGAACCTGGGTAAAAAACTCCCCATGTGCCGCTTACCAGACCGGCTCTTTGTGCGAGCTCGCCCCCCTGCCGTACCAAAAGGGATCCCTGTGATCCCATAGGTGTTCATTCCCACGACATGAACTATCTATATAACCTAGTACAAAAATTTACATTAGAGTTTAACTAGCTCTTTGCTCTAGTACAAATAATTTTACAATAGAGTTGAACTAGCTCTATATCCTAGTACAAATAATCTACATTAGAGTTGAACTAGCTCTTTGCTCTAGTTCAACTAATTTAAACTAGAATTGAACTAGCTCTATAAACTAGCACAAATAATTTTAAGCTAGAGTTGAACTAGCTCGATAAACTAGTCCACATGATTTTACACTAGAGTTGAACCAGTTATATAACTTACTACAAATAATTTTACACTAGATTTGAACTCGCTCTTTGCTCTAGTATCTATAATTTGACACTAGAGTTAAACTAGCACTATAACCTAGTACAATTAATTTTGCACTGGAGTTGAACTAGCTCTTTGCTCTAGTTCAAATAATTTTACACTAGAGCTAAACTACACTTATCACCTAGTTAACATAATTTTACACTAGCGTTGAACTAGCTCTATAACCTAGTACAAATAATTTTACACTACAGTTGAACTAGCTCTATAACCTAGTGCAAATAATTTTACACTAGAGTTGAACTATTTCGGTGCACGACACCTATGGGATCGCATGGATCCCTTTGTGGTTTGGTGGGAGGACGGTATGCTGAAAGAGCAGACTGAACGAACGGTGCAAGGGGAGATTTTACCCAGGTTTGGGCCGCTGAGAAGCGTAAAAACCTACTCCTATTTTGTGTATTCTGGGTGTTTTGAGGGTTCTGGCTATCCGAGCGCTATGAAGAGCTGCTATGTGCGTGTCTGCCAGAAGGTCGAAGAAAAAGCCTCCTCTCGTAATGCCTTAGGACTCCTTTTATATGACTAAGGGGATCGCAACAGTGGCGTATAGTGCATGCACGAGGTGCACGAGGTGCACAGTGCTACAATGTTATCATACCTAACACTGATGGTGTAGGTCAAATGCATTTAATGCTTTGTCAAGTGTCCTTGACCTTATACGGGATGGGATGGGAGCCCGTCCCATCGGCACCATTTAGTGTCTCCATCGCCAGTGCCTCAACACGTATCCTGGTGGGTCGACACCTGGCCTCTGCGCTGGTAGGGTGGTGAGGCCTTGCTGGGTGCACTCCTTGGCAGGGCTCCACGGGCCACCACCAGCAAGATCTTGCCGGGTTCCAGCCTTTGGCCTTGGGTCTTGTGGTTGTTGACTTGAATGTTCCTTGAAGTCTTCGTATTTGCTTCTAGCAATCACCTGGTAGGCCTTGCCGCTGGTGTGGCTACAACTGCCCGTGCAAAAGTATGGGGGTACTAAAAACCCAAACTTTAGTACACCGGCAGGAGCCGCCGGGCCTGGGCCACACACAGGTGCGAGGCGTTGTTGGGCTAGGCCCAAACAGTGCACGAGCACGCGTGGCAGGAGCATGCGGTTGTAATCATTCCTCTTACTGCGCCCTCCACGATGAGCATTAAGTGCATGACGTGGGAGACGTGCGCGGAGAGACCTTTTCCGCCATGTTCACCGCATGCATAGCGGGGCAGCTGGCAATGGGCGTATGTGACTTAAAGTCTTGATCGTGGCAGAAACTGCAGTGCCATGGATTGGAGCAATGGGTGGTTACCTGTTCGCACCATGATCATGGGCGACGAGATTGGCGGATATGGGCGGCGGCTCTTGGGGCCCGAGCCAGCCACGGAAGTGGAGTGTGGCCCGAGCACATGTGGCGGAAGAGGGGCGAGGGGTCGGGACCGCTGTGGCGGCTGTAGCCGAGGGAGGCGGAGCTTTGCTCTACCCATGCCTCCGACGCCAGACTCCCTCCTCTAAGAGACCCACGCCGAGGGGATTGTCCTAGAGTTTGTCATCAAGCTGCGCAGTCCTCTTTGGAGCTGTATATGCCTCCCTCACCCTTTCTCCAGGGCAAGGGAGGTCGACAAACCGCCCACCCTGATGCTGCGGGCGCATGGTTGCTGCAACGGTGATGCCCGGGTGGACGTCAAATACCAAGAGGACCGTGTCATGCTCTTCAGGAGCGGTTGGAAAACCTTTGTGAATGGGTTTATACCCCTAGGTAGGCCAAAGCAACGGGGTCTTCCCCCTTTCCGCCTCGAAGAAAAACTACGTGGCCGGCTGGTCGTGGCCGGCTGGAGGACGTTCGGCACAAGCCAGTGCCGGTTGGTGCCTCGGCCGTCTGATCAAGGAGCCGGTTGGGCCCTTAGCCGGCTGGGCGCGGCCGGCTGCCCCCGGGCCGGCTCTTCCATTGACATCGGGACGGACATGCCCCGTCCCGTCCCCCTGCGCGCAGGTACGATGACGCGACATGACCGACACGATGGGCGGCCCTATGGATACAGTGGCCGCTTACGCACCGCAGCGCATGGCTACAGTCCAACCGTCCTGGCCGCTGACCTTGGTGAGTGCGACCGGGCAGGGAAACAGTGCTGACACGCCCTCGCCACTTGATTACCTCCCCCGGCATGGCTATAGTACCGCCGGCCGTACTGGAGACTTCGACCGGGTGGTGCTAGACGACGCCCCCCTGGCGGCCCGTGCTACGGCAGGTGGACGAGGACCAATCATAGAGCCGGTTAGTGGGCCCCAACGGGAGATGGGACCACTTGGCCAGCGAGCCCTGCCCATGACAAGACGGTGCGAGCAGCGGGACCCTCTGGCCAGCCGGAGAGACTGCCAGCCGGGTCCCCCCACCATTGTACTTATGACATATTGTAAGAGCCGGGGGATTGGCCTATAAAACCCCTCGATCCCCCCATGCAACGGGGACGGACAATTGGTCTCACACACGCATCCACAGAACTCTCATTCCCTCCTCTAATGGCAGAGGAAGACGAGCCGGGTGCTCCCTCTTCTTCCTCTAGACACAGCTCCAGGAGCATCCTTGTACACATACCCATCCATCCAACTAGACCAAGCAGGACTAGGGGTGTTACCTCCCACAGAGGGCCCTAAACCTGGGTACATCGTGTGTCATCACAGCTTGTGCCCAATCTCGCACCTGGAGCCCATCGATGTCCTCCGCCCCCAACCAATCATGATAAGACACCCCATGGCATCTGTCGTGAGAAAACGACGACAGTTGGCGCCCACCGTGGGGCCGTACGCGGCGCCGGCCGGATTCATGCTCCGGGCGGGACCCCTCGCCATTCCTTGCCGTCGCCGCTCGTCCCAGCGAAACCGTGGGGAGCTCGTGGGGCTTGCCTCAGCACGCCCCATGGGCAACCCCGTTGGCCTCGCGGCCGACTTCGACACGCTCACCGAGCGCTTCGGTAGGCTCAGCCTCGCGGAGGCTTCGACCGCTGACGAGTATCCCACGGGGGTGCTCGTCTGCGCTGGCCCGCCCACTGCAGTGGGCGCACTCGCTGTGGCTCAGCCCAGCGGATCCCATGATCGCATGGGGGTGATGGCCATCACGTCCTCCACCACATCCGGATGGGCACGGGTCGTGGCTACCGCTGCCGCCGCCCGCGTCGGCATGTCCGACTCGCTCGGTGCAGCCCTCTGGGGCTTGAGCACTCCGATCGCCCTAATGGCGAACCCCGACACCGCGGTGGCCGATCTCGAGGCGGCTCGTTGCATCCTGTTAGAGGATGCCACCGCCCTTGCGGCCATGCAGTGCCGCATGGAGGCGGCATAGCGGGAGTATGCTTCTATCTACGGACTCACCCCGGCTGGCACCAAGCCCAGCCGGCGTGAGGCTGTGCGCGCCCGTGCCCGCGTGGTCGCCGATATCCTCGGCGGAAAAATGCCCGTCTATGACACCCTCGCGGCTAACCTACATGCTCTCAAGGTGGCCTACGAGGAGTTGGCTACCTTGGAGGGCGAAGAGCGTTCCGCCCACGAGCGCCACATCAAGGAGCTCATCGATGCTGCTGACGCACAACAGCATCTGCTCGCAAAGAGCGGCGCCGTCACCGAAGGCCCTCGGCCCGAACGCGAGGGCACGGGATCTACCGGCCACCAGGCGGCCCAATACTCCTGCTCCCCTCTTGTTTCCGACTGTCGGGCCGAAGCAAACAACCCCCGGCTCTCTCAAACGCTTGGGAGTGAGCAGCCGGCTATTAGAAGCTGGCGCACCAACGAGCCGCCCCAGAGCGGCGGCCACCATGAAGCGTCGACATCTGACAGCCAGCGAAGCTAGGGGCACACGCTGCCACCGCGGCATGAGTCGCGATAGTCGGCGCCACCCATCATCCGCCCCTGAGCTCTCGTCTTGGCTCAGACCGCGCGTCCCCCGCAGCGAGAACGATGCCCGCAACCGCATCGACAAACTTATGCAATCTGCCCTTCTAAAGAAGGAGGGCTCGAGTCGTCTGGCCTACTTCGGCCCCTGGATTCGCGCCGAGCCATTCCCAACCAGCTTCATGCTCCCTAGGGACACCCCGAAATACAACGGGGCTGCCAAACCCGAAGATTGGCTGATCGACTACACCACCGCGGTGGGTATCGCTAGGGGGAATAAGCGCGTAGCCATTCGCTACGTCCCCCTTGTGCTGATCGGCTCGGCCCGCACCTGGCTCAACAGCCTAGCGACCAACAACATCAACACTTGGACGGACTTTGAAGAGGCATTCGTTAGCAACTTCATCGGCACCTACAAGCGGATCCGCCGTCCCCGTGAACTCGCCATGTGCGTTCAAGGGCCGAGCGAGTCCCTCTGTGACTACCCCACCCGGTGGACCGAGCTCTGCAACTCCTGCGAGGGGGTGCATGAGGTCCAAGCCGTGCAGTACTTTATCGAGGGCTGCCGGGACGACACCCCTCTAAAGCACAAGCTCCTGTGCTCCGAGTCGGCCACGCTCGCGGAGCTCATGACCAAGGCAGACAAATACGCCACGGCTGATTCGGCCATCCGGGTCAAGACGACCCCGCCCGCCAAGGCAACGACGATGCCGGCCACGACCCGGCCGGCTGCCGACAACTGGCAACCACAGAACAACAAGCGCAAGAACGACCAGCCGGATCCCCACTACGGGAGCCGACAGGTCAATACCGTCGAAGATCAAGAGCCGGCTGCCCAATCTTCCTGCCAGCGCCAATGCACCGGCAAGGCTGCCTGGCAGCCGAAGCTCACCTTCAAGCAAATGCTTAATCTCCCCTGCAAGAACAACTCAGGGGCCAAGCCCTCGATGCACAAGCTCCAACAGTGCAGCTTCTCACAGCGATTGGCCGGGGGGGGGGGGACGGCCTTCCGGCTCCTCCCGCGCCGCTAGCCCGTGCTCCGGCGCCGGCCCAAGCAGCCGCCCCGGTGCCGACAATGGCTCCGAACGACGGTCGCCTGATCGACCAGTTCCCCAACCAGGACGGTTGCTACGTCGTCTTCACCAGTGAAGAGATGGGCAAACACGCTCAGTGCCAGCTCCGCCGTGAGGTGAATGCCACCATGCTGGCAACTCCCCAGTTCATGCACTGGTCGGAGAAGCTGATCACTTGGAGCCAGGCGGATCACCCTGCTGTGATGCTAAATCCCGGCAGTTACGCCTTGGTTGACCCCACCATCGCCACCAAGGAACGAGCCTGCCGCTTCTCGCAGGTGCTGATAGATGGCAGCAGCAGCATCAACATTCTCTACCTCGACACAATGCATAAGCTGAGGCTGAAGATAGAAGATCTACAGGTGAGCTGGATGGTTTTCCATGGCATCGTTCCTGGAAAGTCTTGCTCCCCTGTCGGCAAGATCACGCTCGATGTCCTCTTCGGTGGACCCGGTCATTTCCGCCGCGAGCCAGTGCTGTTTGAGGTCGTGGACCTCGCGAGCCCCTACCACACATTGTTTGGCCGGCCGGCTCTTGTTAGCTTCATGGCGGTCCCCCATTATGCTTACCTCAAGCTCAAGATACTGGGACAAAATGGGATCATCACCATCAAGGGCAACTACAAGATGTCGCTTGAATGCGCTCGAGACGGCAGCCGGCTGGACGAGGCCCTAGAGATCGCCGAGGAGAAACGGCAGCTCGACCAACTCGTGGCCCTTGCTGCCAGCTAGCCGGACGTGCCGGCTCCACCCTCGCAATCCACCGGCGAGGCCTCCTTCCAGCCGTCCAAGGATACCAAGCAGATCCCGCTCGACCCGGCCAACCCGGCTCAGTGCGTCACCATCGGTTCCCGCCTCAACAACAAATAGGAAGGCAAGCTCGTCGACTTCCTCTGTGAGAATCGGGACATCTTTGCATGGTCCCCCAAGGACATGCCGGGTGTTCCGAGGAAGTTCGCCGAGCACAAACTCCACGTCCGCCGGACGTCAAGCCGGTCAAGCAACCCCTGCGCCGCTTCTCTGAGGAGAAGCGACGTACTATAGGCGAAGAGATCGCCCGGCTGCTCGTAGTCGGGTTCATCATGGAAGTATTCCACCCGGACTGGCTGGCCAACCTAGTCCTGGTATTGAAGAAGAACAAGACCTGGCGCATGTGCATCAACTAGACTAGCCTGAACAAGGCATGTCCCAAGGACCTGTTTGCCCTGCCGTGGATCGATCAAGTCATTGACTCCACGGCCGGTTGTGACTTGCTGTCCTTCCTGGAAGCCTACTCAGGCTACCACCAGATCAAGCAGGATCCTGAAGACTAGCTCAAGACCTTCTTCATCACGCCCTTCAGGGCCTACTGCTACATCACCATGTCCTTCGGCCTGAAGAATGCTGGCGCCACCTTTCAACGATGCATGCAGAAGTGCCTCCTGCCTCAGATAGGCAGGAACGTCCACGTCTACGTCGACGACATCGTCGTCAAAACCAAGAAGCACTTCAACCTCCTCGATGACCTTCGGGAGACCTTCGCGAACCTACGCGAGTACAAGATCAAGCTTAACCCGGAGAAGTGTGTCTTCGGTGTACCCACCGGACAACTCTTGGGTTTCTTCGTGTCCACACGCGGCATCGAAGCTAACCCTGAGAAGATCAGCGCGATCGAGCAGCCGAAACCGACCCGGCTCCACGACGTCTAGAAGTTCACCGGCTGCCTCGCCTCGCTCAGCTGGTTCATCAGCCGACTGGGAGAGAAGGCCTTGCCCCTCTACGGGCTCCATCACAAGACGGGTCTGGTCGAGCTGGGTTAAACCAAGAGGCCGGGCCCCTTCGACTAGCATGACTAGGCGGACGAGGCCTTCTGCGGCCTCAAGAAGGCTCTCACCCGCGCGCCCATCCTGGCCGCGCCGGCTGAGAAGGAACCCTTGCTCGCCTACATCGCGGTGACCACCCGCGTAATTAGCGTCGTTTTGGTGGTCGAGCGGCCGGAGGAGGGACAATCCCTGCTCATCCAGTGATCCGTCTACTACCTCAGCAAGGTCCTTTCCGAGTCCAAGCAGAACTACCCCCACTATCAAAAGATGTGCTACGGCGTATACTTTGCCGTCAAGAAGGTCAAGCAATACTTCCAAGAGCAAACCATTACCATGGTGAGCACGGCCCCGCTATGCGAGATCATGGGCGGCCGGGACTCCACCGGCCAGATCGCCAAGTGGGTCATCATCCTCGCCGACCACGAGATCTGGTACGAGCCAAGAACCGCCATCAAGTCGTAGGCATTGGCGGATTTCCTCATCGACTGGGCGGAGACGGAGTTCGTCCCACCTCCCCCAGACTCCATGCATTGGCGCATGCACCTCGACGGCTCGAAAATGAGGACCGGCCTGGGTGCCGGCATAGTCCTCTCTTCCCCGAAAGGTGATTAGCTCAAATATGCCCTACAGATCCACTTCGCCGCCTCCAACAACGTGGCGGAGTACGAGGCCATCGTCCATGACCTCCGGCTCGCCAAGGAGATCAGCATCAGGCGCATCCTCTGCTTCGGTGACTCCGACCTCGTGGTGCAACAAGTCTCTGGTGAATGGGACGCCAGGGATGCCAACATGGCTAGCTACCACTTCCTCGTACAACAGCTCACTGGCTCCTTCGAGGGCTGTGAGTTTCATCACGTCCCATGGGCGGACAATGAGGCGGTGGATGTGTTGGCGAAGATTGTCTCCACCCGGCAGGCTATCCTAGCCAGCGTCTCCCTCGAACGGCTGCTCAAGCCATCGATCAAGCCTTCCCCAAAATTGGAGTAAATCTTCGTGCCGATGGGTGTCGCCGGCCCATCGATGGCCCCAGCCACCTCTCCGACAGCTTCACCGTCGGCCCTCGAATCGTCGGCTGCCCACCTGGCCCCGATCGAGTCGGCGGCGCCCGAGGCGGCTAGCGCCGGCGGCATGACCGCCATGGTGATCACTAGCCAGCCGACCCTAGGGGCCGGCGAGCCAAACTCGGGGGCTGGCCAACTAGCCTCGGGGGCTCCCGAGCCGGCCCCGGGGGCTGCCGAACCGGTCCTTGGGACTGATCAACCAGTTCCGAGGGCTCCCGAGTCGGCCGCTGTCGTGGCCCCCTTGTGGGACCAACCCATCTTAGCGTTCCTCCTGCGGGGCGAGCTACCTCTGGACGAGGCTCTGGCTAGGCAACTCCAGCGCTAGGCCACGGCCTACAGCATCATCAACAACGAGCTCATCCTCCGTAGCACCAACGACGTCTTCCAGTGATGCGTTGAGCCGGAAAAGGGTCTAGAGATCCTCCTCAACATTCATCAGGGCGAGTGTGGGCATCAAGCCGCCTCCTGGACCCTAGTGGCCAAAGATTTCTGCCACGGCTTCTTCTGGTCAACGGCTCTCGATGCGGCCAAGAAATTGGTCGACGAATGCGAGGGCTGCCAACACTTCAGCACGCAAAGCCACCTGCCGGCAATGGCCCTCCAAACCACCCCCCTCTCATGGCCTTTCACCGTTTGGGGGCTGGACATGGTGGGCCCATTCAAGAGTGCTCGAGGCGGCATGACACACTTACTGGTGGCCATCAACAAGTTCACCAAGTGGATCGAGGTGCGACCAATCAAGAAGCTGGACGGCCCCACGGCCGTCCGGTTCATTGACGACATCACGATACGCTACGGCGTTCCCCACAGCATCATCACCGACAATGGCACCAACTTCGCCAAGGGCGCACTCGCATGTTTTTGCTCCAAGCAAGGAATCCGGCTCGACCTGGCCTCCGTCGCTCATCCACAGTCCAATGGCCAGGTTGAGCTGCCGGTCGTCCTTTGGAGTCTCAGGACCACCCCGAACCGGTCAACCGCTACACTCCCTTCTTCCTCGTGTATGTGTCCAAGGCGATCATCCCCTCCGACATCGATTTTGATTCACCTCAGGTCACCCTGTACACGGAGAAGGACGCAAAGGAGGCAAGAGAAGACGGCGTCGATCTACTCGAGGAAGCTCGCGAACTAGCCTTGAGCTGGATGACGATCTACCAGCAGAAGCTCCGGCACTACCACAACAAGAGGATCCGGCCATTCTTGTTCCGCGAGGGGGACCTGGTCCTCAGACGGATCCAGCGAACCGCTGGACAACACAAGCTGTCCTCCCCATGGGAGGGCCCGTTCATCATCAACAAGGCGCTACCCAACAACGCGTACTACCTGATAGATGCCCAGAAGCCGCAGAAGCGCAAAAGAGATGCTTCTGGCGAAGAAATGGAGCACCCCTGGAACGCAGCACTCTTGCGCCCGTTTTACTGCTGAGGAAAATCAATGTATGTATGTATCCCCGTCCCTTTTGGGCTGATGAATGCAATGGGCACCCCAAGCTAGCTCTTGGGGTGCGGCCCGTTTCGTTTCTTTCAAAAATGTTCCTCACTCACCGGCTCCCCGACCTGGCTCCTGGACCCGAGTGCTAGCCGGCTGGGCCTAGAAGCGCCTCTCTGAAAAAAAGCTAAGTAGCGTGTGCCGGCCAAACTTCCCCACCCATACCATCTACAGAACCGGCTCCCGGCTGTCCGGCTGACGGGGCCCCGGGGCGACATGGTTTGGCTCACACGAAAGGTCGAAACAAAGGGAGACCCCTTCGGGGCCCAGCTGGACCCTCGCCGCTTCTCTACCACTCTACTTATCCGAAAAACCTTGGCGATTTCTAAGTTTTGAACCGACTCCCTCGAGGCGGACGCCCTGACCCAGCCACAGACCGACTCCCGGCTATCAGGCTGGCGGGGCCAAAACCAAGGGGGAAAAGGAGTAGAAACGGAAAGAGTCAAGGCGAGCGAAAAGGGATAAGGACAAGGCGGCTTGAGTCACAAGGAAAACACAACGGAATATTCATGACATAAACATTAAAGGCAAAAGTGCCCCACGGCCAACATTTGGTTCATTACACAAACACCCTAGTGGGTGGATTCAAGTTTTTACATCTAGGGAAAAAAGAATATAAAAAAGTTGCCCGGGGGCTTAGGCCACCGGCGCGTCGCTAGCCGGCGTGGCCCTAGCCGGTGCGTCACGAGGCGGCTCGGTCCTCGCCTCGGAGGTGGTCGCGGTCTTGGGGTCGGCCTCCTTGGCCTTCGAGGCGGGCTCCTAGGTCTCGGCCATCTCGCCGCTCGAGTCAGTGCTTTCATCAGCGACTTCGTCATCCGCTGGGCGATGAGGGATGCCGAAGGAGTCTTCGCGCAACGGCTCGCCATCCTTGCCAAGGGGCGGCAGGAACTCGTCCGCGTCAACGTATGACGCGAGCTCGTTGGCCCGCTGGACAAGGGCCGGCTTGCGGGCCTCCCACTCTGCGGCCGGCACATCTCGCATGGTTGCCAGCCGTCCTAGGTCCACGCTGCGGTACCAAGACGTCATGAACCGGAGCGCCATTTGCGCTCCGGCTTGGGCGGCCGATGCCTTCCAGGCCTTGAAGCGGGAGACGACATGCTCCAGCCACTGAGCCACGCGGTGCGTCAGAGCTCCCTCGTGGCCCGGCCACAATGCGGCGATGACCTCCTAGCCAGTGGTCTTGAGCCGCTCCATGCTCCGCTCGAGATGGGTCATCCGCATCTCAACGGCGATCCCAAACTCGTCCATGTCCCACGCGGCGTGCTCCTTGATGGGGCGACCGCACTCCCAAAGGTATTCCTGGTGCTCCTCAATGATGCGTGCAGCGCGGCTATGAGTTTCCGGGAAACGCCCTAGAAGGACGGAGAAGAGAAGGAAAGAAAAAGCAAGATGAAGCACGAAAAATGGCAAAGGAAAGAGCAACCGGCTAGGGAAAGAGAGAGAGATTGGCACTTACCTTCGATCACGTCGTCCACCCCAATGGCGAAGTGGAGTGTCGCCTCGTGCTCCGACTTCCGGGCCGCCTCCGAGGTGGCGAGGGAGCCCTTGACCTCCTCGAGCATCTTTTCAAGGCGGGTCACCTCGCCTTGAAGGGAGGCGGTCCTCAGTGCGGCGTCAGCCGCCTCCTTGACGGCCGCCTCCCAGGCCGCCACCTCCTTTGCCGCCTCGGCCTTAGCCGGTCCCGTGCCGCCTCCCCGTCGACCAGCAGCGCGGCCAGCCGGTCCGACTCCTGCGCGGCCGCCTGGATGTCCCACGCCAGCCGGTCCCATTTGGCGACAAGCCCGGCCTTCTCTCCTGGAGGGTGGCCAGATCACCTGCAAGACGCAACCAACGTCAGACGATTCCCAGGGGCTACATGTTGCTCCTACAAAGTGCAACCTACCTTGCACACGCGCCAGCTCCTCCTCCAGGCGGTAGAACCCATGTTTGTCCCGGTCGTGGATGGTGACCGCTTCCGCAAACAGTTTCTGCCGCAGAGAAGCTCCCTCCTGTCGCAAGAAAGGGGGGCAAGGTTCAAGACATGCTCAAAGGAGATCCGGCTCGGCTACCCATCAGCCGGTCAGCTAGCCCGCATCTCGGGGGCTGCACCCAGTGGGTGCGCTCGCGCGCCACCACTGAAAACTCTAAGGCAAAAGTGACGGCTTACCTCCGCACGCTGAAGGGCGGCGTCAGCCGCCTCTGCAAACTGGGCTAGCTCCTGCCGGCAGCGGTCCAGGACACTGCCCAAGTCCACGAAGGACGGGACCAGGCCGCCTGCCTGGGGAGCCGGCCGGGCCGGTGCGCTCGCCAGCGCTTCCCAGTCCTAGATGACCTCCTGCATCGACCGCAGGGCCCTCCAGGCCCAGCAGCTGCTGCCACCTAGACTTGCCGTGGCTCTAGCCGCCGGGGGCGGGTTGATGACGGCACAGGGCCGGGAGTCGCCTCCCGTCGGCACCCCTCCCGGTGCTGCGACCGCCTCCTCTCTCGGCCGCTCCGGCGCGTCGGTCGCGCCAGAAGGTACCTCCACCTCCATGGCCATTGTCTCCGGTGGCGCCTACGACGCCGTCTCCGGGACCATCGGAATGTACGACATCATGACCCGGGCCGGCTCGATCGCAGGAGGGGTCACCTCCGGCATGTCAGGCCGGGTCGCCTCGGGAGCCGGCCCCGTCATTGCCTCCCTCGCTAGGGCCGTTTCTTGTGCGGGCGGGGGCGCTGGCGAGTCCATGGTCGCTCCCCGCGGCTCGCTTGATGGAGGCATGGACATGCGGGTGGATGCCGCAACCGAGTCTGTCGCCCGTGGGGGGTCCGCTGACCCCCTCCACCTCCGGACGCTTGAGTTCCCGGAGTGCGTGGACCCTCCTCGTGTGCCGGACCGAGAGGCTCGCAACTCCGCAAGCCTCCTCTTTTCCTCCTGCTAGGTGGCCGCGTGCTCGCGGGCCAGCCGGCCGGCGGCATCCGTCGTCTCCCCCGCCGGCTCGTCATCTTGGAGCTCGATGGGGTCACTGCAGCGTCCAACAACCGGTCGTGAACCAGCTCGCAAGGCGAAAGCATAAACTCGCACAAAGATAAAGAACTTACGCGATAACAAGGGGCAGGGCCCACTTGGCATGTGGCAGCGGCTTCCGCACGACCACCTTCACCCGCTTCGGGACGGGCGGCGAGGCCATCGCCCCCCTGTGAGCCAGCCTCTTCCCCTGGCCGGTCGCTTCGACCTCCGGCCCTCGAGCTAGTCGCTCCTCGCTCCTCCGGTCCTGGCGCGCCACGGGAGGAGGTCCGTCTAGAATCATCAAATCGTCATCATCAGCATCGTCCTTTGTCCAGTCCCGGATGGAGGGGGCAAGAGGGAACTCACCTGCTCCCTTGGGTTCCCCGGCTCCGCCAGGAGCGCCGCCTCGCGGATCCGCCGGCTCGTCGCCCCACCCAAGGATTCCACTCCTTCCTCCGAGGGCCTCCCATCTGGAAATCTTGAGAGTCAGAATCCTCGCGCCCCGCCTCGAATATCTGCGGGTGCGGGCCGTCCGGTGTGTTTTGTCGCACCAGCAGCTGCAGTAAGCACTTCAACGTATGTTCTCCAGCCGACTGCCGGCTGGGGAATACCAAACGAAAAAGAGCCGCCTCGACGAGAAAACTCACCAGAGGGGGCCGATTGATGTGGTCGTACGGCTCCATGCCGAAGGACCATGAGGCAGGCTTCAGCTTGAACGTCGTGAGGGCGTTCACCCGCTTCGCCACCTGAGACGGCGTCAGCTCGACGGTGGACTACCGGCAGGGGTTGTGCCGGCCGAACATGTCGAAGATCCTGTGTGGCCTCATCTGGAGGGGCGACACCCGACACGAGACAAAGGCCGCTACCAGGTCGGCGGCAACCAGCCCCTCGGCGCTCTTCAGTTGCGAGAGGCGGGCGAGCTCATCCAAGGCCATGCCACGCGGGGCAGGTCCCTGCCAGTTCTAGTGGGAGGACTGCCGGTCCTCGAACGACGGCAGCAGGATGTAATCCGTCCACGGGTGGACGATCTTCACATGGAAGAATGATCGGTGCCACCCCTTGATGGACTCGATCAGAGAGAGAGCGGGAAAGCGAGCGATCCCGCGGCAGCAAACCACTGTGCCCCCGCACGCATCGCTCTTCAAAGACTTGAGATAGAAGAGGGCATTGAAGAACTCGAGGAAGGGGAGGATGCCGAGGTACCCCTTGCATAACGTCACGAAGGCGGAGAGGTACAAGATCGAATTCGGCCCAAGGTTGTGCGGCTGCAGGTCGAAAGTGTCAAGAAGAAGATGGAAAAAGAGACTCACCGGGAGCCCGAAGCCCCAGGAGAAGTGCCAGAGGAACACGACGTGTTCCCCTGGCTGCGGCACTGGTGCTATCTCGTCGTTCGACACGCGGGTGGCCACCCGCTCCGACGATAGCAACATGCGCACGCGGCGCAGCTCTGCGATGTCCGCCTCAACCACAAAGGAACCAGCCCAACTGCCTCCGCGTCCATCAGCCATCGCGGCGGCGGTGTGGTGTGCGGGCGCGGGCGCGGGCTCAGGTGCGGCAACATGCAAAGGAAGGAAAGAAGCAACGAGGAAGTAGGGCAGCAAGGAGGCAAGTGGGGCGCGGGTACCTCTGCCTCCAGCCCTTCCTCCCCTTTTATAGGGGAGGCCACCATCGGGAGACGTGGGATCGTCTGTGCCCACTCCTCCTGGAAATTCCACGCGCGTGGGTGGCCCTAGGCCGTAATGGCCGCTTCGGGGCACAAAGGATCTTGTCCTGCGCCCCGAGTCCTACGAGGGCTACGCCTGGGTCCTACCGGGCTAGGCCTGGGCGACATCCCATCTCCCCACGTGAACGGGACCAGTAGCATCATTACTCGTCGTGTGGCGTGCCGTGTGCTGGCACGGGACCCAGGGCGGCGCGCCGAAACCCGAGGCGTCGGATCCACCGGCCGACATGGATGCCCCTTTGCCTTCGAGCCGTGGGTGGCTGGTGCTGAGGGGAAGCCGCCGGCTCCCCACCGTCCGCCAGACGCGGGCTCCTGCCAGCTTCGAGGGCTACTGACGGGGTTTATACCCCTAGGTAGGCCAAAGCAATGGGGTCTTCCCCCTTTCCGCCTCGAAGAAAAACTATGTGGCTGGTTGCCCATGGCCGGTTAGAGGACGTTCGACGCAAGCTAGTGCCGGCTGGCACCCCGGCTGTCTGATCAAGGAGTCGGTTGGGCCTTCGGCCAGCTGGGCGCGGCCGGCTGCCCGCAGGTCGGCTCTTCTGTTGACATCGGGACGAACATGCCCTGTCCCGTCCCCCTGCGCGTAGGTACGACGACGCTACGTGACCGACACGATGGGCGGCCCTGTGGCTACAGTGTGCATTTACGCACCGCAATGCATGGCTACAGTCCAACCATCCTGGCCGCTGACCTCAGTGAGCGTGACCGGGCGGGGAAACAGTGCCGGCACGGCCTTGCCACTTGATTACTTGCCCTGGCGTGGCTACAATGCCGCTGGCCTTACCGGAGACTTCGGCCCGCTGGCGCTAGATGATGCCCCCGGGCGTCCCGTGCCGTGGCAGGTGGGCGAGGACCAATCACAGAGCCGGCTAGCGGGCCCCAACGGGAGATGGGACTGCTCGGCCGATGGGCCCCACCCATGACAAGACAGCGTGAGCGGCGGGACCCTCTGGCCAGCCAGAGAGACTGCTAGCCGGGTCCCCCCACCATTGTACTTACAACATATTGTAAGAGCCGGGGGGTTGGCCTATAAAACCCCCTGAGCCCCCCATGAAACGGGGACGGACAAATGGTCTCACACACGCATCCATAGAACTCTCATTACCTCCTCTAGTGGCAGAGGAAGACGAGCCGGCTGCTCCCTCTTCTTCCTCTAGACACAGCTCCAGGAGCATCCTTGTACACATACCCATCCATCCAACTAGACCAAGCAGGACTAGGGGTGTTACCTCCCACGGAGGGCCCTGAACCTGGGTACATCGTGTGTCATCACCGCTTGTGCCCAATCTCGCACCCGGAGCCCCTCGGCGTCCTCCAGCCCCAACCACTCGCGATAAGCCACCCCATGGCATCTGTCATGAGAAAACGATGACACTTTGCCCGCGCCCACAACCTCCAAGATGGGCATGTCCTCCACTTCAAGATGACGGGGCCGACATACTCTCCGTCAAGATTTACGGGCGCTTAGGCGCCCGCCTCAGCTGCTGCGAGGAAAAATCGAGCAGTGCCGAAAGCTCCTCCTCGAACGACTGCGACGAGGAGGACTGTGTTAGTGAAGCCGACAATGATGGGTCTGAGCTCCAGGCCGTCAAGTCGGAATATGATGACTTCAGCTCCGACTAGTCGCCAAACGCACCATCACTGCCAGCTCACATCTCTCCCCCTCCCGGTGGAGTGACCTTGCGGGGGTCCTTGTCCCAGGCGCTGCCTCATGTTCCAATCTGAATCTTCTGGCAGCCTCGTGGACTCCGGCTTTGTCCTCCCTTCTAGAAGCCCTGCCCTCCATGCAGTGCTGGTCTAGAAGGGGTCAGGCTGGGCTTCTATCGGGGGCCTCCCATTTTTTCTTCTTATAACCTGCTCCCAGGGGAGAAAGTCAAATAAAGATGTATTTAGGAAAAGACGTCATTCCTTTTGAAAGAATGCATGTTATTCTTCTTGTCTGATTTTTCTTGGTATGGTGTATTCCCTACGCTTTATCGAAATCTTGCCGGCGCATGTAACACTACCGAGAGCGCTTTGAGGAGCGGGTGCTTAGCAGCATGCTGACAGTGTTGCTACCAGCAAGATGTCTTGACATTTTTAGTTCAGCCACCTAAACTGTTGAGCAGACTCGAAACAGAGTAAGGGCGCGACCAATCATGACAAGTTACCTTGATGTTCTCAGTGTAGCCACTTAAATTGCTGAATGGGCTCAAAACAGAGCAAGGGCGCAGCCAATCATAGCAAAGTTCCTTCACATGCTGGTTTTCCATACAAAATTTGAAATCGTCCAAGGACAATAACCTCATAGTAAAAGTTTACTTAAGGTTCTGCAACTTAGCTTTTTGTTGTCATACTCCTTTCCGCAAGGTGCCGACTTCGAACATCGCCTCTAGGTGTCCACAAGTCCATACTATCTCCTCCCCGCGGCAAACTTGTACGCGAGGAACCTCAAGAAAGATGAGAAAATAGGGGTATGGAACCTTAGTGGTTCGTTAGCACTTGCTAGGAATGAGCGTAACGCAACATCTCCGATAAACATGCATGTAAAGAAAACATGAAAATCGATAAGAGATGTAGGAGGCTTGATCTTATTCGACTATGCATAGGGTCTGTGCCTGGCTTTGTACAAAGGATGACATGCCCCGCTGGCAAGACTTGTAGAAAAGGTGGTTGTCGGGAGGCTCGGAAACCGCGCCTTATGGATAGAACTTACGAAGATGTTCGATGTTCTAGGAGTTGCTCACTGGGACACCAGCTTCGGTCTCTAGACAGACTACGCCAAGACTAGTGACTCGTACTATCCGATAAGGGCCTTCCCACTTGGGCATCAACTTATTTGAATTCTTGGTCGTCTGAACATGGTGAAGAACAAGGTTGCCTTCATAAAGACTTCGGGCAAGAACTTTGCACCTATGGTAGCGGCGCAAAGCTTGCTGGTAGCAGCGCAAAGCTTGCTGGTAGCATGCAGCTCACACAGCTTCCCGAAGACGATCTTCCTCAAGGAGCGTCATGTCATCTTGGCGCAACTGCTCTTGCTCAAGCTCGTCATAAGAGAGCACTCGAGGTGACCCGTATATGAGTTTCATAGGGAGAACTGCCTCCACCCCATATACCAGGGAGAAGGGTGTCTGGCCGGTGGCTCAATTTGGCATCATTCTGATCGACCAAAGAACCGCCAGCAGCTCATCAATCCAACGTCTTCCGCACTTGCGCAGCCTGTTTAAAGTGCTTGTCTTAAACCCTCGCAGCACTTTAGCATTTGCCCTTTCCACTTGGCCTTGCTCCTTGGATGAGCAATAGAAGCAAAACAGATCTTGCCGTCAAGGTCTTGGACATACTGCATGAAGGCGCGACTTGTGAACTGTGTGCCCTTATCGGTGATGACCCTGTTTGGCACACCAAAACGGCAAACTAGTCCTTTGAAGAACTTGATGGCTGATTATGTTGTCACGTTTCTCACTGGTTCCACTTCCGTACACTTCGTAAACTTGTCGATTGCGACATACAAGTACTCAAAGCCCCCGGTAGCACGGGGGAAGGGGCCCAAGATGTCGAGTCCCCAGACCAAAAATGTCCAGGAAAGAGGGATTGTCTGAAGAGCTTGAGCTGGTTGATATAGCTTCTTCGAATGGAACTGGCACGCTTCATAGTTGGTTACTAGTGCAGTTGCATCCTGGAGAGCAGTAGGCCAGAACAAACCGTGCCGGAAGGCCTTCCCGGCAAGAGCTCTCGATCCTATGTGGGAGCCACATATGCCTCCATGTATCTATACCAACAGCTCCAGTCCATCCTCCCGAGGAATGCACTTCAATTTCACACCATTCGATCTCTTTCTGTATATGATGTTGTCCACCAACTTGTACATATTAGACCGACGGGCTACATTCTTCGTTTCTTCCTGTTTCTCTGGGAGTTCTCCTGTTTGAAGGAACTGAACTATATACTGTCCCCATGCTGGAGCCTGAGGCTCGACGTCAAGTAAAAAAGGCATGTCTTCTGCGACGGGGGCGTTTGTCTCTACGTCAAGGGCCCAAGGCCCTGCCGGATCCTATTGCTCCCTGGCAAGATTGGCGTCGATCCTGACAACTTCCTTGCCGTCAGCTTCTATGAGCTCTGCCGGGATGTACTAGCTCGGGTTCATGTCGTGGTTTTGTCATGGCATATGCCATGGGTAGGCTTATCGAGAGGGGCCAAAGGATGCCGGCGGGCTCCGGGAGCGGGGTTAGGCACAAGCGGTGGTGGACACACGATGTACCCAGGTTCGGGGCCCTCCATGGGAGGTAACACCGCTAGTCCTGCTTGGTCTAGTTGAGACAATGGTCGGATTACAATGGCGCTCCTTAAGCTGTATGGATCGTGGAGGAAGAAGGACCTAGCCCGCTCTTCTGCCTCCCAACACGTGGGTGTGTGGAGTGGACGTGAAGAGAGCTGGGAGATCCGCCGACCCCTTGCATGGGGGTGGCCCGGGGGGTTTTATAGGCCAACCCCCCAGATTACAATAAAAATAGAAGATCAAGGGGGGCCCCAGCCGGTAGTCTCTCTGGCCACCAGGTCACCGTCCGCCAGGGTCAGAGGCCCTGACACCTTCCCTGTGGCCACTCCGGTGCTGACCCCCGACGGGATGGGGCCCACTGTCGCCATGCATGCCCTGTCGACGGTATCCAATGCGTAGCCGGCTGGGGGGCGGGGCAGGCGGCAATGCCCCTAGCTGGCCGGCACGTCGTAACCGGCGGGGCATAGCCGGCGGGCTCTGGCCGGAGGGCCGCCACCGGCAGGGTGTAGCCGGACGCAAGGGGAGGCGGCCCGCCCTTTGATTGCATTAGAAGGCCCGAGAAAAGGGGGCGCTTGAGGCTACCCCGGGGTCATCCCCCCGTCAGTAGTCCCCGAAGCGAGGGAGGCCCGCCGACGAACCGTGGTGGTCCTCGCCGGCTTGAAGATCATCCTTGCGCCGCGGGGTGCCCTGAGAGTCGAGCGACATCGGCAAATGATGGCCGGCTCCACAGCCGGACGATGCCTCGTGGGCCGCCTCGGGTTCCCCACCGGGTAGAGAAGATGCACCACACGGCGGAAAAGACCGTGCCGCGGGGCGGGGACCTCCACGATCGCGGCCTCGACCCACGTGCGGGGATCTTTTACGGCGCGGGCAGACGGTTGGCATTCTTGAGTGCCATAATATCTGCCCCGCATGCCACGGGAATCTCGAGGGTCGTGCGCAATGAATTCGGCCCCCACGATCACCCGCGTAGGGTTTAAATGGCGGGAGGGGGGCACAACGGCCTGTTTGCTCCCCCACTATCATCGCATCATCATCGTCGTCTTCCTCCCCCCACCACGAGAGAGAGAGAGAGAGCAGGAGGCCAGAGCACGCGGGCAGGCTGCGCCGCCGTCCGCCGCCGAAGAAAGCCCTGGCCGCCGCCGAGCTCTGGCGCACGTTGTCGCGACCGCACACCCCCTCGGCGATCATGGCAGGCAAGGGCGTCTGGGACGGCAGCGGCATGGATGAGACCTTCATCGAGCACCTCTGTAATCGCCACAAGCTTCTGGCGGAGACACACTTGGAGGCACGCCCAGCCGGGCCGGAGAACTCCCCGGCACCGCGGGAAGGCAGGGTGGTCGTCTTCGCCGATCATTTCCTCCGCGGGCTTGGGCTGCCGGTGAGCGCCTTTTTCCGCTGTTTCCTGACGCGGTTCGGTCTGCAGCCACACCACCTCCCCCCAACACCGTCTTGTAGCTGGCGGCGTTCGTCACCCTTTGCAAGGGGTACATGGGGGTTGAACCGATGCTTGACCTCTGGTGCCGGCTCTTCTTCCTCAAGTGACAGACGACGAAGGATCCGGTGAAGAAGCAAATGGTGATGACCGCCTACGGAGGCGCCATGCTCCATATCCGCGAGGTAACCGGCTTCCCAAAACTCCTACTGCATGAGTCGGTGAAGTGCTGGTAGCGGGGGGTCTTCTATGTGAAGAACCCAAAGCCGGAGGAGGATTACATCAACCTCCCTGACTTCGCCAACCACCCGCCGACCGCGATGCTGAACTGGCAGGCGGTTCCACCTCCGGCGCCTGAGACGGCGGACCGGCTCTGCGAGCACCTGCTCGTGATGACCGGGACGGAGGGGCTAAAGGCCACCGATCTGTTGGCCGCGATGGTGGCACGCCGGGTGCTGCCGTTGCAGTGCCGGCCACACCTCATCTGCCAGATGGGAGGACGCCATGACCCCTGCTGGCTCTCCACCAAGGAGATGAAACCGGCCTAAATGGCGAGGAGGGTGAACGCCATCTCGATGGAGAAGATGGTGGAGGGCGAGTGGTAATGGGGGAAAACCCCGTATAGCCGGAGCCACCCGGCACCGCTGGTAAGTGTCTGGCCAGCTCCTTCCCTCCATATTTTTTCAGAGGCGGCGCCCCTCCCCCCTTTGGCCTGACAGTGCGCCGCCCGGCCCGCCCATAGATTTTCCCGCTGCTGCAGAACTACAGGGAGCCGGCCCCCAACACGGCAGAGTCGGACCCCGAGGAGGTCGAGGATGCCGACGACGTGGAGCCGGCTGACTCCGAGCGAGCCGGTGCGTCCGAAGCCGGCGACACGGAGACGGAGACGGAGGGGGCCGAAGAGGCCAAATCAACGGGTGAGTGTCCTCCCAAGACGTACGTACGGGACTGGACCGATGATGACGCTGAGGCGGAGGCATCACGTGTTGTAGAGGCTCCGGAGAAGCTCAAAACTTTGGAGGACGAGGTCACGGCGCCGCTGAGGTGCCAACCTCGAGCCAGCGGCAGCTCCAGCCAGGGAGGCCCGGACGCGGACGGCAAGGGGAAACGGCCGACCGCCACCAGGCCGGCGCCCAAGCGCGCGGCGACCGCGCAACCCAGTGGCAGCCGCGAAGGCGGGGGCAAGAAACAAAGGGTCGCCTAGGCAGGACCCACGAGGAGGGCGGTCCCCGTCGTCACCGGGTAAGCCCATCCCCTCCTCCACCTTGGACCGTTCTGTCTTCCCACAGTCCCTTATTTCGTTGCTGCCAGGGAGGCGCGCGCCCTGGGGAGGACCCCGGGTGGCGGGACGGAGAGGGCGGCGCCGCCAACGGCTACCGAGGAGCTCCGCCCATGGGAAGAGGCGGAGAACAAGCAGGGAGGAACCAGCGGGGATGCCGCTGGCGGAGCATGGGAGCCATTCCCCCGCCTCCGAGGAACCAGCGGGGAGGCCGCTGGCAGAGCTTGGGAGCCGTTCCCCGATGGCCAGGAGAAGAGGTCGAAGGACCACCACGGTCCCGGTGGCGGACAGAGGCGGGCGCGAAGGTCGCGGAGGACGTGGTGGAGATGGACTGCGATGCCACCCAGCCGATGGTGGACGACGTGCCGCCGGGGGCGGAAGCGCCGGCCCCGGAAGTGCCGGCCCTAGAGGCGCCCGCCCCGGAGGCGCCGACACCGGAGGCGAGTCGGCCCAGTGCCATCGGAGGCGGAGCGCCGGAGGTGTGGGACGCGACGGCCGGGGAAACGGCCAACGAAGGCGCGTCGACAGCGGCCCCCGGCGTAACGGCGACAGGAGGGGCCGGTCCCATCGCGGTCTTCGACAAGGGAAGACCCACGGATGGGGGCCGGCCGCAGCAGACCTGGGCGGCGGCCGGGGGCCCGGCCCCTGGCGAACCGTCGAGCGCCCTCGGGGCGGCGATGTCCACCGTTGTGGATGCGTTCGCCGCTTGCCGCGCCCAGACGTCGCAGGACGCTCGAGCCGCCAACGACCGACTGGTGAACTTGGAGCAGATAGTCGCGGTGAGCTCTCTCTTTCCTTCTTCTCTTGACTTGGCATTTTCTGTCTTTTCCAGTGGGAGCACGCCAGCGCACCTACTGGGTGTAGCCCCCAAGACTCGAGCCGGCTGGGGCACAGGCAGGTCGAGCCTAAAGTTGCGTACTCTTGTTGTTTTGCAGGCGGCGTATGACCGCCGGGAGGCCACGCACAACACCTTGCCGGGGTTGTACCGAGGAGTCGAAAACCGGCTCGCCGTCATGTCCACGGATTTGCGAGGTATGTGCTCTTGCGATCTTTCGGTGGGGGCACGCAAGCGCATCACTAGGTGTAGCCCCCGGGAATCAAGTCGGCTGCCCTGGAGGCGGGCTGAAGCTACACACGCCGAGACGGTCAGCCTCTGGCGCCAGGCGGTGCATCTTTGCGAGGAGCGGAAACTCCTGACGACGGAGCGCGACCGACTCCGTGGGGAGGCGGACCAGGTGAAGGCACAGCGGGAGGGGCACGAGGCGCCCCACCGCCAAACATTGGTGGACCAAGGGGTGGCCCTTCGTCAAGAGGCGGAGGAGCGGGAGAAAGTTCTCCGCGAGAGGCTGGAGGCCAAAGACGCCGTGCTAGCCAAGGCGACCGAGGATGCGCAGGCAACTCGGGACGAGCACGAGTGCCAGCGCCAGGAGTGGTCAGCCAGGGAGGTACAGCTGCAGGAGCAAGGGCATGAGGTGGATCAGATGCTGCACAGTAAGCTTCTGTTTCCTTGTTCTTCTCGCGCCTTCCTTTTGGGTTTTCTGTCTTGCCTCCCCGCTCATCCCTTGACTTCTTCTTAGGGCTTTTCCCCGGCACGTAGGAGGTCGCGGAGGCGGCCGTGGAGGCCGACCGTGAGGCCTGGCAGGCGCATGGAGAGGCTGTTGGGCCGCTTGCCCCCTGGACCCTAGACGAGGTGGGGATTGCCGCTGAGGCGCGTGTCAGAGGTGGTATGCACCATAAGGCGGCTCCAAGCGGCCGGCTTGGCGCTGGTTCGCACCCTTTGGCCTGGCACGGTGGACCCGGGCTTCATGAACCGGCTGTCGAGGTGGCTGGAGTTTGGGACTACGCGGGTGAACGCCTAGAGGGCCTCCATGGCACGTGCCGTTGCGGACATGGCGCTCCGCATTGCCAGGTCATGGTACCCCGAGCTGGACTTGGGTTTGCTCAAGGCCCACATGCCGGCACCGACACGGAGTTGGAGGCGGTGGCCGACGAGCTGTTGGTGAGGGCGAGCGACCTCGCGTCCTTCGCCGCGTGGGACGAGTACGTCCCGAAGCGTGGGGCGGACAGCGTGGTTGTCCCGGAGGACCCATATGGGCTCGTCCTGGACGACCCGGAGGGGAGCGCCACCGAGACGGCCGATGGAGAGTCCGGCACCGACGACTATGCCGAGTCCGAGCCGGCTTCGGACGCGGGGCCGGGGGCTTCTACCTCAGCCTCCCCGGAGGCGCCGGCCTCAGAGGCGCCAGCACTGCTGGCTCCAGAGTTGTCAGCACCGGAGGAGGGCCGGACCGAAGCTGCCACCACTTAGGATTTTTCTTTCCTGCATTTTGTTTTAGACTGGAATTCCACCCACTGGGTGTATGTATATGTAATGAACTCGTGGCTGTGGGCCTTTTATCGTTATGACTTATGCCGTTAAAAGAATGTGCGTGTCGCCTCTTCTTTCGCCTTTTGCCTTTTGACATGTGTTCGTGCGCCGGGTTTCCTTCCGGCTTCCGCCCCGCTTGCCAGCCAGCCAGGAGCCGGTCTAGGATAGGGAGGGGGCTTCACCCTTGGGGAAAACCAGCAGGCTCTTAGAATTAACCGGCTAGGGCTAGGCTAAGCCGGCAAAGGCCTGTTACTAGGAGTAACAAAGCTTGGCTGGGCCGGTTCGGCTGCCGCGCGTCGGCTGACCTCAGCGTGAGAAGTTCCTTTGCACCCCGCGGTCCCTTCAGTCGGACAACCGGGACCCAGTCTGTAGCTGGTTAGGGAGGGGAGGCGAATGGTTGCTTGCTAACACTACTTGTCCACCTCGGGGGGGAGTTGGGCGAGCCCCCGGGCCCGGGAGCCGGACCCGGTTGACGTGCCTTAAATAACAGGAAAACTTTTCAGGAACCGAAAAGGGGCGTGCCCCAAGTGCCGGCTTGGGCCCCCCATTGCATTCATAAGCCCGAAAGGAGAAGGATACTTACATTGGTTTTCAGGAATAAAATGGACGGAGGAGCGCCGCATTCCACGGCGCTCCGTCTCCTAGCCGGAGGCGTCTCTCTTGCGCTTCTGCGGCTTGTGGGCGTCTATTAGATAGTACGCGTTGTTGTGCAGCACCCGGCTGACGATGAACGGGCCCTCCCATGGGGAGGACAGCTTGTGCTGGCCGGCGGTTCGCTGGATCCGCCTGAGCACCAAGTCTCCTTCGCGGAAGGAGAGTGGCCGGATCCGCTTGCTATGGTAATGCCGGAGCTTCTGCTGGTAGATGGCTATCCAGCTCAAGGCCAGCTCGCGGGCCTCCTCGAGGAGGTCAACGCCGTCTTCCCTTGCCTCCCTCGCATCCTTCTCGGTGTACAGGGTAACCCGAGGCGAATCGAACTCGATGTCTGTGGGGATGATCGCCTCGGACCCGTAAACAAGAAAGAACGTAGTGTAGCCGGTCGACCGGTTGGGTGTGGTCCGGAGGCTCCAAAGGACAACCGGCAGCTTCTCGACCCAACAGCCAGCCGATCGGACCACTGGTGTCACGAGCCAGGGCGTGATGTCGGACAGGAGCAGGCCGTTTGCCCTCTGAACCTGGTCGTTCGACTACGGGTGGGCGACGGACGCCAGGTCGAGCCGGATGCCCCGCCTCGAGCAGAAATGTGCTAGCTCGCCCTTGGCAAAGTTCATGCCGTTGTCGGTGATGATGCTGTGGGGGATGCCGTAGCGTACTGTGATGTCTTCGATGAACCGGACGGCCATGGGGCCGTCCAGTTTCTTGATTGGCCGGGGCTCAGTCCACTTGGTGAATTTGTCGACGGCTACCAGCAAGTGTGTCATGCCGCCTCATGCGGTCTTGAAGGGTCCCACCATGTCCAGCCCCTAGACGGCAAAGGGCCACGAAAGGGGGATGGTCTGGAGGGCGCTAGTTGGAAGATGGCTCTACGTGTTGAAGCGCTAATAGCCCTCGCACTTGTCAACCTGTTTCTTGGCCGCGTCTAGAGCAGTCGGCCAGTAGAAACCATGACAGAATGCTTTGGCCACCAGGGACCTAGAGGCGGCATGATGCCCGCACTCGCCCTGGTGGATGTTGAGGAGGATTTCTTGCCCTTTCTCTAGCTCGACGCAGCGTTGGAAGACGCCCATGGTGCTGCAATGAACCAACTCGTGGTTGACGATGCTGTAGGCCGGGGCCGTGCTAGAGGAATGCCAGGATGGGCTCAAATCATGAGGGAGCCGAGACAGGGGCCGGCCCAGCCCCTGGGACCGGCTCGTCAGCCCCCGAAACTGGCTTGCCAGCCCCCGGGAGCGAGGCGGTGGCAGGAGCGTCGACCGTCATCATGACGGTGACGGGCCCGGCACTGGTGCGCGCAGACGTGGCCGGCTCAATTGCTGTGACGGACGGCGCTGGCCCGACGGCTGGTGGTGGCGGAGCCGGCAGAGCTGCCGCAACCGGTAGGGCCCAGTTAGCCAGCTGGTTCCGCCGAGGTGCCGGCCACATTTGCCAGTACGAAGATGGACTCTGATTCGGGAGAAGGCTTGATCGAAGGCTTCAGCAGTCGCTCGAGGGAGACGACGGCTAGGATGCCCTGCCGGGTGGAGCCGATCCTGGCCAGCGAGTCGCCCGCCTCGTTGTCCGCACGGGGACGTGGTGGAACTCGCAGCCCTCGAAGGAGCCGGTGAGCTGCTGGACGAGGAAGCGCTAGCTGGCCATGTTGGCATCCTTGGCATCCCATTCGCCAGAGACCTGTTGCACCACGAGCTCAGAGTCGCCGAAGCAAATGATGCACTGGATGCCGATCTCCTTGGCAAGCTAGAGGCCATGGACGAGGGCCTCGTATTCGGCCATGTTGTTTGAGGCGGCGAAGTGGATCTGGAGGGCGTAGCGGAGCTGGTCTCCTCTAGGAGACGACAAGACAATGCCGGCTCCCAGGCCGGCTCGCATCTTCGAGCCTTCGAAGTGCATGTGCCAGTGCGTGGAGTCGGGCGGGGGCGGCACAAACTGGGTTTCGGCCCAGTCGATGAGGAAGTCGGCCATTGCCTGGGATTTGATGGCGGTGCGTGGCTCGTATCGTATTTGGTAGTCGGCAGGGCGATGGCCCATTTGGCGATCCGACCGGTGGCGTCCTGGCCAGCCATGATTTCGCCCAGTGGCCTTATGCTCACGACGTTGGTGACGTGCTCCTGGAAGTACCGCTTGATCTTCTAGGCGGCGAAGTATATGCCGTAGCACATCTTCTGGTAGTGGGGGTAGTTTTTCTAGGAGGCGGAGAGGACCTTGCTGAGGTAGTAGACGGGACACTACGTCGGTAGCACCTTGCCTTCCTCCGGCTGCTCCACCACCAGGACGATGCTGATGACGCATGTGCTCGCCGCAAGTTAGGCGAGCAAAGGCTCCTTGTCAGCCGACGCGGCCAAGATGGGCGCGTTGATGAGAGCCTGCTTGAGGCCGCGGAACGCCGCGTCCGCCTCGTCACACCGATCGAACAGGCCCGGCTTCTTCAAGAGGTCCCGGCCCGGGTTGACCAGGGCCAACTTGCGTAGGAGCCCGTAGAGGGGCAAGGCCTTCTCGCCTAGCCGGCTGATGAACCGGCTGAGGGAGGCAAGGCAACCGGTGAACTTCTAGACATCGCGGAGCCGGACCGGCTTAAGCATGCGCTCAATCACCCGGATCTTCTTGGGGTTAGCTTCGATGCCGCAGGCAGTCACGAAGAAACCCAGGAGCTGGTCGGCTGGGACGCCAAAGACATACTTCTCTGGGTTGAGCATGATCTTGTATTCACACAAGTTGGCGAACGTCTCCTAGAGGTAGTCGAGGAGGCTGAAATGCTTCTTGGATTTGATGACGATGTCATCCACGTAGACATGGACATTCCTGCCTATCTGAGGCAGGAGGCACTTCTTCATGCAACACTGGATGGTAGCACCTGCATTCTTTAGGCCAAAGGACATGGTGATGTACCAGTAGGCCCCGAAGGGGGTGACGAAGGTGGTCTTGAGTCGGTCAGCCGGGTCCAGCTTTATCTGGTGGTAGTCGGAGTAGGCGTCCAGGAAAGACAACAGATCGCAACCGACCGTAGAGTCGATGACTTGATCGATCCGCGGCAGGGCAAACGGATCCTTGGGGCACACCTTATTCAGGCTTGTGTAGTCGATACACATGCGCCAGGTCTTGTTTTTCTTCAGCACTAGGACTGGGTTGGCTAGCCAATCCGGGTGGAATACTTCCATGATGAAGCCGGCTGCGAGCAGCCGGGCGATCTCTTCTCCTATAGTACGCCGCTTCTCCTCGGAGAAACGGCGCAGGGGTTGCTTGACCGGTTTCACATCCGGCCGTACATGTAGCTTGTGCTCGGCGAACTTCCTCGGAACACCCGGCATGTCCTTGGGGCACCATGCGAAGATGTCTCGATTCTCACGGAGGAAGTCGACGAGCTCGCTTTCCTATTTGCTGTCGAAGCGGGAGCCGATGGTCACGCATTGGGTGGGGTTGGCCGGATCGAGTGGCACCTTCCTGGTGTCCTTGGATGGCTGGAATGAGGCTTCGCCGACTGACTGGGATAGAGAGGTCGGCATGGCTGGCCGGGCAGAGGCGAGGGCCACCAGGCGGTCGAGCTGCCGCTTCTCCTCCGCTATCTCCAGGGCCTCGGCCAGCCGACTGCCGTCTCGCGTGCACGCCATTAACATCTGGTATTTGTCGGCGACGGTGATGATGCCCCTGGGACCCGGCATCTTGAGCTTGAGGTAGGAGTAGTGGGGGATCGCCATGCACTTGACAAGAGCCGGTCGGCCAAGCAATGCATGGTAGGGACTGCCGAGGTCCACTACCTCGAACAAGACCGGGTCACAGCGGAAGTGACCGGCATTTCCGAAGAGTACGTCGAGCTTGATCTTGCCGACAGGGGTGCAGGACTTTCCTGGCACGATGTTGTGGAAGACGGTCTGACTCATTTTCAGATCTCCACCTTGAGCCCTAGCTTGAGCAGGGCGTCAAGGTAGAGGATGTTGATGCTGCTGCCTCCATCGATCAACACCCGCGAGAAGCGGCACGAGCGTCTTTCGGAGGCGATGGTAGGATCGAGGACGAGGGTGTAGCTGCCAGGGTTCGACATCACGGCCGGGTGGTCCGCCCGGCTCCAGGTGACTGGCTTCTCGGACCAATGCTCGAACTGGGGAGTCATGGGGATGGTGGCATTCACCTCGCGGTGGAGCCGGCGCTAGGCATGCTTGTCCGTCTCTTCGCTGGTGAAGACGACGTAGCAGTCGTCATGTTCGGGGTACCGGTCGTGTAGCCGGCCGTCGTTCCGAGCCGGGGCCGGGTCCGCCTGGACTGGGCCGGGAGCCAGAGCCAGAGCCGGAGTTGGTGCAGGAGCGCGGGCTGGCTGCGCGGGGGTATCCGGGAGGCCGTCCCCCCGGGCCAATCGCCGTGAGAAGCTGCACTATCGGAGCGTGTGCGTGGCCGGCTTGGCACTGGAGGGGTTTTTGTAGGGGAGGTCAAGCATTTGCTCGAAAGTCAGCTTGGGCTGCCAGGCGGCCTTGCCGGTGCGCTGACGCTGACCGGAGGCCTGGCCGGCCTGCTGCTCCTCCTCAATGGAGGCGACCTGCCGGCTCCCGTAGCAGGAGTCGGGCTGGTCGTTTTTGCGCTTGCCATTCTGCTCCTATTGGTTGTCGGCCGCCGCCCGTGTCGCGGCGGGGAGCGTAGCCGGCTTAGCTGGTGCCTTAGCCTTCATCCTCATCAAGGAATCGGCCGTGGAAGATTTGTCCACTTTGGACATTAGGTTCGCCAGGGAGGTTGGCTCAGAGCACAAGAGCTTGTGCTTGAAGGGGGTGCCATCGCAGCAGCCTTCGATGAAGTACTGGATGGCCTGTACCTCGTGCACTCCCTCGCAGGAGTTGCGGAGCTCGGTCCAGCGCGTGAGGTAGTTGCGGAGGGGCTCTTCCGGGCCCTGGACGCACTTGGCCAGCTCGCGGGGCTGGCCAGGCCGTTTGTGGGTGCTAGTGAAGTTGCGGACGAAGGCCTCCTTGAAGTCCGTCGAGGTGTTGATTCTGCCGGCACCCAGGCTGTTCAGCCAGGTGCGAGCTGAGCCGATCAGCATGAGGGGGGCGTAGCGAATGGCTACGCGCTTGTTCCCCCTAGCGATACTGACGGCCGTGGTGTAGTCGATCAACCAGTCCTCCAGCTTGGCAGCCCTGGTATACTTCAGGGTGTCGCGGGGGAGTGTGAAGTCGGGCGGAAAAGGCTCGTTGCGGATTCGCGGATCGAAGCAAGCCGGGCCAATCGACCCCTCCTCCTCGAGGAGAGCCGACTGCGCTAGCCGGTCAAGACGGAGCCGGGCGTCGTTGTCGTTGTGGGGGACGCGCGGTCCGAGCCGGGCTGCAAGCTCGGGATGGACGGCCGGAGGGATGGACCGCACCGGCTCCTTCCGCGGAGGCGGACTATGCCCGCGAGTGCGCCGGCTGCCGCCTGTCGACGCCTCGTCGCGGCGGTGGCTGCTAGCCGGATTGTTGTAGTGCCGGCTGCTCATTTCCACGTGACGGGGGGTGCTGAGCGTTGCTCCCCCAGGCGTTCCAGCCGGAGGGACAAGGAGTGCTGGAGTGCTGAGCCGGCCGGCGGTCAGCAGCCCCAGTGTCCTCGCCCTCGAGTCGGGGAAACTCGGAGACGGCCCCACCGGTGGTGAGGATGACCTGTTGCGTGTTGGCGGTGTCGATGAGGTCCTTGATGTGCCGCTCACGTGCGGCCTGCTCCTCGCCCTCCAAGGTTGCCAAATCCTCGTAGGCAACCTTGGCGGCGCACTGGTTGGCCACGGGGGTGTCGTAGACGGGGAAGCGGCCGCCGAGGATTTCTGCGACCACGCGGTCGTGTTCTCGCACAGCACCACGCCGGCTGGGCTCGGGGCCAGCCGGGATGAGACCGTACGCGGAGTTGTATTCCCGCTGCGCGGCTCCCATCCGGTGCCGCTCGGCAACAAGGGCGCTGGCGGCTTCGAACAGCAGGCGGCGGGCCGCCTCCAGCTCGGCTCTGGCGGTGGACGGGTCCGCCGTCATAGAGATAGGAGTGTCCAGCCCCGGAGGGTGGCGGCGAGTGGGTCAGAGGTGGCGGCGTGAGCGGCGGCTACGTCGGTCTCGATCGCCCGCACACGGACCGAAGTGGTGGAGGAGGTGGTGACCATCACTCCCACGTGGGTGTGGGGGCCGATGGCCTTGCCCGTGGCGAGCATGCCCACGGACGAGGGAGGGTCGGTGCAGTCGAACACCCAACTAGGGTACTCGTCGGCCGCCGGCTCTTCGGCGAGGCTCGGCTTGCTGAACCGCCCAGCGAGCATGGCAACTTCGAGCGCGAGGTTGCGGCTGAGGCACTCGTCAGAGATCCCGGCCACGTTGCCCGCAAAACCCGCTGGAGCAAGCCCCACGAGCACGCGGTTCCGCCCGGACGCGAGGCGGTCGGGGGAGGTGGTGAAGGCCCCCGCCCGAAGCGTGACTCGGGGGTTTTTATAGGCCAACCCCCATGATTACAATACAAATAGAAGGTCAAGGGGGCCCCAGCCGGCAGCTTCTCTGGCCGGCTGCGGGGGCCGCCGGCTGTGGGGTCCTATCGCCGGTAGGCCCCACCGGCTTAAGGGGCCCGTGCTGATGCCGGTCACGTCACGGCACGGTCCGCCCCTTGTGGCGTCGTCTTGCAGCGACCGGCCGAGGTCAGCGGTACGGCCGACCGCCCTGTAGCCATGCCGGGGCAGGTAATGGAGTGGTTGGGGCGTGCCAGCACTATTGGAAGCCCGATCACCATCTGCCAGGGTCAGAGGCCCTGACACCTTCCCTGTGGCCACTCCGGCGCTGACCCCCGATGGGATGGGGGCCACTGTCGCCATGCATTCCCTGTCGACGGTATCCAATGCGCAGCCGGCTAGGGGGGCCAGGCGGCAATGCCCCCAACTGGTCGGCACGTTGTAACCGGCGGGTCGTAGCCGGCGGGCTCTGTCCGGAGGGCCGCCACCGGCAGTGTGTAGCCGGACCGCAGGGGGAGGCGGCCTGCCCTTTGATTGCGTTAGAAGGCCGGAGCAAAGGGGCGTTTGAGGCTACTCTGGGGTCATCCCCCGTCAGTTCAACTTCCTTCTCTTGTTCTGCTTTGCCAACGGCGATACGAATGGCTGAGTCAATTGGATCACAATGGTCCCTGGTTCCAAGGGTACCTTGAGGGCAGCGCACTTTGAGAGTCCGTCAGTAATGCTATTCTCTGCACGAGGAACGTGCTCTATTTGCGGACCGTCAAAGCGCTCTTCCAACTTCCTCACTTCATGTATGTCAGCTTCCATCAATGGGTTCTGATAATCCTTGTAGACTTGGTTGACGTCAAGCTGTGAATCTCCTCTTACAATAAGCTTCTTGATCCCAAGGTCTGCCGCAATCCTGAGACTGGCAAGCAGCCCCTCATATTCTACAATGTTGTTTGTAGGCCTCTCCCGGGGAAAGTGCATCTGAATTACATACTTGAGGTGCTCTCCTGTGGGTGTGACAAGAAGCACGCCTACACTAGCTCCCTGTAGGGATAAAGCCCCATCAAAATATAGAACCCACTTTTGGCTTGTTTCCTTGCCGGGGAGGGTCATTTCTTGAATCTCTTCGTCTGGTGTTGGAGTCCATTCTGCAATGAATTCGTCCAAGGCTCTGCTCTGGATGGTTGAAGTGCTTTAAAACTTGAAGCCAAAGCTTGACAACTCCAAAGCCCACTCCACAATCCTGCCTGTTGCATCTGGGTTTCATAAAATCCATTGTAGTGGAAAGCGAGTGACGACGGTAATCTCATGTGCTTGGAAATAATGGCACAGTTTCCCTGAGGCCATGAGGAGGCCAAAAAATAACTTTAACACTCCAAGGTAACTTGATGTGGCCCCTTGCAAAAGGGCACTGACAAAGTACACTGGGCGCCGCACCATCTTTTTCTTTTGTATCACCTCGTTCATCTGCATAGGTCCTGACTTGTCGGCACCAGATCATGCCGGGGAAGATCCCGGTTCATTGCTCGATGGTCCTACTTCTGTCGCTGCTTCTTCGTCGACTTCCCTCTGCGCCACCAACGCGGCACTAGACACTTGATTCATTGCCACCAAGTATAGCAACAATGGCTCTTGTGGTCTAGACGCGACTAGTATTGGCGGAGACGGGAGGTACCTCTTCAAATCCTACAATGCTCCCTCTGCTTCCGGAGTCCACTTCATTGGACCCACCTTCTTCAAAATTTTGAAAAAGGGCAGGGCGCGCTCAGTAGACTTTGAGATGAACCTACCCAGAGCCACAACGGAGACAGCAAGACGCTGCACGTCCTTGATGCGTCTTGGTGCTTCAATCTGCTCAATTGCTTTGATCTTGTCAGGGTTCGCCTCGATCCCGAGCTAAGACACAAAGAACCCGAGAAGCTTGCCGGAAAAAACACCAAACACACACTTCTCAGGATTGAGCTTCAAGTTGATCTTGCGCAGATTAGCAAACGTCTCTTCTAGATATTGTATGAGCGTTGCTTTATCCTTTGTTTTAACCACTATGTCGTCCATATAGGCTTCCATATTTCTATGTAACTAAGGCTCAAAACCAATCTGAACTAGTCTTCCAAATGTCGAACCAACACTTTTCAAACCGAAAGGCATACGAACAAAGCAATAGGTACCACATGGGGTGATACATGCGGTCTTCTCCTCGTCTTCCATGGACATGAAGATCTGGTGGTATCATGAATAGGCGTCAAAGAATGACAGCAGATCATAGCCGGTAGTGGAGTCCACAATCTGGTCGATGCATGGCAATGGCAAAGGATCCTTTTGACAGTCCTTATTGAGATTTGTATAATCAATACAAATCCTCCACTTTCCATTCGCCTTGCGCACCACAACGGGGTTGGCTAGCCATGTTGGCTGGAGCACTCCTCTAACCAAGACTGCCACTTCCAATTTCCTGATTTCCTCGGAAATAAATTCTTGCCGCTCCAAGGCTTGCTTCCTAACTTTCTTCTTGACGGGCCGCGCATGAGGACAGACAACAAGGTGGTGCTCAATTACCTCCTTGGGAACACTGGGACGTCAGATGGCTGTCAAGCAAACACATCGACATTCGCCCGTAGGAAGGCAATGAGCACGCTTTCCTATTTGTCAGCGAGGGTGGAACTTATGGTGAAAGTCCCCCCATACCATCCTCCTTGACTAAAACCTTCTTGGTTTCTGGTGGAGCTGCCTTGGATTTCTTGTTCTTGTCGGTGGAGCTCTTTGGTACATCGTCAATGGGAGCACAACACTCCAAAGAAGCGCGCTTGCCGAAATGCGCACCAGAGGCCTTGCCGGTCTTCTTTTCGTCGGGAGCCTCAGCGGCAAGAGCGGGAGCTTTGTCGGCAGGTGCTGCAGCTGCCTATCGGTAGAGTTGATCAGCATGGATAAGTGTGCGCTTCTTTTTAGAGTTGATTGAGATGACACTGATCGGCCCAGGCATCTTCAACAAATTATAAGCATAGTGTGATGCTGCCATGAACTTGGCCAACGCGGGGCATCCAAGGATGCTGCCATTATAGGGCAAGGGTATCTTGGCGACGTAAAAAACTATCTTCTCCGTCCTGAAGTTCATGTCACTGCCAAAAGTTACCGGCAAATTTATATTGCCCTTTGGTTGAGTCCTTCCTGGATTGATCCCTTGAAAACTGCTTGTCTCCTCAAGATCTTCGTCAGGAATTTGAAACCTCTTGATCAATCTCGGTGTTCTGGGAATGGGGGTACCCAGACCTGCCTGCCTGCGGTCCAGGGCCTGGCCTACTTCATCAGCTAAATGGGGCCAAGCGTGACCCCACTCGAGACAAGGCCCTCGCGAGGGCCATAGCCTCACGAGAAGGAACAGCGACAAGACCCGCAAAGGATGGGCCTCCTCAGGACCCCTTCGGAGCGACGGAGATCTCTATGCAAGAGCCGGCCTTAGGAGTCAAAGATGACACAAGAAAGGATAGGCAAGGACTAGGGCACCAGGCGGTGCAGTTTCCCCTTTGGTGCAAAGGGAGCCAGGACAGGTGCGGGTTCCCAAAGCGCCCCCAAAAGGTTTCCATTCCGGTGCAAGAAGACCAAAACCACCCGCCACGCAGGGCGGATGTAATCGCTGAGCCTATCCCTGCAGCGTCGACAGCTGCTTTGCAAGAGAACACCGCCTGTGGGCACGGCGAGCACCAACCCCTTTCCCCCTTCGAAATTGGCCGTTGTGGGATCCCTTCCCGCCATTGTGATAAGGGAATAGGACTCGGGACACCGCTATATATAGAGCATAGGTTGCACCGTAGATGAGGACCCCAGATCTGATCCAAACCCTATTATCAAACTCCACCACACTCAGTCCACCAAACCTCAAGGAGCCTCAAACATCACTGAGAGCCCTTAGGAGGTCCCAAAACACTATACTTGTTCATCCACCTCACCTCCTTGAGAGGTAATCCACCAAAGCAGGAGTAGGGTATTACGCTTCGCAATGGTCCAAACCTGGGTATACTGTCATGTTCATCTCTCCCTCATCATCGTGCGAGTTCGTCATTGCGTCCATCGAGTAGTGAGCTAGGTCGAGCGAGGCTGCAGGGGATCTTCGCACACGCCCCTATGTTCAAACCTTAAGGGTTTTGCGGAGCCCGAAATCCAACATATGGCATGCCAGGAAGGGGGCGTGTCAATGTCTTCTCCAAGCTTCATCCTTCCCAAGCTTCGCTTCTCTGATGGTCGATGCTAGACAAGCTTCTCCGGGCGACGCCAGGACGGCCTTTGTAAACCCCACCGCGGCGATCGGGGGCCCTCTCCCGGGCATCGTGGTGTAGAGCGGCCAGTACGAGGTCTCTAGCGTCGTCTCCACCGTCACCGCCCCTTGCGCGGCTCAGGCGCACGGCGAGCGGGCAGCGCCCCCGGCATCAGCAGCACGTCAAACCTACATGGGAGACCTTGATGCGCATGTTGCGCTACTAGTAGCGAGCGAGATGCTTCGTCACCGACTGACGCATGGGGGCTTGGATGCATGGGGAGATCACATCGTGGAGCTGGTCACCATTGCCTAATGTGCCATCCTCTCTCACTCTTCAAGATCGCAGGTGTCAACCTTTGCAGGCTCGCATGCCGAGCCCTCCCCCGGGCCTGCCGATAGAAGGGCCCCTCCAATGCCGATCGGAGCCGAGTGGGGGCATGTCACACACCGTGCTCCTTCTCCATCGAATCCCGGTGATCGGTTTCAGGATGCAGTCCGACAACAACCACCTGACACATGGAGGAAATGGTGGAGCACCCGGTGCCCACACTGACGCACATCCCAATAACTCGGTGGCCCCTCAGCAACCCAGGTTGGCCAGGTGGGAGCACGCCATCCAGCGCAGTCAGCAGGCGGTGCATGCGTCAGGATGAGCAAGCAACAGCGACGGAGGCACGTCGAGTCGTCAAGGGAACAATGTACACCAAGAGACATGTGGCCCACCAGGCGGCGGAACAATTGGTAAGCTACTCCGTTCCGAGGCCCGACATAGGAGGGTTTGCGAGAAACATGCACAGGGCGACCACCCTCCACCGCCGGGAGGGACCGTCCTTGGCGCACCAGCAGACGACTTAGGAGGCGGATCGAGTACCTACGTGGAGCCCTACGTACCATGCTACGTTACTACCTGTCCCACTTGTCCGGGGGGAGGTTGAAGTGCCCATTGCAAGCGCCAGCACCCACCAAGAGTAAGAATCACCCTGGGCATCCTCCTCAAGCCGGGCTTGGGGGCTCCCGTCAGTGGAGCGCCGGGCCTGGGCGGCGTGAGTAGGAGGGCGCCCCCAAGCCGTGAGGCGCGGCATCAGCCGGTGCCCCCACGGAAAAGTGGCGACAAGCCACGATGCCCACACAACCTCAGGGGTGATGACCTGGGGGGAGACAAATGCAATGAGGGCCACCCGCGGCAACCACGATGCCCACATGGCCCTAGGGGTGATGACCTGGGGGAGACAAATGCAATGCGGGCCACCCACGGAAAGCATGATGCCCATACAGCCTCAGGGGTGATGACCTGGGGGAGACAAATTCAATGCGGGCCACCCGCGGCAACCACGATGCCCACACGGCCCCAGGGGTGATGACCTGGGTGGAGACAAATCCAATGTGGGCCACCCGCAGCAACCATGATGCCCATACGACCTCAGGAGGATGGGCCTCCCGAGGCCTTCGGGACTTTGCCCGGACGACATTCGAGCGCCTCACGAGGCATACTTCATCGACAAAACACACTCATGGCCGCGTTGATGCATCACGCTCATGTTTGGGCCTCCGGAGTGCAATCCCGGGGTCACATGGGGAGCGATGTACTCGGGTTAGGGTCATGAGGGTCTGCAACCGGGCAAAATGCACGGGATGATCTTCGACGGGGCTACAAGCCACAAAGCCATGGGCCTCGGGGCTTTCCTAGGGCCATGACACTCTAACGTAACAATAAGTGGGCTATATACGCCCGGAGCCCCCCGAGGACGCGGAGGGGTTCCTCCCATGCAATGTGGCAACCACAGCCTGGAGCTGGCGAAGTAGACAACACTGCCCATCAATGGCTACGCCCATGCAACGTGGATGCCCTACGCTCAGCGCTGGGGGAAGACGAAGGACAACCCTAAAGGCTGGATGTGGCCGTTTTCTTGCTCTTTTTTGTATTTCAAGTTGCAAGTTTGATGGTTCATTTTTGTGCTTGTGGTCCTATGTTTGTGGTCCTATGTTTGTGGTCCTATGTTTTAAAAGAAAAAGGGGCAAGGTCTTTTCTTTCTTCGTTTTCTTGTTTTGCCAAATTTGAATTCTCTCTTTCTGAATGGTGTTTCGCAAGGATCCCGATGCTCTGACCGCATCTCGTCATCACAACATGGAGTCTCAAGAGGATCCAGAGCCTCATGAAGCAACACCTGGAGGAATGGAATGGGGGATCGCTCGAGTGTCAAAGGGGGCTCCTGAGTAGTACGCCTCAGGAGCCTTACCGGTCATGAGGCCACTCACCACCTGATGCCGTCCTTGGTTTCCGGTCGGCATCGGGGGTGTCAGGGCCCCGCACCATGAAGTGCGTCCTTGGTTTCTGGTCGTACCTAACGGTGGTGGGGAAATGCGCGGGACTGGGACCTAAGGACGTAGAGCAGTTTGAGCGTCGAAAAAGGAGGCTCCTAGGCATCGCGCCTCGGGAGTCTTACGGGTCATAATGCCACTCGACTTCTTGGTGCCGTCCATGGTTTTCGGTCGTCATAAGGAGTACCGGGGCCTCGCCTCATGAAGTACGTCCTTTCCGATCGTACCTAACGGCAATGGAGAAATGTGCAGGACTCGGACCTACAGACACAGAGTGGCGAAAGGGCCCCCATACCGTTTAGCAGGTAAGAAAAAGGTATCATAGATGGAGCCACAGCTTGACGAAACAACCTGTCTCACTTCGCACATGCGGGATCGCCAATGTCATACAAAGCTAAGTACAATATCGAACCCATCAGGAGCCTCCTAGCCTAATAACAACCTCGAAGGTGAAATGAGGACTCCACACGCTGACCAAAGAATGCAGGAACTACGACCTACAACACGCGGCTACCAGGGCCCCTGAGGGATGAAGCGGCAAAGGTGGCAACACACGAGGAGGGGCTCGATCGCGATGGATCACAAGGCCCAAGGCTCGACAAGATCGACGGATGCGAGCACCCCTGGAGGGGGAGAGCCTTGTGGAGGACATATCGGGGGCTGACGCGGGGCCGTGACCACAACGGCACCGACCAACACAACAACCAGCAAATCAAGGAAGAAAAGCAAAACAATAAAAAGGTAACATGCAAAAGGTTAACGGCCCATGGGCCAGGGTTCTTGTTCGAGCATTACATGTATCGGTGAGGGGAAACAGAGAGCGCCTAAGAAGAGGAGTCATCATCACCACCCGTGCCGCCGGCCGGCCTAACGCTGGAATCGTCCCCCCCCGCTGGCGGCGGGCACCTGGATGAACCGGTCCACCATGGCCTCCATGAGCGGGCACGTCTCGTCCTGGACGGGGCCTTGGAGATTGTCAGGAACCCGCTCCCCAAGGCGCCAGAGGTCGAGCTGCGAGGCGAGGTGGCATAAGTTGGAGTAGACAAGCATCAAGGCAAGGTCCAGAAGGTCGCGCGCCTCGGATGCGCTGTCCGCGTCAACGCGGGAGACGCCGGCCTCCAGCGCCTCCATCACCTTCCCGAAGAACTCAAGATAACGGTCGTCATCATGCATGTGCAGGCAGCGCGGGGGCGTCCCCGACAAACTAGCTCACCGCATCGGCCACGTGGGAGGCGATGTCCTGGAACTTCTTGGCGCGGAGAGACTCCAGCAGCCTGGCATGCGCCACCTTGTCCTTGGCGGGCTGCACGATGTCGGCCATCTCTTGAACCTGGGATTGGAGGGACACCAGTTTCTCCCGGGCCTCGGCCTTTCCTCGGAGGGCGACATCGAAGGTGGCCTCGGTGGTGGTCAGCCGGGCCAGTAGTGTCTCTACCTCCTCCTGAAGCTCACCGAGTTTGTGCTTCTTGGCTACGAGAGTCCTAGAAGGAGGGGAAGGAGATCAAGCACCAGATGATGGACAGAAGAGCGAGAGAAGAAGGAGGTGGCGGAATACTTACTCGTCGGCCAGGGCCCACCGATAGCGAACTCGTGCCGACCTCGGGGGAGCCTCGTCGCTGGTTTCGGAGGAGGGCGAAGGAGCCGGAGGAATCGGGCGCTTCCCTACGCCTAGACTGCTCCCTCCGGATGTCATGAAGGATCATGTGGCGAGAAGGAAAGAGGGTTTTTGTGCTGGCAGAGCGAAGGAAACAAGGGGGATCCTCAAGATTGCGATACCCTCCTCTGGCCAGGGACATGGCGGATTTATAGGCGTAACTAAGGCCACGAGGCGTCGTGGGAGAGCAGGCGCCGTGCGCCCCTCGGGTGGCGCGGGGCAGTTCGGTCAATGCTATCCCATCCACATTGCCTCCCTTGCCCTCTGAAGAGTCGCATCCACGTGGCCTGCAGCAGCGGCAACACTTGATGGGAGGCCATGATGGCTTGCGCTGCACCCAGGCGTCGCGTCAATCCAATTAGGTGCAGTTCCAGATGGCCTCAGGGAGTGGAGGCGTCGCCGACGAGGCGTTTAGCGCGCGCCAAGCCTGGCCCATAGGCGTTTGGGGCCCATGACAGTTCGGGCCGCCCTCCAGGCTTCGCCCATAAGCCAGCTCAGGCGCGCCTTGGGCCCGAGGGCTACTGTTGGCGTTCTGGGAACGGGGGTACCCAGACCTACCTGCTTGCGGTCCAGGGCATCACTCACTTCATCAACCAAATGGGACCAAGTGAGACCCCACTCACGACAAGGCCCTCGCGAGGGCCACAGCCTCACAAGGAGGAACAATGACAAGACCCGTGAAGGATGGGCCTCCTTAGTACCTCTCCGGAGCGGCGGACATGTCTATACAAGTCCCGGCCTCAGGAGTCAAAGATGACGCAAGGAAGGACAGACAAGGACCAGGGCGCCAGGCAATGTAGTTTCCCTTTTAGTGGAAAGGGAGCCAGGACAGACGTGGGTTCTCAAAGCGCGCCCCAGCGCGCCCCTCCCAAAGGTTTCCATTCCAGTGCAAGAACACCACAACCACCCGCCCAGCAGGGCGGATGTCATCGCCGAGCCTATCCCTGCAACATCGACAACCGCTTTGCAGGTGAAGCCGGCCTTTGGGCAGTGCGAGCACCAACCCCTGCCCTCCTTCGTAATTGGCCATTGTGGGTTCCCTTCCCGCCATTGTGATAAGGGAAGAGGATCCGGGCCACCACTATATATAGAGCATAGGCTGCACCATAGATGAGGACCTCGGATCCGATCCAAACCCTATCATTAAACTCCACCACACTCGGTCCACCAAACCTCAAGGAGCATCGAACATCACCCAGAGCCCTCAGGAGGTCCCAAACCACTGTCCTTGTTCATCCACCTCACCTCCTTGAGAGGTAATCCACGATAGCAAGAGTAGGGTATTACGCTTTGCAGCGGCCCGAACCTGGGTAAACTGTCATGTTCATCTCTCCCTGGTCATCGTGCGAGCTCGTCATTGCGTCCATCGACTAGTGAGCTAGGTCGAGTGAGGCTACAAGGGATCTTCGCACACGCCCCTGTGTTCGAACCTTAAGGGTTTTGCGGAGCCCGAAATGCGACAATCACATTGGGCGAGATCAGAATCAGACCGGCCCCACTGTCAACTAACATTTTCGTCACCTTAAGATTGCAAATTGTTGGAGAAACCAACAATGGAAGATGCACGACCGCTGTTGTACGATTAGGGTGATCCTCGGCGTCAAAAACATTAGGCGTGTGGGACCATCTCAAAGTCTTCTGTGCTTCAAGAGATGCTTCTGTCGCATTAATCTTGCACGACCATTGTTTGAGTTGGCGGTGGGAAGAATTCAACAAGGCACGTCCGTCGACGCACATGACATCTGTAGGTCTCTGAAACTCGTGCTCGCTAGACTCATTGTCCTCTTGTTTGCCACCATCATCCTCCACTCTCTTATCGCGGCCTCGAGCGGGCCTCTCTAGTTGCTTGGTCTTACTGCGACGACCTCCTCGGCCACCACATTTCTTGCCGTACCCCTCTGCATCCTCTTGGGACTTCTCCTTGTCTCGCCTTACATACTTAGCTTTCTGCCTCTCGGCAAGCTGCTCGACTTGTCGACAGTTTTGGAGATCGCGAGCCTTGGTGCAATGGATCTTGCAATACTGCTTGTCGGAGCCCTCCGACTTGTCGGAAGCCAGCAAGGCCTAACAGGAGGTGCACCCGGCAACCTCGTTCCCGGGGTTGTCAACCTTTGTCTTCTTGGCGGTGTTAAGGTTGCTGGATTCCTCGACGGCAAGTACGGTCTTGTCCTTGCTTTTCTTGTCCCGCCGGCAGCCCTTCCCTATCGGGGCAATGGTGTCTTCGTCAGAGTCGACTCCAGCACCGACATCCTGGCCGGGGAGTCTCCTCCCTTCTTCAGCCCGAGCACATCTATTAGCCAAAGCGTAAATGTCGGCAACATCCTTGAATTTATTCATCGCCAGTTCTTCACGCATCCTGCGGTTACAGATGTTTTGATGGAAGGTGCTGATAACAGCTTCGAGATGAACATCTGGGATGTTGTGATGCACGGACTGAATCTCTGAATATACTTGTGCAAGGTTTGGCTTTCCTTTCGGGGGATGAGATGCAAATCATTTGCTTGGCCAGGAGCTTGGTGGCCTCCGGTACCATCAAACTCATGCACAAGTCTGCCCAGGAAGAAATGGAATTCTCTGGCAGATGCATCAACCATGTCCTGACGTTGGGCTTGAGCACCAACAGGAAATAGTTGGTGAGTATCTTCTCGTTGCGAGCCCCGGCAGCCTGCACCGCAATGGTGTAGATGCTCAATAACTCCGACGGGTGGGTATTGCCATCGTATTTCTCCGGGATCTCCGTCTTGAACATTCGGGAATTGGGCCCTGCGCGTAGGCTTGTCTATAGTAGGCCCTACACACTTATCAAATTGATGGTGCATTTCCCATCGCTGCTCCATGGTGGTCCGATCATCCTCCTTGGTTCGCTCCCAAAGAAATTGACGTTGATCGCGGCGAGTTCAGGGGTTAGACGACACTGTGGAGTCATCACCACCAGTGCCGGCCGAACGAGTCGGCGACCGCCGCTATCGCCGCAGAGGAGAATGCACCATGGTCGTGCCATCTCCGCCATATCACCATTGGTACGCGCTGACTCGATGGGATGCTGCTGCGAAAGCTCTGCTCGCCGCAGCTCATCTCTATCGGCGAAACAAATGAGGCTCTCGATAGTATCCCTCCACTCATCTAATTTCTCCACCACGGGAGGGAAATTCAGGAGTAGCTTCGCTCGCACCAATGCTTCTGCTGACGAGGTTGGCAGCGGAAGGTGTGATGAGCATGAGGTGCTCTCACTCCTAACCGTGTTATAAGGAGCTCCATCATGGTCCCGTGACCGCGCTCCACCTCCGTCCGCATTTTGGCGCGCATGTTGTTCCCGCTCATGTCGACAGTGATGCGTAGGAGCCTTTCCATGTGGGCGCATGGAACCTCTGACATCGCGGCGGTGCTCATTGCGCATGACCTGAGAAGATCACGGAGGTGCATCGGAAGGCACTTGCCGCCTATGGGCCGCGTGGCTCCGTCTTGAGAACCAGCAGCGCGTGGATCGCCACCATCACTGCGAATGGCGCCTCTGGCCTTGCCTTGATTGCTAGAACATCGTGGAGGCTCAAGACCTCCGCCCGCATCCGCACCGCCACCCGTTTGAGCAGCTATGGGCGTGCAGGACGTGGATGGGTTAACCACCGTGAAGCCCTTCTTATTGGGAGGCATGGCGATGAAGATGATAAAGTATCTAGCGCCCCAATCGTTGGATCAAGTTCACGCAACCAGTGCCCCCTACCTGGCGCGCCAAAGATGTTGGTGCTCGACACCTATGCGATCGCATGGATTCCTTTGTGGTTTGGGGGGAGGACGATATGCACATAGAGAAGATCGAACGTACGGCGCGAGGGGTGATTTTACCCAGGTTCATGCCGCTGAGAAGTGTAAAACCCTACTCCTGCTTTTGTGTATTATCGGTGTTTTCAGGGTTCCGGTTACATGAGCGCTATGAACAGCTGCTATGCGCGTGTCTACCAGAAGGTCGAAGAAAAAGCCTCCTCTCGTAACGCCTTGGGCCTCCTTTTATATGAGTAAGGGGATCCCAACAGTGGTGTATAGTGCATGCATGAGGTGCACAGTGCTACAATGTTAGCATACCTAACACTGACGGTGTAGGACAAAGGCATTTAATGCTCTGTTAGGTGTCCCTCACCTTCTACAGGACGGGACAGGAACCCGTCCCATCGGCACTGCTTAGCCTCTCCACCGCCAGTGCCTCGACACATTTCCTGGTGGGTCGACACCTAGCCTTTGCACAGGCAGGGTGGCTAGGCGTTGCCGAGGCTCCACGGGCCACCCCCGACAAGATCTTGCCCAGGTTCCAGCCTTTGACCTTCGGACTTGTGCATGTTAACTTGAATTTTCCTTGCCGTCTTCATATTTTCTTCTAGCAGTCCCCTGGTAGGCCTCGCCTTTGGTGTGGCTACAACTTCCCGTGCACAAGTATGGGGTACTAAAACCCAAACTTTAGTACACCGGCAAACTAGCTCTTTCCTCTAGTTCAAATAATTTTACAATAGAGTTAAACTAGCTCAATAACGTACCACAACTAATTTTACACTAGAGTTTAACTAGCTCTTTGCTCTAGTACAAATAATTTTTCACTAGAGTTGAACTAGCTCTATAACCTAGTACAAATAATTTTACACTAGAGTTGAACTATCTATATAAGTCAGTACAAAAATTTACACTAGACTTTAAGTAGCTCATTGCTCAAGTACAAATAATTTTACACTAGAGTTGAACTAGCTCTATATCCTAGTCCAAATAATTTTACACTAGAGTTGAACTAGCTGTATAACCAAGTACAAATAATATGACACTAGATTTGAACTCGCTCTTTGCTCTAGTATCAATAATTTAGCACTAGAGTCAAACTAGCACTATAACCTAGTAAAAATAATTTTACACTAGAGTTGAACTAGCTCTTTGCTCTCGTTTAAATAATTTTACACTAGAGTTGAACTATATTTGTAACCTACTAAAAATAATTTTACACTAGAGTTGAAGTAGCTCTATAACCAAGTACAATTAATTATACACTAGAGATGAACTAGTTCTTTGCTCTAGTTCAAATAAGTTTAGAGTAGAGTTGAACTAGCTCTCTAACCTAGTACAATTTTTTTACACTTGAGATGAACTAGCTCTTTGCTCTAGTTCAAATAAGTTTACACTAGAGTTGAACTGGCTCTCTAACCTAGTACAAATAAGTTTGCACTAGAATTGAACTAGCTCTTTGTTGTAGTTAAAATACTTTTAAACTAGAGTTGAACTAGCTCTATAACCTAGTTCAAATAATTCTGAACTAAAGTTGAACTAGCTGTATAACCTAGTACAAATAATTTTACAGTAGAGTTGAACTAGCTGTATCCCCTAGTACAAATAATTTTACACTACAGTTGAACTAGCTCTTTTCTCTAGTTCAAATAATTTTGCACTAGTGTTGAACTAGCTATATAACTTACTACAAATAATTTTACACTAGATTGGAACTAGCTCTATAACCTAGTACAAATAATTTTACGCTAGAGTTGAACTAGCTCTTTGCTCCCGTTCAAATAATTTTACACTAGACTTAAACTAGCTCTGTAACCTAGTACAAATAATTTTACACTATAGTTGAACTAGCTCTTTGCTCTAGTTCAAATAATTTTAAACTGGAGTTGAACTAGCTCTATATCCTACTCCAAATAATTTTACACTAGAGTTAACTAGCTGTATAACCTAGTACAAACAATATTACACTAGATTTCAACTCGCTCTTTGCTCTAGTATCAATAATTTAACACTAGAGTCAAACTAGCACAATAACCTAGTAAAAATATTTTTACACTAGAGTTGAACTAGCTCTTTGCTCTCGTTTAAATAATTTTACACTAGAGTTGAACTATATTTGTAACCTACTAAAAATAATTTGACACTAGAGTTGAAGTAGCTCTATAACCAAGTACAATTAATTATACACTAGAGATAAACTAGCTCTTTGCTCTAGTTCAAATAAATTTACAGTGGAGTTGAACTAGCTCTCTAACCTAGTACAAATTTTTTTACACTTGAGATGAACTAGCTCTTTGCTGTAGTTCAAATAAGTTTACACTAGAGTTGAACTGGCTCTCTAACCTAGTACAAATAATTTTGCACTAGAATTGAACTAGCTCTTTGTTGTAGTTCAAATACTTTTAAACTGGAGTTGAACTAGCTCTATAACCTAGTTCAAATAATTCTGAACTAAAGTTGAACTAGCTGTATAACCTAGTACAAATAATTTTACAGTAGAGTTGAACTAGCTCTAAAAACTAGTACAAATAATTTTGCACTACAGTTGAACTAGCTCTTTGCTCTAGTTCAAATAATTTTGCACTAGTGTTGAACTAGCTATATAACTTAGTACAAATAATTTTACACTAGATTGGAACTATCTCTATAACCTAGTACAAATAATTTTACACTAGAGTTGAACTAGCTATTTGCTCCAGTTCTAATAATTTTACACTAGACTTAAACTAGCTCTGTAACCTAGTACAAATAATTTTACATTGTAGTTGAACTAGCTCTTTGCTCTAGTTCAAATAATTTTAAACTGGAGTTGAACTAGCTCTATAACCTAGTTCATATAATTTTAAACTAGAGTTGAACTAGCTCTATAACCTAGTACAAATAATTTTACACCAGAGTTTAACTAGCTCTTTGCACTAATACAAATAATTTTACACTTGAGTTGAACTAGCTCTATAACCTAGTTGCCGTTGTCAAAACTGGTGGACCTTGCATAGGGGATCCTGAACTATGAGACTAGAATCGGCAGTAATAGGAGACGAAGGGGACACAGATTTACCCAGGTTCGGGCCCTCCAATGGAGGTAATACCCTACGTCCCTCTTGGTTGTATTGATGATATGGGGAGTTACAGAGTTGATCTACCCCGAGATCCAATGGCTAACCCTAGTTGAGTTGTCCTATCCCTATAGCCTAGGGTACCTAGGGTTTACACATGGTCGGTTACATGCCGAAGAGATAAACATGCCTATTTGCTACATTAAACATGCGTGCCGGTTACCTCGCATCATACCGAACAGGTTCACGAGAAGAGGGAGAGAGGAGGAAAAATACGTGCCGAAAAATGGACAGATTAGGCGTACTTGCACCATGCAAGTTTGCATTCTCTCAACAACTCTTATAACTCGGATTGCCAATGCAACTGTTTATAGGTATGTAAAAGAAATATAAATATACAAGAGTTATTTTACCAGGAGTCTTCGATTGGTAACCTGATGTCCTTGATATGCCCCATTGCTAGTTGACTCCTGCTCTTAGATGCACCTTGTGGGTGTTAGTGTTCGGCGGGCGGACTTTGGCAACAAAATCTTGAGAGACCGCCAAATTGTAGGTGAGCTTTACCCCATAGGCAGGCTCTTTTAGGAGCGCCTGCATTTTGTCCGAAGACGCATTGATGGTAGAGGTTCGGGCTAGCCGAAAACCCATCTTTATTTCCCCACCACTACCCACGGAATATTTAGTGGGAAGTTGTGTCTCCTCGTCACATACTTTGCTGGTCTTGAGGTTGTGCGGTGGGGGCGAGTCGCTATATAGGGGAGGAGGAAGGATCTGAGTTTCTGGTCCGAAGACAAACTCGCTTCCCAACCTTGTGTGCCTTTATGGCGGATGTCGAAACTTGCCGATCTTCTTTGTAGCTAAATTCGGCCGCTAGGGCCAATGCATGTTCCTCGGTTCTAAGGGAGCACTCTGTATTGCCGTTGACAGTAATGACCCCCTTGGGGCCCTACATCTTGAGCTTGAGGTATGCGTAGTGTGGGACTGCGTTGAAACGAGCGAACAATGTCCGACCAAGCAGCGCATGATAGCCGCTGCGGAAGGGCACAATATCGAGGATCAAATCTTCGTTGCAAAATTTATTGGACGAGCCGAACACAACTTCCAGAGTTATGGAGCCCGTGCATCGGGCCTCAATGCCTAGGATCACTCCTTTGAAGGTAGTGCTGCTAGGTTTGAGCCTTGACGGATCTATGCCCATCTTTTTCAACGTATCTGAGTAAATCAGGTTAAGGCTACTTCCTCCGTCCATTAGGACTTTTGTGAGGTGATACCCATATATAATGGGGTCTAGGACGAGGGCCGCCGAACCCCCATGACGGTTACTTGTCGGGTGATCATGCCGATCAAAGGTTATCGGGTATACCGACCATGGGTTATATTTCGCGGCTACGGGCTCCATAGCGTAGACCTCTCGAAGGGTGCACTTCCTATCCTTAGGTATATGGGTGGCGTATACCATATTTACCAATTTGACTTCGGGAGGGAATTTCTTCTGTCCGCCACCTATTCGACCCCGAGGCAAATCCTCATCCTTGCCGAGAGAGCTTTTGCCTTGGTCCTCGGGTGGTATCTTGCTGACCTGTTTAGACACCCAGCAGTTGCAGTGTGTGTGGTTCGCGGGATTTTCCAAAGTCCCATGGATTTGGCAAGGCCTTTCCATGATCTTCTCCAGCTGAGTGGGTCCGTCACGATTGCCTTTAGGAGGCTTCTTCCGCTACCCAGGTCGGGAATTGCGGAATCTAGCATTTACAACCATATCATCGACATCATTATTATTGTGCCGGCGCTTATTCTTGTTGCGCTTTGGTTTCCGTTGCCATCCCAGGCTTCAGAGGCTAGGGGATATTCCGCATTGTGGCTGCGTTTTGTGAGCCAATTTTCTTTGCCCGCACAAAATCAGGTCATGAGGGTATTGAGGGCGGGCATGGTCCGAGGTTTATCCTGGCCAAGCTGTCAGGCAAGCCATTCGTCCCGAATATTGCACGGGATGGAGGCTATGGCCTCAGCATCCGGACATTCGACAATTTGGTTCTTCTTAGTCAAGAACTGATTCTAGAATTGCCGAGTAGACTCGCCGGGCTTCTAGACGATGTTGCTGAGATCGGAGGAGTCCGGCGGGCGGACATAGGTTCCCTGGAAGATAGAGCGGAACACGTCTTCCAGGTCTTCCCAACATCCAATGGAGTTTTCAGGGAGACTGTTTAGCTAGTGCCGAGTTGGCCCCTTAAGCTTAAGAAGTAGATATTTGATGGCATGGAGATCGTCTCCTCTCGCCATGTGGATATGAAGGAGCAAGTCCTCAATATATACAGTTGGGTCAGTGGTCCCATCATACTATTCTATATTTACGGGTTTAAATCCCTCGGGGAGCTGATTTCACATTACCTCATCTTTGAAGCACAATGGGTGACCGGCGCCTTTGACTCGTACTATGTCGCGCCTATATTCGGTGCATGTATGGGGCCGGTTGCGTTCCCAGACTCTATGGTCGAACCATGGTCTGTATCCGCCCCGTCTATCGGGCGACTACTCGCTAGATCCATAGATGGATCTTGTGTGGCCTGCTCTATGATCCAGGTCATCTCACATGTCAAACCTGTCATTGGGCTCTAATGGTGCCTTACCCCATGTTTGGGTCACTACCGGTATATAACTGGTGTTGTCAGCCATCCTGTCCCGACCACGAGGGGGGCGGTCTGGCTTGTCGTATGGACTATGGTTTGGAGACGGAGTATCAGTGAGTTCATCATCGAATTGCAGCAGAAGCCTTCTCCGAGGGTATCTTTTGGGATGGTTTAATTGACCGGTGTCGTATACTTCCTTGACTGAGAGGACTTTCGTCCATCGATCATTGGGGTCGTCCTGTTCGGCTTTGAGTTGCCGTTCTTTAGCCTTTAGGCTGCGAGCCATTGCCTAATTTCTTCTTGATCTTCAAGGTTATCAGGAATGTACAAGTCATCGGCTTCCGATATATCTTCCGCCTTGATGGTGGGAAGGTAATCATCACCTTCGGGGTCGTTGGCATTATCAGGGTGTGTTTTGGTCCTCATACCCTTTTGGACTCTCTAACGGGTGCTCGGGGATATTGGGAATGCCATGATCAGCGAGGGTATTACCATCCCCGTTGCTAATAATAGCTTTTCTTCCCTTTTTGCTTTTGGACCGCTTGTGTGATTTCTGGTGTATTGATGGTGTATCTCCCGATTTGTAGCATCCGTTGTGAGGCGTGTTGTCGCCATTGGTGGTAGGAGTATCTACCATGTATACGTCGTATGTAGATGTGGTGGCCCAACTCACGGTGTTAATGGGGGTGGGGGCACGGTCCTCTTCATCCATATATTCTGCCTCCTCGAAGGCATAGTCCAGCATGTCGGTCAAATCCTTGAAAGTGGCTAACAAGTGGGTGGGTCGAAAAATTCGTCCTTGCCTGCACCTTAACCGAATCGAGGGAAGACCGAGGCTGGATTGTCGGTGATCTTCATTGACGAGAATTGATCCAGGGCCTCATCGACCGCTGAGGGCCCGATCAGATCTAGATGTTCGGGACTCGTGGAGTTAACCTTCAGGACGTCTAGACATGGGAACTATTTGACAAGAACACGTGTATGGTCATCAGGCTTAATGGCCGGACTGGGGTAAGAGATCGGCTCATCGCCATGGGTGACCCCATCGGCATGTCCGAAGAAGGGGCTCGAGGTTAAAGCCTCAGAGTCCTCGGAGGCTACATGCGAAGCTGCGAGCCCAAATGACAAGTCACCCCAAGAGTCGACGGAAAACTCTAAGTTTCCAAATTTTACCTCTCGATCAGGGGCGAAGCTCTCAACATGGCCTACATGGCTAGAGGAATCAACGTGCAGCACAATGCTGCCGAAGGCGAAGATTTGTTAGGGGACAAAAGCGTCCATGTTGCAGACCTCTTCATTGACGACAAGGCGAGGCGCCGATTCCATCTTGCTCACAAAGGAACTCTCAATGAAAGCACCAATGCCAGTGTCAAAACCGGCGGATCTCGGGTAGGGGGTCCCAAACTGTGAGACTAGAATTGATGGTAACAGGAGACGAAGGGGACATAGATTAACCCAGATTCGGGCCCTCCAATGGAGGTAATACCTTATGTCCTTCTTGGTCTTATTGATGATATGGGGGGTTACAGAGTTGATCTACCTCGAGATCCAAAAGCTAACTCTAGTTGAGTTTACTTGTCCCTATACCCTCAAACCCTCCAGCTTATATAGATGCTGAGGGTGCCTAGGGTTTACACATGGTCGGTTACGTGCCGAAGAGATAAACATGCCTATTTGCTACATCAAACATGGAGCACAAGTCATGCTTCCCGAAGCTTCCATCCTGGAGACAAGGCCTTCCAATCTTCCTGCGTTTGGTAAGTATCCCATATAGTTCGTCCCATAAACAATAGATCGGCTATCCGAGGACCCCCTAATCCAAGACTCCCTCACTAGTACAGATAATTTTACAATAGAGTTGAACTAGCTATTTGCTCTAGTTCAAATAATTTTAAACCAGAATTGAACTAGCACTATAACCTAGCACAAATAATTTTAAACTAGAGTTGAACTAGCTCTATAACATAGTACAAATAATTTTACACTAGAGTTGAACTAGCTCTATAACGTAGTGCAAATAATTTTACACTACAGTTGAACTAGCTCTATAACCTAGTCCAAATAATTTTACACTATGAGTTCAACTAGCTCTATAAGCTACTACAAATAATTATACACTAGAGTTGAATTAGCTCTTTGCTCTAGTTCAAATAAATTTACACTAGAGTTGAACTAGCTCTCTAACCTAGTACAAATAATTTTACACTAGAGTTGAACAAGCTCTATAACCTAGTACAAATAATTTAAGACTACAATTGAACTAGCTCTACAGACTAGTGCAAATAATCTTACACTAGAGTTGAACTAGCCCTTTCGTCTAGTTCAAATAACTTTACACAAGACTTGAACTAGCACTATAACGTAGTACAAATAATTTTACACTAGATTTGAACTAGCTCTTTGTTCTAGTGCAAATAATTTTACACTAGAGTTGAACTAGCTGTATAAACTAGTACAAATAATTTTACACTAGAGTTGAACTAGATATTTGCTCTAGTTCAAATAATTTTCAACTAGAGTTGAACTAGCTCTATAACCTAGTACGAATAATTTTACACTCGAGTTGAACTAGCTCTATAACCTAGTACAAATAAATTTACACTAGAGTTGAACTAGCTCTATCACCTAGTACAAATAATATTACACTAGAGTTGAATTAGCTCTTCACTATAGTTCAAATAAGTTTAAACTAGAATTGAACTAGCCCTCCAACCTATCACAAATAATTTTACACTAGAGTTGAACTAGCTCTTTCCTCTGGTTCAAATAATTTTAAACTATAGTTGAACTAGCTCTATAATGTAGTTCATATAATTTTAAACTAGAGTTGAACTAGTTCTATAACATAGTACAAATAATTTTAAACTAAAGTTTAACTAGCTCTTTGCTCTAGTACAAACAATTTTACGCTAGAGTTGAACTAGCTCTATAACCTAGTATAAATAATTTTACAACAGAGTTGAACTAGCTCTTTGCTCTAGTTCAAATAATTTTAAACTAGAATTGAACTAGATTTATAACCTAGCACAAATAATTTTAAAGTAGGGTTGAACTAGCGAAAGAACATAATAAAATTAATTTTACACTAGAGTTGAACTAGCTCTATAACCTAGTGCAAATGATTTTACACTAGAGTTGAACTAGCAATATAACCTAGTCCAAATAATTTTGCACTAGAGTTGAACTAGCTCCATAACCTAATACCAATAATTATACACTCGAGTTGAATTAGCTCTTTGCTCTAGTTCAAATAAGGTTACACTAGAGTAGAACTAGCCCTCTCACATAGTACAAATAATTTTACACTAGAGATGAACTAGCTCTTTGCTTTAGTTCAAATAATTTTAAACTAGAGTTGAACTAGCTCTATGACCTAGTTCATATAATTTTAAACTAGAGTCGAACTAGCTCTATAAACCAGTACAAATAATTTTAAACTAGAGTAGAACTAGCTCTATATCTTAGTACAAATGATTTTACACTAGTGTTGAACTAGCTCTATAACCTAGTGCAAATGATTTTACACTAGATCTGAACTAGCGCTATAACCTAGTCCAAATAATTTTACAGTAGAGTTGAACTATCTCCCTAACCTAGTACAAATAATTTTACACTACAGTTGAACTAGCTCTATAACATAGTACAAATTATTTTAGACTACAGTGGAACAAGCTCTATAACCTAGTGCAAATAATCTTACAATAGAGTTGAATGAGCCCTTTCATGTAGTTCAAATAATATTACACAAGAGTTGAACTAGCACTATAACGTAGGTCAAATAATTTTACACTAGAGTTTAACTAGATCTTTGCTCTAGTGCAAATAATTTTACACTAAAGTTGAACTAGCTATATAACCTAGTACAAATAATTTCACACTAGAGTTGAACTAGATATTTTCTCTAGTTCAAATAATTTTAAACTAGAGTTGAACTAGCTCTGTAACCTAGTATGAATAATTTTACACTCGAGTTGAACTAGCTCTATAACCTAGTACAAATAATTTGACACTAGAGTCGAACTAGCTCTATAACCTAGTACAAGTAATTATACGCTAGAGTTGAATTAGCTCTTTGCTCTAGTTCAACTAAGTTTACACTAGATTTGAAGTAGCTCTCTAACCTAGTACAAATAATTTTACAATAGAGTTGAACTAGCTCTTTGATCTAGTTCAAATCATTTGAAACTCAAATTGAACTAGCACTATAACCAACACAAATAATTTTAAACTAGAGTTGAACAAGCTCTATAACCTAGTACAAATAATTGTACACTAGATTTGAACTAGCTCTATAACCTAGTCCAAATAATTTTACATTAGAGTTGAATTGGCTCTATAACCTAGTACAAATAAATATACACTAGGGTTGAATTTGCTCTTTGCTCTAGTTCAAATAAGTTTACACTAGAGTTGAACTAGCTCTATGACCTAGTTCATATAATTTTAAACTAGAGTCGAACTAGCTCTATAAACCAGTACAAATAATTTTAAACTAGAGTAGAACTAGCTCTATATCTTAGTACAAATGATTTTACACTAGTGTTGAACTAGCTCTATAACCTAGTGCAAATGATTTTACACTAGATCTGAACTAGCGCTATAACCTAGTCCAAATAATTTTACAGTAGAGTTGAACTATCTCCCTAACCTAGTACAAATAATTTTACACTACAGTTGAACTAGCTCTATAACATAGTACAAATTATTTTAGACTACAGTGGAACAAGCTCTATAACCTAGTGCAAATAATCTTACAATAGAGTTGAATGAGCCCTTTCATGTAGTTCAAATAATATTACACAAGAGTTGAACTAGCACTATAACGTAGGTCAAATAATTTTACACTAGAGTTTAACTAGATCTTTGCTCTAGTGCAAATAATTTTACACTAAAGTTGAACTAGCTATATAACCTAGTACAAATAATTTCACACTAGAGTTGAACTAGATATTTTCTCTAGTTCAAATAATTTTAAACTAGAGTTGAACTAGCTCTGTAACCTAGTATGAATAATTTTACACTCGAGTTGAACTAGCTCTATAACCTAGTACAAATAATTTGACACTAGAGTCGAACTAGCTCTATAACCTAGTACAAGTAATTATACGCTAGAGTTGAATTAGCTCTTTGCTCTAGTTCAACTAAGTTTACACTAGATTTGAAGTAGCTCTCTAACCTAGTACAAATAATTTTACAATAGAGTTGAACTAGCTCTTTGATCTAGTTCAAATCATTTGAAACTCAAATTGAACTAGCACTATAACCAACACAAATAATTTTAAACTAGAGTTGAACAAGCTCTATAACCTAGTACAAATAATTGTACACTAGATTTGAACTAGCTCTATAACCTAGTCCAAATAATTTTACATTAGAGTTGAATTGGCTCTATAACCTAGTACAAATAAATATACACTAGGGTTGAATTTGCTCTTTGCTCTAGTTCAAATAAATTTACACTAGAGTTGAACTAGCTCTATGACCTAGTTCATATAATTTTAAACTAGAGTCGAACTAGCTCTATAAACCAGTACAAATAATTTTAAACTAGAGTAGAACTAGCTCTATATCTTAGTACAAATGATTTTACACTAGTGTTGAACTAGCTCTATAACCTAGTGCAAATGATTTTACACTAGATCTGAACTAGCGCTATAACCTAGTCCAAATAATTTTACAGTAGAGTTGAACTATCTCCCTAACCTAGTACAAATAATTTTACACTACAGTTGAACTAGCTCTATAACATAGTACAAATTATTTTAGACTACAGTGGAACAAGCTCTATAACCTAGTGCAAATAATCTTACAATAGAGTTGAATGAGCCCTTTCATGTAGTTCAAATAATATTACACAAGAGTTGAACTAGCACTATAACGTAGGTCAAATAATTTTACACTAGAGTTTAACTAGATCTTTGCTCTAGTGCAAATAATTTTACACTAAAGTTGAACTAGCTATATAACCTAGTACAAATAATTTCACACTAGAGTTGAACTAGATATTTTCTCTAGTTCAAATAATTTTAAACTAGAGTTGAACTAGCTCTGTAACCTAGTATGAATAATTTTACACTCGAGTTGAACTAGCTCTATAACCTAGTACAAATAATTTGACACTAGAGTCGAACTAGCTCTATAACCTAGTACAAGTAATTATACGCTAGAGTTGAATTAGCTCTTTGCTCTAGTTCAACTAAGTTTACACTAGATTTGAAGTAGCTCTCTAACCTAGTACAAATAATTTTACAATAGAGTTGAACTAGCTCTTTGATCTAGTTCAAATCATTTGAAACTCAAACTGAACTAGCACTATAACCAACACAAATAATTTTAAACTAGAGTTGAACAAGCTCTATAACCTAGTACAAATAATTGTACACTAGATTTGAACTAGCTCTATAACCTAGTCCAAATAATTTTACATTAGAGTTGAATTGGCTCTATAACCTAGTACAAATAAATATACACTAGGGTTGAATTTGCTCTTTGCTCTAGTTCAAATAAGTTTACACTAGAGTTGAACTAGCTCCTTAACCTAGTACAAATAATTTTACACTAGATTTGAGCTATCTCTATAACATAGGACAAATAATTTTAGACTACGGCCGAACAAGGTCTATAACCTAGTGCAAACAATTTTACAATAGAGTTGAATTAGCCCTTTCATCTAGTTCAAATAAGTTTACACAAGAGTTGAACAAGCACTATAACATAGTACAAATAGGTTTACACTAGAGTTTAACTAGCTCTTTGCTCTAGTGCAAATAATTTTATACTAAACTTGAACTAGCTTTATAACCTAGTACAAATAATATTACACTAGAGTTGAACTAGATATTTTCTCTAGTTCAAATATTTTTAAACTAGAGTTGAACCAGCTCTATAACCTAGTACGAATAATTTTCCACTCAAGTTGACCTAGCTCTATCACCTAGTCCAGATAATTTTACACTAGAGTTGAACTAGCTCTGTAACCTAGTCCAAATAGTTTTACACTAGAGTTGAACTAGCACTATAACCTAGTCCAAATAGTTTTACGCTAGAGTTTAACTAGCTCTTTGCTCTAGTGCAAATTTTTTTACACTAAAGTTGAACTAGCTTTATAACCTAGTACAAATAATTTTGCACTAGAGTTGAACTAGATATTTCCTCTAGTTCAAATAAATTTAAACTAGAGTTGAACTAGCTCTATAGCCTAGTACAAATAATTTTACACTAGAGTTGAACTAGCACTTTCCTATGGTTCAAATAATCTTAAACTATAGTTGAACTAGCTCTATAATGTAGTTCATATAATTTTAAACTAGAGTTGAACTAGCTCTATAACATAGTACAAATAATTTTACACTAAAGTTTAACTAGCTCTTTGCTCTAGTACAAATAATTTTATGCTAGAGTTGAACTAGCTATATAACCTAGTATAAATAATTTTACAATAGAGATGAACTAGCTCTTTGCTCTAGTTCAAAAGTTTTTAAACTAGAATTGAACTAGATCTATAACCTAGGACAAATAATTTTAAAGTAGAGTTGAACTAGCGAAAGAACCTAATAAAAATAATTTTACACTAGAGTTGAACTAGCTCTATAACCTAGTGCAAATGATTTTACACTAGAGTTGAACTAGCAATATAACCTAGTCCAAATAATTTTACACTAGAGTTGAACTAGATCCATAACCTAATACCAATAATTATACACTCGAGTTGAATTAGCTCTTTGCTCTAGTTCAAATAAGGTTACACTAGAGTTGAACTAGCTCTCTAACATAGTACAAATAATTTTACACTAGAGATGAACTAGCTCTTTGCTTTAGTTCAAATAATTTTAAACTAGAGTTTAAGTAGCTCTATAACCTAGTTCATTTCATTTTGACCTAGAGTCGAACTAACTCTATAACCCAGTACAAATAATTTTAAACTAGAGTTGAACTAGCCCCATATCCTAGTACAAATGATCTTGCACTAGTGTTGAACTAGCTATATAACCTAGTGCAAATAATTTTACACTAGAGTTGAACTAGCTCTATAACCTAGTCCAAATAATTTTACACTAGAGTTGAACTATCTCCCTAACCAAGTACAAATAATTTTACACTAGAGTTGCACTAGATCTATAACATAGTACAAATAGTTTTACACTACAGTGGAACAAGCTCTATAACCTAGTGCAAATAATCTTACAATAGAGTTGAATTAGCCCTTTCGTCTAGTTCAAATAATTTTACCCAAGAGTTCAACTAGCACTATAACGTAGGACAAATAATTTTACTCTAGAGTTTAACTAGATCTTTGCTCTAGTGCAAATAATTTTACACTAGAGTTGAACTAGATATTTTATCTAGTTCAAATAATTTTAGACTAGAGTTGAACTAGATCTATAACCTAGTACGAATAATTTTACACTCGAGTTGAACTAGCTCGATAACCTAGTACAAATAATTTGACACTAGAGTCGAACTAGCTCTATAAACTAGTACAAGTAATTATACGCTAGAGTTGAATTAGCTCTTTGCTCTAGTTCAACTAAGTTTACATTAGAGTTGAACTAGCTCTCTAACGTAGTACAAATAATTTTATACTAGAGTTGAACTAGCTCTTTGCTCTAGTTCAAATAATTTGAAACTAGAATTGAACTAGCACTATAACTAAGCACAAATAATTTTGAACTAGAGTTGAACTAGCTCTATAACCTAGTACAAATAATTTTACACTAGACTTGAACTAGCTCTATAACCTAGTCCAAATAATTTTACATTAGAGTTGAACTCGCTGTATAACCTAGTACAAATAAATATACACTAGAGTTGAATTTGCTCTTTGCTCTAGTTCAAATAAGTTTACACTAGAGTTGAACTAGCTCCTTAACCTAGTACAAATAATTTTACACTAGAGTTGAACTATGTCTATAGCATAGTACAAATAATTTTAGACTACAGCCGAACAAGGTCTATAACCTAGTGCAAATAGTTTTACAATAGAATTGAATTAGCCCTTTCATCTAGTTCAAATAAGTTTACGCAAGAGTTGAACAAGCACTATAACATAGTACAAATAGTTTTACACTAGAGTTTAACTAGCTCTTTTCTCTAGTGCAAATAATTTTATACTAAACTTGACCTAGCTTTATAACCTAGTACAAATAATTTTACACTAGAGTTGAACTAGATATTTTCTATAGTTCAAATTTTTTTAAACTAGAGTTGAACTAGCTCTGTAACCTAGTCCAAATAATTTTACACTTGAGTTGAACTAGCACTATAACCTAGTGCAAATAATTTTACACTAGAGTTTAACTAGGTCTTTGCTCTAGTGCAATTTTTTTTACACTAAAGTTGAACTAGCTCTATAACCTAGTACAAATAATTTTGCAATAGAGTTGAACTAGATATTTTCTCTAGTTCAAATAATTTTAAACTAGAGTTGAACTAGCTCTATAACCTAGTACAAATAATTTTACACTAGAGTTGAACTAGCTCTATAACCTAGTCCAAATAAGTTTACACTAGAGTTGTAATAGCTCTTTAACCTAGTACAAATAATTATACGCTAGAGTTGAATTAGCACTTTGCTCTAGTTCAAATAAGTTTACACTAGAGTTAAACTTGCTCTCTAACGTAGTACAAATAATTTTACACTAGAGTTGAACTAGCGCTTTGCTCTAGTTCAAATAATTTTAAACTAGAATTGCACTAGCACTATAACCTAGCACAAATAATTTTAAACTATAGTTGAACTAGCTCTATAACTTAATACAAATAGTTTTACTCTAGAGTTGAACTAGCCCTATAACCTAGTGCAAATAATTTTACACTAGAGTTGAACTAGCTCTATAGCCTAGTACAAATAATTATACACTACAGTTCAATTAGCTCTTTGCTCTAGTTCAAATAAGTTTACACTAGAGTTGAACTAGCTCCCTAACCTAGTACAAATAATTTTACCCTAAAGTTGAACTAGCTCTATAAGATAGTACAAATAATTTTAGACTACAGTTGAACAAGCTCTATAACCTAGTGCAAATAATCTTACAATAGTGCGCGGTGAGAAAACGAACCCACGACCTACGTTTTCCTCAAGTGGGGAATCCCCCATTCCGTTTCAAACAAAGACGACCAGCCAAGGTGGTTAGCTCTGCCTGTTTGCACACAGGAGGGCCTATGTTCGATACCCAGGCGCCCCTTGTAATTTTAGTTGGTACTATTTTCCTTGTTCTATGGTTCTCCTAGTTTCACTTCACATATAGGTCATAGTATATGTTGATCTGCATCTTGTCACAAGCACCCACCTAGCCCGTTGGTCAGTCACACTCTGCCATACATGGGAGGTCCCTAGTTCAAGTCCCAGGAGGCACAGTTATGCTCTATTTTTTTCTTTTGTTTGCACTCATGCATATCCGCACTCTTGAACCGCTTGTTATGCCTTGTAAATTTTTGGTTAGTTGCACGTACCATTTTATCCGTAGAACCAACGCATGGGAACCAGGAAACCGGGATCACCCCACCATCTTTGCATGACACGCACATGACCACACTTTTTTTTCACCGGCAGCTCAACGAGTTGCCGGAACTGGAATGATGCCGTGGCTTGATTTTCGGATTCACCACCATGGCACCCCTTTCTTTCCGCCATGGAAAAAAATGCTTCATATCATATTATATGCCAATATGTTCTTAAAATAGAATTAAATGTAGTCATGTCATCCTCATGCAAGTCAAAAACAATTAAAAGTGTTGTTTGCATTTAAAACTTGTCTAATGACTTGGTAAACAATTTATTTCATAACAAATTAACCATAGCTCTGATTTTAATGTTCCACATTTGTAACTTGCCTTAAAAATGTGTAGAATCACATGGTGCACTTTATTTTGTTGTTTAACAAATATTAAATATGATAATTTCAGATCTAGACCAAATTCATATTATGCTTATGGGGACGTCTCGGAAATGCTATATGTTGCTTCCGGCCTCATTTAAAATGCCTAGATGCTATAGTTGTCCATGCTTCACCTATTGCCATGTTTAACACCATTTAATATTGATGACTAACTAAACGAGATTGAACTAAATAATTCGAATGTGAAGTTTCGTCAATATGAAACTCGTTGCATATTGAGCTTCACTTTAATGTGTAGTAGTTGTTTGAGGTGATTTGCGTTGCATTGCATAATCAATCGGACATGCCTCATATTGGTTTGCACATCATGTCATGCATATGTTGTGGTGTATCGTGTGTTGATTGTTGTTTTCAGATTGTTCCTTCCCGATAGAGTTCCAAAAGAGTTCGGCATGTGAGGACTCGTTTGACTACGTTGGCTCATCTTCTTCATGGATTCATTCTTCTTCCAAGAGGGATCTCAGGCAAGATGACACATTTCCTTGGATACCACTACTATTATTGCCATGCTAGATGTCTCATTTTCTATCGCTATGTCACGCTACCTACCACTTGTTTTTGACAAGCCTCTCAACATTGCCATAATAAGCCTCTAACCCTCCACCTCCCAGCAAACCATTGTTTGGTTATGTTACCGCTTGCCGAGCCCTTCTTATAGTGTTTCTAGCTGCAGGTGCAATTGCTTCCATGTGATAACATGGACATTCTTATGTTATCACAATATTATTGCTATTTAATTTAATGCACATATATACTTGGTAAAAGGTGGAAGGCTTGGCCTTTTTCTCGGTGTTTTGTTCCACTTTTGCTGCCCCTAGTTACTTGTGTACGGGTGTTATGTTCCATAATTGAGTGCTCCTAACATGCTCGGGGTTGTTATGGAGACCCCCTTGATTTTCGTTTTAGGATAAGACTTGTCTGGCAAGGCCCAACATTGGTACTACATTTGCCTAATAACTAATAAACCTGCATAGGGAGTAATTAACCCGAGGATCTTTAAACAACAACCCGAGCTAGTGCTCGTCATGAGTGTTGGTCCAACCTATCAACCGCCGGTGGCCACCAGGGGCAACTCTGCGATTGGCCTACAGGAAGTTTGAACAATCCGTCGTGGCCTGAGAACGAGATATGCGGCTCCTATGAGGATCGTCGACACATCGGGTGGCCTTGCTGGATTTGTTTTACCTTTCTCGAACGTCTTGAGTGAGGAATTCCGAAAATACTTCGGGGTATCTCGAGGTTGCGTCTTCCAATGGAATTGCCTAAGAAATCACGAGATTCGTCATCGAGGTTATTACCGCTGCGTGTGGTTAATTTGTGATGGGCGAGTTGGAGCACCCCTGTAGGGTTAAATCTTTCGGAAAGCCATGCCCGCGGTTATGTGGCAACTTGGAGACTTTGTTTAACACCCGGTCATAGTAAACTTGAAGTAAACTCAAATAAAATACACCAACCATGTGCATAACCGTGACTATAGCTTCTCGTGAGTCCTTATCCGAGAGAGAACATGGTGCGGTTATGTTTGACGCAAGTAGGTGTTCAGGATCACTTAGTGATCATTACTAGTCCACGTTCGTTATGCGTAGACCACCCATGTTACTTTCTGTATTCGTAAGTTATCCACTCAGATATATGCTTAGTCGCTTGCTGCAGCGTCACCACTTAACCATACCTCACCCATTAAGCTTTGCTAGTCTTGATACCCTTGGAAATGAGATTGTTGAGTCCGTGTGGCTCATAGATTACTAAAACAACAGTTGCAGGTACAGGTAATGCAATGCTTTTACGTGAGAGCGATGCTTGTTTGATTTGGAGTTCTTCTTCTTTGTCATCAATATAGGATGGGTTCCAGGCGACAGCCTGCGAGAGCAAGGATGGATGCCATTTTGTCGTTTGTTTTCATCCATAGTCCGACCCTGCACTTCTGTATGATGTTTGAATATGTTGTTGTATTGATGTGATCTTGATGTAGCTTGTGGCGAATGTAAGCCAATTCCATATACTTATCTCTTCCATATATGTACTTCTAATGATATCCATTCTTGCAACACGACGAGATGCGGTTCTATCCCTGTCAAGGCCCTCGAGCCAAAATAAGGATAGGGTCGCATCTTGGGCGTGACAATAACCTAGTACAAATAATTTTACACTAGATTTGAACTAGCTATGTAAACTAGTGCAAATAATTTTACACTAGAGTTGAGCTAGATCTTCGCTCCAGTTCAAATAATTTTACACTATACTTGAACTAGCTCTGTAACCTAGTACAAATAATTTTACAATAGTGTTGAACTATCTCCTTCCTCTAGTTCAAATAATTTTAAACTAGAGTTGAACAAGATCTATAACCCAGTTCATATAATTTTAAACTAGAGTTGAACTAGATCTCTAACCTAGTTCAAATAATTTTACACTTGAGTTGAACTAGCTCTATAACCTAGTAGAAATAATTTTAGACTACAGTTGAACTAGCTCTACAATCTAGTGCAAATAATTTTACACTAGAGTTGAACTAGCCCTTTAGTCTAGTTCAAATAATTTTACACAAGAGTTGAACTAGCACTATAACGTAATACAAATAATATTACACTAGAGTTTAACTAGCTCTTTTCTCTAGTGCAAATAATTTTACCCTAGAGTTGAACTAGCTCTATAACCCAGTACAATTAATTTTACAGTAGAGTTGAACTAGAAATTTTCTCTAGTTCAATTAATTTTAAACTAGAGTTGAACTAGCTCTATAACCTAGTACGAATAATTTCACACATGAGTTCAACTAACTCTGTAACCTAGTCCAAATAATTTTACACTAGAGTTGAACTAGCTCTATAACCGAGCACAAATAATTATACACTAGAGTTGAATTAGCTCTTTGCTCTAGTTTAAATAAGTTTACACTAGAGTTGAACTAGCTCTCTAACCTAGTACAAATAATTTTACACTAGAGTTGAACTAGCTCTATAATCTAGTACAAATAAATTTACACTAGAATTGAACTAGATCTTGGCCCCTATTAAAATAATTTTAAACTAGAATTGAACTAGCTCTATAACCTAGTACATATAATTTTACACTAGAGTTGAACTATCTTTATAACCTAGTACAAATATTTACACTATAGTTTAACTACATCTTTGCTCTAGTACAAATAATTTTACACTAGAGTGTAACTAGCTCTATATACTAGTGAAAATAATTATACACTAGATTCGAACTAGCTCTTTGCTCGAGTTCAAATAAGTTTACAGTAGAGTTGAACTAGCTCCCTATCCTAGTAAAAATAAGTTTGCACTAGAGATGAACTAGCTCTTAGCTCTAGTTCAAATAAGTTTACACTAGAGTTGAACTAACTCTCTAACCTAGTACAAATAATTCTGCACTAGAATTAAACTAGCTCTTTGCTCTAGTTCAAATAATTTTAAACTAGTGTTGAACTAGCTCTATAACCTAGTTCAAATAATTCTGAACTAAAGTTGAACTAGCTCTATAACCTAGTATAAATAATTTTACAATAGAGTTGAACTACCTCTATAACCTAGTACAAATGATTTTACACTACAATTGAACTAGATTTTTTCTCTAGTTCAAATATTTTTTCACTACTGTTGAACTAGCTCTAGAACCTCGTACCAATAATTTTACACTAGATTTGAACTAGCTCTATAACCTAGTACATAAAAATGTACACTAGAGTTGAACTAGCTCTCTGCTCCAGTTCAAATAATTTTACACTAGACTTGAACTAGCTCTATAACCTAGTACAAATAATTTTACACTAGATTTGAAGAAGCTCTTTGATCTAGTTCAAATAATTTTAAACTAGAGTTGAACTAGCTCTATAACCTAGTTCATATAATTTTAAACTAGAGTTGAACTAGCTCTGTAACCTAGCAGAAATAATTTTACACTAGAGTTGAACTAGATCTATAAGCTAGTACAAATAATTTTAGACTACAGCCGAACTAGCTCTACAATCTAGTGCAAATAATTTTACACTAGAGTTGAACTAGCCCTTTCGTCTAGTTCAAATAATTTTACACAAGAGTTTAACTAGCAGTATAACGTAGTACAATTTTTTTACATTAGAGTATAACTAGCTGTTTGCTCTAGTGCTAATAATTTTACACTAGAGTTGAAGTAGCTCTATAACCTAGTACTAATAATTTTACACTAGAGTTGAACTAGATATTTTCTCTTGTTGAAATAATTTTAAACTAGAGTTGAACTAGCCCTAGAACCTAGTACGAATAAGTTGACACCAGAGTTGAACTAGATATTTGCGATAGTTCAAATAATTTCACTAGAGTTGAACTGGGTCTATAACCTAGTACGAATAATTTTACACTCAAGTTGAACTAGCTCTATAACCTAGTCTAGATAAATTTGGACTAGAGTTGAACTAGCTCTATAACATAGTACAAATAATTATATACTAGAGTTGAATTAGCACTTTGCTCTAGTTCAAATATGTTTACACTAGAGTTGAACTAGCTCTCTAACCTAGTACAACTAATTTTACACGAGTTGAACTAGCTCTATAACCTAGTACAAATAATTATACACTAGAGTTGAATTAGATCTTTGCTCTAGTTCAAATAAGTTTACACTTGAGTTGAACTAGCTCTCTCACCTAGTGTCGGTGCACTAGAGTTTTTGGGCCATCTAGTGCCCCTTTACTCGTGCACGGGCAGTTGTTGCCACCCTAGCGGAAAGACCCAATGAAGACTTGCCAAGCACCAGGACAAAAGACCCAAGACTATCGACAAGACCTCGCCGGGAGGGCTTTAGAGCCTCCAGGCCCCTAGCAAAGCCGGGTCCCGGCAAAACAAGGCCCCGACAAACACCGCCAACGCACAGGCTAGGTGTCGATTTACTTGGACGCGTGTCGCGGCGTCGATGTTGGAGGGAGATAAGCAACACCGATGGGACGGGCCCACGTCCCGTCCCACTGATGGACTGAGGTGCCTGACGGTGCATTTAATGCTCTTGTCCTACTCTGTTAGAGTTAGGTACGACATCTCTGTAGCACTGTGCATCCCCTGTGCACACTATACGCCACTATTGGGATCCCCTTAGGTATAAAAGGAGGCCCAAGGCGTTACCGAAGAGGACTTTTGAACCTTGGAACGTTTCGGCTTTGGGAAGGTTAGACAATCAGACAGTCACACAGCTAGAGGTGATCAAGCCCACGTAGCTGCCGCCCATGGCGCTCCTTTAGCTAGAACCCTAGAATACGATCAATACAACCTTGCAGGAGTAGGGTTTTACACATCCATGTGGCCCGAACGTGGGTAAAAAACTCCATGTGCGCTGCTTATCATACCGGCTCTTTGTGTGAGCTCGCCTCCCCCTGCCGAACCAAAAGGGAACCTTGTGATCCCATAGGTGTTCGTGCCAACGACATCTGTGGTGCGCCAGGTAGGGGGAGCTTAAGTGGTGCGAACCCATTCTGGTAATCCGCGCCCTAGCTTGATCATTGCCATGGCCCCCAAGAAGAGGGGCCTGACAGCAGTTGGCCCATCCGCATCCGCTATCCCTGTATCTATGCGGACAGGAGACGGCGTGGACGCGGGTGGCGGAGGAGGGGACTGGTGACCAAGGCCAAGCAAGCGGTGACGTCGCCGTGGAGATGCCCATGGCGACGGTGGGAACCCCCATGCCCTTGGGTCCTAGGATGGAGCAGTACCGCCTACGGGTGGTACGGCGAACTCCGAGGGTGGAAGAGTGTCTTCTAGGACACCCATGCTGGTGCCTATGCCGTGACCTCCTCAGGATGCGTGTGGAGAGCTACGCCATGATGCCCGCAGTTCTCAGCGTCCCCACAGAAAAGCTCCAGCGCATCATTCCCAAGATGCGTGGGCCCAGCATGCGAGCGGGAGTGGCATGCCGATGTAGGACCGCGACAGTTCTCCTTCTATCACGGTTAGTAGTGAGAGCACCTTGCGTTCCTCGCGCCGCTCACTGCCATCCACGATGGAGGAAGTGATGGCGCGAGCGCAGCTACTCTTGAACTTCCCTCCTGTAGCGAAGAAGCTCGATGAGTGGAGGCCCACTATTCAGTGCCTCCGTAGCCTCGCAGATAAGCTTCGACCCACAGGGCCACCCCAGACTAGTGGCGAAGCGCCCAGAGTCGGCATGACCTTGGCGCACTCTCCTCTGCTACAACATCGCCAGTTGCAGACCCGATGGGCCGATTCCTATGACGGTTACTCAATGGCATCGTCTGTCCCACGGACGTGCCACGACCAGTGTCATGTTCTTCGAGAACATGGCAAAGAAGATGCCCTAACTGCGATCGAGCGGCGGTGGGAAGCGTGCCTCCAATCGGACAAGCACGGGGGGGGCATTATAGACAAGTCCACACCAGGGTACCCTCTCAGTCTACCTTACGAGGTGGGTTGTACGTTTACCCATGAGCTGCGGCAAGTGCTGTGGCCCAACTCCCGCACGTTCAAACCAAAAGTCCTAGAGAAATATGACGGCAAGACCCATCCGTCAGAGTTCCTGAGCGTCTACACCATTGTGGTGCAGGCTGCCAGGGGCCGTGACGACAACATATTAGCCAGCTACTTAACATTGGTGCTTAAGCCCAATGTAAGGTCATGGCTGATGCACTTGCCGGAGGGGTCAATCGCTTCCTGGGCGAACCTGTGTCATGAGTTCGTTGGCACCTTCATTGGAGGTCATCAAGCTCCTGGCCAGGAGAGCGATCTGCACATCATCCCCCAGAAGGAACGCGAAAACACTGCGCAAGTACATCCAGAGATTCAGCCGCGTGCACGACAACATCCCATACGTTCACCTTGCTGCTGTTATCAGCGTGTTCCATCAGAACGTGCGCAGCCACAGGATGCGGAAAGAACTGACGATGAACAGAGTTAGGGACATTGCCGAGCTTTATGCCTTGGTAGACAAGTATGCTTGGGCTGAATAAGGGAGAAGACTCCCCGATGAAGATGCCGACACGGAGGTCGACTCTGAAGATGAAGATAATGTTGTCCCGACAAAGAAGGGCCAACGGCAAAACAAGAAGCGCAAGGGCAAGACCGTGCTTGCCGTCGAGGCATCCGGCAACCCCAGCGCCACCAAGAAAGGTAGGGTCAATGACCCCGCCAATGATGTTGAGGGTGCGCCTCTTGCCACGCCCTGGTGGTCGCCGGCAAGCCAGAAGACTACGACAACCAATATGCAAGATCCATCGCACCAAGGGCAACGACCTCCAAGAATGCCGGCAGTATGAGCAGCTTGCCGAGAAGCAGAGGGCGGAATATGACAGGCACGACAAGGAGAAGGGTTAGGACGGTGCCGAGGGGACTGGCAAGAAGCGTTTTGGCCGAGGAGGCCGCCACAGCAAGCCCAAGCAACAGAAAGGCCGGCCAGCCCGTGGCCGAGACAAGCAAGAAGGAGATGATGATGGTATCGAAGAGGACGACGAGTCCAATGAGCATGAGTTTCATAAGGCTACGGAGATGATGCGCATTGAAGGAGGAGCCTCGTTGCATTCATCTCACCACCAACTTAAATAGTGGACGCGCGAGGTTAATACGACAAAGCCCTCTATCGGCGCACAAAAACCTCTGAAACGGTCCAACACTCCTATCATCTTCCATGTCAAGGACCACCCGGGTCGCATAACTACGGTCAGGTGCCTGCCGTTGTTGGTCTTGCCAACAATCTGCAACCTCAAGGTGACGAAGATGTTAGTCGACCGTGGGGCCAGCCTAAGCCTAATCTCGCCCGATGTCATTTAGAGGCTGCAGATTCCTGACAAAGATCTCAAGCCGACATGCGCTTTCCAAGGGGTCAATTCGAGAAGGACTCAACCGAAAGGCAAGGTCACGCTACCGATGACGTTTGGCAGCGACATCAATTTCAGAAAAAAGAAGATCGTTTTTGACGTTGCCGAGATCTCGTTGCCATACAACGGCATTCTCAGCCGTCCGGCACTGGCCAAGTTCTTGGCGGCCACCCACTTTGCTTAGAACGTGCTGAAGATGCCCAGACCAATGAGCGTCATTACCGTCCACTCCAACAAGAAGAGTGCGCTTATCTGCGTCGACCAACTCAATCGGGGCATGGTTGCGGCACCTGCTACTAAGGCACTTACTCCTGCCGCTGAAGCTCCTGGGGGGAAGAAGAGCGGCAAGGCCTCTGGCGCACAATCTGGCAAGCGCACCTCTTCGGGGTGTTGTGCTATTGTTGACGATGTGCCAGAGAGCTCCACTGGCAAGAGCAAAAAGTCCAAGGCTACCCCGCCAGAGACTAAGAAGGTGTCCGCCAAGGAGGACGGCACGGGGGGAACTTACACCATAAGTTGTATCCGTGACGACAAAAAGGAAAGCACACCCGTCACCTTCCCGCGGGCGAATGTCAATGTGTTTGCATGGCAACCATTTGATATCCCCGGTGTTCCCAAGAAGGTGATTGAGCACCACCTTGCCATCTGCCCACACGCACGGCCCATCAAGCAGAAAGTTCGGAAGTAAGCTTTGGAGCGGCAACAGTTTATTACTGAACAAATCAAGAAGTTAGAGGCAGCTGGCCTGATCAGAGGAGTAATCCACCCTACCGTGTTGGCCAATCCAGCCGTAGTGCGCAAGGCGAATGGGAAGTGGAGGTTATGCATTGATTTCATAGATATCAACAAGGCCTGCCCCAAAGATCCTTTTCCCTTGCCGCGCATGAACCAGATTGTGGACTCCACTGCCTGTTGCGACTTTTTGTCTTTCCTTGATGCCTATTCCGGTTATCATCAGATCTTTATGGCCAAGGAAGACGAAGAGAAGACCGCGTTTATCACCCCATGTGGTACGTACTGCTTTTTGCGTATGCCTTTCGGGTTGAAAAGCGCTTTTTCTACTTTTGCAAGAGTAGTCCAGATTGGTTTTGGACACTAGCTACATAGAAATAAGGAGGCTTCTATGGACGATATAGTGGTCAAGACCAAGGACAAGGCTACTATCATATCAAATTTAGAAGAAACATTCGCCACTTTATGGAAGATCGACATGAAGCTCAACCCTGAGAAGTGCATGGTCGGCGTCCTGTCCGGCAAGCTCCTTGGGTTCTTTGTATCTCAGCAAGGAATCGAAGAAAATCCCGACAAGATCAAGCGACTGAGCAAATTGAAACACCAAGATGAGTGAAAGATGTGTGATGTCTTGCCGGCCATGTCGCTGCGTAGGTTCATCTCAAAATCTACTGAGTGCGCCCTGCCCTTTTTCAAAATCATGAAGAAGGCAGTTCCATCGAAATGGACCCCGGAAGCAGAGGTGGCGCTACAGGATTTGAAGAAGTACCAATCCTCTCTGCCAATCCTAGCCACGCTGAAACGACAAGAGCCATTGCTGCTGTACCTGGCGACAACGAATCAAGTGGTGAGTGCTGCACTAGTGGCTGAAGGAGAAGTTGACGAAAAAATAGCAGCAGCATTAGGAACGCCAAGCAATGAGCCAGGGCAGTCTCCGACGGGGTCTGGTGCCGGCAAAGAAGGATCCACGTAGTTGAAAGAGATAGTCCAGAAGAAGAAAATGGTACAGTGACCAGTCTATTTTGACAACTCCTTGTTGTAGGGGACTAGATCATGGTATTCTGGCATGCAAAAATAGCTTTTCAGCCTTCTTATGGCCTTGAGGAAGCTGCACCATTACTTCCAAGCACATGATATCACCATTGTCACCCGCTTCCCGCTACAGCGGATATTGCGAAACCCATAAGCTACCGGCAGGATTGTGGAGTGGTCTTTGGAACTATCAAGCTTTGGTCTTAAGTTTGAAAGCACTTCGACCTTTCAGAGAAGGGCCTTGGTGGAGTTCATTGCAGAATGGACCCCAACACCTGATGAAGAGATTCCAGAGTCAACTCTCCCCGGCAAGGAGGCTGATCGAGAATGGATCATGTATTTCGATGGAGCTTTCTCGCTGCAAGACGCTAGTGCCGGAGTGCTGCTTGTCGCACCCACCAGAGAGCACCTCAGATATGTTGTCCAGATGCACTTTCCCCAGGAGAGATCAACGAACAACACCCTGAGTATGAAGGGCTGCTTGCCGATCTCAGGATCGTAGCAGACCTCGGGATCAAGAAACTTATTGTCAGGGGTGATTCTCAACTTGTCGTCAGGCAAGTGAAGAAAGATTACCAGAGTCCGTTGATGGAAGCTTATGTAGATGAAGTGAGGAAGTTGGAAGAGCGTTTTGACGACATGCAAATGGAGCACGTTCCACGTGCAGAGAATAGCATCGCCGATGGCCTGTCAAAGTGTGCTGCCCTAAAGTTACCTGTAAATCCAGGAAATTTCGTGCTCCAACTAACCCAACTCTCCGTGACGCCATCAAATGGACAGGAGAAGAGAAGGAAATTAAGCTCCGGCAAGTATTTCCCAGCAGAGCTCCCTGAAGCCGCCGGCGAGAATGTTCCCAGAGCGAATGACAGGCTTGTCGGTGAGCACCATGCTTTGGTGGAGCCCAAGCTCTTGCCATGGAAGCACCCGCTCTCGCCAGGCTTGTCGGGGTGTATCAGGCTCCGGCAGGGCCCCAGGCCCTCACCGTCGAGACAAAGTCTCCCCCAGCAGAAGAAACACCTTTGGTCCTTGCTGTCGAGCCCCAGGCTCCAGCATGGGTACAACACATCGTCCAATTCATTCAAATAGGAGAACTCCCCAAGGAACAAGAGGAAGCAAAATAAAGTAGCACACCGGTCTCATATGTACTAGTTCGTAGACGACGTCCTATATATAAAGAGACCAAACAACATGAAACTCAAGTGCATTTCTCGGGAGGATGGACTTGAGCTGTTGGTAGAGATACATAGCGGCATATATGGCTCCCACATAGGATTAGGAGGACTTGCCGGAAAGGCATTCCGGCAAGGTTTATTTTGGCCCACTGCCCTCCAGGATGCAACTGCGTTAGTAACCAAGTGTGAAGCATGCTAGTTTCATTTGAAGAAACTACATCAACCAGCTCAAGCCCTTCAAACAATCCCCCTCTCCTGGCCATTTTCAGTCTGGGGGCTCGACATCTTGGGTCTCTTTCCCCATGCTATCGGGGGCTTTGAGTACTTGTATGTAGCAATCGACAAGTTCACAAATTGGCCGGAAGTGGAAGCAGTGAGGAAGGAGACAACACAGTCTGTTGTCAAGTTCTTTAAAGGACTAGTTTGCTGCTTTAGTGTTCCCAACAGGATCATAACTGACAATGGCACACAGTTCACGAGCCACACGTTCATGCAGTATGTCCAATGCCTTCGTAGCAAAATCTGTTTTGCTTCCATTGTTCACCCAAGGAGCAGCGGCCAAGCAGAGAGGGATAATGTTGAAGTGTTGCGAGGCCTCAAGACAAGAACTTTTGATAGGCTGCATAAGTGGGGAAGGAACATGATTGATGAGTTGCCGGTGGTTCTTTGGTCAATCAGAACGACACCAAATCGAGCTACCGGTCAGACACCCTTCTCCCTTGTATATGGGGCGGAGGCAGTTCTGCCCACGAAACTCATATACGGGTCTCCTCGAGTACTCGCTTATGATGAGCTTGAGCAAGACCAGTTGCGGCAAGACGATGCGACGCTCCTTGAGGAAGACCGTCTTCAGGCTGTTATGAGAGTTGCATGCTACCAGCAGGCTTTGCGCCGCTACCTTAGCCGCAAAGTCAATGCCAGAAGTCTTGAGGAAGGTGACCTTGTTGTTTGGTGAGTTCAATCTGCCAAGAATCCAAACAAGTTGACGCCAAAGTGGGAAGGCCCTTACGGGGTAGTACGAGTCACCAGGTCTGGCGCAGTCTGCCTGGAGTCCGAGGATGGCGTTCTGGTGAGCAACTCCTGGAATATCGAACATCTTCGAAAATTCTATCCATGAGGCACGGTTACCGGGCCAGCCCCGATAACCACCTTTTGTACAAGTCTTGCCGATGAAGCATGTAATCCTTGGTACAAAGCCAGGCTCAGACCCTGGCCCTATTTCAATAAAGATAAGTGTTCTGCGATCCTGTTCGAATCTCATGTTTACTTGTGTGGATGATTATCTAAAGTGTTACATCACACTTAATCCCGGCAAGGACTAACAGACCGCCAAGGTTTCGTATCCATATTTTCTCTTCTTTCTTTTTCTCAAAGGAGGGAAGCATCCCTTGCGTGCAGCTTTGCCAAGGGGATGATGGTATGGGTACCTATGAGCGACGTCGTCCCAAAAAAGGGAAATTTGCCGGAAGGAGAAGGGCAACAAAAAGATAAGTTGCGAAAACCCCATGTGAATCCTTGCCATAAAGTTATTTTCTTTGAGCGACTTCGACTTCTGTATGGAAAACCGGCACGTAAAGCCAGGCTCAGGCCCTATGCGTAGTTAAATAAAGATAAGTATTTTGCAACCTTGGCTGATTCTCATGTTTGTTTACGTACATATCTATCTGATGTGTTGCACTATACTTGATCACGGCAAGGGCTGACGGACCGCCAAGGTTCCATACCCATATTTTCTCTTCTTTCTTGCTGTAAAGGATGGAATGACACCTCGCGTGCAGCTTTCTCGGGGGGATGGGAATATTGATATCTATGAGCGACATCCCAAAAACAAACTTGCCAGAAGGAGAAAGGCCACAAAAAGATAAGTTGCAAAAACCCCATGTGAATCCTTCATGCTCCTTCTTAAGTGAATTCCCTCATGCTCCTTCTTTCGTTTCGAGTCTGCTCAATGATCCAAGTGATAGCGCTCGCGTACTTATCCCGTTTCTGAGTAAGGCTGACGCCTTGGGCGGCCGTGCCAAGGACGCCAAGGTATCTTGCTGGTGGTGGCAACGCCAGCAGGCTGCTAAGGACCTGTTCCTCAAAGCGCTTGTGGTAGTGCTACACACGCCGACAAGATTCTTCCAAAGAGGGTGTATGGAAAATTCCATACACAAAAATAGTCTAACAAGGAAGATACTGCGTATTCATTCAGAATGGGGTGAAATTTACACAAAATATCGCTTTTTCTCTAAGTACATCTTTATTTTACTTTCTCCCCCAAGGGAGATTACAAGAAGAAAAAGATGGAAAGGAGAGGCGGGATACAAGAAGAAAAAGATGGCGAGGGGCCCCCAGTAGAAGCCTGGCCTGACCCATCTGGACCAGCACTGAGTGGAGGAGTAGGGCGGCTAGATGGGCAGACAAGAACCTGTCCCCTCCTAGGCCAGCACTGCACCGAGGAGAGGGCCAGCAAGGAGATGAGCCTAGGAAGCCAAAGTCCATGGGCCCACCAGGGGACCCAGCTAGAAGATGAGGAGGCGCCCAAGACAAGGACCCCTGGCAAGACCGTCTTGCCGGGAGGGGGAGAGGCATGAGGCTGACGATGATGGTGCACCCGATGATCAGTCCGAGTCTGGGTCGTTGTCTTATGACTTGACGGCCCGAAGACCGGACTCATCGTCATCGTCGTCGCTGTCGTTTTCCTCCTCATCGCTATCACTCAAAGACAGGCTTTCGGCGCTGCTCGTGCTCTCTTCGAAGCAGCTAAGGCGGACGTTGGGGCTCCCATAAATCTTGATGAAGAGTGTATTGGCCTCCGTCATTTTAAAACAAAGAACGTGCCCCACCTGGAGATTGCGGGCACGGGTGAAGGTCTTCCAACCACTCTTGGGGAACATGACGCGGTGTGCTGGGTACTGAACGTCCACCCGCGTCCGCCATTACAACACCCTGCCACCCGCAGCCACAGAAAAGGCGGCTGGTCATCATCCGTCACCCTGCGAAGGGGCATGGGAGACGCAGATAGCTCCGGAGGGGGACGTCTAGCTCAAGGACAAAGTCCAGCACCATCCCCTCGGTGTGGGCCTCTCCGATGGAGATGCCCTGCATCGGAGGAGGGGTGGAGCAGCGCTCCGGCTCCCCCGACCTCGACCTCCATGGAGGCCGCTACCCCTCGCGCCTCCTCCACCGCGCGAACTCGAACCTCTCTCCTCCTCGACGGCGGAAGTGGCAAAATGATCCAGACGAGATCTCCTCGCAGACGAGGAAGGTGGTCGCCCCTGCCCCCTGTGCATGAAGAAGGGCAGGCGCTAGCTGAAGATTGAGAAGGCGAGGGAGAAGGCAGACTGCGGAGTTTTGCACTCGGAAGGTGGAAAAGGAATGGATGAGCTCCGCCCCTGCTATCCCCAATTTATAGGAGGAAGCGCAGGGGTTGGCTCTCCCCCACTCCAAGGGACGCCGCCCACCTCCTCCAATAGCGGCGCCCTCAATCACGGGGTGAATAGCAACCACCCCGTCGCCCCAATCCATGGCACCGTAGTTGCTGTCTTCTCTCGGGACTTTAACTAATGGGCGCCCATTGCTGGCTCCCCACTATGCATGCGGCGCGTGTGGCGGAAAAGACCCGACGCGGTAATTAAAAACTCGGCGGCCACGCCGTGCACGTATCCCACTACCCGCGTTCAATGCGCATCGTGGGGAAGTGCAGCAAGCACAATGATAACAACTACGAAGCCCTGCCACGCATGCCCGTGCACTGATTGGGCCTAGCCGAACAATGCCTTTCGATGTTTGTGGCCCAGGTCCGGGGGCTATTGTCGGTGCACTAGAGTTTTTGGGCCATCTAGTGCCCCTTTACTTGTGCACGGGAAGTAGTAGCCGCCCTGGCGGCAAGACCTAGTGAAGACTTGCCAAGCACCAGCACAGAAGACCCAAGACTACTAGCAAGACCTCGCCAGGAGGGCTTTAGAGCCTCCAGGCCCCTCGGTAGAGCCGGGTCGCGGCAAGACAAGGCCCTGGGAAACGCCGCCAGCGCATAGTCCAGGTGTCGATTCACTTGGACGCGTGTCATAGCATCGACGTTGGAGGGAGCTAAGCGGCGCCGATGGGACAGGCCCACGTCCCAACCCACCGACGGACTGAGGAGCCTGGCAGTGCATTTAATGCTCTTGTCCTACTCCGTCAGAGTTAGGTACGATAGCTCTGTAGCACTATGCATCCCATGTGCACACTGTACACAACTGTTGGGATCCCATTAGGTATAAAAGGAGGCCCAGGGCGTTACAGAAGAGGACTTTTGAACCTTGGGACTTTTCAGATTTGGGTAGGTTAGACAATCAGACAGTCACACAGCTAGAGGTGATCAAGACCACGTAGCTGCCGCCCATGGCGTTCCTATAGCTGTAACCCTAGAATACGATCAATATAACCAAGCAGGAGTAGGGTTTTACGCATCCATGCGACCGGAACCTGGGTAAAAAACTCCCCGTGCACTGCTTACCAAACGGGCTATTTGTGCGAGCTCTCCTCCCCCCACCGAACTGAAAGGGATCCCCGTGATCCCATAGGTGTCCGTTCCCACGAAACCTAGTACAAATAATTTTACACTAGAGTTGAACTAGCTCTTTGCTTTAGTTCAAATAATTTTAAACTAGAGTTGAACTAGCTCTATAACCTAGTTCATATAATTTTAAACTAGAGTTGAACTAGCTCTATAACCTAGTACAAATAATTTTACACTAGAGTTTAACTAGCTCTTTTCCCTAGTACAAATAATTTTACACCGGAGTTGAACTAGCTCTATGTCGGTGTACTAAAGTTTGGGTCCTTTAGTATCCCCTACCTGGCGCTCCAAAGATGTCGGGAAAATGACACCTATGTGATCGGAAGGATCCCTTTACGATTCGGCAGGGAAGAAGGCTCACACAGAGAGTAGATCTGATGGCTAACACGCGGGATTTTACCCAGGTTCGGGCCGAAAAGATGCGCTAAACCCTACTCCTGCTTGGTTGTATTGGATGAGTTCTAGCTCAGGTTCTAGGTGCACAATAGTACACAGCTGATACTCGTGCAGAATCGGCCAGAGGGCATCCCCCTCTAGGTGTGCCTTGGTCCTCCTTTTATACTCTGAAAGGGGTCACCAATAGTGGCGTATGTCGGATACATGAAGTGTAAAGTGCTACATTGTTATCATAACTAACACTGACGGTGTGAGACAAATGCATTTAATGCTCGTTCAGGCATCCCCGACCTTCTACGGGATGGGACAGGAGCCCGTCCCATTGGCACAGCTTAGCCTCCTCCATCATCGGCGCCTCAACACGTACCCAGGTGGGATCACACCTAGCCTCTGTGCTGGCAGGATGGCGAGGCCTTGCCGGGTGTACTTCTTGCCGGGGCCCAGCATCCACCCCGGCAAGATCTTGGGAGGGTCCCAGCCTTCCGCCTTCGGTGAGTTGACTTGAATGCCTTCTTGACTTCCTTGTGCTTACATCTAGAAGTCGCCTGACCCAAAGATCCTTTTCCCTTGCCGCGCATCGACCAGATTGTGGACTCCACCGCCGGCTGCGACTTGTTGTCTTTCCTTGACGCCTATTTAAGTTATCATCAGATTTTCATGGCCAAGGAAGACGAAGAGAAAATCACATTTATCACCCCATGTGGTACATATTGCTTTTTGCGTATGCCTGTTGGGTTGAAAAGTGTTGTTTCTACATTTCCAAGAGCGGTCCAGATTAGTTTCGAGCCCCTACGACATAGAAATATGGAGGCTTATATGGATGACATAATGGTCAAAACCATTTACAAGGCTACGCTCATATCAAACCTAGAAGAAAAATTTGTGAATCTACGCAAGATCAACTTGAAGCTCAACCCTAAGAAGTGTGTGTTTGGGGTCCCATTCAGCAAGCTTCTCGGGTTCTTTGTATCTCAACATGGTATTGAAGCAAATCCCGACAAGATCAAAGCAATTGAGCAAATTGAGGCGCCAATACTTGTCAAGGATGTGCATAGTCTTGCCGGCTGTGTTGCCGCTCTGAGTAGGTTTATTTCAAAATCTGCTGAGTGCGCCCTGCCGTTTTTCAAAATCTTGAAGAAGGTAGGTCCGATAGAATGGACTCTGGAAGCGGAGCAGCGCTGCAGGATTTGAAGAAGTACCTCTCGTCTCCGCCAGTCCTAGTCGCGCCAAAACCACAAGTGTCGTTGTTGCTATATCTAGCGGCAACAAATCAAGTGGTGAGTGCTGTGTTAGTGGCTAAAATATCAGTTGATGAAGAAGCAGCAACAGTGGCAGGACCGCCAAGTGACAAGCCAGGATATTCCCAGGCAGGGTCTGGTGCCGACAAGGTAGGATCTGCGTAGTCGAATGAAACAATTCAGAAGAAGAAGATGGTGCAATGCCTAGTATATTTTGTCATCTCCCTTTTGTAGGGGGCTAGGTCAAGATATTCTGGCGTGCAAAAGTTGTTCTTCATCCTCCTTATGGCCTCAAGGAAGTTGGGCCATTACTTCCACGCACATGAGATCATCGTTATCACTCGCTTCCCGTTCCGTCGTATTTTGCGAAACCCAGATGCTACCGGTAGGATTGTGGATTGGGATTTGGAACTTTCATGCTTTGGTCTCAAGTTCAAAAGTACTTCGACTATCCAGAGCAGAGCCTTGGCAGAGTTCATTGCAGAATGGACCCCAACGCTAGATGAAGAAGTACCAGAGTCAACTCTCCCCAGCAAGGAAACACTCAAGAGTGGATCATGTATTTTGATGGGGCTTTCTCGCTGCAAGGCACCTGTGCTGGAGTGCTGCTTGTCGCACCCACCAGAGAGCACCTCAAATAGGTGATTCAGATGCACTTTCTCCAGGAGAGGTCAACGAATAATACTATAGAAACAAAGGGCTGCTTGTCGGTCTCAGGATCGCTGCAGACCTTGGGATTAAGAAACTTATTGTCAGGAGTTATTCTCAGCTTTTCGTCAAGCAGGTGAATAAATATTATCAAAGTCCATTGATGAAAGCTTATGTAGATGAAATGAGAAAGTTGGAAGAAAATTTTGAGGGTCTGCAAATGGAGCATGTTCCGCGTGCAGATAATAGTGTTGCTGATGACCCGTTAAAGTGTGCTGCCCTCAAGTTGCCTCTGGAACCAGGAACTTTTGTGCTTTGACTGACTCAACCATCCGTGACACCATCAATTGGACAAGAGAAAAGAAGAAAGTTGAGTTCCGGCAAGTATTTCCCGGTAGACCTCCCAGAAGCCGCTGGCGAGGAAGTTGGTGGTGAGTGTCACGCTCCAGCAGGGCCTTAGGCTCTTGTCGTGGAAGCACATGCTCCCGGAAAGCTTGCCGAGGGGCAATGAGCTCCGACAGTGCCTCGAGCCCTTGCCATTGAGACAAATGCTTCCGCGACAGAGGATATGCCTTTAGTCCTTGTTGTCGAGCCCCAGGCTCCAGCATGGGCACATCACATCGTCCATTTCCTTCAAACAGGAGAACTCCTTGAGGAACAAGAAGAAGCAGAGAAAGTAGCCCGCCGGTCTAATCTGTACCAGTTCATGGACAACGTCCTGTACAGAAGAGGCCGAATTGTGCGAAACTCAAATGCATTTGTTGGGAAGATGGACTGGAGCTGTTGGCGGAGATACATGGAGGCATATGTGGCTCCCACATAGTATCAAGAGTGCTTGCTGGTAAGGCATTCCGGCAAGGTTTCTTTTGGCCCACTACCCTCCAGGATGCAACTGTGCTAGTAACCAAGGGTGAAGCATGTCAGTTTCATTCGAAGAAAATGCATCAACCACCTCAAGCTCTTCAGACAATTCCTCTCTCCTGGCCATTTTCGGTCTAGGGGCTCGACATCTTGGGTCCTTTTCCCCGTGCTATCGGGGGCTTTGAGTACTTGTACGTCGCAATCGAGAAGTTCACAAAGTGGCCAGAAGTGGAAGCAGTGAGAAAGGTAACACCACAATCAGTCGTCAAGTTCTTTAAAGGAATAGTTTGCCTCTTTGGTGTACCAAACAGGATCATCACCGACAACGGCACACAATTCACGAGCCGCACCTTCATGCAGTATGTCCAAGACCTTGGCAGCAAGATCTGTTTTGCTTTTGTTTCCCACCCAAGGAGCAATGGCCATGCAGAAAGGGCTAATGCTGAAGTGTTGTGAGGCCTCAAGACAAGAACTTTTGACAAGCTACGCAAGTGCGGAAGGCTCTGGATTGATGAGTTGCCGGTGGTTCTTTGGTCAATCAGGAGAACTCCAAATTGAGCTACCGGCCAGACACCCTTCTCCCTAGTATATGGGGCGTAAGCAGTTCTCCCCATGGAACTTACATACGGGTCACCTAGATTGCTCGCTTATGATGAACTTGAGCAAGAGCAGTTGCGGCAAGATGATGCTACGCTCCTTGAGGAAGATCATCTTCAGGCTGCTGTGCGAGCTGGGCGCTACCCGCAAGCTTTGCGCCGCTATCATAGCTGCAAGGTTCATGCCTTAAGTCTGGAGGAAGGCGACCTTGTGCTTCGGTGCATTCAGTCCCCCAAGAATTCCAACAAGTTGATGCCGAAGTGGGAAGGCCCTTATCGGGTAGTACGAGTCACCAGGCTTGGCCCAGTCCGCCTGGAGACCGAGGATGGCATCCCAGTGAGCAAGTTCTGGAATATCGAACATCTTCGTAAGTTCTAACCAAGAGGCATGGTTGCCGGGTCTCCCGGCAACCACCTTTTGTACAAGTCTTGCTGCCCAAGCATGTAATCCTTTGTACAAAGCCAGGCGCAGACCCTGTGCGTAGTTGAATAAGGCTAAGTTTTCTGCAAATCTTGTTGATTATCATGTTTACTTATGTACATGTTTATCTGAGATATTGTATTGCGCTTACCCCCGGCAAGAGCTAACGGACCGCCAAGGTTCCATATCCCTATTTTCTCTTCTTTCTTTTTCTCAAAGGACAAAAGGTTACCTCGCGTGCAGCTTTGCCACGTGGGGGGCGGGGTGGTGGTATGGATACCGACGTGCGATGTTCAAGCAAAACATCTTGCCGGAAGGATTACGACAATGAAAATATAAGTTGCTAAACCCTAAGTGATTTTTTTGTGTGAAGTATTGTTCCTTGGACGATTTTGACTTTTTATGGAAAACCTGCACGTGAAGGATCCTTGTCATATTCGGTCGTGCCCTTACTCAGTTTCGAGCTCGCTCAACAGCTTAAGTGGCTGCACTGAAAATGTCAAGGTATCTTGCCGGTAGCAGCACCGCCAGCAGGCTACTAAGGATTCGCTCCTCAAAGCGCTTGCGGCAGGGCTACGTGCGCCGGCAAGTTTCTAATAAATCGTAGGGAGCGAACCATTCAAAGAAGAATCTAACTAGGAGGATAATACATGGTCATTCAAATAGGGTGAAACTTACATGAGATGTCGCCTCTTCCTAAGTACATCTTTCTTTGACTTTATCCTCTAGGGGAGATTATAAGAAGAAAAGTTAGGAGGAGGAGGCAGATTACAAGAAGAAAAATATAGTAAGGGGCCTCCAACGAGAGCCTCGCCCTTGATACGTCTCCAATGTATCTACAATTTTTTATTGTTCCATGGTATTATATTATCTGTTTTGGATGTTTTATATGCATTAATATGCTATTTTATATTATTTTGGGACTAACCTATTAATCTAGAGCCTAGTGCTAGTTTCTATTTTTTCCTTGTTTTTGAGTTTCACAGATAAGGAATATTAAACGGAGTCCAAACGGAATAAGACCTTCGGAATGATTTTTTCTAGAAGAAAAGGAAACTACGAGACTTGAGAACCAAGGCAGAGGAGCCAACGTGGGGCCACAAGCCCTAGCGGCGCGACCAGGGGGTAGGCCGTGTCGGGCAGGTTTGTGGGCCCACGGCAGCTCCACTAACCCTAATCTTCGGCCAATAAATTCCCAAATATTCCATCATTATCAGAATGAGCCATGAACACACTTTTCCGCCGCCAGATGCCTCCGTTCCCGAGAGATCCAATCTTGGAGCCTTTTTCGGTAATCTGCCGGAGGGGGATTTGGTCACGGAGGGCATCTACATCGACTCCATTGTCCCTCGGATGATGCATCAGTAGTTCACCATAGACCTAGGGGTCCATAGCTAGTAGCTAGATGGCTTCTTCTCTCTCTTTGATTCTCAATACCATGTTCTTCATGATCCTCATGGAGATCTATCTGATGTAATACTCTTTTGCGGTGTGTTTGTCGAGATCCGATGAATTGTGGGTTTATGTTCAGATTATCCATGAATATTATTTGAGTCTTTCTTGAATTCTTATATGCATGATTTCATATCTTTGCAAGTCTCTTCGAGTTATTGGTTTGGTTTGGCCAACTAGATTAGTAATTCTTGCAATGGGAGAAGTGCTTAGTCTTGGGTTCAATCTTGCCGTGTCCTCACCCAGTGACAAAGTAGGGTTAGCGAGGCACGTATTGTATTGTTTCCATCAAGGGTAAAAAGTTGGGGTTTTCATCATATTGCTTTAGTTTATCCCTCTACATCATGTCATCTTACTTAATGCGTTACTCTGTTCTTCATGAACTTAATACTCTAGATGCAGGCAAGAGTCAGTCAATGTGTGGAGTAATAGTAGTAGATGCAGAATTGTTTCGGTCTACTTGTCACGGAAGTGATGCCTATATGCATAATCATTGCCTTGGATATCTTCATAATTATTTGTTTTTCAATCAATTGCTCGACAGTAATTTGTTCACCCACCGTAATACTTGCCATCATGAGAGAAGCCATCTAGTCAAACCTATGGCCCCTGGGTCTATTTTCCATATTATACTTTCAGATCTAAAACCAAAAATACAAAAAGTACTTGCTGCCTTATTTGTACTTTTAGTTTGACTTTCTGTTCAAGCATCCTATTATATCTATCTCTATTAGATCTCATCCTTGCAAGTAACCATGAAGGGATTGACAACCCCTTTATAGCGTTGGGTGCAAGAGTTTGATTCTTTGTGCAGGTACATCTATTGGTGACTCGGTTGTATCTTCTACTGGATTGATACCTTGGTTCTCAAAAACTGAGGGAAATACTTATCTACTTTGCTGCATCAAACCGTTCCTCTTCATGGGAAACCAACACATGCTCAAGAAGTAGCAAGAAGGATTTCTGGCGCCGTTGCCAGGGAGATACATAGCAAGTCAAGATAAGAACTCTCTCGTCAACTTGCCAATTTCTGGTTTGGTTGCGGGGAGATCTACATCAAGCCTACCAAGTACCCATCACAAACTCATCTCTTGCATTTACATTGTTTGCCATTTGCCTCTTGTTTTCCTCTCCCCCACTTCACCAATTTGCCGTTTTATTCGCCCTCTCTTTCTTGTTTGTCTTTTTCTTGTCAGATCCTTTTTTGCTCGTGTTGCCATGTGCCTTCTATTTGGATGCATCTTCGCTTGCTAAAAATCTATTGATATGGATCCTCATCCACTTGCTAATCTTTTCAAAAGACCAAATTATGATGAACCAATTTCTAGTGAGTTGAGCGCACTAGATTGTCTCTATGAAGTTTTGCTTGAACATAATGAAATTTTTGATGAAGTGTTGAGAGAAGAAAACTATAAAGTGATTCATGATATCTCCTTGAATGAAAAACATGATTGGCATGTTATTACTATGGATTCTCTGAATATCCATGATGCTAATTATATGCAAAACCACAATGTTGGGGATGCTATGCTTGATGAAGATGATATTTTTTGTTCCCCAAGTTTTGGTAATGACACGTATGCTATAATTGATCATGAAAAGAATACTTTGTGTGATATTTATATGTGAGATTCCTTCATGATGTTACTGAAAATTACTATGAGTGAGGAACATATGCTTTTACTCATCCCTTCGGAATTATTGCTACTAGGTTATAGAGTGTCGGGGAAACGACACCTATGGGATCGGAGGGATCCTTTTGTGGTTCGGCGGGGAAGAGGGCTCGCACAGAGAGCAGATCTGATGGCCAGTGGGCGGGATTTTACCTAGGTTCGGGCCACAAAGATGAGTTTTAGCTCGGGTTATAGGAGCGCTACAGTACACAACTGCTACTCATGCAGAATCGGCCAGATAAGATTCTCCCCATAAGATCCTCCCAGATGAGGCCAGTACACAACTGCTTGTGCCTTGGGCCTGCTTTTATACTCTTGAAGAAGTCTCCAACGGTGGTGTCGTCGTTTTCTCACGACAGATGCCATGGGTAGGCTTATCATGGGTGGTTGGGGCCGGAGGACGCCGATGGGCTCCGAGTGTTTACAAGGATGCTCCTAGAGCTGTGTCTAGAGGAGGAAGAAGGAGCAGCTGGCTTGTCTTCCTCCATTGCAAAAGATGATGTGTAAAGAGAGTTCCGTGTGGGTGTGTGGCAGCAATCGTCCGTCCCCGTTGCATGGGGACTCAGGTTTTTTTATAGGCCAACCCCCCATCTCTATAATATATTCTAAGGTACAGGGGTGGAGGGACACGGCTGGGAGCCTCTCCAGCTGACCAGGGGGTCCTGCCCTTCGTGCTGTCTCGTCGTCTGTAGGGTCCACCAGCTGTGCGGTCTCGTCTCCTGCTGGGGCCCGCCAGCTGGCTCTGCGATTGGCCCTCACCCACCTGCCGCGACACGGATCCCCTGGGAGGCGTCGTTGTGGGGACCCCGACTCATAAGTCGTGATCACCAAATGCACGTGTACAGTGATCCCAGAGATCAATGCTCACTGAACACACATAAGTGAATAACAAGAGTCTTACATCCACATTTAGCGTCTTACACAAATAAAGACCATGAAGGTCCAGTATTATATAGATAGGGCCACAAGGGCCAATCACTTAAATAGAACAAGCAGCGGAAATCTTAATCGAAAGCGTGAACCCATGTCATCTGCCTTAACCTACAGGCATTCTGACTGGTAAGCATCCTAGTTCGCATGTTCGTCACCAACGAACTCTTGAACATACTCCCGCTCTTCCATGCCTGGCCAATTAAATAACCAGTGGCAAGCCAATGAGTACTTTGAATGTACTCGCAAGAAACCCAAGTTGTGGAACAAGGTAATAATGATGCATGATATAGCACTAATAGGTAATTTTGTGGAAAGCTAATTCTAAAATGCAATGAGATGATCAAGTAACTAGGTAACCATGCGACAACAGTTGGCAGATATCCATATGAACAAGTTACAGATATCATCATAAACAGGGGTTGAACACCTCATGTTTAGCATCCTCCTAAGTCATCGGACTTAGCTCAAATCCCATGCTAAGTCATCGGACTTAGCTCAAGTGACCTCTTTGTCAGCATCACACCCATACTCACACCAACTTTTACGAAAACATCTGGACGTGGCATAAGCAGCACCACCCAACTGTCCTTGATAGTGGACACGGCTATTCGAATAGTTTTACACTCTGCAGAGGTTGCACACTTTACCCACAAGACTCAGGGAACTTCTGTGTCATCCATGACTCGCGGTATATAACATACCCAAGGTAAGCAGTCGAACAATGCCTTTCCACTAGCGATTCTAGACAAAGAGTCCACTCGATTGGTACTCAGCCCTCACGATGTACATCACACGAGCCTCACTCTAAATCGTACCATCCATGAGGGGACCAACGGTGTGCCGGTGCCTATGAAGACAACACATGATCGTACATACCGGTACGACCCCGTATCGATAGTGACCATGCCAGTCCAGCCACTAGTAATGCAGGCTCCTTGCCAGTACACACCAAGGTAATCAACAAAGCCCCATCCCATAAAGGGGTATCGTGGTTGCGCATGTAAGGTTGGGACTGCGACAAATCTTAAGTCCTCCATTTATGGAAAACACATCCTTATCTTGTTCCGGCACACCACTTCTTTTTTCAAGTGGTCACCCATCTCATCATCATCTCCCTCGGGCATTAGTGGCACCCGACGGGGTTTTCGAAAAGTCTTTGAAATCATTTCGTTCTTTCCATCACTATGCATAGGTCCCATGCCTCTTGCATAGCATATACTAGCATCCTATCTACACCCACCTGCATAACCCTCCTAAGGTGGTAGGGTCATGCACGATGCAAGTGTCAATGGTAAAAGTTTCAGAAGTATCCCACCGGAGGGGTCACTACTCCTCATGATCAAATATGACAAAAGTAAAGTGCTATTTGTCATGCAATAAAAATGGTTTCTTGACATGGTCAAAGGGCTGCTTTCCTGGCTCAGCAAAGTCTCGGGGTCTTCGAAGTCTTTGGGTCCAACTTCCTCGTCAACAGCGCAATCTATCGTCGCGATAAAATAACGATAGAAATAAGGAACACACAAAAAATAGAGGACACAAACTACTATCAAAAATGCTACCCTACTCTGATAAACACCACAAGATATTCTAAAAATATTTGTCTAGGTGTTTGAACTCAAAAAGGTTTTTAAAAATATTTAAAACAGGAGGTTATAATGCTAAATAAGGGTTTTAAATTAAAAGAGTACATAAAATGTCTTTAAACATTTTTACCAATGGCACTAATAAATGCTATGTAATATTATAAGAATTTAGGTGGAAAAATAATTGGAATTAGATTTAATTTGTTCCCTTTGGAATTTTTTGGAAGGAAAATAGAAAAAGAAAAGGAAACAGGGCATTGTGCCCTGGGCTAAGTGCCCAGTCATACTGGGCCAATCAGCCAGGCTAGCCCAACTGAGCTACGGGTGCGCGCGCGGCTAGGTTTGAGCCTGACGCGTGGGCTCCAGCGTCAGCGAGAGAGATGAAGAGGGAGAGGGGCGTGGGGATGATAGGTGGGGGCCACCTATCATCTCCTTCCTCTCGACAGAATGGGGAGGGCGCTCACTGGCGGTGAGGGAGGGCAAGACGAGGGAAGCGGAGGGCAGGGGTGGACTCAGGAGGTTGCCGCCGTTCGAGGGGTGCCGGAGATGGCAGTCGAGGAGGCGCAGATCGTCGGCCGCGACGTCCTGCAGCGGACGACCTTCGGGAGGGGGTCGATGTGGTTGTCTCGTGTTGCAAAAAGGACGGGGAGAAGGGGGAAACGCATCAGCGTGGTGAGGGAGGACCAGCTAGAGAAGAAGGAGGGCCGGAGGAGGCCGCTACCGGGAGATCGAGGGCGGCGACAGCACGGCGATCTCCGGTCGATCCCGAGCTCCTCAAGGACGGGGAGGAGCTGGGGCTCTACGGGTGGATGATGGAGGAGGAGAGGGGGCCGAAGAAGGGGAGAGAGGGGTCCGGGAGGCCCTCTTATAGCGGGGGCGCGAGTCCACCGACGAGTCGTGCGCCGGAGAGGACGTGGCCGAGGCCAGAGGGAGAGGGAGGCTGCGGGAATGCTCGGGGGTGTTCCTAGGGCTGGTCTACGAGAGCGGGATCATAGGAGAGAGAGAGGAGGGCACACATATGAACTCACGTGTAGGCCCATTCGGGCGGCATCGAGCATGCGCGATGGGGGGGTGGGGGGTTGGAGGAGGGAGATAGAGGAGGGGGCCGACCGCGTAGTGTGTCACAGACGTCAAGGGCGCCTCGGGGGACTCGCAGGGAAGGCCCAAGACGGTCCGGGCCATGAAGTGGCCAATGGCTACAATGCCTGTCGACACTGTAGCACGCTCCAGAGTGCGTGTTTGGCATGCCACGGCATGCCAACGGCGTCTTCTGCGTGGCCACCTTTGTCTAGGGGATAGAGGGGGTCATAGAATAGTGGAAAGTGGCCTTGGATGCCCTGGGATTCCTTAGAAGAGAAGAAAAGTGGCCTTGGATGCCCTGGGATTCCTTAAATGAGGGTTTTACCCCACTTACCCATGGAATCTTGGCCAGGGAGAGTTACTGGAGGTAGCTAGTAACTCAGAGGGGTTGTGGTAAAAAGTTGGGGGCAAGGGTAAAAGACTAAGGGGTGGAAATGATGGTTTTAAGAATTGACCAGAAGGTGTTTGATGAGGTTTTGGGCAAGAAGAATCTACCAACTTACTGATATATTTGCCGGGGCCAAATGTTAGGTAAATATGAGATGATTCACCAAGTTTGAGCCCAAGGGGGAAAAGTTGATAATGGAAACTTGGTAAACCCTAGAAATTAACAGAATCAGGTTTCTATAGATCTAGTGATGCAAGGCTTTTACCCTTGATGCACCACTTAGTGTAGCATCACTATTTGGTCATAAGAGCATGCCCACAAAGTTTGTGGTCAAGGGGAGAAACTTCACAATGTAAAGTTGCTCAAATTTGAATCTGGACAGGAAGCGTTTTGGGATGGTTTGATGTACCAAATCAACATGGAATTAGATGAAACTTTTGAAGATCATCACCTATGATAGTGCGGACTAGCTTAAATTTTCCTGGAATTTATTGTGAATATTTCTTATAGAAATATTCCAAAAGTTTGATTTGAACAGAAAGGATTTTGAGGGGTTTTGCCCATGATTTGAACATGCCCTTGTGTTGAAACTCACATATATGGAAAATATATGTCCACGAAGTTTCCCTAAATTTTCTCCAATCTTTTAAAAGCATTTAAATAATTTTTCCCTATGAAAGGCCATTTTGGTCTTAAGAAAAAGCCTTTAAATAAAATATGAGAACAATCTTTAAAATTAATAATTGGTGGTTCTGGAAAGTCTTATATATAGTAGGTTTGAAGTAAAGCTTTTGGGGAAGAAGAATCCACCCAATTTGAGGACTTGAAGTGCAACCCTCATATCGGGGTTTTTTGAAAACCTAATTTGAATAAATCGTTTTGGGCACTGTCCTCATGGCATGATCATTAGGCAAGAGGATTGGGACAAGGAAGATGAATATGTAGTGGAATAGAATCTAAGAGTGCCACAACCACAATCACCAAGCAAGCAAACATCATTGCAAACAAGCACTAGCACATTGAAAAAGTTTTAGTTGGCTCCAAATTTTATAAACCCAGTCATGTCAAGGTGATACAAACACAGGGTGTGACAGACCTTCCACCCTTACTAGAATCACGTCCCCAAGATTCCTAGGCTAAGGGCTCAAAAGATATGTGAACTCGGATCTAAGATAGTCTTCACGCTCCCAAGTTGCTTCAGCTTCAGTGTGGTTTCTCCATTGAACCTTGAAGTACTTGATGGTGAGTCTTCGGGTGCAATGCTCGGCTTCATCCAAAATGCGAACTGGCCTCTCACGATTAGTGAGGTCTGGCTGAAGTTTGATGGCTTGATGGTCATGTCCTTGTAGAGGTCGGGGCGGTTGGGAACTTGTAGACACTTCCGGAGTTGTGACTCATGAAAGACGTTGTGCAAATCTAACAGCTCGGAAGGTAGCTCTAGCTTGTAGGCAACTTCTCCTCGCATTGCGGTGATCTTGAAGGGGCCGATATATCTTGGTGCAAGCTTTCCTTTGATGTGGAAATGATTGGTCCCTTTGAGAGGCGTGACTCGAAGGTAGACATGGTCAGCGACACAGAAGCTCACTTCTCGGCGGTGAGAGTCGGCATGGCTCTTCTGTCTTGATTTGGCGGCCTCCAGACGTTCTCGGAAGAGTTGAACTTGCTCTTTTGCATCAAGGTCCGAAGCCTAATCTTTCTCCGGTCTCGGACCACTTGAGGGGAGTACGACACTTGCGTCCATACAACACCTCAAATGGTGCCATCTGATGACTTGCTTGGTAGCTATTGTTGTAGGAGAACTAAGCGAACGGTAGGCAGTATTCCCACTTGGCTCCATACGCCAAAACACAAGCACGGAGCATGTCTTTGAGTATATGATTTACTCATTCTGTTTGCCCACTTGTCTGGGGATGAAAATCAGTGTTGAAGGAGAGCTTGGTTCCCATAGCTTCTTGGAACTTCTTCCAGAATCTTGAGGTGAATTTGGTTCCTTGATCGGACACAATCTCCTTTGAAACTCTGTGAAGACTCATGATGCAGTTGATGTAGAGGTTTGCTAGCTGGCTTCCATCATAGGTTGTCCTGACGCGAATGAAGTGTGATTGACGATGACCTAAATGGAATCATGTCCCTTACTAGACCTTGGTAGACCAGTGATGAAATCCATCCCGACTTTGTCCCACTGCCATTCAGGCACTTTGAGAGGCTGCAATAGCCCAGCGGGTCGCTGGTGCTCAACTTTGACTCTCTAGCATATATCACACTTAGCAACGAACGTGCATATCTCCCGTTTCATGCCATGCCACCAGAATCTTGTCTTGAGGTCTTGATACATCTTGGTTCCTCCAGGATGAATGGAGTATGGAGTGTTATGAGCTTCTTGGAAGATCAGGTTCTTGAGCTCCTCTTTGTTGGGTACGCAAATGCGATTCCTAAACCATACTACTCCTTGTCCATCCTCTGAGAATCCCAGGGCCTTGCCTACCTTGATCTTCCTTTTGATGCCTTCAATGCTCTCGTGTCCCTTCTGAGCTTCTTTGATATCATCCATCAAGGTAGGCTTTGCTTCGAGGTTGGCAAGGAATTTGGGTGCAACCAGTTCCAAGCCGAAGCTCTCAAGTTCTTCATACAGGGCGGGTAGCCTTTCCTTAATCATAGCATTCAAGGAACAAGCCTTTTTGCTTAAGGCATCTGCTATCACGTTGGCCTTTCTAGGGTGGTATTGAACACTGAGGTCGTAATCCTTGATCAACTCCAACCATCTTCGCTGCCTCATGTTCAATTCCCTATGAGTGAAGATGTACTTCAAACTCTTGTGGTCTGTGAATATCTCACATCGCTTCCCCAGAAGGTAATGATGCCATGTCTTCAAGGCAGGAACCACGGCTGCCAACTCAAGATCATGAGTTGTGTAGTTCTCTTCATGAGGTTGTAGCTGTCTGGATAGATATGCTACAACTCTGCCTTCTTGTATCAGAACACCTCCAAGCCTCACAATATATCACAAACTCCTTGTGAATATCGGGGGTGGCCAAAATAGGGGTTGTGGTCAATCTCTTCTTGAGCTCTTGGAAGCTCTCCTCGCACTTAGCTGTCCATTTAAACTTCTTGCCCTTATTCAAAAGCTGGGTCATGGGTCGGTCAATGCTTGAGAACCCTTCCACGAACTTGCGGTAATAACCCACAAGTCCGAGGAAGGTCCTCACTTCCTTCACGGTGGTTGGGGTTTGCCATTCATTCATGGCTTCAATCTTAGCAGGATCCACTGATAGTCCTTCTGCAGCCAACACATGACCCAAGAATCCAACTTCATGCAGCAAAAATTCACACTTGCTGAACTTGGCATCAAGCTGGTGCTCTCGAAGCTTCTCTAGGACCAGTCTCATGTGTTCCTCATGTTCTTCTTCAGACTTGGATAAAACGAGTATGTCATCAATGAAGACGACAACGAACTTGTCCAAGTACTCCATGAAGACATTATTCATGAGGTACATGAAGTAGGCAGGGGCATTAGTTAACTCGAATGACATGACCGAGTATTCATACAGGCCATACCGGGTTACAAACGTTGTCTTCGGAATGTCTTAGGGTCTGATCTTTAGCTAGTAGTACCCAGACCTAAGGTCGATCTTTGAGAACACCTTGGCTCCGTTCAACTGATCAAACAGGTCTTCAATCTTGGGGAGGGGGTACTTGTTCTTTATTGTGACTTCATTGAGATAATGGTAATCGACCCAAGGAGAGGCAAATAGAACATGCGATCCCCAAGGAGAGGCACTTGGGCGAATGAATCCTTTTCTGAGCTGCTTTGCTAGTTGCTTCTTCAACTCAGCCAACTCTTCAGCTCCCATCCTGTAGACCTTCTTATAGATGGGCCTTGATCCTTGCATAAGCTCAATGATGAACTCAATGTCACAGTCAAGAGGCATTCCGGGCAGCTCATCAGGAAACACATCCGGGTATTCACATACCACTAGCACTTTATCCAACTCAACTCCCGATAGACAGTTAGCCTGAGAGGTTTGAGTGGAGGCAGGGTTGGGGACATACCTGACTTCCACTCCTTGGCTATTGGTCATGGTGACAATCCTATTAGCACAGTCTAACAAGCCTTGGTGCTTGGTTAACCATTCCATGCCTAGGATCACATCCAAACCTTTTGACTTCAGGATGATGAGGTATGCTAATAAATCTACCCCGTTGATGTTAATCTCAACTCCCTTCCAACCTATCCCAGACTTCATAACTGATCCTGGGGTTTGTATCAACATACGACTACCTAGGGGTTTAGGCTTCATGCCACGTGCTAGCGCAAACCTTTGGGTGACAAAAGAATGCAAAGCTCCACAATCAAACAATATTGTTGTTGGGGTTGAGTTAACGAGGAACGTACCCAGTATGACGTCCGGGTCTTCCTGGGCTTCCTCTGTGGTGACGTGATTCACACGGCCCTTGATATTGTTGGGCTGGTTGCAGGGAGCGGTGTTCCTTGGTGGTGCTCCATGGGCTTGACACGGAGCTGACGCATTGGGGTGCAGTGCATCTCGCTTCTTGTTGGGACACAACCTAGAGATGTGTCCTTGCTGACCAGATCCAAAACAAGCGACTTGTCCAGGGTTGTTGTTGAAGTTTCTGCCACTGTGGTTGTTGTTGGGGTTGTTATTGTAAGCTGTCCTAGGATTGGCATACTGTTGAGGCTGGTAGCTCGGACGAGGTGCAGGAGGTCTAGCCTGTTGTGGCCGATAGGTTGGCTTGGCTGGGGCTGGCTGCCATGGTCGAGGCTTCTGGTTGCTTGAGCTACCCTTGCTAATCATCTTGCGCTTGCGAGTGTCATCTATGGCATGACGCTTGTCTTCCAGCATGAGGGCCTTGTTCACCAGGTCGAAGAAGGTATGATAGTCGCAGACGATGAGCTGATACTGCAGGGTTGGTTGAAGTCCTTCCATGAAGTGCTCCTTCTTGACAGTCTCCATGTTGACGTCTTCAGGTGCATACCTGGATAGTAGGTTGAACTTCTGTAGGTACTCCTTGATAGCGCCACTTCCTTGCTTCAGCTCTCGGAATTCTCTCTTCTTGATAGCCATGATCCCAGAAGGAATATGGGCAGTGCGGAATCCTTCCTAGAAGTCATTCCACGTGATCACACGTTCTCCTTGCATGACCTTGAATCCATCCCACCAAGCTCTGGCGGTGCCTCTGAGGCAGTGAGAGGCATACAGCACCTTCTCACGGTCCTCATTGCAATTGACCAGTGCAAGGAGGTCCTCAATGGTGCGGATCCAGTCATCAGCATCCAAGGGTTCAGCAGTCTCATTGCAGGTTGGGGGAGAATTCCTCATGAACTCAGACAGTGTGAAGCGGCCATTGCCATTTCTATCTTGCTGCTGGTTCTTCACAAGGGCCTGAGCCATTTGCAGGATAGCAGCATTGTTGGCTTGGCGCTCCTCCCGGAGAACTTGGAGAAACTGAGCTATGGTCATGTTCTCCGGTGGAGGTGGTGGCGGGGGAATGTCGCCTTGTGGCTGCTCCTGGTGTCCTCTAGCATGAGCAGCCTCACCAGCTCCTTATTGCTGGCTTGAGTTGCCGGCTTCAGGGTTGGTGAAGGTGCTATTGCAGGTAGCAGCCACCATCCTGTTTGGAGCAGCCAAGTCAAACAACTAGGATAGACAAGAGGGTAAGCAATAACGGAAAAGCGCGCCTAAGGGGGTTGGTCGAGTGCAAGTGTGTTAAAACAAAGGTCGAAAGACCAACATATATTAAGATAGATGATGGAGTTGCTTACATGTTTCCTAAGGCAAAAGCGTGACTTGCATCAAAACACAAACAACAAAGCAAACAACAAGCACACATGGTTTCATACGAACCATTACACGGACTCGACTTCGCATGAGGGGTACAGGACTGATCCTACCCCAGGGGTTCTCGGACTCAGGTGGTGGAGTGCTCGGTCTCGTAGCCATGCTCCTCTGGGTCTTCCTCCTGTTCATCATCTGAACGGGCATCATTCCCAGTCGAACGGGTTGGGTAACGAGGAGGTCCATCCCGACGACGCTTTGCAGGCAGGTCGGTGAAGAGCTCACGGTACTCCCTTGCACTCATGTGATGACGACGTGTGGGTGCATCACTAGCTGGGGGTACTCCTCCTCGATAAGCGATAGTTGGTCGTCCTTCGGGGGCTCCATCCTTCTTGATCTTGTCTAGCTTCGTCTTGGCTTGCCAAAGTAGCTCTCGGGTGTGGTGAAGTTCCTCGCAGAGCTTCACGGACTCCTTCATCAGGTTATGAACGAGGCTATCGCCGGAGAGGCTGAAGTAGGTCTGGAACCTGAGCGGTGTGCCATCCTCCTTCGTCGCAATCAGCGTCCAACTCTCGCCAAGATCATCCTTCCTGAAGGGAAAGTAGCAAGTAGCTGGCTCGTCAGCCATCTATAGAATAATGTGTCGAAGGTGTAGGAGTGCCTTGTGTGCAGCCGTCTCGACCGCAAGTATCATGTTCTCCATCTGTGGTCCTTCAAAGAGCCAACTGGTCGGGGAGTTGTTTGCCTTCCCGACCACATCCATGTGGTACTCCTTTGTGACGGCATCGACCCAGTGCTCGTGGTAGAGGAAAATGGGTGGTTGGCAAAACTGGCACTTCTCCAGGCGATCCCCAAGTAGTAAGGGAAAGCCGGATGTCAGGAAGGCTTTGGGCACAACGGCCATCTACAAAGGTTTGAAAGGAGGAGAGTCAGCAGAGTGTTGTGTGAAGATGAGAAGAGGTAAATAGTGAAGAATTTCCTAAGTACAAGTGCTAGGTGTAGTTTTGAAAACGGTTTTATCCTGACTAACGTCCATGCTAACTAGGGTCTTCCAACAGTCAGGATGGCTCTGATACCAGCTCTGTGGGGACCCCGACTCATAAGTCGTGATCACCAACTGCACGTGTATAGTGATCCCAGAGATCAATGCTCACTGAACACATAGAAGCTGAATAACAAGAGTCTTACATCCACATTTAGTGTCTTACACAAATAAAGACCATGAAGGTCTAGTCTTATATAAATAGGGCCACAAGGGCCAATCACTTAAATAGAACAAGCAGCAGAAATCTTGATCTAAAGAGTGAACCATAACCATCTGCCTTAACCTACAAGCATTCTGACTGGGAAGCGTCCTAGTTCGCATGTTCGTCACCAACGAACTCTTCAACATACTCCTACTCTTCCATGCCTGGCCAATTAAATAACCAGTGGCAAGCCAATTTGTACTTTGAATGTACTCGCAAGCAACCCAAGTTGTGGAACAAGGTAATAATGATGCATGATATAGCAATAAATAGGTAATTTTGCGGAAAGCTAATTTTAAAATGCAATGACATGATCAAGTAACTAGGTAAGCATGCGTCAACAGTTGGCAGGTATCCATCTGAACAAGTTACAGGCATCATCACGTAAGGGGTTGAACACCTCATGTTCATCATCCTGCTAAGTCATCGGACTTAGCTCAAATCCCATGCTAAGTCATCGGACTTAGCTCATGTGACCTCTTTGTCACCATCACACCCATACTCACACCAACTTTTACGAAAACATCCGGACGTGGCATAAGTAGCACCACCCAACCATCCTTGACCGTGGACACGGCTATTCGAATAGTTTTACACTCTGCAGAGGTTGCACACTTTACGCACAAGACTCGGGGAACATCTGTATCATCCATGACTCGTGGTATATAACATACCCGAGGTAAGCACCCGAACAATGCCTTTCCCCTAGCGATACTAGACAAAGAGTCCACTCGATTGGTACCCATCCCTTGGGATGTAGATCACACGAGCCTCTATCTAAATCGTACCATCCATGAGGGGACCAACGGTGTGCTCGGTGCTTGTGAAGACAGCGCATGATCATACATACCGATACGACCCCTTATCGAGAGTGACCACGCCACTCTCGCCACTAGTAATGCGGGATCCTTGCCAGTACCCACCAAAGTAATCAACAAAGCCCCATGCCATAAGGCGTATTGTGGTTGCGCATGTAAGGTTGGCACGGTCGACAAATCTTAAAACCTCCATTTTTGGAAAACATATCCTTATCTTGTTCCGTCACACCACTTTTTTTTCAAGTGGTCACCCATCTCATCATGATCTCCCTCGGACATTAGTGGCACCCGACGGGGTTTTCAAAAAGTCTTTGAAATCATTTCATTCTTTCCATCACTATGCACAAGTCCCATCCCTCTTGCGTAGCATCTACTAGCATCCTATCTACACCCACCCACATAACCCTCATAAGGTGGTAGGGTCATGCACGATGCAAGTGTCAATTGTCAAAGTTTGGGAAGTATCCCACCGGAGGGGTCACTACTCTTCATGATCAAATATGACAAAAGTAAAGTGCTATATGTCATGCAATAAAAATAGTTTCTTGACATGGTCAAAGGGTTGCTTCCCTGGATTAACAAAGTCTCCGGGGTCTTCGAAGTCCTCGGGTCCAACTTCCTCATCAACAACGCAATCTATCATCGTGATAAAATAACAATACAAATAAGCAACACACAAAAAACAGAGCACACAAACTACTAAAAAAAAATTCTACCCTACTCTGATAAACACCACCAGATATTCTAAAAATATTTGTCTAGGTGTTTGAACTCAAAAAGGTTTTTAAAACTACTTAAAACCGGAGCTTATAATGCTAAATAAGGGTTTTAAATTAAAAAAATACATAAAATGTCTTCAAACATTTTTACCAATGGCACTAATAAATTATATGGAATATTATAACAATTTAGGTGAAAAAATAATTGGAATTAGATTTAATCTGTGCCCTGTGGAATTTTGGAAGGAAAACAAAAAAAGAAAAGAAAGAGGGCACTATGCCCTGCGCTAAATACCCAACCGCACTAGGCCAACCGGCCAGGCTGCCTAGTTGAGTTGCGGGCGCACGCGCTGCTAGGTTTGCACCTGACGCACGGGCCCCAGCGTCATCAAGAGAGATGGAGAGGGGCGTGGGTATGACAGGTGGGGGCCACCTGTCATCTCCTTCCTCTCGACAGAAGGGGGAGGGCACTCACCGGCGGTGAAGTAGGGCACGGCGAGGGAAGCAGAGGGCAGGGGTGGACTCAGGAGGTTGCCGCAGTTCGAGGGGTGCCGGAGATGGCTGTTGGGGATGCGCAGATCGCTGTTGGCGAGGTCCTACGGCGGAGGAGCTTCAGGAGGGGGGCGTTGTGGTCGTCTCGTGCTGCAAAAAGGACGGGGAGAAGGGGGAAACACGTCAGCATGGCGAGGGAGGACCAACTGGAGAAGAAGTAGGGCCGGAGGAGGCTGCTATTGGGAGATCGACAGTGGCGACGCCGTGGCGATCTCCGGTCAATCCTGAGCGCCTCGAGCACGGGGAGGAGCTGGGGCTCTACGGGTGGACGATGGAGGAGGAGAGGGGGCCAGAGAAGGGGAGAGAGGGGTCCGGGTGGCCCTCTTATAGTGGGGGCATGAGTCCATTGACGAGCCGTGCGCCAGAGAGGACGTGGCCGAGGCCAGAGGGAGAGGGAGGTTGCGGGACTCCTCGGGGGTGTTCCTGGGGCTGGTCTACGACGAGCGGGAGCAAGGGAGAGAGAGAGGAGGGCGCGCATGTGAGCTCACTCGTTGGCCGGCTCGGGCGGCGTCAAGAACGCGCGAGGGGGGTCGGAGGAGGGATATAGAGGAGGGGCCCGACCACGTAGCCTGTCACGGACGTCGAGGACGCCTCGGGGGACACGCGGGGGAGGCCCAAGACGGTCGGGGCCACATAGTGGCCAACGGCTAGAGTGTATGTTGCCAGCCGGACGCAGCTCGAGCCGGCCCCTACCCCAGCCGGCTGTGGGAAGCCGGTTGCATAGTTTTTCTTTGAAGCAGGGGAAGAACCCCCATTGCTTCGGCCTACCAAGGGGTAATAACCCCATCAGTAGTCCCCAAATCCGGCGGGGGCCTGCCTCCGGCAGATAGAGGGGAGCCGACGGCTTCCCCCCAGCGGTTCCCGCCTCCGTTGTCAAGGCGAAGGGCTAGCCGAGTTGGCTGTTGGACCCGACGCCTCGGGATCTGGCACGTCACCCCGGGACCCGAGCCGGCCCGCCGCGCGCCACGCGACGGTAATGATGTGGCGGGTCCCGCGCACGCTAGGAGACGAGACGTCATCCTGAGCCTAGCCCGCTAGGACCTAGGCATAGCCCAGTACGCCTCGGAGCGCAGGCCAGGATCCTCTGCGCCCTGAAACGGCCGTTACGGCCCGAGCGGCCCACGCGCGCGCGGAGTTTCTGGGGGAGTGGGCGCAGTTAATCCCCACGTCCCCCAGTCATGGCCTCCCCATTTATAAGGGGAGGAAGGGCAGGGTGCGGAGATACTCAAACGCCTTTGCCTCCTTGCTTCTTTCCTCTTCGTCTTCCTCGCCCCCCTCGCGCAACACCGCACCTGAGCCCGCAAATGCGCCAGCACGCCGCCCCTCCGCCGCAATGGCCGACGGGCGTCACCGAGGGGGCCATCGTGGATCTCTGCCGCACGTGCATGTTGCTGCTGGCGGACCGTGTGGTCGCCCATGCGCTGGGCGATGAGGTGGTGCTGGTGCCGCAGCCTGGGGAACACATCGTCTTCCTTTGGCACTTCTCCCATGGCTTCGGGCTCCCGATGAGCCACTTCTTCCGGTTCCTCATGGACACCTTCGACCTTCAGCCGCACCACCTCGGCCCCAATGTGATCCTCTACCTCAGGGTGCAAGGGATACCTGGGGGTCCTCCCCTTTCTTGACCTCCTCAACGCCCTCTTCTACCTCAAGGCGCTGAAGAGCAGTGCCTGTGGGGGCACGATGGTGTGCTACTGTGGCACCACGTGCTTCCCGCCCTTCTCTCTTATCAAGTCCGTCAAGGGGTGGCATCAGACGTTCTTCTACGTGAAGAATGCCGACCCAAACCTGGACTTCATCCGTCTGCCGACGTTCGTCAACACGCAGTCCTGCGGGATGAACTGGCTGGGAGCCGCCCCGCGTGGCGTGGCCCTGGCGGAGCTCGGCCGGCTCGCGCAGCTGAAGAGCACTGAAGGGTTGGTCGCCTCCGATCTGGTGGCGGACTTCATCTCACGCTGGTTAATGCCTCTCTAGTTGAGGCCACACCGGATCTGTGACATGTCCGGTCGCTGAGACCCCTACCGGCTGATGACCGTCGACCTGATGCCGGCTCAGGTGGCGATGCGGGTGAATGCCCCCACGACGTTCAAGCTGAAGCCTACGTCGTGGACATTTGGCATGGAGCCATACGACCGCATCAACCGTCCCCCTGGTAAGTCTTCGACGAGACAACTTCTCTTTGTTTGACTCTTTCCAGCCGGTAGCAGACCTTACTTCGCCGTGTTGACCATAGTTGTTGGTGCGATAGAACACGCCAGACAGCTCGCACCCCCAAATCTTCAAGGACTACAAACACTCTGACTCTAATGACTACGAGCGGCAAGGCCCGTCGGAAGAGGGGGTGGACTCCTCGGGAGGATTCGAGGATCCGGCAAACCCGTGAGCCGGCGACCGCAGCGGAGCCGGAGGGTCCAGTGTAGCCGGAGGGTCCAGTGTAGCCGGGGAGCCCAGCAGAGCTGGTAACTTCCCTATTGGTCCCTCGATCAGGTACTGGACAGAAGATGATGATGAGGATGACGACGATTGTGATGATTCTGAACGCACCTCCCCCTCAGCTCAGCAGGGCTGGCGTGGGCGGAGCGAGGAGCAGCCGACTCAGGCCCCGACAGCCGAAGCCACCAGCCAGGCGAAGAGGCCAGCTTAGGAGGAGTCGGCGGCCCCACTGCCTATCCATAAGTGGGTGAAGGTGGCCGCACGGAAGCCGCCGGCATGCGCCAAGCTGCGTTTGCCCGTCGTCATCGGGTGAGCTTTTTGTTTCTTCGTTGCGTACGTTTCCTTCCAAGTCGCGAGCCGATGGGTGAATGACCCATGTGCATCACAGGGACCCCATTAAAACTCCACGAGGCGGAGTTTGTGGTGGATCCGACGGACGCCGCCAGCCGGCTGGCCCACGAGCGTGCGGCCACCCACCGGGAGGAGAAGAGGAGGCTCACGGAGCTGCGATACTCAAAGTTTGGAATGCGAGGCGGGGCTTCGCATTCCGGGACTTTGAGCAGCGGGAGGCGGAGGAGGTCCGCGGACCCCGCGCGGGCGTCGAACTCGGTGGCGGAATCGACCCGTCTAGCGAGGCCCCTTTCGAGCGAGCCGCATGGGGCGGCCATGGAGCCGCCTGCGCCCCTGTCCACGGAGGAGGCGGCCCACGTGGGAGCTGCCACCATGGAGCCCGCCTCTGAGGTGATCCGGAAGGAGGTGCCGGTTGTGACATCGCCCGCGATCGAGGCAACCTGGGTCGACGTGCCGGAGACACCGGTGGCCCCGGAGACGGCGTCAGAAGCTGTGCCGGAGGCGACATCCATGGAGACGGAGGCGCCGTCCGTTGCGGTCATTGCGTCGGAGCGGCAGGAGCAGGAGGTGGTGATGGCGCCGAGCGAGGGAGGAGGAGGCGACTCCCGTTCTCTTGCCGTCGTCAACCCACCCCGGCGGCCGACACCGTGGCGAGCCCGAGGACGGGCGACAACGGCGGCCGGGCCCGGAGGACCCTGAGGACCATGCAGGGGGTGCTCCGAGACTGGGAGGCGCTGGCGCGTGTCCCAACCCTTCTGGCTCCCCTGGCAGGAGGCCCGGTCCCCTCATTCAGGGAGTTAGGGAGTGTTCTGGACCGGTGCCGCTAGGAACTGGCCTGGTTCGCGTAGGCGGCTGATGCCACCCTGCAGCGCATGGAGGTAAGCATGGTCGTTCTTGTTAAAAAAAATTAGTGGGGGCGTGCAAGCACACCCACTGGGTGTAGCCCCCGAGATGTGGGCTGGCTGACCGGCTGACGGGCAGCCGGGCCGGATCTCCTTGAGCGTCTTTTGACTTTGGCTTCGTGTGATAGGAGGGGAACTCCCAATGGTAGAAGCTGTTCGAGGAGGCGGTCCCCATCCAAGACCGCGGCAAGCATGGCTTCTATCGGCTGGAGAAGGACTTGACACGGGTGCAAGGTATGGCGAGTCTTGAAGGTGGGGCACGTAGCCCCCAGGAGCTAGGTCGGCTGCCTGGCACCCGGAGCTGGCGTGGAAGGACCAGTTGATGTCTGTTTTGTTTTTGCCGACGAGCTGACCGCCCTACGGGTGAAGAAGACCAGGGCTGTCTCCGAGCGGGACAGGCTGGCGCAAAGAGTCTAGGCGGTCACTCAGGAGAAGGACCGGCTGGCTACGCTGCTGATGGATGGGGAGGCGGCCCAGGACCGCTTCAAGTCCGACGTGGCGTGGGAGGTGACGGCCAAGGAAAAGGTCGTCAAGGAGGCGACCGATGTCGCCCAACGGACCGCCGCCCTCCAAGGCGAGGTGACCCTCAACGAGAGGTCGCTCGAGGAGCTTAAGGGCTCCCTCACCGAAACGGAGGCGGCGCTGCCGTCGTAGCGGAAAGCATCGCTCAATTTCGCCATCGAGGTGGACGACACCATCGAATGTAAGTTTCTGTTTTTCCTTTTTCCAGCCGGTTGCCTTTTCTTTGCTGGTTCTTGTTTTTGATTTGCTTGTCTCCCCATCTTCCCTTTCTTCTCTTAGGGCGCTTCCCGGAAACTCAGCGCCGCACTAAGCGCGCCATCGAGGAGCACCGGGAATGCCTTCGGGCGCGTGTGCGCTCCATCGAGGAGGACACCACGTGGGATGTGGCAGAGCATGGGCTCGCCATTGAAAACCGGCTGATCCACGTCGAGCAGAGCGTCAAGTGAATGAAGACGGTTGGCAAGGAGATCGTCGCTGCCCTTTGGCCGGGCTGTGGAGGAGCTCCACAGAACTGCATGGCCTTGTGGCTGGAGCAGGCCGTGGCCCGGCTAGAGGCCTGGAAGGCGTCAGCAGCCCGAGCCGGCGCGCAAATGGCACTCCGATTTGTCACATTGTGGTATCGTGGCGTGGACTTGGGCCGGCTGGCAACTATGTGGGACGAGCCGACCGTGAAGCGGGAGGCTCATGAGCTGGCCCTTGTCCGCCGGGCCAACGAGCTTGTGTCCTACATCGACTCGTATGAGCTCCTGCCGGCCCTTGGCGAGGACGGCGAGCCGGTGCCTAAAGACTCCTTCGGCATCCCCCAAGGTCCGGAGGACGAGGAGGTTGCCGACGAGAGCACCGACTCCGGCGGCAAGATGGCCGAGACCGCGAAGGGCACCTCGAAGGCCAAGGAGGCCGACCCGAAGGCCGCGACCACCTCTGGGACGAGAGTCAAGCCGCCCTGAGACGCACTCGCTGGAGACGCGCGGGTGGCCTGAGCCCCCGGGCGTCTTATCTTTTTGCTTTCTTTCTCCTGCATGTTAGGCTTTAAGTCCACCCACTAGGGGCGTAATGTACTAAACCATGATGGCCGTGGGCCTCTTTTGTCTTTAAAATTCGTGTTGTGAATATTTGTTGTGTTTGCCTTATTGTGCATGCTTGCTCGTCCTTACCCTTTTTTCCCCTTTTGGTTCCTTCCATTCCGCCCCTTTTCCCCTTTGGTTTCGGCCCCGCCAGCCCAACAACACGGATCTGGTCTGTAGCTGGGTCAGGGCGTCCACCTCGGGGGAGCTGGTTCTGAACTTAGGAACCGCGAGAGCTTTTTAGGATAAAGAGAGTGGCAGAGGCGAGGCGGTGATTCGTCTGGTCCTAGCCGGCATCTCTTTTGTGATCGATCTTTCGTGTGAGCTAAGCTTTGCCGCCCCGAGGCCCCGTAAGCCGGACAGCCGGGAGCCGGATCTGTAGCTAGGAGGGGTGGGAGGGCTTTGCTCAGCTCACACTACTTGGTCTAATATTTCGAGAGAGGCAACCTAGGACCAGCCGGCGAGCCCCCGGGCCCGAGAGCCGGGTTGGGGAGCCGGTGAGGGAGGAGTCCTTCAAGGGAAACGAAAAGGGCGTGCTCCAAGAGCCGGCCTGGGGCACCCATTGCATTCATAAGCCCGAAAAGGGAGGGATACATACATACACTGGTTTTTTCAGCAGTAAAACGGACGGAGGAGCGCCGCGTTTCACGGGCGCTCGGTCTCTTTGTCGAAGGCGTCTCTTTTGCGCTTCTACGGCTTCTGGGCGTCTATCAGGTAGTACACATTGTTGTGTAACGCCTTGCTAACGATTAATGGGCCCTCCCATGGGGAGGACAACTTGTGTTGACCGGCTGTCCGCTAGATCTGCCTGAGGACCAGATCCCCGTCATGAAAGGAGAGCGGGCGGATCCACTTGTTGTGGTAGTGCCAGATCTTCTGCTGGTAGATTGCCGTCCGGCTCAAGGCCAGCTTGTGGGCTTCTTTGAGTAAATCGACATCGTCTTCTCTTGCCTCCTGTGCGTCCTTCTCCATGTATAGGGCGACCCGAGGCGAGTCGATCTCAACGTCGGTGGGGATGATCGCCTCGGACTCATACACAAGGAAGAAGGGCATCTAGCTGGTTCAGTTGTGGGTGGTCCTGAGACTCCAAAGGACAGCCGACAGCTCGTCGACCCAGCAGCCGGCTGACCTTACCAATAGTGTTACGTGCCAGGGCATGATGCCGGACAGGATGAGGCCGTTTTCCCTCTCGACCTGGCTATTTGACTGTGGATGAGCAATGGAGGCCAGGTCGAGCCGGATTCCTTGCTTGGAGCAGAAACGTAGGAGCACGTCCTTGGTGAAGTTCGTGCCGTTGTCGGTGATGATGCTGTGGGGGACGCCATAGCAAATTGTGATGTCATCGATGAACCGGACGGCCGTGGGGCCTTCCAACTTCTTGATTGGTCGTGCCTCGATCCACTTGGTGAATTTGTCGATAGCCACTAGCAAATATTTCATGCCACCTCATGTCGTTTTGAAGGAACCCACCATATCCATCCCCCAGACGGCGAAGGGCCATGAGAGGGGGATGGTTTGGAGGGCCGATGCCGGTAGGTGGCTTTGCATGCTAAAGCGCTACCAGCCCTCGCATTCGTCGACCAATTTCTTGGTCGCCTCCAGAGCAGTGGGACAGAAGAAGCCATGGCAGAAGGCCTTGGCCACCAGGGTCCTGGAGGTGGCATGGTGCCCGCACCTGCCCTGGTGGATGTCGAGGAGGATCTCTAGACGCTTTTTCTGGCTTGACGCACCGCTGGAAGACGCCGGTGGTGCTGTGATGGACGAGCTCAAGTGCTATATGACATGCAATAAAATGGTTTCTTATCATGGTCAAAGGAATGCTTGCCTGGCTCAACAAAGTCTCCGAGGTCTTCGAAGTCTTCAGGTCCAACTTCTTCATCAACAGCGCAATCTATCGTCGCGATAAAATACCGATAAAAATAATCAATCACACAAAACAGAGCACTCAAACTACTACCAAAAATGTCCACCTACTCTGATAAATACTAAAAGTCATACTAAAAATATTCTCTTAGGCTTTTGGTGTGAAATTTTTTTGGAAATAAAATAACACAGGCAAAAAGGTGCCAATATATAGGTTTTAAAATAATACAGTACTAAAAACCTTTTCAAACATTTTTACAAATGGCACTATTAAATTCTAGGGATTATTTTACGAATTTAGGTGGAAGAAATATTGGCATTGGGTAAATATTTCACCATGTGGGATTTTTGGATTTGCAAGAAAAATAAAAAGGAGAAAGAAATGGGCACACTGCCTTGGCCAGAGGAGGCCAGCAACTGGGCCGGCCCAGAGGCCAACCAGCCCAGGCAAACCGGCGCGCACCCGCGCGCGTTCGAACCTGATAGCTGGGCCCCAACACCTAGCGACAGAGAGAGGAGGGGGAGGGAGGTGAGGATTACAGGCGGGCCCCGTCTGTCATCTCCAACCTAGCGATAGGGTGGCCAGCGTGCTCACCGGTGATGATGCAGGGCATGGCGACGATAGGTGAAGGCGGGGAGGATCTCAGCATCGACCCACCGGTACTCTGGAGGTGGAATGGAGTCCTGAGGTGGCCGGAGTCACCGACGACGAGCCTTTGCGACGGAGGGCGCTTTGGGAGAGGTCACCAGAGCCGTCCCTTGCTGCAAAAAGGACGGGAGGAAGAGAGGAAAGCATCAACACGGTGAGGGAGGACCAACAAGATAGGAAGGAGGGTCGGAGGTGGCTAGTACGAGGAGATCGATGGTGGCGACGCCGCAGCGATCTCCGGTCGATTCCGAGCACCTCGAGCATGAGGAGGAGCGGGGGCCGTGCGGGCGGTCAATGGAGGAGGAGAGAGGGCCAGAGAGGAGGGAAGGGCTCGGTGGAGGCCCTTCTTAGAGGGGGATGTGAGTCCACCGAGGGTCTGGTGTGCCGGCGAGGTCGTGGTGTGCGCGGGAGGGCTCGGGGAGAGTGGGAATGGGTCTGTGGCGTTCCTGGGCGTCGCACACGACCAGAGGGAGAGGAGAGAGGGGCGGGGGAGCGCATGCGTGCGAGCTGCATGGTTGGTCGGTTCGGGCGGTCACGGCGCGTGCGAGAGGAGGTCGGAGGAGGGAGAGAGAGGAGGGGCCGAGAGGGGTGGCGTGGCGCGGACGCCGAGGCCGACCACCTGGCGAGAGGGGGAGGCCGAGGTGGTCGGGGCCATGCAGTGGCCAGCGGCTACAGTGCCTGTCGGCACTGTAGCGGGCTCCAGAGCGCGCGTTTGGCATGCCACAGCATGCCAACGGCGTCTTCTATGTGGCCTCTCATGTCTAGGGGGATCTAGGGTTTTTTACAATAGAGGGTAGGTCATTGGATGCTCTGGTTTCCTTAGGAGAGAAGGAAAGCTGAGCGAGAGGGAGGAAAATTACTGTCCAGAGGGAAAAAATGGGGGTCTTACCCCACTTACCCATGGAGTTTAGGCCTGGGAGAGATGCTGGAGGTAGCTAGTAACCCAGAGGGGTTGTGGTAAAAGCTGGGGCCAAGGGTAAAAGGATAACAGGTGAAAATGTTGGTTTTACCAAATCACCAGAAGGTGTTTGATGAGGTTTTGGGCAAGAAAGAATTTCCAGCTTACTGAGATTTTTACCAGGGTCAAAGGCTAGGTGAAAATGAGATGCTCCACCAAATTTGAGCTCAAGGAGAAAAAATTGATAATGGAAATTTGGTGAACCCTAGAAATTGGCAGAAACTGATTTGTGTAGTTCCAATGATGCTAGGCTTTAACCATTGATGCACCACTTAATGTATCATCACTATTTGGCCATTAGAGCATACCCAAAAAGTTTAAGGCCAATGGGAGACACTTCACAATGTAAAGTTGCTCAAATTTGATTCTGGACAGGAATGGTTTTGGGATGATTTGATGAACCAAACCAACTTGGATTGGGATGAAACTTTGCAAGATCATCACCCATGACAGTGTTGACTTGCTAGAATTTTCCTAGAATTTATTTAGAATATTTCTTGTAGAAATATTCCAAAAGTTTGATCTGAATAGAAAGGGTTTTGAGGGATTTTGCCTATGATCTGATCATTCCCTTGTGTTGAAACTCATACATATGGAAAATATATGTCCACTGAGTTTCTCTAAATTTTCTCAATTATTTTCAAAGCATTTAAATAATTTTTCCTTAGGAAAAATCATTTCTGTCCTGAGGAAAAAGCCTTTAAATAAAATATGAAAATAATGTTTAAAAGTAATATTTGGTGGTTTTGAGAAGTCATATATATTGTAGGTTTGAAATAAAGCCTTTGGGAAAGAAGGGTTCACCTGATTTGGGGACTTGCAGTGCAAACCTCATTTCAGGGGGTTTTGGAAACTTAAATTAAACAAATTAGTTTTTGTTAAAACAAAATTTCATATAAAAATTAGTTTTGGGCACTATTCACATGGCATGATCATTGGGCAAGGATTTTGGATCCAAGAAGATGATTATGAAGTGGAATAGAACCTAGTAGTGCCATAAAACTCAATCAACAAGCAAGCATACAACATAGCAAGCAAGCATAGCCACATAGAAAAAGTTTTAGTTGGCTCCAAATTTTATAAACCCAAACATAACAATGTGCTACAAACACAGGGTGTGACATGGTGGTGCCGCTAGCGGGCTGCTAAGGACCCGTTCCTCAATGCGCTTGTGGTAGGGCTACACACGCTGACAAGATTCTTCTAGAAAGGACGTAGGGAAAATTCCATAAAGAGAAATAGTCTAACAAGGAAGATATTACACATTCATTCAAAATTGGGTGACATTTACATAAGATATCACTTTTCTTCTAAGTACATCTTTGTTTGACTTTCTCCCCCAAGGGAGATTACAAGAAGAAAAAGATGGAAAGGAGAGGCGGGATACAAGAAGAAAAAGATGGCGAGGGCCCTCGGGTAGAAGGCCGGCCTGACCCATCTAGACCAGCACTCCATGGAGGAGAAGGACGGCCAGATGGGCGGACAAGAACCTTGCCCCTCCCGGGACAACATTATGCCGAGGAGAGGGCCATCGCAGAGATGAGCCCGGGAAGCCGAAGTTCGTGGGCCCGCCAGGGGACCCAGCTAGAAGATGAGGCAACGCCTGGGATAAGGACCCCCGGCAAGGCCGTCTTGCTGGGAGGAGGAGAGGCGTGAGGCTGACGATGATGCTACGGCCGACAATCAGTCCGAGTCCGGGTGGTCGTCTTCCGACTTGACGGACCAAAGACCGGACTCATCGTCATCTTCACCGCTCCCATTGTCCTCCTCATCGCTATCTCTCGAAGCCAGGCTTTTGGCACTGCTCGAGCTCTCTTCGCAGCAGCTGGGGCGGATTCCAGAGCTCAAATCAATCTTGATGGAGAGCGTATTGGCCTCCATCATTTTAAAACGAAGAACGTGTCCCACCTGGAGATTGTGGGCACGGGCGAAGGTCTTCCTACTGCGCCTAAGGAACATGATGCGGCACGCTGGGTACTCAATGTCCACCCGCGCTATGCCATCGCAGCACCCTGCCACCCACAGCCACAGGCAGGGCGGCTGGTCGTCCTCCGTTGCCCTGGTGAAGGGGCGTGGGAGACGCAGATAGCTCCGGAGGGGGCCTCCCAGCTCAAGGAGGAAGTCCAACGCCGTCCCCTCGGCATGGGCCTCTTCGATGGAGATGCCTGGCGTCAGAGGAGTGGGTGGAGCAGCGCTCCGCCTCCCTCGACCTCGACCTCCGTGGCGGCCGTGGCCCCTCACGCCTCCTTCACCATGCGAGCTCGAGCCTCCCTCAGCCTCCACGGCTGAAGCGGCGGCATGATCGCTGACGAGGAAGGTGGTCGCCCCCCTGGTCATGGTGAAGGGTGGGCGCTACGTGAAGATCAAGAACACAAGGGAGAAGGCGGACTGCAGGGTTTTGCACTCGAAGGGTGGATGAGCTCCGCCCCCGCTACCCCCAATTTATAGGAGGAAACGCGGGGGCTGGCTCTCCTTGCACTAGCACCAGCGCAAAAGACCCAAGACTACCGGCAAGACCTTGCCGGGAGGGCTTGAGAGCCTCCTTGCCCCTGGCAAGGCCAGGTCCCGGCAAGGCAAGGCCCCGGCAAACAACCGCCAACGCATGGGCCAGATGTCGATTCACTTGGATGCTTGTCGCGGCATCGATGTTGGAGGGAGCTAAGCGACGCCGATGGGATGGGCCCCCATTCCGTCCAACTGACGGACTGAGGCGCTTGACGGTGAATTTAATGCTCTTGTCCTACTCTATAAACTTTAGGTACGATAACACTGTAGCACTATGCATCCCGTGTGCAAACTGTATGCCACTGTTGGGATACCCTTAGGTATAAAAGGAAGCCCAGGGCGTTATAGAAGAAGACTATTGAACCTTTGGACTTTTTGATAGTTAGACGGTTAGATACCCAGGAAACCCGACAATTACACAATGAGAGGTGGTCAAGCTCATGTAGCAGCCGTTCATGGTGCTCCTATAGCTGGAACCCTAGAACACATCAATACAACCAAGCAGGAATAGGGTTTTCCGCATCCGTGCGGCCCGAACCTGGGTAAAAAACTCCCCGTGCGCCACTTACCAGACCGGCTCCTTGTGCGAGCTCGCCCCCCCCCCCCCCCCCCCCCGCCGAATCGAAAGGGATCCTTGTGATCCCATAGGTGTTCGTTCCCACGACAGTCGTAGCCCACCTCCTCCAATAGCGTGGCCCATGACCACGGGGCGAACAACAACCGTTCCATTGCTCCAATCCACGACGTTGAAGTTTCTGCCAGGACCAGGACTTTAAGTCACCGGCACCTGTTGCTGGCTCTTCGCCATGCATGCGGTGTGCATGGAGGAAACGGCCTAATGCAGCCATGGAAATAATTACGACTGCGCCATGCACGTCCCTCACGTCCCGCATTCAAAGGGCATCATGGGGGAGCGTAGTAAATGGAATGATTACAGTAGTTAATCACAGCCACATGTGCCCGTGCACTATTTGGGCCTAGGCCAACAACGCCTCGCATCGTGTATGGCCCATGCCCATGGTTCCTGTCGGTGTACTAAAGTATGGGCCTTTTAGTACCCCGTACTTGTGCACGGACAGTTGTAGCCATACCAGTGGCAAGGCCTGCAGGGAGTAACTAAGAACAAATACAACAACATCAAGAAGGCATTCAAGTCAACAGTCGGAACACCGAAGGCTAGACGCCTGACAAGATCTTGCAGGGCTAGCTGCTCAGCCCCGGCAAGATGTGCACCCGGCAACGCCTCACGATCCTGCCAGCATAGAGGCCAGGTGTCGTCCCACATAGGTACGTGTTGAGGTGCCAGGGATGGAGAGGGATAAGCGGTGCCGATGGGAAGGGCTTCTGTCCCGTCCCGTAGAAGGTCAGGGATGCCTGACGAAGCATTAAATGTGTTTGTCTCAGACTGTGAGTGTTTGGTATGATAACACTGTAGTAGTTTACACCTCATGTATACGCTGTACGCCACTATTGGTGACCCCTTCGAGAGTATGAAACGAGGGCCAAGGCAAAATTATAGGGGGGCTGATCTTCTCTGTCCGATTCTGCATGAGTAGCAGGTGTGTACTGTAGCGCTCCTAGAACCTGAGCTCGAACTCATTCAATACAACCAAGCAGGATTAGGGTTTTACGCATCTTTGCAGCCCAAACCTGGATGTCGTTTCCACAAAGGGATCCCTCTGATCCCATAGATGTTGTTTCCCCCTACAAGTGCTCAAAGAAACTATGCTACCACTGAAAAGGAATTTTTAGCAGTTATGTTCGCTTGTGATAAGTTTAGACCCTATATTGTTGATTATAAAGTACCTATTCACGCTGATCATGCTGCTATTAAATTTCTCATGGAAAAGAAAGATGCTAAACCTAGACTTATCAGGTGGGTTCTTCTGGTACAAGAATTTGATTTGCATATTGTTGATAGAAAGGGTGCTGATAACCCCGTAGCAGATAACTTGTCTAGGTTACAGAATGTTCTTGATGACCTACTACCTATTTATGATAGCTTTCCTAATGAGAAATTAGCTGTCATAAATGGTTGTCATAATGCTCCTTGGTCTGCTGATTATGCTAATTACATTGTCGCTAAATTTATACCGCCTAGTTTCACATACCAACAAAAGAAAAAGTTTTTCTATGATTTACGACATTACTTCTGGGATGTCCCACACCTTTGTAAAGAAGGAGTTGATGGTGTTATTAGATGTTGTGTACCTGAGCATGAATAGGAACAGATCTTACGGAAGTGTCATTCTGAGGCCTATGGAGGACACCATGCTGGAGATAGGACTACACATAAGGTATTACAATCTGGTTTTTATTGGCCTACTCTCTTCAAGGATGCTCGTAAGTTTGTCTTGTCATGTGATGAATGTCAAAGAATTAGCAATATTATTAGACGCCAAGAAATGTGAAACAGCCCAAGTGCACCCCTTTCCATTTTGGTCATGTATGTCATGTGGACCTTCCATGTTTTCCATGTTGTGTTGTGCTAAATATAATTTTTGCTTCATGTCATTCTTGCATCATGGCATCATAACCATTCATCTTCATGATGTTTTGTGTGCACAAGGGTGGTGTGATGGGGTGCGTTGTGAGTGTATGTGCTTGGGAGTGAATGCATGTGTGCTTGGAGTGTTGCTCTCCTCCCATTTCTATCCCCATCACCTCTCCCCTCTCACTGAATTTTCCTCATGATATAATTTCCTTGTTGTTCTCTCTCTTTAAAAAATGTTGATCATCTTCCAATTATTCTACTAGGATTTTAAACGTATCCTTCTGATATGGTTGGAGCTTTTCCCTTTTCAAATAATTGTGCAATTATGCCTAGTTTAATATTAGGTAAAGTACTTGCTTGCTCTAGAATGCCCTAACCATCTTTATTAAATTGCTTGCATTTTTGTGATCCCAGAAAGGGTTTTCTTTTTCTTTTTAACTGCTCTCTCTAATCTTTGCCTAGTTTTGTTCTCTGGATTTTTTTAAATAAAAGAAAATTGTGTTTGTTTCTGTTCTGTTGAGAGAGAGAGGGGAAGCAAGTGGGCTTCCTGGCCCAACTAGCTGACCAAGGCCCAACCCCCCTGGCAGACGGCTACCTACCCCATCTCCCTCCTTCCATCAGTCAGAGTGCGTGCACGAGAGAGAGAGTGCGCCCGCCGTGAGCTCATGGACGTCGAGGAAAATTCCCCCACTGCCTGTTTAAACCCCTCGGCGTGCGTGCCCCTTCCCCTAGGGTTCTACATCCCCTCCAACTGCCGCCATCTCCCTCTCCCCTCATTCCTCTCCCTCCCCGTAGTAAGATTCAAAGAAGGATTCGGGTTCAAAGAAGTAGAGAGAGCGAGCTCCATCGTCCCTGCCTTCTCCTTCACCGCCTGTGACCTCTCCACGGTGTCCGGGATGCCCGGTGGGTCCCTGGTGCTGCCCGCGCTCCATTCTCGGCGCTAGGGAGGTCCGGGCTCCTCCATGGCGTTGGCTCCGTCATTGCCTCCCGTCGGTGAGCCGTGCGGGTGGAGTTACGCTTTGTCAGGCTGCCCCAACCCATCGCCACTACCTCGTCGCGACCTCATGTAGCCCTGTTGTGAGCATCGTCGCGCCTTCCTCCTTCCCTGTTCGTGCATCGCCTCGCTTCACCGCTGTAGCACCACCATCGCTGCCATGCCCGAGCGAGCGCAATCTCGAGCTCGAGCTGCATAGAGCTCTTCCCCTCTGAGTGCGGGAACAGGCTGCCCAAGGACCTCCCAAGCCCCCGCTAGTGCCCTCTATGGCCGAGCGTCGTCGCCTCGCCGGAATCGCATCGTCGCCGTGCCCTATCGCCGGTGTCGTTTTGCGTTCAGTTTCATCAGTGTCGTCCTTCGTCAATTAGTAGTAGAGGTGAGGGTTCCTCCCTTCTGTCAGTTGCCGCATCGTAGCCCAGTGGTGTGTGCCGGGGAAAAGACCGAGCGGTCACGTGATCGAATCCTCCCCCGACCCCTTTCCTTTTATTTTCGGTGTGTGTGTGTGTGCCCGCACGTGTGCGTGTGTGAGTGGATCCCGTGTGGCCAGGTGGATGTGCCGTGTGCCTGTGTGTGTATGTGTGGCCCTGTGTGTGGTGCAGTGTGTGTGTGTGTGTATGACAAGTGGGCCACGACCCCACTTGTCATACCCATAGAGGGGCCCTGGTTGACTGCCAGGTGGGACCCCTCCTATTTATTTATTTGTTTTACTTAGTTTTTTCTTGTTTTATTTTTTTATAGAAATAAATTCCACACTTGGAATATGTCCAGATCTGGACATAGGCATTTTTGGCAGTGGCCCAAATAGGAAGGTTTTGACTTATAAGTCATATAGGTTTTGTGCTTTTTTCTTTCGAGCTAGAGTGTGTGGGTTTTTCCTATGCAAACATATGAGTGTGATATATGGATTTTGGGTAGAAAAATAATAGGAATCCATTGGTGTAATTTGTTTTAGCTTTTGAGCAAGTTTTGAAAAATGTCATTTTGTTTCAATATGCCATTTTGTCATTTTTGTATGAATAAATCCATGCATGCTATGATAATTGTGTCAACATGTAAGTGGTAGGGTTTGTGATTATTATGCCATGGTATTTTCTTTTGACATGATAAACTTGCATGTAAGTGGGTTTCTTGCTACAAAGTAGCTAATAAAATGTTGTTGTTTTCAACATGCTAAATATTTCTAAGTCTGAGAATCTGTCATTATTTTTATGCCATGTTGAATGGATGCTACCAAGTGTTGTGTTGTGTTTTAGCTCATGCTCAGTGCTAGTGTTTGGTAGTAGATGTTGTCCTCTTCCATCCTTTTAATTTTCATGTCATGAGGTGGTCTCTAGCATCCTTATTTTCCCTAGTCAATTTTCTATTAGCTTAACTCAGATTCTAGAAAATTGTGATTTTCACTAAATCCCTAGAATTTGTTTCATTGTGCCACCTTGTGAGCTTCATGCTTAGTGATCTATCATTCCTTTCAAGTTAGTGTAGTTGGATAATTTGATAAGCATGTTATGTAGTTTTTGTACATAATTTGTTTGTGGTTGGAAACCTCCTGTAGCTCTAGATATTTGTTGTGCAAGTTGCTATGTTGATGTTTTGCGCAGGGTATGTGTAGTTTTGTGTTGGGGCTTGTGGGAGCTATGCTCCATTTTTTTGCTTGTTCTTTGGATATATTGTGATTGGTTCTTAATTTTTAGAACTAGTGGCTACCTTGGAATACTAAGGAATAGACCATGGCCTTCCTTGTCTTGTATTTTGTCTTTGTACCTTGCTGTGAGCGTAGCGTGAGAACCGTTGCTTCGTTTCCTACGTTTCACATATGCATTTGCATCGATTTTTCCTGAAGCATCCATATTTTCCATGATCATGCATGTTCAAACAACTTAACATGAGGTTCTGTCAAGAATTGTAAATAACTTAACTATTGCACGAGAAACATGACTAGCTTAGGATTGCCATGTTAAATACTTCAAATGAATCGTGCATCATCTTGTTTGTGCATTGCACCTTGGATGTTTGTTTATTGTTGTTGTTTATCTCTGGGTCGATGCGAGTGTTTAACCTAAGTACGAGGATCCAAGAGAGTACCAATACAATCACCCAGCTCTTTGTCCCTTTGAAGAACCAACAAGCAAGATGATCATACCCGAATCCCGACACTGATTTTGCTTTGCTAGTTGTCTCGCTCCTATCGTTACATTTGCGTTATGTACCACTTGAATGCCAAGCCTCATTCATTGCCATGATAGCCTCTAACCCCTCCACTAGTACAGTTTAACTAGCTCTATAACCCAGTACAAATAGTTATACACTAGAGTTGAACTAGCTCTTTGCTCTAGTTCAAATAAGTTTACACTAGAGTTGAACTAGCTCTCTAACCTAGTATGAATAATTTACACTAGAGTTGAACTAGATCTCTGCACTAGTTCAAATAATTTTAAACTAGAGTTCAACTAGCTCTATAACCTAGTTCAAATAATTTTAAACTAGAGTTGAACTAGCTCTGTAACCTAGTACAAATAAATATACACTAGTGTTGAACTAGCTCTTTGCTCTAGTTCAAATAAGTTTACACTAGAGTTGAACTAGCTCTCTAACCTAGTACAAATATTTTTGCACTTGTGTTGAACTAGCTCTTTGCTCTAATTCCAATTATTTTAAAGTAGGGTTGAACTAGCTCTATAACCTAGTTCAAAATTTTTTAAACTAGAGTTGAACTAGATCTATAACCTAGTACAAATAATTTTACAATAGAGTTTAACTAGCACTTTGCTATAGTACAAATAATTTTACACTAGATTTCACTAGCGCTATAGCCTAGTAGAAATAATTTTACACTAGAGTTTAACTAGTTCTTTGGTCAGTTCATATATTTTTAAACTATAATTGAGCTAGCTCTATAACCTAGCAAAAATAATTTTAAACTAGAGTTGAACTAGCTCAATAACGAAGTACAAATAATTTTACACTAGAGTTAAACTAGCTCCATAACCTAGTGCAAATAATTTTACGCTAGACATGAACTACCTTTATAACCTAGTCTAAATGAATTTACACAAAAGTTGAATTAGATATATAACCTAGTGTGAATATTTTGACACTAGGGTTTAACTAGCTCTTTCCTCTAGTTCAAATAATTTTACAATAGAGTTGAACTACCTCTGTAATGTAGTACAAATAATTTTACACTAGAGTTTAACTAGCTCCATAACCTACTACAAATTATTTTGCACTAGAGTTGAACTAGATGTTTACTCTAGTTCAAATAATTTTAAACTAGAATTTAACTATCTCCATAACCTAGTACGAACAATTTTACACTAGAGTTGAACTAGATCTATAACATAGTACAAATTTTTTTACATTAGAGTTTAACTAGCTCTTTGGTCTAGTACAAATAATTTAACATAAGAGTTTAGCTAGCGCTATAACCTAGTACAAATAATTTTACACTAGAGTTGTACTAGCTCTTTTCTCTAGTTCAAATATTTTTAAACTAGAATTGAACTAACTCTATACCCTAGCACAAATAATTTTAAACTAAAGTTGAACTAGCTGTATAACCTAGTACAAATAATTTTACACTAGAGTTTAACTAGCTCTATAACCTAGTGCAAATTATTTTACGCTAGACATGAATTAGGTCTATAACCTAGTCCAAATAATTTTACACTAGACTTGAACTAGCTCCATAACCTAGTAAAAAAATATACACTAGAGTTGAAGTAGCCCTTTTCTCTAGTTCAAATATGTTTACACTAGAGTTGAACTACCTCTATAACGTAGTACAAATAATTTTACACTAGGGATTAACTAGCTCTTTGCTATATTACAAATAATTTTACACTAGAATTGAACTAGCTCTATAAGCTAGTACATCTCAGTTGACACTAGAGTTGAACTAGCTCTATAACATAGTACAAATAATTTTACACTATATTTTAACTAGCTCTTTGCTCTAGTACGAAGAATTTTACACTAGAGTTGAACTAGCTCTTTGCTCTTGTTCAAAAAATTTAAACTATAATTCAACTAGCTCTATAACCTAGCGCAAATAATTATAAACTAGAGCTAAACTAGCTCAATAACCTATTACAAATAATTTTACACTAGAGTTGAACTAGCTCTATAACCTAGTGCAAATAATTTTACGCTAGAGATGAACTAGCTCTATAACCTAGTACAATAAATTTACACTATAGTTGAATTAGCTCTATAACCTAGTGCGAATAATTTTACACTAGAGTTGAACTAGCTTTTTCCTCTAGTTAAAATAATTTTAGACTAGAGTTCAACTAGCTCTATAACGTAATACAAAGAATTTTACACTAGTGTTTAACTAGCTCTTTGCTCTAGTACAAAAATTTAACACTAGAGTTGAACTAGATCTACAACCTAGTACAAATAATTTTGCACTAGAGTTGAACTAGATCTTTACTCTAGTTCAAATAATTTTAAACTAGAATTTAACTATATCCATAACCTAGTACGAATAATTTTACACTACAGTTGAACTAGCTCTATAACATAGTACAAATAATTTTACATTAGAGTTTAACTAGATGTTTTGTCTAGTACAAATAATTTAACACAAGAGTTGAAGTAGCTCTATATCCTAGGGCAAAGAATTTTACGCTGGAGTTGAATTAGCTCTATAACCTAGTCCAAATAATTTTACACTAGAGTTCAACTAGCTCTATAACCTAGTAAAAAAATTAGACACTAGAGTTGAAGTAGCCCTTTTCTCTAGTTCAAATATGTTTACACTAGAGTTGAACTAGCTCTATAACGTAGATGATATTATTTTACACTAGAGTTTAATTAGCTCTATATCCTAGTGCAAAGAATTTTACGCTAGAATCGAATTAGCTCTATAACCTAGTCCAAATAATTTTACACTAGAGTTGAACTTACTCTATAACATATTACAAATAATTTGACACTAGATATTAACTAGCTCTTTGGTCTAATACAAAGAATTTTACACTAGAGTTGAACTAGGGCTATAACCTGGTACATATAATTGTACACTAGAGTTGAACTAGCTCTTTGCTCTTGTTCAAATAAAAATTTAAACTACAATTCAACTAGCTCTATAACCTAGCACAAATAATTTTAAACTAGAGGTAAACTAGCTCAATAACCTAGTACAAATAATTTTACACTAGAGTTGAACTAGCTCTATAACCTAGTGCAAATAATTTTACGCTAGAGATGAACTAGCTCTATAACCTAGTACAAATAAATTTACACTACAGTTGAATTTGCTCTATAACCTAGTGCAAATAATTGTACACTAGAGTTGAACTAGCTTTTTCCTCTTGTTAAAATAATTTTACACTAGAGTTGAACTAGCTCTATAACGTAGTACAAATAATTTTACACTAGTGTTTAACTAGCTCTTTGCTCTAGTAAAAAAGTTTAACACTAGAGTTGAACTAGATCTATAACCTAGTACAAATAATTTTGCACTAGAGTTGAACTAGATCTTTACTCTAGTTCAAATAATTTTAATCTAGAATTATCCATAACCTAGTACAAATAATTTTACACTACAGTTGAACTACCTCTATAACATAGTACAAATAATTTTACATTAGAGTGTAACTAGCTCTTTGGTCTAGAACAAATAATTTAACACAACAGTTGAGCTAGCGCTATAACCTAGTACAAATAATTTTACACTAGAGTTGAACTAGCTCTTTGCTCTAGTTCAAATATTTTTAAACTAGAATTAAACTAACTATATAACTTAGCACAAATAATTTTAAACTATATTTTAACTAGCTCTTTGCTCTAGTACGAAGAATTTTACACTAGAGTTGAACTAGCTCTTTGCTCTTGTTCAAAAAATTTAAACTATAATTCAACTAGCTCTATAACCTAGCGCAAATAATTATAAACTAGAGCTAAACTAGCTCAATAACCTATTACAAATAATTTTACACTAGAGTTGAACTAGCTCTATAACCTAGTGCAAATAATTTTACGCTAGAGATGAACTAGCTCTATAACCTAGTACAATAAATTTACACTATAGTTGAATTAGCTCTATAACCTAGTGCGAATAATTTTACACTAGAGTTGAACTAGCTTTTTCCTCTAGTTAAAATAATTTTAGACTAGAGTTCAACTAGCTCTATAACGTAATACAAAGAATTTTACACTAGTGTTTAACTAGCTCTTTGCTCTAGTACAAAAATTTAACACTAGAGTTGAACTAGATCTACAACCTAGTACAAATAATTTTGCACTAGAGTTGAACTAGATCTTTACTCTAGTTCAAATAATTTTAAACTAGAATTTAACTATATCCATAACCTAGTACGAATAATTTTACACTACAGTTGAACTAGCTCTATAACATAGTACAAATAATTTTACATTAGAGTTTAACTAGATGTTTTGTCTAGTACAAATAATTTAACACAAGAGTTGAAGTAGCTCTATATCCTAGGGCAAAGAATTTTACGCTGGAGTTGAATTAGCTCTATAACCTAGTCCAAATAATTTTACACTAGAGTTCAACTAGCTCTATAACCTAGTAAAAAAATTAGACACTAGAGTTGAAGTAGCCCTTTTCTCTAGTTCAAATATGTTTACACTAGAGTTGAACTAGCTCTATAACGTAGATGATATTATTTTACACTAGAGTTTAATTAGCTCTATATCCTAGTGCAAAGAATTTTACGCTAGAATCGAATTAGCTCTATAACCTAGTCCAAATAATTTTACACTAGAGTTGAACTTACTCTATAACATATTACAAATAATTTGACACTAGATATTAACTAGCTCTTTGGTCTAATACAAAGAATTTTACACTAGAGTTGAACTAGGGCTATAACCTGGTACATATAATTGTACACTAGAGTTGAACTAGCTCTTTGCTCTTGTTCAAATAAAAATTTAAACTACAATTCAACTAGCTCTATAACCTAGCACAAATAATTTTAAACTAGAGGTAAACTAGCTCAATAACCTAGTACAAATAATTTTACACTAGAGTTGAACTAGCTCTATAACCTAGTGCAAATAATTTTACGCTAGAGATGAACTAGCTCTATAACCTAGTACAAATAAATTTACACTACAGTTGAATTTGCTCTATAACCTAGTGCAAATAATTGTACACTAGAGTTGAACTAGCTTTTTCCTCTTGTTAAAATAATTTTACACTAGAGTTGAACTAGCTCTATAACGTAGTACAAATAATTTTACACTAGTGTTTAACTAGCTCTTTGCTCTAGTAAAAAAGTTTAACACTAGAGTTGAACTAGATCTATAACCTAGTACAAATAATTTTGCACTAGAGTTGAACTAGATCTTTACTCTAGTTCAAATAATTTTAATCTAGAATTATCCATAACCTAGTACAAATAATTTTACACTACAGTTGAACTACCTCTATAACATAGTACAAATAATTTTACATTAGAGTGTAACTAGCTCTTTGGTCTAGAACAAATAATTTAACACAACAGTTGAGCTAGCGCTATAACCTAGTACAAATAATTTTACACTAGAGTTGAACTAGCTCTTTGCTCTAGTTCAAATATTTTTAAACTAGAATTAAACTAACTATATAACTTAGCACAAATAATTTTAAACTAAAGTTGAACTAGTTGTATAACCTAGTACAATAATTTTACACTAGAGTTTAACTAGCTCTATATCCCAGTGCAAAGAATTTTACGCTGGAGTTGAATTAGCTCTATAACCTAGTCCAAATAATTTTACACTAGAGTTCAACTAGCTCTATAACCTAGTAAAAATATTATACACTAGAGTTGAAGTAGCCCTTTTCTCTAGATCAAATATGTTTACACTAAAGTTGAACTAGCTGCATAACCTAGTAGAAATAATTTTACACTAGAGTTTAATTAGCTCTATATCCTAGTGCAAAGAATTTTACGCTAGAATCGAATTAGCTCTATAACCTAGTCCAAATAATTTTACACTAGAGTTGAACTTACTCTATAACATATTATAAATAATTTGACACTAGATATTAACTAGCTCTTTGGTCTAATACAAAGAATTTTACACTAGAGTTGAACTAGGGCTATAACCTGGTACATATAATTTTACACTAGAGTTGAACTAGCTCTTTGCTCTTGTTCAAATAAAAATTTAAACTTGAATTCAACTAGCTCTATAAACTAGCACAAATAATTTTAAACTAGAGGTAAACTAGCTCAATAACCTAGTACAAATAATTTTACACTAGAGTTGAACTAGCTCTATAACCTAGTGCAAATAATTTTACGCTAGAGATGAACTAGCTCTATAACCTAGTAGAAATAAATTTACACTACAGTTGAATTTGCTCTATAACCTAGTGCAAATAATTGTACACTAGAGTTGAACTACCTTTTTCCTCTTGTTAAAATAATTTTACACTAGAGTTGAACTAGCTCTATAACGTAATACAAATAATATTACACTAGTGTTTAACTAGCTCTTTGCTCTAGTACAAAAATTTAACACCAGAGTTGAACTAGATCTATAACCTAGTACAAATAATTTTGCACTAGAGTTGAACTAGATCTTTACTCTAGTTCAAATAATTTTGAACTAGAATTTAACTATATCCATAACCTAGTACGAGTAATTTTACACTAAAGTTGAACTAGCTCAATAACATATTACAAATAATTTTACATTAGAGTTTAACTAGCTCTTTAGTCTAGAACAAATAATTTAACACAACTGTTGAGCTAGCGCTATAACCTAGTACTAATAATTTTATACTAGAGTTGAACTAGCTCTTTGCTCTAGTTCAAATATTTTTAAACTAGAATTGAACTAACTCTATAACCTAGCACAAATAATTTTAAACTAAAGTTGAACTAGTTGTATAACCTAGTACAATAATTTTACACTAGAGTTTAACTAGCTCTCTATCCTAGTGCAAAGAATTTTACGCTACAGTTGAATTAGCTTTATAACCTAGTCCAAAGAATTTTACACTAGAGTTCAACTAGCTCCATAACCTAGTAAAAAATTACACACTAGAGTTGAAGTAGATCTTTTCTCTAGTTCAAATATGTTTACAATCGAGTTGAACTAGCTCTATAACATTGTACCAATAATTTTACACTAGGGTTTAACTAGATCTTTGCTCTATTACAAATAATTTTACACTAGAATTGAACTAGCTGTATAAGCTAGTACATCTAATTTGACACTAGAGTTGAACTAGCTCTGTAACATAGTAAAAATAATTTTACACTAGATTTTAACTAGCTCTTTGCTAGAGTACAAAGAATTTTACACTAGAATTGAACTAGGGCTATAACCTGGTACAAATAATTTTAAAATAGAGTTTAACTAGCTCTTTGCTCTAGTACAAAGAATTTTACTCTAGAGTTGAACTAGTTCTTTGCTCTAGTTCAAATAATTTTAAACCAGCATTGAACTAGCTCTATAACATAGCACAAATAATTTTAAACTAGAGTTGAACTAGCTCAATAACCTAGTACAAATAATTTTACACTAGAGTTGAACTAGCTCTATAACCTAGTGCAAATAATTTTATGCTAGAGTTGAACTACCTCTATAACCTAGTCCAAATAAATATACACTAGAGTTGAATTAGCTCTATAACCTAGTGATAATAATTTTACACTAGAGTTGAACTATCTCTTTCCTCAAGTTCAAATAATTTTACACTACATTTGAAATAGCTCTATAATGTAGTACAAATAATTTTACACTAGAGTTTGACTAGCTCTTTGCTCTAGTACAAATACTGCTACACTAGAATTGAACTAGAACTATAACCAAGTACAAATAATTTTACACTAGTGTTAAACTAGATTTTTTCTCTAGTTCAAATAATCTTAAACTTGAATTTAACAAGCTCTGTATCGTAGTCGAAATAATTTTACACTAGAGTTGAACTAGCTCTATTACCTAGTACAAATAATTTTACACTAGAGTTTAACTTGCACTTTGCTCTAGTGCAAATACTTTTACACTAGATTTCACTAGCGCTATAACCTAGTACAAATAATTTTACACTAGAGTTTAACTAGCTCGTCGCTTTGTTCATATATTTTTAAACTACAATTGAGCTAGCTCTATAACATAGCACAAATAATTTTAAACTAGAGTTCAACTAGCTCAATAACGTAGTACAAATAATTTTACACTAGAGTTGAACTAGCTCTATGACCTAGTGCAAATAATTTTACGCTAGATATGAACTACCTCTATAAAATAGTCTAAATAAATTTACACTAAAGTTGAATTAGATCTATAACCTAGTGCAAATAATTTTACACTAGAGTTGAACTAGCTCTTTCCTCTAGTTCAAATAATTTTACACTAGAGTTGAACTAGCTCTATAACATAGTACAAATAATTTTACACTAGAGTTTAACTAGCTCTATAACCTAGTACAAGTAATTTTGCAACAGAGTTCAACTAGATATTTAATCTAGTTCTAATAATTTTAAACTAGAATTTAACTATCTCCATAACCTAGTGCGAATAATTTTATAGTAAAGTTGAACTAGCTCTATAAAATAGTACAATTTTTTTTACATTGGAGTTTAACTAGCTCTTTGGTCTAGTACAAATAATGTAACACAAGAGGTTAGCTAGCGCTATAACCTGTTACAAATAATTTTACACTAGAGTTGAACTAGATCTTTGCTCTAGTTCAAAATTTTTAAACTAGAATTGGACTAACTCTATAACCTAGCACAAATAATCTTAATCTAAAGTTGAACTAGTTGTCTAACCTAGTACAAATAATTTTACACTAGAGTTTAACTAGCACTTGAATTAGCTCTATAACCTAGTCCAACAAATTTTACACCAGAGTTGAACTAGCTCTATAACCTAGTAAAAAATTATACACTAGTGTTGAAGTACCCTTTTCTCTAGTTCAAATATGTTTACACTAGAGTTGAACTAGCTCTATAACGTAGTACAAATAATTTTACACTAGGGTTTAACTACCTCTTTCCTCTATTACAAATAATTTTACACTAGAATTGAACTAGCTGTATAACCTAGTACATCTAATTTTACACTAGAGTTGAACTCCCTCTATAAGACAGTACAAATAATTTTACACTAGATTTTAACTAGCTCTTTGGTCTAGTACAAAGAATTTTACTCTAGAGTTGAACTAGTTCTTTGCTCTAGTTCAAATAATTTTAAACCAGCATTGAACTAGCTCTATAACATAGCACAAATAATTTTAAACTAGAGTTGAACTAGCTCAATAACCTAGTACAAATAATTTTACACTAGAGTTGAACTAGCTCTATAACCTAGTGCAAATAATTTTATGCTAGAGTTGAACTACCTCTATAACCTAGTCCAAATAAATATACACTAGAGTTGAATTAGCTCTATAACCTAGTGATAATAATTTTACAGTAGAGTTGAACTATCTCTTTCCTCAAGTTCAAATAATTTTACACTACATTTGAAATAGCTCTATAATGTAGTACAAATAATTTTACACTAGAGTTTGACTAGCTCTTTGCTCTAGTACAAATACTGCTACACTAGAATTGAACTAGAACTATAACCAAGTACAAATAATTTTACACTAGTGTTAAACTAGATTTTTTCTCTAGTTCAAATAATCTTAAACTTGAATTTAACAAGCTCTGTATCGTAGTCGAAATAATTTTACACTAGAGTTGAACTAGCTCTATTACCTAGTACAAATAATTTTACACTAGAGTTTAACTAGCACTTTGCTCTAGTGCAAATACTTTTACACTAGATTTCACTAGCGCTATAACCTAGTACAAATAATTTTACACTAGAGTTTAACTAGCTCGTCGCTTTGTTCATATATTTTTAAACTACAATTGAGCTAGCTCTATAACATAGCACAAATAATTTTAAACTAGAGTTGAACTAGCTCAATAACGTAGTACAAATAATTTTACACTAGAGTTGAACTAGCTCTATGACCTAGTGCAAATAATTTTATGCTAGATATGAACTACCTCTATAAAATAGTCTAAATAAATTTACACTAAAGTTGAATTAGATCTATAACCTAGTGCAAATAATTTTACACTAGAGTTGAACTAGCTCATTCCTCTAGTTAAAATAATTTTACACTAGAGTTGAACTAGCTCTATAACATAGTACAAATAATTTTACACTAGAGTTTAACTAGCTCTATAACCTAGTACAAGTAATTTTGCAACAGAGTTCAACTAGATATTTAATCTAGTTCTAATAATTTTAAACTAGAATTTAACTATCTCCATAGCCTAGTGCGAATAATTTTATAGTAAAGTTGAACTAGCTCTATAAAATAGTACAAATTTTTTTACATTGGAGTTTAACTAGCTCTTTGGTCTAGTACAAATAATGTAACACAAGAGGTTAGCTAGCGCTATAACCTGTTACAAATAATTTTACACTAGAGTTGAACTAGATCTTTGCTCTAGTTCAAAATTTTTAAACTAGAATTGGACTAACTCTATAACCTAGCACAAATAATCTTAATCTAAAGTTGAACTAGTTGTCTAACCTAGTACAAATAATTTTACACTAGAGTTTAACTAGCACTTGAATTAGCTCTATAACCTAGTCCAAATAATTTTACACCAGAGTTGAACTAGCTCTATAACCTAGTAAAAAATTATACACTAGTGTTGAAGTACCCTTTTCTCTAGTTCAAATATGTTTACACTAGAGTTGAACTAGCTCTATAACGTAGTACAAATAATTTTACACTAGGGTTTAACTACCTCTTTCCTCTATTACAAATAATTTTACACTAGAATTGAACTAGCTGTATAACCTAGTACATCTAATTTTACACTAGAGTTGAACTCCCTCTATAAGACAGTACAAATAATTTTACACTAGATTTTAACTAGCTCTTTGGTCTAGTACAAAGAATTTTACACTAGAGTTGAACTAGGGCAATAACCTGGTAGATATAATATTACACTAGAGTTGAAATAGCTCTTTGCTCTTGTTCAAAAAAATTTAAACTAGAGTTCAACTAGCTCTATAACCTAGCACAAATAATTTTAACACAGAGGTGAACTAGCTCAATAACCTAGTACAAATAATTTTATACTAGAGTTGAACTAGCTCCATAACCTAGTGCAAATAATTTTATGCTAGAGATGAACTAGCTCTATAACCTAGTGCAAAAATTTTTACACTACAGTTGAATTAGCTCTATAACCTAGTGCAAAACAATTTACACTAGAGTTGAACTAGCTTGTTCCTCTAGTTCAAATAATTTTATACTAGAGTTCAACTAGCTCTATAACGTAGTACGAATAATTTTACACTAGTGATTAACTAGCTCTTTGCTCTAGTACAAACATTTTACACTAGAGTTGAACAAGATCTATAACCTAGTACAAATAATTTTCCACTAGAGTTGAACTAGATCTTTACTCTAGTTCAAATAATTTTAAACTAGAATTTAAGTATGTCCATAACCTAGTACGCATAAGTTTACACTAAGTTGAACTAGCTATATTACATAGTACAAAAAATTTGACATTAGAGTTTAACTAGCTCTTTGGTCTAGAACAAATAATTTAACACAAGAGTTGAGCTAGTGCTATAACCTAGTACAAATAATTTTATAGTAGAGTTGAACTAGCTCTTTGCTCTAGTTAAAATATTTTTAAACTAGCATTGAACTAACTCTATAACCTAGAACAAAGGATTGTAAACTAAAGTTGAACTAGCTGTATAACCTAGTACAAATAATTTTACACTAGAGTTTAACTAGCTCTATATCCTAGTGCAAATAATTTTACGCTAGAGTTGAATTAGTTCTATAACCTAGTCGAAATAATTTTACACTAGAGTTGAACTTACTCTATAACATAGTACAAATAATTTTACACCAGATTTTAACTAGCTCTTTGGACTAGTACAAAGAATTTTACACTAGAGTTGAACTAGGCTATAACCTGGTACATATAATTTTACACTAGAGTTGAACTAGCTCTTTGCTCTTGTTCAAAAAAATTTAAACTAGAATTCAACAGGCTCTATAACCTACCACAAATAATTTTAAACTAGAGGTGAACTAGCTCAATAACCTAGTACAAATAATTTTACACTAGAGTTGAACTAGCTCCATAACCTAGTGCAAATAATTTTACGCTAGAGATGAACTAACTCTATACCTAGTCCAAATAAATTTACACTATAGCTGAATTAGCTCTATAACCTAGTGCAAAATATTTTACACTAGAGTTGAACTAACTTTTTCCTCTAGTTCAAATAATTTGACACTAGAGGTGAACTACCTCTATAACGTAGTACAAATAATTTTACACTAGTGATTTACTAGCTCTTTGCTCTAGTACAAAATTTTAACACTAGAGTTGAACTAGATCTATAACGTAGTACAAATAATTTTCCACTAGAGTTGAACAAGATCTTTACTCTAGTTCAAATAATTTTTAACTAGAATTTAACTATGGCCATAACCTAGTACGAATAAGTTTACACTACAGTTGAACTAGCTCTATAACATAGTACAAACAATTTTACATTAGAGTTTAACTAGCTCTTTCGTCTAGAACAAATAATTTAACACAAGAGTTGAGCTAGCACTATAACCTAGTACAAATAATTTTACAGTAGGGTTGAACTAGCTCTTTGCCCTAGTTCAAATATTTTTAAACTAGAATTGAACTAACTCTATAACCTAGCACAAATAATTTAAACTAAAGTTGAAGTAGCTGTATAACCTAGTACAAATAAGTTTACACTAGAGTTTAAGAGCTCTATATCCTAGTGCAAAGAATTTTACGCTAGAGTTGAATTAGCTCTATAACCTAGTCCAAATAATTTTACACTAGAGTTGAACTTACTCTATAACATAGTACAAATAATTTTACACTAGATTTTAACGAGCTCTTTGGTCTAGTATAAAGAATTTTACACTAGAGTTGAACTAGGGATATAACCTGGTACATATAATTTTACACTAGAGTCGAACTAGCTCTTTGCTCTTGTTCAAAAAAATTTAAACTATAATTCAACATGCTCTATAACCTAGCACAAATAATTTTAGACTAGAGGTGAACTAGCTCAGTAACCTAGTACAAATAATTTTACACTAGAGTTAAAATAGCTCCATAACCTAGTGCAAATGATTTTATGCTAGAGATGAACTAGCTTTATAAGCTAGTCCAAATAAATTTACACTACAGTTGAATTAGCTCTATATCCTAGTGCAAACAATTTTACACTAGAGTTGAACTAGCTTTTTCCTCTAGTTCAAATAATTTTACACTAGAGTTGAACTAGCTCTATAACGTAGTACAAATAATTTTACACTAGTGATTAACTAGCTCTTTGCTCCAGTACAAAATTTTTACACTAGAGTTGAACTAGATCTATAACCTAGTACAAATAATTTTCCACTAGAGTTGAACTAGATCTTTACTCTAGTTCAAATAATTTTAAACTATAATTAAACTATGGCCATAACCTAGTATGAATAATTTTACACTACAGTTGAAGTAGCTCTATAACATAGTACAAATAATTTTACATTAGAGTTTAACAAGTTCTTTGGTCTAGAACAAATAATTTAACACAAGAGTTGAGCTAGCGCTATAACCTAGTAAAAATAATTTTACTGTAGAGTTGAACTAGCTCTTTGCTCGAGTTCAAATATTTTTAAACTAGAATTGAACAAACAATATAACCTAGCACAAATAATTTTAAACGAAAGTTGAACTAGCTGTATAACCTAGTACAAATAATTTTACACTAGAGTTTAACTAGCTCTATATCGTAGTGCAAAGAATTTTACGCTAGAGTTGAATTAGCTATACAATCTAGTCCAAATAATTTTACACTAGAGTTGAACTTACTCTATAACATAGTACAAATAATTTTACACTGGATTTTAACTAGCTCTTTGGTCTAGTTCAAAGAATTTTACACTAGAGTTGAACTAGGGCTATAACGTAGTACAAATAATTTTACACTAGTGATTAACTAGCTCTTTGCTCCAGTACAAAATTTTTACACTAGAGTTGAACTAGATCTATAACCTAGTACAAATAATTTTCCACTAGAGTTGAACTAGATCTTTACTCTAGTTCAAATAATTTTAAACTATAATTAAACTATGGCCACAACCTAGTACGAATAATTTTACACTACAGTTGAAGTAGCTCTATAACATAGTACAAATAATTTTACATTAGAGTTTAACAAGCTCTTTGGTCTAGAACAAATAATTTAACACAAGAGTTGAGCTAGCGCTATAACCTAGTAAAAATAATTTTACTGTAGAGTTGAACTAGCTCTTTGCTCTAGTTCAAATATTTTTAAACTAGAATTGAACAAACAATATAACCTAGCACAAATAATTTTAAACGAAAGTTGAACTAGCTCTATATCCTAGTGCAAAGAATTTTACGCTAGAGTTGAATTAGCTATATAATATAGTCCAAATATTTTTACACTAGAGTTGAACTAGCTCTTTGGTCTAGTATACAGAATTTTACACTAGAGTTGAACTAGGGCTATTACCTGGTACATATAATTTTACACTAGAGTTGAAGTAGCTCTTTGCTTTTGTTCAAAAAAATTTAAACTAGAATTCAACATGCTCTATAACCTAGCACAAATAATTTTAGACTAGAGGTGAACTAGCTCAGTAACCTAGTACAAATAATTTTACACTAGAGTTAAAATAGCTCCATAACCTAGTGCAAATAATTTTATGCTAGAGATGAACTAGCTTTATAACCTAGTCTAAATAAATTTACACTACAGTTGAATTAGCTCTATATCCTAGTGCAAACAATTTTACACTAGAGTTGAACTAGCTTTTTCCTCTAGTTCAAATAATTTTACACTAGAGTTGAACTAGCTCTATAACGTAGTACAAATAATTTTACACTAGTGATTAACTAGCTCTTTGCTCCAGTACAATTTTTTTACCCTAGAGTTGAACTAGATCTATAACCTAGTACAAATAGTTTTCCACTAGAGTTGAACTAGATCTTTACTCTAGTTCAAATAATTTTAAACTATAATTAAACTATGGACATAACCTAGTATGAATAATTTTACACTACAGTTGAAGTAGCTCTATAACATAGTACAAATAATTTTACATTAGAGTTTAACAAGGTCTTTGGTCTAGAACAAATAATTTAACACAAGAGTTGAGCTAGCGCTATAACCTAGTAAAAATAATTTTACTGTAGAGTTGAACTAGCTCTTTGCTCTAGTTCAAATATTTTTAAACTAGAATTGAACTAACAATATAACCTAGCACAAATAATTTTAAACGAAAGTTGAACTAGCTGTATAACCTAGTACAAATAATTTTACAGTAGAGTTTAACTAGCTCTATATCGTAGTGCAAAGAATTTTACGCTAGAGTTGAATTAGCTATACAATCTAGTCCAAATAATTTTACACTAGAGTTGAACTTACTCTATAACATAGTACAAATAATTTTACACTGGATTTTAACTAGCTCTTTGGTCTAGTTCAAAGAATTTTACACTAGAGTTGAACTAGGGCTATAACCTGGTACATATAATTTACACTAGAGTTGAACTATCTCTTTGCTCTTGTTCAAAAAAAAACTGGAATTCAACTAGCTCTATAACCTAGCAGAAATAATTGTAATCTAGAGGTGAACTAGCTCAATAACCTAGTACAAATAATTTTACACTCGAGTTGAACTAGCTCCATAACCTAGTGCAAATAATAATACGCTATAGATGAACTAACTCTATAACCTAGTCCAAATAAATTTACACTACACTTGAATTAGCTCTATAACCTATTGATTTTTTTTACACAAGAGTTGAACTAGCTTTTTCCTCTAGTTTAAATAATTTTACACTAGAGTTGAACTAGGTCTATAACATAGTACAAATAATTTTACACTAGTGATTAACTAGCTCTTTGCTCTAGTACAAACATTTTACACTAGAGTTGAACTAGATCTATAACCTAGTACAAATAATTTTCCACTAGAGTTGAACTAGATCTTTACTCTAGTTCAAATAATTTTAAACTAGAATTTAACTATGGCCATAACCTAGTACGAATAATTTTACACTATAGTTGAACTAGCTCTATAACATAGTACAAATAATTTTACATTAGATTTTAACTAGCTCTGTGGTCTAGAATAAATAATTTAACACAAGAATTGAGGTAGCGTTATAACCTAGTACAAATAATTTTTAGTAGAGTTGAACTAGCTCTTTGCTCTAGTTCAAATATTTTTAAACTAGAATTGAACTAACTCTATAACCTAGCACAAATAATTTTAAACTGAAGTTGAACTAGCTGTATAACTTAGTACAAATAATTTTACACTAGAGTTTAACTAGCTCTATATCCTAGTGCAAAGAATTTTACGCTAGAATTGAATTAGCTCCATAACCTAGTCGAAATAACTTTACACTAGAGTTGAACTTACTCTATAACATAGTACAAATAATTCGACACTAGATTGTAACTAGCTCTTTGGTCTAATACAAAGAATTTTACACTAGAGTTGAACTAGGGCTATAACCTGGTACATATAATTTTACACTAGAGTCGAACTAGCTCTTTGCTCTTGTTCAAAACAATTTAAACTAGAATTCAACTAGCTCTATAACCTAGCACAAATAATTTTAAACTATAGGTGAACTAGTTCAATAACCTAGTACAAATAATTTTACACTAGAGTTGAACTAGCGCCATAACCTAGTGCAAATAATTGTACGCTAGAGATGAACTAGGTTTATAACCGAGTCCAAATAAATTTACCCTAAAGTTGAATTATCTCTATAATCTAGTGCCAAAAAATTTACACTAGAGTTGAACTAGCTTTTTCCTCTAGTTCAAATAATTTTACACTAGAGTTCAACTAGCGTTATAACGTAGTACAAATAATTTTACACAAGTAATTAACTAGCTCTTTCCTCTAGTACAAAATATTTACACTAGAGTTGAACTAGATCTATAACCTAGTACAAATAATATTCCACCAGAGTTGAACTAGATCTTTACTCTAGTTCAAATAATTTGAAACTAGAATTTAACTATGTCCATAACCTAGAACGAATAATTTTACCCTACAGATGCACTAGCTCTATAACATAGTACAAATAATTTTCCATTAGAGTTTAACTAGCTCTTTGGTCTAGAAAAAATAGTTTAACACAAGAGTTGAACTAGCGCTATAACCTAGTACAAATAATTTTTAGTAGAGCTGAACTAGCTCTTTGCTCTAGTTCAAATATTTTTAAACTAGAATTGTACTAACTCTATAACCTAGCACGAATAATTTTAAACTAAAGTTCAACTAGCTGTATAACCTAGTACAAATAATTTTACACTAGAGTTTAACTAGCTCTATATCCTAGTGCAAAGAATTTTACGCTAGAATTGAATTAGCTCTATAACCTAGTCCAAATAATTTTACACTAGACTTGAACTTACTCTATAACATAGTACAAATAATTTGACACTAGATTTTAACTAGCTCTTTGCTCCAATACAAATAATTTTACACTAGAGTTGAACTAGGGCTATAACCTGGTACATATAATTTTCCACTACAGTTGAACTAGCTCTTTGCTCTTGTTCAAAAAAATTTAAACTAGAATTCAACTAGCTCTATAACCTAGCACAAATAATTTTAAACTATAGGTGAACTAGCTCAATAACCTAGTACAAATAATTTTACACTAGAGTTGAACTAGCTCCATAACCTAGTGCAAATAATTTTACGCTAGAGATGAACTAGGTCTATAACCTAGTCCAAATAAATTTACACTACAGTTGAATTAGCTCTATAAGCTAGTGCAAAAAAAATTACACTAGAGTTGAACTAGCTTTTTCCTCTAGTTCAAATAATTTTACACTAGAGTTGAACTAGCGCTATAACGTAGAACAAATAATTTTACACAAGTGATTAACTAGCTCTTTGCTCTAGTACAAAAATATTACACTAGGGTTGAACTAGATCTATAACCTAGTACAAATAATATTCCACTAGAGTTGAACTAGATCTTTACTCTAGTTCAAATAATTTTAAACTAGAATTTAACTATGTCCATAACCTACAAACGAATAATTTTACCCTACAGTTGAACTAGCTCTATAACAAAGTACAAATAATTTTACATTAGAGTTTAACTAGCTCTTTGGTCTAGAACAAATAATTTAACACAAGAGTTGACTAGCGCTATAACCTAGTACAAAAAACTTTTAGTAGATCTGAACTAGCTCTTTGCTCTAGTTCAAATATTTTTAAACTAGAATTGAACTAACTCTATAACCTAGCACAAATAATTTTAAACTAAAGTTGAACTAGCTGTATAACCTAGTAGAAATAATTTTACGCTAGAATTTAATTAGCTCTATATCCTAGTGCAAAGAATTTTACGCTAGAATCGAATTAGCTCTATAACCTAGTCCAAATAATGTTACACTAGAGTTGAACTTACTCTATAACATAGTACAAATAATTTGACACTAGATATTAACTAGCTCTTTGGTCTAATACAAAGAATTTTACACTAGAGTTGAACTTGGGCTATAACCTGGTACATATAATTTTACACTAGAGTTGAACTAGCTCTTTGCTCTTGTTCAAAAAAATTAAAATAGAATTCAACTAGCTCTATAACCTAGCACAAATATTTATAAGCTAGAGGTGAACTATCTCAATAACCTAGTACAAATAATTTTACACTAGAATTCAACTAGCTCCATAACCTAGTGCAAATAATTTTACGCTAGAGATGAACTAGGTCTATAACCTAGTCCAAATAAATTTACACTACAGTGGAATTAGCTCTAAAACCTAGTGCAAAAAAATTTACACTAGAGTTGAACTAGCTTTTTCCTCTAGTTCAAGTAATTTTACAATAGAGTTGAACTAGTGCTATAACGTAGTACAAATAATTTTACACAAGTGATTAACTAGCTCTTTGCTCTAGTACAAAATTTTTACACTAGGGTTGAACTAGATCTATAACCTAGTACAAATAATATTCCACTAGAGTTGAACTAGATCTTTACTCTAGTTCAAATATATTTAAACTAGAATTTAACTATGTCCATAACCTAGTACGAATAATTTTGCCCTACAGTTGAACTAGCTCTATAACATAGTACAAATAATTTTACATTAGAGTTTAACTAGCTCTTTGGTCTAGAACAAATAATTTGACACAAGAGTTGAGCTAGCGCTATAACTTAGTACAAAAATTTTTTAGTAGATCTGAACTAGCTCTTTGCTCTAGTTCAAATATTTTTAAACTAGAATTGAACTAACTCTATAACCTAGCACAAATAATTTTAAACTAAAGTTGAACTAGCTGTATAACCTAGTAGAAAGAATTTTACACTAGAGTTTAATTAGCTCTATATCCTAGTGCAAAGAATTTTACGCTAGAATCGAATTAGCTCTATAACCTAGTCCAAATAATTTTACACTAGAGTTGAACTTACTCTATAACATAGTACAAATTATTTCACACTAGATATTAACTAGCTCTTTGGTCTAATACAAAGAATTTTACACTACAGTTGAACTAGGGCTATAACCTGGTTCATCTAATTTTACACTAGAGTTGAACTAGCTCTTTTCTCTAGTTCAAAAAAATTTAAACTAGAATTCAACTAGCTCTATAACCTAGCACAAATAATTTTAAACTAGAGGTGAACTATCTCAATAACCTAGTACAAATAATTTTACACTAGAGTTGAACTAGCTCCATAACCTAGTGCAAATAATTTTGCGCTAGAGCTGAACTAGCTCTATAACCTAGTCCAAATAAATTTACTCTACAGTTGAATTAGCTCTATAAGCTAGTGCAAAAAAATTACACTAGAGTTGAACTAGCTTTTTCCTCTAGTTCAAATAATTTTACACTAGAGTTGAACTAGCTCTATAACGTAGTACAAATAATTTTACACTAGTGATTAACTAGCTCTTTGCTCTAGTAAAAAAGTTTTACACTAGAGTTGAACTAGATCTAGAACCTAGTACAAATAATTTTCCACTAGAGTTGAACCAGATCTTTACTCTAGTTCAAATAATTTTAAACTAGAATTTAACTATTTCCATAACCTAGAATGAATAATTTTACACTAGAGTTGAACTAGCTCTATAACATAGTACAAATAATTTTACATTAGAGTTTAACTAGCTCTTTGGTCCAGAACAAATAATTTAGCACAAGAGTTGAGCTAGCGCTAGAAGCTAGTACAAATAATTTAAAGTAGAGTTGAACTAGCTCTTTTCTCTAGTCCAAATATTTTTAAACTAGAATTGAACGAACTCTATAGCCTAGCACAAATAATTTGAAACTAAAGTTGAACTAGCTGTATAACCTAGTACAAATAATTTTACACTAGAGTTTAACTAGCTCAATATCCTAGTGCAAAGAATTTTACGCTAGATTTGAATTAGCTCTATAACCTAGTCCAAATAATTTGACACTAGAGTTGCACGAACTCTATAACATAGTACAAAAAATTTTACACTACATTTTAACTAGCTCTTTGGTCTAGTACAAAGGATTTTACACTAGAGTTGAACTAGGGCTATAACCTGGTACATATAATTTTACACTAGAGTTGAACTAGCCCTTTGCTCTTGTTCAAAAAAATTTAAACTAGAATTCAACTAGGTATATAACCGAGCACAAATAATTTTAAACTAGAGGTGAACTAGCTCAATAACTTAGTACAAATAATTTTACACTAGAGTTGAACTAGCTCCATAACCTAGTGCAAATAATTTTACGCTAGAGATGAACTAGCTCTATAACCTAGTCCAAATAAATTTACTCTATAGTTGAATTAGCCCGATAAGCTAGTGCAAAAAATTACACTAGATTTGAACTAGCTTTTTCCTCTAGTTCAAATAATTTTACACTAGAGTTGAACTAGCTCGATAACGTAGTACAAATAATTTTACACTAGTGATTAACTAGCTCTTTGCTCTAGTACAAAATTTTTACACTAGAGTTGAACTAGATCTAAAACCTAGTACAAATAATTTTCCACTACAGTTGAACTAGATCTTTACTCTAGTTCAAATAATTTTAAACTAGATTTTAACTATGTCCATAACCTAGAACGAATAATTTTACACTACAGTTGAACTAGCTCTATAAGATTGTACAAATAATTTTACATTAGAGTTTAACTAGCTCTTTGGTCTAGAACAAATAATTTAACACAAGAGTTGAGCTAGCGCTATAACCTAGTACAAATAATTTTAAGTACAGTTGAACTAGCTCTTTGCTCTAGTCCAAATATTTTTAAACTAGAATTGAACTAACTCTATAACCTAGCACAAATAATTTTAAACTAAAGTTTAACTAGCTGTATAACCTAGTACAAATAATTTTACACTAGAGTTTAACTAGCTCTATATCCTAGTGCAAAGAATTTTACGTTAGAGTTCAATTAGCTGTATAAACTAGTCCAAATAATTTTACACTAGAGTTGAACTAACTCTATAACCTAGTGAAAAAAAATTACACTAGAGTTCAATTTGCTTTTTTCTCTAGTTGAAATAATTTTACACTAGAGTGGAACTAGCTCTATAATGTAGTACAAATAATTTTACACTAGTGATTAACTAGCTCTTTGCTCTAGTATAAACATTTTACACTAGAGTTGAACTAGATCTATAACCTAGTACAAATAATTTTCCACTAGAGTTGAACTAGATCTATACTATAGTTCAAATAATTTTAAACCAGAATTTAACTATGGCACTAACCTAGTACGAATAATTTTACACTACAATTGAACTAGATCTATGACATAGTACAAATAATTTTACATTAGAGTTTAACTAGCTCTTTGGTCTATAACAAATAATCTAACACAAAAGTTGAGCTAGCGCTATAACCTAGTACAAATAATTTTACAGTAGGGTTCAACTAGCTCTTTGCTCTAGTTAAAATATTTTTAAACTAGCATTGAACTAACTCTATAACCTAGAACAACGAATTTTAAACTAAAGTTGAACTAGCTGTATAACCTAGTACAAATAATTTTACACTAGAGTTTAACTAGCTCAATATCCTAGTGCAAAGAATTTTACGCTAGATTTGAATTAGCTCTATAACCTAGTCCGAATAATTTTACACTAGAGTTGAACGAACTCTATAACATAGTACAAAAAATTTTACACTACATTTTAACTAGCTCTTTGGTCTAGTACAAAGGATTTTACACTAGAGTTGAACTAGGGCTATAACCTGGTACATATAATTTTACACTAGAGTTGAACTAGCTCTTTGCTCTTGTTCAAAAAAATTTAAACTAGAATTCAACTAGGTATATAACCTAGCACAAATAATTTTACACTAGAGGTGAACTAGGTCAATAACTTAGTACAAATAATTTTACAGTAGAGTTGAACTAGCTCCATAACCTAGTGCAAATAATTTTACGCTAGAGATGAACTAGCTCTATAACCTAGTACAAATAATTTTACACTAAAGTTGAACTAGCTATATAACCTAGTACAAATAATTTTACACTAGAGTTTAACTAGCTCTATATCCTAGTGCAAAGAATTTTACGTTAGAGTTGAATTAGCTATATAACCTAGTCCAAATAATTTTACACTAGAGTTGAACTAACTCTATAACCTAGTGAAAAAAAATTACACTAGAGTTCAAATAGCTTCTTTCTCTAGTTGAAATAATTTTACACTAGAGTTGAACTAGCTCTATAATGTAGTACAAATAATTTTACACTAGTGATTAACTAGATCTTTGCTCTAGTATAAACATTTTACACTAGAGTTGAACTGGATCTATAACCTAGTACAAATAATTTTCCACTAGATTTGAACTAGATCTATACTCTAGTTCAAATCATTTTAAACCAGAATTTAACTATGGCACTAACCTAGTACGAATAATTTTACACTACAGTTGAACTAGCTCTATGACATAGTACAAATAACTTTACATTAGAGTTTAACTAGCTCTTTGGTCTACAACAAACAATTTAACACAAAAGTTGAGCTAGCGCTATAGCCTAGTACAAATAATTTTATAGTAGAGTTGAACTAGCTCTTTGCTCTAGTTCAAATATTTTTAAACTAGAATTGAACTAACTCTATAACCTAGCACAAATAATTTTAAACTAAAGTTGAACTAGCTGTATAACCTAGTACAAATAATTTTACACTAGAGTTTAACTAGCTCTATATCCTACTGCAAAGAATTTTACGCTAGAGTTGAATTAGGTCTATAACCTAGTCCAAATAATTTTACACTAGAGTTGAACTTACTCTATAAGATAGTACAAATAATTTTACAATAGATATTAACTAGCTCTTTGGTCTAGTACAAAGAATTTTACACTAGAGTTGAACTAGTGCTATAACCTGGTGCATATAATTTTACTCTAGAGTTGAACTAGCTCTTTGCTCTTGTTCAAAAATATTTATACTAGAATTCAACTAGCTCTATAACCTAGCAAAAATAATTTTAAACTAGTGGTGAACTAGCTCAATAACCTAGTACAAATAATTTTACACTAGAGTTGAACTAGCTCCATAACCTAGTGCAAATAATTTTATGCTAGAGATGAACTAAATCTATAACCTAGTCCAAATAAAGTCACAATACAGTTGAATTAGCTCTATAACCTAGTGCAAAAAAAATTACACTAGAGTTGAACTAGCTTTTTCCTCTAGTTCAAATAATTTTGCACTAGAGTTGAACTAGCTCTATAACGTAGTACAAATAATTTTACACTAGTGATTAACTAGCTCTTTGCCCCCATACAAACTTTTAACGCTAGAGTTGAACTAGATCTATAACCTAGTACAAATAATTTTCCACTACAGTTGAACTAGATCTTTACTCTAGTTCAAATATTTTTAAACAAGAATTGAACTAACTCTATAACCTAGCACAAATAATTTTAAACTGAAATTAAACTAGCTGTATAACCTAGTACAAATAATTTTACACTAGAGTTTAACTAGCTCTATATCCTAGTGCAAAGAATTTTATGCTAGAGTTGAATTAGCTCTATAACCTAATCCAAATAATTTTACACTAGGGTTGAACTAACTCTGTAACATAGTACAAATAATTTTACACTAGATTTTAACAAGCTCTTTGGTCTAGTACAAAGGATTTTACACTAGATTTGAACTAGGGCTATAACCTGGTACATATAATTTTACACTAGAGTTGAACTAGCTGTTTGCTCTTGTTCAAAAAAATGAAACCACAATTCAACTAGCTATATAACCTAGCACAAATAATTTTAAACTAGAGGTGAACTAGCTCAATAACCTAGTACAAATAATATTACACTAGAGTTGAACTAGCTCCATAACCTTGTGCAAATAATTTAACGCTACAAATGAACTAGCTCTATAACCTAGTCCAAATAAATTTACTCTACTGTTGAATTAGCTCTATAAGCTAGTGCAAAAAAATTACACTAGACTTGAACTAGCTTTTTCCTCTAGTTCAAATAATTTTACACTAGAGTTGAACTAGCTCTATAACGTAGTACAAATTATTTTACACTAGTGATTAACTAGCTCTTTGCTCTAGTACAAACATTTTACACTAGAGTTGAACTAGATCTATAACCTAGTACAAATAATTTTCCACTAGAGTTGAACTAGATCTTTACTCTAGTTCAAATAATTTTAAACTAGAATTAACTATGGCCAGAACCTAGTACGAATAATTTTACACTACAGTTTACATATCTCTATAATATAGTACAAATAATTTCACGTTAGAGTTTAACTAGCCTTTGGTCTAGAACAAATAATTTAACACAAGAGTTGAGCTAGCGCTATAACCTAGTACAAACAATTTTACAGTAGCGTTGAACTAGCTCTGTGCTCTAGTTCAAATATTTTTAAACTAGAATTGAACTAACTCTATAACCTAGCACAAATAATTTGAAACTAAAGTTGAGATAGCTATATAACATAGTACAAATAATTTTACACTAGAGTTTAACTAGCTCTATATCCTAGTCCAAAGAATTTTCGCTAGAGTTGAATTAGCTCTATAACCTAGTACAAATAATTTTACACTAGAATTGAACTTACTCTATAACATAGTACAAATAATTTTACACTAGGTTTTAACTAGCTCTTTGGTCTATTACAAAGAATTTTGCACTACAGTTGAACTACGGCTATAACCTGGTACATATAATTTTACACTAGAGCTGAACGACCACTTTGCTACTCTCCAAAAAAATTTAAACTAGAATTCAACTAGCTCAAACCTAGCACAAATATTTTTAAACTAGAGGTGAACTATCTCCATAACCTAGTCCAAATAATTTTACACTAAAATTGAACTAACTCTATAACGTAGTAAAAATAATTTTACACTAGATTTTAACTGGCTCTTTTGTCTAGTACAAAGGATTTTACACTAGAGTTGAACTAGGGCTATAACCTGGTACATATAATTTTACACTAGAGTTGAACTAGCTCTTTGCTCTTGTTCAAAATAATTTAAACTACAATTCAACTAGCTATATAACCTAGCACAAATAATTTTAAACTAGAGGTGAACTAGCTCAATAACCTAGTACAAATAATATTACACTAGACTTTAACTAGCTCCATAACCTAGTGCAAATAATTTTACGCTAGACATGAACTAGCTCTATAACCTAGTCCAAATAAATTTACTCTATAGTTTAATTAGCTCTATAACCTAGTGCAAAAAAATTACACTACAGTTGAACTAGCTTTTTCCTCTAGTTCAAATAATTTAACAATAGAGTTGAACCAGCTCTGTAACGTAGTACAAATAATTTTACACTAGTGATTAACTAGCTCTTTGCTCTAGTACAAACATTTTACACTGGAGTTGAACTAGATCTATAACCTAGTACAAATAGTTTTCCAGTACAGTTGAACTAGATCTTTACTCTAGTTCAATTAACTTTAAACTAGAATTTAACTATGGCCATAACCTAGTACGAATAATTTTACACTACAGTTGAACTAGCTCTATAGAATAGTACAAATAATTTTACATTAGAGTTTAACTACCTCTTTGCTCTAGAACAAATAATTTAACACAAGAGTTGAGCTAGAGCTATAACCTAGTACAAATAATTTTACAGTAGAGTTGAACTAGCTCTTTGCTCTAGTTCAAATATTTTTAAACTAGAATTGAACTAACTCTATAACCTAGCAAAAATAATTTGAAACTAAAGTTGAACTAGCTGTATAACCTAGTACAAATAATTTCACACTAGAGTTTAACTAGCTCTATATCCTAGTGCAAAGAATTTTACGCTAGAGTTGAATTAGCTTTGTAACCTAGTCCAAATAATTTTACAATAGAGTTGAACTTACTCTATAACATAGTACAAATAATTTTACACTAGATTTTAACTAGCTCTTTTGTCTAGTACAAAGAATTTTACACTAGAGTTGAACTAGGGCTATAACCTGGTACATATAATTTTACACTAGAGTTGAACTAGCTCTTTGCTCTTGTTCAAAAAAATTAAACTAGAATTCAACTAGCTATATAAGCTAGCACAATTAATTTTAAACTAGAGGTGAACTAGCTCAATAACCTAGTACACATAATATTACACTAGACTTGAACTAGCCCCATAACCTAGTGCAAATAATTTTACATTGGAGATGAACTAGCTCTATAACCTAGTCCAAATAAATTTACTCTACAGTTGAATTAGCTCTATAACCTAGTGCAAAAATAATTCACTAGAGTTGAACTAGGTTTTTCCTATAGTTCAAATAATTTTACACTAGAGTTGAACTAGGTCTATAATGTAGTACAAATAAATTTACACTAGTGATTAACTAGCTCTTTGCTCTAGTACAAAACTTTTAGACTAGAGTTGAACAAGATCTATAATCTAGTACAAATAATTTTCCACTAGAGTTGAACTAGATCTTTACTCTAGTTCAAATAATTTTAAACTAGCATTTAACTGTATCCATAACCTAGTATGAATAATTTTACACTACAGTTGAACTATCTCTATAACATAGTACAAATAATTTTACGTTACAGTTTAACTAGCTCCTTGTCTAGAACAAATAATTTAACACAAGAGTTGAACTAGCGCTATAACCTAGTACAAATAGTTTTATAGTAGAGTTGAACTAGCACTTTGCTCTAGTTCAAATATTTTTAAACTAGAATTCAGCTAACTCTATAACCTAGCACTAATAATTTTAAACTAAAGTTGAACTAGCTGTATAGCCTAGTCCAAATAATTTTGCACTAGAGTTTAACTAGCTCTATATCCTAGTGTAAAGAATTTTACGCTACCGTTGAATTAGCTCTATAACCTAGTCCAAATAATTTTACACTAGAGTTGAACTAGCTCTATAACCTAGTAAAAAAATTATACACTAGAGTTGAAATAGCCCTTTTCTCTAGTTCAAATATATTTACACTAGAGTTGAACTAGCTCTATAACGTAGTACAAATAATTTCACACTAGGGTTTAACTAGCTCTTTGCTCTATTACAAATAATTTTACACTAGAATTGAAGTAGCTCTATAAGCTAGTACATCTAATTTTACACTATAGTTGAACTAGCTCTATTACATAGTACAAATAATTTTACACTAGATTTTAACTAGCTCTTTGCTCTAGTACAAAGAATTTTACACTAGAGTTGAACTAGGGCTATAACATGGTACATATAATTTTACACTAGAGTTGAACTAGCTCTTTGCTCTTATTCAAGAAAATTTAAACTAGAATTCAACTAGCTCTATAACTTAGCATAAATAATTATAAACTAGAGTTGAACTAGCTCAATATCCTAGTACAAATAATTTTACACTAGAGTTGGACTAGCTCCATAACCTAGTGCAAATAATTTTACGCTAGAGATGAACTAGCTCTATAGCCTAGTCCAAATAAATTTACAGTACAGTTGAATTAGCTCTCTTACCTAGTGCAAATAATTTTACACTAGAGTTGAAGTAGCTTTTTCCTCTAGTTCAAATTTTTTTACACTAGAGTTGAAGTAGCTTTTTCCTCTAGTTCAAATAATTTTATACTAGAGTTTAACTAGATCTATAACGTTGTACAAATTATTTTACACTAGTGTTTAACAGGCTCCTTGCTCTAGTACAAATAATTTTACACTAGAGTTGAAATAGCTCTATAACCTAGTCCAAATAATTTTGCACTAGAGTTGAAATAGATCTTTACTCTAGTTCAAATAATTTTAAACAAGAATTTGACTATCTCCATAACCTAGTGCGAATAATTTTACACTACAGTTGAACCAGCTCATTATCATACTACAAATAATTTTACACTACAGTTTAACTAGCTCTTTGGTCTAGTACAAATAATTTAACACCAGAGTTCAGCTAGCGCTATAACCTAGTACAAATAATTTTACACTAGAGTTGAACTAGCTCTTTGCTCTAGTTCAAATATTTTTAAACTAGAATTGAAGTAACTCTATAACCTGGAACAAATAATTGTAAACTAAAGTTGAACTAGCTGTATAACCTAGTACAAATAATTTTACAGTAGAGTTTAACTAGCTCTATGTCCTAGTGCAAAGAATTTTACGCTAGCGATGAATTAGCTCTATAACCTAGTCCAAATAATTTTACACTAGAGTTGAACTAACTCTATAACATAGTACAAATAATTTTACACTAGATTTTAACTAGCTCTTTGGTCTAGTACAAAGGATTTTACACTAGAGTTGAACTAGGGCGATAACCTGGTACATATAATTTTACACTAGAGTTGAACTAGCTCTATAACATAGTACAAATAATTTTACATTAGAGTTTAACTAGCTCTTTGGTCTAGAAAAATAATTTAACACAAGAGTTGAGCTAGCGCTATAACCTAGTACAAATAATTTTATAGTAGCGTTGAACTAGCTCTTTGCTCTAGTTCAAACATTTTTAAACTAGAATTGCACTAACTCTATAACCTAGCACAAATAATTTTAAAGTAAAGTTGAACTAGCTGTATAACCTAGTACAAATAATTTTACACTAGAGTTTAACTAGCTCTATATCCTAATGCAAAGAATTTTACGCTAGAGTTGAATTAACTCTATAACCTAGTCCAAATAATTTGACACTAGAGTTGAACTTACTCTATAACATAGTAGAAATAATTTTACACTAGATTTTAACTACCTCTTTGGTCTAGTACAAACGATTTTACACTAGAGTTGAACTAGGGCTATAACCTGGTACATATAATTTTACACTAGAGTTGAACTAGCTCTTTGATCTTGTTAAAAAAAATTAAAACTAGAAATTAACCAGCTATATAACCTAGCACAAATAATTTTAAACTAGAGGTGAACTAGCTCAATAACCTAGTACAAATAATATTACACTAGAGTTGAACTAGCTCCATAACCTAGTGCAAATAATTTTACGCTAGAGATGAACTAGCTCTATAACCTCGTCCAAATAAATTTACCCTACAGTTGAATTAGCTCTATAACCTAGTGCAAAAAAATTTCACTAGAGTTGAACTATCTTTTTCCTCTAGGTCAAATAATTTTACACTTGAGTTGAACTAGCTCTATAATGTAGTACAAATAATTTTACACTAGTGATTAACTAGCTCTTTGCTCTAGTACAAAATTTTTATACTAGAGTTGAACTAGATCTATAACCTAGTACAAATAATTTTCCACTAGAGTTGAACTAGATCTTTACTCTAGTTAAAATAATTTTAAACTAGAATTTAACTGTGTCCATAACCTAGTATGAATAATTTTACACTACATTTGAACTATCTCTATAATATAGTACAAATAATTTTACGTTAGAGTTTAACTAGCTCTTTGTCTAGAACAAATAATTTAACACAAGAGTTGAGCTAGCGCTATAACCTAGTACAAATAATTTTAAAGTAGAGTTGAACTAGCTCTTTGCTCTAGTTAAAATATTTTTAAACTATAATTGAACTAACTCTATAACCAAGCACAAATAATTTTGAACTAAAGTTGAACTAGTTGTATAACCTAGTACAAATAATTTTACACTAGAGTTTAACTAGCTCTATATCCTAGTGCAAAGAATTTTACGCTACAGTTGAATTAGCTCTATAACCTAGTCCAAATAATTTTACAATAGAGTTGAACTAGCTCCATAACCTACTAAACAAATTATACACTAGAGTTGAAATAGCCCTTTTCTCTAGTTCAAATATACTTACACTAGAGTTGAACTAGCTCTATAACGTAGTACAAATAATTTCACACTAGGGTTTAACTAGCTCTTTGCTCTATTTCAAATAATTTTACACTAAAATTGAACTAGCTCTATAAGCTAGTACATCTAATTTTACACTTGAGTTTAACTAGCTCTATTACATAGTACAAATAATTTTACACTAGATTTTAACTAGCTCTTTCCTCTAATACAAAGAATTTTACACTAGAGTTGAACTAGGGCTATAACATGGTACATATAATTTTACACTAGAGTTGAACTAGCTCTTTGCTCTTGTTCAAAAAAATTTCAACTAGAATTCAACTAGCCCTATAACTTAGCATCAATAACTATAAACTAGAGTTGAACTAGCTCAATATCCTAGTACAAATAATTTTACACGAGAGTTGGACTACCTCCATAACCTAGTGCAAATAATTTTACGCTAGAGATGAACTAGCTCTATAGCCTAGTCCAAATAAATTTACAGTATAGTTGAATTAGCTCTATTACCTAGTGCAAATAATTTTACACTAGAGTTGAAGTAGCTTTTTCCTCTAGTTCAATTTTTTTTACACTATAGTTGAAGTAGGTTTTTCCTCTAGTCCAAATAATTTTACACTAGAGTTGAACTAGCTCTATAACCTAGTAGAAAAGTTATACACTACAGTGGAAGTAGCTCTTTTCTCTAATTAAATATGTTTACTCTAGAGTTGAACTAGATCTATAACATAGTACAAATAATTTTACACTAGGGTTTAATTAGCTCTTTGATCTATTACAAATAAGTTTACACTAGAATTGAATTAGCTCTATAAGCTAGTACATCTAATTTTACACTAGAGTTGGACTAGCTCTATAACATAGTACAAAAATTTTTACACTAGATTTTAACTAGCTCTTTGCTCTAGCACAAAGAATTTTACACTAGAGTTGAACTAGCGCTATAACCTGGTACATATAATTTTAGACTAGAGTTGAACGAGCTCTTTGCTCTTGTTTAAAAAAATTTAATCTAGAATTAAACTAGCTCTATAACCTGGAACAAATAATTTTAAACTAGAGTTGAACTAGCTCAATAACATAGTACAAATAATTTTACACTAGAGTTGAACTAGCTCCATAACCTAGTGCAACTAATTTTACGGTAGAGATGAACTAGCTCTATAACCTAGTCTAAATAAATTTACACTACAGTTGAATTAGCTCTATAACCTAGTGCAAATAATTTTACACTAGAGTTGAACTAGCTCTTTCCTCTATTTCAAATTATTTTACACTAGAGTCGAACTAGCTCTATAACGTTGTACAAATAATTTTATGCTAGTGTTTAACTAGATCTTTGCTCTAGTAAAAAAATTTAAACTAGAGTTGAACTAGATCTATAACATAGTACAAATAATTTTCCACTAGAGTTGAAATAGATCTTTACTCTAGTTCAAATAATTTTAAACTAGAATTTAATTATCTCCATAACCTAGTACGAATAATTTTACCCTACAATTGAACTAGCTCTATAACTTAGTAGAAATAATTTTACATTAGAGTTTAACTAGATCTTTGGTCTAGTACAAACAATTTAACACAAGAGTTGAGCTCGCGCTATAATCTAGTACAAATAATTTTACACTAGAGTTGAACTAGCTCTTTGCTCTAGTTCAAATATTTTTAAACTAGAATTAAACTAACTCTATAACCTAGCACAAATATTTTTAAACTTATGTTGAACTAGCTGTATAACCTAGAACAAATAATTTTGCACTAGAGTTTAACTAGCTCTATAACCTAGTGCAAGGAATTTTATGCTAGAGTTGAATTAGCTCTATAACCTAGCACAAATAGTTTGAAACTATAGTTCAACTAGCTCAATAACCTAGTACAAATAATTGTACAATAGAGTCTAACTAGCCCTATAACCTAGTGTAACTAATTTTACGCTAGAGATGAACTAGCTCTATAACCTGGTCAAAATAAATTTACACTATAGTTGAATTAGCTCTATAACCTAGTGCAAATAATTTTACACTAGAGTTGAATTAGCTTTAAAACGTTGTACAAATAACTTTACACTAGTGTTTAACTAACTCTTTACTCTAGTACAAATAATTTTACAGTAGAGTTGAACTAGATCTATAACATAGTAAAAATACTTTTGCACTAGAGTTGAACTAGATCTTTACTCTAGTTCAAATAATTCTAATCTAGAATTTAACTATCTCCATACCCTGGTACGAATAATTTTACGCTACAGTTGAACCAGTTCTATAACATAGTACAAAAAAAATTACACCAGAGTTTAACTAGCTGTTCGGTCTAGTACAAATAAATTAACACTAGAGTTGAGCTAGCGCTATAACCTAGTACAAATAATTTTACACTAGAGTTGAACTAGCACTTAGCTCTAGTTCAAATATTTTTAAACTAGAATTGAGCTAACTCTATAACCTAGCACAAAATTTTTTAATCTAAAGTTAAACTAGTTGTATAACCTAGTACAAATAGTTTTACACTAGAGTTTAACTAGCTCTATAACCTAGTGCAAAGAATTTTACGCTAGAGTTGAATTAGCTCTATAATCTAGTCCAAATAATTTTACACTAGAATTGAACTAGCTCTATAACCTAGTAAAAAAATTATACACTAGAGTTGAAGTAGCTGTTTTCTCTAGTTCAAATATGTTTACACTAGATTTGAACTAACTCTATAACATAGTACAAATAATTTTACTCTAGGTTTTAACTAGCTCTTTGCCCTATTATAAATAATTTTAAACTAGAGTTTAACTAGATCTACAACCTAGTACAAATAATTTTAAACTAGAGTTAAACTAGATCTTTGCTCTAGTTCAAATAATTTTAAACTACAATTGAACTAGCTCTATAACCTAGTACAAATAATTTTACACTAGAGTTGTACTAGCTCTATAACATAGTACAAATAATTTTACACTAGAGTTGAACTAGCTCTATAACGTTGTACAAATAATATTACACTAGGGTTTAACTAGTTCTTTGCTCTATTACAAATAATTTTACACTAGAATCGAAGTGGCTCTATAAGCTAGTACATCTAATTTTACACTAGAGTTGGACTAGCTCTATAACATAGTACAAATAATTTTACACTACATTTTAACTAGCTGTTTACTCTAGTACAAATAATTTTACACTAGAGTTGAACCAGTGCAATAACCTGGTACATATAATTTTCCACTAGAGGTGACCTAGCTCTTTGCTCTTGTTCAAAAAATTTAAACTAGAATTAAACTAGCTCTATAACCTAGCACAAATAATTTTAAACTAGAATTGAACTAGCTCAATAACATAGTACAAATAATTTTACACTAGAGTTGAACTAGCTCCATAACCTAGTGCAAATAACTTTACGGTAGAGATGAACTAGCTCTATAACCTAGTCCAAATAAATTTACACTACAGTTGAATTAGCTCTATAACCTAGTGCAAATAATTTTACTCTAGAGTTGAATTAGCTCTCTCCTCTATTTCAAATAATTTTACACTAGAGTTGAACTAGCTCTATCACGTAGTACAAATAATTTTACACTAGTGTTTAACTCGCTCTTTGCTCTAGTACAAAAAATTTACACTACTGTTGAACTAGATCTATAACCTAATACAAATAATTTTCCACTAGAGTTGAAATAGATCTTTACTCTAGTTCAAATAATTTCAATCTAGAAGTTAACTATTTCCATAACCTAGTACGAATAATGTTACACTACAGTTGACCTAGCTCTATAACATAGTACAAATAATTTTACATTAGAGTTTAACTAGCTCTTTAGTCTAGAACAAATAGTTCAACACAAGAGTTGAGCTAGCGCTATAACCTAGTACAAATAATTTTACACTAGAGTTGAACCAACTCTTTGCTCTAGTTCAAATATTTTTAAACTAGAACGGAACTAACTCTATAACCTAGCACAAATATTTTTAAACTTATGTTGAACTAGCTGTATAACCTAGAACAAATAATTTTGCACTAGAGTTTAACTAGCTCTATAACCCAGTGCAAGGAATTTTATGCTAGAGTTGAATTAGCTCTATAACCTAGCACAAATAGTTTGAAACTATAGTTCAACTAGCTCAATCACCTAGTACAAATAATTGTACAATAGAGTCTAACTAGCCCTATAACATAGTGCAAATAATTTTACGCTAGAGATGAACTAGCTCTATAACCTAGTCAAAATAAATTTACACTATAGTTGAATTAGCTCTATAACCTAGTGCAAATAATTTTACACTAGAGTTGAATTAGCTTTAAAACATTGTACAAATAACTTTACACTAGTGTTTAACTAACTCTTTACTCTAGTACAAATAATTTTACACTAGAGTTGAACTAGATCTATAACATAGTAAAAATACTTTTGCACTAGAGTTGAACTAGATCATTACTCTAGTTCAAATAATTCTAATCTAGAATTTAACTATCTCCATACCCTGGTACGAATAATTTTACGCTACAGTTGAACCAGTTCTATAACATAGTACCAACAAATTTACACCAGAGTTTAACTAGCTGTTTGGTCTAGTACAAATAATTTAACACTAGAGTTGAGCTAGCGCTATAACCTAGTACAAATAATTTTACACTAGAGTTGAACTAGCACTTAGCTGTATTTCAAATATTTTTAAACTAGAATTGAGCTAACTCTATAACCTAGCACAAATAATTTTAATCTAAAGTTAAACTAGTTGTATAACCTAGTACAAATAGTTTTACACTAGAGTTTAACTAGCTCTATAACCTAGTGCAAAGAATTTTACGCTAGAGTTGAATTAGCTCTATAATCTAGTCCAAATAGTTTTGTATACTAGAATTGAATTAGCTCTATAACCTAGTAAAAAAATTATACACTAGAGTTGAAGTAGCTGTTTTCTCTAGTTCAAATATCTTTACACTAGATTTGAACTAGCTCTACAACATAGTACAAATAATTTTACACTAGGTTTTAACTAGCTCTTTCCTCTATTATAAATAATTTTAAACTAGAGTTTAATTAGATCTACAACCTAGTACAAATAATTTTAAACTATAGTTAAACTAGATCTTTGCTCTAGTTCAAATAATTTTAAACTACAATTGAACTAGCTCTATAACCTAGTACAAATACTTTTACACTAGAGTTGTACTAGCTCTATAACATAGTACAAATAATTTTACACTAGAGTTTAACTAGCTGTTTGGTCTAGTACAAATAATTTAACACTAGAGTTGAGCTAGCGCTATAACCTAGCACAAATAATTTATACTATAGTTGAACTAGCTCTTAGCTCTATTCAAATATTTTTAAACTAGAATTGAGCTAACTCGATAGCCTAGCACAAATAATTTTAATCTAAAGTTAAACTAGTTGTATAACCTAGTACAAATAGTTTTACACTAGAGTTTAACTAGCTCTATAACCTAGTGCAAAGAATTTTACGCTAGAGTTGAATTAGCTCTATAATCTAGTCCAAATAATTTTACACTAGAATTGAACTAGCTCTATAACCTAGTAAAAAAATTATACACTAGAGTTGAAGTAGCTGTTTTCTCTAGTTCAAATATGTTTACACTAGATTTGAACTAACTCTATAACATAGTACAAATAATTTTACACTAGGTTTTAACTAGCTCTTTGCTCTATTATAAATAATTTTAAACTAGAGTTTAACTAGATCTACAAACTAGTACAAATAATTTTAAACTAGAGTTAAACTAGATCTTTGCTCTAGTTCAAATAATTTTAAACTACAACTGAACTAGCTCTATAACCTAGTACAAATAATTTTACACTAGAGTTGTACTAGCTCTATAACATAGTACTAATAATTTTACACTAGAGTTTATGTAGCTCTTTGCTCTAGTACAAAGAATTTTACACTGGAGTTGAACTAGGGCCATAACCTAGTACAAATAATTTTACACTAGAGTTGAACTAGCTCTTTGCTCTAGTTAAAATAATTTTAAACTAGAAGTGAACTATATCTATAACCTAGCACAAAAAAATTAAACTAGGGCTGAACTACCTCAATAACCTAATAAAAATAATTTTACACTTGAGTTGAACTAGCTCTATAACCTAGTGCAAAATATTTTACGCTAGACATGAACTAGCTCTTTCTTCTAGTTCAAATAATTTTACCTTAGAGTTGAACTAGCTCTGTAACGTAGTACAAATAATTGTACAATAGAGTTTAACTAGCTCTTTGCTCTAGTACAAATAATTTTACACTAGGGTTGAAATAGATCTATAACCTAGTAAAAATAATTTTACACTAGAGTTGAACTTGATCTTTAATCTAGTTCAAATAATTTTAAACTAGAATTGAACTAGCTCCATAACCTAGTACGAATAATTTTATACTACTGTTGAACTAGTTCTATAACATAGTACAAATAACTTTACACTAGAGTTTAACTAGCTATTTTCTCTAGTACCAATAATTTAACACTAGAGTTGAACAACACTATAATATGGTACAAAGAATTTTACACTAGAGTTGAACTAGCTCTTTGCTCTATTTCAAATATTTTTTAACTAGAATTTTAAAGCAAACATGAACTAGCTCTATCACCTAGTACAAATAAGTTTACACTGGAGTTTTGCTAGCACTGTAACCTAGTGCAAATAATTTTACGCTATAGTTGAATTAGCTCTTAACCTAGTCCAAATAATTTTACACTAGAGTTGAACAAGCTCTATAACCTAGTAAAAAAATTATACACTAGAGTTGAACTAGCTCTTTGCTCTTGTTCAAATAGTTTTAAACTACAGTTGAACTAAATCTATAACCTAGTACAAATAATTTTACAGTAGAGTTAAACTAGCTCTTCGCTCTAGTTCGAATAATTTTAAACTATAATTGAACTAGCTCTCTAACCTAGTACAAATAATTTTACACTAGAGTTGAACTTGATCGATAACATAGTACAAATAATTTTACACTAGACTTTAACTAGGTCTTTGCTCTAGAAAAATTATTTCACACTAGAGTTGAACGAGCTCTATAACATAGTACATATAATTTTACCCTAGAGTTCAACTAGCTCTTTGCTTTAGTTCAAATAATTTTAAACTAGAATTGAACTAGATCTATAACCTAGCACAATTTTTTTTAAACAAGAGCTGAACTAGCTCAATAACCTAGTAAAATAATTTTACACAAGAGTTGAACTAGCTCTATAATCTAGTTCGAATAATTTTACACTAGAGATAAACTAGCTCTTTCCTCTAGTTCAAATAAATTTACATTATAGTTGAACTAGCTCTATAATGTAGTACAAAATTTTTTACACTAGAGTTTAACTAGCTCTTTGCTCTAGTACAAATAATTTTACACTAGAGTTGAAATAGATCTATAACCTAGTACAAATAATTTTCCACTAGAGTTGAACTGGATCCTTACTCTAGCTCAAATAATTTTAAACTACAATTGAACTAGCTCCATAACCTAGTATGAATAATTTTACACTAGAGTTGAACTAGCTCTATAACACAGTACAAATAATTTTACACTAGAGTTTAACTAGCTCTTTGCTCTAGTACAAATAATTTAACACCAGAGTTAAAATAGACTTATAACCTAGTACAAATAATTTTACACTAGAGTTGAACTAGCCCTTTGATCTAGTTCAAATATTTTTAAAGTACAATTGAACTAACTCTATAACCTACCACAAATAATTTTGAACTAAAGTTGAACTAGCTCAATAACCTAGTACAAATAATTTTACACTAGAGTTTAACTAGCTCTATAACCTAGTGAAAATAGTTTTACGCTAGAGTTGAATTAGCTCAATAACCTAGTCCAAATAATTTTACACTAGAGTTGAACTAGCTCTATAACCTAGTAAAAAATTATAAAATGGAGTTGAATTACCTCTTTGCTCTAGTTCAAATAAGTTTACACTAGAGTTGAGCTAGCTTTCTAACCTAGTACAAATAATTTTACAGTAGAGTTATACTAGCTCTTTGCTCTAGTTCTAATAATTTTAAACTGGAGTTGAACTAGCTCTATAACCTAGTTTAAATAATTATAAACTAAAGTCGAACTAGCTGTATAACCTAGAGTTGAAATTGTTCTCTAACCTAGTACAAATAATGTTACACTAGAGTTTATCTAGTTCTTTGCTCTACTTCAAATAATTCTAAACTATAGTTGAACTAGCTCCCTAAGCTAGTTCAAATAATTTTAAACTAGAGTTGAACTAGATCTGTAACCTAGTACAAATAATTATACACTAGAGTTAAACTGGCTCTTTGCTCTAGTTCAAATAACTTTACACTAGAGTTGAACTAGCTCTCTAAACAAGTGCAAATATTTTTGCACTAGAGTTGAAGTTCCTGTTTGCTATAGTTCAAATAATTTCACAGTAGAGTTGAACTAGCTCTATAACCTAGTTCAGATAATTCTAAACTAAAGTTGAACTAGTTTTGTAACCTAGTACAAATAATTTTGCACTAGGGTTGAATTAGGTCTTTGCTCTAGTTCAAATAATTTTAAAATAGAGTAGAACTAGCTCTTTCCTCTAGTTCAAATACTTTTACTCTAGATTTGAATTGGCTCTGTAACCTAGTGCAAATAATTTTACACTAGAGTTGAACTAGCTCATTGCTCTAGTTCTAATAATTTTAAACTAGGGTTGAACTAGCTCTATAACCTAGTTCAAATAATTTTAAACTAGATTTGAACTAGCTCTATAACCTAGTACAAATAAGTTTATACTTTAATTGTACTAGATCTATAACCTATTGCAAATAATATTATACTAGAGTTGAACTAGCTCTGTAGCCTAGTGCAAATAATTTTACACTAGAGTAGAACTAGCTCTTTCCTCTAGTTCAAATAATTTTACACTAGAGTTGAACTAGCTCTATAACGTAGTACAAATAATTTTACAATATAGTTTAACTAGCTCTTTTCTCTAGTATGAATAATTTTACACTAGAGTTTAACTAGATCGATTAAGTAGTATAAATAATTTTACACTAGAGTTGAAATAGATCTTTGCTGTAGTTCAAATAATTTTGAACTAGATTTGAACTAGCTCTATAACTTAGTACAAATAATTTTACACTAGAGTTGTACTAGATGTATGACCTAGTGCAAATAATTTTACGCTAGAGGTTAACTGGCTCTATAACCTAGTCCAAATAAATTTACATTATAATTGAATTAGCTCTATAACCTAGTGCAAATAATATTACACTAGAGTTGAATTAGCTCTTTCCTCTATTTCAATTTTTTTTTACACTAGATGTCGATGTACTAAAGTATGGGCTTTTTAGTACCCCATACTTTTGCACAGACAGTTGTAGCCATACCAACGACAAGGCCTGACAGGGTGCAACTAAGAACAAATACAACAACATCGAGAAGGCATTCAAGTCAATAGTCGGAAGACCGAAGGCTAGACGCCCGGCAAGATCTTGTCGGGCTGGCTGTTGAGCCCCGTCAAGAAGTGCACCTGGCAAGGCCTCGCCATCCTGCCAGCGCAGAGGCGCCTGGGATGGAGAGGGAAAAGCGGTGTCGATGGGATGGGCTCCTGTCCCATCCTATAGAAGGTCAAGGATGCCTGACGAAGCATTAAATGTGTTTCTCTCATACCGTCAGTGTTAGGTATGATAACACTATAGCACTTTACATCTCACGTATATGCTATACGCCACTGTTGGTCACCCCTTTGAGAGTACAAAAGGAGGCCCAAGGCACAGCTGCAGGGGGGATCTGCTCTAGCCGAATCTGCATGAGTAGCAGCTATGTACTATAGCACTCCCAGAAACTGAGCTAGAACTCATCCAATACAACCAAGCAGGAGTATGGTTTTACGCATCTTTACGGCCCGATCTTGGGTAAAATATCGCGTGCTAGCCATCAGATCTGCTCTCTATGCGAGCCTTCTTCCCCGCCAAACCATAGGTGTCGTTTCCCTCGACAATAGAGTTGAACTAGCTCTATAACATAGTACAAATAATTTTTCACTAGAGTTTAACTAGCTCTTTGCTCTAGTACAAATAATTTTACAATAGAGTTGAACTAGATTATCGGTGTACTAAAGTATGGGTTTTTAGTACCCCATACTTGTGCACGGACGGTTGCAGCCACACCTGCGGCAAGGCCTGTCGGGGAGAAACTAAGAGCAAATATAGCAACAGCCAAGAAAGCATTCAAGTCAAGAGACCGAAGACCAAAAGCTGGGATCCCGGCAAGATCTTGCCGGGATGGCTACTGAGCCCGAGCAAGAGGTGCACCCGGCAATGCCGTGCCATCCTGCCAGCACATAGACCAGGTGGCATCACACCTGTATACGTGTCGAGAAGCCAGGGATGGAGGTGGACTAAGCGGTGCCGATGGGACAGCTCCTGTCCCATCCCGTAGGAGGTCAAGACAGACTGGCAGATCATTAAATGCATTTGTCTTACACCGTCAGTGTTAGGTACAATAAAACTTTAGCTCTCTACACCTCATGTACGAAACGTACGCCACTGTTGGTGACCCCTTCGAGTATAAAAGGAGGCCTAGGGCATTACGGTAGAGGACTTTTCGTGTTTTTTGCACTCTTAACTCTTTGACTTTTGGACTTTGGAGATCTCCTCTAGCCCGTTCTGCATGAGCAGCAACCAACACTTTAGCGCTCCCAAAACTTGAGCCAGAACACATCCAATACAACCAAGCACGAGTAGGGTTTTACGCATACTTGTGGCCCCAACTTGGGTAAAATCCCGTGCGCTAGCCTCGAACTCTGCTCTTTGTCTGATACTTCTTCCCCGCCGAACCGAAAAGGAATTCCCTCGATCCCATAGGTGTCGTTTCCCCCGACATAGATCTATAACCTAGTACAAATAATTTTACACTCGAGTTGAACTAGATATTTGCTCTAGTTCAAATAATTTTAAACTAAAATAACTATCTCTATAACCAAGTACAAATAATTTTACACTATAGTTGAACCGGCTCTATAACCTAGTACAAATAATTCTACACTAGAGTTTAACTAGCTCTTTGCTCTAGTACAAATAATTTTACACTAGAGTTGAACTAGCCCTATAACCTAGTACAAATAATTTTACAATAGAGTTGAACAAGCTCTTTGCTCTAGTTCAAATAATTTTAAACTAGAATTGAACTAACTCTATAACCTAGCACAAATAATTTTAAACTAAGGTTGAACTAGCTCTATAACATAGTACAAATAATTTTACACTAGAGTTGAACTAGCTCTATAACCTAGTGCAAATAATATATTTTGGACCAGCTACTTTAGGACAAAATACCACATTGCTTTTCTTTTATTCCATAACACAGCATACAGTTTACATGATCTAAGCTAAGGGAGGGGAGAAGGGGGGTGGGGGCTAAAGCACTAACCTCAGGGGGTTGAAAGGATACCCACTTTAACAGGTCATCCCTAAGAATAGCCTTAATTCTATGAGCTAGTAAAGAAATATCATGCTTAAAGTTACATTTCCACCTATTGAAACTAGGGCACTCATTCTGAAAGACCTTGGCATTCCTAGTAGTCTAGATGTTCCAACATGAAGTGAAAACCACCTCATCAAAGAAAACCTAATGAAAATCTCTACGGGCCCTTATAGAAACATCCCACATGGAGTCCCCCTGCCATTCAATTTGTAGATAATTCCAAACTCTGTTGCTGAACATGCATGTGAAGAATAGATGATCCCTATCCTCCTTGACCCTGGCATGGCATAGGACACACACGATAGATTCAGATACATTCCAGTGTCTACGCTGTATCATATCTTTCGTATTCAGTTTATCCATGATTAACATCTATGAAAACACTTTGATTTTCAGGTTGTAGCAACTCTTCCAAACACGGTTGAGCAGAGGGTTACCTGGGATTGGTTTGTGGACATCCAACTAAAATTTCTTTGCCGAATACCCTTTTTCATCATCCTGCCATAACCAAATATCATTGACAGAATGATCCCTGGGGAGATGTTGGAGTAGGCTCTGAACTGTTTGCAACTCAGTGAAAGCTCTCTCGGACAAAGGTAGGTGAAATAACCTAGTTAGATCATTGTCATGAAAGCATTGAAAACCTCCTGAGCTATGGTAAAAGGGTCAACAACAAAGGAAAACAACCGTTGAAACCTGTTAGCCAATATACTCATGGAGTTGTCTAACTACCAAGAATGAGACCAAAATAGGAAAGTGTCCCCTTTATTTGGCTGAATGTATGTGACTGCTCTAAAACTGTCTAGCTTCTTGCAAATATCTTTCCACCAGAAACACCCACACAAGGATGTACCTTGCGGCAACCTGTCATGATAATATGAATTCCAGATGAGATTTACACAAGGTACATTAGCCTTGTTGAAAATTTTATCCACATGTTTTAGCAACAGTGCACCATTTTGCATAACCAAGTTTAAGATGCCAAGTCCCACTTTTGTCTTTGGCGTACAAACTAATTTCCAAGAAGCAAGTGCAGGAGATTGGTCCTGTCCATTTTTCCTCCACAAACACTGCTCTGGATTCTCTCTAGCTGCTTCAGAATTCCTGGTGGTATGTCCAAACTGCATAGAAAGAAAATTTAGACCGAGGACAGGGAAGAATTAACGTATTGCAATCTACCACCTTGAGCCGGAAAAGAGGAACTTGTAGAAAGTCTCCTTTCCATATTGTCCACCAAAGGCATTAAATTAACAATCCTAGGCTTAGTGGTACCAACTGGCAATCCCAAGTAAGAAAAGGGTAAGGAACCAACTTTGCATCCAACAGAAGCAGCCAGCCTCTTCAACTCCTCATGATTCACATTAATGGGATCATAGTAGATTTGTCATAATTAATGTGAAGACCAGTTGATTGAGAGAATATTAGGAGCATGGCCTTTAATTCCAGTAGTTGTGACTCCACAATAGGCAAAATAATAAGAGTGTCATATACATAATGCACATTTGGGAAGTCCTGATCATGGCAGGGAATTGGGAGGTGAACCTTACCCTTGAAGAGCATATCATTGACCAGAGTCTACAAAAAATCTGCTGCAATGGCAAAGAGAAGTGGAAACATTCGATCACCCTATCTAACCCCCTTCTTACACTTGAATTTATTTCCAGGAACTCCATTGAGCAGAACAGAGCGTGAGCCGGTGGAAAGAAGTTGTTTAACCCAAAGAATACATTTATCATTAAATCCCTTGTGCCTTAAGACTTGGTAAAGAAATTCATGCTCAAGGGAATCAAAGGCTTTCTCAAAATCTAACTTCAGAATGACAATTGGCCTCTTGGATTGGGGACGTTGGTGCAGGTACTCCAAAGTCCAACCCACACAGTCTTGAATTGTCCTGGTTTTAATGAAACCATACTGGTTTTTGTGGATGCATCTCATGATTTGTAACTGGAGCCTATTAGCAGTCATCTTGGAAAGGAATTTCAGGCCCATCCTAGTCAAAGAGATGGGCCTTAAATCACCAACCTCCTTAGGGGATCTTTTCTTGGGAACCAACGTGATATAGGAGGGATTCATGCTTTCAAGTAGGGCAGATCCATCATGAAAGGCATGTGCAAGAGCATGAAAATCATCACAGATCATATGACAACATTTTTTTAAAGAACAAACCATTGAAACCATCAGGTCCTAGAGCCTTATTAGTGGTCATTTCCTTGACAGTCCTATCCATTTGTTCCTTTTCGAAAGGCAGAGTAAGGTCTTCCAGACCCTCAACCTTATTCGGCAAAGATGGCAGGTCAAAAACAAGGTTGATGCCCTGTGAAAGTCCAATCCTGCCTTTGAAAGTTGACCAAAAAGCACCATCAATTTTCTCATGATCAGTAGTAACAGAACCATCCACTAACTTAAGAGAGGAAATAGAATTCCTTCGGTACCTTTCGGTGGCCATAGCATGGAAGAATTTAGTGTGCTCCTCTCCCACCTTAATTTTCCTGATGGTTGCCCTTTTCTTCCAATATAAATACTGTAAATGAAGTAGATGCTCCAAATGTACTTTGACAATCACCCTGAAACTAGCCTCAAGTCTAAACAGAGGTCTTGATTCCTCAAGATTATCTAACAATAGAATAAACTGATTGCATTTACTTATGAGCATCTTGATTGCTGACAATCCTGTTTGCCATTTCTTGAGTGCCTGCCTCAAGAACTTGAACTTATCCATAATGACATCAATTATATGTCCTTTTCTGGAGGGCACCCAATAATTTTCAAAGTGGAAGAGATTGCTATTAGGGATGGTGGTGTTGATAGCAACGACACAGGGAACATGATCTGATGCAGTTTTGGCCAAGGGTAACACCTGAGACAGAGGATAGCAGGTAATACAATTAGGAGAGGTGAAGAACCAGTCTAACTACTCCAGTAATCTTTCTTTGAGAGGCAAATCAAGGAGACCCAGCTGGCCAATTATCTCACTAGAAATGAAAATGTCATTAACATCAGCTCTAGGAAGATTCATGTTCGATGTGGACCGAATAAAATTAAAATCCCCATGCAGTAACAAATTCTCATCAACCGGAATGTTCAAATTATATAACCAACTGACAAAAAGGTCTTTGGCTTCACCTTGGCAGGGACCATACACATTCACCAAAGTCCTTCTTTTTGAATTATGCTTGGAAGTGAATGAAATAATGAGACCAAAATGCTGCGAGTCCATCAACGCCCCATCAAAAAAAGAAGAATTCCAAAGCACAATTAGGCCACTCGAGGCCCCTACTAATAAGTAGTAAGCAAAACAATCAAATCATTTAGGGCATATATTGCGAATACATCTGTGATCAATAGTCTGCATTTTGGTTTCTTGGAGGTAGACAACCGGGGCTGAGCTTTCATTAATCTTGTTCAAATGATTTTAAACTAGAGTTGAACTAGCTCTCTAACCTAGTTCAAATAACTTTAAACTAGAGGAGAACTAGCTCTGTAACCTAGTACATATAATTATAGACTAGAGTTGAACTATCTCTTTTCTCTAGTTCAAATAAGTTTACACTAGAGTTGAACTAGCTCTCTAACAAAGCAAAAATATTTTTGCACTAGAGTTGAAGTAGATATTTGCTCTAGTTCAAATAATTTTAAACTACAGTTGAACTAGCTGTATAACCTAGTTCAGATAATTCTAAACTAAAGTTGAACTAGTTTTGTAACCTAGTACAAATAATTTTACACTAGAGTTCAACTAGCTCTTTTCTCTATTTCAAATAATTTTACACTAGAGTTGAAATAGCTCTGTAACATAGTACAAATAATTTTAAACTAGAGTTGAACTAGCTGTTTGCTTTTGTTCTAATAATTTTAAACTAGGGTTGAACTAGCTTCATAAATTAGTTCAAATAATTTTAAACTAGACTTGAACTAGCTCTATAACATAGTACAAATAATTTACACTAGAATTGAACTAGCTCTATAACCTAGTACAAGTAATTGTACACTAGAGTTGAACTAGCTCTATAACCTAGTTGAAATAATTTTACACTAGAGTTGAACTAGCTTTTTCCTCTAGTTCAAATAATTTTACACTAGAGTTGAACTAGCTCTATAACGTTGTATAAATAATTTTACACTACAGTTTAACTAGCTCTTTGCTCTAGTATGAATAATTTTACAATAGAGTTGAACTCGATCGATAACCTAGTACAAATAATTTTACACTAGAGTTTAACTAGATCCTTGCTCTAGTTCTAATAATTTTAAACTAGATTTGAACTAGCTCCATGACCTAGTACAGATAATTTTGCAATAGAGTTGAACTAGCTCTATAACCTAGTACAATTAATTTTACACTAGAGTTTAACTAGCTCTTTGCTCTAGTACAAATAATATTACACTAGAGTTGAAATTGTGCTATAACCTAGTACAAATAATTCTACACAGGAGTTGAACTAGATCTTAGCTCTACTTCAACTAATTTTAAACTTGAATTGAACTAACTCTATAACCTAGAAAAAATAATTTTAAACTAGAATTGCACTAGCTCTATAACGTAGTACAAATAATTTTACACTAGAGTTGAACTAGCTGTATAAGCTAGTGCAAATAATTTTATGCTAGAGTTGGACTAGCTCTATAAACTAGTGCAAATAATTTTACGATAGTGTTTAACTTGCTCTATAACCTAGTCCAAATAATTTTACACTAATGTTTAATTAGCTCTATAACCTAGTGCAAATAATTTTAGACTAGAGTTGAATTTGCTCTTTCCTCTAGTTCAAATAATTCTACACTGAGTTGAACTAGCTCTATAACGTAGTACAAATAATTTTACACTAGAGTTTAACTAGCTCTTTTCTCTAGTACAAATGATTCTACACTAGAGTTTAACTAGCTTTATAACCTAGTAAAAAATATTATACACTAGAGTTGAACTAACTTTTTGCTCTAGTTCAAATAAGTTTACACTAGAGTTGAACTAGTTCTCTTACTTAGTACAAATAATTTTACCCTCGAGTTGAACTAGTTGTTTGCCCTAGTTCAAATAAATTTATACCAGGGTTGAACTAGCTCTATAACCTACTTCAAATAATTCTAAACTGAAGTTGAACTAGCTCTATAACCTAGTACATATAATTTTACAATAGAGTTGAACTACTTGTGTAACCTAGTACAAATAATGTTACACTAGAGTTGATCTGGCTCTTTGCTCTAATTAAAATAATTTTAAACTAGAGTTGAACGAGCTCTATAACTGTCGGTGCACTAGAGCTTGGGTTCTCCCGTGCCCCTTACTCGTGCACGGGCAATAGTAGCCACTGTGACGGCGAGACCCGACACGGAGATGCTAGATGCAGAAGCAAGGAGCATCCAAACAAGCCATCGAGATCAATACCAAAGGCAAGACCCCCAGCAAGACCATGTAGAGATGGTCTTCAAACCCCCGGCAAAGCGAAGCCTGACAAGATCCCGCCCACGTAGAGGCCATGAGTCGCCTTACCTAGGCACGTGTTGACGCGTATGCTATGGAGGAGGCTAAGCGGTGCCGATGTGACAGGGCGCTGTCCTGTCCCGTAGATGGTCATAGGTACCAGACAGAGCATTAAATGTGCCTGTCTAACACCGTCAGTGTTAGGTACGATTGCACTGTAGCACTTTACACCTCATGTACGCACTGTATGCCGTTGTTGGGATCCCTTTAGTCATATAAAAGGAGGCCCAGGGTGTTACAGTGGAGGATCTTTTGGCCAATCTTTTAGCTCACGCGCGTAGGAGCTGTGCAGGATCGTCCACACAATGCTCTCGTGGCTAGAACCAAAAACCCACATAATACACAATGAATGAGTAGGGTTTTACACTGCTCAGCGGCCCGAACCTAGGTAAAATCCCTCGTGTTGCTCGTTCATCCTTCTCTTCGCGCACACCCGTCCCCCCGCCGTTTTTAACCAAAAGGGGTCCCCAGATCCCATAGGTGTTTTTCCCCCTCGACATCTCTGGCGTGCCAGGTGGGGCTGGTTGCGTAAACCTGGTCCAACGATCAACGCGTCAGTTCCATCATCATATCCATCGCCATAGATTCCAAGAAGAAGGGTTTCACGGTGGTGGATCCCTCCACTTCCGTCGCGCCCATAGTCGCCCAAGAAGGCTACGGAGCAGACGCGGGCGGAGGATGCAGTGACCTTGCGCCCATGGCGCTGGGTCCCAGGATAGAGCTACGCTGCCTACGGGCATTACGGTGAACTCCAGGGATGGAAGGGCATCCTCCAAGACGCCCAGGCCGGCACGTATGACGCAACCTTCCTAGGACACGCTCGAAGAGTAGCGCTGTAGTATCGGTGGTTCCCAATGACCCCACGGAAAAGCTCCTGTGCATCGCTCCCAAGATGCGCGGGACCAGCATGCACACCAGCATGCTAGTGGGAGTGGCGTGCGATCACGGGACCACGACGGATCTCCATCTAACACGGTTAGGAGTCCGAGCACCTCATGTTGTACGCGTTGTTTGCTACCGACCACGTCGGAATAAGCAATGGCGTGGGCACAACTGCTCCTTAATTTACCTCCTACTACGGAAAAGCTCAATGCATGGAGAGCCACCATTCAAAGCCTCATCAGCCTTGCCGATAAGTTCCGGTCTACCGAGCCAGCTCGCGCCAGTAGTGAGCGGGCCGGAGTCGGTGCAACCACAATGCACTCTCCTCTGTAGCAACAACATCGGTCGCCGACTCATCGGACCGACGCTTGTGATGGTTAATCCACAACATCGTCCGATCCACGGACTCACCGCGAGCAGCGTCAAGTTCTCCGGGAACGAAGCAAAGAAGATGCTCGGAATACGATTGAGCGGCGGAGGGAAGCGCACCATCAATCTGATAAGCGTGCGGGATCCACTGTAGACAAATCCGTGCCAGGGTATCCTATTAGTCTACCTTACGAGGTGGGTTGTCTAGCGTTTACCTGTGAGCTGTGGCAGGTCCAGTGGCCTAACTCCCAAACGTTCAAGCCAGAGGTCCCAAAAAAATATGACGGAAACACTCACCCGTCGGAGTTCTCGTGCATCTACACCATCGCAGTGCAGGCTGCCGGGGCTCGCGACGACAAGATACTCGCGAACTACTTCCCGTTGTTACTCAAGCCCAACGTTAGGTTGTGGTTGATGCACCTACCGGAGAACTCAATCACTAACTAGGAAGACCTGTGCCATGAGTTTGTTGGTGCCTTTACCGGAGGCCACCAAGCTCCCGGTCGAGAAAGTGACTTGCACATTGTTCCCCAAAAAGAAGGCGAGACCTTAAGCAAGTACACCCAAAGGTTCAGCCGTGTGCATCACAACATCCCGTACATTCATCCTGCCGCTGTTATCAGTGCGGTCCACCAGAATGTGCAAAACCGTTGGATGCGCGAAGAGGTGGTGATGAACAAGGTTAGGGATGTTGCCGAGCTTTACGCTCTGGCTGATAGATGTGCCCAAGCCGAAGAAGGAAGGAGGCTCCTCGGTGAAGAAGCTAGCATTGGAGTCAACTCTGATGACAAAGACGACACGGCCCCGGCAAACGGAAAACCGACGATGGAACAAGAAGCGCAAGAGTAAGATCGTGCTTGCCGTTGAGGGACCCCACAACACCGACACCGTAGCCTCGGAAAGGAGGTTGCCGGGTGCACCTCGTGCCAGGCCTTGGGGGCCTCCAACAAGACGGAAGGCTCCGACAAGTAGTACTGCGAGATCCATCGCACCGAGGGCCATGACCTCCAATACTGCCGACAAGTCGAGCAACTCGTCAAGAAGCATAAGTACAGTGTGAAACTACATGAAAAATGTGAGCTATTGCAAAAGGAATCAACTCAAAACATTTAATAGATTAAAAGATATAAGCAAAACAAAATTTGGATTCACTCTATTAACTAAAACAAAAACAGAAAAGGGAAAAATCTACCGGACGGCCAGGGGGCTACCTGGCGCTTTCCTATTGGTTGCGGGCGTGTGCACGCGAGAGCTTGCGGGCGGGCGACCGGTCGGTAGGGGATACCGGTTCGGATATTAATCCGTTCTAATCTCGGCCGTGGATTTTAGATCCGAGGGTCCAGGGAGCTTACGGAAGAAGGGTCGCCGGCGTCGGAGGTCTCCGGTGGATCCGAAGGCGGCGAAGACGAAGGCGAGGAGCTCCGGTGGTCGAGGAAGGCAGCAAAGTGTTCCGGGCGACGGAGCTTGACGTCCGGCGTCGATTGGTGGCAACGGTGGGGCGAGGGGTGGACGGAGTCGATGGCTACGGTCGACGGGAGCTTCGGTGGTCGGAGTTACTCCGGCGAGGAATTGCGGCAGCCTTCCGGCGAGATAGGAGAGGGGTTTGGGGGGGAATGGATGCGGGGACTGGCCGTCTTTTATAGGAGTGCGGGGGAGCGAGGGGGTTAAGAGCGGAGAGAGATCCGGGAGGGGGAAAGAAACGGCCGGCGAGGTCCGGCGCGTGCGGGGGGAAGGAGAGGGATGACCGGTCGGGCTAACGATCGGTCAGGGGTGGGGCCCGGTGTCAGTGAGAGAGAGCGTAGTTACTGCGCGTCGGTCGGCCGACCGGTAACGGTCTCGGCTTTTAAAGCCGTTGGGCCGGCCCGTTTAATACAGGAAACCGTTACCATTTTCTGTTTAATGTTTTTCCAGAGCGTTTCAAAAACCTTTAAAGCATTCAAATCGTCTCTAATATATGAGTATTATATATCGAAATTAACAGAATAATAAATGCCATTTAGTGAACATTTTTATTCTGTCATTTGAACAATTTGAAAAAAATAATATTTTCAGAAATTGCCTATTTGTTTTTAAAACCTTTTTGCAAATATTTTCAAAACAACTCCTGGTTACTTTTGTTCAAATAGATCACCAAAATGACTCTGGTGTGGAGTGTCATGTTACTCCCCTCTTATTTTGAACATTTTACCCAGATTTCAAATAGGTGAAAGCAACTTAGGGAAAGTAGAAAGGGCTTTCAGAATTTTAGAAAGAACATTTCAACAATACAGGTATTTCAAGCAATGATGATGATGGATGCATAGCCATATTTCATAACATTCCAAAATGAAATTTTGGGATGTTACAAACCTACCCACCTTAAGATGAATCTCGCCCTCGAGATTCGGGTTGGCTAGAAAATAGGTGCGGGTGGTCTCTACGAAGATCTTCTTCGCGTTCCCAGGTGGCTTCTTCCTCAGTGTGGTGACTCCACAGAACCTTACAGAACTTGATGATCCTGCTGCGGGTAACTCTGTTGTTAGTCTCAAGGATTCTGACAGGCTTCTCCTCGTAGGTCAGATCATTGTCAAGTTGTATGGCCTCTAGGGGCACGGTGTCTCGCAAAGGGATATCAGCCATCTCAGCATGACATTTCTTCAGCTGGGACACATGGAAAACATCATGAACTCCAGATAATCCTTCTGGCAATTCTAGCTTGTATGCAACTTCGCCTCTACGTTCAAGAATTTTGTAGGGGCCTATGAATCTGGGTGCTAATTTTCCTTTAACACCAAACCTTTTGATTCCTCGAAGCGGGGACACACGAAGATAAGCTCGGTCTCCCACTTTATACGTCACTTCTTTGCATTTGCTGTCAGCATAACTCTTCTGTCGAGATTGAGCTATCTTGAATCTGTCACGAATCAACTTGACTTTCTCTTCCGAATCTCGGATAAGATCGGGACCAAAAAGTTGTCGGTCTCCAACAGCATCCCACGTCAGTGGCGTTCTGCACCTCCTTCCATATAAAGCTTCGAAAGGGGCCATCTTCAGACTGGTCTGATAACTGTTGTTGTACGAGAATTCTGCGTAAGGTAAGTTGTCATCCCAACTAGATCCATAATCTAGCGCACAAGCTCTCAACATGTCTTCCAGAATCTGGTTGACTCTCTCAGTCTGTCCATCTGTCTGCGGATGAAAAGCTGTACTGAACTCCACCCTTGTACCCAAAGTTTCATGTAACTGATGCCAAAACTTTGAGGTAAATTGTGTTCCTCTATCTGACACGATACTCCTCGGAACTCCATGCAGACATATGATCCTGGTCATATATATCTTGGCTAGCTTAGCACTGGTATAGGTGGTCTTCACTGGAATGAAATGAGCTACCTTGGTCAAGCGATCTACCACTACCCAGATGGAATCATAACCTGAATGGGTCCTGGGTAATCCTGTGATGAAGTTCGTACCAAGCTTTTCCCATTTCCACTCGGGTATCGGCAAAGGTTGGAGTAACCCTGCTGGTTTCTGATGTTCCGACTTTACTCGCTGACAAACATCACATATTGCAACGTGTTCCACAATATCCTTCTTCATACCTGCCCACCAATAACTTTCCTTTAAATCCAGATACATCTTGGTATTGCCTGGGTGTATCGAGTAAGGGGAATCGTGGGCTTCCTGAAGTATCAACTTCCTGAGCTCTGGGTCATTGGGCACATAGATTCGGTTCTCAAACCACAAAGTTCCGTGTTCATGCTCACAAAAACCTTTAGCTTTACCATCTTCCATTCTCTGCTTTATCTCAGCTATCTCCTTGTCAAATTTCTGGGCTTCACGAATTCTTTCGGTCAAGGTGGACTGAATTTCCAGTGTAGCAACATATCCTCTTGGAACTATCTCTAGCTTGAGCTCCCTGAGATCATCGGTTAACTCTTGGGGTAATCCTCCCGCTGTGAGTGTGTTTACATAAGTTTTCCGACTCAAGGCATCGGCTACAACATTGGCCTTACCTGGATGGTAATGTAATCTCATGTCATACTCCTTGATTAACTCTAACCATCTCCTCTGTCTGAGGTTCAACTCCTTCTGAGTGAAAATATTTTTCAGGCTCTTATGGTCGGTGTAAACATCACAACTATTTCCGATAAGAAAATGTCTCCAGGTCTTGAGTGCATGCACAACGGCTGCTAGTTCCAAATCATGGGTGGCATAATTCAACTCATGAGGTCGTAGTTGTCTGGATGCATAAGCTACAACCTTTCCATCTTGCATGAGTACTCCTCCAAGTCCTTGACGTGAAGCATCACAATAAACCTGGAAGTCCTTCCGAATATTGCGCAAAATCAACACTGGGGCTGTGACCAAACGTTTCTTCAACTCCTGGAAACTGGCTTCACATTCCTCAGTCCAAACATACTTGGATTCTTTCTTCAACAACTCTGTCATGGGCTTGGCTATCTTTGAGAAATTCTCAATGAATCTCCGGTAATATCCGGCAAGTCCGAGGAAACTGCGGATCTCCTTAACTGAGGTGGGTGACTTCCACTCGGTGACGGCTTCAACCTTAGCGGGGTCTACGGCTATTCCTTCTCCGGAAATAACATGTCCAAGGAATCCGACTTTCGTCAGCCAAAATTCACATTTGCTGAAAATTTGGCATATAACTGATGCTCTCTTAGCTTTTCCAGAACTAAACGCAGATGTTCCTTGTGTTCTTCCTCGTTCTTGGAGAATATCAAAATATCATCGATGAACACCACAACAAACATGTCCAAATATTCCATAAACACCTTGTTCATCAAATTCATGAAGTAGGCAGGAGCATTAGTCAAACCAAAGGACATGACAGTATACTCATACAAGCCTACCTTGTGGTGAAAGCTGTTTTGGGTATATCCTATTCACGAATCTTCAGTTGGTGATACCCTGATCGAAGATCGATCTTAGAGAATACTTTGGAGCCTACTAGCTGATCAAACAAGTCATTAATCATCGGCAGAGGGTACTTGTTCTTGATAGTCACCTCGTTCAAGGCACGATAATCGACTACCATTCTCAAGGTTTTATCCTTCTTCTCCACCAAAAGAACTGGGGCTCCCCAAGGTGATGAACTTGGGCGAATATATCCCTTGTCCAATAGCTCCTTAATCTGCTTCTTGATTTCCAACAGATCATTTGCGGGCATCCGATAGGGTCTCTTGGAAATTGGGGCTATCCCTGGTTGTAGCTCTATTAGGAACTCAATCTCCCTATCTCGTGGCATGCCTGGTAATTCTTCCGGAAATACATCCAGAAAGTCTTTTACCATAGGTACTTCCTCTTGAACAACTCCTGTGAGGGAATTTAACCGTGCACTCATCTGGGTGCGTCGGGATACATACTTAATCCTCTTGTTCTCTGGGGTGGTGAGTGAAACAGACTTGCTGGGACAATCAAGATTTCCTTCATACTTGGTCATCCAATCCATGCCTAGGATTACATCCAATCCCTGGGATTCTAAGACGATGAGGTCGGTGGGAAAAACATGGTTTCCTATATTGAGTTTCAGGGCATGGCATCCTATTCCTGCCATCATCATACCTCCTGGGGAACTAACCTTAATGGGCTGTCTAAGGGTTTTGGTGGGCAAACCATACTTATCCACAACTACCCTTGATATGAATGAATGAGTTGCACCAGAATCAAAAAGTACTGTAACTGGACGTGAATGCAATAAAAACTTACCAACCACAGTCTCGGGTTGATCAAAAACTTCTTCCACGTCAAGGTGGTTCACCTGGGCACGAGGAAAAGGGTTTGGCTTCTTGGCTGCGGAGTTGTCGTTTCCATTTCCCTGCTTTCCCTTGGGACACTCAGTAGCATAGTGCCCTGTCTTCTGGCACTTGAAACAGGTGATGTGGCTCAGATCCTTATGAGTAGGAACGTGACGGTGCTGGTTGTTGTTCCCATTCCCATTATCAGTCTTGAAATTGCCATGGTTGGGACGGGCATTCCCATTTCCTCCATGGTTGTGGCCTCCATGGTTGTGCATGGCATGAGTGTGCCTTCCAAACTTACCGGTCCCTGATCCGGTATTCCCTGAGTACGGGGAGTAGCGGGGCTTCGAATGAGCTCAAGAGTTAAACTTCCCCTGAGTGTACTTCCTCTTGCGATTCTCAATCTGCTGCTGTTTACCTTCCAAAATGAGTGCCTTATCCACCAGCTCTTGGTAGTTGTTGAAAGTAGCCACTACCAGCTGTATGCTCAACTCGTCATTGAGTTCTTCCAAAAACTTTTCTTGCTTGGCCGCATCATCGGCCACATCTCCTGGGGCATAACGGGCCAATGTGCTGAAGTCATCCACGTACTGGGCCACAGAGCGATTTCCCAGGCGCAAGTTGCAAAACTCGCGCTTCTTTAGACTCATGGCTCCAGCTGAAACATGTGCGGTGCGGAAAGCTTGCTGGAACTGCTCCCAAGTTATATCAACAATAGGATATGTGGTGGTGTAGTTCTCCCACCATGAAGCTGCTGGTCCATCTAGTTCATGTGCGGCAAAACGCACCTTCTCAGCGTCAGTACATCCAACGGTGACGAGTTCTCTCTCCATCTTATGGAGCCAGTCATCTGCCACAATGGGCTCAGTGCTGCTGGAGAAAGTTGGAGGGTTCAACCTCAGAAAACGGGTGAGATTGTCAGTTTGGGTGGATGTTGGTGGTTGTTGTTGTTCTGGTTGTTGGTCTGATTCTGGATCAATAGCTGCATCAGTGCATTCTGCTGCTGAAGGAGTTGCGTGAGTTCCGGCGGGAAGGTGAAGTCGGACTCATGTCGTGGAGGCATCTTGCTGTTTTCAGAGGGGTGAGAATTAGAATAGAACAAGGGCCTAAAAGGAGAAATTCACTACCCATATGCAATGCAACAAACATATCACACCAACCACTCATTCATTTATTCAATCAATGTCAAACATCGGGAATACAAGTCTCAATCAGACTACACATCGACCTACGCTCTTAACATTGAAAATAAAAGATACATGGAGGGCATAACTAAAGTTTTCCTCAGAAGTACATGGTGACTGAGTCTCCTCCAGTGGTACTCTCCTCATAGTCATCATCGTCGCTGATGGAAGGAGCCAAGTCTCCTTCAGGATGAAGATTTTCACCCATGTCCATCTGTTCCTCCAGAGTGGCGATGCGAGTGTTCAGCTTGTCGATCCTCTCTAAGAAATCCTTCACCTCATACTCATGCTCGTACTCGGCTTCCCGTAAGTCAGCTTCGAGGTCAATCTCACGGTTCATGAGATTCTTGATTGTCTTCGTATCAGTACGAACTCGAAGCTCCAGAGTCCTGATGTGTGTCTCCAGGGTCTGGATATATGACATGGTGGAGTCTCCAGTGGGAGGGGTTATGATGTTGCCATGGGCATCTCTGCGGCAAACCATGCTGAGTCCTGGTGAAATGGTTCCACCTCTGTATTCCTCCTGAATACGTCCACGGGCACGATGAATGGCCATGTCTCTTCCAAGTATCCAGCTGGGTGCCACGAACTTGAAGTCGATGGGTTTCTTCCGATTCCCAAAGATCTTTCCTGGGATGTGCACCTCGATCCTGTAGCGTCCATCTTGTGGAAATGACATGATAGGAGTCCCGGTGATGCTCGGCAAAGCAATCCACACGTCCTTGACGATCCTCATCAGCTCCTTACCAAAAGGCACTGTTGCGTCAGGCTGACAAAACTCCGTGATCAACCCTGGGATGAAGGTGGCCATCTATAAATTTTGAAATAATCGGAGAGAATTCAGAAATGAGTAGATGAGAGTATAATAATTTTAAAGACAAAGAGATACAATCCTAAGGCTTTCCAATCCTAGAGGTTACGTCCTACGGTCAGCGTGTGCTCTGATACCATTTCTATAGCGACCCGACCTGAAAGCTCGAATCTCCGGTGTTTCCGTACCATCCCAAGATCATGCTGGTACACACACGGTACATCAATGTATAAATCAAAGGGAAGTCACACATCATTATATTAATCGAAATCTCATATCGAGTCCTTTATTACAATAAAAATTACAATAAAGTGGCTGAAAGCCAACTCATGAGAATATCTAAATCTTGCGAAAGCGTCGGAGGTAGATGAGTCCATCTGACTCCAAGGGCATCTCACCGAGCGTAGAACGTGTCCTCACTCCTAGTCGGAAAAGTACTCTGCAACATGATACGTTGCAGCCGTGTAAGTCAGCATATGGAATATGCCGGCAAAGTCACAAGAGAGGGGTGAAAAGATAATCATTTAATCTACATGCTTATATGGCAGGTGGGGTGGTAAGTTTTTGCGTAAAGCCAATTTTTTTTCTACATCAAGAGAGGGCTAAGCAAAAATATTACTAAGTTGGTTGATTAATGAGATGGTTCCACCAGCCAATTCTCATACTCAATTGTTAATTACCCACATCATCATATTAATTGTGTTGGGAATTCCGAATGTTTCAGTTCCTTTGGCTCAAGTCGTCCATGACCGTGGACACGGCTAATCGATTAGGTTTGAGTACACTGCAGAGTTTTGCACATGTTCCCCACAAGATTTGGTCGCCTCCGTTTGATTTCTCGCACTTCAGGGTGTTTGAGAAACGGATGACCAAAACATGGTCTTCCAAAGGGTTTCCCTGCGACTCTGTCGGTGCCCATCCTTTCCTACCGCTCTTCTACATCTCGTAGCACCGCCTGTCCAGGGTCACCATGATATCCAACCAAGCCAGAGCCCATAATGACTTGTGGCTGTGCAGGTAAGCCTTGGTTCTTGAAGCACCCATCCATCACTTTGTGCTTGGGTGGACCTTTCCGCGTGAATACTGGCCATCTCCAGCATCACCTAGGCAAATCCACTGGTTTCTCCAGGGTGTCGTTCAACCATCATCCACCCAGAGGTATGTTGAAAACTCGGAGTCTTGAAATCTTGATCATTATGTAGGTCTTGATATTATTAACTCTCTCAACTCTCATGAATCACACAACCAACCCCGTCTACTAATAGCATAGCAAAAGTAAAACAACGTTTCCCGGGGCCAATGTTGTGAAAGGGGTTGAGAGGGATACCTACCACATGATACTACGACAAAGTAACCAAGTTTCCAACTAACCTATCTTGCATGCAATTTGGGGAGATGGTAGAACTATGCATATAAAACATGGGTAAACATGATCAAAGTGACTTGCCTGATTGATGATCTTCGTACGTGAGTGACTCTAAGTAACAAGCTTCGCACTCCGGATAATCTAACGAAACAAACAAGCACTCAAATAAGCATACAACAAAATATTGTAATTCACAACCATCAACTAAGAACTAGTAAACAATCAATACAAAACAATGCACAAATCACAAGTAAGAAAAACACACAAAGTTTTGTTTACTAAGAGGTGATTGCTAAAACACTGCTATCATAATAAAACTATTTTGCAATAACAAACAATTGTTGACAGCAAAATATTTTGTTAATAACAGAATTGAATTCAGTAAAGTTTGTTGAGAAAAACGTTAGTTATGTTTTTGAAAGTTTTGATAAACACTATGTGAAACAACTATAGTTTTACTAACAAAAGGGCAAAACAAAACTTATTACTTAATAGCAAAACATGTTCTTAACAGAAAAGAATTTACAAATAAACTTGTTTTAGAAAACAAAATTAAATTATATAAAACTTTGTTGAAAGAAAACTATTACTAACTAGTTGTTTTAATCAAAATAAACCTATTTGAAAAGAAATTGTGATTCCTATATTAACAAAGAAATAAACTAAACAATTTTATATTTTTATTAACAATAAGTAAAACACTAAATGTTTAAATCAACAGAACCTACTAAACAAATTAAAACTAAATCTAAGTTAAACTAACTAAAACTAAGTAAATAAAACTATACTATAATACTAGGTAGATTCTGTTTATAGCTAAAACACTAACAATGATCATCCTAAAAATCCTCAAACTACACATGATGTTAGTCCTAACTAATACCAAACAGTAGCAAAAAAATTCATGTCCAAATCTATTTTCAAACTCTAGTTATTTAGATTTGAATGATTTGAGCAAATTTGATTCATTTCAAATTTTATAGGTCAAATTTGAAATTTAAAAGTACAATGTGAAACTACATGAAAAATGTGAGCTATTGCAAAAGGAATCAACTCAAAACATTTAATAGATTAAAAGATATAAGCAAAACAAAATTTGGATTCACTCTGTTAACTAAAACAAAAACAGAAAAGGGAAAAATCTACCGGACGGCCAGGGGGCTACGTGGCGCTTTCCTATTGGTTGCGGGCGTGTGCGCGTGAGAGCTTACGGGCGGGCGACCGGTTGGTAGGGGATACCGGTTCGGATATTAATCCGTTCTAATCTTGGCCGTGGATTTTAGATCCGAGGGTCCAGGGAGCTTACGGAGGAAGGGTCGCCGGCGTCGGAGGTCTCCGGTGGATCCGAAGGCGGCGAAGACGACGGCGAGGAGCTCCGGTGGTCGAGGAAGGGAGCAAAGTGGTCCGGGTGACGGAGCTTGACGTCCAGCGTCGATTGGTGGCAACGGTGGGGCGAGGGGTGGATGGAGTCGATGGCTACGGTCGACGGGAGCTTCGGTGGTCGGAGTTACTCCGGCGAGGAATTGCGGCAGCCTTCCGACGAGATAGGAGAGGGGTTTGGGGGGGAATGGATGCGGGGAATGGCCGACTTTTATAGCAGTGCGGGGGAGCGAGGGGGTTAAGAGGGGAGAGAGATCCGGGAGGGGGAAAGAAACGGCCGGCGAGGTCCGGCGCGTGCGGGGGGAAGGAGAGGGATGACCGGTCGGGCTAACGGTCAGTCGGGGGTGGGGCCCGGTGTCAGTGAGAGAGAGCGCAGTTACTGCGCGTCGGTCGGCCGACTGGTAACGGTCTCGGCTTTTAAAGCCGTTGGGCCGGCCCGTTTAATACAGGAAACCGTTACCATTTTCTGTTTAATGTTTTTCCAGAGCGTTTCAAAAACCTTTAAAGCATTCAAATCGTCTCTAAATATAGGAGTATTATATATCAAAATTAACAGAATAATAAATGCCATTTAGTGAACATTTTTATTCTGTCATTTGAACCCTTTGAAGAAATAATATTTTCAGAAATTGCCTATTTGTTTTTAAAACCTTTTTGCAAATATTTTCAAAACAACTCTTGGTTACTTTTGTTCAAATAGATCACCAAAATGACTCTGGTGTGGAGTGTCATGTTACTCCCCTCTTATTTTGAACATTTTACCAAGATTTCAAATAGGTGAAAGCAACTTAGGGAAAGCAGAAAGGGCTTTCAGAATTTTAGAAAGAACATTTCAACAATACAGGTATTCAAGCAATGACGATGATGGATGCATACCTATATTTCATAATATTCCAAAATGAAATTTTGGGATGTTACAAGGCCCTGCGGGCGGCGTCATCGACCTCACAAGCTACATCGACGCGCTCACCGAGCGCTTCAGCAGGCTAAGCCTTGCCGAAGCGCCAGTCGCTGACGAGTAACGTGGCGGGGTGCTCGTCTCACCGGCCCTCCCATGGTAGTGGGTGCACTCGCGGCTAGCGAGCCCGATGACCCCCGCGTTTGGGTGATGGTCATCACTTCCAGCACCTCGACTGTCTGGGCGCGGGCCGAGGCCGACACTACTGTCGCCAGCGCTGGCACCTCCGAGCCGCTCGACGCGGCCCTTCTTGGCCTGTGCACTCCCATCGCCCCAACGGTGAACCCCGACATTGCCACAACCGAGTTGGAGGCGGCTCTCCGTCTCCTATTCGAGAACACCAGCACCTTCGTGGCCACGCGGCACCGCATGCAGGCCGCTCAGCCGGAGTACGCCTCCACGTACGGTATTACCCCGGCTGCCACCGAGCCCAGCCGGCATGGGCTGTGCGCGACTACGGTCGCATGGTCGCCGAAATCTTGGGCAACAACATGCCCGTCTATGACACCCCCGCGGCCAACCTACGGGCCGCCAAGGTAGCCTATGAGGATTTGGCTACCTTGGAGGGCGAAGAATGTGACGCCCGCTAGCGCCACATCAAAGGCCTCATCGATGCCGCCGACGCACACCATCATCAGCTCACGATAGGCGGAGCCGCCTCCAAAGACCCTCGGCCTGAAGGCGGGGGCACCAGGGTTGCTGGCCATTAGCCGACTCAACACTCCTTCTCCCCTCGCGTCACGGGCCAACGAGCCGAGGCAAGCAATCGTCAGCGCTCCCAGCAGCCCCATCGAGCAGCCAGATGTAAACAGCCGGCGCACCAACAACCCGGCTCGCAGCAGCCACCGTGACGAGGTGCCGGCTTCCGGCAGCCAGCGCATCTGCGGTCACACGCCGCCACCGTGGCATTAGCTGGTGCAGTTGATCCCTCTTGTCATCCGTCCCAAACTTTCGGCCCGGCTCGGACCATGCGTCCCCCATAGCGAGAATGACGCCCGTCTCTGCATCCACCAGATCGCGCAGTCGGCCATCCTCCAGGAGGAGGGCTCAATTGGCCCAACATGCTTTGGTCCCCGGATCCATAACGAGCCATTCCCGACCGGCTTCATGCTCCCCCGAGAAACCCTGAAGTACAACACGGCCGCCAAGCCCGAAGACTGGCTGATCGACTACACCGCCGCAGTCGGCATCGCTAGGGGGAACAAGCGCGTAGCCGTCCGCTATGCTCCCCACATGCTGATCGGCTTGTCCCGCACCTGGCTCACAACCTGGCAGCCGACAACATCAACACTTGGACGGATTTCAAGGAAGCCTTCTTCCGCAACTTCACCAACACCTACAAGTGTCCTGGCCGCCCCCGTGAACCAGTCATGTGCATTCAGGGGCCAGACGAGTCCCTCCGCGACTACCTCACCATGTGGACCGAGCTCCGCAACTCATGCGAGGGGGTGCATGAGGTGCAATCCATACAGTACTTCATCAAAGATTGTCGTGACGGCACCCCCCTCAAGCACAAGCTCCTGTGCTCTGAGTCGGCCATGTTGGCCGAGCACATGACCAAGGAGGACAAGTACGCCACGGCTGACTCCGCCATTTGGGTCAAGACGACCCCACCCGCCAAGGCAATGCCAACGCTGGCGGTATCCCAACCGGCTACTGACAACCGGCAGTCGTAGAACAACAAGCGCAAGAATGACCAGATCGACTCCCGCTATGGGAGCCGGAAGGTCACAAGCATCGGGGAGCAGGAGCCGGAGGACCAGCCTTCCAGTTAGCGTCGCACTGGCAAGGACGCTTGGCAGCCCAAGCTCATGTTCGAGCAGATGCTCGACCTCCCCTTCAAGAACCACACTAGGGCCAATCCCTCCACACTGACACTCTGGCAGTGCAGCTTCTCATAGCGATTGTGTCGGGACCCCGATCCTAAGCCATAAGAATCCAGCCTGTAACACATCACATCACTTTGCGGTCTCACGCACGGTTATCTCCACGGCTGCCACCTTACCTGGGCCGGGACCATTTCCATCTTTTGACTCACGTATGTGAATGTGTCACTAGCATTCAAATGTCAAAGAACCTGGGCCGACATGACTAGTCGTAGAACCAAAGTGGGACATCTATACAGGGACAGACATACGTAACCTAGCAATGTAGGTGTCGATTTCTAGTGTGTGTAGATGAGTCATAGCGAGCTACAAGGACTCCATTACACCGTGGGACATAAATGTCATCACTGCACGTAGACGAGTCGTAGCAGGCTACAAGGACTCCATTACACTGCGAGACATTTCCTCGAAGAGACAGACACAACAGCAAAGAAGGATACATGTTGGTCAATCAATGTGACCGGAGCAGTACCAAGTGACCAAGGCTCGATGGAAGCACAAAGAGGCATTTCCCCGTAAATAGTACTTCTAAAGGCACACAACTAGGTGTCGGATCCCATACATACCGTTGCACGTCACACGTACGCACGACATGCCCGATATGCATAGATACAACTATGGCATCACAACATAACCATACAACATTACAACATTTACTTAGAAGGCTCGGAAGAGCCAGTACTATAAGTTATTACAAACAGGGGTCACAAGACCCAACATTCAGAGCATTCAATCAAAAAAAGCGGAAGTTAAACATGTCTGGGTATAGACATCTACAAAAGTGCCTAGAGGAGCCTGAAAAGCTACAACGACCCTACCAAAGGAACCAGACCTCAACATCGAACTTCATGTCATAAATACCACTAATGAGACCGACGTCTCCTCTGCAAAAACATAAATTAAGAAAACATGAGTTCAAGGGTACTCAACAAGACATACATCAAAACTAACTACATATGCATCAGTATCAATGAAGAGGGTTGTGGAGTTTATTGCAACAAGCCAGCTTTGACTCTTGGCTAACCTGTACTACGACTACTATTGCTTTCTTTGAGGTGGGATATCGCACATGAATCCACACATTTACCAATTCAATACACCACTATGGATCCACTTCCGTCTCCCTATGAGAAGGCCATCCATAGCACTCACGCTTGTCTTGCGTATTTTAGAGTATCCACTTCAAGTTGTCTATGAACCACATAAGTTCTCCTAGTAGTCCATATCTGAGGACATAGCTATTCCAATCGTTTATTTAACCCTGTAGGGGTAGACTTCTTCACACGTTCTCCCGCCACTTATCACCATGTGCACGAAAAAGGCACCTCGGCAACCTTCAAGCGGAAGCCTAGCGAGGGAGTCGGCCATGAACGTCAATCACACAAGACCCTAGTCCAGGTTTATCGCCTATTTGAGACTGAACCCGCACGGAAGTCCGGCCGAAGTTTCTTCTATGGACTCAAACAATGTGCGCAGGGTTCCCAAGCCCACCGTTTGGGTGCCACTTGGTACACCATGCCACTGTGCCTATACCGCATCATAGTCCACCCCGTCGGGCAACGCTATGCACGGCCACCAACACTTTTCCTACAAACACCAGAAACAAGTTGCAACTCCTGGACAGAGATCTAGGCGATTAATAAGTCGAGTGGGGTCATATTTCAAGGCCCAACATGTGGTAGTAACTGTCTTGGATCACAAACATAGAACACGGTTCTTAAGGACGGTCCCAATGAGACAACCCGCCATGTACTCCTACGTGGCTTCTCATCACTACCTTTACCATATCGTGTTTGCACACTTAGCTCTCACACAGTAGGACACGAACACTACCATTCTGATTCATCGCTGAGATGGATCAGCCCCAACATGACACAACTCTAAGCATAGCAGGCACAGTAAGCAAGCATTGATGAGTAAGCACAACAAGGCTCAAGCAGTTTCTACTCTTGCTAAGTAGTTTCAACTATTTACTGTGGCAAAGACAGGTCATGCAAAGGAATGGGTTCAACTACTGATGACATGTAACAGTTGAATCGTTGTTGTCCTAATGCAGTAAAACAAAGCAGGAGCAACAGAGTGGGTTCATATCAGTATGCTCAAGGGGGTTTGCTTGCCTGACAATCCTGAAGATAATACTTCGCTTCATTAGAGTCAACGGTCACATCGTCGGAACCATCGTCTACCAAGAAGCAACAAGCACCGGCAAACAAGAAGAACCAACATTCAACTTGTGCAATGCACAATCATGATGCATGATATGACAAGTTAAGATATTGAATTAACCTAGAGGAATAATTATCCAAGTTAATTAAATTGGAATTCAAACAAGTTTGAATTCCAACTCCAAATGACATTTCATATATTGCCCTAATCATAAAATGTCCTGCTTGGTGATGTTAACTTTTTCAAACATGCATGATCATGGCATAAACTGATTCACTGGATATTTCTAATCATTTTTCATATATAAATTATTTTCATCTGACTTATAGATTATTTTCTATGATTTTTAGAAGTTTTAGATATTTTATGGAATTTCCTTATTAATTTAAATACCAAAAAATCTTTAATGTGTCAGCATTGCATCATAGTGATGTCAGCAGGTCAATGGCCTGGTCAAAGTCAAACCTGACCAGTGGGACCCTGTGGTGAGTGACTCAGGGATTAACCCCGAGTTGACCCGGGGTTTAACTCGGGCCGGGTCCCACTATTAGCGGTTGCAGGAGGTTGTTAGTATATAATTAGGCCCTAATGACGGTGCCATGTTAGCCACGTCGGCGACGAGTCGCCGGCAACCATAAACTACGGCAGAAGCTCGCTGGACTTGAGCTATGGGCGGCCATTCGACAAGCGGAGAACACCTATAGGTATCCCTCACTCGACTGCATCCAGGGGGACCACGGAGGCCCTGGGGGCACCGGAGCTCGTCGGAGGCGAGCCCGTGACGGCGGCCAGAGCTCGGCTTGTGGGGACGGTGGCTAGAGGGAACGAGAGAGCAGGGAGAGAGGGGGAAGGGCGATGGCTCACCGCAGGGTCGAGCAGAGCCGACTACGGAGTCGGGGAAGCTTCGGATGGAGCAAATCGATCGGTGGCCCACGTCGGAGCCAAAGACGAAGACGATGATGACGGCAAAGCAGGGGGCCTCCGGCGGAGCGCGGCTCCACAGAGAGGACGAGCACGAACTGGCAGAGCTCGGGGCAGCACGGGGATGCGAGGCATGGCCGGAGGGTGTGGTAGCAGCGGACGGTGGCGAGCAGCGCTCTTGGTTCCGAGGGAGAGGGAGCAGAGGGAGAGACAGAGCAGAGAGAGGGGATAGAGCTCGAGGGGGTCCAGGGGGTCGTGGTGCTGTCAGGGCAAAGGGGGAGACAAGCAGAGAGGCAGGAGGTGGCCGTGCGCGTGGTAAAGCTTGCCGGGCGCGTAACCCTGTCCTCCTAGCGAGAGGTCACGGGTGACTGGCAATGGGCCAGATGGGCCAGCCTGCCCCTGGGCCTCAGGTGAGATCTCTCTCTATTTTTTTAGTTTTTCTTTTCTATTTTCTTTTCTTCTGGCATTTTTTTATTTTTGTTTGGGCCACAATTACCTAGCACAAAAATACTAACACATATTCTGGAGTGTATTTTGAAGGAATAATTGTATTTGTGCCCTTAGTTGTGTCACCGTCGACAGGAATACCCCTAGTTTCTGAAAATACGCCGTCATGCCCACATCACTTTGCTCGTCTTGTGCTTTTGCCCTTCGACCGTTTGACTGCCATTTTCAAAACTTCATAACTATTTCATACTAACTCGGAAAAATGCAAATATGATATCAAAATGTTCGGAAACACATCACCTATACGTGCATGTCATTTGTAGTCATGACAAAAGTATTGGAAAGTCCCCATCACCTATATGATCTAAAGCTGATATGGAGACTTCCCAACAATTTTGTCATGAATGCAAATGTCATACACATATACGTGATGTCTTTCTGAACATTTTGATATCTTATTTGCATTTTTTCGAGTTAGTATGAAATAGTTATGAAGTTTTCAAAATGACAGTCAAACGGTCAAAGGGCAAAAGCACAAGAAGAGCAAAGTGATGTGGGCATGAACGCGTGTTTTCCAAAATTAGAGGTATTCCTGTCGATGGTGGCACAACTAAGGGCTCAAATACAATTATCCCTATTTTGAATATTTCAAACCTCCTAAAAATGTTTCAAAATTTTTGGATGAATAAAATAATTGAAATGCTTTATTAGTGATTTTCAGAATTTTTTCCTATTTTATTCAATTAACCCAAATAGTTGGTAAAATATAATTTACCCTTGATGTGTTGTTGCCAGCATTTATCAAAGAGGGGAAACATTTTCGAAGAGCATTTTGGATTCACTCAAATATCTTAAGTAGTTTAACCTATTTGAATTTTATCTGTGCTAGGGTTTGATCACCCCCATTTCAAATTAATTCTAATTTTAACATGATGACATGACGCACATGCTGATGTTGATGCAAACAATTCAAGCAAATTCTAGGGCTATGACAGACTGGCCCCAGGGGGACGGCCTTCCGGCTCCCCCAGCGCCACCTGTCCTCGCGTCGGCTGGGGCACCAGCTGCCGCCCCGGTGCCAGCTCCGGCTCCGGCACCGAACGACGATAGCCTGCACGACCAGTTCCCCAACCAAGACTGTTGCTACATCGTCTTCACCAGTGAAGAGACGGTCAAGCATGCCCAGCGTCGGCTCCACCGTGAGGTGAATGCCACCATGCCACAAACTCCCCAGTTCATGCACTGGTCGGAGAAGTTAGTCACCTAGAGCTACGCCTTGGTCCTCGACCCTACCATCGCCTCTGAGAGGCGCACCTGCCGCTTCTCACGGGTGTTGGTTGATGGTGGCAGCAGCATCAACATCCTCTACCTCGACACAATGCGCAAGTTGGGGCTAAAGGAAGAAGGCCTCTAGGCAAGCCGGACGGTTTTCCATGGAATCGTGCTAGGAAAGTCCTGCTCCCATGTCGGCAAGGTCAAGATTGACGTCCTTTTCAGCGGCCCTGGCCACTAACGCCGTGAGCCGGTTTTGGACCTCAAAAGTCCCTACCATGCGCTGCTGGGCCGGCCGACTCTCGTCAAATTCACGGCGGTCCCTCACTACGCCTACCTCAAGCTCAAGATGTCGGGTCCCAAGGGAATCATCACCATCACGGGTGACTACAAGATGTCGATCGAGTGCGCTCAGGAAGGCAGCGGGCTGACCGAGGCCTTGGAGATAGCCGAGCAAAAGCGACAATTTGACCGGCTCTTTGCCCTTGCTGCCAGTTAGCCGGTCGTGCTGGCGCCTCCCTCGTAGTCGGTCGGTGAGGCCTCTTTCCACCCGTCCAAGGATACGAGGCAGGTCTCGCTCGACTCGGAAAACCCTACACAATGCGTCACCATCGGCTCCCGCCTCGACAGCAAATAGGAAGGCGAGATTGTCGACTTCCTCCGTGAGAATTGGGACATCTTTGTGTGGTCCCCCAAGGGCATGCCGGGTGTTCTGAGGAAGTTTTCTGAGCACAAGCTTCACGTATTATAGGCTGGCCAACCCGGTCCTGGTGCCGAAGAAGAACAAGACCTAGCGCATGTGCATCGACTACACCAGCGTGAACAAGGCATGCCCCAAGGACCCATTTGCCCTGCCATGGATTAATGAAGTCATCAACTCCTCGAACGGCTGCGATTTGCTATCTTTCTTGGACGCCTACTCTGGCTACCACCAGATCAAGCTGGACCTCGAGGACCAGCTCAAGACCTCCTTCATCACGCCTTTTGGGACCTCCTTCATCATGCCTTTCGGCCTGAAGAACGCAGGCGATACCTTCCAGCGCTGCATGCAAAAGTGCCTCTTGCCGTGGATAAGCAGGAACGTCCACGTCTACATCGACGACATCGTTGTCAAGACCAAGAAGCACTTCAACCTCCTTGACGATCTCCAGGAGACCTTTGCGAACCTGTGTGAATACAAGATCAAGCTCAACCTAGAGAAGTGTGTCTTCGGCATCCCAGCCGGCCAACTCTTGGGTTTCTTCGTGTCCGCTCATGGCATCGAAGCTAATCCAGAGAAGATCTGCGCGATCAAGCGCATACCCAAGCCGACCCAGCTCCGCGACGTCCAGAAGTTCACCGGCTGCCTCGCCTCCCTCGGTCGGTTGATCAAATGACTGGGGGAGAAGGCTTTGCCCCTCTACATGCTCCTTCACAAGATGGCTCTAGAGGGGGAGGGCCACACTAAGAAGCCGGGCATGTTCAACTGGCCTAACAAGGATGATGAGGCCTTCCGTGGCCTTAAGCGAGCCCTCAACCGTGCGCCCATCCTGGCCGCGATGGCTGAGAAGGAGCCGCTGCTCGTGTACATCACAATGACCACACGCATCGTCAACGTTGTCCTGGTGGTCGAGCGGCCGAAGGAGGGCAAGTCCCTACCGGTCCAGCACCCCGTCTACTACCTTAGCGAGGTCCTCTCCGCCTCCAAGAATAACTACCCACACTACGAGAAGATGTACTATGGCATCTACTTCGCCGCCAAGAAGGTCAAGGATTACTTCCAGGAGCACACCATCATCGTGGTGAGCACGGCTCCGCTCGGCAAGATCAACAGCAGTCGGGACACCATCGGCCGGATCGCCAAGTGGGTCGTCACCCTCGCCAACAAAGAAATCCATCACGAGCACCGTACCGCCATAGGGTTGCAGGCGATGGCCGATTTCCTCATCGACTGGGCGGAGACTGAGTTCGTGCCTCCTCCCCCAGACTCCATGCATTGGCGCATGCACTTCGAAGGCTCAAAGATGAGGACCGGCCTGGGTGCCGGCATAGTCCTCTCCTCTCCGAAAGGTGAACAACTCAAGTATACACTCCAGATCCACTTTGCCGCCTCCAACAATGTGGCCGAGGACGAGCTGCTCATCCATGGCCTTCGGCTCGCCAAAGAGATCGGCATCAGGCGCATCATGTGCTTCGGGGACTCCGACCTCATAGTATAGCATGTCTCTGGCGAATGGGACGCCCGGGAAGCAAACAAGGCCAGCTATCCTTCCTTGTGCAGCAACTCACCGACTCCTTTGAGGGCTGTGAGTTACACCACATCCTGCGGGCGGGCAACGAGGCGGCCGATACGCTGGCAAAGATCGGTTCCGCCCCGCAGTCCATCCAAGCCGGCGTCTCCCTCGAGCTGCTGCTCAAAGCATCGATCAATCCCTCCCCAGAATCAGAGACCATTTTCGGGCCGGCTGACGCTGTCGGCCCGCCAGCGGCTCCGGCCGCTCCTCCTGCGTCTTCATCACCAACTCCCTAGACGTCGGCTGCCTTGCCGGCACCGGCTCTGCTGGCCCAGCCAACTGCATCGGATGTGGCCGGCTCCGTCACCATGGTGGTCAGGATGGCTGTCGACGCCCCTCTCACTGTCTCAAGCCCGAGAGCCATCGAGCCAATCTTGGGGATTGTCGAGCCAGTCTCGGCTCCCTCATGGGCCCAGCCCATCCTCGTGTTTCTCCTGCCCGGCAAGATCCCCGCAGACGAGACCTATGCAAGGCAAATCAAGCGCCGGGCTCCAGCCTATAGCATCATCAATCGCGAGCTCATCCACGACAGCACCACCGACATTTTCCCACGGTGCGTCAAGCCGGAGAAAGGTCAGGAGATCCTCCTCAACATCCACTAGGATGAGTGCGGGCATCATGCGGCCTCCAAGACCCTGGTGGCCAAGGCTTTCTGCCACAGGTTCTACTGGCCGACCTCTTTGGAGGCGGCCAAGAAGTTGGTCGACGAGTGGGAGGGCTGCCAACGCTTTAGCATGCAAAGCCACCTACCAGCTACGGCCCTCCAAACCATCCCCCTCTCATGGACCTTTGCAGTTTGGGGGCTGGACATGGTGGGTCCTTTCAAGACTGCACGAGGCATCATGACACATCTGCTAGTGGCCGTCGACAAATTCACCAAGTGAATCGAGGCCAGGCCGATCAAGAAACTAGACGGCTGCACGGCCGCCCGGTTCATCAAAGACATCATGGTCCGCTACAGCATTCCCCACAGTATCATCACCAACAACAGCATGAACTTCGCCAAGCGCCTTTCTTCTCCAAGCAAGGTATCTGGCTCGACCTGGCTTCCGTCGCTCATCCAAAGTCAAATGGCCAGGTCGAGAGGGAAAACAGCCTGATCCCGTCTGGCATCAAGCCCCGGCTCGTACTGCCTCTAGTCAGGTCAGCCGGTTGCTGGATAGACGAGCTACCGGCTGTCCTTTGGAGCCTCAGGACCACACCCAACTGGTCGACCAGCTAAACGTCATTCTTTCTAGTGTACGGGTCCGAGGCGATCATCCCCACCGACATCGAGTTCGACTCTCCTTGGGTCTCCCTGTACAAGGAAAAGGACGCAAGGGAAGCAAGAGAAGATGGCGTCGACCTGCTCAAAGAAGCACGCGAGTTGGGGTTGAGCCATACGACCATCTACCATCAGAAGCTCCAGCACTACCACAGCAAGCAAATCCGACCTCTCTCCTTCCGCAAAGGGGACCTGGTGCTGGGGCGGATCCAGCGAACAGTCGGCCAGCACAAGCTGTCCTCCCCATGCGAAGGCCCGTTCATCATCACCAAGGCACTACCCAACAACGCGTACTATCTAATAGACGCCCAGAAGACGCAGAAATGATAGAGAGATGCCTCCGGCGAGGAGATGGAGCGCCTTTGGAATGCGGCGCTCCTCTACCCTTTTTACTGCTGATGAACCAGTGTATCTATGTATCTTTGCCTCTTCGGAATTTATGAATGCTATGGGTGCCCCAGGCCAGCTCTTGGGACACGCCCTTTTGGTTTCCATCCAAGGTTGCCTTACTCGCCAGCTCCCGAGCCCGGCTCCCGGGCCCGGGGTGTCGCCGGCTTGTTCTAGGCTGCCTCCTCCCACAAAACCGACCAAGTAGTGTGAGATAAACAAGCCCTCCCAACCCTCCCCGCTACAGACCGGCTCCCGGCTATCCGGCTGACTAGGCCTTGAGGCGGCAGAACTTAGCACACACGAAAGATCGATCGGAAAGGGGTTGCCGGCTATGTCCAGTCAGACCATCTCCCAGCCTCTGACACTCAACTTACCCAAAAAAAACCTCAGAGTTCCCAAGCTTAGAACCGTCTCCCTCACGGCGAATGCCCCGTCCCAGCTACAGACCGGCTCCCGGCCGTCGGGCTGGCGGGGCTAAAACCAAAGGGGCAATGGGGCTAAGTAGATGGAACCGGGGGGGCAAACAAAGGGTAAGGAAGAGCCGAAACGTTTGATAAACGAGCACATGGAGCATTCAAAACACAAATTAAAACTAGTAAAGGCCCACGGCCATAGGCTCATTATAATAGACCCCCAGTGGGTGGAAATGAGTCTAACATGCAACAAAACAATAGATAAGTAAAAACGCCCGGGGCCTCAGGCTACCAATGCGTCGCCAGCCGGCGTGCCGCCAGCCGGCTCAACCTACGGCCCGGAAGGGGCCGCGGCATTCGGGTCGGCTCCTGCGGTTCCCACCATCTCACCGTTGCCACCGGTGCTGGATTCGGTGCTTTCATTGGCGACCTCCTTGTCCTCCGGACCTTGGGGGTTGTCGAATGAATCCTCGGCAACCGGCTTGCCATCCTATCCAAGAGCCGTAAGGATCTCGTCCGGGTCGACGTACAAGGTGAGCTCGTTGGCCCAGCGCATGACGGTGGTCTCACGGGCCGCTCGCTCCTCCTCCTGCTCATCCCGCATGGTCGCCAGCCGGTCCAGGTTGACGTTGCTGTACCACGATGTAAAGAACCAGAGTGCCATCGGCATGCCGGCTCCAGCCGCTGAAGCCTTCCAGACCTCGAGCTGGGCCACGGTGTTCTACATCCACAAGGCCACGCGGCCCTCCGGAGCCCCACGACCCGGCCACGAGGCGGCGACGACCTCCTTGCCGGCTGTCTTCAGCCGCTTCATGCTCCGCTCGAGGTGGATCAGCCGGTTCTCCATGGCGAGCCCAAGCTCCGCCATGTCCGAGCCGGTGTTCTCCTCGATGTTGCGCCCACACCCCCGGAGATATTCCTGGTGCTCCTCGATGGTACGCTCAGTGCAGTGCTGGTTTTCCAGGAAGCGTCCTAGAAAAGAGAAGGGAAAATCAGAAGAAGGCAACTCAAAGGCAAAGAAGAACATAGCCGGCTAGAAAAGAAAAAGCCAAAACTTATGCTGGAAGGCGTCATCTAGCTCGAGAGCAAAGTGGAGTGACGAGTCCCGCTCTGACACCAGCACCGCCTCGGCCTCACCAAGAGAGGCCTTGCGCTCCTCGAGCATCTTCTTGAGGTGGGCACCTCGGTTTGGAGGGCGGCAGTCCATTGGGTGGCGTCAACCGCCTCCTTGATGGCCCTCTCCTTGGCCGCCGCCTCCTGCGCCACGTCGGCCGTCTGGCGGTCTTGAGCCACCTGCCCGTCCACTAGCAGGGTGTTCAGTCGGTCCCTCTTCAGGGTGATCGCCTGCATGCCCTCGGCCAGCCGGTCCCGCTCGTTGACCACCTCAGCCTTCTCCTCTCGGAGAGTGGTTAGCTCCCCTGTAGAGAACAACCGGCGCCAATGAGAACTTTTCAAACCCGGCCCGGCTGCCATGCAGCTGGCCCGACTCCCGGGGGCTACGTGCCCCGACCAGACCAAGCGTACCTTGGACCCTCGTCAGCTCCACCTCCAGCCACAGGGCCTTTCCCACCTTCCATAGGAAGCTGAAGTCAGGGCATGGACGAAGAGATCCGCCCCGGTTGCTCCATGGCCGGACAGCCTGCCTGCATCTCGGGGCCTACACCCAGTGGGTGCGCTTGCGTGCCCCCACTAAAAAGATTGATGAAAACTTGCAAGACTTACGACTACATGCTGCAGGTTGTTGTCGATCGCCTCCACAAACCAGGCCATCTCGTCATGACATCGTGCCAAAACGCTGCCCAGCTCCCCAAGCGTCAGGACTGAGATGCTGGCAGGTAGAGCCGGTATTGCTGGGACGCACACCAGGGCCCCCCAGTCCCAGATCATGTCCAGCATGGTCCTCCAGGACCGACCCTCCTTGCCGCCCGTCCCGGCAATCGTCGTGACACCGGCTGCGGGCGGAGGGGTGAGAACGACGAGAGCACGGGAATTGTTCCCGGCTGTCCCTCGCCTGGCGCCGGCACCGCCTCCCCCTCCGAACGGCTCGACACAACTATCACGATAGCAGGTCCCTATGCCTCCGCGACTAGCACCTCCGACGTGCCGGCCCGGGCCAGCTTGGCGACTGGCCCCATCACATCCGACACCTCCACCCGGGTCCCCTCGCGGGCCGGCTCCACAAAGTATGCCCCTGGCCAGGCCATTTCCTCCACCAGCGGAGACGCGACCGGCTCCGTGGCCGCTCCTTGTGACTCGCTCGACAGGGGCCTCGACCGGCGCGTCGACTCAGCTGCCAAGTTGGATGTTCGCGGGGGTCTACGGACCTCCTCTGCCTCCCGCCGCTCGAGGTCCCAAAGCATGACGTCCCGCCATGGGCTCCGAACTTCATGGCCCGCACCTCCGCAAGCCTTCACTTCTCCTTGCGCTGTGTGGTTGCATGCCCGCGGGCCAGCCGGCTAGCGGCTTCCCTCGGGTCGACGGTCGACTCCACATCGTGGAGCTCAATGGCGTCCCTGGGGCTGAAAAACTGAAGTGGCTACCAACGCACGACGCAGAAAGAAACCGATGCGTGAGAGAAGGCACTTACCCGGTGACAATGGGCAGATCCCGGTTGGCGTGTGCCCGCGGCTTCGACACGACCGCCTTCACCCGCTTGAGAGTCGGCGGTAGGGCCGCCGGCTGCTCCTGCGCTGGCCTCTTCCCTCGGCTGGAGTTCCCGACCACCAAGGCACGAGCCGGCTGCTCCTCGCTCTGCCCACACCGGCCCTGCCGAACTATGGGGGGAGGCGCATTGAGGATCCGAATATCATCATCATCGTCATCATCGTCATTGGTCCAATCCCTGATCGTGGGGCGGGTGGGAACTCACCGGCTGCGCTGGGCCCTCCGGCTCCCGAGTCGACCACCGCCTCGGCCTCCCCTGAGGAGTCAACCCCCTCTTTGGGCGGGCCTCCCTACTCGTAGTCCTTGGATTCGGACTGGGCACATTCCGCCTCGAAGATCTGGGGGTGCGGGCCGTCCGGCATCTTCTGTCGCACGAACAACTGCGGTGATCGCAAAAAGTAAGATCGAGAGCCGACTAGAGGGGTTTTGAATGAGAAAAAGCCGCCTCAACAAAACATACCAGGGGTGTCCGATGGCGTCCATCATATGGCTCCTTGCTGAAGGCCTAGGTCACTGGCGACAGTCGGAAGGTCGAGATGGCGTTCACCTGCTGTGCCACCTGCGCTGGTGTCAGGTCGACTGTCTTCAGCCGACAAGGGTATCGGCGGCCGGACATGTTATAGATCCGGTCCAGCCTCAGCTGGAGAGGCAGCACCCGGCGCATGAGAAGGCGGCCAGCTCCTCCCTGCTCTTCGTCTCCGTGAGCCGGCCAAGATCTTCTAGAGTGGTTCCGCGTGTGGCGGTCCTCGACCAGTTTACTTCCGAGGACAGGATGTTGACGAAGGCCAGCAACCAGATGTAATCCCGCTGCGGGTTGGTGTTCTTCACGTAGAAGAACGTCTGATTCTAGCCCTTTACAGAGTCAATAAGGCTTAAGTGCGGGAAGCGCGTGCCGCGGTAGCACGCCATCGCGCCCCCACAGGCGTATGGCTCATCGCCGTTCTTCACCGCCTTGAGGTAGAACAACGTCTTGAAGAAGTCCACAAAAGAGAGCATCCCCAAGTATCGCTTGCACAGCGGCACGAAGCCTGCGATGTAGAGAATCACATTGGGACCAAGGTGGTGCGGCTGAAGGTCGAACATATCCAGCAGGAGGCAGAAGAAGAGGCTCACCGGCAGCCCAAAGCCACGGGAGAAGTGGCAGGAGAAGACGACGAACTCCCCCATCCGCTGCTCGGGCACCACTTCGTCGCCTGATGCGTGCATGGTCACTCACTCCTTCGACGGCAACATGCGCGCAGCAAAGCTCCGCGATGGTGGCCTCTATGACGATGGAACCAGCGCAGCTCCCCGAGCGACCGTCAGCCATCGCTTTGTCAGGGCTGCGTGTGTAGGTGGGCGTGTGAAGTCGCGGGCGAGAGAAACGGAGGCGCGTCGGGAAGTTGGGAAGAGGAAGAAACTGGGGAACCGAGGGGGCGAATGAGGCGCGGGTGCCTCCGCCCTTTGCCTTCTCCCCATTTTAAATCGAGGAGGCCATGATCGGGGGAAGTGGGGATTAACTACGCCCCCTCCCCCGAAATCTCCATTTGTGAGTGGGCACCCTGGGCTGCAACCGTTGTATCGGGGCGCAGAGGATCCCAGCCTGCGCCCCGAGGCCTACTACGCTAAATCCGTGGTCTAGCAGGCTAGGGCCAGGGCGACGTCCCGTCTCCCCGCATGCACGGGCCCCACGACATCATTACTCACCGGATGGCGCGCGGTGGTCCTACTTGGGACCCGTGGCGGCGTGACCGAACCCGAGGCATCGGGAGCTTCGTGCCGAAGGCGCACACCGCAGGGGGGAAGCTGCTGCCCCCCCCCCCTCCGCCTAGCGAATGCGGGCCCCTGCCAGCTTCAGGGACTATGGATGGGGTTATTACCCCTAGGTAGGCCAAAGCAACTGGGTTCTCTCCCTCACTTCAAGAAAACAAATCACTGGCTGCTTCTCGGTCGGCTGGTGCATAATCGGCAGGCGTGTCGCCGGCTGACCAGGGAGCCGATTCAGTCCGAGCCGGCTAGGCAAGGCCGGCTGCCTTTGGCCGGCTCCTCCGTTGACCCTTGGGTGGACAAGCTCCCGTCGCATCCCTGTGCGCACAGGTACGGCGACATGACGGGACCCCACGACGGGCCCTAGTGTAGCCACAATGACCGCTGACTTGCGGGCGCTTGTGGCTATAGTTCAGCCGGTCGTACCGCTGACTTTGGCTGACCACGATCGGGCAAAGCAACAATACAGTCATGCCTCTGCCCACTCGATCACCTGCCTCGGCGTGGCAATAGTGCAGCCGGCCGTACTGGAGACTTTGGCCGGCTATCGCAAGACGATGCCTCCCGGGCGGCCCATGCTGTAGCAGGTGGGCGGGGGCCAATCCCGGAGCTGGCTGGCAGGCCCCATTCGGCGATGGGACCGCGCAGCTGGTAGGCCCTACGGGTGATGAGACGGCTCAAGAGGCAGGACCCCTAGGCCAGCCAGAGAGGCTGCCAGCCGGGTCCCACCACTCGGTACTTTAGGGATATGGTAAGCCGGGGGGTTTCCCTATAAAAACCCCTCGATCACCCCATGCAAGGGGGTGGACAGATTCACTCGCACACACCCACGGGACAGTTCCCACGTTCACCCATGTAGCTAAGAAAGGCGAGTCGGCTGCTCCCTCTCCCACCTCTAGACGACGACTCTAGGAGCAACCCTGTAACCATACCCATTCATTCAACTAGACTAAGCAGGACTAGGGGTAATACCTCCCACGGATGGCCCCGAACCTTGGTACATCATGTGTAGTCACCGCTTATGCCTAATCCCACTCCCGGAGCCTGTCGGCTTCCGTCGGCCCCAACCACCTTCAATAAGCCTACCCATGGCATCTTTCATGAGAAAATGACGATAGTTGGTTTCGCCGTCAATCCGCAACCTCAAGTTGACGAAAATGCTAGTTGAGTGGGGCCAACGTGATCCTAATCTTGCCAAACGTCATCCAGAGGCTGCAGATTCCTACTGAAGATCTCGAGCCGACACACACATTCCAAGGGGTCAATTCAGGGCGGACTCAGCCGAAGGGCAAGATCACACTACCGGTAACATTTGGTAGTGACATAAATTTCAGAAGAGAGAAGATCTCATTGCCACACAATGGTATCATTGGCCGCCCTCTATGCTTACAATGTGTTGAAGATGCCTGGTCCATTGAGCGTCATCACGATCAACTCTGACAAGAAAGGTGCACTCATCTGCGCCGACCAACTCTACCGGGAGGTGATCGCAGCACCTCCCGCCAAGGCACTTGCTCGTGCCGCTGATGCTCCAGTAGGGAAGAAGACCATCAACGCCTCTAGCGTAGAGTACGGCAAGCACGCCTCCTCGGAGTGCCACACTTCCGTTGACAATTTGTTAGAGAGATCCATCGGCAAGAACAAGAAGTCCAAGGCAGCTCCACGAGAGACTAAAAAGGTGCCCGTCAAGGAGGATGGCACGGGGGGAACTTTCACCATAAGTTCCACCCTCGATGACAAATAGGAAAGCGCGCTCGTTGCCTTCTAGCAAGCGAATGTCGATGTGTTTGCGTGGAAACCGTCTATCATCCTCGGTGTTCCCAGGGAGGTGATTGAGCATCGTCTTACTGTATGTCCTCATGCGTGGCCCGTCAAGTAGAAAGTGAGGAAGCAAGCCTTGGAGAGACAAGAATTCATTGGTGTGGAAATTAGAAAACTAGAAGCAACAGATCTGGTCAGAGGGGTGCTCCACCAAACGTGGTTAGCCAATCCCATCGTAGTGCGCAAGGCGAATGGGAAATGGAGGCTGTGTATTGACTATACAGATCTCAATAAAGCATGTCCACAAGATCGCTTTCCCTTGCCGCGCGTCGACCAGATTGTGGACTCCACTACCGGCTGTGACTTGCTATCATTCCTCGATGCGTACTCAGGGTACCATCAGATCTTCATGTCATAGGAAGATGAATAGAAGACCGCATTTATCACCCTTTGTAGTACGTACTGCTTCGTGCGAATCCCTTTCGGGTTGAAAAGTGCTGGTTAGACATTTGCAATACCAGTCCAGATTGGTTTTGAACCCTAGATGCATAGGAATATGGAAGCTTATATGGATGACATAGTGGTTAAAACCAAGGACAAGGCAACACTAATACAAGACCTAGAAGCGGAGTTTGCAAATCTGCGCAAGATCAACTTAAACCTCAACCCCGAGAAGTGTGTGTTTGGCGTTTCGTCCGGCAAGCTTCTTGGGTTGTTTGTATCTCAGCGTGGGATTGAAGAAAACCCTCACAACACCAACGCGATTGAGCAGATTGAAGCACCAAAGTGCGTCAAGGATGTACGACGTCTTGCCGGTTGCATCACAACTCTAAGAAGGTTCATCTCAAAATCCGCTGAGCGTGCCCTGTCGTCCTTCAAAATCTTGAAGAAGGCAAATCCGATGAAATGGACTCCAAAAGTGGAGGCAGCACTGCAGGATTTGAAGAAGTACCTCCCCTCTCCGCCAACACTAGTCGCGCCTAAGCCACAAGAACCGTTGCTGCTATACCTAGCGGCGACAAATCAAGTGGTTAGTGATGCGCTGGTGGCACGGAGGGAAGCTGACGAAGAGGCGACGGTAGGGGCGAGACCGCCAAACAATGAAGTAGGAACTCCCCCGGCAGGTCCTAGCGCCGGCAAGGCAGGGTTAGTACAGACAAACGAAGCAACGCAGAAGAAGAAGATGGTGCAACGCCCAATTTATTTTGTCAGTTTCCTCTTGCAGGGAGCTAGGTCAAGATACTCTGGTGTGCAAAAACTGCTCTTCGGCCTCCTTATGGCCTCGAGAAAGCTGCACCAGTACTTCCAGGCACTTGATATCACCATCGTCACTCACTTTCCTCTACAACGGATTCTATGGAATCTAGATGCCACCGGCAGGATCATGGAGTGGGATTTGGAGTTGTTGAGCTTTGGTCTTAAGTTTGAAAGTACTTCAACTATCAAGTGCAGAACCCTGGCAGAATTCGTTGTAGAATGGACTCCAATGCTTCCCGGCAAGGAAACCGAGCAAGAATGGGCCATGTATTTTGATGGGGATTTCTACCTGCAAGGGGCCGGTGCCGGCGTGCTACTTGTCACGCCCAGAATGGACTCCAAAGCTAGACGAAGAGGTCAGAGAAACAACTCTTCCCAGCAAGGAAACTGAGCAAGAATGGGTCATGCATTTTGACAGGGCTTTCAACCTGCAAAGGGCCGGTGCCGGCATGCTACTTGTCGCGCCCACCGGAGAAAAGCTCAAGTATGTGATTCACATGCACTTTCCTCGGGAGAGATCGACAAACAATACGGCGAAGTATGAAGGACTGCTTGTCGGTCTCAGGATAGCGGTAGACCTTGGAATCAAGAAGATCATCATTAGAGGTGATTCATAGCTTGTCGTCAAGCAAGTCGACAAGGATTATCAGAACCCATTGATGGACCCTTATGTGGATGCAGTGAGAAAGCTGGAGGAGCGCTTAGACGGCCTGCAAACATAGCATGTTCCTCGTGCGGAGAACAACATTGCCAACGAGCTATCAAAGCACGCTGCCCCCAAGTTTCCTGTGGAACCGAGAGCTTTTGTGCTTAAGCTAACTCAGCCATCCATAGCACCATCAACGAAGCAAGATAAAAGATGGAAGTTGAATTCTGGTCAGTACTTCCCCGCATAGCTCCCAGAAGCCTCCTGTCAGGGAGTTGTCGGGAACGACGCCAAGCTTGCCAGGGGGCAACAGGCTCCAGCAAGACCTTAGGTCTTCGCCGTAGAGACGAACACTCCCGTGGCACAAGACATGCCTTTAGTCCTTGCCATCGAGCCCCAGGCTCTGGCATGGGCGCGACAAATTTTTCAGTTCCTCCAGACAGGAAAACTCCCTGAGGAATAAGAGGAAGCGGAGAAAGTAGCCCGTCAGTCCAGTATGTACCAGTTTGTGGACGATCTCCTATACAGAAAGAGACCAAACGGTGTGAAATTGAAGTGTGTTCCTCGGGAGGATGGACTAGAGCTATTGGCAGAGATACACGGACGCATATGTGGCTCCCACATAGGGTTAAGAGCACTGGTCGGCAAAGAATTTCTGCAAGGTTTCTTCTGGCCCACTGCCCTCCAGGAGGCAACTGTGCTAGTAACCAAGTGTGAAGCACGCCTGTTCCATTCGAAGAAGCTACATCAACCAAATGAAGCTCTTCAAACAATCCCTCTCTCCTGGCCTTTTCCGGTCTCGGGGTCGACATAATGGGCCCTTTTCTCCATGCTACCGAGGGCTTTGAGTACTTGTACGTTGTAATCGACAAGTTCACAAAGTGGCCGCATGTGGAGGCAGTGAGAAAGGTGACAACACAGTCAGCCATCAAGTTCTTCAAAAGACTAGCCTGTTGCTTTGGTTTTCCCAACATCATCATCACGGACAACGACACGCAGTTCACAAGCCGCACCTTCATGCAGTATGTCTAGGACCTTGGCAACAAAATTTGTTTTGCTTTTGTCGCTCATCCAAGGAGCAATGGACAAGAGGAAAGGGCGAATGCTGAAGTATTTTGCGGGCATAAAACAAGAACTTTCGACAAGCTGCACAAGTGCGAAAGGCGTTGGATTGATGAACTGCCGGCGGTTCTTTGGTCGATCAGAACGACACAAAATCGAGCCACCGACCAGACACCCTTCTCCCTGGTGTAGGAGGTAGAAGCAGTTCTCCCCATGGAACTCATATATGGGTCACCTCTAGTGCTCTCTTATGATGAGTGTAAATTTATTTGAACTAGAGCTAAGAGCTAGTTCAACTCTAGTGTAAAATTGTTTGTACTAGGTTGTAGAGCTAGTTCAACCCTAGTGTAAAATTATTTGTACTAGGTTACAATGCTAGTTCAACTCTAGTGTAAAATTATGTGTACTAGGTTACAAAGCTAGTTCAACTCTAGTGTAAAATTATTTGAACTAGAGCAAAGGGCTAGTTCAAATCTAGTGTAAAATTATTTGTACTAGGTTATAGACCTAGTTTACTCCATTGTAATTTAGTACTATAGCAAACAGCGAGTTCAACACTAGTGTAAAATTATTTGTACTACGTTATAGATATATTTCAACTCTAGTGTAAAATTATTTGGACTAGATTATAAATCTAGTTCAACTCTAGTGTAAATTATTTACACTAGGTAATAGAGCTAGTTCAACTCTAGTGTAAAACTTTTTGCACTAGGTTATATAGCTAGTTCAACTCTATTGTAAAATTATTTGTACTAGGTTACAGAGCTAGTTCAACGATGGTGTAAAATTATTTGTACGAGGTTATAGAGCTAGTTCAATTTTAAAATTATTCGAACTAGGTTATAGAGCTAGTTCAACTCTAGTTTAATATTATTTGAACTAGAGAAAATAGCTAGTTCAACTATAGTACAATATTATTTGTACTACGTTAAAATGGTAGTTCAACTCTAGTGTAAAATTAGTTTAACTAGAGCAAAGATCTAGTTCTACTCTATTGTAAAATTATTTGTACTAGGTTATAGAGCTAGTTCAACTCTAGTGTAAAATTATTTGTACTAGAAGAAAGAGCTAGTTCCACTCTGTTGTAAAATTATTTGTAATAGGTTATAGAGCTAGTTCAACTCTAGTGTAAAATTACTTGAACTAGAGGAAAGAGCGAGTTCAACTAAAGTGTAAAATTATTTGTACTAGGTTATAGAGCTTGTTAAACTTTAGTTTAAAATTACTTGAACTAGATTATAGAGCTACTTAGACTGTGTTTTAAAATTATTTCAACTAGAATAAAGAAATAGAGCTAGTTCAACTCTAGTGTAAAATCATTTGTACTATGTTACAAAGCTAGTTCAATTCAAATGTAAAATTATTTGTACTACAACAAAGAGCTACTTCAACTTTAGTGTAAAATTATTTGAACTAGAGCAAAGATCTAGTTCAACTCTAGTGTAAAATTGTTTATACTATGTTATAGATCTAGTTCAACTCTAGTGTAAAATTATTTGTACTACGTTACAAACCTAGTTCAACTCTAGTGTAAAATTGTTTGTACTAGGTTATAGAGCTAGTTAAACTCTAGTGTAAATTTATTTGAACTAGCGCTAAGAGCTAGTTCAACTCTAGTGTAAAATTATTTGTACTAGGTTACAATGCTAGTTCAACTCTAGTGTAAAATTATTTGTACTAGGTTACCAAGCTAGTTCAACTCTAGTGTAAAATTATTTGAACTAGAACTAGTTCAAGTTTAGTGTAAAATTATCTGTACTAGGTTATAGAGCTAGTTTACTCTAGTGTAAATTAGTAGTATAGCAAACAGCTAGTTCAACACTAGTGTAAAATTATTTGTACTAGGTTATAGAGCTATCTCAACTCTAGTGTAAAATTATTTGGACTAGATTATAAAGCTAGTTCAACTCTGGTGTAAATTATTTACACTAGCTAATAGAGCTAGTTCAACTCTAGTGTAAAATTATTTGCACTAGGTTATACAGCTAGTTCAACTATAGTGCAAAATTATTTGCACTAGGTTATAGAGCTAGTTCAATGATGGTGTAAAATTATTTGTACTAGGTTATAGAGCTAGTTCAATTTCAAAATTATTCAAACTATGTTATAGAGATAGTTCAACTCTAGTTTAATATTATTCGAACTAGAGCAAAGAGCTAGTTCAATTCTAGTACAAAATTATTTGTACTAGGTTAAAAACCTAGTTCAACTCTAGTGTAAAATTATATTAACTAGAGCAAAGATCTAGTTATACTCTAGTGTAAAATTATTTGTACTAGGTTATAGAGCTAGTTCAACGATGGTGTAAAACTATTTGTACTTAGTTATAGAGCTAGTTCAATTTTAGTGTAAAATTATTTGAACTAGGTTATAGAGCTAGTTCAACTCTAGTATAATATTATTTGAACTACAACAAAGAGCTAGTTCAACTCTAGTATAAAAAGCTAGTTCAAGTCTAGTGTATAATTATTTTAACTAAAGCAATGAGCTAATTCAACTCTATTGTAAAATTATTTGTACGAGAGCAAAGAGATTGTTAAACTCTAGTTTAAAATTATTTGTACTAGGTTAGAGAGCTAGTTCAACTCCAATGTAAAATTATTTGTACTACAACAAAGAGCTAGTTCAACTCTAGTGTAGAATTATTTGAACTAGACCAAAGAGTTGGTTCAACTCTAGTGTAATTTTTTTGAACTAGGTTATAGAGCTAGTTCAACTCTAGTGTAAATTTATTTGAACTAGAGCAAAGATCTATGTCGAGGAAATGACACTTATCGGATCGGAAGGATCCCTTTATGATTCTGCAGGGAAGAAGGCTCGCACTGAGAGCAGATCTAAGGACTAACACGAAGGATTTTACCCAGGTTCGGGCCGCAAAGATGCGTAAAACCCTACTCCTGCTTGGTTGTATTGGATGAGTGCTAGCTCGGGTTCTGGGAGCGCTACAATACACATCTGCTACTCATACAGAATCGGCCAGAGAAGATCCCCCTATAGCTATGCCTTGGGCCTCCATTTATGCTCTCGAAGGGGTCACCAATATTGGCGTACATCACATACATGAGGTGTAAAGTGCTACAGTGTTATCGTACATAACACTGACGGTGTAAGACAAACGCATTTAATGCTCTGTCAGGAGTCCTTGACCTTCTACGGGATGGGACATGAGCCCGTCCCATCGGCACCGCTTAGCCTCCTCCATCTTCGGCGCCTCGACACATACCCAGGTGGGATGACACCCGGTCTCTACGCTTGCCGGATGGCGAGGCATTGCCGGGTGCACTTCTTGCCGGGGCTCCGTAGGCCATCCCCGACAAGATCTTGCTGGGGTCCCAGCCTTTGGTCTTCACTCCTGATTGTTGGCTTGAATGGTTTCTTGAGTTCCTTGTGCTTGCATCCAGTAGTCGCCTAGCGGGCCTTGCCGCTGGTGCAGCTACAACTTCCGGTGCACAAGTAAGGTGTACTAAATGACCCAAACTTTAGTACACCGGCAGGAGCCCCCTGGCCTGGGCCACACACAAGCACGAGGCATTGTTGGGATAGGCCCAAACAGTGCACGGGCACGTGTAGTAGGGATTAACTATTGTAATCATTACATTTACTGCGCCCCCCAAGATGCCCATTAAGTGCGCGACATGGGATACGTGTGCGGAGCGGCTGTTTCCGCCAAGTGCGCCGCATGCATAGCAGGGGGGTGGCAATAGATGCCCGTGACGTAAAGTCTTGATCGTGGCAGAAACAACAGCGCCATGGATTGGTGTAACAGGGCGGTTACCTGTTCGCCCCATGATCGTGGGCGACGCCATTGGAGGAGGTCAGCGGCGACTCTTGGAGTGGGGGAAAGCTAGCCCCTACGCTCCCCCTATAAATCTAGGGGTAGCAAGGGCGATGCTCATCCATCCTTCTTTCTTTACTGAGTGTAGGTCTCTAGAGCTTTCCCTTATAATCTCTACGGATTTTGAGTTGTGCTCGCCTTTAGCCATGAATAGGGGGCGAGGGTGTCCACCGTCCTTCGCACCGAGGACGAGAAGTTCCTGTCGGGATCATGCCACCGCTTCAGCCATAGAGGCGAAGGGAGGCTCAAGCACGCGTGGCGGAAGAAGCGTGAGGAGTCGTGGCCGGTGTGGAGGTCGAGGTCGGGGGAGGCATAGCATCGTCCCACCTCTTCCTCCAGCGCCAGACCCCCTCCTTGAAGGAGCCCACACCGAGGGGAGGGCATTGAAGTTCGTCCTCGAGTTGTGCGGTCCCCTTCAGAGTCGTTTGCATCTTCCTCACCCTTTCACCAGGGCGATGGAGGTTGAGAAGCCATCTGCCCGATGGTTGCGGGCTCATGGCTATTGCCATGGTGCAACGTGGGTGGAGGTTGAGTACCCGGAGCTCCACATCATGTTCCTCAGGCGTGGCTGGAAAACCTTCGCCGGTGCCCACAACCTCCAGGACAGGCACGTCCTCTGCTTCAAGATGACGGAGGCCGATCTGCTCTCCGTCAAGGTTTATGGGCACTCAGGCGTCCATCTCAGCTAATCCTCGAGTGACAGCGACGAGGAGAACGTTGTTGGTGAAAGCGACGATGAGTCCGAGCTCCAGGACGTCAAGTCGGAATACGACGACTTGAACTCTAACTCACGCTTCATCCCCTCCTGGCTGGAAGATCTTGCGGGGGGTCCTTGTCCCGTGCACTGCCTCAACTTCCAGCTGGAGGGAAGCGGCACCGAGACGGATGACGAAGATGCCGGCTCCAGTACTGATGACTACACCGACTCTAAGCCGGCTTGGGACCCGGAGGCAGGAGCTACCGTGGGCGGTGATGGAGATGGCGGAGCAGCCGCCTCTTAGAGTCCTGTATTTCTTCTTTTATCCCTATGCTTTTGTTAGAACTTCAAGTCCACCCACTGGGGGCGTAAGTGTAAAGAACTCGTGGCCGTGGGCCTTTTTAAGTTTTATGCAGTTTCTAGTTGTTGCAATGCTTGTTTTAACACATGCCGGCTTGCCCTTCCCTTTGTTTGCCCCCTTTGGTTCCGTCTACTCAAATTATTTTCCTCCCTGGTTTCGGCCCCGCCACCCCGAAAGCTGGGAGCCAGTCTATAGCTGGGTCGGTGCGTCCGCCTCGAGGGAGCCGGCTTTAAGTTTAGGGACCATGAGGGCTTTTCCGGTAAGGCAAGAGATAGAGGCGAGAGAATGGTCTGACTAGACCTAGCTGGCAACGCCCTAGCGACCAGTTTTCGTGTGTGTCAAGATTTGCTGCCCCAGGAACTCGTTAGCCAGACAGCAGGGAGCTGGTCCATAGCTGGGAGGTGTGGGAGGACTTACTCGGCTCACACTACTTGATCTACTTCGAGGGATGACATTAGGACTAGCCGGCAAGCCCCCGGGACCGGGGGCCGGATCTGGGAGCCGGTGGATTGAGTCAAAAAAATTGAAATGAAGTGGGAAGGGGCGTGTCCCAAGAGTCAGCTTGGGGAACCCATTGCATTCATAAGACCAAAAGGGAAAGAGACATACATACATTGATCTTTAGTAGTAAAATGGTCAGAGGAGCGCCGCGTTCCATGAGCGCTCCGTCTCCTCGCCGTAGGCGTCTCTCTTGCGCTTCTACAGCTTCTGGGCGTCTATCAGGTAGTACATGTTGTTGTGTAGCACCTTGCTGACGATGAACGAGCCCTCCCATGGGGAGGACATCTTGTGCTTGCCGGCTGTTCGCTGGATCCGCCTGAGCACCAAGTCTCCTTCGCAGAAGGAGAGTAGCCAGATCCGCTTGCTATGGTAGTGCCGGAGCTTCTGCTGGTAGATGGCCGTTCGGCTCAAGGCTAGTTCGCATGCTTCTTCGAGTAGGTCGATGTCGTCTTCTCTTGCCTCCCTTGTGTCCTTCTCCATATTTAGGGCGACCCGAGGCGAGTCGAACTCAATGTCAGTGGGGATGATCGCCTCGGACCCATACACGAGAAATAAAGGGGTGTAGCCGGTCGACCGATTGAGCATGGTCCTGAGGCTCCAAAGGACAGCCGGCAACTCGTCGATCCAGCAGCTGAGTGACCTGACCAGCGGCATTACGAGCCGGGGCTTGATGTCGGCCAGGATTAGTCCGTTTGCCCTCTCAACCTGGCTGTTTGACTCTGGATGCACGACGGACGCCAAGTCAAGCTGGCTGCCTTGTTTGGTGCAGAAGCGCGCCAGCGCGCCCTTGGCAAACTTTGTGCTGTTGTCGGTGATGATGTTGTGGGGGACGCCATAGCAGACCGTTACGTCTTAGATGAACCGGATAGCCATGGGACTGTCCAGCATCTTGCTCGACCTGGCCTCAGTCCACTTGGTGAACTTGTCGATGACCACCAGAAGATGTGTCATGCCGCCTCGAGCGGTCTTGAAGGGACCCACCATGTCCAGCCCCCATACAATGAAGGGCCACGAGAGGGGTATGGTCTGGAGGGTCGTAGCCAGCAGGTGGCTCTACATGCTGAAGCGCTCGCAGCCCTTGACCTCGTCGACCAACTTCTTGGCCTCCTCCAAGGCAGTCGGCCAATAGAAACCATGGCGGAAGGCCTTGCCCACCAGGGTCCTGGAGGTGGCGTGGTGCCCACACTCGCCCTGGTCGATGTCGAGGAGGATCTCCTGACCCTTTTCTAGGTCGACGCACCGCTAAAAGACGTCGGTGGTGCTTCAATAAACGACATCGCGGTTGATGTTGTTGTAGGCCGGGGCTACACGCTGGATTCACCTCGCCGTGGCCTCGTCGGGAGGTCGCTCGCCATGTAGGAGGAAAGCCAGGATGGGATGGGCCCATGATGGAGCCGAGACTGGGGCCGGCTCGGGAGTCCCTAAGTTTGGATGTTCAGCCCTCGAGACCGGCTCATTAGTCCCCGGGACCGGCTCGTCAGCCGTCGGGACGGGTGCAGCGGGAGGGGCGTCAATAGTCATGATGACCGTCGTGATGTCGGAGCCGACCGCTTCGGATGCGGCTGGCTGAACTGGTGGAGTCAGATCCAGCAAGGCAGCCGAGGTTGATGGAGCCGGCGGTGAAGATGCCGGTGGGGCAGCCGGGTTTGCCGACAAGTCGGCAGCGCGAGTCGACACAAAGATGGACTCCAATTTGGGGGAGGGCTTGATCGACGGCTTGAGCAGCCGTTCGAGGGAGACGCCAGCTGGGATGGCCTATCGAGTGGAGCCAATCTTTGCCAGTGTATCGGCCGCCTCATTGTCCATCCGCGGGATGTGGTGGAACTCACAGCCCTCAAAGGAGCCGGTGAGCTGCAGGACGAGGAAGTGATAGCCGACCATGTTGGCGTCCCTGGCATCCCATGCGCCAGAGACCTGCTACACCACGAGGTCGGAGTCGCCGAAGCACAGGATGCGCCTGATACCAATTTCCTTGGCGAGCCGGAGGCCGTGGACAAGCGCCTCGTACTAGACCATGTTGTTGGAGGCGGCAAAATGAATCTAGAATGCGTACCTGAGTTGGTCACCTTTTCGGGAGGAGAGGACTATGCCGGCACCCAAGACGGTCCTCATCTTCGAGCCATGGAAATCCATGCACCAATGAGTGGAGTCTAGAGGAGGCAGCACGAACTCGGTCTCCGCCCAGTCGACGAGGAAGTCAGCCATCGCCTGCGACTTGATGGCGGTACGCGGCTCGTACCGGATTTTGTGGTCGGAGAGGACGCTCATGATCTCGCCGAGCGGCGCCGTGCTCACCATGGTGATGGTGTGCTCCTTGAAATACTGCTTGACCTTCTTGGCGGCAAAGTAGATTCCGTAGCACATCTTCTGGTAGTGGGGGTTGTTCAACTTGGAGGCGGAGACGACCTCTCTGATGTAGTAGAGAGGGCGCTGGACCGTCAGGGACATGCCTTCCTCTGGCCGCTCAACCACAAGGACGACGCTAATGACACGCGTGGTTGACGCGATGTAGGTGAGCAATGGCTCCTTCTCAACTGGCGCGACCAGGATGGGCACGTTGGTGAGGGCCCACTTGAGGCCGCGGAAGGCCTCGTCCGCCTCGTCGGTCTAATCGAACATGCCTGACTTCTTAATGTGGCCAGGCTCTACCAGAGCCGTCTTGCGAAGGAGCCCGTAGAGGTGCAAAGCTTTTTCCCCCAGTCGGCTGATGAACCGGCTGAGGGAGGCAAGGCAGCCGGTGAAGTTCTGCACGTCGCGGAGCCGGGCCGGCTTGGGCATGCATTCGATCACAATGATCTTCTTCGGGGTGGCTTCGATGCCGTCAGCAGACACGAAGAAATCGAGGAGCTGGCAGGCTGGGACGTCGAAGACACACTTCTTTGGGTTGAGCTTGATCTTGTATTCAAGCATGTTTGCGAATGTCTCCCGGAGATCATCGAGGAGGCTGAAATGCTTCTTGGTCTTGACGACGATGTCGTTGATGTAGACGTGGACGTTCCTACCTATCTGAGGCAGGAGGCACTTCTGCATGCAGCGCTGGAAGGTAGTGCATGCGTTCTTCAGGCCGAAGTACATGGTAATGTAGCAGTAGGCCACGAACGGCGTGTTGAAGGAGGTCTTGAGCCGGTCGTCCGGGTCCAGCTTGATCTAGTGGTAGCCGGAGTAGGCCTCCAAGAAAGATAGCAAATTGCAGCCGGCCATGGTGTCGATGACTTGATTGATCCGCGGCAGGGCGAATAGGTCCTTGGGGCATGCCTTGTTCAGGATGGTGTAGTCGATGCACATGCGACAGGTCTTGTTCTTCTTCAGCACCTGGACTTGGTTGGCTAGCCAGTCCGGGTGGAACACTTCCATGATGAAGCCGTCTGCAAGCAGCTGGGCGATCTCTTCTCCTATAGTGCGTCGCTTCTCCTTAGAGAAACGAAGTAGGGGTTGCTTGACCAGTTTAGCATCCGGCTGGACATGAAGCTTGTGCTCGCCGATCATCCTCGGAACACCCGACATGTCCTTGGGGGACCATGCAAAGATGTCCCGATTCTCACGGAGAAAGTCGACGATCTCTCCTTCCTATTTGCTATCGAGGCGGGAGCCCATGGTGACGCACTGCGTGGGGTTGGCCGGGTCGAGCGGGACCTGCCTAGTGTCCTTGGACAGCTGGAGGAGGCCTCACCGACCGACTGTGAGGGAGGAGCCGGCATGACCGGCTGGTTGGCAGTGAGGGCCACAAGCTGGTCGAGCTGCCGCTTTTCCTCGGCTATCTCCAGGGCCTCAGCCAGCCGGCTGCCATCTCGAGCGCACTCGATCGACATCTTGTAGTCACCCACGATGGTGATGTTCCCCTTGGGACCTGACATCTTGAGCTTGAGGTAGGCATAGTGGGGGGCCTCCATGAACTTGACGAGAGCCGATCGGCCCAGCAACGCGTGGTTGTGACTGTTGAGGTCCACCACCTCGAACAAAAATGGCTCGCGGCAGAAGTGGCCGGGACCGCCGAAAAGGACGTCGAGCTTGATCTAGCCGACAAGGGAGCAGGACTTTCCCGGCACGATGCCATGGAAAACCGTCCGGCTCGCCTGCAGGTCCTCTACTTTCAGCCCTAGCCTACTCATCGTGTCGAGGTAGAGGATATTGATGCTACTGCCACCATCAATAAGCACCCACGTGAAGCGGTAGGTGCGCTTCTTGGTGGCGATGGTGGGGTCGAGGACTAGGGCAGAGCTACCAGGACTCGACATCACAGCTAGGTGGTCTGCCCGACTCCAGGTGACAGGCTTCTCCGACCAGTGCATGAACTGGGGGGTCGTAGGCATGGTGGCATTCACCTCTTGGTGGAGCCGGCCCTGAGCGTATTTTCCCACCTCTTCACTGGTCAAGACGACATAGCAACCATTCTGGTTGGGGAATTGGTCATGCAGGCCACTGCCGTTTTGGGCCGGAGCCGAAGCCGGCGCCGGGGCGGCAGCTGGGGCCGGGACCAGAACGCGGGCAGGTGTCGCGGGAGGAGCTGGAAGGCCGTCCCCCTGGGCCAGTCGCTATGAAAAGCTGCACTCCCGGAGCATTTGCATAGAGGGCTCAGCCCAGAGTGGTTCTTGTTGGGGAGGTTGAGCATCTGCTCGAACGTGAGCTTGGGCTGCCAAGCATCCTTGCCAGTGCGCTAACGCTGACTGGAAGGTTGGGCAGCCGGCTCCTGCTCCTCGATGGTGGCGACCGGTCGGCTCCCATAGAAGCAGTCGGGCTGGTCATTTTGCGCTTGTTGTTTTGTGGTTGCCGGTTGTCGGCAGCCGGTCGTGACGCCGCCAGCGTTGGTGTTGCCTTGGCAGGCGGGGTCGTCCTGACCTGCATGGCAGAGTCGGCCGTGGCGTACTTGTCCGCCTTGGTCATGAGCTCGGCCAGCGTAGCCAGCTCAGAGCATAGGAGATTGTGCTTGAGGGGAGTGCCATCGCGACAGCCTTCGATGAAGTATTGTATGGCCTAGACCTTGTGCACCCCCTCACAGGAGTTGCAGAGCTCGGTCCATCCGGTGAGGTAGTCGCGGATGGACTCGTTCGGCCCCTGAATGGACATGGCTAGTTCATGGGGGCGGCCAGGCCGCTTGTAGGTGCCGATGAAGTTGCGGACGAACGCCTCCTCGAAGTCTAGCTAGGTGTTGTTTCTGCTGGCCATCAGGCTATTCAGCCAGGTGCAGGCTGAACCGATTAGCATGAGGGAGGCATAACGGACGGCTATGCGCTTGTTCCCATGGCGATGCCGACTGCAGTGGTGTAGTCGATCAGCCACTCATTGGGTTTGACATCCCCGTTATACTTCTGGGTGTCCCGGGGAGCGTGAAGACGGTCGGGAATGGTTCGTTGCGTATCCGAGGGCCGAAGCACACCGGGCGATCGAGCCATCCTCCTTGAGGAGGGCCGACTGTGCGAGTTGTTCGATGCCGACACGGGCGTCGTTTTCGTTGTGGGGGACTCACGGCACGAGCCGGGCTAAGTGCTCGGGGCAGATGGAAGGAGAGATTGACCAAGCCGGATCGTTCCGCAGAGGCGGTTTATGCCTGTGGCTGCGTCGGCTTCCGCCAGCCGATGCCTCGTTGTGGCGGTTGCTGTGAGCCGGGTCGTCACTGTTCTGGCTATTCACAGTCAGCTGCTTGCCCCCCGGCGGCTGGGAGCATTCGGGGTTGCTAGCCTTGACCGGGCAGCCGGAGGCGCAAGGGGAGCAGGAATGCTGAGCCGGCTGACGGCCAGCAGTCCCGACGCCCTTCCCTCGAGGCGGGCACCTTCAGAGGCGGCCCCGCTGGGAGCAAGTAGGTGTTGCTGCGCGTTGGCAGCGTCAATGAGGTCTTTCATGTGATGCTCGCGGTCTGCATGCTCTTCGGCGTCAAAGGTAGCTAGATCCTTGTGGGCTACCTTGGCAGCCCGTAGGTTGGCCACAGGGGTGTCGTGGACGGGCATGTTACCGCCGAGGATCTTTGCGAACACACGGCCACGGTTGCTCACGACCCCATGCCGGCTTGGCTCGGTGTCAGCCGGGGTGACACCGTAGGCAGAGGCGCACTCCCGCTGAGCAGCCTCCATGCGGCACCTTGCAGCTACGAGGGCTCTGGCATCCTCGAACAGCAGGCGGCGAGCCGCCTCCAGCTCGGCCGTGGCGACGTCAGGGTTCGCTGTCGGAGCGATGGGGGGGCTCAGGACTCAAAGGGCCGCGCTGAGCAGGTCGGAGGTGCCGGTGTGGGCCACAGCGGTGTTGGACACGGCCCGTGCCCGGCCGAAAGAGGTGCTGGAGGTGATGGCCATCACTCCCGCGCGGACGTGGGTGCCGCTGGACTGGGTTGTAGCGAGTGTTCCCACGACCGTGGGAGGGGCAATGCAGTCGAGCACCTAGCTGGGGTATCCTTCGCTGACCGGCGCTTCGACAAGGCTCAGCTTGCTAAAATGCTCGGTGAGTGCCTTGATGTGGAGCGTGAAATGGATAGAGCTGCCCGCAGGTCCAGCCGGAGCAAGCCCCACGAGTCTACGGTATCGCCTAGACGTGCGCCGGCCGCGGGAAATGACTCCGGCCGGCGTTGCGTACGGCCCCACGGTGGGCTCCAAGTGTCATCGTTTTCTCACGAAAGATGCCATGGGTAGGATTATCGAAGGTGGTTGGGGCTGGAGGACGCCGACGGGCTCCGGGAGCGGGATTAGGCACAAGCGATGACTAACACTCGATGTACCCAGGTTCGGGGCCCTTTGTGGGAGGTAATACCCCTAGTCCTGCGTGATCTAGTTGATTGATGAGGAAAGGTTACAATGGTGATCCTTGAGCTGTGTCTAGAGGTGGAATAAGGAGTAACCGGCTCCTCTTCCCTTGCTACGAGGGTTGTGGTGGAACGAGGTGTTCCTCTCCATGTGTGTTCTTGTCTATGTGTCAACCTTGCCTCTGCATGGGAGGCCTCGGGGGGTTTTATAGGCCAACCCCCCGGATTTCAATATGGGTGGAAAACCGTGGAGGGCCCCAGCTGACAGCATCTGTAGCCTGCCGTGGGGCTCCCGGCTATAGGGTCTCATCACTAGTAGGGCCTGCCGGCTAGGAGGTGTCGTCGAGAGCCGGAGGGGCCCGCATAGTAGCTCCCAGCAATGGTCACTTCACGACACAGGTCATCCTTCGGGGCATCTCCTTGTGGCAGCCGGCCGCGGTCAGCGGTACGGCTGGCTGCACTGTAGCCATGTTGGGGTAGGTCATGGAGTGGTTGGAGGGGTGCTGGCACTGTTGGAAGCCCGGTCACAGTCAGCGGAAGTAAGCAGCACTATTGTCTCCACTGTAGCCATACGGGCGCTGAACCCCATCGGGATGGGGGACACTTTAGCCGCGCACGCTTGGACCGTGATATCGAAGGCGCAGCCGGCTAGGAGGCCGAGAATCCCTAACCCCAGCCAGCAGTCCTACCGGAGCCAGCTATGTGTAGCCGACAGGGCCCAGCCAGCACCGCGTAGCCGACCGGGCCCAATCCTGGCCGCAGGGGAGGCTGCTCGCCCTTCGGTCGTTTTAGAAAGTTGGGGCAGTGGGTTTCTTTAAGCTACCCTGGGGTTATCCCCCCGACACGTTGCCATACTCCTTCCGGCAAGATGTATTCCTTGAATTCTGGCAAGATGTTTTCCTTGAACGTCGTCCATCGGTATCCATACCACCATCTCCCCCGGCAAAGATGCGCGCGAGGTAACCTTCTGTCCTTTGAGAAAAAGAAAGAAGAGAAAATAGGGATATGGAACCTTGACGGTCCATTAGCTCTTGCCGGGAGTAAGCGCAATACAACATCTCAGACAAACATGTACATAAGTAAACATGAGATTCAACAAGATTTGTAGAACACTTAGCTTTATTCAACTATGCACAGGGTCTGTGCCTGGCTTTGTACAAAGGATTACTTGCTTCGGCGGCAAGACTTGTACAAAAGGTTGTTGCCGGGAGACCTGGCATCCATGCCTCATGGGTAGAACTTAGGAAGATGTTCGATATTCTAGGAGTTGCTCCCTAGGATGCCATCCCCGTTCTCCAGGCGGACTGCGCCATGCCTGCTGACTCGCACTACCCGATAAGGGCCTTCCCACTTTGGCGACAACTTGTTGGAATTCTTGGCAAACTGAACACGCTGAATAACAAGGTTGCCTTCCTCAAGACTTTGGGCATGAACCTTGCGGCTATGATAGCGGCGCAAAGCTTGCTGGTAGCGCACAGCTCGCACAGCAGCCTGAAGACGATCTTCCTCAAGGAGCGTAGCGTCATCTTGCCGCAACTGCTCTTTCTCAAGCTCATCATAAGCGAGCACTCGAGGTGACCCGTATGTGAGTTCCGTGGGGAGAACTGCTTCTGCCCCATATAGTAGGGATAAGGGTGTGTGACGGTAGCTCTATTTGGAGTCATCCCGATTGACCAAAGAACCACCGGCAACTCATCAACCCAGCGCTTTTCGCACTTGCGCAGCTTGTCAAAAGTTCTTGTCTTGTGGCCTCGCAACACTTTAGCATTAGCCCTTTCCACCTCGCCGTTGCTGCTTTGGTGGGCAATAGAAGCAAAAAACATCTTGCCGCCAAGGTCCTGGACATACTTCATGAAGGTGCAGCTCGTGAACTGTCTGCCGTTGTCGGTGATGATCCTATTTTGTACACCAAAACGACAAACTATTCCTTTAAAGAACTTGATGGCTGAGTGTGTTTTCACCTTTCTCACTGCTTCCACTGCTCGCCACTTTGTGAACTTGTCGATTGCCATGTACAAGTACTCAAAGCCCCTGGTAGCATAGGGAAAAGGACCCAAGATGTCGAGCCCCAAGACCGAAAAATGGCCAGGAGAGAGGGATTGTCTGAAGAGCTTGAGCTGGTTGATGCATTTTCTTTGAATGAAACTGGCATGCTTCACACTTGGTTACTAGCGCAGTTGCATCCTGGAGGGCAGTGGGCCAAAAGAACCCTTGTCGGAATGCCTTACCGGCAAACACTCTTGACCCTATGTGGCAGCCACATATGCCTCCATGTATCTCCGCAAACAACTCCCATCCATGTTCCCGAGAAATGCACATGAGTTTCACACCATTCGGTCTCTTTTTGTACATGACATTGTCCACGATCTGTACATATTAGACTAGCGGGCTACTTTCTCTGCTTCTTCTTGTTCCTCAGGGAGTTCTCTTGTTTGAAGGAAATGCATGATGTGTTGTGCCCATGCTGGAGCCTAGGGCTCGCCAACAAGGACAAAAGGCATTTCCTCTGCCAGGGAAGAATTTGTCTCGATGGAAAGGGCTCGAGGCCGTTGCCCCCCCCCCACAAGCTTGGCAGGAGCGTGTGCTTCCACGACAAGAGCCTGAGTACCCACCAAAGCGTGACGCACACTGGCAAGCCTAGCGCCGTTCCCGACAACTTCCTCGCTAATGGCTTCTGGGAGCTTTGCCGAGAAATACTTGCCGAAACTTAACTTTCTTCTTTTCTCTTGGCCAATTTATGGTGTCACGGATGGTTGAGTCAGTCAGAGCACAAAAGTTCCTGGTTCCATAGGCAACTTAAGAGCAGCACACTTTGACAGGCCACCAGCAACACTGTTCTCTACATGCGGAACATGCTCCATTTTCAGACCATCAAATTGTTCTTCCAACTTTCTCACTTCACCTACATAAACTTCCATCAATGGATTCTGATAATCCTTATTCACCTGCTTGATGACAAGCTAAGAATCACATCCGACAATAAGTTTCTTAATCTCAAGGTCTGCCACGATCCCTTCGTATTCTGCAGTATTGTTCGTTGACCTCTCCCGGGGAAAGTGCATCTGAATCACATATTTGAGGTGCTCTACGGTGTGTACGACAAGCAGCACTCCAGCACCGATGCCTTGCAGTGAGAAAGCCCAATCAAAATACATGATACACTCTTTATTTGTTTCCTTCCCAGGAAGAGTTGACTCTGGAACTTCATCGTCTAGCGTTGGGGTCCATTCCGCAATGAACTCCGCCAAGGCTCTACTCTAGATAGTCGAAGTACTTTCAAACTTGAGACCAAAGCTTGACAGTTCCAAAGCCCACTCCACAATCCTGTCGGTAGCATCCGAGTTGTGCAAAATCCGATGCAACGGGAAGCCAGTGATAATGGTGATCTCATGTGCCTGGAAGTAATGGTGCAACTTCCTCGAGGCCATATGGAGGCCGAAGAGCAACTTTTGCATGGCAGAATATCTTGACCTAGCCCCCCTGCAAAAGGGAGCTGACAAAATAGACTTGGCGCTGCACCATCTTCTTCTTCGGAATTGTTTCATTCGACTGCGCAGATCCTGCCTTGTCGGCACCAGACCATGCCGGGGAATATGCTGGCTTGTCGCTTGGCGGTCCTGCCGCTGCCGTTGCTTCTTCATCAACTTCTCTTTCAGCCACTAACACAACACTCACCACTTGATTTGTTGCCGCTAGATATAGTAGCAATGACTGTTGTGGTTTTGGTGTGACTAGGACTGGCAGAGAGGAGAGGTACTTCTTCAAATCCTGCAGCATTGCCTCCACTTCCGGAGTTCATTCCATTGGACCTGCCTTCTTCAAGATTTTGAAAAAGGGCAGGGCGCGCTCAGCAGATATTGAAATAAACCTACTCAGAGAGGCAACACACCCAGCAAGATGACACACATCCTTGACACGTCTTGGTGCATCAATTTGCTAAATTGCTTTGATCTTGTTGAGATTTGCTTCAATTACACATTGAGATACAAAGAACCTGAGAAGCTTGCCGGATGGGATGCCAAACACACACTTCTCATGGTTGACCTTCAAGTTGATCTTGCGTAGATTCGCAAATGTTTCTTCTAGGTTTGACATGAGCGTAGGCTTGTCCTTGTTTTTGACCACTATGTGATCCATATAAGCCTCCATATTTCTATGTAGCTGGGGCTCAAAACCAGTCTGGACCGCTCTTGCAAAAGTAGAACCATCACTTTTCAATCCAAAAGGCATACGCAAAAGCAATACGTACCACATGGGGTGATAAATGCGGTCTTCTGTTCACCTTACTTGGCCATGAAAATCTGATGATAACCTGAATAGGTGTCAAGGAAAGACAACAAGTCACAGCCGGCGGTGGCGCCCACAATCTGGTCGATGCACGGAAAGGGAAAATGATCTTTAGGGTATGCTTTATTGATATTTGTGTAGTCGATACATAGCCTCCATTTCCCATTCGCCTTGCGCACTACAACTAGATTGGCCAATCATGTTGGATGAAGCACTCCTCTAACCAAGCCAGCCGCTTCTAATTTCTTGATTTCTTTGGGAATAAACTGTTGCCACTAAAAATACTGCTTCCCGACCTTCTGCTGGCAGGCCATGCGTGTGGATAGACGACAAGGTGATGCTCAATCACCTTCCTGGGAACACCGGGGATATCAGATGGTTTCCATGCAAACACATCGACACTCGCCCGTAGGAAGGCGACGAGCGCGCTTTCCAGTTTGTCAGCAAGGGTGGAACTTATGGTGAAGGTTCCTCCCATACCGTCCTCCTTGGCAGGCACCTTCTTAGTCTCTGGTGGAGCTATCTTGGACTTCTTGCTCTTGCTGGTGGAACTCTCTGGCATGTCCTCAACAGGAGCGCAACACTCCGAGGAAGTGTGCTTGCTAGAGTCTGTCCGAGAGGTCTTGCGCTTCTTCCTCCCGGGAGTTTCATCGACAGGAGCAAGTGCCTTGGCGGCAGATGCTGCAACTGCCTCCCGGTAGAGTTGATCAGCGCAAATAAGTGCGTCCTTCTTGTCGGACTTGACATTGATGAAGCTCATCGGCCCGGGCATATTCAATACATTGTAGGCATAGTGTGTTGCCCGTGAACTTGGCTAATGTTGGACGGCCAAGGATCCCATTGTATGGCAACAAAATTTCGGCGACGTCGAAAATAACCTTCTCCGTCCTGATGTTGAGATCACTACCAAATGTAACAGGAAGCGTGATATTTCCCTTGAGCTGGCTCCTTCCTGGATTGACCCGTTGAGACAAGCCCATTTCCTCGAGATCTCCATCAGGAATTTGCAATCTCTTGATTACCTCGGGCGAGATCAAGTTCAAGCCGATCCCACTATCAACTAACAGTTTCATCACTTTTAGGTTGCGAATCATTGGTGAGACCAACAAGGGAAAACACCCAACCGCAATTACACGATCAGGGTGATCGTCAACATCGAAAATGATAGGCGCGTTGGCCCATTTCAAAGGCTTTCGGGCGCCGAAAGATGGCTCATTCGTATTCAACTCATGCGCCCATTGTTTAAGTTGGCTGTGGGAAGAATGCAATGAGGCACCTCCGTCAACGCATATGGCATCTGGAGCTCTCTGGAATTCTTGCTCGCTAGACTCGTCGTCATCTTCAACGTCATCATCACTCCCCTCTTGCTTGTCACGTCCATGAGCGGGCCGGTCTTTCTGTTGCTTGGCCTTGTCGGGGAGACATCCACAGCCACTGTGCTTCTTGCTGGACCCCTCCGCTCCATCCTAGCCCTTCTCCTTGTCTCGCCTCTCGTACTTGGTTTTTTGCTTCCTCAGCCAGTTGCTCAACTTGCCGGTAGTCCTGGAGATCATGCCTTTGGTGCGATGGACCTTGCAATACTACTTGACGGAGCCTTTTGGCTTGTCGGCAGCCACCAAAGCCTGAAAGGAGACGCACCCAACAACATCCTTGTCGGGGTCATCAACCTTAGCCTTGTTGGTGGTGCCGGGGTTGCCGGATCCCTCGACGGCAAGCACGGCCTTGACCTTACGCTTCATGTTACACTGTTGACCCTTCTTTGTCGGGGCGGCGGTGTCCTCATCCTCAGAGTTGACCCCTGCACCAGCGTCCATGCTGGGGAGCCTCCTCCCTTCTTCAGCCCAAGGACATTTATCTACCAGAGCATAGAGCTCGGCAACATCCCTAGTCTTGTTCATCGCGAGCTCTTCCCGCATCCTTCGGTTGCGCATGTTCTGATAGAACAAGCTGATAACAGCGGCTGGATGAACATCTGGTATGTTGTGGTGTATGCGGCTGAACCTTTGGATGTACTTGCGCAAAGTCTCGCCCTCCTTCTAGGGTATGAGATGTAAATCACTTTCCTGGCCCGGAGCTTGATGACCTTCGGTAAAGGCGCCAACAAACTCATGGCACAAATCTACCCAAGAAGAAATGGATCCTTACGGCAAGTGCATCAACCACGACCAGATATTGGGCTTAAGCACCAACGGGAAGTAGTTGGTGAGTATCTTGTCGTCGTGAGCCCCGACAGCCCGCACCACAATGGTGTAGATGCTCAAGAAATCTGACCGGTGAGTCTTGCCATCATATTTCTCTGAAACCTCTAGCTTGAATGCGCGGGAATTGGGCCATTGGACTCGCCACAGCTCACGGGTAAATGCTGGACAACCCACCTCGCAAGGTAGATTGACAGGATACCCCAACGCTGGTTTATCTACAGTAGGTCATGCGCTCTTGTCGGACTGATAGCGTGCTTCCCGCCGCCCCTCGATGGGAGTTCGAGCATCTTCTTTGCTTCGTTCCCGAAGAACTTGACGCTGATCGCGGCGAGTCCATGGATCAGACGATGCCGTCGAGTAACCATTGCAACCGCCGGTCTGTCAAGTCGGTGACTTGTGTTGTTGCTGTGGAGGAGACTTCACCGTGGTCACACCGCCTCCGGCCTTCTTTCCACTGGCACGAGCCGGCTCGGTGGACCGAAACTTGTCAGCAAGGCTGAGGAGGCTCTGAATAGTGGCTCTCCACCGAAGTTGTGCCCCTACCTGGCACGCCAAAGATGTCGGGGAAATGACACCTACGGGATCAGAAGGATCCCTTTACGATTCAGCCGGGAAGAAGGCTCGAACAGAGAGCATATCTGATGAATAACACGCGGGATTTTACCCAGGTTCGGGCCACAAAGATGCGTAAAGCCCAACTCCTGCTTGGTTGTATTGGATGAGTTCTAGCTCAAGTTCTCGGAGCACTATAGTACATAGTTGCTACTCATGCAGAATCAGCTAGAGAAGATCCCCCTATAGATGTGCCTTGGGCCTCCTTTATACTCTCGAAGGGGTCACCAACAGTGGTGTACAGTGCATAGATGAGGTTTAAAGTGCTACAGTGTTATCGTATCTAACACTCAAGGTGTAAGACAAACACATTTAATGCTTCGTCAGGCGTCCTTGACCTTCTACGGGACGGGACAGGAGCCCGTCCCATCGGCTCCGCTTAGCCTCCTCCATCTTCGGTGCCTTGACACATACCTAGGTGGGATGACACCTAGTCTCTGCGCTAGCAGGATGGCGAGGCCTTGCCGGGTGCACTTCTTGTCGGGGCTCTATGGGCCATCCCGGCAAGATCTTGCCGGGGTCCCAGCCTTCGGTCTTCAGTCTTGATTGTTGGCTTGAATCCTTTCTTGACTTCCTTGTGCTTGCATCCAATAGTCGCCTGGTGGGCCTTGCCGCTGGTGTGGTTACAACTGCCTGTGCACATGTAAGGGGTACTAAAGGACCCAAATTTAGTACACCGACAATCTAGTTCAAATCTAGTGTAAAATTGTTTGTACTAGGTTATAGAGTTAGTTCAACTCTAGTGCAAAATTATTTGTACTAGGTTACAATGCTAGTTCAACTCTAGTGTAAAATTATTTGAACTAGAGCAAAGAGCTAGTTCAACTCTAGTGTAAAATTATTTGTACTAGGTCATAGAGCTAGTTTACTCTAGTGTAAAGTTATTAGTACTAGAGCAAATAGCTAGTTCAACGCTAGTGTAAAATTATTTGTACTAGGTTATAGAGCTAGTTCAACTCTAGTGTAAAATTATTTGGACTAGCTTACAAAACTAGTTCAACTCTAGTGTAAAATTATTTGCACTAGATAATAGAGCTAGTTCAACTCTAGTGTAAAATTATTTGTACTAGGTTATAGAGATAGTTCAACTATAATTTAAAATTATTATTGCTAGGATATAGATCTAGTTAAACTCTAGCTTAAAATTATCTTAACTTGAACAAAGAGCTAGTTCAACTGTAGTGTAAAAATGTTTGTAGTAGGTTATAGAGCTAGTTCAACTCTAGTGTGAACTTATTTGTACTAGGTTATAGAGCTAGTTCAACTTTGCTGTAAAGATATTTATTCTAGAGAAAAGATCTAGTTCCACGCCCTTGTAAAATTATTTGAGCTAGGTTATAGAGCTAGTATAACTCTAGTTTAAAATTATTCGAACTAGAGGAAAGAGATAGTTGAACTCTAGTGTAAACTTATTTGTACTAGGTTACAGAGCTAGATAAACTCTAGTGTAAAATTATTTGAACTAGAGCAAATAACTAGTTCAACAATTATAAAATTATTCGTACTAGGTTATAGAGCTAGTTCAACTCTACTGTCGAATTATTTGAACTAGAGGAAAGATCAAGGTCAACAGTAGTGTAAATTATTTGTACTAGGATATAGAGCAAGTTCAACTATAGAGTAAAATTATTTGTACTATGTTATAGAGATAGTTCAACTCTAGTGTAAAATTATCTGTACTAGGGCAAAAAGCTTGTTATAGTCCAGCGTAAAATTATTTGTCCTAGGTTATAGACCAAGTCCAACTCTCATGTAAAATTGTTCGAACTAGGGGAAAGAGCTAGTTCAACTATAGTGTAAAATTATTTGTATTAGGGTATAGAGCTAGTTCAAGGATGGTGTAAAATTATTTGTGCTAGGTTATAGAGCTAGTTCAACTTTAGTTTAAAATCATTTGAACAAGGTTACAGAGCTAGTTCTAATCTAGTTTAAAATTATTTGAACTAGAGCAAAGAGCTAGTTCAACTCTATTGTAAAGTTATTTGTACTAGTTTATACAGCTTGTTCAACTCTAGTGTAAAAAAAATTACTAGAGCAAAGAGCTAGTTCCACTCTGTTGTAAGTTATTTTAGTAGGTTATATGGCTAGTTCAACTCTAGTGTAAAATTACTTGAACTAGAGAAAAGAGCTAGTTCAACTCAAGTGTAAAATTATTTGAACTAGGTTATAGAGCTAGTTCAACTTTAGTTTACTATTTTAACTAGGTTATAGAGCTAGTTCAACTTTAGTTTACAATTATTTGAACTAGAGCAAAGAGCTAGTTCAAATCTAGATTAAAATTATTTGTACTAGGTCATAGAGCTAGTTTACTCTAGTGTAAAGTTATTAGTACTAGAGCAAACGGCTAGTTCAACGCTAGTGTAAAATTATTTGTACTAGGTTATAGAGCTAGTTCAACTCTAGTGTAAAATTATTTGGACTAGCTTACAAAACTAGTTCAACTGTAGTGTAAAATTATTTGCACTAATTAATAGAGCTAGTTCAACTCTAGTGTAAAATTATTTGTACTAGGTTATAGAGCTAGTTCAACTATAATTTAAAATTATTATTGCTAGGATATAGAGCTAGTTAAACTCTAGCTTAAAATTATTTTAACTTGAACAAAGAGCTAGTTCAACTGTAGTGTAAAAATGTTTGTAGTAGGTTATAGAGCTAGTTCAACTCTAGTGTGAACTTATTTGTACTAGGTTACAGAGCTAGTTCAACTTTGTTGTAAAGATATTTATTCTAGAGAAAAGATCTAGTTCCACGCCCTTGTAAAATTATTTGAACTAGGTTATAGAGCTAGTATAACTCTAGTTTAAAATTATTCGAACTAGAGGAAAGAGATAGTTGAACTCTAGTGTAAACTTATTTGTACTAGGTTACAGAGCTAGATCAACTCTAGTGTAAAATTATTTGAACTAGAGCAAAGAACTAATTCAACAATTATAAAATTATTCATACTAGGTTATAGAGCTAGTTCAACTCTACTGTCGAATTATTTGAACTAGAGGAAAGATCAAGGTCAACAGTAGTGTAAATTATTTGTACTAGGATATAGAGCAAGTTCAACCATAGAGAAAAATTATTTGTACTAGGTTATAGAGATAGTTCAACTCTAGTGTAAAATTATCCGTACTAGAGCAAAAAGCTTGTTATAGTCCAGCGTAAAATTATTTGTCCTAGGTTATAGACCAAGTCCAACTCTCATGTAAAATTGTTCGAACTAGGGGAAAGAGCTAGTTCAACTATAGTGTAAAATTATTTGTATTAGGGTATAGAGCTGGTTCAACGATGGTGTAAAATTATTTGTGCTAGGTTATAGAGCTAGTTCAACTTTAGTTTAAAATCATTTGAACAAGGTTACTGAGCTAGTTCTAAGCTAGTTTAAAATTATTTGAACTAGAGCAAAGAGCTAGTTCAACTCTATTGTAAAGTTATTTGTACTAGTTTATACAGCTTGTTCAACTCTAGTGTAAAAAAAATTACTAGAGCAAAGAGCTAGTTCCACTCTGTTGTAAGTTATTTTAGTAGGTTATATGGCTAGTTCAACTCTAGTGTAAAATTACTTGAACTAGAGAAAAGAGCTAGTTCAACTCAAGTGTAAAATTATTTGAACTAGGTTATAGAGCTAGTTCAACTTTAGTTTACTATTTTAACTAGGTTATAGAGCTAGTTCAACTTTAGTTTACAATTATTTGAACTAGAGCAAAGAGCTAGTTCAAATATAGATTAAAATTATTTGTACTAGGTTATAGAGCTACTTCAACTCCAGTGTAAAATTATTGGAACTACAACAATGTAGGTGTACTAAAGTGTGGGATTTTAGTACCCCATACTTGTGCACGGGCAGTCGTAGCCACACCAGCGGCAAGGCCTACCAGGGGACTGTTAGAAGGAAGTACAAAGACGTCAAGAAAACGTTCAAGTCAACAAACTGCAAGACCGAAGGCCAAAGGCTGGAACCCCAGCAATATTTTGTTGTGGTGGCCTACAGAGCCCAGGCAAGAAGTGCTCTAGGCAAAACCTCGCCATCCTGCCAATGTAGAGACCAGGTGTCATCCCTCCAAGATACATGTCAAGGCACTGGCTATGGAGGAGGCTAAGCGTGCCGATGGGATGGGCTCCTGTCCCGCCCTATAGAAGGTTAGGGACGCCTGATGGAGCATTAAATACGTTTGTCCTTCATTGCCAGTGTTAGGTATGATAGCACTGTAGCCGCTGTACATCTTGTGTATGTACTGTACGCCACTATTGGAGACCCCTTAGTCATATAAAAGGAGGCCCAAGGCATTATAGAAAGGGACTTTTGAACTTTTGGACTTTTGAGAGGATCTCCTGGCTCACACGCATAGCACATGTGGACGTTCATCACACAGCTCTCATGTAGCTAGAACTCAAACACTCATAATACACCAAAGCAGGAGTAGCCTTTTACGCTTCTTAGCGGCATGACCATAGGTAAAAATCTCCCGTGCTATTAATCAGATCTGCTCTTTGCGCATACCTTCTCCCCGCCGAACCACTAAGGGATCCAAGCGACCTCATAGGTGTCGCACCCCGACATCTTTGGCACGCCAGGTAGGGGGGAATGACGATGGCAACGAAAAGGACAACGAGTCAAGTGAGCACAAATTTCAGAGAGCTACAGAAGTCATGTGCATTGACGGAGGCACCTCATTGCACTCTTCTCGCCGTTGGTTAAATAGTGGGCGCGTGAGATTAGTGCGGCAGAGACATCTATCGGTGCCCAGAAGCCATTGAGGTGGTGCCACACGACTATCATTTTCGATGCCGAGGATCACCCTGATCGCACCACTGCGGTCACATGTCTGCCATTGTTAGTTTCACCAACAATTTGCAACCTCAAGGTGACGCAAATGTTAGTTGATGGTGGGGCTGGTTTGAACTTGGTCTTGCCTGATGTGATCAAAAGATTGGAAATTCCTGATAAAGATCTCAAGGAGACGGGCACGTTTTAGGGGATCAATCCTGGAAGAAGCCAGCCAAAGGGCAAGATCACACTACCTGTCACATTTGGTAGTGACCTAAACTTCAGGACATAGTTGATTGTGTTCGACGTCGTCGAGATTCCATTGCCATATAATGGGATCCTTAGCCACCCAGCGCTGGCCAAGTTCATGGTTGCATCACACTATGCTTACAATGTATTAAAGATGCCCGGGCCGATGAGGGTCATCACAATCAACTCTGACAAGAAGGATGCGCTTGTCTACACCGACCAACTTTATCGGGAGGCAGTTGCAGCAACTATTACCAAGGCACATGCTCTTGCTGCTGAAGCTCCCGTGAGAAAGAAGACCGGCAAGGCCTCTAGTACACGCTCCGGCAAGCGCACCTCATCGGAGTGCTGCACTCCTGTTGACGATGTGCTAGAGGGCTCCACCGGCAAGAACAAGAAATCCAAGGCCATCAAGGAGGATGGTACGGGAGGAACTTTCACCATAAGTTCCACCCTTGACGACAAATAGGAAAGCGCGCTCATTGCCTTCCTGCGGGCGAATATCGATGTGTTTGAATGGCAACCATCTGACGTCCCTGGTGTTCCCAGGGAAGTAATTGAGCACCATCTTGCTATTTGTCCTCATGCATGGCCCGTCAAGCAAAAAGTTAGGAAGCAAGCCTTGGAGCGGCAAGAATTTATTGCCGAGGAAATCAGGAAGTTGGAAGCAGTAGGTTTGGTTAAAGGAGGGCTCCATCCAACATGGTTGACCAAGCCAATTGTAGTGTGCAAGGCGAATGCAAAGTGGAGGTTATGTACTGATTATACAGATCTCAATAAAGCCTGTCCAAAATATCCTTTTCCCTTGCCGCGCATGGACCAGATTGTGGAATGCACTGCCGGTTGTGATTTGCTATCATTTCTTACCGCTTATTCGGGATATCATCAGATCTTCATGTATAAGGAAGACGAAGAGAAAACCACATTTATCACCCCATGTGGTATGTATTGCTTCGAGCATATGCCTTTCAGGTTGAAAAGTGATGGTTCAACATTGACAAGAACAGTCCAGATCGGTTTTGAGCCTTAGCTACATAGAAATATGGAAGCTTATATGGTTGACATAGTGGTTAAAACCTTACGTGGAAACACTTATACAAGATCTAGAAGAGACATTTGCAAATCTGCGCAAGATCAATTTGTAGCTCAACCCTGACAAGTGTGTGTTTGGTGTTCTGTCCGACAAGTTTCAGCGTGGGATCGAGGCGAGCCCCCACAAGATCAAGACAATTGAGAAGATTGAAGCACCAAGACGCGTCAAAGATGTGCGTTGTCTTGCCGGCTGCGTTGAGGCTCTGAGTAGGTTCATCTAAAAATCTACTGAGCGTGCCCTGCCCTTTTTCAAAATATTGAAAAAGGCAGGTCCAATGAAGTGGACTTCGGAAGCAGAGACAGCGCTGCAAGATTGGAAGAGGTACCTCTCCTCTCCGCCAATAATAGTCGCACCTAAACCACAAGAGTCGTTGGTGCTATACTTAGCAGCAACGAATCAAGTGGTTAGTGTTGCGTTAGTGGTGCAAAGAGAGGTCGAAGAAGAGGCAGTGATAGAGGCAGGACCGCCAAGCGATGAGCCCGGATCTTCCCCGGTAGAGACTGGTGTCGGCAAAGCAGGATCTGAGCAGATAAATGAAGTAACACAGAAGAAGAAGATGGTGCAGCGCCCAGTTTATTTTGTTAGCTCCCTCTTGCCAGGGGCTAGGTCAAGATACTCTGGCATGAAGAAGTTGCTCTTCGGCCTCCTCATGGCCTCGAGGAAGCTGAGACATTATTGCCATGCACATGAGGTCGCTGTCTTCACTCGCGTTCCGTTGCAACGGATTCTACGAAACCCAGATGCAACCGGCGGGATTCTGGAGTGGGCATTGGAGCTGTCGAGTTTTGGTCTCAGATTTGAAAGTACCTCCACTATCCGGAGCAGAGCCTTGGGAGAATTCATTGCGGACTCTAACGCCGGACAAAGAGGTCCAAGAAACAACTCTCCCCGGCAAGGAAACAATTCAAGAATGGGTTATATAATTCGATGGGGCTTTCTCCCTAAAAGGCACTGGTGCTGGTGTGCTACTTGTCACACCCACCAGAGAGCACATCAAATATGTAATCCAGATGCAGTTTCCCCGGGAGAGATCGACAAACAACACCGCAAAATATGAAGGGTTGCTTGCTGGTCTCAGGATCGCAACAGATCTTGGCATTAAGAAGCTCATCGTCAAAGGAGATTCACAACTTGTCGTCAAGCAAGTTAACAAAGATTATCAGAGCCCGTTGATGGAAGCCTACATAAATCAAGTGAGGAAGTTGGAGGAGCGCTTTGACAGTCTGCAAGCAGAACATGTTCCCCGTGTAGAGTACAACATTGTCGACAATGTCCTGTACAGAAAGAGACCGAAAGGTGTGAAATTGAGGTGCATTCCTCGGGAGGATGGACTGGATCTGTTGGAAGAGATACATGGACGCATATGTGGCTCCCACATAGGATCAAGTGCTCTTGTCGGAAAGGCATTCCGGCAAGGTTTCTTTTGGCCCACTGCTCTCCAGGATGCAACTGCACTAGTAACTAAGTGTGAAGTGTGCTAGTTCCATTCAAATAAACTACATCAACCAAATCAAGCTCTTCAAACAATCCCTCTTTCCTGGCCATTTTCGGTCTGGAGGCTCGACATCTTGGGCCCCTTTTCCCGTGCTACCAGAGGCATTGAATAGTTGTATGTCGCGATCGACAAGTTCAGAAAGTGGCCGGAAGTGGAAGCAGTGAGAAAGGTGATAGCACAATCAGCCATCAAGTTCTTCAAAGGACTAGTTTGTTGTTTTGGTGTACCAAACAGGGTCATCACGGACAAGGGCACACAGCTCACAAGCCACACCTTCGTGCAATATGTCCAAGACCTTGGCAGCAAGATCTATTTCGCTTTTGTTGCTCATCCAAGAAGCAATGGCCAACCAGCAAGGGCAAATGTTGAAGTGCTATGAGGACTTATGATAAGAACTTTTGACAGGTTGCGCAATTGCGGAAGATGCTGGATTGAAGAGCTGACGGCGGTTCTTTGGTCAATCAGAACGACACCAAATCGAGCCACCGGCGAGACACCCTTCTCCCTCGTATACGGGGCAGAAGCAGTTCTACCCACAGAACTCATATACGGGTCACCTCGAGTGCTCTCTTAGAATGAGCTTGAGCAAGAGAAGTTGTGGCAACATAATGTAACGCTCCTTGAGGAAGATCGTCTTCAGGCGGCTATGCGAGCTGCACGCTACTAGAAATCTTTGTGCCACTACCATAGCCGCAAAGTTAATGCACGAAGCCTTGAGGAAGGCGACCTTGTTCATTGGCGCATTCAGTCGGCCAAGAATTCAAACAAGTTAACGCCAAAGTGGGAAGGCCCTTATCAGATAGTACAAGTTACCACGCCTGGCACAGTCCACCTGGAGACTGAAGATGGCATCCCAGTGAGCAACTCTTGGAATATCGAACATCTTCGTAAGTTCTACCGATAAGGCGCGGTTGCCGGGTCCCCCGACAACCACATTTTGTACAAGTCTTGTCGCCAAGGCATTTAATCCTTTGTACAAAGCCAGAGACAGACCCTGTGAATTCTTGAATAAGATCAAGCATTCTACAACTCTTGTCGATTTCCATGTTTACTTATATGCATGTTCAGCTGAGATGTTGCATTACGCTTATTTCCAACAAGTACTGACGAACCGCCAATGTTCCATATCTCTATTTTCTATACTTTCTTTTTCTTAAAGGATAGATGGTTCTCTCACGTGCAAGTTTGCCGGGGGATAAGATGGTATGGACACCTACTGGCGATGTTCAGAGTTGGCATCTTGCAGGAAGGAGTACAGCAACACAAAGCTAAGTAGCAAAAACTCTAAGTATTTTATTACTGTAAAGTTACTTTCCTTGGACAATTTCAACTTTGTATGGGAAACCTACACACGAAGGAACCTTGTCGTGGTCGGCAATGCCCTTACTATGTTTCGAGTTAGCTCAACAGTTTAAGTGACTGCACACAAAACGTCAAGTATCCTTGTCATGATCGGTTGCGCCCTTGCTCTATTTCGAGTCCGCTGAATAGCTTAAGCGGCTGCACTGAAAATGTCAAGGTATCTTGCCGGCACCGGCACTGCCAGCAAGCTTCTAAGGATCCGCTCCTCAAAGCGCTTGCGGCGGGGCTGCATGAACCGACAAGCTTCCAATAAAGTGTAGGGACTGTACCATACATGGAGAAATCTAACAAGAGGATAACATACATTCATTCAAAACATAGCCAGTTATATTACATTGAAAGTTGTCGTGATTCTATCTTAAGATAAAATTGTCTTTGACATGGAATGGTGGTAATAAGGAAAAGTGGAGCAACTAGTCCCTACGCTAGCCTTCGACCCTCTTGACTTGGTTCACCTTGTCGATGATGGGCGCAGCAATTCTTCAAGCGCCTTGGCGTCCACGTCCTTCAGCAAGCGGTCGACGACATTGTTGAAGTTGATGACGGGGTTCTTGTGCACCACTTTAACGAGCACCTTGAGGAGGACGGCTCGGCAAAGCTTGCGGGATACACTAGCCAAATGGGTTGCTCGATCGGAGTGGAGCTACTTTAGAGCGTCGACTACACCGTCGATGAACATGGTCAACCTCGCACTCGAAGACACCCTGTCATCAGAAGAAAGATTGAAGTTCTACAGACCTATGTTGAGAGCTATGTATCAAGCCTTTTTGCCACCTCCACGAGCTGCTCAGTCTTGATGTGCATGCCTTTCACATAGTCATTATGAGTGGCGGCAGCACTCTCGAGCAGGACCTCCTCATTCCGGAGATATTTGATCAGTGCCTTCTCACGGGTCATGCTGCTCTCGAGGGTCTCCTTCAGCGTGGCCAACTTTAGCTCTAGATTGGCAATGGAGCCATTGGCTGAGGAGAGCTGCTGGATCTTCTCGGACATGGTGACCTATATCTCCACCAGGCTATAGAGAGCCTTCTCTCTATTAGTCTTGAGCGTCCAGATATAGTTGCCGTGGTCCTTGGGGTCCGCCTCCAGCTTCTTCACCTTATTGGCAAGCTCATTCTTGGCAGCCTCTGCGGCTTCGGCAGCGTTGATGGCTTCCTTCAGCTTGACGGCGTGATCTGCGAGCAGTTGTGTTTCTGCTCCAGCTCCTGGGTTGGCTATGCGACAAGCTTTCCATTTTCTTCATCTTTTCGAGGAATCTTGTCGGCAAGGGCCCCCTCTCGAGCGGCAAGTTCTTCTTCATGGGCATCATGCCCGATACGGTGTTCCATCAGGTGGGCTTCCTCTATAGCTGCTTGTTGTGAGGCCTCCTCTTGTGCCCTCTCGACGTCAGACTGCTTCAAGAGGAGTTCATTCCAGCTTTTGCCCAGTTCCTCCAGACTGTTTTTCAGCTCTTGGAAGGCTTCGGCAAACCAAGCTTGCATTTCCTCGATGCGCTTCGGAAAATCTGCCACCACCGCCTGCATAACTGCCGCCTTGGTGTCCAACTTCTCCTTCCGAGTGCGATAGAGCACCTGGAGCTTTTCGAAGTTATCGCTCATGTCTTGGAGGAGCTGTTCTTCCTTGGGTTGGCTGCTGGCGTTCAGTTCGCTGATAACCTCAAGTCCGGCAGCGATGGTAACTTCCACGTCAAAGATCTCTCCTTCAGTTGGCACTCAATGTTTGTCGTGCTTGGTACGTGGATGTACAGGTTCTCATCAGCCTTGAGATATCTGCTTGAAGAGGGGGGGTTCGGATGTTGATGGCTGATCCTCAACATCCGCCTCGCCGGCTAATAGGGGTTCCATGGCCGGCATAGCTCTAGGCACCCCTACGGCAGGAATGCCGTCAGTATGGTCACTAGACTCCTTGCCGACCTTCGCAGTAGACACCTCGGCGGTGTCTTCCTATACATCCTTGGCGGCCCCATCAGCAGCAACTCTGGTGGCCTTGGCGGCAGCATCTCTGGCGGTCTCCTCAATGACGACATCGACATCCCTTTGTTCCGTCGAAGGGAGATCTGAAAGCGAAAGATGGGGAAGCAAGCTGAGACCAAGGTCAAAGTCCAAGAAGACAAAAAAATATAAAGACAGAATGACAAATACTCTATGGCAAGCGGTTTACCTGCGCCAAGGTGTGGAGAAGTAACTGCTCCTTCCCCGACAACATTTGTTGTCGGTGTAGGGCTCCTGGTGCCTATTCTTGTCGTCCTCCCCTCAACAAAGAATAGGCTTGTCAGCGAAAGCCCTTGCTGGAGATCCATCTCTGGGCGGCGTAGTCAATGGAGGCGGCACATCAGGGGCGGCCTCCGGTGGCCCTCTTTGTTGTCGTCTTTCTTCTACAAGTCTAGTGATGTTAGCGGTGAAGACACATGTCCCAATGCTCGCCTGTGGGAAATGAATAACGGACTAACGCTGGGGGCTGTGTTGAGGACTTCGTCGTGGGTTGGAGTCTGGGCTGATGTAGATCGGCTCTGGCGCACTTGTGGTGCGCGCTGGTGGCTCATCGCCCGTTGAAGTCTTCGCCCTCTTCGCCATCCTTTGCGCCAGCATTTCTGTATCTCTGCGGAGACAGGACAAAGCGAGACGAACAAGTTAAGTGAAACTAGAAATTCGGAGGATAAAAGGAAAATGTACCGCAGGGCTCTTACTCTTCTTCTTCCGAGCTGAAGGTGGAAATATCGAATTCCACCTCCGCCACGGTGTCCAGAGGAGGAGAAGGAGCTGTCCTGGGTCGCTTGGCTGCAATAGAAGCGGAAGCTTGTTGTCGAGCTTCTTGCCGCTATGCAGCCTCGCTGGCCGCAGCCTTGCTAGGGGTTGCACCACTCAAGGAAGATTGGACAACTGGGTCACCGGAGGAAGCTTTCCAAAGAACGCGCTTCTTCTCCTCTCGGGAGCTAGGAACTCCTTGTGCGTCAGCTCTTAGGCCGTGTCTTCGGCAGAAGGATTCCCGGTGGCAGTGCGACTCTGTTCTCCGACAACCTTGCCCTGCCCGACAAGTTGTCCCTCTGATCCCACTTCTCCTTCACTGGCTTCCCCTTCCGTGAAGCCAACGTTGATGGCCTCCGCAGCAAGATTCGCCTCGTCCATCTTGCTAGCGATGTACACCATTTTCTTCTTTAGTGGTGGGGCGGATGAGGTTCATTTCTTCCCGAATGGCCTTCTCCAACAAGTTGTCAAAGAACTCTTGTACCCGCTCTACAGATGGCCCTTACCAAGCCCCGGTAAGGTAGTGCACATTATATATCCGCATCATGGCGAGGATTGAGGTCAAAGCAGAGTTGTTGCGCAAAGGGATTATGCCATCCGTCAACTTGTGTTTTGCATCAGACGTGAACAACTTTTGGTAGAAAGCTACGTCCTGCATGACCGTCGAGTTATTGTTTAGGCCAGGGCGTAGCCTCAAGATGCCTGCCATGTTCTGGAATTCCTAGGCTGGTCTCCCTTTGTTCTACAAAGGGCCGATGCACCGGCGAAGAAAATCAGCCCCTATCATCTCTATTGTGAGCCCTGTAGCTTTGAGGCGATGAATCTTGGTGACTACAACTCCGAGCTTCTCATCTTGAGGATTGAGGTCACTCTAGTTGGTGTCGTGCGCCATCTTTGTTTCTCGAGGCAAACAAAAGGGTTTTGTGTCTGTCTCCTGAATCCAGCACCATCTACCCTGCCATACTTCCCACTTCTCGTGGAAAGCCCCGTTTGGGTATGTATCCTTGTTCCATGCCATAGGGATCCAGGCGATAGAACTGGAAAGTGCATCCCCCTTTGGATATGGGGGACGAAGAAGTGGAGGAAGAGGGATGTACTGGGGACTACTCCGACAAAGTTTTCGCAGAGATGGGCGAAGACTGACATACATGTCACAACATTCGGCATGAAATCCAAGAGATGGAAGTCATATCTGTACATGATGTCGTTAAATAAATTGGGAAACGGGAGACAGAGCCCACAGTAAAAGTAATCGGTAAATAAGGGGAATTTATCTTGTCCACCTTTGGAGGAACCTGGACTCACGTGAGTAGCAGGGTGAGCCTTCGTCTCCTTCGCCCACATTTTCTGGTATCACTCCTTCAAGTCAAGCACGTCGAGAACCAGAGTGAAGAAGACTCGCTTCTTCCACATCTCTGCCAGATCGACCTCCATGACGGCGGCTTTTGTTCACTTGGCCTTGCTCGTCTTGGGCAACATGGTGGCTATGGGAGTGGAGGCCGAGAACGGAGAGGGCGTGGAGGTGGAGGTTGAGTGGGAGAAACTCTATTTCGGGCTCGAGGAAGGAAATGACGAGGGTTCCCAGATTGAAAAAGACAGGAAGTAAATGAGCAAGCGCATCTACAAATACCTTTTTATGGGGAACACGCAAGGCTGCCTCTTTTAAAATCAATGGGAAATGCCATAGTGAGCGCGCTATAGTTATGGCCGCTCCGTGCATGTATTCCATGTCGTGCACTTAACATGCGTCGTTGGGAGGTGCAGTAAGAGGAATAACTACAACCGCATGCTCCTACCATGTGTGCCCATGCACTATTTGGGCCTAGCCAAACAACACCTCGCACCCGTGTGTGGCCTAGGCCCGGGGGCTCCTGTTGGTGTACTAAAGTGTGGGCTTTTAGTACCCCATAATTGTGCACGAGAAGTTATAGCCACACCAGCGGCAAGGCATGCCAGGGGACTGATGGAACCAAGTACAAAGATGTCAAGAAAACGTTCAAGTCAACAAACTGCAAGATCGAAGGCCAAAGGCTGGAACCCCGGCAAGATCTTGCCGGGGTGGCCTAAAGAGCCCTGACAAGAAGTGCACCCGGCAAGACCTCACCATCCTGCCAGCGCAGAGACCAGGTGTCACCCCCCAGATACGTGTCAGGGCGCTGGCGATGGAGGAGGCTAAGCGGTGCCAATGGGAGGAGGTCCTGTCCCGCCCCGTATATGGTCAGGGACACCTAACACAATATTAAATGTGTTTGTCCTACACCACCAGTGTTAGGTATGATAGCCATTGTACACATCGTGTATGTACTGTACGCCATTGTTAGAGACCCCTTAGTCATATAAAAGGAGGCCCAAGGCATTACAAAAAGGGACTTTTGGTCTTTTCGACTTTTCAGAGGATCTCATGGATCACACGCATAGAGGTTGTGGATGCTCATCAAATAGTGCTCTTGTAGCTAGAACTCAAACACTCATAATACACCAAAGCAGGAGTAGGGGTTTATGCTTCTCAGCGGCCCGAACCTGGGTAAAAAATCCCCCCCGCTGCTCTTTGTGTGTACCTTCTCCCTGCCGAACCACTAAGGGATCCAAGTGATCCCATAGGTGTCGCACCACGACAAGCAAAGAGCTAGGTCGACTCTAGTGTAAAATTATTTGGACTAGGTTATAGAGCTAGTTCACATCTAGTGTAAATTTATTTGTACTAGGTTATAGAGCTAGTTTAACTCTAGTGTAAAATTATTCGTACTAGATCAAATAGCTAGTTCAACTCTCGTGCAAAATTATTTGTACTAGGTTACAAAGCTAGTTGAACAACAGTGTAAAATTATTTGAACTATAGCAAAAATCTAGTTCAACTCTAGTGTCAAATTTTTGTACTAGGTAATAGAGGTAGTTCAACTCCGGTGTAAAATTATTTGTACTAGATTACAAAGCTATTTCAACTGTAGTGTAAAATTATTTGAACTAGAGCAAAGAGCTCGTTCAACACTAGTGTAATTTTTTTTGAACTAGGTTATAGAGCTAGTTCAACTCTAGTGTATATTTATTTGAACTAGAGCAAAGAGCTAGTTGAACTCTAATGTAAAATTGTTTGTACTAGGTTATAGAGCTAGTTCAACTCCAGTGTAAAATTATTTGTACTAGTTTATAAAGCTAGTTCAAATCTATTGTAAAATTATTTGAACTAGATCAAAGAGCTAGTTCAACTCTAGTGTAAAATTATTTGTACTAGGTTATAAAGCTTGTTTACTCTAGTGTAAAATTATTAGTACTAGAGCAAACAACTAGTTCAACTCTAGTGTAAAATTATTTGTACTAGGTTATAGAGCTAGTTCAACTCAAGTGTAAAATTATTTGGACTAGGTTATAATGCTAGTTCAACTCAAGTGTAAAATTATTTGCACTAGGTAATAGAGCTAGTTCAACTCTAGTGTAAAATTATTTGTACTAGGTTATAGATCTAGTTCAACTGTAGTTTACAATTATTTGTGCTAGGTTATAGAGCAAGTTCAGCTATAGTTTAAAAGTATTTTAACTAGAGCAAAGAGCTAGTTCAACTCTAGAAATAAATTATTTGTACTAGGTTATAGAGCTAGTTAAACTCGAGTGTAAATTTACTTGAACTAGAGAAAAGAGCTAGTTCAACTCTAGTGTAAAATTCTTTGTCCTAGGTTATAGAGCTAGTTCAACTCTTGTGTAAAATTATTTGTACTAGGTTACAAAGCTAGTTCAACTCTATTGTAAAATTATTTGAACTAGGTTATAGAGCTAGTTCAACTTTAGTATAGAATTATTTGAACTAGAGCAAAGGGCTAGTTCAACTCTAGAGTAAAATTATTTGTATTAGGTTACAGAGCTAGTTCAACTCCAGTGTAAAATTATTTGAACTAGAGCAAAGAGCTAGGTCAAATCTAGTGTAAAATTATGTGAACTATTAGCAAAGAGCTAGTTCATCTCTTGTATAAAATTTTTGGTACTAGGTTATAGAGCTAGTTAAACTCTAGTGCGAAATTGTTTGTACCAGGTTATAGAGCAAGTTCTACTCTATTGTAAAATTATTTGAACTAGAGCAAAGATCTAGTTCAACTCTAGTGTAAAATTATTTATACTAGGTTATAGAGCTAGTAAAACCTAGTGTAAAATTATATGTATTAGGTTATAGAGCTCGTTCAACTCTAGTGTAAAATTAGTTTTACTAGAGCAAAGAGCTAGTTCCACTCTGTTGTAAATTATTTCACTAGGTTATAGAGCTAGTTCAACTCTAGTGTAAAATTACTTAAACTAGAGGAAAGAGCTTGTTCAACTCCATTCTAAAATTATTTGAACTAGAGCAAAGAGCTAGTTCAACTCGAGTGTAAAATTATTTGAACTGCAGGAAAGAGCTAGTTCAACTCTAGTATAAAATTGTTTGTATGAGGTGATAGAGGTAGTTCAACTCTACTATCAAATTATTTGAACTAGAGAAAATATCTAGTTCAACAATAGTGTATATTATTTGTACTAGGAAATATAGCAAGTTAAACTCTAGTTTAAAATTATGTTTAGTAGGTTATTTGTACAAGGTTATAGACCTAGTTCAACTCTCGTGCAAAATTGTTTGACCTAGGGGAAAGCGCTAGTTCAATTCTAGTGTAAAATTATTTGCACTAGGTTATAGAGTTAGTTCAAGTGTAGTGTGAAATTATTTGTACTAGGTTATAGAGCTAATTCAACGATGGTGTAAAATTATTTGTGCTAGGTTATGGAGCTAGTTCAACTTTAGTTTCAAATCATTTGAAATAGGTTATAGATCTAGTTCTACTCTAGTTTAATATTATTTGAACTATAGCAAAGAGCTAGTTCAACTCTAGTGTAAACTTATTTGTACTAGATTACAAAGCTAGTTCAAATCAGTGTAATTTTTTTCACATAGAGCGAAGAGCTAGTTCAACTCTATAGTAAAATTATTTGTACTTGGTTATATAGCTTGTTTATCTCTAGTCAAAAATTATTTTTACTAGAGCAAAGAGCTAGTTCCACTCTGTTGTAAATTATTTTACTAGGTTATAGAGCTAGTTCAACTCTAGTGTAAAATTACTTGAACTAGAGAAAAGAGCGAGTTCAACTCAAGTGTACAATTCTTTGTACTAGGTTATAGAGCTAATTCAACTTTAGTTTCAAATTATTTTAACTAGGTTATAGAGCTGGCTTAACTTTAGTTTCAAATTACTTGAACTGGAGCAAGACCTAGTTCAACTCTAGATTAAAATTATGTGTACTTGGTTATAGAGCTAGTTCAACTATAGTGTAAAATTATTTGAACTAGATCAAAGAGCTAGTTCAACTCTATTGTAAAATTATTTGAACTACAGCAAAGAGCTATTTCAACTCTAGTGTAAAATTATTTGGACTAGGTTATAGAGCTATTTTCACCTCTAGTGTAAAATTATTTGTACTAGGTTATACAGCTAGTTTAACTCTAATGTAAAATTATTTGTTTTCGATCAAAGACCTAGTTCAACGCTAGTGCAAAATTATTTGTACTAGGTTAGAGAGCTAGTTCAACTCCGGTGTACAATTATTTGAACTATAGCAAAGATCTAGTTCGACTCTAGTGTAAAATTGTTTGTACTATTTTTTCAAAAAAAATTGTTTGTACTAGGTTATAGAGCTAGTTCAACTCTAGTGTAAAATTATTTGTACTAGGTGACAAAGCTAGTTCAACTCTATTGTAAAATTATTTGAACTAGGTTATAGAGCTAGTTGAACTGTAGTTTCAAATTATTTGAACTAGAGCAAAGGGCTTGTTCAAATCTAGTGTAAAATCATTTGAACTATTAGTAAAGAGCTAGTTTGACTCTCGTATCAAATTTTTGGTACTAGGTTATGGAGCTAGTTAAACTCTAGTGTGAAATTGTTTGTAACAGGTTATAGAGCAAGTTCTAATCTATTGTAAAATTATTTGAAATAGAGAAAAGATCTAGTTCAACTCTAGTGTAAAATTATTTATACTAGGTTAAAGAGTTCGTTGAACTCTAGTGTAAAATTATTTTAACTAGAGCAAAGAGCTAGTTCAACTCTATTGTAAAATCATTTACATAGGTTATAGAGCTTGTTCAACTCTAGTGTAAAATTATTTTTACTAGAGAATAGAGCTAGTTCCACTCCCGCTGTAAATTATTTTACTAGGTTATAGAGATAGTTCAAATCTAGTGTAAAATTACTTGTACTAGGTTATAGAGCTAGTTCAACTCTATTGTAAAATTATTTGGACTAGATTATAAAGCTAGTTCAACTCTAGGGTAAAATTATTTTAACTAGATCAAAGAGCTCGTTCAAATATAGTGTAAAATTGTTTGAACTAGGTTATAGAGCTAGTTGAACTCTAGTGTAAATTTATTTGAACTAGAGTAAAGAGCTAGTTCAACTCTAGTGTAAAATAGTTTGTACTAGGTTATAGAGCTAGTTCAACTCTACTATAAATTATTTGAACTAGAGAAAATAGCTAATTCAACTATAGTGTAAATTATTTGTACTAGGTTATAGTGCAAGTTCAACTATAGTGTAAAATTATTTGTACTAGGCTATAGAGGTCGTTCAACTCTAGTGTAAAATTACTTGTACTAGAGTAAAAAGCTAGTTATACTCTAGCGTAAATTTATGTGTACAAGGTTATAGACGTAGTTCAACTCTCGTGTAAAATTGTTTGACCTAGGGGAAATAGATAGTTCAACTGTAGTGTAAAATTATTTGCACTAGGTTATAGAGCTAGTTCAACTGTAGTGTAAAATTATTTGTACTAGGTTATAGAGCTAATTCAACGATGGTGTAAAATTATTTGTGCTAGGTTATGGAGCTAGTTCAACTTTAGTTTAAAATCATTTGAAATAGGTCATAGAGCTAGTTCTACTCTAGTTTAATATTATTTCAACTAGAGCAAAGAGCTAGTTCAACTCTAGTGTAAAATTATTTGTACTAGATTACAAAGCTAGTTCAACTCAGTGTAAAATTATTTTAACTAGAGCAAAGAGCTAGTTCAACTCTGTTGTAAAATTATTTTACTAGGTTATAGAGCTAGTTCAACTCTAGTGTAAAATTACTTGAACTAGAGGAAAGAGCTAGTTCAACTCAAGTGTAAAATTATTTGTACTAGGTTATAGAGCTAGTTTTACTTTAGTTTAACATTACTTTAACTAGAGCAAAGAGCTAGTTCAACTCTAGATTAAAATTATTTAAACTAGGTTACAAAGCTAGTTTAACTCAAGTGTAAAATTATTTGAACTGCAGCAAAGATCTAGTTCAACTCTAGTGTAAAATAATTTGGACTAGGTTATAGAGCTAGTTCACCTCTAGTGTAAAATTATTTGTACTAGATCAAAGAGCTAGTTCCACGCTAGTGCCAAATTATTTGTACTAGGTTACAGAGCTAGTTCAACCCCAGTGTAAAATTATTTGACCTAGAGCAAAGAGCTAGTTCAACTCTATTGTAAAATTGTTTGTACTAGGTTATAGATCTTATTCAACTCTAGTGTAAAATTAGTTTTACTAGAGCAAAGAGCTAGTTCCACTCTATTGTAAATTATTGTACTATGTTGTAGACCTAGTTCAACTCTAGTGTAAAATTACTTGAACTAGAGGAAAGAGCTAGTTCAACTCAAGTGTAAAATTATTTGTACTAGGTTATAGAGGTGGTTTAGCTTTAGTTTAACATTATTTGAACTAGAGAAAAGAGCTAGTTCAACTTTAGATTAAAATTGTTTGTACTAGGTTACAAAGCTAGTTCAACTCTAGTGTAAAATTATTTGAACTACAGCTAAGAGCTAGTTCAACTCCAGTGTATAATTATTTGGACTAGGTTATAGAGCTAGTTCACCTCTAGTGTAAAATTATTTGTACTGGGTTATACAGCTAGTTTAACTCTAGTGTAAAATTATTTCTACTAGATAAAAGAGCTAGTTCAACGCGAGCACCAAATTATTTGTACTAGGCTACAGAGCTAGTTCAACTCCAGTTTAAAATTATTTGAACTGGAGCAAAGATCTAGTTCAACTGTAGTGTAAAATTGTTTGTATTAGTTAATAGAGCAAGTTCAACTCTATTGTAAAATTATTTGAACTAGGTTATAGATTTAGTTCAACTTATTTTAAAATTATTTGAACTAGAGGAAAGGGCTAGTTCAAATCTAGTGTAAAATTATTTGAACTATTAGCAAAGAGCTAGTTAAACTCTAGTGTAAAATTAATTTGTACCAGGTTATAGAGAAAGCTCTACTCTATTGTAAAATTATTTGAAATAGACCAAAGAGCTAGTTAAACTCTAGTGTAAAATTATTTATACTAGGTTACAGAGCTAGTTGAACTCTAGTGTAAAATTCTTTTAACTAGAGAAAAGAGCTAGTTCAACTCTATTGTAAAATTATTTACATAGGTTATAAAGCTTGTTCAACTGTAGTGTAAAATTATTTTAACTCGAGCAAAGAGATAGTTAAACTCTATTGTAAAATTATTTGAACTAGGTTATATAGCTTATTCAACGCTAGTGTAAAATTATTTGGACTAGGTTATAAAGCTAGTTCAACTCTAGTGTAAAATTATTTGAACTAGAGCAAAGAGCTAGTTCAACTGTCGTGTAAAATTGTTTAAACTAGGTTATAGAGCTAGTTGAACTCTAGTGTAATTTTTTTTGAACTAGAGCAAAGAGCTAGTTCAACTCTAGTGTAAAATTGTTTGTACTAGGTTATCGAGCTAGTTCAACTCGAGTGTAAAATTAATTGGACTAGGTTAAAAAGCTAGTTCAACTCTATTGTAAAATTATTTGAGCTAGAGCAAACATGTAGTTCAACTCTAGTGTAAAATTGTTTGAACTAGGTTATAGAGCTTATTCAAATCTAGTGTAACAAATTTTTTTGCTGGAGCAAAGAGCTAGTTCCACTCCGTTGAAAATTATTTTACTAGGTTATAGAGCTAGTTCAACTCTAGTTTAAAATAATTTGTACTAGGTTATAGATCTAGTTCAACTCTAGTGTAAAATTATTATTACTAGGGTATAAAGCTAGTTAAACTCTAGTGTAAATTTATTTGAACTAGAGAAAATAGCTAGTTTGATTCTAGTGTAAAATTGTTTGTACTAGGTTATAGAGCTGGTTCAACTCTAGTGTAAAATTCTTTTTACTATGTTAAAAAGTTAGTTCAACTATAGTGTAAAATTATTTTAACTAGAGCAAAGAGCTACTTCAACTCTATTGTAAAATTATTTGTACTTGGTTATAGAGCTTATTCGAAGCTAGTGTAAAATTATTTTTGCCGGAGCAAAGAGCTAGTTCCACTCCGTTGTAAATTATTTTACTAGGTTATAGAGCTAGTTCAAGTCTAGTGTAAAATTATTTGTACTAGGTGATAGAGATAGTTCAACTCTAGTGTAAAATTAATTTTACAATAGAAAAGACCTAGTTCCACCATGTTGTAAATTATTTTACTAGGTTATAGAGATAGTTCAACTCTAGTATAAAATTACTTGAACTAGGTTATAGAGCTAGTTCAACTCCAGTGTAAAATTATTTGGACTAGGTTATAAAGCTAGTTCAACTCTAGTGTAAAATTATTTGAACTAGAGCAAAGATCTAGTTCAACTCTAGTATAATTTTTTTTGAACTAGGTTATAGTGCTAGTTGAACTCTAGTGTAAATTTATTTGAACTAGAGGAAAGTGCTTGTTCGAATCTACTATAAAATTATTTGTAATAGGTTATAGAGCTAGTTTAACTCTAGTGTAAAATTATTTGTACTACTGTTACAAAGTTAGTTCAACTCTAGTGTAAAATTATATTAACTAGAGCAAAGAGCTAGTTGAAATCTATTGTAAAATTATTTGTACTAGGTTAGAGAGCTTGTTCAACTCTAGTGTAAAATTATTTTAACTAGAGCAAAGAGCTAGTTCCACTCTGTTAAAAATTGTTTTACGAGGTTATAGAGGTTGTTCAACTCTGATGTAAAATTATTTTACTAGGTTATAGAGCTAGTTCAACTCTAGTGTAAAATTATTTGGGCTACGTTATAAAGCTAGTTCAGCTCTAGTGTAAAATTATTTGAACTAGCGCAAAGACCTAGTTCAACTCTAGTGTAAAATTGTTTTAACTAGGTTATAGAGATAGTTGAACTCTAGTGTAAATTTATTTGAACTAGAGCAAAGAGCTAGTTCAACTATAGTCTAAAAATTGTGTGAACTAGGTTATAGAGCTAGTTGAACTCTAGTGTAAATTTATTTGAACTAGAGCAAAGAGCTAGTTCAACTCTAGATTAAAATTATTTGTACTAGGTTACAAAGCTAGTTTAACTCTAGGGTAAAATTATTTGAACTACAGCAAAGAGCTAGTTCAACTCTAGTGTAAAATAATTTTGACTAGGTTATACAGCTAGTTCACCTCTAGTGTAAAATTATTTGTACTAGATCAAAGAGCTAGTTCAACGCTAGTGCCAAATTATTTGTACTAGGTTACAGGGCTAGTTCAACTCCAGTGTAAAATTATTTGAACAAGAGCAAAGAGCTAGTTCAACCCAATTGTAAAATTATTTGTACTAGGTTATAGATCTTGTTCAACTCTAGTGTAAAATTAGTTTTACGAGAGCAAAGAGCTAGTTCCACTCTATTGTAAATTATTTTACTATGTTGTAGACCTAGTTCAACTCTAGTGTAAAATTACTTGAACTAGAGGAAAGAGCTAGTTCAACTCAAGTGTAAAATTATTTGTACTAGGTTATAAAGATGGTTTAACTTTAGTTTAACATTATTTGAACTAGAGCAAAGAGCTAGTTCAACTTTAGATTAAAATTATTTGTACTAGGTTACAGAGCTAGTTCAACTCCAGTGTAAAATTATTTCAACTAGAGCAAAGATCTAGTTCAACTCTAGTGTAAAATTGTTTGTACTAGTTAATAGAGCTAGTTCAACTCGATTGTAAAATTATTTGAACTAGGTTATAGAGCTAGTTCAAATTATTTGAAAATTATTTGAACTAGAGCAAAGGGCTAGTTCAAATCTACTGTAAAATTATTTGAACTATTAGCAAAGAGCTGGTTAAACTCTAGTGTAAAATTAATTTTTACCAGGTTATAGAGAAAGTTCTACTCTATTGTAAAATTATTTGAAATAGACCAAAGATCTAGTTAAACTCTAGTTTAAAATTATTTATACTAGGTTATAGAGCTAGTTGAAATCTAGTGTAAAATTATTTTAACTAGAGCAAAGAGCTAGTTCAACTCGATTGTAAAATTATTTACATAGGTTATAAAGCTTGTTCAATTCTAGTGTAAAATTATTTTAACTAGAGCAAAGAGCTAGTTAAAATCTATTGTAAAATTATTTGTACTAGGTTATATAGCTTGTTCAACGCTTGTGGAAAATTATTTGGACTAGGTTATAAAGCTAGTTCAACTCTAGTGTAAAATTATTTGAACTAGAGCAAAGAGCTAGATGAACTCTAGTGTAAAATTGTTTAAACTAGGTTATAGAGCTAGGTGATCTCTAGTGTAAATTTTTGTGAACTAGAGCAAAGAGCTAGTTCAACTGTAGTGTAAAATTGTTTGTACTAGGTTATTGAGCTAGTTCAACTCGAGAGTAAAATTAATTGGACTAGGTTATAAAGCTAGTTGAACTCTATTGTAAAATTATTTGAACTAGAGCAAAGATCTAGTTCAACTCTAGTGTAAAATCGTTTAAACTAGGTTATAGAGCTTATTCAAATCTACTGTAAAAATTTTTTTTGCTGGAGCAAAGAGCTAGTTCCACTCGGTTGAAAATTATTTTACTAGGTTATAGAGATAGTTCAACTCTAGTGTAAAATTATTTGTACTTGGTTATAGAGCTAGTTCAACTCTAGTGTAAAATAATTTGGACTAGGTTATAGAGCTAGTTAAACTCTAGTGTAGATTGATTTGAACTAGAGCAAATAGCTAGTTCGACTCTAGTGTAAAATTGTTTGTACTAGGTTATAGAGCTAGTTCAACTCTAGTGTAAAATTATTTTTACTATGTTAAAAAGTTAGTTCAACTATAGTGTAAAATTATTTTAACTAGAGCAAAGAGCTACTTCAACTCTATTGTAAAATTATTTGTACTGGGTTATAGAGCTTATTCAAATCTAGTGTAAAATTATTTTTGCCGGAGCAAAGAGCTAGTTCCACTACATTGTAAATTATTTTACTAAGTTATAGAGCTAGTTCAACTCTAGTGTAAAATTATTTGTACTAGGTTATAGAGATAGTTCAACTCTAGTGTAAAATTAATTTTAGTAGAGAAAAGACCTAGTTCCACTGTGTTGTAAATTATTTTACTAGGTTACAGAGATAGATCAACTCTAGTGTAAAATTACTTGAACTAGGTTATAGAGCTAGTTCAACTCCAGTGTAAAATTATTTGGACTAGGTTATAAAGCTAGTTCAACTCTAGTGTAAAATTATTTGAACTAGCGCAAAGACCTAGTTCAACTCTAGTGTAAAATTGTTTTAACTAGGTTATAGAGATAGTTGAACTCTAGTGTAAATTTATTTGAACTAGAGCAAAGAGCTAGTTCAACTATAGTCTAAAAATTGTTTGAACTAGGTTATAGAGCTAGTTGAACTCTAGTGTAAATTTATTTGAACTAGAGCAAAGAGCTAGTTCAACTCTAGATTAAAATTATTTGTACAAGGTTACAAAGCTAGTTTAACTCTAGTGTAAAATTATTTGAACTACAGCAAAGAGCTAGTTCAACTCTAGTGTAAAATAATTTTGACTAGGTTATACAGCTAGTTCACCTCTAGTGTAAAATTATTTGTACTAGATCAAAGAGCTAGTTCAACGCTAGTGCCAAATTATTTGTACTAGGTTACAGGGCTAGTTCAACTCCAGTGTAAAATTATTTGAACAAGAGCAAAGAGCTAGTTCAACCCAATTGTAAAATTATTTGTACTAGGTTATAGATCTTGTTCAACTCTAGTGTAAAATTAGTTTTACGAGAGCAAAGAGCTAGTTCCACTCTATTGTAAATTATTTTACTATGTTGTAGACCTAGTTCAACTCTAGTGTAAAATTACTTGAACTAGAGGAAAGAGCTAGTTCAACTCAAGTGTAAAATTATTTGTACTAGGTTATAAAGATGGTTTAACTTTAGTTTAACATTATTTGAACTAGAGCAAAGAGCTAGTTCAACTTTAGATTAAAATTATTTGTACTAGGTTACAGAGCTAGTTCAACTCCAGTGTAAAATTATTTCAACTAGAGCAAAGATCTAGTTCAACTCTAGTGTAAAATTGTTTGTACTAGTTAATAGAGCTAGTTCAACTCAATTGTAAAATTATTTGAACTAGGTTATAGAGCTAGTTCAAATTATTTGAAAATTATTTGAACTAGAGCAAAGGGCTAGTTCAAATCTACTGTAAAATTATTTGAACTATTAGCAAAGAGCTGGTTAAACTCTAGTGTAAAATTAATTTTTACCAGGTTATAGAGAAAGTTCTACTCTATTGTAAAATTATTTGAAATAGACCAAAGAGCTAGTTAAACTCTAGTTTAAAATTATTTATACTAGGTTATAGAGCTAGTTGAAATCTAGTGTAAAATTATTTTAACTAGAGCAAAGAGCTAGTTCAACTCGATTGTAAAATTATTTACATAGGTTATAAAGCTTGTTCAATTCTAGTGTAAAATTATTTTAACTAGAGCAAAGAGCTAGTTAAAATCTATTGTAAAATTATTTGTACTAGGTTATATAGCTTGTTCAACGCTAGTGGAAAATTATTTGGACTAGGTTATAAAGCTAGTTCAACTCTAGTGTAAAATTATTTGAACTAGAGCAAAGAGCTAGATGAACTCTAGTGTAAAATTGTTTAAACTAGGTTATAGAGCTAGGTGATCTCTAGTGTAAATTTTTGTGAACTAGAGCAAAGAGCTAGTTCAACTGTAGTGTAAAATTGTTTGTACTAGGTTATTGAGCTAGTTCAACTCAAGAGTAAAATTAATTGGACTAGGTTATAAAGCTAGTTGAACTCTATTGTAAAATTATTTGAACTAGAGCAAAGATCTAGTTCAACTCTAGTGTAAAATCGTTTAAACTAGGTTATAGAGCTTATTCAAATCTAGTGTAAAATTTTTTTTTGCTGGAGCAAAGAGCTAGTTCCACTCGGTTGAAAATTATTTTACTAGGTTATAGAGGTAGTTCAACTCTAGTGTAAAATTATTTGTACTTGGTTATAGAGCTAGTTCAACTCTAGTGTAAAATTATTTGGACTAGGTTATAGAGCTAGTTAAACTCTAGTGTAGATTGATTTGAACTAGAGCAAATAGCTAGTTCGACTCTAGTGTAAAATTGTTTGTACTAGGTTATAGAGCTAGTTCAACTCTAGTGTAAAATTATTTTTACTATGTTAAAAAGTTAGTTCAACTATAGTGTAAAATTATTTTAACTAGAGCAAAGAGCTACTTCAACTCTATTGTAAAATTATTTGTACTGGGTTATAGAGCTTATTCAAATCTAGTGTAAAATTATTTTTGCCGGAGCAAAGAGCTAGTTCCACTACATTGTAAATTATTTTACTAAGTTATAGAGCTAGTTCAACTCTAGTGTAAAATTATTTGTACTAGGTTATAGAGATAGTTCAACTCTAGTGTAAAATTAATTTTAGTAGAGAAAAGACCTAGTTCCACTGTGTTGTAAATTATTTTACTAGGTTACAGAGATAGATCAACTCTAGTGTAAAATTACTTGAACTAGGTTATAGAGCTAGTTCAACTCCAGTGTAAAATTATTTGGACTAGGTTATAAAGCTAGTTCAACTCTAGTGTAAAATTATTTGAACTACACCAAAGAGCTAGTTCAACTCTAGTATAGGTTTTTTTGAACTAGGTTATAGAGCTAGTTGAACTCTAGTGTAAACTTATTTGAACTAGAGGAAACTACTAGTTCGACTCTACTATAAAATTGGTTGTACTAGGTTATAGAGCTTGTTTAACTCTAGTGTAAAATTATTTGTACTACTGTTACAAAGTTAGCTCAACTCTAGTGTAAAATTATTTTAACTAGAGTAAAGAGCTCGTTGAACTCAATTGTAAAATTATTTGTACTAGGTTATAGAGCTTGTTCAATTGTAGTGCAAAATTATTTTAACTAGAGCAAAGAGGTAGTTCCACTCTGTTAAAAATTGTTTTACTAGGTTATAGAGGTAGTTCAACTCTGGTGTAAAATTATTTTTACTAGGTTATAGAGCTAGTTCAACTCTAGCGTAAAATTATTTGGACTTGGTTATAAAGCTAGTTCAACTCTACTGTAAAATTATTTGAACTAGCGCAAAGAGCTAGTTCAACTCTAGTGTAAAATTGTTTTAACTAGGTTATAGAGATATTTGAACGCTCGTGTAAATTTATTTGAACTAGAGCAAAGAGCTAGGTAAACTCTAGTGTAAAAATTGTTTGAAGTAGGTTATAGAGCTAGTTGAACTCTAGTGTAAATTTATTTGAACTTGAGCAAAGAGCTAGTTCAATTGTAGTGTAAAATTATTTGTACTATGTTACAAAGTTAGTTCAACTCTAGTGTAGAATTATTTTAACTAGAGCACAAAGCTAGTTCAACTCTATTGTAAAATTAATTGTACTAGGTTATAGAGCTTGTTCAACTCCGGTCTAAAATTATTTTTACTAGAGCAAAGAGCTAGTTCCACTCCGCTCTAAATTATTTTACTAGGTTATAGAGCTAGTTCAACTCTAGTATAAAATTACTTGTACTAGGTTACTGAGATAGTTCAACTCTAGTGGAAAATTATTTGGACTAGGTTATAAAGCTAGTTCAAATCTAGTGTAAAATGATTTGAACTAGAGCAAAGAGCTAGTTAAACTCTAGTGTAAAATTATTTATACTAGGTTAGAGAGGTTGTTCAACTCTAGTGTAAAATTATTTTAACTAGAGCACATAGCTAGGTCAACTCTATTGTAAAATTATTTACATAGGCAATAGAGATTGTTCAACTCTAGTGTGAAATTAGTTTTACTAGAGCAAAGAGCTAGTTCCACCTTGTTGTAAATTATTTTACTACGTTATAGCGATATTTCAACTCTAGTGAAAAATTACTTAAACTAGGTTATAGAGCTAGTTCACCTCCGGTGTAAAATTATTTGGACTAGGTTGTAAAGCTAGTTCAATTCTAGAGTAAAATTATTTGAACTAGAGCAAAGAGCTAGTGAAACTCTAGTGTAAAATTATTTGTACTACTGTTACAAAGTTAGTTCAACTCTAGTGTAAAATTATATTAACTAGAGCAAAGAGCTAGTTGAAATCTATTGTAAAATTATTTGTACTAGGTTAGAGAGCTTGTTCAACTCTAGTGTAAAATTATTTTAACTAGAGCAAAGAGCTAGTTCCACTCTGTTAAAAATTGTTTTACTAGGTTATAGAGGTTGTTCAACTCTGATGTAAAATTATTTTACTAGGTTATAGAGCTAGTTCAACTCTAGTGTAAAATTATTTGGACTATGTTATAAAGCTAGTTCAGCTCTAGTGTAAAATTATTTGAACTAGCGCAAAGACCTAGTTCAACTCTAGTGTAAAATTGTTTTAACTAGGTTATAGAGATAGTTGAACTCTAGTGTAAATTTATTTGAACTAGAGCAAAGAGCTAGTTCAACTATAGTCTAAAAATTGTTTGAACTAGGTTATAGAGCTAGTTGAACTCTAGTGTAAATTTATTTGAACTAGAGCAAAGAGCTAGTTCAACTCTAGATTAAAATTATTTGTACTAGGTTACAAAGCTAGTTTAACTCTAGTGTAAAATTATTTGAACTACAGCAAAGAGCTAGTTCAACTCTAGTGTAAAATAATTTTGACTAGGTTATACAGCTAGTTCACCTCTAGTGTAAAATTATTTGTACTAGATCAAAGAGCTAGTTCAACGCTAGTGCCAAATTATTTGTACTAGGTTACAGGGCTAGTTCAACTCCAGTGTAAAATTATTTGAACAAGAGCAAAGAGCTAGTTCAACCCAATTGTAAAATTATTTGTACTAGGTTATAGATCTTGTTCAACTCTAGTGTAAAATTAGTTTTACGAGAGCAAAGAGCTAGTTCCACTATATTGTAAATTATTTTACTATGTTGTAGACCTAGTTCAACTCTAGTGTAAAATTACTTGAACTAGAGGAAAGAGCTAGTTCAACTCAAGTGTAAAATTATTTGTACTAGGTTATAAAGATGGTTTAACTTTAGTTTAACATTATTTGAACTAGAGCAAAGAGCTAGTTCAACTTTAGATTAAAATTATTTGTACTAGGTTACAGAGCTAGTTCAACTCCAGTGTAAAATTATTTCAACTAGAGCAAAGATCTAGTTCAACTCTAGTGTAAAATTGTTTGTACTAGTTAATAGAGCTAGTTCAACTCGATTGTAAAATTATTTGAACTAGGTTATAGAGCTAGTTCAAATTATTTGAAAATTATTTGAACTAGAGCAAAGGGCTAGTTCAAATCTACTGTAAAATTATTTGAACTATTAGCAAAGAGCTGGTGAAACTCTAGTGTAAAATTAATTTTTACCAGGTTATAGAGAAAGTTCTACTCTATTGTAAAATTATTTGAAATAGACCAAAGAGCTAGTTAAACTCTAGTTTAAAATTATTTATACTAGGTTATAGAGCTAGTTGAAATCTAGTGTAAAATTATTTTAACTAGAGCAAAGAGCTAGTTCAACTCGATTGTAAAATTATTTACATAGGTTATAAAGCTTGTTCAATTCTAGTGTAAAATTATTTTAACTAGAGCAAAGAGCTAGTTAAAATCTATTGTAAAATTATTTGTACTAGGTTATATAGCTTGTTCAACGCTAGTGGAAAATTATTTGGACTAGGTTACAAAGCTAGTTCAACTCTAGTGTAAAATTATTTGAACTAGAGCAAAGAGCTAGATGAACTCTAGTGTAAAATTGTTTAAACTAGGTTATAGAGCTAGGTGATCTCTAGTGTAAATTTTTGTGAACTAGAGCAAAGAGCTAGTTCAACTGTAGTGTAAAATTGTTTGTACTAGGTTATTGAGCTAGTTCAACTCGAGAGTAAAATTAATTGGACTAGGTTATAAAGCTAGTTGAACTCTATTGTAAAATTATTTGAACTAGAGCAAAGATCTAGTTCAACTCTAGTGTAAAATCGTTTAAACTAGGTTATAGAGCTTATTCAAATCTAGTGTAAAAATTTTTTTTGCTGGAGCAAAGAGCTAGTTCCACTCGGTTGAAAATTATTTTACTAGGTTATAGAGGTAGTTCAACTCTAGTGTAAAATTATTTGTACTTGGTTATAGAGCTAGTTCAACTCTAGTGTAAAATTATTTGGACTAGGTTATAGAGCTAGTTAAACTCTAGTGTAGATTGATTTGAACTAGAGCAAATAGCTAGTTCGACTCTAGTGTAAAATTGTTTGTACTAGGTTATAGAGCTAGTTCAACTCTAGTGTAAAATTATTTTTACTATGTTAAAAAGTTAGTTCAACTATAGTGTAAAATTATTTTAACTAGAGCAAAGAGCTACTTCAACTCTATTGTAAAATTATTTGTACTGGGTTATAGAGCTTATTCAAATCTAGTGTAAAATTATTTTTGCCGGAGCAAAGAGCTAGTTCCACTACATTGTAAATTATTTTACTAAGTTATAGAGCTAGTTCAACTCTAGTGTAAAATTATTTGTACTAGGTTATAGAGATAGTTCAACTCTAGTGTAAAATTAATTTTAGTAGAGAAAAGACCTAGTTCCACTGTGTTGTAAATTATTTTACTAGGTTACAGAGATAGATCAACTCTAGTGTAAAATTACTTGAACTAGGTTATAGAGCTAGTTCAACTCCAGTGTAAAATTACTTGGACTAGGTTATAAAGCTAGTTCAACTCTAGTGTAAAATTATTTGAACTACACCAAAGAGCTAGTTCAACTCTAGTATAGGTTTTTTTGAACTAGGTTATAGAGCTAGTTGAACTCTAGTGTAAACTTATTTGAACTAGAGGAAACTACTAGTTCGACTCTACTATAAAATTGGTTGTACTAGGTTATAGAGCTTGTTTAACTCTAGTGTAAAATTATTTGTACTACTGTTACAAAGTTAGCTCAACTCTAGTGTAAAATTATTTTAACTAGAGTAAAGAGCTCGTTGAACTCAATTGTAAAATTATTTGTACTAGGTTATAGAGCTTGTTCAATTGTAGTGCAAAATTATTTTAACTAGAGCAAAGAGGTAGTTCCACTCTGTTAAAAATTGTTTTACTAGGTTATAGAGGTAGTTCAACTCTGGTGTAAAATTATTTTTACTAGGTTATAGAGCTAGTTCAACTCTAGCGTAAAATTATTTGGACTTGGTTATAAAGCTAGTTCAACTCTACTGTAAAATTATTTGAACTAGCGCAAAGAGCTAGTTCAACTCTAGTGTAAAATTGTTTTAACTAGGTTATAGAGATATTTGAACGCTCGTGTAAATTTATTTGAACTAGAGCAAAGAGCTAGGTAAACTCTAGTGTAAAAATTGTTTGAAGTAGGTTATAGAGCTAGTTGAACTCTAGTGTAAATTTATTTGAACTTGAGCAAAGAGCTAGTTCAATTGTAGTGTAAAATTATTTGTACTATGTTACAAAGTTAGTTCAACTCTAGTGTAGAATTATTTTAACTAGAGCACAAAGCTAGTTCAACTCTATTGTAAAATTAATTGTACTAGGTTATAGAGCTTGTTCAACTCCGGTCTAAAATTATTTTTACTAGAGCAAAGAGCTAGTTCCACTCCGCTCTAAATTATTTTACTAGGTTATAGAGCTAGTTCAACTCTAGTATAAAATTACTTGTACTAGGTTACTGAGATAGTTCAACTCTAGTGGAAAATTATTTGGACTAGGTTATAAAGCTAGTTCAAATCTAGTGTAAAATGATTTGAACTAGAGCAAAGAGCTAGTTAAACTCTAGTGTAAAATTATTTATACTAGGTTAGAGAGGTTGTTCAACTCTAGTGTAAAATTATTTTAACTAGAGCACATAGCTAGGTCAATTCTATTGTAAAATTATTTACATAGGCAATAGAGATTGTTCAACTCTAGTGTGAAATTAGTTTTACTAGAGCAAAGAGCTAGTTCCACCTTGTTGTAAATTATTTTACTACGTTATAGCGATATTTCAACTCTAGTGAAAAATTACTTAAACTAGGTTATAGAGCTAGTTCACCTCCGGTGTAAAATTATTTGGACTAGGTTGTAAAGCTAGTTCAATTCTAGAGTAAAATTATTTGAACTAGAGCAAAGAGCTAGTGAAACTCTAGTGTAAAATTATTTATACTAGGTTAAGAGAGCTTGTTGAACTCTAGTGTAAAATTATTTTAACTAGACCAAAGAGCTAGTTCAACCTTATTGTAAAATTATTTACATAGGTTATAGAGCTTGTTCAACTCTAGCGTAAAATTATTTTTACTAGAGCAAAGAGCTAGTTCCACCCTGTTGTAAATTATTTTACTGGGTTATAGCGATAGTTCAACTCTAGTGAAAAATTACTTGAACTAGGTTATAGAGCTAGTTCAACTCCGGTGTATAATTATTTTGACTAGGTTGTCAAGCTAGTTCAATTCTAGTGTAAAATTATTTGAACTAGAGCAAAGAGCTAGTTCAACTCTAGTGTAAAATTGTTTGAACTAGGTTATAGAGCTAGTTGAACTCTAGTTTAAATTTATTTGAACTAGAGCAGAGAGCTAGTTCGACTCTACTATAAAATTGTTTGTACTAGGTGAGAGAGCTAGTTTAACTCTAGTGTAAAATTATTTGTACTATGTTACAAAGTTAGTTGAACTCTAGTGTAAAATTATTTTAACTAGAGCAAAGAGCTAGTTCAACTCTTTTGTTAAATTATTTGTACTAGGTTATAGAGGTTGTTCAACTCTAGTGTACAATTATTTTACTAGAGCAAAGAGCTATTTCCACTCTGTTCTAAAATATTTTACTAGGTTATAGAGCTAGTTCAACTCTAGTGTAAAATTATTTGACTAGGTTATAGAGCTAGTTCAACTCTAGTGTAAAATTATTTGGACTAGGTTATAAAGCTAGTTCAACTCTAGTGTAAAATTATTTGAACTAGAGAAAAGAGATAGTTCAACTCTAGTGTAAAATTGTTTGAACTAGGTTATAGAGCTAGTTGAACTCTAGTGTAAATTTATTTGGATTAGAGAAAAGAGCTAGTTTAACTCTAGTGTATTATTGTTTGTACTAGGTTATTGGGCTAGTTTAACTCTAGTGTAAAATTATTTGGACTAGGTTATAAAGCTAGTTCAACTCCAGTGTAAAATTATTTGAACTAGAGCGAAGAGCTAGTTTAATTCTAGTATAAAATTGTTTGAACTTGGTTATAGAGCTAGTTGAACTCTCGTGTAAATTTGTTCGAACTAGAGCAAAGAGCTAGTTCGACACTAGTGTAAAATATTTTGTACTAGGCGATGGAGCTAGTTGAACTCTAGTGTAAAATTATTTGGACTAGGTTATAAAGCTAGTTCAACTCTAGTGTAAAATTATTTGAACTAGAGAAAAGAGATAGTTCAACTCTAATGTAAAATTGTTTAAACTAGGTCATAGAGCTAGTTGAACTCTAGTTTAAATTTATTTGAACTAGAGCATAGAGCTAGTTCGACTCTACTGTAAAATTGTTTGTACTAGGTGATAGAGCTAGTTTAACTCTAGTGTAAAATTATTTGTACTATGTTACAAAGTTAGTTGAACTCTAGTGTAAAATTATTTTAACTAGAGCAAAGAGCTAGTTCAACTCTTTTGTTAAATTATTTGTACTAGGTTATAGAGCTTGTTCAACTCTAGTGTAAAATTATTTTTACCAGAGCAAAGAGCTATTTCCACTCTGTTCTAAAATATTTTACTAGGTTATAGAGCTAGTTCAACTCTAGTGTAAAATTATTTGACTAGGTTATAGTGCTAGTTCAACTCTAGTGTAAAATTATTTGGACTAGGTTATAAAGCTAGTTCAACTCTAGTGTAAAATTATTTGAACTAGAGAAAAGAGATAGTTCAACTCTAGTGTAAAATTGTTTGAACTAGGTTATAGAGCTAGTTGAACTCTAGTGTAAATTTATTTGGACTAGAGCAAAGAGCTAGTTCAACTCTAGTGTATTATTGTTTGTACTAGGTTATTGAGCTAGTTTAACTCTAGTGTAAAATTATTTGGACTAGGTTATAAAGCTAGTTCAACTCTAGTGTAAAATTATTTGAACTAGAGCGAAGAGCTAGTTCAATTCTAGTATAAAATTGCTTGAACTTGGTTATAGAGCTATTTGAACTCTCGTGTAAATTTGTTCGAACTAGAGCAAAGAGCTAGTTGGACACTCGTGTAAAATATTTTGTACTAGGTGATGGAGCTAGTTGAACTCTAGTGTAAAATTATTTGTATTATGTTACAAAGTTAGTTCAACTCTAGTGTAAAATTATTTTAACTTGAGAAAAGAGCTAGTTCAACTCTATTGTAAAATTATTTGTACTAGGTTATAGAGCTTCTTCAACTCTAGTGTAAAATTATTTTTACTAGTGCAAAGAGCTAGTTCCACTATGCTGTAAATTATTTTACTAGTTTATAGAGATAGTTCAACTCTAGTGTAAAATTATTTGTACTACGTTATAGAGATAGTTCTACTCTAGTGTAAAATTATTTGGACTAGGTTATAAAGCTAGCTAAACTCTAGTGTTAAATTAATTGAACTAGAGAAAAGAGCTAGGTAAACTCTAGTGTAAATTTTTTTGAACTAGGTTCTAGAGATAATTGAACTCTAGTGTAAATTTATTTGAACTAGAGCAAAGAGCTAGTTCAACTCTAGTGTAAAATTGTTTGTACTAGGTTATAGAGCTAGTTCAACTCTAGTGTAAAATTATTTGTACTAGGTTACAAAGCTAGTATAACTCTAGTATAAAATTATTTGAACTAGAGCAAAGAGCTAGTTCAACTCTAGTGTAAAATTATTTGTACTAAGTTATAGAGCTAGTTTACTCTAGTGTAAAATTATTAGTACTGGAGTAAACAGCTAGTTAAAATCTAGTGTGAAATTATTTGTACTTGGTTTTAGAGTCTCCGTGTACTAAAGTTTGGGTCTTTTAGTACCCCATTCTTCTGCACAGACGGTTGCGGCCACACCAACGACAAGGCCATGCGAGGGACAGCTGAGTGTAAGTGGAGGAATAACAAGAAGGCATTCAAGTCAATAATCAGAAAATAGAAGACCAAAAGCTTGGACCCCGGCAAAATCTTGCCGGGATGGCTTACGGAGCCCCGGCAGGACCCGCACCTAACAAGACCTCGCCAGCCGGTCACCGCTCCAGCGAAGTGACCTGCCTGTTATACATGTCTTATTCTCCTGAGTACGTGTCAAGGCGCTAACGATGATGCAGTTAAGCGGTGCTGATGGAACGACCTATTTTTCTGTCCCCAATAAAGTTAGGGACAGCTAAACAGAGCATTTAATGTGTTTGTCCTATGCCGTCAATATTAGGTATGATAACACTATAACAACTGTACACCTACTGTATGTACTGTGCACCACTATTAGTGACCCGTTTGACATATAAAAGGAGGCCCAAGAAATAGCAACGGGGAGGGTGGAAACCTTCTGGCTCAGACGCTTGCGTAGCGGGTGTGTATTGTTCATCACATAGCGCTCCTTGAGCCAGAGCTCAAAGACTGACAATACACTAAACTAGGAGTAGGGTTGTACGCTTCTCAGCGGCCAGAACCTGGGTAAAAATCCCTCGCGTTGCTCATTGGATCTGCTCTTTGTGCATGCCTTCTCCCTATCGAACGGTAAAGGGATCCACGGGATCCCATAGGTGTCGTGCGTCGACATCTTTGGAGCGCGAGGTAGGGCGAGATGGGTTTTACGCTTCTCAGCGGCCCGAACCTGGGTAAAAATCCCCCGCGTTGCTCGTTGGATTTGCTCTTTGTGCACGCCTTACCTCTGCCGAACCGTAAAGGGATCCACGCAATCCCATAGGTGTCATATGCCGACATATTTGCCACGCCTGGTAGGGGGGAAGGGTTTTACGCTTCTCAGCGGCCCGAACCTGGGTAAAAATCCCCCGCGTTGCTCATTCGATCTGTTCTTTGTGCATGCTTTCCCCCTGTCGAACCGTAAAGGGATCCACGCGATCCCATAGGTGTCGTACGCCAACATCTTTGGCGTGCTAGATAGGGGGAGAAGGGTTGCATTAACCTGATCTAGCGATCAGCACGCTAGTTTCTTCATCATCTTCATCGCCATGGCCCCCAAGAAGAAGGGTTTTACGACAGTTGGACCATCCACGTCCAGTGTGCCTGTAGCTACTTGGACGGGCGATGATGTGGATGCAAGCGGAGGAGGCGGAGGTCTTGAGCTTCCATGATCCTCTGGTGATCAATGTCAAGCGAGCGGCATCGTTCGCATCGGCGATGGGAACCCACGCGCCGCTAGATCCAAGGACGGAGTTGTACTGCCTACGAGCGGCATATTAAACTCCAAGGATGGAAGGGCTCCTTCTAAGACACCCATGCCAGTGCATGGGTTGTGGCCTTCTCAGGTTGCACACGATGAACAACGCCGCGACATTGGTGGTTCTAAGTGTCCCCATGGAAAGACCCCTAAACATCATCCCCAGATGCGCGGGACCATCATGCATGCACAAATGCCCATGGAAGTGGCGCACGGTCTCGGGACCGTGATGGAGATCCTTCTAACACGTTTAGGAGTCAAAGCAGCTCAAATTCTTTGCACCTTTTGCCGCCGCCTACACCAGCAGAAGCGTTCGCACGAGCACATTTACTCCTGAATTTTCCTCCTGCTGCGGAGAAGCCTGTAGAGTTTAGAGCTACAATTCAGAGCCTCATCGTCCTCGCTGATGGAGATGGGCCACAGTGAGTGGAGCCTTCGCAGCGGCAGTCCATCGAGCCGGCGCGCACCAATGGCGAAAAGACTTGAGGTGGCATGACCATGGTGCACTCTCCTCTACGGCAGCAATAGCGGTCGCCGACTCGATAGATCGGTGCCCATGATGACGATTCAACGGTGTCGTCTGATCTGCGAACTCACCGTGATCAACGTCACGTTCTCCAGGAACGAATCAAAGAAGACGCTCGTACTATCATCGAGCTGCGGCAGGAAGCATGCCATCAGTCTTATAGGCATGCAAGACCCACTGTAGACAAGCCTGTGCCAGGGTATCTTGGCGATCTACCTTATGAGGTGGGTTGTCCATCTTTTCCCCGTGAGCTGCGGCGAGTCCAGTGGCCCAATTCCCAAACGTTCAAACTGGAGGTCCCAGAGAAATACGACAGCAAGATTCATCCGTCGGAGTTCTTGAGTGTCTACACCATTTTGGTGCAGGCTGCCGGGATACATCACAACATCCCAAACATTCATCCTGCTACTGTTATCAGTGCGTTTCATCAGAATGTGCGTAACCGTAGGATGCGTGAAGAGCTGGCAATGAACAAAGTCAGGGATGTCGCCGAGCTATATGCTCTGGCAGATAAATGTGCTCGAGCTGAAGAAGGCAAGAGACTCCCCGACGAGGATGCTAGCGTTGGAGTCGACTCTGAATGCGAAGACGTTGCCGCTCCGGCAAAGAAATGCTTATGACGAAATAGGAAACTCAAGGACAGGGCCGTGGTTGCCGTCGAGGAATCCGGCAACCTCGACATTGCCAAGAAGACCTAGGTTGAGAGCCCCGGGAAGGAGGTTGTCGGGTGCTCCTCTTATCAGGCCATGGCGGCTGCTGACAAGACGGAGCGTTCCGACAAGCAGTACTACAAGATCCATCGCACCAACGGCCACGATCTCCAAAACAGCCGACAAGTTGAGCAGCTTGTCAAGAGGTAGAAAGCTGAGTATATGAGCCGAGATAAGGAGAAGGCCCAAGATGGTGCAGAGGGATCTATCAAGAAATGCGGTGGCCATGGAGGTTGCCGCGGCAAGGCCAAGAAACAGAAGGAGAGGTCCGCTCGAGGCCGCGACAAGGAAGAGGGGGGTGATGATGGCAACGAGGAGGAGGACGAGTCCAGCGAGCATGAATTTCAAAAAGCTATACAAGTCATGTGCGTCGACGGAGGCGCCTCATTTCATTATTCTCACCGCCGACTTAAACAGTGGGCGTGCAAGATTAATGCGAGAGAGCCATCTGTCGATGCTCGAAAACCATTGAAATGGTCCAACACGCCTATCATTTTGGACGCCGAGGATCACCCTGGTCACACAACTGCAGTCGGGTGTCTGCCGTTGTTGGTTTCGCTAACAATTCGCAACCTCAAGGTGATGAAAATGTTAGTTGACGGTGGGGCCGGTTTGAACTTGATCTCACCTGATGTCATCAAAAGGTTGCAAATTCCTAATGAAGATCTCGAGAAAACAGGAATTTTTTAGGGGATCAATCTAGAGAGGAGCTAGCCGAAGGGCAAGATCGCACTATCGGTAACATTTGGTAGTGACCTAAACTACAGGACAGAGAAGATTCTTTTCGACATTGCCAAGATTCCGTTGCCATATAATGGGATCCTGGGCCGTCCAACGCTGCCCAAATTCATGGCGGCATTGCACTACGCTTATAATGTATTATAATGCCCGGGCCAATGAGCGTCATCACTGTCAACTCCGACAAGAAGGATACACTTATCTGTGCCGACCAACTTTACCGGGAGGCAGTTGCAGCACCTACCGCCAAGACACTTACACCTGCCGCTGGATCTCCTGGGGAGAAGAAGACTGGCAAGACATCTGGTACACACTCCAGCAAGCGCTCATCCTCGGCTGTCCTCCTGTTGAGGATGTGCCAGAGAGCTCCACTGGCAAGAACAATAAATCCAAGGCAACTCCACCAGAAACTAAGAAGTTGCCCGTCAAGGAGGATGGTACAGGAGGAACTTTCACCATAAGTTCCACCCTCAACGACAAATAGGAAAGTGCGCTCATTGCCTTCCTGCGGGCGAATGTCGATGTGCTTGCATTGCAACCATCTGATATCCCCGGTGTTCCTCGGGAGGTAATTGAGCACCATCTTGCTGTCTGTCCTCATGCGTGTCCCATCAAGCAAAAAGTTAGGAAGGAAGCCTTGGAGCGGCAAGGATTTCTTGCCGAGGAAATTAGGAAGTTGGAAGCGGCAGGTTTGGTCAGAGGAGCGCTCCATCCAACATGGTTGGCCAATCTAGTCGTAGTGCGCAAGGCGAATGGAAAATGGAGGCTATCTATTTATTATACACATATCAATAAAGCCTGTCCAAAAGATCCTTTTCCCTTGCCGCACATCGACCGGATTGTGGACTCCAATGCCGGATGTGATTTGCTGTCATTTCCTGATGCTTATTCAGGATAACATTAGATCTTCATGTCTAAGAAAGATGAATAGAAGACCACATTTATCACCCCATGTGGTACTTATTGCTTCATACGTATGCCTTTCGGGTAGAAAAGTTCTGGTTCAATGCTTGCAAGAGTAGTCTAGATCGGTTTTGAGCCCCAGCTACATACAAATATGGAAGCTTGTATGGATGACATAGTGGTCAAAACCAAGGACAAAGCAACGCTCATACAAGATCTAGAAGAGACGTTCACAAATCTGCACAAGATCCATTTGAAGCTCAATCCTGGGAAGTGTGTGTTTGTCGTTCTGTCCGGCAAGATTCTCGGATTCTTTGTGTCCCAGCGTGGTATCAAGGCGAATCCTGACAAGATCAAGGCAATTGAGCAGATTGAAGCACCAAGACACGTCAAAGATGTGCGTCGTCTTGCTGGCTGTGTTGCGTCTCTCAGTAGGTTCATTTCCAAATCTGCTAATGCGCCCTGCCGTTTTTCAAAATCTGGAAGAAGGCAGATCCAATGAAGTGGACTCCGGAAGAGGAGGCAACGCTGCATGATTTGAAAAGGTACCTATCCTCTCCGCAAATACTAGTCGCACCTAAACCACAAGAACCGTTGTTGCTATACATGCCGGTAACAAATCAGTGGTTAGTTTTGTGTTAGTAGCATAGATAGAAGTTGACGACAAAGCAGCGGCAGAGGCAGGACCGCCAAGCGACAAGCCAGGATCTTCCCCGGTAGAGTCTGGTGCCGACAAGGTAGGATTTGCGTAGATAAAGGAGGCAACATAGAGGAAGAAGATGGTGTAGTGCCCAATTTATTTTGTTAACTCCCTTTTGCAGGGGCTAGGTGAAGATACTCTAGCGTGCAAAAGTTGCTCTTCGGCCTCCTTATAGCCTCAGGGAAGCTGTGCCATTATTTCCAGGCACATGAGATCACCGTCGTCACTCACTTTTTGTTGCAATGTATTTTACGAAATCCAGATGTGACCGGCAGGATTGTGGAGTGGGCTTTGGAACTGTCAAGCTTTGGTCTCAAATTTGAAAGTACTTCAACTATTCACAGTAGGGCCTTTGCAGAGTTCATTGCAGAATGGAACCCAATGCCGGACGAAGAGATCCAAGAAACAACTTTCCCTGGCAAAGAAACGAATCAAGAATGGATTATGTATTTTGATGGGCCATTCTCCCTGCAGGGCGCCGGTGCTGGCGTGCTGCTTATCGCACCCACGGGAGAGCACCTCAAATCAGATGCACTTTCCTGGAAGAAGTGGACAAACAACACTTCAGGAGATGAAGGGCTGCTTACCGGTCCCAAGATCATCACAGACCTTGGAACTAAAAAGCTCATCATCACAGGTGATTCACAACTTGTCGTCAAGCATGTAAACAAAGATTATGAGAGCCCGCCGATGGAAGCCTACATGGATGAAGTGAGGAAGTTGGAGGAGCGCTTTGACGGTTTGCAAACGGAGCATGGTCCTCGAACAAAGAACAACATTGCCGACGACCTATCAAAGCATGCTCCCCTCAAGTTACCTATGGAACCAGGGAGTTTTGAGCTCCAATTGACTCAACCATCCATAGCACCATCAGCGAGGCAAAATAAGAGAGGGAAGTTGAATTCCAACCAGTACTTTCCCGTAGAGCTCCCAGAAGTTGCCGCAAGAAACTTACCGAGAACAACGCCAAGCCTGCCAGGGGGAAACAGGCTTCAGCAGGGCATCGAGCCCTTGTCGTAGAGACAAACGCTCGCAAGACAAAAGACATGCCTTTAGTCCTTGCTGTTGAGCCCCGGGCTCCAACACAGGCAAAGCACATTGTTTAGTTCCTTAAAATAGGAGAACTCCCTGAAGAATAGGAAGAAGCAAAGAAATTAGTCTGTCGGTCTAATATGTACCAGTTTGTGGACAATGTCCTGTACAGAAAGTGATCGAAGGGTGTGAAATTGAAGTGCATTCCTCAATAGGATGGACTGGAGATGTTGGCAGAGATACATGGAGGCATATGTGGCTCCCACATAGGATCACGAGATCTTGTTGGTAAGGCATTCCGAAAAGGTTTCTTTTGGCCCACTACTCTCTAGGATGCAACTGCACTAGTTACCAAGTGTGAAATGTTCCAGTTCCATTCAAAGAAACTACATCAACCAGCTCAAGCTCTTCAGAAAATCCCTTTTTCTTGGACATTTTCGGTCTGGGGGCTCGACATCTTGGGCCCTTTTCCCCATGCTACCGGGGGCTTTGAGTACTTGAACGTTGCGATCGACAAGTTCACAATGTAGCCGGAATTGGAAGCAGTGAGGAAGGTGATAGGAGAATCAGCCATCAAGTTCTTTAAACGACTGGTTTGCCATTTCGGTGTACCAAATAGGATCATCATTGACAATGGCACACAATTCACAAGCCGCACCTTCATGCAATATGTCCAAGACCTTGGCGGCAAGATCTGTTATGCTTCTGTTGCTCATCCAAGGAGTAATGGCCAAGAGGAAAGGGAAAAAGCTCAAGTGTTGCAAGGTCTTAAAACAAGAACTTTCGACAAGTTGCGCAAGTGCGAAAGACGCTGGATTGATGAGCTGTCGGTTGTTCTTTGGTCAATGAGATTGACACCGAATCGAGCCACCGACCAGACACCCTTATCACTAGTATACGGGGCGTAAGCAGTTTTCCCCACGGAACTCAAATATGGGTCACCTCGAGTGCTCGCTTATGATGAGCTTGAGCAAGAGCAGTTGCAACAAGATGATGTTACACTCCTTGAGGAAGATCGTCTTCAAGCTGTTGTGCGAGCTGCACGCTACCAGTAAGTTTTGCGCCGCTACCATAGCCGCAAGGTTCATGCTCAAAGTCTTGAGGAAGGCGACCTTGTTCTTCAGCGTGTTCAGTCGGCCAAGAATTCCAACAAGTTGATGCCGAAGTGGGAAGGCCCTTATCGGGTAGTACGAGTCACCAGGCCTGGTGCAGTCCGCCTGGAGACCAAAGATGGCGTTCCAGTAAGCAATTCTTGGAATATCAAATGTCTTCATAAGTTGTATCCATAAGGCGCGGTTACCGAGTCCCCAGGCAATCATCTTTTGTACAAGTCTTGCCGGCAGAGCATGTAATCCTTTGTACAAAGCCACGCGCAGACCCTATGTATAGTTGAATAAGATTAAGCATTTTAGAAATCTTGTCGATTTTCATGTTTCTTTATTTGCATGTTTATCTCAGATATTGTATTATGCTTATTTCCAGTAAGTACTAACGAACCGCCAAGCTTCTATATCCCTATTTTCTCTTCTTTCTTTTTCTTAATGGATAGAAGGTTCCCTCGCGTACAAGTTTTCCGAGGGGATGATGGTATGGACACCAACAGGCAATGTTCAGAATTGACATCTTGCAGAAAAGAGTACTGCAATAGTAAGCTAAGTTGCAAAATTCTAAGTAATTTTTTTACTGTGAAGTTATGTTCCATAGACGATTTCGACTTTTGTATGGGAAACCTGCACGCGGAGGAACCTTGTCGTGATTGGTTGTGCCCATACTCTATTTCGAGTCCGCTCAGCATTTTAAGTGTATGCATTGAAATAGTCAAGGTATCTTGCCGGCAGTGGCATGTCCAGCAGGTTGCTAAGGATCCTCTCCTCAAAGCGCTTGCGGTAGGGCTGCGTGCAAAGGCAAGTTTCTGATAATGCGTAGTGTGTGTACCATACAAAGAAAAATCTGACAAAAGGAATAACGTGCATTCATTCAAAACACAGCTAGTTATATTACATTAAAAGTTGCCACAATTCTAACTTAAGATAAAATTGTCTTTGGCATGGAATGGTGGCGATAAGAAGAAGTGATGCAGCTAGTCCCATGCGCTGGCCTTCGACCCTCTTAACTTGGTTCAACTTGTCATCGATGGGCGCGAAAAATTCTCGGAGTGCCTTGACGTCCATATCCTTCCGCAAGCGCTTGAGGATGTTGGTGAAGTTGATGCCGGGGTTCTTGTGCGCCACTTGGACGAGCACCTTGAGGAGGACGGTCCTGCAGAGTTTGCGGGATTCGTTGGCCAGATGGGTTGCTCGATCAGAATGGAGTTGCTTCAGGGCGTCAATTATGCCCTCAAAGAACATGGTCAACCTAGCACTCGGAGAGACCCAATCGTTGGAAAAAACATTGAAGTTCTGCAGTCCCATGGTGGACAACTGTGCAGCAAGCCTTTCCGCCACATCAACAAGGCGCTCAGTCCAGATCTACACACCTATCACATAGTCGTGTTGAGTGGGAGCAACACACTTGAGAAGGTCCTGCTCATTTCGGAGATCTTTGATCAAGACCTTCTCATGAGCAATGCTGATCTGAAGGGACCCAGTCAGCATGGCCAGCTTCACCTTCAGATCGGCAATGGAATCATTGGCTGAGGTGAGTTGCTTGGTCTTGTCGGACATGGCAACATGTATCTCCGCCAGCATGTAGAGAGCCTTCTCTCTGTCGGTCCTTAGCGTCAAGATCTCCTTGTCTTTGTCCTCAAGGTCCGCCTCTAGCCTCTTCACCTTAACGTCGAGCTTGTTCTTGGCAGCCCCTGCGGCTTCGGCAGCATTGACGGCTTCCTTCAGCTTGCCTGCGTGGACTGTGACAAGAGCCTCGAGGGCTTCCTTTTGTTTATGCTCCAGCTCCTAGGTTTGCTGCGCGACAAGCTTTTCAATTTTTTCATCATTGTGGGGAATCTTGTCAGCAAGCGCCCTCGCGCGAGAGTCAAGGTCCTCTTCCTGAACAGCAAGCCTGAAACGGCATTCTATTAAGCGAGCTTCCTCCGTATCAACCTATTCCGAGGCCTCCTCTTGAACCTTCTCCATGTCAGACTGCTTCAAGAGAAGCTCATTCTAGTTTTTGCTCAACTGCTCCTGACCAGTTTTCAACTCTTGGAAAGCTTAGGCAAACCAGGTTTGCATTTCATCAACGCGCTTCTAGAAATCCGCCTCTGCTACTCCAATAACTGCTGCTCTGGAGTCCAACTTCTCCTTCCGAGTGCGGTAGAGCACCTGGAGCTTTTGAAAGTTGTTGCTCATGGTTTGGAGGAGTTGTTCTTCCTTGGATTGGCTGCTGGCACTTGGTTCATCGATAACTTCGTGTCCGGCAGCACTGGTGACTTCCCCATCAAAGATTCCTCCTTCAGTTGGCACCCTAGTACTTGTCGTTCCTGGTATATTGACGAACAAGTTCTCGTCAGCCTTGAGATATCTGATTGAAGAGGTGGCATTGGATGTTGACGGTTGATCCTCAACATCCGCCTCACCGTCAACAGGGGGATCTATGGCTGGCGTAGCACCTGGCGCTCTTGCGGTAGGAATGACGTCAGTATGATCATTGGAATCCCTGACGACCTTCTCAGAAGACCCCTCGGTGGTCTTTTCTTGTACATCCTTGGCAGCCTCGTCAGCAGCAACTTTGGTGGCCTCGGCGGGAGCATCTCTGGCGGTCTAAAGGCGGAGAGGTTGAAGTCCACCTCCGCCACGATGTCCGTGTGAGGAGGAGAAGGAGTGGTCCTAGGACGCTTGGCTGCAGCAGAAGCAGATGGTTGCTGTTGAGCTTCTTGCTGCTACGTAGCCTTGTCGGGCGCCCCCTTGCTAGGGGATGCACCACTCGAGGAAGGTTGGAGAACTGAGCCACCGGAGGAGGCTTTCCGAACAAAACGCTTCTTCTTCTTCTCGGGAACTGGGGGCTCCTCGCGCAGCTGCCCCTTGGTTGTATCTTTGGCGGAAGGACCCGCGACAGTCATGCCACTCTGCTCTCTGGCAACCTCGCCCTGACCGGCAAGTTTTCCCTCTGATATCGCTTCTTGTTCACTGGCTTCCCCTTCCATGAAGCCAGGACTGCCAGCCTCCACGGCTAGATTCGCCTATTCCATCCTGCTGGTGATGTATGCTACTTCTTCTTAAGTGGTGGGGCAGATGAGGTTCGTTTCTTCCTCGACGGCCCTCTCAGACAAGTTGTCAAAGAACTCTCATGCCTACTCTGCGGATGGCTCTTGACAAGTTCCATGAAGGCCATGAGCATTACACACCTGCATCATGGCGATGATTGAAGCCAAGGCATAGTTGTTGCATAGAGGGATTACGCCAGTCGGGAACTCGTACCTCGCGTCAAGCCTGACAGTTTGTGGCAAAGAACTGTGTGCTGCATGACCGTCAAGTTGTTATTCAACCCAGGGTGCAGCCTCATGATATCTGCTACATTCTAGAACTCCCAAGGTGGTCTCCCTTTGCTTTGCCGAGGGGAGATGCACCGGCGAAGAAAATCAGTGCCAATCATCTCTATTGTGAGCCCGACAACATTAAGGTGGTGTATCCTGGTAATTGCAACTGTGAGATTCTCATATTGAATACTGAGGTTGCTCTAGCCGTTGCCGCACACCATCTTTGTTTATCGAGGTGAATAGAAGGGCTGAGGATCTTTCTCCTGAATCCAGCACCACTTGGCCCGCCATTCTTCCCACTTCTCGCGGAAGCCCCCATCTGGGTATATATCCTTGTTTAATGACCTTGGGATCTAGGTGATAGAACCAGAAAGATCCTATCCCCTTTGAATGTGGGAATGAAATAGTGGCGGAAGAGGGTTGTGTTGGGGACTACTCTGGTGAAGTTTTCACAGAGATGGGAAAAGACTGACATGCATGTCACAACATTCGGCGTGTACATGATGTACATGATGTCGTTGAAGAAATTAGAAAACGGGGGACAGAGCCCGTAGTAAAAGTAATCGGCAAAGAAAGGGAATTTTTCTAGGCCACCCTTGGAGGAACCTGGACTCATGCCAGTAGCGGGATGAGCCTTCGTCTCCCTCTCCCACATGCACTGGTATCGCTCCTTCAAGGCGATCGCATCGAGCGGCGAAGTGAAGATGACGTGCTCCCTCCGCATCTTCGCTAGCTCGCTCTTTGTGATGGCAGCTTTCACCTCCCTGCTCCTACTCGCCTTGGGAGGCATGGCGGCTATAGGAGTAGAGGGTGAGGACAAAGAGGGCGTGGAGGCGGCGGATGAGTGGGAGAGGCTCGATTTCAAGTTCGAGGAAGGAGACAACGATAGTTTCCAGATTATAAAGGACAAGAGGTAAATAGCAAGCACCTCTATGGATTCCATCTTATGGGGAAGGTGCGAGGCTGCCTTTTTACTAGTTAATGTTGTTGTAAATATGCCCTAGAGGCAATAAATAAGGTGTTTATTATTGTATTTCCTTGTTCATGATAATCGTTTATTATCCATGCTATAATTGTATTAACTGGAAACATGGATACATGTGTGGATACATAGACAAACACAATGTCCCTAGTATGCCTCTAGTGAACTAGCTCGTTGATTGAAATATGGTTAAGGTTTCCTAGCCATGGACATGAGATGTCATTTGATAACGGGATCACATCATTAGGAGAATGATGTGATGAACAAGACCCAAACTACAAACGTAGCTTATGATCGTGTCAGTTTATTGCTACTGTTTTCTGCACGTCAAGTATATGTTCCTATGACCATGAGATCATGCAACTCACAGATATCTGAGGAGTACCTTGTGTGTATCAAACGTCGCAACGTAACTGGGTGACTATAAAGGTGCTCTAAAGGTTTCTCTGAGGGTGTCTGTTGAGTTGGCATGGATCGAGACTGGGATTTGCTACTCCGTGTGACGGAGAGGTATCTCAAGGCCCACTCGGTAATACAACATCACAATGAGCCTTGCAAGCAATGTGACTAATTGTTAGTTGCGGGATCTTGTATTACCGAACGAGTAAAGAGACTTGCCGGTAACGAGATTGAACTACGTATGGAGATACCGACGATCGAATCTCGAGCAAGTAACATACCGAAGAACAAAGGGAACATCATACGGGATTAACTGAATCCTTGACATAGAGGTTCGACCGATAAAGATCTTAGTAGAATATGTAGTAACCAATGTGGACATCCAGGTCCCGCCATTGGTTATTGACCGTATAGGTGTCTCGGTCAAGTCTACATAGTTCTCGAACCAGCAGGGTCTGCACACTTAAGGTTTGGTGACGTTTCGGTAGTATAGATTTATGTATGGTGGTGACCGAAGTTTGTTCGGAGTCCCGGATGAGATCCTGGACGTCACGAGGAGCTCTAGAATGGTCCGGAGGTAAAGATTCATATATAGGAAGTCCTGGTTTGGTCGCCAGAAAAGTTTCGGGCTTATCAGTAGTGTACCGGGAGTGCCGGTAGTGTACCGGGAGACCACCGGGAGGGGTATTTCGCCTTTTGTGGGCTGGTGGAAGTCCCACACAAGGCCCATGCAGCTGGGAGAAAAAGCCCAAAGGGAAAAAGGTGGAAAAAGGCCAAAAAAGGAGGAATCCTAGTCCTACTAGGATTGGAGGAGGAGTCCCCCTCTCCTCCCCACTTTGGTCGACCCAAGGGCTGGCTTTTTTGCAGCCAAGACTCCTCCTCTTCTCCTCCTATATATACTAGAGGATTTTAGGGTTTTGGCACAGAATTTTCAGCCACGTGCTACCCGTTCCTCTAGTGCATAGTTTCTCCTCTAGATCGGTTTTCTGCAGTGCTTAGGCGAAGCCCTGCCGGAATTGCTCCACCACCATCACCGGAGCGCCGTTAGGCTGCCGGAGAACTCTTCTTCCTCTCCACTCCTTCTTGCTGGATCAAGATGGTGGAGATCATCATCAAGATATACGTGTGTTGAACGCGGAGGTTCCGTCCATTCGGTGCTAGATCGGAAGGACCGTGATCAAGTTTGTGGGACGGATCGTGATCGGATCGCGGGACGGATCATGATTGGATCGCGGGATGGATCGTGATTGGATCGCGGGACGCACGACGATTTGGATCGCGAAGACATTCAACTACACCAACCGCGTTTCTTAACGCTTCCCTCTTAGCGATCTACAAGGGTGTGTAGATCCACTCTCCCTCTCGTAGATGCTCATCACCATGGATAGATCTTCGTGTGCGTAGGAAATTTTTTGTTTCCCATGCAACGTTTCCCAACAAATGTGAACCCCCCTCCCCGGCAGGACCTGCACCTCGCAAGACCTCGCCAGCCGATCACCGCTCCAGCGCAGCGACCAGCCTGTCAGACAGGCCTTATCCTCCTGAGTATGTTTCAAGGCGCTAACGATAATGGGGTTAAGTAATGCTAATGGGATGACCTCTTTTTCCGTCCCCAAGAAAGTTAGGGACAACTGAACACATCATTTAATGCGTTTGTCCTATGCCGTCAGTATAAGGTATGACAATACTATAGCAACTATACACCTCATGTATGTACTGTGCGCCACTGTTGGTGACCCCTTTGACATATAAATGGAGGCCCAAGGAGTAGCTACGGGGAGGGGGGAAACCTTCTGGCTCAGACGCATGAGCTCAGAGACTCACAATACAGTAAAACATGAGTAGGGTTTTACGCTTCCTAGAGGCCCGAACCTAGGTAAAAATCCCTCGTGTTTCTTGTTGGATCTGCTCTTTGTGCATCCCTTCCCCTTGAAGAATCTTCAAGGGATCCACGTGATCCCATAGGTGTCGTACACCGACATCTTTGGCGCGCGAGGTAGGGGCAGAAGGGTTTTACGCTTCTCAGAGGCCCAAACCTGGGTAAAAATCCTTCACATTGGTCGTTGAATCTGCTCTTTGTGCATAACTTCCCCATCCCGAACCGTAAAGGGATCCACGCGATCCCATAGGTGTCGTACGCCGACATAGAGCTAGATCAACTCTAGTGTAAAATTATTTGGACAGGTTATAAAGCTAGTTCAACTCTAGTCTAAATTTATTTGAACTAGGTAATAGAGCTAGTTCAACTCTAGTGTAAAATTATTTGTCTTAGGTTATAGAGATAGTTCAACTCTAGTTTAAAATTATTTGTGCTAGGTTATAGAGCTAGTTCAACTATAGTTTAAAATTACTTGAACTAGAGCAAAGAGCTAGTTCATCTCTAGAGTAAAATAATTTGTAATAGGTTACAGAGCTAGTGCAACTCGAGGGTAAAATTAATTGAACTAGAGCAAAGAGATAGTTTAACTCTAGTGTAAAATTGTTTGTACTAGGTCATAGAGCTAGTTCAACTCTAGTGTAAAATTATTTCTACTAGGTTACAAAGATAGTTCTACTCTAATGTAAAATTATTTGAACTAGATTATAGAGATAGTTCAATGTTAGTTTCAAATTACTTGAACTAGAGCAAAGCGCTAGTTCAACTCTAGTGTAAAATTATTTGTACTAGGTTACAAAGCTAGTTCAACTCTAGTGTAAAATTATTTGAACTAGAGCAAAGATCTAGTTAAACTCTAGTGTACAATTATTTGAACTAAAGCAAAGAGCTAGTTCAACTCTAGAGTAAAATTATTTGTAATAGGTTACCGAGCTAACCCAACTCGAGTGTAACATTATTTGAACTAGAGCAAAGAGCTAGTTCAACTCTAGTGTAAAATTGTTTGTACTAGGTCATAGAGCTAGTCAACTCTAGTGTAAAATTATTTGTACTAGGTTACAAAGCTAGTTCTTCTCTAATGTAAAATTATTTCAAGTAGGTTATAGATCTAGTTCAACGTTAGTTTCAAATTATTGTAACTAGATCAAAGATCTAGTTCAACTCTAGTGTAAAATTATTTGTACTAGGTTATAGAGCAAGTTCAACTCTAGTGTAAAATTATTTGGCCTAGGTTACCAAGCTAGTTCAACTCTAATGTAAAATTATTTGAATTAGAGCAATGAGCTAGTTCAATTCTATTGTAAAATATTTGTGCTAGGTTACATAGCTAGTTCAACTCTAGTGTAAAATTATTCGAACAACATCAAAGAGCTAGTTCAACTCAAGTGTAAAATTATTTGAACTGGAGGAAAGATCTAGTACAACTCTAGTGTAAAATTATTTGTACTAGGGTACTAAGCTAGTTCAACTCTAGTGTAAAATTATATGTACTAGATCAAAAAGCTAGCTAACCTCTAGCGTAAAATTATTTGTACTAGGAAAGAGCTAGTTAAACTCTAGTGTAATTTTTTTTGCACTAGGTTTTACATCTACTTCAACTCTAGTGTAAAATTATTTGTACTAGGTTATAGAGCTAGTTCAACTTTAGTTTAAAATTATTTGAAAAAGGTTATAGAGCTAGTTAAACTCTAGTATAAAACTATCTGTACTAGGTTAAAAAGCTAGTTTAACTCTAGTGTAAAATTATTTTAACTATAGCAAATAGCTAGTTCAATTCTATTGTAAAGTTATTTGTACTAGGTTATAGAGATAGTTCAACTCTAGTGTAAAATTATTTGTACTAGAGCAAAGAGCTAGTTCCACTCTGTTGTAAAATTATTTGTACTAGGCTATAGAGCTAGTTCAACTCTAGTGTAAAATTACTTTAACTAGAGGAAAGAGCGAGTTCAAATCAAGTGTAATATTATTTGTACGAGGTGATAGAGCTAGTTCAACTTTAGTTTAAAACTATTTGAACTAGATTATTGAGATAGTTCAACCATACTTTAAAATTATTTAACCTAGAGCAAATAGCTAGTTCAACTCTAGTGTAAAATAATTTGAACTAGAGCAAACAACTAGTTCAACTCTAGTGTAAAATTATATGAACTAAAGCAAAGAGCTAGTTAAACTCAAGTGTAAAATAATTTGTACTAGGATATAGAGCTAGTTCAATTGCAGTGTAAAATTATTTGTACTAGGTTAGAAAGCTAGTTCAACTCTAATGTAAAAAAATTTGAACTCGAGCAAAGAGGTAGTTCAACTCTAGAGTAAAATATTTGTAGTAGGTTATAGAGCTAGTTCGACTCAAGTGTAAAATTATTTGAACTACAGCAAAGAGCTAGTTCAACTCAAGTGTAAAATTATTTGAACTAGAGGAAAGAGCTAGTTCAACTCTAGTGTAAAATTATTTGTACTAGGGTACAGAGCTAGATAAACTCTAGTGTAAAATTATTTGAAGTAGAGCAAAGAGCTAGTTCCACTCTAGTGTATTCTGTTAAACTAGATCAAATAGATTGTTCAACTCTAGTGTAAAATTATTTGTACTAAATCAAAAAGCTAAATAACCTCTAGCGTAAAATTATTTGTACTAGGTTATAGACCTACACCAACTGTTGTGTAAAATTAGTTGAACTAGAGGAAAGAGCTAGTTTAACTCTAGTGAAAAATTGTTTGCACTAGGTTTTACAGCTAGTTCAATGCTAATGTAAAATCATTTGTACTAGGTTATAGAGCTAGTTCAACGACGGTGTAAAATTATCTGTACTAGGTTATAGAAATAGTTCAACTTTAGCTTAAAATTCTTTGAGCTAGGTTATAAAGCTAGTTCAACTCTAGTTTGATATTATTTGATCTAGAGCAAAGAGCTAGTTCAAATCTAGTATAAAATTATTTTTACGACGTTAAAATTCTAGTTCAACTCTAGTGTAAAATTATTTTAACTAGAGCAAAGAGCTAGTTCAACTCTATTTTAAAATGATTTGTACTAGGTTATAGAGCTAGTTCAACTCTAGTGTAGAATTATTTGTAGTAGAGCAAAGATCTAGTTCCACTCTGTTGTAAAATTATTTGAGCAAGGTTATAGAGCTACTTCAAGTCTAGTGTAAAATTAATTTAACTAGAGGAAAGAGTGAGTTCAACTCAAGTGTAAATTTTTTTGTACTAGGTCATAGAGCTAGTTCAACTTTACTTTAAATTTATTTGAACTAGATTATTAACCTAGTTCAACTGTATTTTAAAATTATTTAACCTAGAGCAAAGAGCAAGTTAATCTCGAGTGTAAAATTATTTGTACTAGGTTAAAGAGCTTGTTGAATCCAGTGTAAAATTATTTGTACTTCAACAAAGAGCTAGTTCAACTCTAGTGTAAAAATATTTGAACTAGAGCAAAGTGCTAGTTCAACTCTAGTCTGAAATTGTTTGTACTAGGTTATAGAGCTAGTTCAACTCTAGTGTAAATTTATTTCTACCAGGTTACAAAGCTAGTTAAACACTAATGTAAAATTATTTGAACTAGAGCAAACAGCTAGTTCAGCTCTAGTGTAAAATTATTTGTACTAGGTTATAGAGCTAGTTCAAGTCTAGTGTAAAATTATTTGTACTAGGTTACAAATCTTGTTCAACTCCAGTGTTAAATTATTTGAACTAGAGCAAATAGAGCTAGTTCAACTATAGTGTAAAATTATTTGAACTAGATCAAAGAGCTAGTTCAACTATAGTGTAAAATAGATTGAACTAGAGCAAAGAGTTGGTTCAACTCTAGTGTAAAATTATTTGTACTAGGTTATACAGCTAGTTCAACTCTAGTGTAAAATTATTTGTACTAGGTTACAAAGCTAGTTAAACTCTAATGTAAAATTATTTGAACTAGAGCACAAAGCTAGTTCAACTCTAGTGTAAAATATCTGTAGTAGGTTATAGAGCTAGTTCGACTCCAGTGTAAAATTATTTGAACTACAGCAAAGAGCTAGTTCAATTCAAGTGTAAATTTATTTGAACTAGAGGAAATAGCTAGTTCAACTCTAGTCTAAAATTATTTGTACTAGGGTACAAAGCTAGATAAACTCTAGTGTAAAATTATTTGAAGTAGAGCAAAGAGCTATTCCACTCTACTGTATTCTTTTAAACTAGATCAAAGAGATTGTTCAACTCTAGTGTAAACTTATTTGTACTAAATCAAAAAGCTAGCTAACCTCTAGCGTAAAATTATTTGTACTAGGTTATAGACCTACTCCAACTGTTGTGTAAAATTATTTGAACTAGAGGAAAGAGCTAGTTTAACTCTAGTGTAAAATTGTTTGCACTCGGTTTTACAGATAGTTCAACGCTAATGTAAAATCATTTGTACTAGGTTATAGAGCTAGTTCAACGACGGTGTAAAATTATCTATACTAGGTTATAGAAATAGTTCAACTTTAGCTTAAAATTCTTTGAGCTAGGTTATAAAGCTAGTTCAACTCTAGTTTGATATTATTTGATCTAGAGCAAAGAGCTAGTTCAAATCTACTATAAAATTATTTTTACTAGGTTAAAATTCTAGTTCAACTCTAGTGTAAAATTATTTTAACTAGAGCAAAGAGCTAGTTCAACTCTATTTTAAAATGATTTGTACTAGGTTATAGAGCTAGTTCAACTCTAGTGTAGAATTATTTGTAGTAGAGCAAAGATCTAGGTCCACTCCGTTGTAAAATTATTTGTGCAAGGTTATACAGCTACTTCAACTCTAGTATAAAATTAATTTAACTAGAGGAAAGAGTGAGTTCAACTCAAGTGTAAAAAAATTTGTACTAGGTCATAGAGCTAGTTCAACTTTACTTTAAATTTATTTGAACTAGATTATTAAGCTAGGTCAACTGTATTTTAAAATTATTTAACCTAGAGCAAAGAGATAGTTAAAATCGAGTGTAAAATTATTTGTACTAGGTTAAAGAGCTTGCTGAATCCAGTGTAAAATTATTTGTACTTCAACAAAGAGCTAGTTCAACTCTAGTGTAAAATTATTTGAACTAGAGCAAAGTGCTAGTTCAACTCTAGTCTGAAATTGTTTGTACTAGGTTATAGAGCTAGTTCAACTCTAGTGTAAATTTATTTCTACCAGGTTACAAATCTAGTTAAACACTAATGTAAAATTATTTGAACTACAGCAAACAGCTAGTTCAGCTCTAGTGTAAAATTATTTGTACTAGGTTATAGAGCTAGTTCAACTCTAGTGTAAAATTATTTGTACTAGGTTACAAATCTTGTTCAACTCCAGTGTTAAATTATTTGAACTAGAGCAAATAGAGCTAGTTCAACTATAGTGTAAAATTATTTGAACTAGATCAAAGAGCTAGTTCAACTATAGTGTAAAATTGATTGAACTGGAGCAAAGAGTTAGTTCAACTCTAGTGTAAAATTATTTGTACTAGGTTATAGAGCTAGTTCAACTCTAGCGTAAAATTATTTGTACTCGGTTACAAAGCCAGTTAAACTCTAATGTAAAATTATTTGAACTAGAGCACAAAGCTAGTTCAACTCTAGTGTAAAATATTTGTAGTAGGTTATAGAGCTAGTTCGACTCCAGTGTAAAATTATTTGAACTACAGCAAAGAGCTAGTTCAACTCAAGTGTAAAATTATTTGAACTAGAGGAAAGAGCTAGCTCAACTCTAGTGTAAAATTATTTGTACTAGGGTACAAAGCTAGATAAACTCTAGTGTAAAATTATTTGAACTACAGCAAAGAGCTAGTTCAACTCCAGTGTAAAATTATTTGAACTAGAGGAAAGAGCTAGTTCAACTCTAGTGTAAAATTATTTGTACTAGGGTACAAAGCCAGTTCAGCTCTAGTGTAAAATTATTTGAAGTAGAGGAAAGAGCTAGTTAAACTCTAGTATAAAATTGTTTGAACTAGGTTATAGAGGTAGTTCAACTCTAGTGTAATTTTTTAAACTAGAGCAAAGAGATTTTTTAAATCTAGTGTAAAATTATTTGTACTAGATGAAAAAGGTAGCTCACCTCTAGCATGAAGTTATTTGTACTAGGTTATATACCTAGTCCAACTGTTGTGTAAAATAATTTTAACTAGAGGAAAGAACTAGTTCAAGTCTAGTGTAAAATTATTTGCACTAGGTTTTACATCTAGTTCATCTCTAGTGTAAAATTATTTGTACTAGGTTATAGAGCTAGTTCAATGATGGTGTAAAATTACTTGTACTAGGTTCTAGAGCTGGTTCAACTTTAGTTTAAAATCTTTTGAACTAGGTTATAGAGCTAGTTTAACTATAGTTTGATATTATTTGAACTAGAGCAAAGAGCTAGTTCAACTCTAGTATAAAAATTTTGTACAAGGTTACAAAGCTAGTTCAACTCTAGTGTAAAATTATTTTAACTAGAGCAAAGAGCTAGTTCAACTCTATTGTAAAATTATTTGTACTAGGTTATAGAGCTATTTCAACTCTAGTGTAAAATTATTTGTAGTAGAGCGAAGAGCAAGTTCCACTCTGTTGTAAAATTATTTGTACTAGCTTATACAGCTAGTTCAACTCTAGTGTAAAGTTACATTAACTAGAGAAAAGAGCGAGTTCAACTCATGTGTAAAATTATTTGTACTAGGTCATAGAGCTAGTTCAACTTTAGTTTAAAATTATTTAAACTGGATTATTAAGCTAGTTTAACTGTATTGTAAAATAATTTAACCTAGAGTAAAGAGCTACTTAAACGCAAGTGTAAAATTACTTGTACTAGGTTAAAGAGCTAGTTCAACTCCAGTGTAAAATTATTTGTACTACCCAAAAGAGCTAGTTCAACTCTAGTGTAAAATTATTTGAGCTATAGCAAAGAGCTAGTTGAACTCTACTCTAAAATTGTTTGGACAAGGTTATAGAGCTAGTTCAACTCTAGTGTAAATTTATTTGTACCAGGTTAGAAAGCTAGTTCAACTCTAATGTAAAATTATTTCAACTACAGCAAAGAGCTAGTTGAACTATAGTGTAAAATTACTTGTACTAGGTTATAGAGCTAGTTCAACTCTAGTGTCAAATTATTTGCACTAGGTTACAAATCTAGTTCAACTATAGTGTAATTTTTTTTGAACTAGATCGAAGAGCTTGTTCAACTCTAGTCTAAAATTATTTGTACTAGGAAATAGAGCTAGTTTACTCTAGTGTAAAATCATCAGTACTGGAGCAAACGACTAGTTGAAAGCTTGTTTGAAATTATTTGTACAAGGTGATAGAGCTAGTTCAACTCTAGTGTAAAATTATTTGGACTAGGTTATAAAGCTAGTTCAACTCTAGTGTAAAATTATTTGCACTAGGAAATAGAGCTAGTTCAACTCTAGTGTAAACTTATTTGTACTAGGTTATAGAGATATTTCAACTCTAGTTTAATATTATTTGTGCTAGGTTAAAGACCTATTTCAAATCATGTTTAACATTGTTCGAACTAGAACAAAGAGCTAGATCAACTCTAGTGTAAAATTATGTGTACTATGTTATAGAGCTAGTTCAACTCTTGTGCGAAATTATTTGTACTAGGTTATAGAGCTAGTTCAACTTTGTTGTAAAATTGTTTCTACTACACAAAGAGCTAGTTCCACTCCATTGTAAAATTATTTGAACTAGGTTATCGAGCTAGTATAACTCTAGTTTAAAATTATTCAAACTAGAGCAAAGAGCTAGTTCAACTCTAGTGTAAAATTATTTGTACTGGGTTACCGAACTAGATCAAATCTAGAGTAAAATTATTCGAACTAGAGAAAAGAGCTAGTTCAACTCTAGGTTAAAATTATTTGTACTAGGTTACAGAGCTAATTCAACTCCAGCGTGAAATTATTTGAACTACAACAAAGAGCTACTTCAACTCTAGTGTAAAATTATTTGGACTAGGTTATACAGCTAGTTTCACCTCTAGTGTAAAATTATTTGTACTAGGTTATAGAGATAGTTCAACTATAGGGTAAAATTATTTGAAGTAGAGCAATGAGCTAGTTCAACTCTAGTGTAAAATTATTTGTACTAGGTTATAGAGCTAGTTCAACTCTAGTGTAAAATTATTTGTACTAGGTTACAAAGCAGTTCAACTCTAATGTAAAATTATTTGAACTAGAGCACATAGCTAGTTCAACTCTAATGTAAAATATTTGTACTAGGTTACAGAGCTAGTTCACTCCAGTGTAAAATTATTTGAACTACAGCAAAGAGCTAGTTTAACTCCAGTGTAAAATTATTTGAACTAGAGGAAAGAGCTAGTTCAACTCTAGTGTAAAATTATTTATACTACGGTACAAAGCTAGTTCAACTCTATTGTAAAATTATTTGAAGTGGAGCAAAGAGCTAGTTAAACTCTATTATAAAATTGTTTGAACTAGGTTATAGAGCTAGTTAACCTCTAGTGTAATTTTTTTAAACTAGAGCAAAGATATTTTTTAACTCTAGTGTAAAATTATTTGTACTAGATCAAAAACTTAGCTAACCTCTAGTGTAAAATTATTTGTACTAGGTTATAGACCTAGTCCTACTGTTGTGTAAAATAATTTTAACTAGAGGAAAGAGCTAGTTCAAGTCTAGTGTAAAATTATTTGTACTAGGTTCTCGAGCTAGTTCAACTTTAGTTTGATATTATTTGAACTAGAGGAAAGAGCTAGTTCAACTCTAGTATAAAATTATTTGTACTAAGTTAAAAAGCTAGTTCAACTCTAGTGTAAAGTTATTTTAACTAGAGCAAAGAGCTAGTTCAACTCTATTGTAAAATTATTTGTACTAGGTTATAGATCTATTTAAACTCTAGTGTAAAATTATTTGTAGTAGAGCGAAGAGCAAGTTCCACTCTGTTGTAAAATTATTTGTACTAGCTTATACAGCTAGTTCAACTCTAGTGTAAAGTTACATTAACTAGAGAAAAGAGCGAGTTCAACTCATGTGTAAAATTATTTGTACTAGGTCATAGAGCTAGTTCAACTTTAGTTTAAAATTATTTAAACTGGATTATTAAGCTAGTTTAACTGTATTTTAAAATAATTTAACCTAGAGGAAAGAGCTAGTTAAACTCTAGTGTAAAATTATTTGTACTAGGTTAAACAGCTAGTTCAACTCTAGTGTAAAATTATTTGTACTATCCAAAAGAGCTAGTTAAACTCTAGTGTAAAATTATTTGACATATAGCAAAGAGCTAGTTCAACTCTAGTCTAAAATTGTTCATACTAGGTTATGGATCTAGTTCAACTCTATCGTAAATTTATTTGTACGAGGTTACCAAGCTAGTTCAACTCTGATGTAAAATGATTTGATCTAGAGCAAAGAGCTAGTTCTACTCTAGTGTAAAATTATTTGTACTAGGTTATAGAGCTAGTTCAACTCTTGTGTAAAATTAATTGCACTAGGTTATAAATCTAGTTCAACTCTAGTGTCAAATTATTTGAACTAGAGAAAAGAGCTAGTTCAACTCTAGTGTGAAATAATTTGTCCTAGGTAATAGATCTAGTTTACTCTAGTGTAAAATTATTAGTACTAGGGCAAACAAATAGTTGAAAGCTAGTGTGAAATTGTTTGTACTAGCAAATAGAGCTAGTTCAACTCTAGTGTAAAATTATTTGGACTAGGTTATAGAGCTAGTTCAACTCTAGTGTAAAATTATTTGTACTAGGAGATTGAGCTAGTTCAACTCTAGTGTAAAATTATTTGTACGAGGTTATATAGATAGTTCAACTCTAGTTTAAAATTATTTGTGCTATGTTATAGAGCTATTTGAAACTCTAGTGTAAAATTATTTGTACTAGGTTACAGAGCTAGATCAACTCTAGAGTGAAATTATTTGAACTAGAGCAAAGAGCTAGTGCAACTCTATTGTAAAATTATTTTTACTACGTTAAAGAGCTAGTGGTACTCTAGTCTCAAATTATTTAAACTAGAGTAAAGATCTAGTTCAACTCGAGTGGAAAACTATTTGTACTCCGATATAGAGCTAGTTCAACTCTGGTGTAAAATTATTTGTACAAGGTTATAGAGCTAGTTCAACTCTAGTGTAAACTCATTTGTACTAGGTTATATACATAGTCCAACTCTTGCGTAAAATTGTTTGAACTTGGGGAAAGAGCTAGTTCAAATATAGTGTAAAAATATTTGCACTAGGATATAGAGCTAGTTCAACTATAGTGTAAAATTATTTGTACTAGGTTATAGAGCTAGTTCAAGGATGGTGTAAAATTATTTGTGCTAGGTTATAGAGCTAGTTCAAATTTGGTTTCAAATCTTTTGAACTAGGTTCTAGAGCTAGTTCTACTCTAGTTGAATAATGTTTCAACTAGAGCAAAGAGCTAGTTCAACTCTAGTGTAAAAATTTTTATACTAGGTTACATATCTAGTTCAACACTAGTGTAAAATTATTTTAACTAGAGCAAAGAGCTAGTTCAACTATATTTGTAAAATTATTTGTACTAGGTTATAGAGCTTGTTCAGCTCTAGTGTAATTTTTTTACTAGAGCAAAGAGCTACTTCCACTCTGTTGTAAATTATTTTACTAGGTTATAGAGCTAGTTCAACTCGAGTGTTAAATTACTTGAACTAGAGGAGAGAGCTAGTTCAACTCGAGTGTAAAATTATTTGTACTAGGTTATAGAGCTAGTTCAACTTTAGTTTAAAATTATTTTAACTAGGTTATAGAGCTAGTTTAACTTTAGTTTAAAATTATTTGAACTAGAGCAGTGAGCTAGTTCAACTCTAGGTTAAAAATGTTTGTACTAGGTTACAGAGCTAGTTCAACTCCAGTGTAAAATTATTTGAACTGCAGCAAAGAGCTTGTTCAACTCTAGTGTAAAATTATTTGTACTATGTTATATTGCAGGTTCAACTCTAGTGTTAAATTATTTGGACTAGGTTATAGAGCTAGTTCAGCTCTAGTGTAAAATTATTTGTACTAGGTTATAGAGCTAGTTTAACTCTAGTGTAAAATGCTTTCCTGCCACCTTGAGGATGTTTTGCTTTCTGTTCTCCTTTGTAGGTTAGTTTTTTTCTGTTTTGTATTCTTTCCACCTCTTATGGACCTGTACATATGATTTGTTTGCTCTTTGCAATAAAATGTTGTGGGGCCAGGCCCTGCAGTTTCCATGGTAAAAAAAACTCTAGTGTAAAATGATTTGTACTAGATGAGAGAGCTAGTTCAACTCTAGTGCATAATTATTTGTACTAGGTTACAGAGCTAGTTCGACTCTAGTGTAAAATTACTTGCACTAGAGCAAAGTGCTAGTTCAACCCCCGGTCTTTTCTCCATCGATGCGTGCCGGTTCGGCGGACAGTCATCGTGGAGGTTCCACCCGCTGCGGCTCATATCTATCAGCTGGGCTGAGGAGGCTCTGAATGATAGCTCTCCACTCGTCTAGCTTCTCCGTAGCAGGAGGAAACTCCTGGAGTAACTGTGCTCGCACCATGGCCACTTCTGATGTAGTCGGCGGTGAATGGTGCGAAGAACGTGAGGTGCTTTCACTCCTAACTATATTAGAAGGAGCTCCATCACGATCTCGCGACCTCACGCCAGTTCCACCAGAACCTTGGCGTGCATGCTGGTCTCACGCATCCCGGGAATGGTGCTCAAGAGCCTTTCCATGGGGGCGCTTAGAGCCACCAACATCACGGCGATGCTCATCGCGCATGACCTGGGAAGGCTGCAGCGCGTGCGTCGACATGGGCATCTTGGAGGGTTCCCTTCTATCCTTGGAGTTCACTGCGCGACCCTTAGGCAGTAAAGCTCCGTTCTTGGTTCCAGCGGATCATGGGCTGCTGCTGTCACCACGAACGATGCCGATAGCCATGATCACCAGAATGTCGTGGAGGCTCAAGACCTCCGCCTCCTCCGCCCGCATCCACACTATCGCCTTCCCGAGTGACTACAGGCGCACTGCACGTGGATGGATCAACCGTCATAGATCTCTTCCTACCTAGCGCACCAATGGCGATGAAGATGATGAAGAATTTGGCGCGCTGATTGTTAGATCAGGTTCATGCGACACTATCCTCCTCCCTAGCGCACCAAAGATGTCGAGGAATGACACCTATGGGACCGCTTGGATCCCTTAGTGGTTCGGCAGAGAGAAGGTACGCACAAAGAGCAGATCTGACGAGTAGCACGAAGGATTTTTACCCAGGTTCGGGCCGCTGAGAAGCGTAAAACCCTACTTCTGCTATGGGTGTATTATGAGTGTTTGAGTTCTAGCTACAGGAGCGTTGTGTGATGAACGTATACAGCCGCTATGCGTGTGCCAGAAGATCATCTCGACAGTCCAAAAATGTCCGCAAAAGGCGCCTTGGGCCTCCGTTTATATGGCTAAGGGGTCTCCCACAGTGGCATACAGTATGTACATGAGGTGTACTACTGCTATAGTGCTAACCTTCTGTTGGACACGTATGAAATGTGAAATTGCTCAGTTTGTCAACGAGTGCGATGTTTGCCGTAGAGAGAAGGCGGAGCATCAGCGTCCAGCAGGTCTTTTGCATCCTTTGCCAATCCGAGAGTGGAAATTCGATCATGTGGAGATGGATTTCGTAACTGGGTTTCCAAAGTCCAAGAGGGGCAATGATGCCATCTTTGTGGTTATCGACAAGTTGTCAAAAGTTGCTCATTTCCTGCCAGTCAAGGAGTCTATTTCGGCAGCTCAGCTTGCAGAGTTGTATACATCAAGAATTGTATCTCTGCATGGCATTCCTCAACTCATCTCTTCTGACCGTGGAAGCCTCTTCACTTCCAAGTTTTGGGAGTCCTTCCAGACTGCTATGGGTACTAAGATCCGTTTCAGCATGGCGTTCCATCTGCAGACAAGTGGTCAAGTTGAGAGAGTCAATCAAATCCTTGAAGATATGCTCAGAGCCTGTGTGATATCTTTCGGCATGAAGTGGGAAGATTGTCTTCCATATGCTGAATTCTCATACAACAATAGCTTCCGAGCTAGTTCAGGCAAGGCCCCGTTCGAGATTCTCTATGACAAAAAGTGTCGTACCCCGCTTAACTGGTCTGAAACCGGTGAGCGTCAGATATTGGGCAATGACATGATCATTGAAGCAGAAGAAATGTGCCATGTCATTCGTGAGAACCTCAAAGCAGCTCAGTCCCGTCATAAGAGCTATTATGATAGCAAACATCGGGATGTTTCCTTCCAAGTGGATGATCTTGTCTATCTCTAAGTTTCCCCCATGAGAGGCACGCATCAATTTGGAATCAAAGGAAAATTGGCTCCTCGTTTCGTTGGTCCATTCAAAGTTGTTGACAAGAGAGGTGGTCTTGCATATCAACTTGAGCTTCCTCCAAATTTCGCGAACGTGCACGATGTCTTCCATGTTTCTCAGCTCTGGAAATGCTTCAAGACTCCCGAGCGAACAATTGACCTCCAAGACATCGATCTTCAAGCTAATATTTTTTATCGTGAGCACCGAGTTGCAATTCTTGAAGAAACTGAGCGTAAGACTCGCAACAAGTCTATCAAGTTCCTCAAGGTGAAGTGGTCTCATCATTACGACAAAGAAGCTACTTGGGAACGTGAGGACCTACTCCGTTCCGAATTTCCGGATTTCTTTCGTTCCTAGATCTCGGGTCGAGATCCTCTTGTAGTGTGGGAGAGTTGTGACATCCCAAGTGATGTCCCTACCTGTTATGGCATGTATCCCAATGTATGACCTTGTGTCATGAGAAGTTGTGCTTGGGTTGCACCTTGATCTCCATGTGTTGTTGGCATCCTTGCATCATATCATCATCATGTCATTCATTCTTGCCATGTTGCCTTCATGTGTTTTGTTTTATGACTTGTTGGTGTGGATGTGAGAGTGTGCCTTGTGTGATGTTGAGGTTGAGTGTGTTGGTGGTGATGTGGTTCCTTCCCCTCTTCTCCCTATTTTCTTCTTCTCAAAGACCCACTATTTCATGCTTTATTCCCATATGGTTCTTTGGCAGATTTTAATTGCTTGGAAAAATAGTTTAAAAATGTTCAAGTGGTGGCCCCAAATTCCTTATGACTTATGGGGTGGATTTTTGTTATTTAAGGATGTGTGGTTTTTTTAAATCTTATTTAACAGGGGCTGCCTTAGTGAGTGTTTGAAAAATAATAACTTGTGAAATAAATCCATTTAACATTTTTATAAAGTGTATATTGTTATTTCAACCACTAAAACATTTTTGGTTTTCTCCAAAATCTTTTCCTTTTTCTCTGGACATTTGTTTTTTTAAATCTGTTTTATTAAAAGAAAAAGGCTAAAGCCTTTTGGGTTTTCCAGAGAGAGAGAGAGAGGCGCAGTGGAGCCGGCCCACTAGGCCCAGCCCGTGGGAACGGCTACCTGCCCCATGTTCCTCCTCGCCGTCAGTTTCGTCACAGTGAGAGAGACGACCGCGCGCCGCGTCTTTGCCGTCGCCATTAGCCATCACAGAAGTCGAGGCCGGCTCCCTTTTTAAGCGCATGCCCCTAGGGTTCCCTCTTCTTCCTTCTCCCTCGCGCCGCCGTCGCTTTCCCTTCTTCCTCCTCCTTCTCCCTCTGCTTCTTCTTCTCCTTCTCGGTTCAGAGAGGTAAGTGTTAGAGGTGAGGAGATCGACGGGCTCGTCGCCGGTGTCGCTTCCGGTGGAGCCCCTCCGCGTCAAGATGGGTTACAGCTATCCGGAGCCGTCCGCGTCCCATTCCTGGTGCTAGGAGCAGGGGACCTCCTCCTCTGCGGTGCCGAGATGCCGTCGTCCGAGCGCCTGCTTCCCTCCGTCGCCGCCGCGTCCCCGAGCTTCTTCTTCCCCGTCGTCCCCTTCGACTCGCCGCGTCCGCGTCCCCAAGCCTCGGCGATCCCCTCGGTGAGCAGTCGGCCCGCCTTGCCCCCTCTCTTGTCGCGCGTAGCATTGCATCACCGCCGTAGCAAGGTCGGTGCCGGTGGTTTCATGAGCACCTGCTACTCCCATCCTTCCTCCTCTTCGCGAGGTGAGCCCGGGAATCGATCCACCGTTCGTCCCTGCGCGCATAGGTGTAGCTAGGGTCGTCGGAGTCACCGGAGTCGCCGGAATCGCGTCGCCGTCGTGCCCTGTCGCCGTGCAATGTTGTGTCTTCAGTTTCGTCAGGGTTCATCAGGTGCGGTGGTATTAGAGTGCTAGTGACCTCCCTCTATTGTCGATCGGTGCCTTAGGAGAGTGGTTGGCTCGATGGGAGAGGACCGAGAGGTCCGGGGTTTGATCCCCTTCTCCCCCCTTTTCTCCTTTTTCTTTCTTTTTTTTCTCTTTTCAGTTTTCCTTTTGTTTTCTTTCTTTTGCAAAACAGAGTATGTGTGTATGTATCATGTATGTTTGTATGTTTTGTGTGTGTGTGCAGGAGTGTGTGTGTGCTATGTGCACATACACATGTGAGTGTGTGTGTTGGTGTGTGTATGCCCTATGTGCATATACACACATGAGTGTGTGTGTTTATGTTTATGTGTGTGTGTGTATCTATTATGTTCTCATGAGTGTTGTGTGCATGGTTGGAGTTGTGAGTGTGTGTGTGTGTGTGTGCATGTGGGTGTGTTGTGCACCATGCATGACACATGTGTGGTGTGCTCTTTGCACACCCACACATGTATGTGTTCTTGTGGGTGTGGGTGTAGTGTAGGATATGTGTGTGTGCTTCTTGCATACACCCATATATGTGTGTTAGGGTGTGGTATGCATGTGGGTGGCTAGTGGTGTAGTGTGTAGGTGTGTTTGTGTGTGTATGTTCCACATACACTCACTTGTGAGGTATGTGTATGGTTGTGAGTAGATGGCCATGAGTAAAAATGCATGTGTAGGTGTGTGGGGTTATACTTCTTGTATATTGCTACCATGATTAGAGTAGATGAGTAGTGAGTGGATGCTAGACCTTGTGCATGTGTAGATCTATTTGTATGTGAGAACTCTTATGTGTATATGTGCATGTATATCTCTCCTAGCTTGTTTCTTTCTTGTTCTTGATGCTATGCTATGCCTAAGTACCTTAATCATGCCTCTTTACCCTTTTCCATCAAGTGTTCAATGGAAGGCATGCCATTTTGGCCTCTTACATAAGTGAGTGCAAGTGACATAAGTCACCCATGTCATTTTGGTGCTAATTTCGCCCCCCTTATCTCTTTCTTGATTCAAGCAAGTATAGGGGTATGAGTAATGATTTTGGGGTTTTCAACCCCTCTATGCATTTGTGAAGTCAGATTTGGCTTTGGGGCAACTTGACAAAAGTGCTTTTTTATGCTGTGATGCCCTTTTGTCTTTTTCATATGAATTAATCTATGCATGCTTTGGTGTTCTTGTCAACATGAGATTGCTAGTCAGAGCTGCTGTGAACATCCATGTATTTTTGCTATTTGTGCTAAGTCTCCAGATCAGTGGGAACTATGCTGTTTATCTAGCTATTTTCTGTTTCTGCCAACCTGCTCTAGAAATGACCAAGTGTGGGAAATCTGCTTTTATTGTTTTGCCTTGAAGATCAGGGTGTAGCTAGTGTTGTGTTGGGTTTTTGACCATGCTCAATGTTAGCTATTTGTAGTATATATTGTCATATACCATCCTATTAAATTGCATGTCATTTGGAACTTCCTAGCATATTTAACTAGGGCTGTGAACTTTCTACTTTATTAACCCAGATTCCAGAAAACTGGAATTTTCACCAAGTCCCTAAAAATCTGTTTCATCACGCCTACTTGTCAGCTCCATGCATACTGATGTGTTGCTATTTTGTTGATTGTATAGTTGAATGCATTTATGTGGGTGTTGAGTAGAACCTGCGCATGTCTTGTTTGTGGCTGTAGAGTTCTTGTATCAATAGTTGTGAGCTTTTCAAATTGCTATGTTGCTGTTTTGTGACAGATTGAGTGCTATTTTGTTTTGGATGTTGTGGGAGCTATACTCCATGGAATTGAGTGATTCTTGAGTCTATTGTGATTGACTTTTAATCACCTTTCTAGTGGTTACCTTGGAATGCCAAGAATTAGCCCAGTTATTTGGTGGTCTTGAGTTTTGTCTTCGTACCTTGTCGTGAGCGTATCTCGAGAACCGTAGCTCCGTTTCTCGCGATCTTTATATGCATTTCCATCGATTTTTCATGATACATCCATATTTGCCATGTTCATGCATGTCTAAATAACTTAAAATGTGATTCTGTCCAGATTCATTAATCCACCACCTTTGCATGTGAAACTTGACTAGAATCGGATTGCCATGTTAAATTCTTCACTAAGATGATCATGCATCATCTTGATTGTGCATTGCACCTTGTTTGCTTATTTATTTGCTGTTTGTCTTGGGTAGACGCGAGTGTCGAATCTGGAGTTCAAGGAACCTGGAGAGTACCACTACGAGGATCCCGCTACTTGTTCCGCTGAAGAACCAACAGGCAAGATGATCGTACCCAGATCCCAATACTATCTTTGCTTGCTAGTTTTCTCGTTCTTATCGTTACAATTGTGCTACCTACCACATGATATCAGCCCCCATGTTACCATGACAGCCTCTAACTTCCACATCCAAGCAAACCGTTGTTTGGCTAAGTTACCGCTGCTCAGCCCTCGTATAGCGTTCTTAGTTGCAGGTTCTTCCATGTGATAACATGGATTGGATATCACAATAAATTATGTTATTTGAATTAATGCACTTATATATCGGGTATTGGTGGAAGGCTTGGCCTTTTGCTAAGTGATTTGTTCCGCTCGTACCGCCATTAGATTCCTGTTACTGGTGTTATGTTTTCCATATTTTGCGCTCCTAACACGCTTGGGGTTGTTATGGGGACCCCCTTGTTTATTTGGTTGAGATTAAAACTTGTCCGGCAAGACCCAAATTTGGTACTACTTTTGCTTAACAACTTAATTAATTGCATAGGGTCTTGCAAACCTGTGGATAATTTAATCAACCCCCGGGCCAGTGCTCCTCATGAGTGTTGGTCCAAACTAGAGCACTGTGCGGGGCCAACCTAGGGCAACTCAGGAGATTTCTATCAGGCCTCCATACGCGTAGCTTATCTGTCATGTCCTGAGACTGAGATACGCGGCTCTTATCGGGTACGTCGACATGTCGGGAGGTCTTGCTGGGTTTGTTTGACCTTTATCGAATGTCTCGCGTGTGGACTCTGACTTTCTTCGGGTTTACTCGAGGTATTGGAGATCCTTTGGAATCACCGATGAAGATCACGAGGTCCGTGGCCGAGGAATTCCCGTGGAGTGTGGTTATTTGTGATGGACTAGTTGGAGCACCCCTGTAGGGTTAAATCTTTCAAAAAGCCGTGCCCGTGGTTATGTGGCAACTTGGATATTTGTGTAACACACGGTTATAGAAAACTTGAAGTAAACTCTAATTAAAATACACCAACTGTGTGAGTAGTCGTGATCGTCTCTGCTCGTGAACATGAACCGAGAGAGAACACAGTGGGGTTATGATTGACGTAAGTAAGTGTTCAGGATCTCGTAGAGATCATTCTAGATTCGATCGTCTTCGTAGGCCACTCATATTTATTTCATGTTGAGTAAGCTAGCCACCATAAAATTGCTTAGTGCTGCTCCAAACTAAACATCACCCTTCCTTCCTAAAGCTTAAATAGTCTTGGTACCCGGGCACATGATAGCTGAGTCCTCTGTGGCTCACAGTTACTACAACAATCCAGGTGCAGGTTCAGATGAGTTCATGAAGGATGATCTTACTTAGCTCCAGTGGGAGTATGATGAGGAGAGAGGCAGGATGTACGTGATGTATCCGGACGAGTAGAGGACCTGGTCGTGATCATGGGCAGCTTGATAGTATCATCGCATTTGCTTTTGTCGTTTGTTTTCGTCTGTAGCCGGACCCTGTGTTCCTCTTGATGTATGAACTAAGTGATACTGTAATTTAGCATGTGGAGAGTGTAAGCCAACTTCATATACTCTTCTCTTCAGTACATGTATGATGTAATGATGCTTATCTTGCTAACGGCAAGATGCGCTTCTATCCTTTGCGAGGACCCCATGCCTCCAACGGATAGGCGCGCATCTTGGGCGTGACACTAGGCCACACACGGGTGCGAGGCAATGTTGAGCTAGGCCCAAACAGTGTACGGACACTCGTGGGAGGAGCCTGCGGTTGTAATCATTCCGCTTGATGCGCCTCCCCATGATGCACGTTAAGTGCACGACACGGGATACGTGCGCGGAGCAGCCCTAATTGCAGCGCGCTCATGAAGGCGCTTCCCATTGATTAGGAAAGAGGGATCCTCGCGTCTTTCCCATAAAAAGGAATCCATATAAGCGCTTGCTCATTTGCTTCCTGTCTTTTCCAATCTGCAAACCGCCGTCTTCTCCTTCCTCGATCCCGAAACAGAGCTTCTCCCACTCAACCTCCACCTTCACACCCTCTCCATTCTTAACCTCTGCTCCCGCAGCCGCCATGCCGCCCAAGAAGAGCAAGGGAAAGGGAACAAAAGCTGCCGTCACAGAGGTCGATCTGGCGGAGATGCGGAAGAAGCGCGTCGTTTTCACTCCAGTGCTCGATGTGATTGCCTTGAAGGAGCGATACCAGTACATGTGGGCGAAGGAGACGAAGGCTCACCCTGCTACTCACGTGAGTCCAGGTTGCTCCAAAGGTGGAAAAGATAAATTCCCCTTCTTCAGTGATTACTTTTACTGCGGGCTCTGCCCCCCGTTTTCCGATTTTTTTAATGACATCATGTACACATACGGCTTCCATCTCTAGGATTTCACGTCGAATTCTGTGACATGTATGTTGGTCTTTGCCCATCTCTGTGAAAACTTCGCTGGAGTAGTCCCAAGTACAGCCCTCTTCCACCACTTCTTCATCCCCCACATCCAAAGGTGGGATGCCCTTTCCGGTTCTATTGCCTGGATCCCCAGGGCATGGAACAAGGTACATACCCAGAAATGGGTTTGCACGATAAGTGGGAAGAATGGTGGGACAGATGGTGCTGGATTCAGGAGATAGACCCATAGCCCTTCTGTTTGCCTTGACAAACAAAGATGGCGCGTGGCACCAGCTAGAGAGACCTCGATCCTCAAGATGAGAAGCTCAGAGTTGCAGTCACCTGGATACATCGCCTCAAAGCTGCCAGGCTCACAATACAGATGATCGGGGCTGATTTTCTTCACCGGTGCATCGCCCCTCTACAAAACAAAAGGAGACTAGCCTGGGAATTCTAAAACGCGGCAGACATCATGAGGCTGCGCCCTGGACTGAACAATAACTTGACGGTCATGCAACACGCAACTCTCTGCCAAACATTGTTCAGGTATGACGCAAAACAAGAGTTGCCGGCTGGCATAATCCCTCTGTGCAACAACTCTGCTCTAACCCCAATCCTCGCCATGATGCTGGTATGCAATGCTCACGCCCTTGAAGGAGCTTGGGAAGAGCCATCCGTAGAGCGGGTACAAAAGTTCTTCGACAACTTGTTGAAGAAGGCCATTCGGGAGGAAACGAACCTCATCCACTGTCACATCCCTAGCTAGTTCTCCTAGGACAACATGTGTGTGCATCATATTTCCATTTTTGCATCAATTTGAAATGGGGATCAAAAGAAACCTCAAACAATTCATTTGAATCAAACCAACTCAATGAATGTGAAAAACCAACAAATTCAAAATGCCCATCTAAAATGTCCCCTATGTCTGATAAATATGGACATGAATATATCAGGGGCCATCTTAAATATTTGAAGATTCATAGCATTTTAAAAATAAATAATAAAGCTTCTAAAAAATGCCAAATAAAGCATTATCATTATTTCAGATTTCAAAATATCCTCAAAAATTTTATAGGAGTTTGAAATATTTAAACTTAATTCTAAAAATATTTGGGATATTTAATATTAGCATTTGTACCTAAAAAACAAATAAAACAAATGTCAGAATTAGACAATAGAAAGTAAAATAAATAAAAAAAGGAAAGAGGCCCAGGAGGAGCCAGCCCAACTGGCCCATGCCAGTCATCCCTGGCTGCTGCTCAGGAGGAGTCGGCTCACCGCGCGCGGGCACGCGCCCGGCTACCACCTGCCTGGCCTGCGGAAGCACTAGCGCGAGGCCCCCGTGTCGTGGATCTCTTCTCCTCTCCCTATCTCCCCTGCGGTGCTCTCTCTCGCCTTCTCCCCCCTCTGCCGCCATGGCCGAACCCATCGCCGTCGTAGCACCGTCGCTCGAGCTGCCCCTTGCTTTGTAGAGTAGCCTCTGAGCTCCGCCAAAAACCCCTCGTCCTCCCTATGAACTAGAAGATGCTGGGAGCCCTCTACGCCATGCCATCGCCGTTCTTCCCCGCCTCCGGCCGCCTCTCCCTGTCGTCGATTTGCCGGTTGCCGGTCGTCCCTGAGCCCGCTGAGCCTCCCCTGCTACCCCCTATGAGCCCTTGTTGCTGCCCCTTCTCCCCCAGTCTTCCCGTGCCCTCTAGCGCTATAACCGGACCTTCCCGAGCCACCGCCGCCGCCGAGCTCGTTGTGGCCGTCGCCACCAGTGACCCCGAGTCCCTAGACCAGCCCCACTCGACGCGGTCGAGCACGGGCTACCTCCCAGCGCTTTCGACACGCGATTTCGATCCCTCTAGCACGGTTATGACCAACTCCGGCGACCCTCCGCCGTGGGTTTTGTCACCACCGGCCGCGCTCTGGTGGGCGCCGACGTGGCCGGCTGATTAGTGCTAATCAGCCTAGCTAATTAAGTCGTTAGCCGTTGACAGCGGGGCCCGTAGAGGGTCAAACCTCTGGTCAACGCGGGGATTAGCCCCTGACGCTAACATGAGGACCCCACCCTGTCAGGTTTGACCTGGCCGGGTCTGTTGACCTGCTGACGTCACTATGACATAAGGCTGACGTATTAAATGAGTTTTTAGTATAAAAACAAATAAGGAAATTCCAAAAAATGTATAAAACTTCTAAAATTCATATAAATTAATCTCTAAATCAGATAAAAATAATTTATATATGAAAATTTATCAGAAAAATCCAATGAATCCAATGGTGCTATTGTCATGCATGTTAGAGCAACCTATGTAGTTTAACATTGACATTTACTAATAGGTTAATATATGGAATATGAAATGGAGGATGACTTTGAACGTATATTGAAACTCACTTCAAATTAACTTGGACAATAGTTGCATTAGCTCATCCATACATGCTGCCATGCCATGATCATGCATCATATTGTTGCACTTGCATGTATTGATTGTTATTTATCTACATCGCGTAGGCCCTGCTTCTGAGGATACCTCCGAGTATTCCAACGAAGGAGAAAACTTTCCTGCTATCCAGCGTAGGCCCTTTGATCATTCTGATAACATCCCACTCTCTCACTCCTACTCTTGTTTATTGCATTAGAACAAACGTTCACTTTTTTGTCGTACGCGATAGATGAACCATTCCTTTGCATGACCTATCATTGTCACGGTAAATAGCTAAACCTTGCAACCTAGCATACCTGGTAGATGCTTGTGCCATGTTGTGCTTTGCTTACCTTGCTTGCTATGCCTGCTATGCTTAGAGTTGTGTCAGGTTTGATTCATCTGGGTGATGAACTAGTGTGAAACAATGTTGTTCTGATGTGATAAGTTATGATGAACCCGATTTGGTAAAGGTAGCGATGAGAGTTTATGTAGGAGTACATAGCGGGTTGTCTCATTGGGGCCATTCTAAGGAACTGAGTTCGGTGTTTGTGATCCAAGATTAGTTGCTACCACACATTGGGTTCAGGAGTTGCAAGTAGTTTCTGGTGTTTATAGCATGCTGGAGGCCATGCGTAGCGTTGACCCTGGGGGTGGGTTACGACGCGGTAGGCAGTGGCATGGTGTACCAAGGGTCACCCGAATGGTGGGCTTGGGAACCCTGCACACATCGTTTGGGACCGTAGCGGAAACTTCGGCTGGACTTCCGTGTGGGTTTCGTCTCAAATAGGCGATAGCCTGGACTAGAGGTCTTGTGTGATTGACAGTCGTGGCCGACTCCCTCGCTCCGCTTGAAGGTTGCCGAGGTGCATGGTTTTATGAGCACACAACGATAAGTGGCGAGAGCGTGTGTGAAGAAGTACACCCCTGTAGGGTATGAAACTATTCGAATAGCCGCGTCCTCGGATATGGACTACTTGCAAAGCTTATGCTGTTCATAGATAATTAAATGGATACTCATAAAAATATCAAGACAAGTGTGAGTACCGTGGATGGCACTCTCGTGGGATACGGAAGTGAATCCATGGTGATGTATTGATGTGGAGTTAGTGGACTCATGTGCGATATCTAAAATGTGAACAAAGAGTTAAAATTGTGTAGTATAGTTTAGCCATGAGTCAAAGCTGGCATTGCTGCATAAACTCCACCATTCCCCTTGTTGATACATGAGCATGAATAGTCTAGGTCTGTTTTAAAGTCATGCTAAGTACGATTATACTCATGTTTGCTTAATAAATGTTGCAGATGAGACTTAGGACCCATCAGGTGGGTTCTATCTAGATGTCGACGATGCCGAATAGCTGGTGTCCCAGCTACGACCTTATGCCCTATGGCGGGCTATAGATAGTCAGGCCATGTGCCTTTTTACCCTTTCATCGGTCTGTACTCAGACAGCTATATGCTTCCGCTTGGTTTGTATGAACTTGCTTGTATGACTTGAGTGTCGGGTCATGTGAGCCCTACCTATAAGAACATATTATGCAAGGCTCTTCTGAGCCTTTTAAATAAAAGTTGTGTTGATGTATGGTTATGTCGTGATGCCATAGTTGTATTTATGCACATCGGGCATGTCATGCGTACATGTGACATGCAACGGTATGTATGGGATCCGACACCTAGTCATGTACCTTTAGTAGTACTCTTTACGGGAAACTGCCTCTTTGTGCTTCCATCGAGCCTTGGTAGCTTGCTACTGCTCCGGACACATTGATTGACCGACATGTATCCTTCTTTGCTGTTGTGTCTGTCCCTTCGGGAAAATGTGTCGCAGTGTAATGGAGTCCCTATGGCCTACTATGACTCATCTACGTGGAGTGATGACATTTATGCCCCACGGCATAATGGAGTCCTTGTAGCTTGCTATGACTTGTCTACACACACTTGAGACCGACACCTGTATTGCTGGGTTACGTATGCCTGTTTCTGTACGGATGTGCCACTTGGGTTCTATGACTAGTCATGTCGGCCCGGGTTCTCTGTCGTTTGATTGCCAACGACATGTTCATATACGTGAGCTAAAAGACGCAAACGGTCCCGGCTAAGGTAAGGCTGCAGCCGTGGAGCTTGTCGTGCGTGAGTCCGCAAAGTGATGTGATATGTTAAAGTCTGAATTCATATGACTTAGGATCGGGGTCCCGACATCCACCCCACCACTAAAGAAGAAATGGCATACATTGCCAGCAGGATGGAGGAGGCGAATCTTGTCGCGGAGGCTGGCAGCGTTGGCTTCACGGAAGGGGAAGCAAGTGAATGAGAAGTGGGATCAGAGGGACAACTTTTCCGGCAGGGCGAGGTTGTCCAAGAATAGAGTGGCACTGCCACCGGGGATCCTTCTACCAAAGACATGGCCGAAGAGAAGTCACACAAGGAGTCCCCGGATCTCGAGAGGAAGAAGAAGCCCCTTCTTTGGAAAGCTTCCTCCGATGCCCAGTTCTCCAACCTTCCTCTAGTGGTGCAACCGCCGGCAAGGGTGTGGCCGGCAAGGCTGCGCAGTGGCAAGAAGCTCGACAACAACCTTCCGCTTCTGTTGCAGCCAAGCGACCTGGGACCACTCGTTCTCCTCACCCGGATGTCGTGGCGGAGGTGGACTTCGATCTTTCTGCCTTCAGCAGGGCAGAAGAAGAGTAAGGGCCCCGCTATACATTTCCCTATTATCCTCTGAATTTCCAATCTCACTTAACTTTTTTGTCTCACTTTGGCCTATCTCCACAGAGATACGGAAAAGCTGACGCAAAGGATGGCGAAGAGGGCGAACACTTAAACGCACGATGAGCCGCTGGTGGGCAGCACACATGCGCCAGAGCCGATCGATACTAGCCCGTAGTCCAGCCCACAACGCAGTCCTCAACACAGCCCCCAACATGAGTTTGTAAGTCATTTCCCACTGGCGAGTGTTGGGACATGTATCTTTGCCACTGACATCCCCAAGCTTGTACAAGGAAGACGGCAACAAAGAGGGCCACCGGAGGTCACCCATGATGCGCCGCCTCCATTGACTATGCCGCCAAGAGATGGATCTCTAGCAAGGGGATCCGCCGACAAGCCTATTCTTGTTGAGGGGAGGACGGCAAGCACCGGCACCGACAGCCCTACCCCGGCAACCAACGTTGCAGGGGAAGGATCAGTTACTTCTCAACATCTTGGCACAGCTAAACCACATGCCCCATAGTATTTGTCATTCTGTCTATATATATATTATTATCTTCTTGAACTTCGACCCTGGTCTCATCTTGCTTCCCCATCTTTAGCTTTTAGATCTCCCTTCGACGGAACAAATGGACGTCGATGTCTTCATTCAGGAGACTGCCAAAGATGTTTCCGCCGAGGCTACCAGAGTTGCTGCTGACGAGGCCGCTAAGGATGTACAGGAAACACTACCAAGGTGTCTACTCAAAAGGTTGGCAGGGAGTCCAGCGATCATACTGATGACATCCCTGCCGTAGTAGTGCGAGGCGCTGTGTCGGCCACGGAGCCCCCAATTGCCAGCGAGGCGGCTGTTTAGGATCAAGTAGATATCTCAAAGCTAACGAGAACCTGTTCATCAACGTACCAGGCACGACAAACACCGGGGTGCCAACTGAAGGAAAGATCTTTGACCGGGAAGTCACCACCACTGTCGGACTCGAGGTTATCAGCAAACCGAACGCCAGCAGCCAACCCAAGGAAGAAAAACTCTTCCAAGCTATGAGTGATAACTTCTAAAAGCTCCAGATGCTCTACCGCACTCGGAAGGAGAAGTTGGACACCAAGGCGGTAGTTATGCAAGCGGTGGAGGTGGATTTTTAGATGCGCGTTGGGGAAACACAAGCCTAGTTCGCCGAAGCATTCCAAGAGCTCAAAATAAGTCAGGAGCAAATGGGCGAAAGCTAGAATGAACTCCTCTTAAAGCAGTCTGATATTGAGAGGGCACAAGAGGAGGCCTCACAACAGGCTGCTGCAGAGGAAGCCTGCCTGACGGAATGCCGTATCGAGATCGATGCCCATGAAGAAGACCTTGCCTCTCGCGAGAGGGCGCTTGCCAACAAGCATCACCGCAAAGATGAAGAAATTGGAAAGCTTGTTGCACAATGAACCTAGGAGCTGGAGTAGAAACATAAGGAAATCCTGGAGGCCTTGGTCATGGATCACGCCAGGAAGCTGAAGGAAGCCATCAATGTTGGCGAAACCGTAGAGGTTGCCAAGAAAGTGCTCGCCGATAAGGTGAAGAAGCTGGAGGCGGACCTCGAGGACCACGGCAAGGAGATCTCGATACTCAAGGACAACAGAGAGAAGGTTCTCTATAGCCTGGCAGAGATACAGGTCGCTAGGTCCAAGAAGATCCAGCAACTTTCCTCAGTAAAAGACTCCATTGCCGATCTAGAGCTGAAGCTGGCCACGCTGAAGGAGTCTCTTGAGAGCAGCACGACCCATGAGAAGGCCCTGATCAAAGATCTCCGAAATGAGGAGAGCTTGCTCGAGAGTGTCGCCGCCACCCATAATTGACTACGTGAAAGGCGTGCAGATCTGCACTGAGCGCCTCATGGAGGTGGCAGAAAGGCTAGATACACAAGTGTCCACCATGGGTCTATAGAACTTCAATCTTTCTTCTGACGATAGGGTGACTTTGAGTGCCAGGTTAACCATGTTCTTCGACGGCATCGTTGACGCTCTGATGATCCTTCACTCCGATCAAACGTCCCTTTTGGCCAGCGAATCTCGCAAGCTTTGTCGGGCCATCCTCATCAAGGTGCTCGTCAAAGTGGCACACAAGAACCCCGGTATCAACTTCACCAACGTCCTCGACCACTTGCCGAAGGACGTGGATGTCAAGGCGCTTGAAGAACTTGTCACGGCCATCATCGACAAGGTGAACCAAGTTAAGAGGGTCGAAGGCCAGCGCAAGGACTAGCTGCTCCACTCTTCCTTATCGCCACCATTCCATGCCAAAGACAATCTTATCTTAAGTTAGAATCGCAGAAACTTTCAATGTAGTATAGCTGGCTGTGTCTTGAATGAATGCATGTTATCCTTCTATTTAGATTTCTCCCTGTATGGTACACTCCCTATGCTTTATCGGAAGCTTGCCGGTGCACACAACCCCGCCGCGAGTGCTTCGAGAAGCGGATCCTTAGCTGCCTATTGGCGGCACCGCTGCCGGCAAGATACCTTCGTATTTTCGGTGCAGCCGCTTGAGCTATTGAGCGGCCTCGAAATAGAGCAAGGGCGCAACCAACCATGACAAGGCAACCTTGACGTTTTCTGTGCAACCACTTAAACTGTTGAGCGGACTCGAAACAGAGTAAGGGCGCAGTTGACCACGATAGGGATCCTTTGCTTGCGGGTTTTCCATACAAAAGTTGAAATCGTCCAAGGAAAATAACTTTATAGTAAAAAAATTACTTAAAGTTTTGCAACTTAGCTTTTTGTTGTGGTACTCCTTCCTCCAAGATGCCAAGTTTGAATATCGCCGGTAGGTGTCCAAACCATTTCATCCCCCCCGACAAACTTGTACCCGAGAGAACCCTCTATCCTTTAAGAAAAAGAAAGAAGAGAAAGTAGAGATATGGAACCTTGGTGGTTCGTCAGTACTTGCTGGAGATAACCATGGTGCAACACCTTAGATGAACATGCATGTAAGTAAACATGGAAATCGAGAAGAGTTGTAAAACGCTTGATCTAATTCAACTATGCACAGGCTCTGCACCTGGATTTTTACAAAGGATTACATGTCTCGTGGGAAAGACTTGTAGAAAAGGTGGTTGCTGGGAGACCCGGCAAGCGTACCTTATGGGTAGAACTTGTGAAGATGTTCGATATTCCAGGGGTTGCTTACTAGGATGCCAGCTTTGGTCTCCAAGCGGACTGGGCCAGGCCTGGTGACTCGCAGTACCCGATAAGGGCCTTCCCACTGTGGCATCAACTTGTTTGATTTATTGGCCGGCTGAACGCGCTGAAGAACAAGGTCTTCTTCCTCAAGACTTCAGGAATTAACCTTGCGGTTATGGTAGTGGCACAAAGCTTACTGGTAGCACACAGCTTGCACAGCATCCTAAACATGATCTTCCTCAAGGAGCGTTGCGTCATCTTGCCACAACTGCTCTCACTCAATCTCATCATAAGCGAGCAGTCCAGGTGACCCATATATGAGTTCCATGGGGAGACCTGCTTCCGCCCCGTATACAAGGGAGAAGGGTGTCTGGTCGGTGAATTGATTTAGTGTCGTTCTGACTCACCAAAGAACCGCCGGCATCTCATCAATCCAACACTTGCGCAGCCTGTCGAAAGTTCTTGTCTTAAGTCCTCACAACACTCCAAAATTTGCCCTTTATGCTTGACTGTTGCTTCTCAGATGAGCAACAAAAGCAAAACAGATCTTGCCGCCAAGGTCTTGGACAGATTGCATGAAGGTGCGGCTTGTGAACTGTGTGCCATTGTCAGTGATGACCCTATTTGGTACACCAAAACGACAAACTAGTCCTTTGAAGAAGTTGACGACTGATTGCGCTATCACCTCTCTCACTGCTTCCACTTTTGGCCACTTTGTGAACTTGTTGATCGCAACGTACAAGTACTCAAAGCCCCCGGTAGCACGAGGAAAGGGGCCCAAGATGTCGAGCCCCCAGACCGAAAACGGCCAGGAAAGAGGGATTGTCTGAAGAGGTTGAGCTGGTTGATGTAGTTTCGTTAAATGGAACTGGAACACTTTACACTTGGTTACTAGTGCAGTTGCATCCTCGAGAGCAATGGGGCAAAAGAAACATTGCCGGAATGCCTTACCGACAAGAACTCTTGATCCTATGTGGGAGCCACATATGCCTCCATGTATCTTTGCCAACAGCTCCAGTCGATCCTCCCGAGGAATGCACATCAATTTCATGACGTCCAGTCTCTTTTTGTATAGGACATTCTCCACAAACTTGTACATATTAGACCGACGAGCTACTTTCTCCGCTTCTTCCTGTCCCTCAGGGAGTTCTCCTGTTTGAAGGGACTAAACAATGTGTTATGCCCATGCTGGAGCTTGGGGCTCGACGACAAGGACTAAAGGCATATATTCTCCGCGGGAACATTTGTCTCAACGGCAAGGACTCGAGGTCCTGCTGAAGCGTGTTACCCCCCGACAAGCTTGGCGTTGGTCCCGGCAACTTCCTTCCCCGGCAACTTCTGAAAGTACTGGCCAGAACTCAACTTCATTCTTTTGTTTTGCTTTGCTGATGGTGCTACGGATGGCTGAGTCAATTGGAGCACAAAAGTCCCTGGTTCAACAAGTAACTTGAGGGCAACACGCTTTGACAGCTCGTTGGCAATGTTGTTTTCTACACGGGGAACATTCTCTGTTTGCATACCATCAAAGCGCTGCTCCAACTTCCTCACTTCTTCTACGTAGGCTTTCATCAACGGGCTTTGATAATCTTTGTTAACTTGCTTGACGACAAGCTATGAATCTCCTCTGATGATGATCTTATTTATCCCAAGGTCTGCCGCGATACTGAGACAGGCAACCAGCCCTTCATATTCTAAGGTGTTGTTTGTCGATCTCTCCCAAGGAAATTGCATCTGGATTACATATTTGAGGTGCTCTTTGGTGGGTGTGACAGGAAGCACACCAGCACTGGCTGCTTGCAGGGAGAAACCTCTATCGAAATACATAGCCCATTCTTGACTTTTTCCCTTGCCGGGGAGAGTTGTTTCTCGGATCTCTTCGTCCAGCGTTGGAGTCCATTCTGCAATCAATTCTGCCAAGGCCCTACTCTGGATAGTTGAGGTACTTTCAAACCTGAGACCAAAGCTTGACAACTCCAAAGCCCACTCCACAATCCCGCCGATTGCATATGGGTTTCGTAGAGTCCTTTGCACCGGAAAGAAAGTTACGATGTTGATCTCATGTGCTTGGAAATAATGGCACAACTTCGTCAAGGCCATAAGGACGCCAAAGAGAAACTTGTACACACTGGAGTATCTTAACCTAGCCCCCTACAAAAGGGAGCTGACAGAATAAACTAGGAGCTGCACCATCTTCTTCTTCTGCATTACTTCATTCATCTATTCAGATCCTGCTTTGTTGGCACCAGAGTCTTCTAGGGAAGACCCTGGCTCATCACTTGGTGGTCCTGCCTCTTTGTCGACATCTCTCTACGCCACTAACGCAGCACTAGCCACTTGATTCGTTGCCGCTAAGTATAGCAAAAATGGCTCTTGTGGATTAGGTGAGACTAGTATTGGCGGAGAGGAGAGGTACTTCCTCAAAAACTATAGCGCTGCCTCCGCTTCCAGAGTCCACTTCATTGGACCTACCTTTTTCAAGATTTTGAAAAAGGGCAGGGCGCGCTCAGCAGATTTTGAGATGAATCTAATTAGAGCCACAACACAGCCGGCAAGACGACACACATCTTTGACGTGTCTTGGTGCTTCAATCTGCTTAATAAGCTTGATCTTGTCAGGGTTCGCCTCGATCCCATGTTGAGATACAAATAATTTGAGAAGCTTGCCAGACGGAACACCAAACACACACTTCTCAGGGTTGAGCTTCAAATTGATCTTGCAAAGATTTGCAAACGTCTCTTCTAGATCTTCTATAAGTGTTGCTTTGCCCTTGGTTTTAACCACTATGTCATCCATATAAGCTTCCATATTTCTATGTAGTTGAGGCTCAAAACCGATCTGGACTACTCTTGCAAATGTTGAACCGGCACTTTTTAACCTGAAAGGCATATGCACGAAGCAATACATACCACATGGGGTGATAAATGCGGTCTTCTCCTCTTCTTCCTTAGACATGAAGATGTGATGGTATCCTGAATAGGCATCAAGAAATGACAACAAATCTCAGCCGGTAGTTGATTCCACAATCTGCTCGATGCACGACAAGGGAAAAGGATGTTTTGGAGATGCTTTATTGAGATCTGTATAGTCAATACAAAGACTCCACATCCCATTCTCGTTGCGCACTACAACTGGATTGGACAATCATGTTGGATGGAGCACTCCTCTGACCAAACCTGCTGCTTCCAACTTCCTAATTTCCTCGACAATAAATTCTTGCCGCTCCAAGGCATGCTTCCTAACTTTTTGCTTGATGGGTCGTGCGTGAGGAGAGACAGCAAGATGGTGCTCAATTACCTCCCTGGGAACACCAGGGATGTCAGATGGTTGCCATGCAAACACATCGACATTCGCCCGCAAGAAGGAAATGAGTGTTCTTTCCTATTTGTCATTGAGGGTGGAACTTATGGTGAAACTTCCTCCCGTACCATCCTCCTTGACGGGCAGATTTTTGGTTTCTGGTGGACCTTTCTTGGATTTCTTGTTCTTTCCCATGGAGCTCTCTGGCACATCGTCAACAGGAGCGCAGCACTCCAAGGAGGTGTGCTTGTCGGAGTGTGTACCAGAGGCCTTGCCAGTCTTCTTTCCCTAGGAGCTTTAGCGGCAAGAGCAGGTGCCTTGGTGATAGGTGCTGCAACCGCCTCCCAATAAAGCTGGTCGGTGCAGATAAGCGCATCCTTGTCACAGTTGATTGTGATGATGCTCATCGGCCTGCACATCTTTAATACATTGTAAGCATAGTGTGATGCTGCCATGAACTTGGCCAGCGCATGGCGGCCAAGGATCCCATTATATGGCGACGGAATCTCGGCGACGTCGAACACAATCTTCTTTGTCCTGAAGTTCAGGTCACTACCAAATGTAACAAGTAGTGTGATCTTGCCCTTTGGCTGGCTCCTTCCTGGATTTATCCCCTAAAACGTGCATGACTCCTCGAGATCTTCATTAAGAATTTGCAATCTTTTGATCACATCGGGCGAGATCAAGTTCAAACCGGCACCACGGTCAACCAACATTTTCATCACCTTGAGGTTGCAAATTGTTGGCGAAACCAACAATGGCAGACACCCGACCGCGGTTGTGCAATCTGGGTAATCCTTGGCATCAAAAATGATAGGTGTGTGGGACCACCTCAATGGCTTATGGTAACCGATAGATGGCTCTTCCGCATTAATCTCGTGTGCCCACTCTTTAAGCCGGCGGTGAGAAGAGTGCAATGAGGTGCCTCCATTGATGCACATGACTTTCGTAGCTCTCTGAAATTCGTGCTCGCTGGACTCGTCGTCCTTTTTGTTGCCATCATCATTCCGCTTTTCCTTGACGCGGCCTTGAGCGGGCCTCTCCTTGTGTTGTTTGGCCTTGCCGCGGTGACCTCCTCTGCCACCGTGTTTCTTGCCGGACCCCTCTGCACCATCTTGGGCTTTCTCCTTATCTCGCCTCACGTATTCGTCTTTCTTCCTCTCGACAAGCTGCTCAACTTGCCAGCAGTTTTGGAGATTGTGGCCTTTGGTGCGATGGATCTTGTAGTATTGCTTGTTAGAGCCCTCTGACCGGTCGGCAGCCGCCAAAGCCTGATAGGATACGCATTCGGCAACCTCCTTGCTGGGGCCGTCGACCTTAGTCTTCTAAGCGGTGTCGATGTTTCCGGCAAGCATGACCCTCCCCTTGCGCTTCTTGTTTCGCTGTCGCCCTTAGAGGTGTGGAGGTGTCTTCATCTTCAGACTCAACTACAGGACCAACATCTTCGCCAGGGAGTCTCCCCCTTCTTCAACTCAGGCACATCTATCAGCCAGAGCGTAGATCTTGGCGACATCCCTGACCTTGTTCATCACTAGCTCTTCACGCATCCTGTGGTTGCACACGTTCTGACGGAACGCGCTGATAACAGCAGCAGGATGAACGTCTGGGATGTTGTGATGTATATAGCTGAATCTCTGAATGTACTTGTGCAAGGTATTGCCTTCCATCTAGGGAATGAGATGCAAATCTCTTGCTTGGCCAGGAGCCTGGTGACCTCTAGTGAAGGCGCCAACAAACTCATGACACAAGTCTATCGAGGAAGCAACGGAATTCTCCTATAGATGCATCAACCATGACCTGACATTGGGCTTGAGTACCAATGAGAAGTTGTTGGCAAGTATCTTGTCGTAGCAAGCCCTGTGATAGCCTGGCATATTAGGGATGACAGCCTGCACCGCAATGGTGTAGATGCTCAAGAACTCCAATGGATGAGTCTTGACGTCATACTTCGTCGGGACCTCCGGCTTGAACATTCGGGAATTGGGCCACAGGACTCATCGCAGCTCATGGGTAAACGTTGGACAACCCACCTCATAAGGTAGGTCGATAGGGTACCCTGGCGCAGGCTCGTCTACAACGGGTCCTGTGTGCCTGTTAGACTGATGGCGTGCTTCCTGCCGCTGCTCGATGGTAGTTCGAGCATCTTCTTTGCTTCGCTCCCGAAGAACTTGACATTGATCACGGCGAGTGCGCGGATCCGACGACGCCGTTGAGTAGCCATCATAGTCGCCTATCTGTCGAGTCGGTGAATGTTGTTGCCATCGTGGAGGAGAGTTCACTGTGGTCGTGCCTCTCCCAACCTTTTCTCCATCGATGCGCGCCAGTTCGGTGGACTGTCGCTGCGGAGGTTCTGCCCGCTGCGGCGCATATCTATCGGCGAGGCTCAAGAGGCTCTAAATTGCAGCTCTCCACTCGTCTAGCTTCTCCGCGGCAGGAGGAAAATCCAGGAGTAACTGTGCTCGTGCCAAGGGCTCTTCTGATGTAGTCGGCGGCAAATGGTGTGAAGAACTGAGGTGCTCTAACTCCTAACTATGTTAAAAGGAGCTCCATCACGGTCTCGCGACCGCACGCCACTTCCACCAGCACCTTGGCTTGAATGCTGGTCTCGCGTATCCCGAGAATGGTGCTCAGGAGCCTTTCCATGGGGGCGCTTAGAACCACCAACGTCACGGACACGCTCATCACGCGCGACCTGGGAAGGCTATGGCGTGTGCATCGGCATGGGTATCTTGGAGGGTGCCCTTCCGTCCTTGGAGTTCACTGCGCCACCTGTAGGCAATACAGCTCCATCCCTGGATCCAGCAGGGCGTGGCCTGCTGTTATCGCTATGAATGGTACCGCTAGCTTGGCCTTGATCACCAAAACATCGTGTAGGCACAAGACCTCCGCCTCCTCCGCCCGCATCCACACAGTCGCCTACCCAAGTGACTACAAGCGCACTGGACGTGGATGGATCAACCACGGTAAAGCCCTTCCTCTTGGGGGCCATGGCGATGAAGATGATGAAGAAACTGGCGCGCTGATCATTAGATCAGGTTCACGCGACCCTTTCGCCCGACCTGGCACCCCAAAGATGTCGAGGAATGACACCTATGTGACCGCTTGGATCCGTTAGTGGTTCGGCAGGGAGACGGTACGCACATAGAGCAGATCCGACGAGCAGCATGGAGGATTTTCACCCAGTTTCGGGCCGTTCAGAAGCGTAAAACCCTACTCCTGCTTTGGGTGTATTTTGAGTGTTTGACTTCTAGTTACAGGAGCACTGTGTGTGATGAACATACACAGCTGCTACGCGTGTGCCAGAAGATCCTCTCAAATGTCTAAAAAAGTTCGAAAAAGGTCCCTCTCTGTAACGCCTTGGGCCTTCTTTGATATGACTAAGGGGTCTCCAATAGTGGCATATAGTACGTACATGAGGTTTACTACTTCTATAGTGCTATCATACCTAACACTGATTGTGTAGGACAAACACATTTAATGCTCTGTCAGGCTTCCCTGACCTTCTACAGGATGGGACATGAGCCCGTCCCATCGGCACCGCTTAGCCCCCTCCATCTCCAGCGCCTTGACATGTATCTCGGGGTCGACACGTGGCCTCTGTGCTAGCAGGATGGCGAGGTCCTGTCAGGTGTACTTCTTGCCCGGGATCTGTAAGCCACCCTGACAAGATCTTGCCGGGGTTCCAGCCTTTGACCTTCGGTCTTCCAATTGTTGACTTGAACGTTTTCTTGATGTCTTCATACTTGCTTCCAATAGTCCCCAAGCAGGCCTTGCCGCTCGTATAGCTACTACTACCCGTGCACATGTATGGGGTACTAAAGCCCACACTTTAGTACACCGACATAGATATAGTTCAAATGTAGTGTAAACTTTTGTGAACTAGAGATAAGAGCTAGTTCAACTCTAGTGTAAAATTGTTTGTACTAGGTTATAGCGCTAGTTCAACTCTAGTGTAAAATTATTTGTACTAGGTTACACAGCTAGTTCAACTCTAGTGTAAAATTATTTGAACTAGGGCAAAGAGCTAGTTCAACTCTAGTGTAAAATTATTTGTACAAGGATATAGAGCTACTTTACTCTAGTGTAAAATTATAAGTACCAGAGCAAACAGCTAGTTCAACTCCAGTGTAAAATTATTTGTACTAGGTAATAGAGCTACCTCAACTCTAGTGTAAAATTATTTGCACTAGGTTATAAATCATGTTCAACTCTAGTGTAAAATTATTGGCACTAGGTAATAGAGCTAATTCAACTCTAGTGTGAAATTATTTGTACTAGGTTATAGAGGTACTTCAAATCTAGTTAAAAACTATTTGTGCTAGGTTATAGAACTAGTTCAATTGTAGTTTAAAATTATTCGAACCAGATCAAAGATCTAGTTCAACTCGAGATAAAATTATTTGTACTAGGTTACAGAGCTAGTTCAGAGCTAGTTCAACTCTAGTTTAAAATTGTTTGTACTTGATTGTAGAGCTAGTTCAACTCTAGTGTAAAATTATTTGTACTAGGTTACAAAGCTAGTTCCACTCTAGTGTAAAATTATTTGAACTTGGTTATAGAGCTATTTCAACTTTAGTTTAAAATTATTTGAACTAGAGCAAAGCGCTAGTTCAACTCTAGAGTAAAATTATTTGTACTAGGTTATACACCTAGTCCAACTCTTGTGTAAATGTTTTTGAACTAGGGTAAAGATGTAGTTCAACTGTAGTGTAAAATTATTTGCACTAGGTTATAGAGCTAGTTCAACTTTAGTTCCAAATCATTTGAACTATGTTATAAATCTAGTTCTACTCTAGTTTAATGTTATTTAAACGAGAGAAAAGAGCTCGTTCAACTCTAGTGTAAATTTATTTTAACTAGAGCAAAGAGCTAGTTCATCTCTATTGCAAAATTATTCGTACTAGGTTATAGAGCTTGTTCAACTCTAGTGTAAAATTACTTTTACTAGAGCAAAGATCTAGTTCGACTCTGTTGTAAATTATTTTACTAGGTTTTAGAGCTAGTTCAACTCTAGTGTAAAATTACATGAACTATAGGAAAGAGCTGGTTCAACTCGAGTGTAAAATTATTTGTACTAGGTTATGGAGCTAGTTCAACTTTAGTTTAAAATTATTTGAACTAGGTTATAGAGATAGTTCAACTTTAGTTTAAAATTGTGTGAACTAGAGCAAAGAGCTAGTTCAACTCTAGATTAATATTATTTGTACTAGGTTACAGAGCTAGTTCAACTCCAGTGTAAAATTATTTAAACTACAACAAAGAGCTAATTTAACTCTAGTGTAAAATTATTTGTACTATGTTATTGCAAGTTCAACTCTAGTGTAAAATTATCTAGACTAGGTTATAGAGCTAGTTCAGCTCTAGTGTAAAATTATTTGTAACACGCTATAAGCTAGTGTAACTCTAGTGTAAAATAATTTTTACTAGATCAAAGAGCTAGTTCAACTCTAGTTCAAAATTATTTGTACTATGTTATAGAGCTAGTTCAACTCCAATGTAAAATTATTTGAACTAGAGCAAAGAGCTAGTTCAACTCTAGTATAAAATTGTTTGTACTAGGTTATAGATCTAGTTCAACTCTAGTGGAAAATTATTTGTACTAGGTTACAAAGCTGGTTCAAGTATAGTGTAAAATTATTTGACCTAGCGCAAAGAGCTAGTTCAACTCTAGTGTAAAATTGTTTGAACTAGGTTATAGAGCTAGTTCAACTCTAGTGTAAATTTATTTGAACTAGAGCAAACAGATAGTTCACCTCTAGTGTAAAATTGTTTGTAGTAGGTTATAGAGGTAGTTCAACTCTAGTGTAAAATTGTTTGTACTAGGTTACAAAGCTAGTTCAACTCTAGTGTAAAATTAGTTGAACTAGAGCAAAGAGCTAGTTCAACTCTAGCGTAAAATTATTTGTACTAGGTTATAGATCTAGTTTACTCTAGTGTAGAATTATTAGTACTAGAGTAAATAGTTAGTTCAACTCTATTTTAAAATTCTTTGTACTAGGTTATAGATCTAGTTCAACTCTAGTGTAAAATTATTTCGACTAGGTTATAAAGCTAGTTCAACTCTAGTGTAATTTTTTTTGCACTAGGTAATAGAGATAGTTCTACTCTAGTGTAAAATTATTGGTACTAGGTTATAGCGATAGTTCAACTCAAGTTTAAAACTATCTGTGCTAGGTTATTGAAGGGGTTTATACCCCTAGGTAGGCCAAAGCAACGGGGTCTTCCCCCTTTCGCTTCGAGGAAAAACTACGCGGTCGACTGGAGGACGTCCAGCGCAAGCCAGTGCCGGCTGGCGCCCCGGCCGGCTATTCAAGGATCTAGTTGGGCCCTCGGCCGGCTGGGCGCGGCCGGCTGCCCACGGGCCGGCTCTTCCGTTGACATCGGGACGGACATGCCCCGTCCCATCCATCTACGCGCAGGTACGACGACGCGACGTGACCGGCACGACCAGCGGCCCTATAACTACAGTGGCCGCTTACGCACCGTAGTGCGTGGCTACAGTCCAACCGTCCTGGCCGCTAACCTTCGTGAGCGCGACCGAGCGGGGGAACAGTGCTGGCATGCCCTCGCCACTCGATTACCTGCACCGGCGTGGGTACAGTGTCGCCGCCCGTACCGGAGACTTCGGTCGGCTGGCGCTAGACGACGCTCCCCGGGCGGCCCATGCCGCGGCAGGTGGTCGAGGGCCAATCGCAGAGCCGGCTTGCGGACCCCAATGGGAGATGGGACCGCTTGGCTGGTGGGCCTTGCCTACGACAAGGCGGTCAAGCAGCGGGACCCTCTGCCAGCCAAAGAGACTGCCAGCCGGGTCCCCCCACCTTGGTACTTTAAGCATATTGTAAGACCCCCCACCGGGAGGTTGGCCTATAAAACCCCCCGTGCCCCCCGTGCAATGGGAACGGACGAATGGTCACTCACACACACCCACACAACTCTCACTCCCTCCTCTAGTGGTGGAGGAAGACGAGCCGACTGCTCCTTCTTCCTCCTCTAGACACAGCTCCAGGAGCATCCTTGTACACATACCCATCCATCCAACTAGACCAAGCAGGACTAGGGGTGTTACCTCCCACGGAGGGCCCTGAACCTGGGTACGTCATGTGTCACCACTGCTTGTATCCAATCTCGCACCCAGAGACCATCGGCGTCCCCCGGCCCGAACCACTTACTATAAGCCACCCCATGGAATCTATCGTGAGAAAACGACAACTGTTGGCGCCACCGTGTGGCCATACGCGGCGTTGGCCGGATTCATGCTCCGGGCGGGACCCTTCGCCATTCCCCCTCGTCGCCGCTCTTCCCGGCGAAACCGTGGGGAGCTCGTGGGGCTTGCCTCAGCACGCCCTGCGGGCAACTCCGTCGGCCTCACGGCCGACATCGACATGCTCACCTAGCGCTTCGGCAGGCTTAGCCTCGCCGAGGCTCCGGCCGCTGACGAGTACCCTGCGGGGGTGCTCGTCTGTGTTGGTCCGCCCACCGTAGTGGGCGCACTCGCTGCATCTCAACCCAGCGGGTCCCATGATCGCAAGGGGGTGATGGCCATCACTTCCTCCACCGCATCTGGATGGGCACGGGTCGCGGCTACTGCTGCCGCCGCCCGTGTTGGCACGTCCGACCCGCTCGGTGCGGCCCTCCGGGGCTTGAGCACTCCGATCGCCCAGACGATGAACCCTGACACCGCCGCAGCCGATCTCAAGGCGGCTCGCCGGATCCTATTCAAGCATGCCACCGCCCCCCGCTGCCATGTGGCGCCGCATGGAGGCGACACAGCGGGAGTATGCTTTCGCCTACGGACTCACCCCGGCTGGCACCAAGCCCAGTCGGCAACGGGCAATGCGCGACAATGGCCGCGTGGTCGCTGAAATCCTTGGCGGCAAAATGCCCATCTACGACACCCCCGCGGCTAACTTGTGGGATCTCAAGGTGGCCTATGAGGAGTTGGCCACCTTGGAGGGCGAAGAGCATGCGACCCACGAGCGCCGCATGAAGGAGCTCATCGATGCTGCTGATGCGCAGCAGCATCTGCTCGCGACAGGCATCGCTGCCACTGAAAGCCCCCGGCCCGAGCGCGAGGGCTCGGGATCTGCCGACCGCCAGGCAGCCTAGTACTCCAGCCCCCCTCGCGTCTCCGGCTGCCAGGCCGAAGCGAACAACCACCGGCCCTCTCAGACGCCGGGGAGTGAGCAGCCGACTGTTAGCAGCCGGCGCACCGACGAGCCACCTCGGAGGAGCCACCACCACGAAGCACCGGCATCCGGTAGCCGGCACAGCCCGGAGCACACGCCGCCTTCGCGGTGTGAGTCGTGGCAGTCGGCGCCACCCACCGTCCATCCCGAACTCTCGGCTCGGCTTGGACCATGCGTCCCTCGCAACGAGAACGACGCCCGCAACCGCATTGACAAACTTGCGCAATCCGCCCTCCTCGAGGAGGAGGGCTCGATTGGTCTGGCGTGCTTCGGCCCCCGGATTCGCACTGAGCCGTTACCAACCGGCTTCACGCTCCCTAAGGACACCCCAAAATACAATGGGTCTGCCAAACCCGATGACTAGCTGATCGACTACGCAACCGCGGTGGGCATCGCGAGGGGGAATATACTGATCTGCTCGGCCCGCACCTGGCTCAACAGCCTGGCGGTCGACAGCATCAATACCTGGACGGACTTCGAGGAGGCCTTCGTCCGCAACTTCACCGGCACCTACAAGCGGCCTGGCCATCCCCGTGAACTCGCCATGTAAGTTCAGGGGCCAGACGAATCCCTCCGCCACTACCTCACCCGGTGGACCGAGCTCCGCAACTCCTGCGAGGGGGTGCACGAGGTCCAAGCCATGCAATACTTTATCGAGGGCTGCCGGGATGGCACCCCTCTCAAGCACAAGCTCCTGTCCTCCGAGCTGACCACGCTTGTCGAGCTCATGAGCAAGGCGGACAAATACGCCATGGCCGATTCGGCCATTCGAGTCAAGACGACCCCACCCGCCAAGGCAACGACGACGCTAGCCATGACTCGGCGGGCTATCGACAACCGGCAGCCGCAAAACAACAATCTCAAGAACGACTAGCCGGATCCCCGCTATGGGAGGTCAACCATCGAGGATCAGGAGCCGGCTGCCCAGTCTTTCGGCCAGCGCCAGCACACTGGCAAGGCTACCTGGTAGCCGAAGCTCACCTTAGAGAAAATGCTCGATCTCCCCTGCAAGAACCATTCAGGGGCCAAGCCCTCTACGCACATTCTCTGGCAGTGCAGCTTCTCACAGCGATTGGCCCGGGGGGCGGCCTTCCGGCTCCTCCCGCACCGCCGGCCCACGCGCCGGCCCCGGCCCAAGCGGCCGCCCCGGCGCTGGCAATGGTTCCGAACGACGGTCGTCTGATTGACTAGTTCCCCCACCAGGACGGTTGCTATGTCGTCTTCACCAGTGAAGAGACGGGCAAACACGCTCAACGCCGGCTCAGCCATGAGGTGAATGCCACCATGCCGGCAACTCCTCTGTTCATGCACTGGTCAAAGAAGCCGGTCACTTGGATCCAAGCAGATCACCCTGCCGTGATGCCGAATCCCGGCAGTTACGCCTTGGTCCTCGACCCCACCATCTCTACCAAGGAGCGAGCCTCCTGCTTCTCGTGGGTGCTGATAGATGGCGGCAGCAACATCAACATTCTCTACCTCGACACGATGCATAAGTTGGTGTTGATGATAGAAGACCTGCAGGCAAGCCGGACGATTTTCCATGGCATTCTGCTTGGGAAGTCCTGCTCCCCTATCCGCAAGATCACGCTCGATGTCCTCTTTGGCGGACCCGACCATTTCTGCCGCAAGACAGTGCTGTTTGAGGTGGTGGACCTCGCGAGCCCCTACCACTCGCTGTTGGGCCGGCCGGCTCTCGTCAGCTTCATGGAGGTCCCCCATTATGCTTACCTCAAGCTCAAGATGCCGGGCCAAAAGGGGATCATCACCATCAAGGGTGACTACATGATGTCACTCAAATGCGCTCGAGATGGCAGCCGGCTGGCCAAGGCCCTACGCATCACCGAGGAGAAACGACAGCTCGACCGGCTTATGGCCCTTACTGCTAGCAAGCCAGCCGTGCCGGCTCCACCCTCGCAATCCACCAGCAAGGCCTCCTTCCAGCCATCCAAGGACACCGAGCAAATCGCACTCGACCCGACCAACCCGGATCAGTGCGTCACCATCGGCTCCCGCCTCAACAGGAAATAGGAAGGCGAGCTCGTCGACTTCCTCCGTGAGAATCGAGACATCTTTGCATGGCCCCCAAGGGCATGTCGGGTGTTCCAAGGAAGTTCGCCGAGGACAAGCTCCACGTCCGGCCGGACGTCAAGCTGGTCAAGCAACCCCTGCACCACTTCTCCAAGGAGAAGCGACGTACTATAGGCGAACAGATCGCCCGGCTGCTCGCAGCTAGGTTCATTATGGAAGTACTCCACCCGGACTAGCTGGCCAACCCAGTCCTGGTACTGAAGAAGAACAAGACCTGGCGCATGTGCATCGACTACACTACCCTAAACAAGGCATGTCCCAAGGACCCGTTCGCCCTACCGTGGATCGATAAAGTCATCGACTCCACGGCCGACTGCGACTTGCTGTCCTTCCTGGACTCCTACTCAGGCTACCACCAGATCAAGCTGGATCCGGAAGACCGGCTCAAGACCTCCTTCATCGCGCCCTTCGGGGCCTACTGCTACATCACCATGTCCTTCGGCCTGAAGAATGCTGGCGCCACCTTCCAATGATGCATGCAAAAGTGCCTCCTGCCTCAGATAGGCAGGAACATCCACATGTACATCAACGACATCATCGTCAAAACCAAGAAGCACTTTAGCCTCCTCGATGACCTTCGGGAGACCTTCGCAAACCTACGCGAGTACAAGATCAAGCTCAACCCGGAGAAGTGTGTCTTCGGCGTCCCCGTCGGACAACTCTTGGGTTTCTTCGTGTCCACCCGCGGCATCGAAGCTAACCCCGAGAAGATCAGCATGATCGAGCGCATGCCGAAACTGACCCGGCTTTGCGACATCCAGAAGTTCACCGGCTGCCTCGCCTCCCTCAGCCGGTTCATCAGCTGGTTGGGAGAGAAGGCCCTTCCCCTCTACGGGCTCCTTTGCAAGATGGCTCTGATCGAGCCGGGTCAAACCAAGAGGCCGGGCGCTTCCGACTGGCCTGACATGGTGGATGAGGCCTTCCGGGGCTTCAAGAAGGCTCTCACCCATGCACCCATCCTGCCCGCGCCGACTGAGAAGAAACCGCTGCTTGCCTACATCGCGGCGACCACCCGCGTCATCAGCGTCGTTCTGGTGGTCGAGCGGCTGGAGTAGGGAAAGTCCCTGCCGGTCCAATGACCTGTCTACTACCTCAGGAAGGTGCTCTCCGTGTCCAAGAAGAACTACCCCCACTATCAAAAGATGTGCTACGACATATACTTAGCCGCCAAGAAGGTCAAGCAATACTTCCAAGAGAATTCCATTACCGTGGTGTGCACGCCCCGCTTGGCGAGATCATGAGCGGCTGGTACTCCACCGGCTTGATTTCCAAGTGGGTCATAGCCCTCGCTGACCATGAGATCCGGTACGAGCCAAGAACCGCCATCAAGTTGCAGGCGTTGGTGGATTTCCTTGTCGACTGGGCAGAGACAGAGTTCGTCCCGCCTTCCCCAGACTCCACGCATTGGCGCATGCACTTCGACGACTCGAAAATGAGGACCGGCGTGGGTGCCGGCATAGTCCTCTCCTCCCTGAAAGGTGATCAACTCAAATACACCCTACAGATCCACTTCGCCGCCTCCAACAACGTGGCTGAGTACAAGGCCATCGTCCATGGCCTCTGGCTCGCCAAGGAGATCGGTATCAGATGCACCCTCTGCTTCGGTGATTCCGACCTCGTGGTGCAACAAGTCTCCGGTGAATGGGATGCTAGGGACGCCAACATGGCCAGCTACCGCTTCCTCGTACAAGAGCTCACCGGCTCCTTCGAGGGCTGTGAGTTTCATCACGTCCCACGGGCGGACAACGAGGCGGCAGATGCGTTGGCGAAGATCGGCTCCACCCGGCAGGCCATCCCAGCCGGCATCTCCCTCGAACAGTTGCTCAAGCTGTCGATCAAGGCTTCCCCAGAATAGGAGTCAATCTTTGTGCTGCCGGGTGTCACCGCCCCATCAACGACCCCGGCCACCTCTCTGGCAACTTCACCACTGGCTCTCGAATCGTCGGCCGTCCAACCGGCTCCGATCGAGCCGGTGGCGACCGAGGCGGCCAGTCCCAGAGGCATGACCGTCATGATGATCACCAACCAGCCAACCCTAGGGGCCGGGAGCCAAACCTGGGGTCTGTCCAACCAGCCTCGGGGGCTCCCAAGCCGGTCCCGGGGGCTGGCCAACCAGTCCCGGGGGCTCCCGAGTCAGCCGCCATCGCGGCCCTCTTGCGGGCCCAACCCATCTTAGTGTTCCTTCTGCGGGGCGAGCTGCCTCCGGACGAGGCTTTGGCTAGGCAAATCCAGCGCCGGGCCATGGCCTACGGCATCATCAACAACGAGCTCGTCCACCGTAGCACCACCGGTGTCTTCCAGTGATGCGTCATGCCGGAAAAGGGTCTGGAGATCCTCCTCGACATTCATCAGGGTGAGTGCGGGCATCATGCCGCCTCCCGGACCCTAGTGGCCAAGGCTTTCTGCCACGACTTCTTTTGGCCGACGGCTCCGATGCAGCCTAGAAATTGGTCGACGAGTGCGAGGGCGGCCAATGCTTCAGCGCGCAAAGCCACCTGTCGGCAACGGCCTTCCAAACCATCCCCCTCTCGTGGCCTTTTGCCGTTTGGGGGCTGGACATGGTGGGCTGTTCAACACTGCTCGAGGTGGCATCACACACTTGCTGGTGGCCATCGACAAATTTACCAAGCTAAAGTGGATCTAGGCGCGACCAATCAAGAAGCTCGATGGCCCCACGGCCATCCGGTTCATCGACGACATCATGATACGCTATGGCCTTCCCCAGAGAAGCATCACTAACAACGGCACCAACTTTGCCACGGGCGCGCTCGCGCATTTCTGCTCCGAGCAAGGAATCCGGCTAGACTTGGCCTCCGTCGCTCATCCGCAGTCCAACGGCCAGGTCGAGAGGGCGAACGGCCTCATCCTATCCGGTATCAAGCCCCGGCTCGTGACGCCGTTGGTATGGTCGGCCTGCTGCTGGATCGACGAGCTATCAGCCGTCCTTTGGAGTCTTAGGACCACCCCGAACCGGTCAACCGGCTACACTCCCTTCTTCCTCGTGTATGGGTTCGAGGCAATCATCCCCACCGACATCAAGTTCGATTCGCCTCAGGTCCCCCCATACACGGAGAAGGACACAAAGGAGGCAAGAGAAGACAGTGTCAATCTACTCGAGGAAGCTCACGAACTGGCCTTGAGCCGGACGGCGATCTACCAGCAGAAGCTCCGGCACTACCACAGCAAGCGGATCCGGCCACTCTCATTCCGCGAGGGGGACCTGGTCCTCAGACGGATCCAGCGAACCGCCGGACAGCACAAGCTATCCTCCCCATGGTAGGGCCCGTTCATCATCAGCAAGGCGCTACACAACAACGCGTACTACCTGATAAACGCCCAGAAGCCGAAGAAGCGCAAAAGAGATGCTTCCGGTGAAGAGACGGGGAGCACATGGAATGCAACACTCTTGCGCCCGTTTTACTGCTGAGGAAAAGCAATGTATGTACGTATCCCCATCCTTTTGGGCTTATGAATGCAATGGGCACCCCAAGCCGGCTCTTGGGGCGCAACCTATTTTGTTTCTTTCAAAAGTGTGCCTCACTCACCGGCTCCCCGGCCTGGCTCCCGGGCCAAGGGGTTAGCCGGCTGGTCCTAGAAGCGCCTCTCTGAAAAAACAGGTAAGTAATGTGAGCCGGCCAAACTTCCCCACCCTTACCAGCTACAGAACCGGCCCTCAGCTGTCTGGCTGATGGGGCCATGGGGCAGCAAGGTTTGGCTCACACGAAAGGTCAAAACAAAGGGAGACCCTTCGGGGCCCAGCCGGTACCTCGCCGCGTCTCTACCACTCTACTTATCCCAAAAAAACCTCGCGATTCCTAAGTTTTAAACCGGCTCCCTTGAGGCAGACTCCCTGATCCAGCTACAGACCGGCTCCCGGCTAGCGGGCTGGCGAGGCCAAAACCAAAGGGGAAACGGAATAGAAATGGAAAGAGTTGAGGCAGGCGAAAAGAGATAAGGATGAGGTGGCATGAGCCACAAGGCAAACACAACAGAATATTCATGGCATAAACATTAAGGCAAAAGTGGCCCACGGCCAACATTCGGTTCACTACACAAACACCCCAAGTGGGTGGATTCAAGTTTTTACATGCAGGAAAAAAAGATAAAAAGGATGCCCGAGGCTTATGCCGTCCTTTGGAGTCTTAGGACCACCCCGAACCGGTCAACCGGCTACACTCCCTTCTTCCTCGTGTATGGGTTCGAGGCAATCATCCCCACCGACATCAAGTTCGATTCGCCTCGGGTCCCCCCATACACGGAGAAGGACACAAAGGAGGCAAGAGAAGACAGTGTCAATCTACTCGAGGAAGCTCACGAACTGGCCTTGAGCCGGACGGCGATCTACCAGCAGAAGCTCCGGCACTACCACAGCAAGCGGATCCGGCCACTCTCATTCCGCGAGGGGGACCTGGTCCTCAGACGGATCCAGCGAACCGCCGGACAGCACAAGCTATCCTCCCCATGGTAGGGCCCGTTCATCATCAGCAAGGCGCTACACAACAACGCGTACTACCTGATAAACGCCCAGAAGCCGAAGAAGCGCAAAAGAGATGCTTCCGGTGAAGAGACGGGGAGCACATGGAATGCAACACTCTTGCGCCCGTTTTACTGCTGAGGAAAAGCAATGTATGTACGTATCCCCATCCTTTTGGGCTTATGAATGCAATGGGCACCCCAAGCCGGCTCTTGGGGCGCAACCTATTTTGTTTCTTTCAAAAGTGTGCCTCACTCACCGGCTCCCCGGCCCGGCTCCCGGGCCAAGGGGTTAGCCGGCTGGTCCTAGAAGCGCCTCTCTGAAAAAACAGGTAAGTAATGTGAGCCGGCCAAACTTCCCCACCCTTACCAGCTACAGAACCGGCCCTCAGCTGTCTGGCTGATGGGGCCATGGGGCAGCAAGGTTTGGCTCACACGAAAGGTCAAAACAAAGGGAGACCCTTCGGGGCCCAGCCGGTACCTCGCCGCGTCTCTACCACTCTACTTATCCCAAAAAAACCTCGCGATTCCTAAGTTTTAAACCGGCTCCCTTGAGGCGGACTCCCTGATCCAGCTACAGACCGGCTCCCGGCTAGCGGGCTGGCGAGGCCAAAACCAAAGGGGAAACGGAATAGAAATGGAAAGAGTTGAGGCAGGTGAAAAGAGATAAGGATGAGGTGGCATGAGCCACAAGGCAAACACAACAGAATATTCATGGCATAAACATTAAGGCAAAAGTGGCCCACGGCCAACATTCGGTTCACTACACAAACACCCCAAGTGGGTGGATTCAAGTTTTTACATGCAGGAAAAAAAGATAAAAAGGATGCCCGAGGCTTATGCCGTCCTTTGGAGTCTTAGGACCACCCCGAACCGGTCAACCGGCTACACTCCCTTCTTCCTCGTGTATGGGTTCGAGGCAATCATCCCCACCGACATCAAGTTCGATTCGCCTCGGGTCCCCCCATACACGGAGAAGGACACAAAGGAGGCAAGAGAAGACAGTGTCAATCTACTCGAGGAAGCTCACGAACTGGCCTTGAGCCGGACGGCGATCTACCAGCAGAAGCTCCGGCACTACCACAGCAAGCGGATCCGGCCACTCTCATTCCGCGAGGGGGACCTGGTCCTCAGACGGATCCAGCGAACCGCCGGACAGCACAAGCTATCCTCCCCATGGTAGGGCCCGTTCATCATCAGCAAGGCGCTACACAACAACGCGTACTACCTGATAAACGCCCAGAAGCCGAAGAAGCGCAAAAGAGATGCTTCCGGTGAAGAGACGGGGAGCACATGGAATGCAACACTCTTGCGCCCGTTTTACTGCTGAGGAAAAGCAATGTATGTACGTATCCCCATCCTTTTGGGCTTATGAATGCAATGGGCACCCCAAGCCGGCTCTTGGGGCGCAACCTATTTTGTTTCTTTCAAAAGTGTGCCTCACTCACCGGCTCCCCGGCCCGGCTCCCGGGCCAAGGGGTTAGCCGGCTGGTCCTAGAAGCGCCTCTCTGAAAAAACAGGTAAGTAATGTGAGCCGGCCAAACTTCCCCACCCTTACCAGCTACAGAACCGGCCCTCAGCTGTCTGGCTGATGGGGCCATGGGGCAGCAAGGTTTGGCTCACACGAAAGGTCAAAACAAAGGGAGACCCTTCGGGGCCCAGCCGGTACCTCGCCGCGTCTCTACCACTCTACTTATCCCAAAAAAACCTCGCGATTCCTAAGTTTTAAACCGGCTCCCTTGAGGCGGACTCCCTGATCCAGCTACAGACCGGCTCCCGGCTAGCGGGCTGGCGAGGCCAAAACCAAAGGGGAAACGGAATAGAAATGGAAAGAGTTGAGGCAGGTGAAAAGAGATAAGGATGAGGTGGCATGAGCCACAAGGCAAACACAACAGAATATTCATGGCATAAACATTAAGGCAAAAGTGGCCCACGGCCAACATTCGGTTCACTACACAAACACCCCAAGTGGGTGGATTCAAGTTTTTACATGCAGGAAAAAAAGATAAAAAGGATGCCCGAGGCTTAGGCCACCGGCACGTCGTGAGGCGGCTCGGTCCTCGCCTCGGAGGTGGATGCATTCTTCGGGTCAGCCTCCTTGTCCTTCGAGGCGGGCTCCTCGGACTCGGCCGTCTCGCCGCTCAAGTCGGTGCTCTCATCGGCGACTTTGTCATCCGCCGGGCCTTGAGGGATGCCGAAGGAGTCCTTGGGCAATGGCTCACCCTCCTCGCCAAGGGCCAGCAAGAATTCGTCCGCGTCAATATACGATGCGAGCTCGTTGGCCCGCTGGACAAGGGCCGGCTCGTGAGCCTCCCGCTCTGCGGCCGACACGTCCCGCATGGTTGCCAGCCGGCCTAGGTCCATGCCACGGTACCAAGATGTCGTGAACCGGAGAGCCATCTGCGCCGCGGGTCGGGTAGCCGATGCCTTCCAGGCCTCAAGGCGGGGGACGGCGTGCTCCAGCCACTGAGCCACGCGATGCGTTGAAGCTCCACCACGGCCCGGCCACAGCACCGCGATGACCTCCTCGCCGGTGGTCTTGAGCCACTCCACGCTCCGCTCGAGATGGGTCATCCGCATCTCGACGGCGATCCCAATCTCGTCCGTGTCCCACCGGCGTGCTCCTCGATGGGGCGACCGCACTCCCGAAGGTATTCTCGGTGCTCCTCAACAGCGCGTAGCGCGGCGATGAGTTTCTAGGAAACGCCCTGGAAGGAAGGAGAAGAGAAGGAAAGAAAAGGCAAGATGAAACATGAGAAATGGTAAAGGGAAGAGCAACCGGCTGGGGAAGGAGAGAGATTAGCACCTACCTTCGATCGCGTCGTCCACCCCAATGGCGAAGTGGAGCGGCACCTTGCGCTCCGACTTTCGGTCCGCCTCCGAGGTGATGAGGGAACCCTTGACCTCCTCGAGTGTCTTCTCAAGGCGGTTCACCTCGTCTTGAAGGGCGGCGGTCCTCAGGGCAGCGTCAGCCGCTTCTTTGACGGTCGCCTCCCGGACCGCCACCTCCTTTGCCGCCTCAGCCTTGAGCCAGTTCCGGGTCGACTCCCCGTCGATCAGGAGCACGGCCAGGCGGTCCATCTCCTGCGTGCACGCCTGGACGTCCCGCGTCAACTGGTCCCATTCGGTGACAAGCCCGGTCTTCTCCCTCGGAGGGTGGCCAGCTCGCCTACAAGAGGCAACCAACGTCAGCCGATTCATGGGGGATATATGCCACTCCAACGAAGTGCAACCCACCTTGCATGCGTGCCAGCTCCTCCTCTAGGTGGTAGAAGACATGTTTGCCACGGTCGTGGGTGGTGACCGCTTCTGCAAACGGCTTCTACTACAGAGAGGTTCCCTCCCGTCGCAAGAAAGGGGGGCAAAGGTCAAGACATGCTCAAAGGAGATCTGGCCCGCCTGCCCGTCAGCCGGTCAGTCGGCCTGCATCTCAGGGGCTACACCCAGTGGATGTGCTCGCGCGCCCTCACTGAAAACTCAAAGCCAAAAGTGTCGGCTTACCACTGCACGCTGAAGGGCGGCGTCCGCCACCTCCACAAACTGGGCCAGCTCCTGCCAGCACCAGTCCAGGACACTTCCCAAGTCCGCGAAGCACGGGACCAGGCCACCTGCCTGGGGGGGTGACAGGGCCGGCGCGCTTGCCAGTGCTTCCCAGTCCCGGACGACCTCTAGCATCGACCGCAGGTTCCTCCGGGCCTGGCCGCCGATGCCACCCGGGCTCGCCACGGCTCCAGCCGGGGTGGGTGGGTTGATGACAGCAAGGGGCCAGGAGTCTCCTCCTGCCGACCCCCCACCCGGTGCCGCAGCCGCCTCTTCTCCTGGCCGCTCCGGCGTGTCGGTCGCACCGGAAGGCACCTCCACCTCCATGGCCGCCGTCTCCGATGGTGCCTCCGCCGCCGCCTCCGGTACCGCCGGAACCTCCGGCACCTCGACCCGGGCCGGCTCGGCCGCAGGCGGGGTCACCTCCGGCACCTCAGGAAGGGTCGGCTCAGGAGCTGGCTTCATCGTTGTTTCCCTCGCTAGGGTCGTTTCATGCGCGGGCGGAGGCGCTGGTGGGTGCATGGACGCCCCCTCGCGACTCGCTTGATGGAGGCCTCGACATGCGGGTGGACTCCGTTACCGAGTCCGACGCCCATGGGTTGTCCGCCGACCCCCTCCGCCTCCGGTCGCTCGACGTCCTGGAGTGTGCGGCCCCTCCTTGCGTGCCGGACCGGGAGGCTCGCAGCTCCATGAGCCTCCTCTTTTCCTCCCACTGGGTGGCCTCATGCTTGCGGGCCAGCCCGCTGGCGACATCCGTCGTCTCCCCCGCCGGCTCCTCATCGTGGAGCTCGATGGGGTCACTACAGCGTCCAAGAACCGGCCGTTAACCGACTCACAAGGCGAAAGCAAAAACTCGCACAAAGACGAAGAACTTACGCAATAACAAGGGGCAGGGCCCGCTTCGCGCGTGGCGGCAGCTTCCACGCGGCCACCTTCACCTGCTTCAGGCCGGGCGGCGAGGCCGCCGGCCCCCCGTGAGCCGGCCTCTTCCCCTGGCCGACCGCTTCGGCCGCCGAGCCTCGAGCCGGTCGCTCCTCGCTCCTCCGGTCCTAGCGCGCCACGGGAGGAGCTCTATCTAGAATCATCAAATCATCATCGTAGTCGTTGTTCTCTGTCCAGTCGCGGATGGAGGGGGAAAGAGGGAACTCACCCGCTGCACTGGGTTCCCTGGCTGCGCCGGACCCTCCGGCCCCGCCAGGAGCGCCGCCTCGCGGATCCGCCGGCTCGTCCCCCCTGTTGGAAATATGCCCTAGAGGCAATAATAAATTAGTAATTATCATATTTCCTTGTTCATGATAATCGTTTATTATCCATGGTATAATTGTATTGATCGGAGACTTAGATGCATGTGTGGATACATAGACAAAACCATGTCCCTAGTATTCCTCGAATAGATTATCTCGCTGATCAAAGATGGTTAAGGTTTCCTAGCCATGGACATGAGATGTCATTTCATAACGGGATCACATCATTGAGACAATGGTGTGATGGACATGACCCAAACTACAAACATAGCATATGATCGTGTCAGTTTAATGCTACTGTTTTCTGCATGTCAAGTATATGTTCCTATGACCATGAGATCATGCAACTCACTGACACCGGAGGAGTGCCTTGTGTGTATCAAACGTCTCAACGTAAGAGGGTGACTATAAAGGTACTCTACAGGTATCTCCAAGGGTGTCTGTTGGGTTTGCACGGATCAAGACGGAGAGGTATCTCAGGGCCCACTCGGGAATACAACATCACAACAAGCCTTGCAAGCAATGTGACTAAGTGTTAGTCACAGGATATTGTATTCAGAATGAGTAAAGAGACTTGCCATTAACGAGGTTGAACTAGGTATGGATATACCAATGATCGAATCTTGGGCAAGTAACATACCGAAGAACAAAGGGAACATCATACGGGGTTAACTGAATCCTTGACATAGAGGTTCGACCGATAAAGATCTTCGTAGAATATGTAGGAACAAATATGGACATCCAGGTCCCGCTATTGTTTATTGACCATAGAAGTGTCTCGGTCATGTCTACATAGTTCTCGAACCTGCAGGTTCTGCACACTTAAGGTTTGGTTACGTTTCGGTAGAATAGAGTTATGTATTGTGGTAACCGAAGGTTGTTCGGAGTGCTAGATGAGATCCCAGACATCACGAGGTGCTCAGGAATGGTCCGGAGGTAAAGATTGATATATAGGAAGTCCTATTTTGGTCGCCAGAAAATTTACGGGCTCATCGGTAGTGTACCGGGAGTGCCGGTAGTGTACCGAGAGACCATCGGGAGGGGTATTTCGACCCATGAGGTTACATGGGCTGTCGGAGGATGAATACCAGACCTTAGTGGGGTGGAGGAATTCCCACAAAGGTCCCATGCGGCTGGGAAGAAAAAGCCTAAAAGGAAAAAAGTGGAAAAAAGGCAAAAATGGCTAAATTAGGAAGGAGTCCTAATCCTACTAGGAGTGGAGGAGGAGGACTCCTCCCTCCTGGTTCGGCCGACCCAAGGGCTGGCTCCTTGGGAGCCAAGCCTCCTCCTCCTCTCCTCCTATATATACTAGAGGATTTTAGGGTTTTGGCACAGAATTTTCAGCCACGTGCTACCCGTTCCTCTAGAGCATAGTTGCTCCTCTAGATCGGATTTCTGTAGTGCTTAGGCCCTGCTGGAATAGCTCCACCACCATCGCCGGAGCGCTGTCACGCTGCCAGAGAAATCTTCTACCTCTCTGCTCCCTCTTGCTGGATCAAGAAGGCAGAGATCATCATCAAGCTGTACGTGTACTGAACGCGAAGATGCCGTCCGTTCGGCACTACATCGGAAGGACCGTGATCAAGATTGCGAGACGGATCATGATGAGATCGCAGGACGGATCGTGATGAGTTCGCGGGACGGATCGTGATTGGATTGCGGGACGGATCGTGATGAGATCGCGGGACGCTCGGCGATTTGGATCGCGAAGACGTTCGACTACACCAACCGCGTTTCTTAACGCTTCCCGCTTAGTGATCTACAAGGGTATGTAGATCCACTCTCCCTTTCGTAGATGCTCACCACCATGGATAGATCTTGCGTGTGTGTAGGAATTTTTTTTTGTTTCCCATGCAACATTCCCCAACACCCCGAGGAGTCCACTCCTTCCTCCGAGGGGACCTCCCGTCTGGAAGTCTCGAGTGTTGGAGTCCTCAAAGATCTGCGGGTGCGGGCCGTCCGACGTGTTCTGTCACACCAGCAGTTGCGGTCAGCACTTCAACATAAGTTATCCAGCCGGCTACCGACTGGGAATACCAAACAAGAAAGAACTGCCTCGACGAAAAAACTCACCAAGGGAGGTCGGTTCATGCGGTCGTACGGCTCCATGCCGAAGGACCACAAGGCGGGCTTCAGCTTGAACGTTATGAGGGTGTTCACCCGCTTCGCCACCTGAGCCGGCGTCAGCTCGACGGTGGACTGCCGACAGGGGTCGTGCCAGCCGGACATGTCGTAGATCCGGTGTGTCCTCATCTTGAGGGGCGACAATCGGCACAAGACAAAGGCCGCAACCAGGTCGGCAGCGACCAGCCCCTCGGCGCTCTTCAGCTGCGTGAGCTAGGTGATCTCGTCCAAGGCTGCGCCGTGCGGGGCAGGTCCTAGCCAGTTCTGCTGAGAGGATTGCCTGTCCTCGAACGCCGGTAGACAGATGTAATCCGTCCTCGGGTCGACGTTCTTCATTTAGAAGAACGTTCGGTGCCACCCCTTGATGGAGTCAATCAGAGAGAGAGAGGAGGAAAGCGAGCGATGCTGCACACCACCGTGCCCCCGCACGCATCGCTCTTCAAAGGCTTGAGATAGAAGAGGGCATTGAAGAACTCAATGAAGGGAAGGATGCCAAGTTACCCCTCGCACAACGTTACGAAGGCGGAGAGGTACAAGATCGAATTCGGCCCGAGGTTGTACGGCTGGAGGTCGAAAGTGTCTAGAAGATGGAAAAAGAGACTCACTAGGAGCCCGAAGCCCTAGGAGAAGTGCCAGAGGAACACGACACATTCCCCTGGCTGTGGCGCCAGAGCTATCTTGTCGCCCGGTGCGCGTGCGGCCACCCGTCCCGCTGACGGCAACATGCGTGCATAGCGCAGCTCAGCGATGTCCGCCTCAACCACGAAGGAACTAGCCCAACTGCCTCCACATCCATCGGCAATCGTGGCGGCGGTGCGGTGTGTGGGCACGTGCTCGGGTGCAATGACGTGCAAGGGAAGGAAAGAAGAGATGACGAAGAAGGGCAGCGAGGAGGCAAGCGGGGCGTGGGTACCTCCTCCTCCTGCCCTTCCTCCCCTTTTATAGGGGAGGCCATGACTGAGGGATGTGGGATCGTCTGCGCCCACTCCTCTCGGAAATTCCGCGCGTGTGGGTGGCCCTGGCCCCTAACGGCCACTTCGGGGCGCAGAGGATCCTGTCCTGCGCCACAAGGCCTATGAGGGCTACGCCTGGATCCTACCAGACTAGGCCTGGGCGATGTCCCGTCTCCCCACGTGCGCGGGACCCGTGGCATCATTACTCGCCACATGGTGTGCCATCTGCTGGTGCGGGTCCTGGGGCGGCGCGCCAGAACCCGAGGCGTCGGATCGAACGGCCGACCCGTCTGCCCCTTCGCCTTCGAGCTGAAGGCAGCTGGTGTCGAGGGGAAGCTGCCGGCTTCCCACCGTCCGCCATACGCAGGCCCCCGTCTGCTTCAAGGACTACTGACGGGGTTTATACCCCTAGGTAGGCCAAAGCAACGGGGTCTTCCCCCTTTCACTCGAACAAAAACTATGCGGCCGGCTGGCCGTGGCCGACTGGAGGACGTCTAGTGCAAGCAAGTGCCGGCTGGCGCCCCGAACGGATGGTCAAGGAGCCGGTTGGGCCCTCGGTTGGCTGGGCGCGGCTGGCTGCCCACGGGCCGGCTCTTCCATTGACATCGGCATGGCCATGCCCCGTCCCGTCCCTCCATGCGTAGGTACGATGATGCGACGTGAGCGGCACGACGGGTGGCCCTGTGGCTACAGGGGCCGTTTACGCACCGCAGTGCGTGGCTACAGTCCAACTGTCCTGGCCGCTGACCTCGGTGAGCACGACCGGGTGGGGGAACAGTGCTGGCACGCCCTCGCCAATCGATTACCTGCCCCGGCATGGCTACAGTGCCGCCGGCCATACCAGAGACTTCGGCCGGCTGGCGCTAGACGATGCTCCCCCGGGCGGCCCGTGCCGCGGCAGGTGGTCGAGGGCTAATCGCAGAGCCGGCTGGTGGGCCCTAATGGTAGATGGGACCGCTCGGCCGGCGTGCCCCACCCACGACAAGACGGTGCAAGCGGCGGGACCCTCTGGCCAGCCGGACAGACTGCCAGCCGGGTCCCCCCACCTTCGTACTTTAAGCATATTGTAAGATCCGGGCGGTTGGCCTATAAAATCCCCGAGCCCCCCATGCAACAGGGACGGACGAATGGTCGCTCACACACACCCACAGAACTCTCATTCTCTCCTCTAGTGGCGGAGGAAGACGAGCTGACTGCTCCTTCTTCCTCCTCTAGGCACAGCTCCAGGAGCATCCTTGTACACATACCCATCCATCCAACTAGACCAAGCAGGACTAGGGGTGTTACCTCCCACGGAGGGCCCTGGACCTGGATACATCATGTTTCACCACCGCTTGTGCCCAATCTCGCACCGGAAGCCCGTCGGCATCCCCCGGCCCCAACCATTTACGATAAGCCACCCCATGGCATCTGTCGTGAGAAAATGACGACAGTTATAGAGCTACTTCAACTGTAGTTGAAAAGTATTTGAACTAGATCAAAGAGCTAGTTCAACTCTTGAGTAAAATTATTTGTACTAGGTTACAAAGCTAGTTCAACTCAAGTGTAAAATTACTTGAACTAGAGAAAAGAGCTATGTCAACTCTCGTGTAAAATTGTTTGTACTTGGTTATAGAGCTAGTTCAACTCTAGTGTAAAATTATTTGTAATAGGTTACAAAGCTAGTTCAACTCTAGTGTGAAATTATTTGAACTAGGTTATAGTGCTAGTTCAACTTTAGTTTAAAATTATGTTAACAAGAGCAAAGCACGAGTTCAACTCTAGAGTAAAATTATTTGTACTAGGTTACAAAGCTAGTTCATGTCGAGTGTAAAATTATTTGAACTAGAGTAAAGAGCTAGTTCAACTCTAGTGTAAAATTATTTGAACTAGAGAAAAGAGATAGTTCACCTCTTGTGTCAAGTTGTTGGTACTGGGTTATAGAGCTAGTTCAACTATAGTGTAAAATTGTTTGTACCGGGTTATAGAGCTAGTTAAACTCTATTGTAAAATTATTTAAATTAGAGCAACGAGCTAGATCAACTCTTTTCTAAAATTACTTGTACTAGTTTACAGAGCTAGTTCATCTCTAGTGTAAAATTATTTGAACTATAGCAAAGAGCTAGTTCAACTCCAGTATAAAATTATTTGTACTAGTTTACAGAGCTAGTTCAACTCTAGTGTAAAATTATTTGAACTAGGTTATAGATCTAGTTCAACTCTAGTGTAAAATTATTTGTACTAGGTTACAAAGCTAGTTTGCCAGGTGCGTCTCTTGTCACTCCTTGGGGGCTCCTGACCGACCAGAGGGGTCCAACAAGCAATACTACAAGATCCATCACACCAAGGGCAAGGATCTCCAAAACTGTCGGCAAGTTGAGCAGCTTGTCGAGAGGCAGAAAGTTGAATGCGTTACGCGAGATAAGGAGAAAGCCCAAGTTGGTGCGGAGGGTTTCGGCAAGAAGCACAGTGGCGGAGGAGGTCACCGCGGCAAGGCCAAGCAATGGGTGAGTCCCGCTCGAGGCCGCATAAGGAAGAGGGGAATGACGATGGCAACGAGGAGGACGACGAGTCAAGCGAGCATGAATTTTAGACAGATACGAAAGTCATGTGCCTCGATGGAGGCGCCTCATTGCACTATTCTCACTGCCGGCTTAAATAGTGGGTGTGCGAGATTAATGCAGAAGAGCCATCCATTGGTGCCTAGAAGCCATTGAGGTGGTCCCACATGTCGGTGTCAAAACTGGAGGATCTCGAGTCGGGGGTCCCGAGCTATGAGACTAGAATCAACGGTAACAGGAGATGAAGGTGACATGAGTTTACCTAGGTTCGAGCCCTCCTGTGGAGGTAATACCCTACGTCATGCTTGATTGTATTGATGACGTAAGGGGTTACACAGTTGACCTACCTTGAGATTGTATAGCTAACCCTAGATGAGTTTTCCTGTCTCTATACCCCTAGCTAAAACCCTCCGGCTTATATAGGTGTCGAGGAGGCCTAGGGTTTACACATGGTTGGTTACATGCCAAAGAGATAAACATGCCTATTACTACATCAAATGTGGAGCGCAAGCCGTGCTTCCTGAAGCTTCCATCTTCGAGACTGGGCTTCAAATCTTCCTGTGTCCAGTAAGTAACCCATACAGTCTAGTCCATAAACAATAGGTTAGCTATCGAAGCACCCCCCAATCCAGGACTCCCTCAGTAGCCCCCAAATTTGCCTCCAACGCCAAGGGTCATCGTTACCCATTGCTTCGCAAACAGAGTCTTCGGCTTGCGAGGTGAGTTCCTTCCTGCTGAACCATAGTTTGGCCTCCGATGATAAGAAGTTTTCCGCATAGTGGCACATCCAAATATAGCAAATTTATTGTCTTTGAAGGCCAAACATCAGGGGGTAAACAACGACCCTCTGATGACCTTTCTGACAAAATGCTACGACGCACCATATCTGCTAGTCCAGTTGCATAGGCTCGATTCGCGGTTCAAGGCTGTTTTAATCATCACAATCTATCATTATACAAATCATGTCCCGTTTTATACGGGATATACTTAATCACATGCACGCAACTGTTGGGGAACGTTGCATGGGAAATAAAAATTGCCTACGCACACGCAAGATCTATCCATGGTGATGAGCATCTACGAGAGGGATAGTGGATCTACATACCCTTGTAGATCACTAAGCAGGAAGCGTTAACAAATGCGGTTGATGTAGTCGAACGTCTTCGCGATCCAAATCGCCAAGCGTCCCGCGATCCCATCATGATCCATCCCACAATCTCATCACGATCCGTCCCACGATCCAATCACGAATCGTCTCGCGATCTTGATCACGGTTCTTCCAATCTAGCGCTAAACGGACGGCACCTCCGCATTCAGCACACGTACAGTTCGATGACAATCTTCGGCTTCTTGATCCAGCAAGAGGGAGCGGAGAGGTAGATGAGTTCTCCGTTAGCGCTATGGCATTGCGGCGATGGTGGTGGAGCAATTCCAGCAGGGCTTCGCCTAAGCACCGCTAAAACCGATCTAGAGGAGAAACTACGAACTAGAGGAGAGGCAACACGTGGCTTAGGGTTTCTTGATGTGTCCCAAGTGCTAGCCTCACCCCTTTATTTATATGCTGAGCCCTGGGGTCAAAACTGGGAGAAAAATCCTCCTCAAGGTCGGTTTTCTCGCAAGGCAAGAGTCCTCCTCAAACTCTAGGACCAGACGCCAAGGTCCTTGGTGTCTGGCCCCAGACGCTAGGGTCCCTGGCGTCTGGCCCCTGGCCTCCGCAAAACAGTGTTTGCACCTTCCTAAAGCCTCATGGGCTTTACCCCTTGGCCCAAATAAAGTGTTCTTGTACCCCGAACATTTCGGGAAACATCTGAAACTATTTCCGATGAATTCCGGAACCCTTCCGGAGACCAAACACTATTATCCCATATATCAATATTTACCTCCGGATGATTCTGGAGCTCCTCGTGACGTCCGGGATCTCATCCGGGACTCCAAACAACCTTTGGTCACCACTATACATAACTCTATACTATCGAAACGTCACTGAACCTTAAGTGTGCAGACCCTGCGGGTTCGAGAACTATGTAGACATGACCGAGAAACCTCTTCGGTCAGTAACAAATAGCGGGACCTGGATGCCCATATTGGTTCCTACATATTCTACGAAGATCTTTATCGGTTGAACCTCTATGTCAAGGATTCAGTTAATCCCGTATGTTGTTCCATTTGTTCTTCGGTATGTTACTTGCCCGAGATTCGATCCTCAGTATTTGTATACCTAGTTCAACCTCGTTACCGGCAAGTCTCTTTACTCGTTCCGTAATACAAGACCCCGTGGCTAACACTTTAGTCACATTGCTTGCAAGGCTTGATGTGATGTTGTATTACCAAGTGGGCCCTAAGATACCTCTCCGTCACATGGAGTAACAAATCCCAGTCTTGATCCATGCCAACCCAACAAACACCCTCGGAGATACCTGTAGAGTACCTTCATAGTCACCAAGTTACGTTGCGACGTTTGATACACACAAGGCAATCTTCCGGTGTCAGTTAGTTGCATGATCTCATGGTCATAGGAACAGATACTTGACATGCAGAAAACAGTAGCTATAAACTGACATGATCATACGCTACGTTTGTAGTTTTGGTCTTGTCCATCACATCATTCTCCTAATGATGTGATCCCATTGTCAAATGACATCTCATGTCAATGGCTAGTAAACCTTGACCATCTTTGATCAGCGAGCTAGTTTACTAGAGGCATACTTGGGACATAGTGTTGTCTATATACCTACACATGTATTTAGTTTCCAATCAATGCAATTATAGCATGGATAATAAACGATTATCATGAACAAGGAAATATTATAATAACCAATTTATCATTGCCTCTAGGGTATATTTCCAACAGTCTCCCACTTGCACTAGAATAAATAATCTAGTTCACATCACCATGTGATTCGCATTGTTATGAATCTAACACCCAATGAGTTCTGGGGCTCGATCATGCTTTGCATGTGAGAGAGGTCTTTTAGTTAATGGTCCTACGTCATTCAAATCCATGTGTACTTTGCAAATCTCTATGTCATACTATAGAAACTGCTACCACACTCCACTTGGAGCTATTCCAAATGGCTTCTCCACTATACACATCCGGATTGCTACTAAGAGTCATCCGGATTGGTGTTAAAGCTTGCATCGACGTAACTCTTTACGAGAAACTCTTTATCACCTCCATAATCGAGAAACATTTCCTTAGTCTTTTAGTTACTAAGAATAATCTTGACCGCTGTGCAGTGATGCACTCATGGCAAGGCACACACAGGTATAGTACACAGCATGGCATACTATATAGAGCCTATGGCTAAAGCATAGGGGACGATCTTGGTCCTTGCTCTTACTTCTACCGTGGTTGAGCTTTGAGTCTTACTCAACTTCACACCTTACAAATCAGGCAAGAACTCTTTCTCTGACTGATCCATTTCAAACTCTTTCAAAATCTTGCCAAGGTATGTACTCATTGAAAGTCTCATCAAGCATCTTGATCTATCACTATAGATCTTGATGCTCAACAATTAGGTAGCTTTATCTAGGTCTTCCTTTGAAAAACTCTTTTCAAACAACCGTTTATGCTTTCTAGAAATTCTACATCATTTCCGATCAATAATATGTCATCCACATATGCTTATCAGAAATTCTATAGTGCTCCCACTCACTTTATTGTAAATACAAGTTTCTCATAAACTTTCTATAAACTCAAAACCTTTGATCACCTCATCAAAGCGTATATTCCAACTCCGAGATGCTTGCTCCAGCCCATAGAAGGATTGCTGGAGCTCGCACACCTTTTAGTATCCTTAGGACTGACAAAACCTTCTGGTTTTATCACATACAACCCTTCCTCAAGCAAACTGTTAAGGAAACAATGTTTTGACATCCATCTGCCAGATTTCATAATTGAAAAATGCAGCAATTGCTAACATAATTCCAACAAACTTTAGCATCGCTATGAGTGAGAAAATCTCATCGCAGTCAACTCCTTGAACTTCTTGGAAACTTCTTTGCGACAAGTCGAGCTTTATAAATGGTGACATTTACCATCAGCATTTGTCTTCATCTTAAAGGTCCATTCGTACTCGACGGCCTGTCGTCCAACAAGCAAGTCTACCAAAGTCTATACTTGGTTGTCATACATGGATCCTTTCTCGGATTTCATGGCCTCTAACCGAAATCCAAGCCCATCATCTCTTCTCGATAGCTCGTAGGTTCAGCGTTGTCCAACAACATGACCTCTAAGACAGGGTTACCGTACCACTCAGGAGTAGTACGCGTCCTTGTCGACCTACGAGGTTCGATAGTAACTTGATCCGAAGCTTCACGATCATCATCATTAACTTCCTCTTCAACTGACGTAGGATCCACAGAAACATCTTTCTGCACTGCGCTACTCTCTGGTCGAACAAAGGTTCAACAACCTCATCAAGTTCTATCTTCCTCCCACTCAATTCTTTTGAGAGAAACTCTTTCTCGAGAAAGGACCCATTTTTAGCAACAAGCACTTTGCACTTGGATCTGAAATAGAAGGTATACCCAATTGTTCTTAGGGTATTCTATGAAGATGCATTTGTCCGGTTTGGGTTCAAGCTCATTAGGTGAAAACCCTTTTCACATAAGTGTCTTAGCCCCAAACATTAGGAAATGACATCTTAGGTTTCTGCCAAACCATATGGTGTCATCTCAACGGATTTATATGGTGCCCTATTTAAAGTGAATGTAGTTGTCTCTAATGCATAACCCCAAAACGATAGTGGTAAAACGATAAGAGACATCATAATTCGCACCATATCCAATAGAGCACGACTATGACGTTCGGACACACCATCACACTATAGTGTTCCAGGTGGCGTGAGTTGCGAAACAACTTTCACATTGTCTTAAGTTGTATACAAAACTCGTAACTTAGATATTCACATCCACGATCATATCGTAGATATCTTATCTTCTCGTCACGATGATCTTAAACTTCAGTCTGAATTTTCTTGAACTTTTCAAACAATTCAGACTTGTGTTTCATTAAGTAAATATACACGGTTATCTACTCAAATCATCAATGAAGGTAAGAAAATAACGATATCCACCGCATGCTACAAGACTCATTGGATTGCATACATCAACATGTATCATTTCCAAGAAATCACATGCCCGCTCCATTAAACCGGAAAACGGGGGCCTTAGTCATCTTGCCCAATAGGCATGGTTCGCATGTCTCAACCGATTCAAAATTGAATGAGTCCCGAGATCCCTCAGCATGGAGTTTCTTCATGCGATTTATACCAATATGACATTTAGCGGCAGTGCCACAAGTATGTGGCACTATCATTATTAACTTTGTATCTTTTGGCATCAATGTTATGACTATTGAAGGTATTATTCATGTAAACAAAATAACCATTATTCTATAACTTAAATGAATAACAGTGTTGCAATAAACACGATCTAATCATGTTCATGCTTAACGCAAACACAAAATAAAATTTAGGTTTGTCACTAATCCTGAAGGTAGAGAGAGCGTGCGATGTTGATCACATTAACATCGGAAACATTTCCAACACACATCGTCACCTCACACTTAGCTAGTCTCCGTTTATTCCGTAGCTTTTACTTCGAGTTACTAACATTTAGCAACTGAACCGGTATCCAATACCCAGGTACTACTAGGAGTACTAGCAAGGTACACATCAATAACACGTATATAAAATATACTTCTGTCAATGTTGCCAGCCTTCTTATCTACCAAGTATCTAGGGTTCTTCCGCTTCAGCGACCGCTCTCCTCATCATAGAAGCACTTTGTCTCGGGTTTGGGTACAACTTTGGGTTGCTTCACTGGAGCAGCAACTAACTTGCCATCCATGAAGTTTCCCTTCTTGCCCTTGCCCTTCTCGAAACTAGTGGTTTTACTAACCATCAACACTTGATGCTCCTTCTTGATTTCTACCTTCGCGGTGTCAAACATCGCCAACGGCTCAGGGATCATTATTTCCATCCCTGGAATTTTATAGTTCATCACCAAGTTCTAGTAGCTTAGTGATAGTGACTTGGAGAACTATATATATCACTATCTTATCTGGAAGATCAACTCCCAGTCCATTCAAGCGATTGCAGCACCCAGATAATCTGAGCACATGCTCAACAATTGAGTTATTCTCCTTCATCTTGCAGGCAAAGAATCTTGTTGGAGATCTCATATCTCACAACACGGGCACGAGCCTGAGATCCCAATTTCAGCTCTTAGAACATCTCATATGTTCCGTGACATTCAAAACCTATTGGAGCCTCAACTCTAAGTCGTAATGCATGACACACTAAACTATCAAGTAGTCATCGGAACGTGCCTGTCAGATGTTCACAACATTTATAGACGATGCTAGAGGGGGTGGCGCACCGAGTGGTGCATTAAGGACATAAGCCTTCTGTGCAGCAATGAGGACAACCTCAGATCACAGATCCAGTCCGCAATATTGCTACCAACATCTTTCAACTCTATTTCTCTAGGAACATATAAAAATTCAAGGGAGCTACAACGTGAGCTACAACATAATTTGCAAAGACACTACTGACTATGTTCATGTTAATGAGTTTAATTAATCATATTACTTAAGAACTCCCACTCAAATTGACATCCCTCCGGTCATTCGAGTGATACATGATCCAAATTCACCAACTCAAGTCCGATCATCACGTGAGTTGAGGTGGTTTCAATGGTGAACATCATCATGTTGATCATATCTACTATATGACTCATGTTCGACATTTTGTTCTCTTGTGTTCCGAGGCCATGTCTATACATGCTAGGATCGTCAAGTTTAACCCGAGTGTTCCGCATGTGCAACACTGGCTTGCATCCGTTGTATCTGAACGTAGAGTCTATCACACCCGATCATCACGTGGTGTCTCGACACGACAAACTTTCGCAAAGGTGCACACTCGGGGAGAACACAATTTATCTTGAAATTTAAGTGAGGGATTACCTTATAATGCAACTATCATCCTAAGAAAAACAAGGTGCAAAAAAGAATTAACATCACATGCAAATCATAAGTGACATGATATGGCCAGGAACTTGTGCTTTTGATCTCCATCTTGAAAGCACCAGCATGATCTCCATCGTCACCAGCATAACACCATGATCTCCATCATTGTGTCTCCATCGGGGTTGTCGTGCCCACCATGCTCATACCACTATTGCTACCGTTTAGCGATAAAGTAAAGCATTACATAGCGCTTAATGATTGACACGCAGGTCATACAATAATTAAAGACAACCCTATGGCTCCTACCGATTGCCGTACTCATTGACATGCAAGTCGTGATAATCTATACATCACATGATCATCTCAGACATCACATATATCACATCATGTAATTCGCCATATCACATCACAACATACCCTGCAAAAACAAGTTACACGTCCTCTAATTGTCGTTGCAAGTTTTACGTGGCTGCTACGGGTATCTAGCAAGAACAATTCTCACCTATGCAAAACCACAACGATGATACATAAGTTGCTTTTCAACCTTCTCAAGGACTGCTGAACCAAAATACGACTGAGGGAGGAAGCAATGTAAGCATTAATGCCCACAAACTCTTTGTGTTCTACTCGAGATCTCATCTACACATAGACCTAGCTCATGATGCCACTGTTCGGGAATGTTGCATGGGAAAAAAAATTCCTACGCACATGCAAGATCTATCCATGGTGGTGAGCATCTACGAGAGGGAGAGTGGATCTACATACCCTTGTAGATCGCTAAGCGGGAAGCGTTAAAAATGCGGTTGATGTACTTGAACGTCTTTGCGATCCAAATTGCCGAGCGGCCTGTGATCCCATCATGATCCATCCCGCGATCTCATCACAATCCGTCCCGCGATCCAATCATGAATCGTCTCAGGATCTTGATCATGGTCCTTCCGATCTAGCGCCGAACGGACGGCACCTCCGTGTTTACCACACGTATAGCTTGATGACGATCTCCGCCTTCTTGATCAAGCAAGAGGGAGTGGAGAGGTAGACAAGTTCTCCGTCAGCGCTATGGCGTTGCAGCAATGGTGGTGGAGCAATTCCAGCAGGACTTTGCCTAAGCACCGCTGAAACCGATCTAGAGGAGAAACTATGAACTAGCGGAGAAGCAACACGTGGCTTAGGGTTTCTTGATGTGTCCCAAGTGCTAGCCTCGCACCTTTATTTATATGCCAAGCCCTGGGGTTGAAACTTGTAGAAAAATCCTCCTCAAGGTCGGTTTGCCCGCAAGGCAAGAGTCCTCCTCAGACTCCAGGACCAAACGCCAAGGTCCTTGGCTTCTGGCCCCAGACGCTAGGGTCCCTGGTGTCTGGAACCTGGCCTCCGCAAAACAGCTTTTGCACCTTCCTAAAGCCTCATGGGCTTTACCCCTTGACCCAAATAAAGTGTTCTTGTACCCCGAACATTTCGGGAAACATCCGAAACTATTTCCGGTGAATTCCAGAACCCTTCCGGAGACCGAACACTATTATCCCATATATTAATATTTACCTCCGGACCATTCCGGAGCTCCTCGTGACTTCCAGGATCTCATCCGGGACTCCGAACAACCTTCGGTCACCACCACACATAACTCTATACTACCGAAATGTCACTGGAGCTTAAGTGTGCAAACCCTGCGGGTTCGAGAACTATGTAGACATGACCAAGACACGTCTCCGGTCAGTAACCAATAGCGGGACCTAGATGCCCATATTGGTTCCTACATATTCTACGAAGATCTTTATTGGTCGAACCTCTATGTCAAGGATTCAGTTAATCCCGTATGTTGTTCCCTTTGTTCTTCAGTATGTTACTTGCCCGAGATTCGATCGTCGGTATCTATATACCTAGTTCAACCTCGTTACCGGCAAGTCTCTTTACTCGTGCCGTAATACAAGATCCCATGGCTAACACTTTAGTCATATTGCTTGTAAGGCTTGTTGTGATGTTGTATTACTGAGTTGGCCCTGAGATACCTCTCTGTCACATGGAGTAACAAATCCCAGTCTTGATCCATGCCAACCCAATAAACACCCTCGAAGATACCTGTAGAGCACCTTTGTAGTCACCCAGTAACGTTGTGACGTTTGATACACACAAGGCACTCCTTCTGTGTCAGAGAGTTGCATGATCTCATGGTCATAGGAATAGATACTTGACATGCAGAAAACAGTAGCAATAAACTGACATGATCAGATGCTATGTTTGTAGTTTGGGTCTTGTCGATCACATCATTCTCCTAATGATGTGATCCCGTTATCAAATGACATCTCATGTCAATGGCTAGGAAACGTTGACCATCTTTGATCAACGAGCTAGTTTACTGGAGGCATACTAGGGACACAGTGTTGTCTATATACCCACACATGTATTTAGTTTCCAATCAATACAATTATAGCATGGATAATAAACGATTATCGTGAATTAGGAAATATGATGACAACCAATTTATTATTGCCTCTAGGGCATATTTCCAACTGCAACGGCTCGTGCGTATCGGGAAGTGGAGGGATTCGCAGCGCAACAAGGGAAGTCCAAATCGAGAGGCCTCATAAAAAGAGAAAGAAAACCCCAAAGGCTTTTCATGCTCTCCATTCAACTTCTCTGCCTCCCATTCCCTTGCGCCCCAGGAGCATAGATATAGGTCTCTCCGACCCCACCTCCGAGCTCCGCAATGGATTGCTCCAACGGCCAGTGGGAAGCTTCCACGGTCACCAACCAGGACATACTCGACCTCAAGAAGGCCGGCTACCTCCCCTCCAACATCCCTCACCGCACAGCAGGGGTGGGCCAAGTGATCCTCACCCAGAAGCTAGGCGAAAGGGTAGTGTTCATCCCCCACTTCATCCAGGGGTTGAGCTTCCCACTCCAGCCCTTCGTCAGGGGGCTACTATTCTTCTACGGCCTTGACTTCCACGACCTCCCGCCGAACTCCATCATGCACATCTCGGTGTTCATCCTCGTCTGCGAGGCCTTCCTATGCATCGGGCAACACTTCGGGCTCTAGCTACAGGTCCACAACATCAAGCACAAGTGCGTCTATGGCAAGCACGCGGATTGCGGCGGGGCAGTCATCAGCAAGCTCACCTGTGTTGGGAGGTCATCAGGCACCCTCATCGACACCATCAAAGGGTGGCAAAAGTAGTGGTTCTACGTCATCGAACCCCAAGAATAGGGCCTGCTCCCCGCCGCCGCATTCAGATCTGGTCCCCCCACCAGACCGGCCTCATGGCTCGAAAAGGGCCTTGTCTGGGGATCGGACAAGGAGGTGACCGATCTGCAGAAGCGCATCCGCTCCTGGCTCGAAGAGGGCACCAAGTTAACTGATGTGGTCCAGGTGATGCTCCGAAGATGCATCCTCCCTTGCCAGCGCCGAAACACCCCCCTGTGGGCTCGAGAACTCGAGGCCGAGCCCATAGTCCGGAATCTCTTCCGCACTACGAGGGAGAAGTTGTGGAAGGCGCTCTTCAAATCAATGAAGTGTTGGCCATCCGAGGAGGAGTACAAGGGTCTGCACGCTGCGAAGCCCGATTCCGAGGTACGATACACCCCAGATTGGTTGGCTTCATTACACAGCAAATTCCTATAACCTCTTATCCGATCTGTCTAAGAAGAGATGGCTGAAGAAAGCCGTCAACATGAACAGTCCAACCCTGCAGCCCGAACACAAGAGGACCGGACTGTTAGCCAAAATGCTCGTGTTAAAGCCTTACGAGGCTCCCATGAAGAAGGAGAAGAAGAAGAAACCGGGCCAGGCTGGCCTCCGCATCAAGGTCCAGCCTGATGCCGCATCTGAAGATACCCCTGCCTCCTCAAATCAAGAGGAACCTGAGGAGGAGGAGGAAGAAGAAGAAGAAGAAGAAGAAGAAGAGGCTGAGGTCGAGGGCGAGGGGGCAGGCAATCCCCCCCCCCCCGCACCAGGAAGAGAGTGGCATCTTCGGACATCCCGGAGCAGGTCACTTCTCATGCCCCGTAGAGGGCACATCAGACGGGGGTGGTTCTGTCTGACGATAGCTCGGACTCAAGCTCCGCGTTTGAGGACCTCGAGGAGGTTCCACGATGTAGCCCTCGGATCAAACCCCCCCCATCAAGGTTAGGATCCAAAGACCCTCCCTTTCATTACGAATAGATTTAGAGTTTGCTAACATGCAGGTTACTAGCCTTGTAGCCCCCCGCGCGTTATCCCCACCGAGTTGATATTGGATGAGGAGACCCCGCCCGCCGAACTGGTAGAGAGCGGGGATGCCTCACATGCCAGCACTCTAGGCTCCACGAAGGACGCCGTGGAGGTGTCGTCCTAGCCTACTCCTATGGAGGCAGACATCAGGGGCGAGGGAGATAGCACCGTGGCCGAGGCTAACACCTCGGCTACTAAAGACCGGGGAGCAACACCCCATCCGGATACCAAGGGGGCCGATCGAGCATGAGCTTAGCCCCTTCGAGAACATCTCTGGAGCACACTATGCCTCTGTAGGCACCAGTCCAATCTCCGGTGGGTGGTCGAGAAGTCCGATCATTCCTGGTACCACCGACCAATAGGTGGTCAGCCATGCAGAAGACTCTATCGAGCGCCTCCATCCCCAAGGATCGCCGCACCATTATGGGTGCGGTACTACAAAGCGTCTAGTCCGTTGACAACAGACTAAAGGAGGCCTTCAAAGGCCTCCTTGCGGGTTTTCAAGCAAGTCACCCGATATTTACAAAGATTTTTATTTATTCACATTATATACGTGGCATCCCTTGAGCCATTGGTGAGGCGAAAAAGCTCATCTAGGTGTCACATTTGAATCCGAAACCACCCTGGAGGCACTTTAAGTGTCCTAACATATGATCGGATTGTCTACAATTTGGGAATTGAGATCTCATGTGATCTATTAATTGTGTGTGTAATGCAGGCTTCATCACCGGTGGCGGGCACAAATGGCGCCAAACTGGAGGAGCTAAATCGGAAGCTGAAGCCCTACGAAGACGAAGCTGAGGCCCTCAACCGAAGGCTCGACGAGGCTCAAGGTATGTTGAGATAGAATCTGAATGCCTTCCTCTGAGTTTTATAGTTCGAATACTGTCAATGCAGATTCTTTATCTATGTGTACTGCACATGCAGCCTCAGCGAATGAGGTCGAGAGGCTCCAGGCCGAGCTCCAGTGTGTGAAGTACAAGACGGCCGCCGAGAGGGCTTCTACTAAGGAAACGGCTACCGCCCTTTCCGCCATGCGGGCCAGTAGTGGCAAGCATGAAGCTTGCGTCTCAGAGGTCCAACAGGAGCTCAAGGATGCCAGCGAGAGACGTGAGGCCTTGGACTAGAAGAACAAAGCGAGCTCGCCGAACTATCCACCATGAAAGCCGACCTCCAGAAGGAGCGGACGGACAAACGGTTTTATGAGTAGCAAGTGCGCCAGGCCAAGGAAATACCCGATGGTAAGCCGTACTCATTGAAGTGCGTATTCGGGGATAGCAAATTCGAGTGGCTTACCTGGGTGTGGCGATCCTTAGGCGTGTCTGGCAATCACCAGAAGAGCTTGGCAGACGCCAAAAGGATGTTCGCCTCGCGGGGAGAGGAAGATGAAGCTCGGATATTCTGGGCATAGTTCGGAGCCCCCAAGCGTCCTTCTCTTTTGGTGGACCAGCTGAAATAGCTGATGGAGCTACACTGGATGGCGGAGTCGGCCATGAAGGACCTCTGCATCCACTTATGGCCCAGTGAGCAGCTACGAGGCAGCTACTTCGGCCTGGTGTAGAGACTGATCACTGCCAAGCCCTGCCTCAACTCCGTCAAGCGCTCCTCCTGCATCGAAGGAGTTCGAATGGCCCTCGGCAAGGCCAAAGTGCATTGGGCGGGCTAAATCCAATGAAGGTTGCGACCAACCCGTCCCCATCAGGGAAGGAGCACTAACGCCCCGAGCTATACTTCGATGCAGTGATGGAGATTGCTCAAGTGATAGTGTCGCAATGTTCGAGCAAAAATTATTTGAATGAGCTTGTAACATGTCTGAAGACTTGTGATAACTTTTAATGATATTAGTATCTCCTCTTATATGGTTTTGCATTCCTTTATAACTTCTATGTGGTTGTTTAATACTGAAAGATGTGAGTCGTCGGCTTCAGCCCCCACGTAGATACTACATGGGGTGTCTATGTGTGGGGACCCCGACTCATAAGTCGTGATCACCGAATGCATGTGTATAGTGATCCCAGAGATTAATGCTCACTGAACACACAGAAGCTGAATAACAAGAGTCTTACATCCACATTTAGCATCTTACACAAATAAAGACCATGAAGGTCTAGTCTTGCATAGATAGGGCCACATTGGCCAAACACTTAAACAGAACAAACAATGGAAATCTCGATCGAAAGCGTGAACCAATTGCCATCTTCCTTAACCTACAAGCATTCTGACTAGGAAGCGTCCTAGTTCGCATGTTCGTCATGAACGAACTCTTCTCCATACTCCTGTTCTTCCATGCCTGGCCATTAAATAACCAGTGGCAAGCCAATGAGTAGTTTGAATGTAGTCGCAAGCAACCCAAGTTATGGAACAAGGTAATAATGATGCAATATATAGAACTAAGTACGTAATTTGCGGAAAGCTAATTTTAAATTCAATGACATGATCAAGTAACTAGGTAAGCTTGCATCAACAATTGGCAGATATCCATATGAACAAGTTACAGATATCATCATAAGCATGGGTTGAACATCTCATGTTCATTCATCACATCAAGTCTTCCGACTTGTCTCAAGTATCATCTCTATGTTAACCACACACACACTCAAACACACCATGTTTGTGAAAACAACTAAACGTGGCATAACCAGCACCACCAAACTGTCCTTGACCGTGGACATAGCTATTCGAGTAGTTTTACTCTCTATAGAGGTTCCACACTTTACCTACAAGACTCGGGGAGCATCCGTGTCATCCACGACGTGCACTATATAACATACCCAAGGTAAGCACCCGAACAATGTCTTTCTCCTGGCGATACTAAATAAAGAGTCCACTCGTTTGGTACCCAACCCACATGATGTACATCACTCGTAGCATCCATGTGGGGACAACGGTGTGCCCGGTGCCTATGAAGACAGTGCATGATCATCCATACCGCCACGACCCCGTATCGAGAATGACCACACCACTCCCACCACTAGTAATGCGGGCTCCCTCCCAGTACCTACCAAGGTAATCAACAGAGCCCCGTCCCTTAAGGGATATCGTGGTTACGCATGTAATGTTGGGACGGTCGACAAATCTTAAACGCTCCGTTTTCGAAAACACACACTCACTTGCTCCGGTAGACCACTTCTTTCTCAAGTGGTCACCCAACTCATCATCATCTCCCTCGGGCATTAGTGGCACCCAACGGGGTTTTTGAAAAGTCTTTGAAATCATCCCTTTTCTTTCCCTCACCATGCATAATCCTGGACCCTCTTGCATAGCAGCAACTAGCATCCTATCTACACCCACTTGCATAACCCTCATAAGGTGGTAGGGTCATGCACGATGCAAGTGCCAATGGCAAAAGTATCGCAGGCAACCCACCGAAGTGGTAACTACTCCACATGCTCAAATATAACGAGGGTAAAGTGCTATATGGCATGCAATAAAATGCTTTGTTAACATGGTCAAAGGGCTGCTTGCCTGGTTTAACAAGGTCTTCGGGGTCTTTGAAGTCTTCGGTTCCAACTTCCTCGTCAACAGTGCAATCTATCATAGCAATAAATAGCGGTAAAAATAAGCATCACACAAAACAGAGCACACAAAGCTAATAGTAAAATGCTACCCTATTCTGTTAAATACTAAAATCTATCCTAAAAATAGTTGTCTAGGGCTTTGAAGTTAAAAAGGTTTTCAAAACTATTTAAAATAGGGGCTAATAATGCCAAATAGGGGTTTTAAATAGAAAAGGTACAAAAAAATTCAAATATTTTTACAAATGGCACGAATAAATTCTATGGAATATTCTAGGATTTTAGGTGAAAGAATATTGGGCATTGGATATATTTTCTTGCATATGGAATTTTTGGAAGCAGGGGGGAATAGAAAGAGAAAAATGGCAGTATGCCCCTTTGGGGCCAAAAGTATCACACCCGAGCCGGCCTAAAGGGGAACTGGTCCACGGCAAGACGGCACGCGTGGCAGGTTTATTTTTAAACCTGCCCGCGGGCCCAACCTGGCAGCGAGAGGGGGAAGGGTGAGGGTATGATAGGTGGGCCCCACCTGTCATCCCTCACCTTGCGATAGGGAGCAGAGGGGGCTCACCAGCGGGGGCTCTAGCCATGGTGGCTCAAGCGGAGGGCACCGGCGTGCTCAGGGTGTTCCCGCACGTCGGTGGGTGGTCGAGGCAGTCGCCGGAGCTGAGGGAAACGCCGGCAAGGGGGAAACCCGCACGATGGTGAGTGTTTGGCTCGGGTTCGAGCTCCTGACCATGGGAACGAAGGGGTTGGGCACGGGAGAGAGGCTAAGGGGAGCAGGGAGCGAGAGGAGAGCATGGGCAGCTTGGGGGAGGGAGCTTATATAGCCGGCGTCGGTGTACAGTCGACGCGGGTCTGGCGAGGTTAAGGCCATTGCCTGAGCTCTTGGGGGCTCGCCAGGGCGTGTCTTTGATGTTCCTTGGCACGGTCTTGGTATGCAGGTGGGGAGAGAAGGAGCAGCCGTAGCCCGGGTGTCGCGCATGCGAGGTCGCCCATTGGGAATCTCGGGTGGTCGGCGCGCGTGCGAGAGAGGGGCCAGAGGGGGAGAGAGAAGGGGGGACAAGGGGGGATGTGTTGCGGACGCCGAGGTCCCTCGGAAGGCATGATGGGGAGGCCCGAGGTGGTCGGGAGGAGCCGGGCAGGGGTGGGTACAGTGCTCTGGTGCACTGTAGCATGCTCCAATGAACCCATTTGGCGTCCCATGGCAAAAAATGCCCACCAACGTGTGCTCTAGTGTCCTGGTTGTTGTGGAGATGCCCATGGGCTAGGAGAAGCTAGGGTGAGGTATGGAGAAAAAATATGAGAGGGAAGAAGTTCCTGATATGGTAAAATAGAGGGGGAAATGGGCGTTTTACCCCACCCACTATTGAGCTGAGGCCACACAATAATTACTGGAGGTAGCTGGTAACCCCTGAGGGGTTGTTGTAAAATTTTCACAGCAAGAGGAATAGCCAAAGGAGTGAAACCGGTAACCTTACCATTTCACCAGAAGGTGTTTGATAGATGTTTGGGAAACAAAACTTTACCCACTTACATTAATACTTAACAGGATCAACTGGTGGGTAAAAATGAGATGGATCGCCAGGTTTGAGCTCAAATGAGCAAAGTTGACAATAGAAACTTTGTGAACCCTAGAAACTAATAGAATCAGGTTTCTGTAGATCCAATCATCCTAAGATAATCCCCTTGATGCACCACTTAGTGTAGCATCATTATTTGGTGATTAGAGCATGTCCACAAAGTTTGGGGGTCCAGAGAAGAAACTTCACTATGTAAAGTTGTTCAAACTTGAATTTGGACAAGGATGGTTTGGGATGATTTGCTGAACCAAATACTCTTGGATTTAGATGAAACTTTGCAAGATCATCACCTATGACAGTATTGACCTACTGGAATTTTCCTGGAATTTATTGATAATATTTCCTATAGAAATATTTCAAAAGCTTGATTTGGACAAAAAGGGTTTAGAGGGGGTTTTCCCATGAATTTGAACATGACCATGTGTTGAAACTCATATATATGGAAAATATATGTCCAGTGAGTTTCCCTAAATTTTCTCAAAAAATTTGAAAGCATTTAAATAATTTTTCCCTATATAAAACCATTTCTGGTCTTAAGAAAAAGCCTTTAAATAAAATATAAAAGTAATCTTTAAAATTAATATTTGGTGGTTTTGGGAAGTCCTATTTATAGTAGGTTTGAAGTAAAGCCTTTGGGGACTTGTAATGCAATCCCCAAATCAGTGGGTTTTGAAGACCTAATTTCAATAAATCATTTTTGGTCAAAACAAAAATTGATAAAAATAGTTTTGGGCACTATTCACATGACATGATCATTGGGCAAGAGGTTTGGGTCAAGGAGGATGAATATGAAGAGGGATAGAATCTAAGAGTGCCATATACCACAATCAACAAGCAAACAAGCAATAATTCAAACAAGCACAAGCATTTAAAAAGTTTTAATTGGCTCCAAATTTTATAAATCCAAGCATGACAAGGTGATACAACACAGGGTGTGATATACCTTCCCCCCTTACAACAATTTCGTCCCCGAGATTCCTAGGCGAAGCACTAAAAAGAGAAGAGAACTCAGATCTAAGATAGTCTTCATGCTCCCAGGTTCCTTCAGCTTCAGAGTGGTTGCTCCATAGGACCTTGAAGTACTTAATGGTTCAGCTTCGGGTGCAACGCTCTGCCTCATCCAGAATGTAAACTGGCCTCTCACGATAAGTGAGTTCTGGTTGAAGATCGATAGCTTGATGGTCGATGTCCTTAAGGTCGAGGCAGTTGGGAACTTGGAGACACTTCCAGAGTTGTGACACACGAAAGACGGTGTGCACATCCGATAGATCGAAAGGTAGCTCTAGCTGATAGGGAACTTCTCCTCGCATTGCGGTGATCTTGAAGGGGCTGATGTATCTCGGTGCTAGCTTTCCTTTGACGTGGAAACGCTTGGTTCCTTTGAGAGGTGTGACCTGAAGGTAGACATGGTCACCAACAGAGAAGCTCACTTCTCAGCGGTGGGAGTCTGCGTAGCTCTTCTATCTTGACTTCGTGGTCTCAAGGCGCTCTCGAGCGAGTTGAACTTGCTCTTCTGCCACGCGGAGGATGTCTGTCCCAAAATTTAATCCTTCTCCGGTCTCTGAGCCAGTTGAGGGGTGTACGACACTTGCGTCGATACAACACCTTAAATGGTGCCATTTGAAGACTCGACTGATAGATGGTGTTGTACGAGAACTCGGTGAATGGTAGGCAATCTTCCCACTTGGCTCCATACACCAAAACACAAGCGCGGAGCATATCTTCGAGTATCTAATTTACTCGTTTTGGCTATCCACCGGTCTGGGGGTGAAATGGAGTGCTGAAGGAGAGCTTAGTTCCCATAGCTTCTTGAAACTTCTTCCAGAATCTTCTGGTGAACTAGGTTCCTCGATCCGACACAATTTCATTTGGAACTCCGTGAAGACTTATGTTGCAGTTGATGTAGAGGTTTGCAAGCTGGCTTCCATCATAGGTGGTCTTGACGGGAATGAAGTGGGCTACCTTGGTTAGGTGGTCGACAATGACCCAAATTGAATCATGTCCTTTGCTTGACCTTGGTAATCCGGTGATGAAATCCATCCCGACTTTGTCCCACTTCCATTCAGGCACTTCAAGAGGTTGCAATAGCCCAGCGGGTCACCGGTTCTCAGCTTTGACTCTCTGGCATATGTCACATTTAGCGACAAATGTCCCTATTTCCCGTTTCATGCCATGCCAGCAGAATCTTTCCTTGAGATCTTGATACATCTTGGTTACTCTAGGATGGATGGAGTATGGAGTGTCATGAGCTTCTTGCAAGATCAAGTTCTTGAGCTCCTTTTTGTTGGGTACACAATTGCGATTCTCGGGTCCTTGTTCATCCACTGAGAATCCTGGGGCCTTGCCTGCCTTGATCTTCCTCTTGATGCCTTCAATGCTCTCGTGTCCCTTCTGAGCTTCCTTAATGTCATCCATCAAGGTAGGCTTTTTCTTCGAGGTTGGCGAGGAATCTAGGTGCAACCAGTTCCATGTCGAAGCTTTCAATCTCTTCATGGCATTCAAGGAACAAGCCTTTCTGCTTAAGGCGTCTGCTACCACGTTGGACTTTCCGGGGTGGTATTGAACACTGAGGTCATAATCCTTGATCAACTCCAACCACCTTCGCTACCTCATGTTCAATTCTCTTTGAGTGAAAATATACTTCCAACTCTTTTGGTCTGTGTATATCTCACATCGCTTCCCCCAGAAGGTAATGTCGCCATGTTTTCAAGGCATGAACCATGTCTGCCAACTCAAGATCATGAGTAGCGTAGTTCTCCTCATGAGGACGGAGCTGTCTTGATAGATATGCTACAACTCTTCCTTCTTGCATCATAACACCTCCAAGCCCAGTTCTTGATGCATCACAATATATCACAAACTCCTTGTGAATATCGGGGGTGGCCAAAACTTGGGCTATGGTCAGTCTCTTCTTGAGCTCTTGGAAGCTTTCCTCGCACTTAGATGTCCATTCGAACTTCTTGTCCTTGTTCAAAAGATGGGTCATGAGTCGGGCAATGCTCGAGAACCCTTCCATGAACTTGTGGTAATATCCCGCGAGTCCGAGGAAGCTCCTGACTTCCTTCACGGTGGTTGGGGTTTTCCATTCAGTCACGACTTCAATCATGGCACGATCCACTGATAATCCTTATGCAGTCAACACATGACCCAAGAATCAAACTTCATGATGCCAGAATTCACACTTGCTGAACTTGGCATAAAGCCGGTGCTCTCGAAGCTTATCTAGGACAAATCTCAAGTGTTGCTCATTCTCTTCTGCTGACTTGGAGAAGATGAGTATGTCATCAATGAAGACAACAACGAACTTGTCCCAATACTCCATGAAGACTTTGTTCATGACGTACATGAAGTAGGCAGGGGCATTGGTTAACCCGAATGACATGACCCTATATTAATACAGGCCATACCAGGTTACAAATGTCATCTTCTGAATGTGTTGGGGTGTGATCTTCAGATGATAGTACCCACACCTGAGGTCGATCTTGGAGAACACCTTGGCCCAGTTCAATTGATCGAACAAGTCTTCAATCTTGGGGAGTGGGTACTTGTTCTTTATTGTGACTTCATTGAGAGAATGATAATCCACATAGAGCCTGATAGTTCCGTCCCTCTTTGACACAAATAGAACAGGTCATCCCCAAGGAGAGGCACTTGGGCGAATAAATTCTTTCCCGAGCTGCTCTGCCAACTGCTTCTTCAATTTGGCCAACTCTTCAGATCCCATCCTATAGGCCTTCTTATAGATGGGCCTTGATCCGGGCATAAGATCAATGATGAACTCAATGTCGCGGTCAGGAGGCATTCCGGGCAGCTCATCTGGAAACACATCCGGGTATTCACATACCACGGACACATGATCCAACTCAATTCCTGATAGATAATTATCCTGAGGGGATTGAGTAGAGGTAGGGTTGGGAACATACTTGACTTCTACTCCTTGAGTATTGGTCATGGTAACAATCCTCTTGGCATGGTCTAACAAGCCTTGGTGGTTGGTTAACCAGTCCATGCCTAGGATCACATCCAAGCCTTCTGACTTCAGGATGATGAGGTCTACTAGAAAATCTACCCCGTTGATGTTAATCTCAACTCCCTTACAACCTATCCCAGACTTCATAAATGATCCCGAGGTTTGTATCAACATACGGTTACCTATTGGAAACATGCCCTAGAGGCAATAATAAATTAGTTATTATCATATTTCCTTGTTCATGATAATCATTTATTATCCATGCTATAAATTGTATTGATCGGAGACTTAGATGCATGTGTGGATACATAGACAAAACCATGTCCCTAGTATGCCTCTAATGGACTAGCTCGTTGATCAAAGACGGTTAAGGTTACCTAGCCATGGACATGAGATGTCATTTGATAATGAGATCACATCATTAGGAGAATGATGTGATGGACAAGACCCAAACTACAAACGTAATATATCATCGTGTCAGTTTATTGCTACTATTTTCTCCATGTCAAGTATATGTTCCCATGACCATGAGATCATGCAACGTAACTGGGTGACTATAAAGGTGCTCTACAGGTATCTCCGAGGGTGTCTGTTGAGTTGGCATTGATCAAGACTGGGACTTGTAACTCCGTGTGACGGAGAGGTATCTCGGGGCCCACTCGGTAATACAACATCACAATGAGCCTTGCAAGCAATGTGAATAATTGTTAGTTGCGGGATTTTGTATTACGGAACGAGTAAAGAGACTTGCCGGTAACGAGGTTGAACTAGGTATGGGGATACCGACGAACGAATCAAGGACAAGTAACATACCGAAGAACAAAGGGAACATCATGCGGGATTAACTGAATCCTTGACATAGAGGTTGGACCGATAAATATCTTCGTAGAATATGTAGGAACCAATCTGGACATCCAGGTCCCGCCATTGGTTATTGACCGTAGAGGTGTCTCGGTCATGTCTACATAGTTCTCGAACCCGCAGGGTCTGCACACTTAAGGTTTGGTGACGTTTCGGTAGTATAGAGTTATGTATGGTGGTGAACGAAGTTTCTTTGGAGTCCCGGATGAGATCCCTGACGTCACGAGAATCTCCGGAATGGTCCATAGGTAAAGATTCATATATAGGAAGTCCCATTTTGGTCGCCGGAAAAGTTTCGGGCTAATCGGTAATGTACGGGGAGTGCCGGTAGTGTACCGGGAGACCACCGGGAGGGGTATTTCGACCCAAGAGGCTTCATGGGCTGTGGGAGAGTAAATACCAGACTTTTGTGGGCTGGTGGAAGTCCCACACAAGGCCCATGTGGCTGGGAGAAAAATCCCAAAGGGAAAAAGGTGGAAAAAGGCCAAAAAAAGGAGGAATCCTAGTCCTACTAGGATTGGAGGAGGAGTCCTCCTCTCCTCCCCACTTTGGTCGACCCAAGGGCTGGATTTTTGGCAGCCAAGACTCCTCCTCCTCTAGTCCTATATATACTAGAGGATTTTAGGGTTTTGGCACAGAATTTTCAGCCACCCGCTACCCGTTCCTCTAGTGCATAGTTTCTCCTCTAGATTGGTTTTCTGCAGTGCTTAGGCGAAGCCCTGCCGGAATTGCTCCACCACCATCGCCGGAGCGCCGTGACGCTGCCGGTGAACTCTTCTTCCTCTCCACTTCCTCTTGCTAGATCAAGGCGGTGGAGATCGTCATCAAGATGGACGCATGCTGAACGCGGAGGTGCCGTCCGTTCGGCGCTAGATCGGAAGGACCGTGATCAAGATCGCGAGACGGTTCGTGACGGGTTCGCGGGATGGATCTTGATGAGTTCGCGGGATGGATCCTGATCAAGATCACGAAACAGATCGTGATGAGTTCGCGGGACGGATCGTGATGAGTTCACAAGACGGATCATGATGAGATCGCGGGACGCTCGGCGATTTGGATCGCGAAGACGTTCGACTACACCAACCACGTTTCTTAACGCTTCCCGCTTAGTGATCTACAAGGGTATGTAGATCCACTCTCCCTCTCGTAGATGCTCATCACCCTGGATAGATCTTGCATGTGCGTAGGAATTTTTTTGTTTCCCATGCAACGTTCCCCAACACTACCGAGGGGTGTAGTCTTCATGCCACTCTCTAGTGCAAACTTTTGAGTGACAAAAGAATGCGAAGGTCCACAATCGAACAGTACTGTTGCTGGGGTTGAGTTGACAAGGAACGTACCCAGTATGACATCTGGGTCTTCCTGCGTTTCCTCTGTGATGACGTGATTCACATGACCCTTGCCATTGTTGGGCTGGTTGCGGGGAGCGGGGTTCCTTGGGGGTGCTCCATATCCTTGACCTTGGTTTGGCGCATTGGGGCGCGGTGCATCTGGCTTATTGTTGGGACACAGCCTAGAGATGTGTCCTGGCTGACCACATCCAAAGCAAGTGATTTGCCCAGGGTTGTTGTTGTATTTTCTACCACCATTGTTGTTATTGGGATTGTTGTAAGCTGGCCTGGGATTGGCATACTCTTGAGGCTGGTAGCTCGGACGAGGCGCATGAGGTCTAGCTTGTTGTGGCTTATAGGTCGGCTTGGCTTGGGCTGGCTGCCAAGGGTGAGGCTTCTGATTGCTGGAGCTACCCTTGCTGACCATCTTGCGCATGCGAGTGTCATCTATGGTGCGACACATGTATTCCAGCATGAGGGCCTTGTTTACCAGGTCGAAGAAGGTACGATAGTCGTAGATGATGAGCTGATACTGCAGGGTCTGTTGAAGTCCTTCCATGAAGCGTTCCTTCTTGGAAGCCTCCGTGTTGACATCTTCACATGCATACCTTGATAACAAGTTGAACTTCTGCATGTACTCCTTGACAAAACCACTTCCTTGCTTCAGCGCTCGGAATTCTCTCCTCTCGATAGCCATGATCCTAGAAGGAATGTGGGCGGTGCGAAATAGTTCCTTGAAGTCATTCCAAGTGATCACACTCTCACCTTGCATGACCTTGAATCCATCCCACCAAGCTCGGGAGGTACCTCCAAGGCAGTGAGAGGCATAAAGCACCTTCTCACGGTCCTTATTGCAATTGACCAGTGCAAGGAGGTCATCGATGGTGCGGATCCAGTCATCAGCATCTAGGGGTTTAGCAGTCTCGGTGAAGGTTGGAGGTGAATTCCTCATGAACTCAGACTGAGTGGAGCGGACATTGCCGTTCCTGCCTTGCTGCTGGTTATTTACAAGGGCGTGAGCCATCTGCTGAATAGCAGCATCGTTGGCTTGGCGCTCCTCCCGAAGAACTTGGAGAAACTGAGCTATGGTCATGTTCTCCGGTGGAGGTGGTGGCGGGGGAATGTTGCCTTGTGGCCTCTCCTGGTGTCCTCCAGCGTGAGCAACCCTACCAGCTCCCTGTTGCTGGCTTGAGTTGCCAGCCTCAGGGTTGGCGAAGGATCTATTGTGGGTAGCAGTCACCATCCTGTTTGGAGCAGCCAAGTCAAACAACTGGGATAGACAAGAGGAAAGCAACAATGGAAAAGCGCGCCTAAGGGGGTTGGTCGAGTGCAGGTGTGGTAAAACAAAGGCTGAAGGACCAACACATATATTAAGATAAGATAGACGATGGAGTCGCTTACATGTTGCCTAAGGCAAAAGCGCGACTTGCATCGGAACACAAACAACAAAACAATCCACAAGCACACATGGTTTCATATGAACCATTACACGGACTCGACTTTGCATGAGGGGTACATGACTAATCCTACCCTAGGGGTTCTCCGACTCAGGTGGTGGAGTGCTCTATCTCATAGTCATGCTCCTCTGGGTCTTCCTCCTATTCATCATTACCGGTTGAAGGGGTCGGGGAACAAGGAGGTCCATCCCGACGACGCTTTGCTGGCGGGTCGGTGAAGAGCTAACGGTACTCCTTCGCACTCATGTGAAGACGACGTGTAGGTGCATCTTTGGCTAGGGGTACTCCACCTCGATAAGCGACAGCTGGCCGTCCCTCGAGGGCTCCATCCTTCTTGAACTTATCTGGCATCGTCTTGGCTTGCCGAAGTATCTCTTTGGTGTGGTGAAGTTCCTTGCGACTTCATGGACTCCTTAATCAGGTTGAGAACCAGACTATCGACAAAGAGGCTAAAGTAGGTCTAGAACCTGAGGGGTGTGCCATCCTCCTTGGATGGAATCAGCGTTCAACTCTCGCCAAGATCATCCTTTTTGAAGGGCAGGTAGCGAGTAGCCGACTCGTCGGCCATCTTGGGAATGATATCTCGAAGGTGCAGAAGTGCCTTGCATGCAGTTGTCTTGACTACGAGTGCCACGGTCTCCATCTGTGGTCCTTCAAAGAACCAACTGGTCGGGGAGTCGTTTGCCTTCATGACCACATCCACGTGGTACTCCCTCATGACGACGTCGACCCAGTGCTTGTGGTAGAGGAAACGGGTGGTTGGAAAAACCGACACTTCTCCAGGCTATCCCCACGGAGTAAGGGAAAGTCGGATGTCAGGAAGGCTTCGGGTATGATGGCCATCTACAGAGTTTTGAAAGGAGGAGAGTCAGCAAAGTGTTGTGTGAAGAATAGGAGAGGTAAATAGTACAAAATTCCTAAGTATAGGTGCTAGGTGTAGTTTTGAAAAATGGTTTTATCCTATCTAACGTCCATGCTAACTAAGGTCTTCCTACAGTCAGGATGGTTCTGATACCAGCTCTATGGGGACCCCGACTCATAAGTCGTGATCACCGAATGCACGTGTATAGTGATCCCAGAGATCAATGCTCACTAAACACACAGAAGCTGAATAACAAGAGTCTTACATCCACATTTAGCGTCTTACACAAATAAAGACCATGAAGGTCTAGTCTTACATAGATAGGGACACATTGGCCAAACACTTAAACCATCGATCGAAAGCGTGAACCCATTGCCATCTGCCTTAATCTACAGGCATTCTGACTGGGAAGCATCCTTGTTTGCATGTTCATCACCAACGAACTCTTCTCCATACTTCTGTTCTTCCATGCCTAGCCAATTAAATAATCAGTGGCAAGCCAATGAGTACTTTGAATGTACTCGCAAGCAACTCAAGTTGTGGAACAAGGTAATAATGATGCAAGATATAGCACTAAGTAGGTAATTTGCAGAAAGCTAATTTTAAATGCAATGACAGGATCAAGTAACTAGGTAAGCTTGCATCAACAATTGGCAGATATCCATATGAACAAGTTACAAATATCATCATAAGTAGGGATTGAACGTCTCATGTTCATTCATCACATCAAGTCTTCCGACTTGTCTCGAGTATCATCTCTGTGTTAACCACACACACTCACCCACACCATGTTTGTGAAAACAACTGGACGTGGCATAAGAAGCACCACCCAACTGTCCTTGACCGTGGACATGGGTATTCGAATAGTTTTACTCTCTGTAGAGGTTTTACACTTTTCCCACAAGACTCAGGGAGCTTCCGTGTCATCCACGACTCGCAGTATATAACATCCCGAGGTAAGCACCCGAATAATGCCTTTCTCCTGGCAATACTAAACAAAGAGTCCACGTTTGGTGCCCATCCCACATGATGTATATCACTCGTAGCATCCATGTGGGGACCAACGGTGTGCCCGGTGCCTGTGAAGACATCGCATGATTGTCCATACCGGCACGACCCCGTATCGAGAGTGACCAGGGCACTCCCGCCACTAGTAATGCAGGCTCCTTACCAGTACGTACCAAGGTAATCAACAGAGCCACATCCCATAAGGGGTATCATGGTTGCACATGTAAGGTTGGGACGGTCGACAAATCTTAAACCCTCCATTTTAGACATCACACACTCACTTGCTCCGGTACACCACTTCTTTCTCAAGTGGTCACCCAACTCATCATCACCTCCCTCGGGCATTAGTGGCACCCGATGGGATTTTCGAAAAGTCTTTGAAATCATCCCTTTTCTTTCCATCACCATGCATAATCCCGGACCCACTTGCATAGCAGCTAGTAGCATCCTATCTACACCCACTTGCATAACCCTCATACGGTGGTAGGGTCATGCACGATGCAAGGGTCAACGGCAAAAGTATCGGAGGCAACCCACAGAGTGGTCACTACTGCACATGCTCAACTATAACAGGAGTAAAGTGCTATATGACATGCAATAAAATGGTTTCTTAACATGGTCAAAGGGCTGCTTGCCTGGCTCAACAAGGTCTTTGGAGTCTTCGAAGTCTTCGGGTCCAAGTTCCTCGTCAACAGCGCAATCTATCGTCGTGATAAATAGGGGTAAAAATAAGGATCACACAAAACAGAGCACACAAAGCTAGTAAAATGCTACCCTATTTTATTAAATACTAAAATCTATACTAAAAATAGTTATCTAGGGCTTTGAAGTTAAAAAGGTTCTCAAAACTACTTAAAACATGGGCTAATAATGCCAAATAGGGGTTTTAAATTGAAACAGTACAAAAAAGAAGTTTTCAAATATTTTTACAAATGGCACTAATAAATTCTATGGAATATTCTAGGATTTTAGGTGAAAGAATATTGGGCATTGGATTTTTTTTCTGTCCTGCGGAATTTTTGGAAGCAGGGGGAAATAGAAAAAGAAAAATGGCATTATGCCCCTTTCGGGCCAAAAGCATCGCAGCCAAGCCGGCCCAAAGGGGAACCGGCCCAAGGCGAGACGGCGCATCTAGCAGGTTTATTTTTAAACCTACCCGTGGGCCCAACCTGATAGCGAGAGGGGGAAGGGTGAGGGTATGACAGGTGGGCCCCACCTATCATCCCTCTCCTCGCGACAGGGAGCAGAGGCGGCTCACCGGTGGGGGCTTTGGCCACGGCGGCTCAAGCGGAGGGCATCAGTGCGCTCGGGGTCTTCCCGCGCATCGGTGGGTGGTCTAGGCGGTCGCCGGAGCTGAGGGAATTGCCGACGAGGCGAAACCCCGCACGACGGTGAGGGTTTGTCTCGGGTTCAAGCTCCCGACTACGAGAACGAGGGGGCTGGGCACGGGAGAGCGGCTAAGGGGAGGAGGGAGCAAGAGGTGAGTAGGGGGAGCTCGGGGGAGGGCGCTTATATAGCCTGTGCCGGTGTACCATGGACGTGGGTCTGGCAAGGTCGAGGGCATCGCCTAATCTCTCGGGGGCTCGCCAGGGCATGTCCTGGGTGTTCTTGGGTGCGGTCTTGGTACACAGGAGGGGAGAGAAAGAGCGGCCGTACCCGGGGTGTCGTCTATGCGATGTCGCCCATTGGTGATCTCGGGCGGCGGGCGCACATGCGAGAGAGGGGCCAGAGGGGGGAGAGAGGGGAGGGGAACAAGGGGTACGTGTTGCGGACACCGAGGTCCCCCGGCAGGCATGCTGGGGAGGCCCGAGGTGGTAGGGAGGCGCTAGGCAGGGCCAGCTACAGTGCTCTGGTGCACTGTAGCGCACTCCAAAGCACCCATTTGGTGTGCCATGGCATAACAAATGCCCACCAGCGTGTCCGCTAGTGTCCTGGGGGTTCTAGAGATGCCCATGGGCTTGGAGAAGCTAGGGTGTGGTAGGGAGAAATGAAATGAGAGGGAAGAAGTTCTTGATATGGTAAAACAGAGGGGAAAATAGGGGTTTTACCCCACCCACTATTGAGCAAAGGCCACACAAGAATTACTGGAGGTAGCGGGTAACCCTGGGGGGTTGTGGTAAAAATTTCATAGCAAGAGGAATAACCAAAGGGGTGAAAACAGTAACTTTACCATTTCACCAGAAGGTGTTTGATAGATGTTTGGGAAAGGAAAATTTACCCACTTACTGTAATATAATAGGATCAACTGGTGGGTAACAATGAGATGTATTACCAGGTTTGAGCTCAAATGAGCAAAGTTGACAATAGGAAATTTAGGAACCCTAGAAACTAACAGAATCAGGTTTCTGTAGATCTAATCATGCTAAGCTATTCCCCTTGATGCACCACTTAGTGTAGCATCGTTATTTGGTGATTAGAGCATGTCCACAAAGTTCGGGGTAAACACAAGAAACTTAACTATGTAAAGTTATTCAAATTTGAATCTAGACAGGGAGGGTTTTGGGATGATTTGATGAACCAAATCAACTTGGATTGAGATGAAACTTTTCAAGATCATCAACTATGATAGTGTTGACCTGTTGGAATTTTCCTTGAATTTATTGAGAATATTTCCTATAGAAATATTTCAAAACCTTTATTGGGACACAAAAGGATTAGAGGGTTTTTTCCCATGAATTTGAACATGCCCCTATGTTGAAACACACATATATGGAAAATATATGTCCAGTGAGTTTCTCTAAATTTTCTCAAATTTTATGAAAGCATTTAAATAATTTTTCCCTATAGAAAACCATTTCTGGTCTTAAGAAAAAGCCTTTAAATAAAATATACAAATAATCTTTAAAATTAAGATTTGGTGGTTTTGGGAAGTCATATTTATAGTAGGTTTGATATAAAGCCTTTAGGGAGAAATAATCCACCCAATTTGAGGACTTGCAGTGCAATCCCCAATTCAGGGGTTTTTCAAGACCTAATTTGCATAAATCATTTTTGGTCAAAACAAAATTTGATAAAAATATTTTTGAGCACTATTCACATGACATGATCATTGGGCAAGAGGTTTGGGTCAAGGAGGATGAATATGAAGAGGGATAGAATCTAAGAGTGCCATATACCACAATTAACAAGCAAACAAGCAACAATTCAAAGAAGCACAAGCATTGCAAAAGTTTTAATTGGTTCCAAATTTTATAAATCCAAACATAACAAGGTGGTATAACACAGGGTGTGACACTATGCCAATGCACTTTGTCCCTTAGCCGTATAATCGGAACCCGAATGCGGTGTAGTGCGGAAGACTAGGCAATCAAACTATAGTGATTTATTTCTTCCACTTAGTAGGAGGGGTGAAAGTGCGTTATATCGACTAGAGGGGGGTGAATAGGCGATTTTTAAAAATTCATCACTTGAGGAATTTCAACTTGAGTAATTTGGAATGTGATGAATAACTAGCACCAGAATAAGTACTCAAGTGCATGAGAAACATAGCAATAGCATAGTCATCATGATGAAACAAAATATGCAAAGATTGTAGGTAGTGTGATATAGAGTAAGCAGGTGAGGAACAAGGGAACTTGAAGATTTTGAGGTGAGTAAATTGAGAAAGTCTTCAGTCAAATGCTTCAAACACTAACGATCAATTTCATCAACATGTATACATGGAAATGAAACGGTCTAGGAAATAGAACCAGGAAGCTCGATGAAGACAATTGTTTAATGACACAGTTCCAACTACTATGACAGTCATACGCCTGGTTTGGAGCGGCCTGGTATTTAAACTAGAGGACACACAATCCTTGCCGTATTCTCCTTGAGCTAAGGTCACAAAGTCCTCGCCCAACACTCTTGGTAAGTCTTCAGGGTAGACTTCCAAATCCCTCACAAACTAGTCACTCGACGATCCACAATTGATTGTTGGATGCTCTAGACCAAGTTCACTCCATGATCCCCAATTGACTGCAGGATGCACTAGACCATGACGCCTAACCGTTTGGAAGGTACACAGTCTTCAAAGGTAACAAGCGTCAGTTCCACATAGGAACAATTTCTTCAGTGATGCTCAATCACTATCGGTTTGGTGGTTTAGATTTGGGTTTTTCCTCACTCGTGATTTTCTATCAAAGTCCTCAGAGGATGGTTTGCTCTCAACTGGCAAGTGTCAGTTTTCTCTCGGAGTAGCCAACCAACTAGTGGTTGTGGGGGGTGGCTATTTATAGCCAGGGTGCAACCTCACATGATAAGACATAAATGCCCCCAATGATATGACCATTATGTGGATATGAATGATTGGGGACAGCTGGCGCAAAGCACAACAACGGTCGGAATTTCGAACTATGAAAGTCCTCAGGCATATCATATTCCTCACTTGTAGGCAATTCGCACTGGCGAAATCCTAACTACTTAGTCAGACAAATTTCCTGAGAGACCAGAAGAACTTGACTAAGCTGCAAGAGATTTGCAAAACGCTTCACTCGAAGGATTGGATAGGTTGAGGATTTTGGAGTTGAGCATTATTTAGAAATTTTCCTTAGTATTACCTCCGCCCCCTTTAATAGTACGGTGTTTCCTATGACTCAAGGAAAGGAAATGAAACTACGAAAACAAAAGTATTCACACTTCATAGTCCTCATTCATATCTTCAAGGTCACACCGGATTCTTCATTTTCAAAGTATTCAGGGAATACCAAAGTCTTCAGCAAAGTCTTCACCGAAGACTTCAGTTGAAGACATACATTTTTTGGGGTCGATAATCTCCAGATATATCAAACTCCTCACCAACTTATAGAGCTTGTGTACACTTACAAACGCGTTAGTCTCTTAACCTATAAGTCTTCAATACACCAAAATCACTAAGGGGCACTAGATGCACTTACAATCTACCCTTTTTTGGTGATTGATGACAAATAGGTTAAATTTTCAAAAGGGATAAAATTATGGAATGTAAGTACTGAGTTTGAGAAATTTGATTGCAAGAGATAGAAGAACTCCCCCTGAAGATGTGCATATTTGAGGAATTTTCGTTGGACTGCAAATGCACATGACAGGTTAAAAACATGGAGAACTCCCCCTATATCTTGTAATTCATACACGCATGATATGAAGAATTTGAAATGCATGATGAAAATGGTGTCTGACGAAATTCAGCATGCATGCATTAAGGTACTTGTGGAAATAAGCATGCATAAAGCAGTTCGAAAGAGTCAGACCACCATCGAACTTAAGTTTACAACTCAACCAATAAAAGCTTCAGAAGAGCGAGAGTTGTCACTTAAACAAAAAACATCCCATATATAGAGACGCGTTTGAAGACTAACTCAAATTTTCTCCCCCTTTGTCATCGGAGACCAAAAGGGATGAAAACTGAGGACTAACGCCCCTGAAGAATTTCATCTTGAAGGTGAAGTAGGAGCGCCAATGTTGTCGGGGTCATTTGTCAATGCAGGCCCCGTAGAAGTGTCATCAATGTCCTCAGCTTCATCCCTCGCGCGTGATGAAGAATATCAGCTTGTAACTAGCTAAGGAACTTGAACTCTCTTGAATTTCTTCTGAGGAGGTCGGGCGCAATCAAGGTTCTGCTCAAGCTTCAGCTCCTTGAGTTCTTCAGGAGTCTTGAGATGAGACAAAATAGCCCAAGCGTGATTGAAGTCTTCGTGAAGATAATATTGGTTCTTACTCATAACATTGTGTGTAACAGTCATGTCCCGAAGAATTGAACCAAACTGGCACTTGACCCACTTGTGATTGCGGTCGACCTTCTGATGAAGACTTAGAAGAAGCTCGCGGTCATTAATCACACGAGGGGCAGTGGCTTGAGGTTTTTGTGCTGAGACTTTTGCAAAAGAATCTTGGGTAGTAGTGTCATCATTAGTGGAGTAAGATGCAGCTTGGCGAAACAAACCATCCAATGGATGAGTACCTTCATCAATGACAGATTTACCTTTTCCCTCAAGTGGAGAAAAAGTTTTCTCGAGGACTTCAATTAGGGGCAGGAAGTTGGGATGATTCTGAAGGTCAGCCTTGAAGTGAATTGAGGTCTTTCTCCTGATGAATTGCATGATCCACGGTGCATAAGGTTTCATCTCAAATGGTGACATTGCTATGTTGGCCAAAGTCCTCATGAAGAAATCATGATAGTTGATGGGTATCCCATGAATGATGTTCAACAACAGATTCTTCATGACACCCACAACTTCTTCTTCTTCAAAGTTGTGACCCTTCATAGGACTAATGGTTTTGGTCAAGATTCCGTATACTGTCCTGGGCACAAAGAGCAAATCCCTCACTAGAAAGGTGGTCCTTTGAGGTTTTCCAGGAGCCAATGGTTTCATCAGTGCTTGCATCAACTGATTTGGAAGTTCAGGGTCATCATAGATGCGTCTTGGTCCTTGTGAGGGAATTCCAATTGGCAGGACTTGAAGAATTTCAGTAGCAGGAGTAGTGTAGTGTGTTGTTCCTGACATCCAGTCTAGAATCCAGGAATTCACATCAGAACAATTACCTAAGATGAACAACGTTGCGTAGAATTGAAGAATTAGCTCTTCATTCCAGTCAATGATGTCCACACAGAAGGTAAGAAGACCAGCCTCATGAAGAACTGCAAGCACATGCGAAAAACAAGGCATGGATTCCATATCCACTTGAGGAATCTGAAGATGCTCGAAGATTTCTTCTTGTTGAACAGCATTGAGGCATAAAAGTTCATCTGAGACTGGGTCCACAACCTTTCATGTCTCATTCTTGGCTTTCCATAAGGAGTTTCATCAGTGAAGAATTGGTGCTCAACGAAGAACTTCTCCTTGTTGAATTTGACATTATTCGAGTATGGATTTCTTGGCTGAGGTTGAAGGTTTGGTTTGAAGCGACTGATGATTTCTTTGGTCACGATAGCAACAATCTGAGTGTGAGGATTTTGAAAAGTAGTTTCCTCAGTTGCAGATGGAGGTGTAGTTTGCTCAACTAATGCAGCTGGAATTTCTTTAGTCTGGGCTGGGGATTGAGGAATTTGAGACAGAGGAGTGGTCATTGGTGAATTTGGGTGAACAGCTTCCCAATATTCATCATTGATCATAGGCGTAGTGTTTCCAATGTCCACTTCTTCTTCCATTTCTTCAACACTGGCCTCTTCAGCAGTCAACTGAGGCAGGGGCGATGACACTAATGGAGTTGAAGCATTTGCTTCCACTTCAATTTCTTCATCAATCTGCTCTGAGGAAGCAGCAAAATTAATTTCTTCATTTTCATCATGTGGGATGACATAGTCAACACCAAATGGTGCTATTTCATAGGAAGGTGCAGAACTAATAGGAGTAGCATCAAACGGCTCAGTTGAAGAACTTGGTTGTGTTTTCAATTTCTTCACAGCTGAGGAATCTGTCGTTGAGGCTTTTCTCTTTAATGCCTTTCTCTCCACAGCCTTGGTTTTCTTCGCTTCTGATGCAGAAGGAAGGTTGATGTTCTTCACCCTCGGGGATTTTGCAGTTTCTACAGATGGTGAAGGAGGAGCATTTTCTTTAGGGACGACTAATGCAGTCGCCCTTGTGGTCTCAATTTCATCAGGAACAACAAAAGTTCCAACTGCCCTAGCAATTTCTTCAGGCATAATAGAGGATGTTTCCCTGGCAAGTTCTTTAGCAGCCTGACCTTCTTCAGTTGCGGGTGCATTTTCTTCAGGAGGTTGTGCAATTTCTTTAGCCTAAGAAACTTGAGGTTGCGATTGAGATGTAACCCTTGAGTTGTGATCCTTGACTACAGCTTGAGCTGCCCTGACAAATCTCACTTTGGTTCCTTTTCATCCAGCCTCATCCTTATCTTCTTCTACAGAGAGGTTTCGAATCTCAAACTGGACGGTGACAAGTTGAGTTGGAGTCAGATTCATCACGTTGTTCCTTAGAAATTTTTCTGTTCTGACCCTATTCCTCTTAGCTTTTTGAGACTATTCTTGCTTCCATTTTTCTCAGCAATGAAGTGTGTGAGGACATGGTCCACACCCAGAGGCTGGTTTAGTGAGGAAATTGGAGTGTTGGGATCCTCATGCCATATGTCGGTGAAATTGAGGATCATCTCGGGATCCAGCATCAGAGGAGCAGAGCTACCCTTAGCAATTGCAGCCATTTGCTGACTTTGGCTGATGAATTCCTCCAATTCATCATCATCAGCCTCATCATCAGCCTCAGATCTTGAGGGTACATTTACCATAGCTTTGCTTGTGTGAGAACTTGGTCGATGACCTTGTCCAACCTTTTTTTTAGCTTCAGTAGGGTAGGGCTTGTTGAGGAACCAACTTGAGCTGATGAATTTGGGGAAGCTCCTGAAGGAATGGAAAATCCAATTTTCCTATGACAAGTTTCTAGATGGACGGGTGTTGAGGATTTGACAGTAGCAGCTGAGGACTGTGCAGCTACTAAGGACATTGTAGAGTCCTGTGAAGGCTTTGCTTGAGGATTCTACTATGAGGATTTCGAAGTTGAGGACTTTGACTTCACAGCGAACTTCTTCACAAGCGATTTCTTCGGAGCACTGGCAGAGGCTCTGGTAGAGGCAGCAGCAGCAGAGTCTTCATTGAATTTCCTCACAGCTTCCTTTGCCTTCTTGGCCAGCTTGGCTTGTTGTTTTTCCTAGTCATGAGGAAACTACAAAAATTTGATTTGGAGCCAAGGGTGGTCTGTTGCATGGGGATTTAACAACAAATTTCTTCATGTACTTGGGAGTGACATAATGCTATTCTTTCCACTCCTTTGCCCATCTCCTCTCAATTTTCTGAATGCATTTTTTTCGCTGCTTTGTAGTTTCCTTGCCATGAGTTTCTTCATCAGGAGTGCAATATTCCTCATACAATTTATTGAGTATCTCAAAAGCAGTTTGCACTTCAGGTTTCTTTCGACCTTTCTGTGGCTTTTTCCCATTGGCCATTTTCTTCACTTGATGGCTTTGAACTCTTGAAGATTCTAAAGATGTACACAATTTTTTCTCAAGAAATGCTGCAAGTGAGTTAAGTTGATGAGAACCTAGTGATTCATCAGCAGACATTTTGTACCTGTGAACAGAGTATAGGTGCGAGGAATTTGAAGAGGTCATATGCGTTCTCAGAAATTTTCAAAATACATCAATTTGAGGAATTTTGACCATAGATGTGTTGAGGATTTTCACTAAGTGTTCTTGTCTTATGTTCCAGGGTTGTGTAAATTTTGAGGATCCACACAATTGAGGAATCTTGAAGAAAATCATAACTTAGCGAAAAACATCAATGGAATGAACATGTAAAGTGTTTTGGAATATGATTCTTGAAGAATAGACAACTTTGTGGAAATTGTGGAAAACTTGAAGATCAAACAAGGGAAGTAAAATTAGTTTCTATTTACCCTGATGAAGAACACGACGAACAATGAGATGAAATCGAGGAAGTTCGTTCGTCTAGATCTCCCACGCCCTAGGTTGGCTGAGGGAGACAACTATAGTGCCGGTGGAGTGAAGATTTCTGCTGCTGATGCGAGTATGGCGACGGCGAGGTCGAGGCAGTGAAGCTCTTCCAGACCGGTGGTGATGATTTTAGCGGCAACGCTAGGTTTGAGCTCGGGAGAGATAGGGAGTGAGGAGTAACCCAACACAGTGAAAGGGGAGGGGGTATTTATAGCGGAGGTGAAAACTAATTTGTCCGAAGATTTCAGACGAGATTGCGCCTAACCCTTGCTCTCCATGCGACATGTGTCACCCACGTACTGTGTAGTTGAGATAGTGGGGATCGTGGGTTATCTAGTCGTGGGAAACAGAACAGTTTGAATGGGAAGCATCGAAATTTTTGATAATAAAACTTTAATATTTCCGTTCGCAAATTCTTCAGCTGTCAAGGACATAGTGAAGACTTTGAACAAGTTTCAAAGTAGAACACATATGAAGAATTTGTGAACAAACTAGGTTGAGTTTAGAATAGAGGGGAAACAGGTCCGATCGCATTCACTTAGATGAATATCAACTTGAAGAATTAGCAATAAGTGGGGAAACAGGTCCGATCGCTGTTGAGGACATGAAAAACACACTCACACACACACACACACATATATATATTGTCAATGAACAAGATCAGTTTCATAGTTTTGAAGAATTTGAAAAGTTAAGGAATTTGCAAACTTAAGGAATTTCAAAATTTGAAGAATTTGAAAATTTGAAGAATTTGCAAAATGACAAAAAACTCAACTTTGAAGAATTTCAACTATGGTTGGTGGCGTGACCCACCGTATAAGAATGATTATTTCAGACATAGGGTACAATTGTCGTAGGGTTCTGAGAATCAAATTCTTCATTTATTTCTTCACAATTGGAGGGTATTTCTTCATTGATTGAAGAATAATGTTACTTCGTGTGTTGCACATCTAAGTCATCAATTTTGCATAAGTGTTAGGATGTGTGTCTTTTTCAAAGAACATTCGAAGATTTTAAGATATTTAGCTCACACTGCAACTTGCAAAATCTCTTTTCATCCAAGGGCTTTGTGAAGATATCAGCCAGTTGTTCTTAAGTGGGAATGTGGTCGATGGCGATGTCGCCCTTGAGTACATGATCTCAAAGAAGGTGACGACGAATCTTGATGTGCTTGGTGTTGGAATGCTAAACTGGGTTGTAAGTAATATTGGTAGCGCTCTCGTTGTCACAGAGGAGAGGCACATTCTTCACCTTGATGCCATAGTCCTTGAGGGTTTGCTTCAGCCATAGCAACTGAGTGCAAAATGAACCAGCTGCAATCTACTCACCTTCTACAATAGATAGTGACACGCGGTTCTACTTCTGTTAGTGCATCTAGTGCCCCTTAGTGATTTTGGTGTATTGAAGACTTATAGGTTAAGGCACTAATGTGTTTGTGACTGTACACAGGCTCTATAAGTCGATGAGGAGTTTGATATATTTGGAGATTATCGACCCCTAAAAATGTATGTCTTCAAGTGAAGACTTTGCTGAAGACTTTGTGAAGACTTTGGTGAAGACTTTGTGAAGACTTTGAAAAATGAAGAAGTTGGTGTGACCTTGAAGATTTGAACGAGGAATATGAAGCGTGAAGACATTTGTTCTCGTTGTTTCATTTCCTTTATTTGAGTCATAGGAAACACCGTACTGTTAAAGGGGGCCGAGGTAATCCTAAGGAAAATTTCCAACGGATGCTCAACTACAAAATCCTCGACCCATACAATCCTTCAAGTGAAGCCTTTGAAAATCTCTTACAGTTCAGACAAGTTTTTCAGTAATATGTTCAAAGTTCTTCTGGCCTATGAGGAAATTGATCTAACTGAGGAGTTAGGATTTCGCTAGTGCAAATAGCCTACAAGTGAGGATCATGATAAGCAGAGGACTTTCATAGTTCGAAATTGCAACCATTGCTATGCTTAGCGCCAGCTGTCCCCAATCGTTCTTATCCACATAACGGTCATATCATTGGGGGCATTTATGTCTTATCATGTCAGGTTGCACGCTAGCTATAAATAGCCGACCCCCACAACCACTAGCTGGTTGGCTGCTCTGAGAGAGAACTGACACTTGTCATTTGATAGCAACCCATCCGCTGAGGAGTTTGAGAGAAAATCATCAGTGAGGAAAAACCCACAACCAAACCACAAAACCCATAGTGATTGAGCATCACTGAAGAAATTCCTGTGTGGAACCGACGCTTGTTACCTTTGAGGACTTTGCTTCCTCCAAACGGTTAGGCATCATGGTCTAGTGCTCCTGCAGTCAATTGGGGACCACAAAGTGACCTTGGTCTAGAGAATCCAGAAGTAAATTGTGGATCGCCGGGTGACCAGTTTGTGAGGGTTTTGGAAGTCTACCCTAAAGACTTACCACGAGTGTTGGGTGAGGACTGTGTGACCTTAGATCAAGGAGAATACGGTAAGGACTGTGTGTCCTGGGACTGTGTGCCCTCTGGTTTAAATACCAGGCCGCTACAAACCAGACGTACGACTGTCACAGTAGTTGGAACTGGGTCATCAAACCATTGTCTTCATCGAGCTACCTAGTTCTATTTCCTCAACCTCCTTATTCCTCATAAGCCTGTTGATGAAATTTATTGTTACTGTTTGAAGAATTTGTCTGAAGACTTTCGCAAATTCCTCACCTCAAATTCTTCAAGTTGCCTTGTTCATCACTCCTTATCCTGTATCACGCTACTCTCTATGTGTGCATGTTTCATTTCATCATGAAGACTATGCTGTCACTATGTTCCTCATGCGCTTGAGTACTTATTCCGCTGCTAGTTATTCATCACATTTCAAATTTCTCAAAGTTGAAATTCCTCAAGTGATGAATTTGTAATAATCGCCTATTCACCCCCCCTCTAGTCGATATAACGCACTTTCAATTGGTATCAGAGCAGGTACTCCCTTGCTCTGTGTGATTTTGGTTTAACCACCTGGAGTTTTAGTTATGTCGACTGCAGGTATCATCAAAGTTTCCGCGGGCTGTCCTACCTTCGATGGGACGGACTACCCCTACTGGAAGAACAAGATGCGTATGCACCTTGAAGCTATTAACAACGATCTCTGGTATATTGTGGAGAATGGTGTTCCCTCTGTCGCTCCCACTGTCACAGCCGCTGATGTGAAGAGATTCAAGCAACTTGATTCTCAAGCGAAGAATATCATCTGTGGCCATCTGAGCAATGGTTAGTATGGCAGAGTAAGTTCTTTCGAGCCTGATAAGCTTATCTGGGATAGGCTGTCCAAAGTCAACGAAGGTGTTTCCACTCAACGTGACTCTCGTGTTGATGTTCTTCGCAATCTCTTCAACTGCATCAAGAGGCTTGCCAATGAAAATGTTCAGCAAACATTTGATCGCCTCACTGATATATCAAATGAACTTCAAGCACTGGGTGCCACTGATATCACTGACCATGAAGTGGTGAATAAACTGCTATGATCTGTCGATTCCTCATTTGATACTCTTGGTTTGATGATCCAAGAACGTGGAGACTACAAAGCTCTTGATCCTGCTGATATTCTTGAGAGACTCAATACTCATGAATTCCAACAAGCTGAGAAAAGAGATCTCTACGGGCCAAGCTATGGAAGATCTCGTGCTCTGAAGGCAAAAGCAATTTCCTCATCTGAAGAAGAAGATTCCGACAGCAGCCTTGGAGATCCTGAAGAACTAAGTCAGGAACTAGCAATGCTTGTGAGGAAATTCCAGAAGTTCTCAAGAAGAGGTGGATTTGGAAAGTCAACAAAAAGTGCTTGAGGAAATCAAATTCCTCAGAAGATTACAAAAAGAGAACATGTCATCGTTGCAAGGAGCCTGGCCACTTTATCTCTGATTGTCCTCTGTGGGAAAAAGACTCAAAGAAGAAGAAGAAGTACAAGGATGATAGTTCTAATGACTCGAAGAAAAAGAAGAAACCTTCAAAGTCCTCATCTGCAAAGTCCTCATCTTCAGAGTCCTCAAAGCACAAGAAGAATGGTTCCAGAAAGGCTCGAGCATTTATCAGCAAGGAAATGGATTCTGAGGAAGAATCTAAAGAAGATGAAGAATCTGAGGAGGAATCAGAATCTGGTGTCGCTAGCCTTGCTCTCGCTACCACCTTCATCAGCAAGTCTATCTTCAACGATGAAGAATACGACTACTCCAACGACTCTGACGTCAGCAAGGATGATTATGCTCCCACTTATTGCTTCATGGCAAAAGGCTCAAAGGTACACAAACATCATTACTCATCTAAATCAAGTGAAGGTGAATCTGATGAATATGTGAAACCTAGCTATGCTAAACTGGTTAAAATTGCCACTAAGCAACAAAGTGCACTTGAAAAGCTTCAAAAAATGCTAGACAAAAGCAATGATCTATTAAACCCTGAAGTGGATCGGACTCAAACTCTGTCTGTTGATTTTAAATGTCTTCAAACAAAGTATGATAACCTATAGAGTCATCATAACGACCTCTTAGCTGATCATGAGAAGCTTTCTTATGAATTTCTTCAAGGAAAGCAAGATCTTGAGAAACTGAGGGTGTCACATTAGGATCTCCAAAGGGAAAATGATTCCTTACTGGCTCAACAGATCAGTACCGCTCAGGAAGATTTCATTCCACCTTGTTTGAAATGCATCAAACGTGAAACTGCTAATTCTTCACCTGAATGTTCAAGTGCTTCTATTGCTGCAATTTCTTCAACTATTCCCGTGGTCTTAAATTCCTCATCTGAGGATACCACTAGTATCACTGACGAAAATGCGGGGTTGAAGGAATTGTATGTGAGAGGCATGTACAAAAGTCTCAAAGGGCATCAAACCCTTTGCGATGTCCTCAAAAAGCAGATACCGAACAGGAACCCTAGGAAAGAGGGTATTGCTTTTGTGAGGAAACTCAACGTTGATGGATCCTACTAGACACCTGAGTAGTACCCCAAAACCTCATGGGTTGCTGCAAAAGGATCTCCTGTAGATCCATCCACTTTATCTGGCTTTACTTGTGAAACTTCATATTCCTCTGAGGAAGCACTTGACTCGAACTACAAAGTCTTCAAAAATCTGAAAAGTGAAGTATTTGCTAGATATGTTGGAACTAACTGCAGGAACAGTTCTCCTATGAAGAAAATTTGGGTTCCCAAGAGCTACCTACAAAATCTTCAAGTGAATGTCCTCACGACACCACTCTTGAAGAAAAGGAACCCCAGATCAAATTCCTCAAGTGAATCAAAGTCCTCACTTGGACCAAATTCCTCAAATGATCAAAATCATCGTTCTCGTGCTAATGGCTCTATTTTGTAGGGAAAACCTAAGAGTTATGAATATGTGCATTATTCTTCAAATCATTATGTTCATAAGTTCTTGAAGAATTTCTATGCTTATTCATTTGAGTACTCTAATCCTCGCCCTGTGAAACAAAGTGCACTTGCTTCAATGCCTCCCTTCTCACATGGTGCTCGCAGAATGATGAACTCTTCGCCACCCCTCTAGATGTGGGTGGTGAAGAAATCAAACTGACATCTTATGCAGGGTCAGGTCTCCAGATGAATTTCAACATCTCATGAATTTGCTGGAGACCTAAGGAAATGCTTGAAAGGATGCGAGCTAACCACGTCCTCACTCTACTTGCTTACTATCTTATGTGATGAAATTCTGTCTGATGAAATTGATATCATATTCTTCACTCTGAAGCATATGAGTTCGTGAGTTGTACTAATTCATCTGTAGGATGATACTCTAAAAGCTACTGAGTGGGTTCTCGATAGTGGATGCACAAACCACATGACAGGTGACAAGAATATACTGATGAATTTGCCACTCACTCCATCTCCTTTGAGGCATATCACCTACGCAGACAAAGGAAAAATCAAGGTATTGGGACTTGGTAAGGTTGCTATCTCAAAGGACCGAACCATGGACAAGGTGATGCTTGTTAGATCCCTTGGGTTCAACCTTATGTCTGTCTCAATGCTTTGTGATCTTGATATGGTTGTTGTATTTGGAAAATATCATTGTGTTGTCATCATGGAATCTGACAATTCCAAAGTCTTCGAAGGCTTTAGGAGAGGAGACTTGTATATTGTTGATTTCTCTACAGGTCCTCAACCTGCCACTTGCTTAATTGCAAAGTCTTCAGAAGGCTGGCTGTGGCATCAACGACTTGGACATGTTGGTATGAGGAATCTGCACACACTCGTGAAGAAAAAGCACGTCATTGGCATCGAGGGTGTCAAATTCCTCAAGGACCACCTTTGTGGTGCATGTGAATATGGGAAGATGACCAGATCCAAGCATCCCTCGAAGACAATCATGACCAGTACGTGACCTTTTGAATTGCTTCATATGGATCTCTTTGGTCTCACTCACTACTCCGTACTAACAAATTCTTGAAGTTTGTATGGATTTGTCATTGTTGATGATTACTCTCGTTACACATGGGTGCATATCATTCTGTACAAAAATGAAGTGCAGGATGTCTTCAGACGAGTTGCTTCAAGGACCTCCACCAACTTTGGCGTCAAGATCAAGCATTTCAGGAGTGATAATGGGACTGAGTTCAAGAACACCAATCTTGATGAATATATTGATGAACTTGGTATTACTCATGAGTTATCTGCTCCTTATACTCCACAGTTGAATGGCATCGTGGAGCGCAAAAAGAGGACACTTGTTGAGATGGCTCACACAATGCTTGACGAATACAAAACCCCTCGTCACTTCTGGCCTGAAGCCATTGATACTGCATGCCACATCATCAACAGGGTATATCTTCACAAATTCCTCAAGAAGACTTCATATGAGCTCATGACAGGCAAGAAACCCAATGTAAGTTATCTCAAAGTCTTCGATGCAAAATGCTGGATCAGAGATCCTCACCACAGTTCTAAGTTTGCACCGAAAGCACATGAAGGTTTTATGCTTGGTTATGGAAAGGACTCGCACACCTACAAAGTCTTCAACACCTACCATCACAAGGTGGTTGAAACTGTAGATATGCGGTTCGATGAAACTAATGGATCGCAAAGAGAGCACCTACCTTATGTGTTAGATGAACAATCTCCTGAGGAATCAATCAAGCTGAAGGCAACAGAAGATGTCATACCCACTGAGGAAATCATTCCAACAAATGAAGACTCTCATGCTGATATACCTGAAGAAAATGGTGCCGATGAAAATCCTCAGCCTCGTTGACCTGCGCATCCAAGAGTAGCAAATGAAGTGCAGATTCAAAAAATCATCGATGACATCAATGCACCAGGTCCTCTCACACGCTCAAAAGCTTCAGATTTAACTAACTTTTGTGGGCACTTTGCCTTTGTATCTATCATAGAGCCCACCAAAGTTGATGAAGCATTCAAGGAGCCTCAGTGGATTCAAGCTATGCAAGAGGAATTGCATCAATTCAAGCCTAACAATGTGTGGGAACTTGTCAAGCGGCCAGATCCTCGCAAGCATAACATCATAGGTACCAAGTGGATCTACTGCAACAAGCAAGATCAAAATGGCCTCGTGGTGAGGAATAAGCTCGACTTATAGCTCAAGGCTATACACAGGTTGAGGGAATTAACTTTGATGAAACTTTTGCACCTATTGCTAGACTTGAAGCTATTCGCATATTACTGGCTTACGCTAACCATCATAATATCATCTTATATCAAATGGATGTGAAAAGTACATTCCTCAATGGTAAGCTTGAGGAAGAAGTATATGTTTCTCAACCCCCAGGTTTTGAAGATCCTAAGCATCCTGACAAAGTCTTCAGACTAAACAAGGCCCTCTATGGCCTCAAGCAGGCCCCTCGGGCGTGGTATGACACTCTGAAGGAATTCCTCATGAAGAAAGGCTTCAAACCCGGTTCACTCCACCCTACTCTTTTCACGAAAGACTATGACAATGAACTATTCATATGCCAAATATATGTTGATGATATTATCTTTGGATGTACTGACAAACGTTACAGTGATGAATTTGCCTATATGATGAGTGAAGAATATCAAATGTCTATGATGGGAGAGTTGAAATTCTTCTTAGGTCTTCAAATTCGTCAGCAAGACAATGGCATCTTCATCTCACAAGAGAAATACCTCAAAGATGTTCTGAGGAAATTCGACATGCAAGATTGCAAAGGCGTCAAAACTCCAATGCCTTCAAAAGGCCACCTCTGCACTGATGAAAATGGTAAAGATTTCGATCAGAAGGTATACCGCTCCATGATTGGCTCCTTATTGTACCTATGTGCATCTAGGCCTGATATAATGCTAAGTGTCTGCATGTGTGCTCGATTCCAAGCAACACCAAAGGAATCACACCATAAGGCTGTGAAACATATTCTTCGATACTTAGCTCACACACCAACACTTGGATTGTGATATCCCAAGGGCTCAAATCTTCACCTCGTCGGATACTCTGATGTTGACTATGCTGGAGATCGTGTGGATCGCAAGTCAACCTCAGGCACATGTCATTTCCTCGGACGATCCTTAGTCTGTTGGTCCTCGAAGAAGCAGAACTACGTTTCACTCTCTACTGCAGAAGCAGAGTACATTGCTGCTGGCTCGTGTTGTGCTCAATTACTCTGGATGAAGCAAACCCTCAAGGACTACGGCATCAAGCTGAAGAATGTGCCTCTTTATTGCGACAACGAGAGTGCCATCAAGATTGCCTATAATCCAGTTCAGCATTCAAAGACCAAGCACATCCAGATCCGTCATCACTTTCTTCGAGATCATGTACTCAAGGGCGACATCTCAATCAACCACATTCCCACTGAAGAACAACTGGCCGATATCTTCACAAAGCCCTTGGATGAAAAGAGATTTTGCAAGTTGCGGTGTGAGCTAAATATATTAGAATCTTCGAATGTTCTTTGATGAAGAACACACATCCTAACATGTATGCAAAATTGATGACTTAGATGTGCAACACACGAAGTATCATTTTTCTTCAATCAATGAAGAATAACTCTCTAAGTGTGAAGAAATTAACGAAGAATTTGATTCTCCGAACTCTACGACAATTGTAAGCGGTGTCTGAAATCATCATTCTTAGACGGTGGGTTACGCCACCAACCAAAAGTTGAAATTCTTCAAAATTGAGCACTTTTGCAAATTCTTCAAATTATCAAATTCCTCAAATTTGCAAATTCCTCAACTTTTCAAATTCATCAACTTTTCAAATTCTTCAAAACTTTTGAGATTCATATTCTTAATTGACTATATATATATTTTTTTTTTTTCAATGTCCTCAATAGCATTCACTTATTACTAATTCTTTAAGTTGATTTTCATCTAAGTGAATGTGATCGGACCCTTTCCCCATCTATGCTAAAGTCAACCCAGTCTGTTCACTAATTCCTCATATGCGTTCTACTTTGAATCATGTTCAAAGTCTTCACTGTGTCCTTGACAGCTGAAGAATTTGCGAACGAAATTTTGAAATCTTCACTACCAAAATTTTTGGAGGTTCCCGCTCAAACTGTTTCGATTCCCGTGCCTGGATATCTCACGATCCTCCACAGTCTTCACTACCCAGATCGTGGGTGACACCTGTCGCGTGGAGAGCAAAGGTCAGGGGCAATCCTGTCCAAAATCTTCGTGAGGATCAGTTTTCACTTCCTCTATAAATGCCCCCTTCCCATCAACTGTGCTCGGTTACTTCGCATCTCATCTCTCTCCCGAGCTCCAATCTAGCGCCGCCGCTAAATTCATCGTCGCCGGTGAGGAAGAGCTTCGCTGCCTCAACCTCATCGTCGCCGTACTCGCATCGGCCACGGAAATCTGCATTCCGCCGCCGCTGTAACTGTCTCCTTCTGCCAAACCAGGGCGTGGGAGATCTGAACGGACGAACTTCCTCATTTCATCTCTGTGTTCGTCGTGTTCTTCACTAGGGTAATTAAAATTTATTTTTACTGCCCCTGTTTGATCCTCAACTACAACTACTATTCCTCAATAGGTGTTTATACGTTATAAATCAAATACACAAGCACCTTACATCTCCTCATACTTGATACTTGATGATTTTCCCTAAGTAATGACTTTCTTCAAGATTCCGCAATTGTGTGAATTCTCAAATTTGCACAACTCTGGAAGCTAAGGCCAAGAACACTTAGTGAAATTCCTCAAAACAACCACGGTCAAATTCCTCACACATATTTTTCTTCAAAAATTTTGAGAACGCATATGACCTCTTCAAATTCCTCGCACCTATACTCTGTTCATAGGTACAACATGTCCGCTAATGAATAACTAGGTTCTCATCAACTTAACTCATTTGCAGCGCTACTTGAAGAAAAACTGTGTACCTCTTTAGAATCTTCAAGAGTTCATATTCCTCAAGTGAAGAAAATGTCTGATGGAAAGAAACCTCAGAAAGGAGGGAAGAAGCTAGATGTGCACACTGCATTTGAGATCCCTGAGGATCTGTATGATGAATATTGCACATCTCATGAAGAAACTCAAGGAAAGGAGTCAACCAAGGAGAGGAAGATCCGTCTACAAAAGATTGAGAGGAGATGGGCCAAAGAATGGAGAGAATATCATTATGTAACTGCAAAATACATGACGAAATTTGCTGTGAAACCACCGTGCAGCAGACCTCCTCTTGCTCCAAACCAAACTGCTGATCCTACTAGCCTCAAAACTGGTGAGGACGTTCTTGACATGTGGGGAAAGCAACAAGCCAAGTTGGCAAGAAAAGCCAAAGAGACAGTGAAGAAATTCAACGAGGATTCTGTTGCTGCTGCCTCTGCCGGAACTTTTGCTAGTGCTCCAAAGAAAATGGTAAATAAATCTGCTCTGAAGATTGGTTCTTCAACATCAAAATCCTCAATGCCAATTTTCTCAAGGTCAAAGGCCCGAGCCCAGAAAACCTTCAGCACCTAGAACTGTTGCTCCTCAGTCATCTGCAACAGCCAAAAAGTCTTCAACCCCAGTGCATCTGGCAACATGCAAAAGGACTGAGAGTTCCACCATAGTTCTGAAGCTCACTACAAGCCCCTCCACAACTACAAAGTCTTCAACCAGTCCCTCTGCGCTTAAACTGAAGAAGATAGCCGGACGTGGTCAAAGACCAAGTCATCACACCAGCAAGGCTCTCGTTACAGTCCCCTCGCGTTCTGAGGACAATGATAGTGATGATGATGAATATGATGATGAGGAATTGGTAGAAATCATCAGACAAAGTCAGCACAGGGCTGCTAAAGCAAAGGGTAGCTCTATTCCTCTCATGCTGGATCCCAAGATGATCCTCAACTTCATTGATATATGGCATGAGGACCCAAGCACTCCAGTTTCCTCACTAAATCTGCCTCCTGAAGTGGATCATGTCCTCACCCACTTCATCTCTGAAGAACAATGGAAGAGAGAGCAAGCTCAGAGAGATAAGAAGAACAAGACTCACAAAGAAAATTTTCTACCCGAAAATGTGATGAATTTGACCCCAAATCAACTCATCACAGTTCAGTCCGAGATTCGCACTCTCTCTGGATCAACAGAAATATGATGCTGAAGAGAAGGGCACCAAGGTCAGACTTGTTAGGGCTGCTGAAGCAGCTATAAAGGATCACAACACTAGGGTTGCAGCTCGATCGCAACCACAAAAGACTCAGTCTGAAGATGAAATTCCTCAGGCTGCTGATGAAAATGCTCAGCCTGAAGAAACTGCTAAAGAAAATGCTTTCGCACCAGAAGCAACTGCCAGTGCTGCTGAGGAAACTCATACCACTAAAGAACATGTCAGGACAACCTCCAATGTTGTGCCTAAAGAATCTAATAGGCCAGCTGAAGAATCTGCTGTGCCTGAAGAAACTGAACCACCCAGGGCGGCCGCATCAGTCATTCCTGAAGAAACTGCTACTGCTGAGGAAAATCCCCTCAAAAGAAAAGCATCAACTTCTGAAGCCCCTCTGTTGAAGAAGTTGAAAACTTTGGCAAGTTCCTCAGCAACACCACTTCATGCAACTCCAATTTCCTCTGCACCAGCCTATGCTATTGTGCCAATTGGGGAAGCATATGACATTCCTCAAGAAGAAGAGAATCATTCGGCGGCTTCCTTAGAGCCTATTGATGAGGAAATTGTCATTGATGACACTGCATCAACTCCCAATGTATCATCGCCCTAGCTTCTGCTAACTATTGGCGCTGAAGAAATTGATGAAGAAGTTGACATTGGTGACACTACTCCTGTCATCAATGATGAATATTCGGAATCTGCACATCCCAACTCACTTGTGGCAACTCCCCTGATGTTGATTCCTCAGTCACCTGCACAAACTTAGGAAATACCTAAAGATTCTGAACACATGTACCTTCCAGACCCTGAGGAAATTCTAGCTGCAACAGCTGAGGAAATTGATGCTCCGGCCACTACTGAGGAACCATCTCTTCAAGTGACTCAGACTGCTGTCCCTTCCATGCGAACGAACATCAAGGGGCGTACACGGACAAATCTTCAACCCAAGCCAAGACCTCTCAAAGGCTTTGTTTGTCCCAAATTCCTCAAGACCAATTTCTTCGATGAACACATGTTCTTCTCTAGAACAAACCCCTATGACTCTGCAAGGGCTAGTCGCAACACGTTCTGGACTGCCACTCAACTAAATTACTATGCTTCAGTCCTCCATGAGAAGAAGAAAATCTTCGAGCACCATCAAATTCCTCACGCGGACATGGAAAGTCTTCCATCATTTACTCCTGTGCTTCAAGTTCTATATGATGCTGGACTTCTTCCATTTTGTGTTGACATCTGCGATTGGAATGAGCAAATCATCCTTCAATTCTATGCCACGTTGCATATCAATGGAGATTCCTCAGACATCAACTCTTGGATATTGGACTGAATGACTGGCACAACACACTTCACTGCTCAAGCCTCTGAATTGCTTCAGTGTGTCCCAGTCCAAATTCCCTCAGAAGAAGCCCGCAAGTTGTTTGATGAACCTCCTCTACCCAATCAACTGATGAATGTGCTGATGAAGACATTGCCATCGGGAAAGCCTCAATGCCAAGTCTTCTTAGTGAAGGATCTGCTCTATGTGCCTCGCACAGTCTATCGCATATTGACAAACACACTATGTCCTCAGAAGGGTCACAACTTTGAAGAAAGAACAAGTTAAAGGAATCATGAAGAATATGCTCTTCAACGTCATCCATGGTATTCCCATTAACTTGCATGATTTCTTCATGAGGACTTTGGCCAGTGCTGCTGTCGCTCCATTTGAGAAGAAGCCATATGCACCCTGGATTATGAAATTCATCAGGGATAAGTCCTCAGTGCACTACAAAGCTGATTTCCAGAATCATTTCAGTTTCCTGCCACCCATTGAAGTCATCAAGAGTACAATTTCATCAGTTGAAGGGAAAGGCAAGTCTGTTATTGATGAAGGAACACGTCCCCTAGATGGACAGTTTCGCAAGGCTGCTTCTTTCTCCACAAATGATAACATTGCCACACAAGACTCTGATGCAAAGGCCTCAGCTCCCAAAGAGTGTGCCCCTCGATTGATGACTGACCGCGAACTTCTTATAAGTCTTCATCAGAAGGTCGATCACAATCATAAGTGGGTAAAGCGTCAACTTGGGTATATTGTGCAGAATATGACTGTGACGCAGAACACTGTCAAGAGGAACCACTATTATGCTCATGAAAACCTCAAGCGCTCATGGGCTGTGCTAAATGACATCATTTCTTTTGAAGAATTGGCTGAGCTGAACTTTGAAGAATATCGTGACTTCGCTCGCTGTCCTCAGAAGAAGTTCAAGAAAGTCCAAGTTCCTCTGATGGTCACCAGTTCATATTCTTCATCTCGCGAGCGCGATGAAGATGAAGACATTGACGATACTGCTGCTGGCCCTGCATCAACAATCGACCTCGACAACGCTGGTGCTCCTTCTTCACCAACAAGATGAAATTCCTCATGGGGCGTTAGTCATCATTTTTTCTTCCCTTTTGGTCTTCGATGATAAAGGGGGAGAAAATTTGAGTTAGTCTTCAAGCGGGTCTACATATGGGCTATTTTTATTTAAGTTAGAACTCTCGCTATTCTGAAGTTTTTGGTTATTGAGTTGTAAACTTAAGTCCGATGGTGGTGTGACACATTTGAAACATTTCCTCGCATGTTTATTTCCTCAAATACCTTAATGCATGCATGCTGAACTTTGTCAGACACCATTTTCCTCACGCATTTCAAATTCTTCATTTCATATGTTCAAATGCGTGTATGAATTACAAGATATAGGGGGAGTTCTCCATGTTTTGAACCTGCCATGTGCATTTGCAGTCCAAAGCAGATTCCTCAAATATGCACATCTTTAGGGGGAGTTCTTCTATATCTTGCAATCAAATTCCTCAAAATCTGTACTTTCACTTCATATGTTTATCCTCGTTGAAAACTCAACCTATTTGTCATCAATCACCAAAAAGGGGGAGATTGTTAGTACATCTAGTGCCCCTTATTGATTTTGGTGTATTGAAGACTTATAGGTTAAGGAACTAATGTGTTTGTGAGTGTACATAGGATCTATAAGTCGATGAGGAGTTTGATATATTCAGAGATTATCGACCCCTAAAAATGTATGTCTTCAAGTGAAGACATTGCTGAAGACTTTCTGAAGACTTTGGTGAAGACTTTGTGAAGACTTTGAAAATGAAGAAGTTGGTGTGACCTTGACGATATGAACGAGGAATATGAAGCCTGAAGACTTTTGTTCTCATAGTTTCATTTCCTTTATTTGAGTCATAGGAAACATCGTACTATTAAAGGGAGCCGAGGTAATCCGAAGGAAATTTTCAAACTGATGCTCAACTCCAAAATCATCAACCCATACAATCCTTCAAGTGAAGCCTTTGGAAATCTCTTATAGTTTAGACATGTTTTTCAGTAGCAGAGACGAAGTTCTTCTGGTCTCTGAGGAAATTGATCTGACTAAGGAGTTAGGATTTCTCAAGTGTGAATTGCCTACAAGTGAGGATCATGATAAGCTTAGGAATTTCATAGTTCGAAATTCCGAGCGTTGCTGTGCTTAGCGACAGCTATCCCCAATCGTTCTTATCCACATAACGGTCATATCATTGGGGGCATTTATGTCTTATCATGTCAGGTTGCACCCTGGCTATAAATAGCTGACCCCCACAACCACTAGTTGGTTGGCTGCTCTGAGAGAGAACTGACAATTGTCATTTGAGAGAAACCCATCCTCTGAGGACTTTGAGAGAAAATCATCAGTGAGGAAAAACCCACAACCAAACCACAAAACCCATAGTGATTGGGCATCACTGAAGAAATTCTTGTGTGGAACCGATGCTTGTTACCTTTGAGGACTGTGCATCCTCTAGACGGTTAGGTGTCATGGTCTAGTGCTCCTGCAGTCAATTAGGGACCATGAAGTGACCTTGGTCTAGAGCATCCAGTAGTAAATCGTGGATCGCCGGGTGACCAGTTTGTGAGGGTTTTGGAAGTCTACCCTGAAGACTTACCACGAGTGTTGGGTGTGGACTGTGTGACCTTAGCTCAAGGAGAATACGGTAAGGACTGTGTGTCCTCTGGTTTAAATACCAGGCCGCTCCAAACTAGACGTACAACTGTCACAACAGTTGGAACTGGGTCATCAAACCATTCTCTTCATCGAGCTACCTGGTTCTATTTCCTCAACCTCCTTATTCCTCATAAACATGTTGATGAAATTGATTGTTACTGTTTGAAGAATTTGTCTGAAGACTTTCGCAAATTCCTCACCTCAAATTCTTCAAGTTGCCTTGTTCATGACTGCTTATCCTGTATCACGCTACTCTCTATGTGTGCATGTTTCATTTCATCATGAAGACTATGTTGTCACTATGTTCCTCATGCACTTGAGTACTTATTCATCACATTTCAAATTCCTCAAAGTTGAAATTCCTCAAGTGATGAATTTGTAAAAATCGCCAATTCACCCCCCTCTAGTCGATATAACGCACTTTCAGCTTCTTTGAGGACCAATAGACTAAGGATCGTTTCAGGAAATGACATGTTCCTGGGGTTGACTTGCGATCCACATGATCACCAGCATAGTCAGCATTCGAGTATCCAACGAGGTCAATATTTGAGCCCCTGGGATACCATAATCCAAGCGTTGGTGTGTGAGCTAAGTATCGAAGAATATGATTCACTGCCTTATGTTGTGATTCCTTCGGTGTTGCTTGGAATCGGTCACACATGCAAACACTCAGGATAATATCAGGCCTAGATGCACATAGATACAGTAATGAGCCAATCATGGAGCAATATACCTTCTGATTGAAATATTTACCATTTTTGTTAGTGCAGAGGTGGCCTTTTGAAGGCATTGGGGTTTTGACGCCTTTGCAGTCTTGCATGTCAAATTTCCTCAAAACATCCTTGAGGTATTTCTCTTGAGAAATGAAGATGCCATTGTCTTGCTGACGAATTTGAAGACCTGAGAAGAATTTCAACTCTCCCATCATAGACATTTGATATTATTCACTCATCATATAGGCAAATTCATCACTATAAGTTTGTCAATACAGCCAAATATAATATCATCTACATATATTTGGCATATGAACAGTTCATTGTCATATGATTTAGTGAAAAGGGTTGGGTGAAGTGAACCGGGTTTGAAGCTTTTCTTCATGAGGAATTCCTTCAGAGTGTCATACCACGCCCGAGGGGCCTCCTTATGCCATAGAGGGCCTTGTTGATTCTGAAGACTTTGTGAGGATGCTTAGGTTCCTCAAAACCTGGGGGTTGAGCAACATATACTTCTTTCTCAAGGTTACCATTGACGAATGCACTTTTCACATCCATTTGATATAAGATGATATCATGATGGTTAGAATAAGTAAGCAATATGTGAATAGCTTGAAGACTAGCAACAGGTGCAAAAGTTTCATCAAAGTCAATTCCTTCAATCTGTGTGTAGCCTTGAGCTACAAGACGAGCCTTATTTCTTACCAAAAGGCCATTTTCATCTTGCTTGTTGCGGTAGATTCACTTGGTACCTATGATGTTGTCCTTGTGAGGACCTGGCCGCTTGACGAGTTCCGACACGTTGTTGAGCTTGAATTGATGCAATTCCTCTTGCATAGCTTGAATCCACTCGGGCTCCTTGAATGCTTCATCAACTTTGGTGGGCTCTATGATAGAGACAAAAGCAAAGTGCCCACAAAAGTTAGTCAAATGTGAAGTTCTGAGCGAGTGGGGGGACCTGGTTCATTGATGTCATGGATGATTTTGTCAATCTACACTTCATTTGCAACTCTTGGATGACCAGGTTGAAGCGGCTGAGGATTTTCTTCAAGACCATTTTCTTCAGGTGTATCAGCATGAATGTCTTCATTTCCTGGAATGACTTCCTCAGTAGGTTGAGGTACTTCAGTGGGTATGACATCCTTAGTAGCCTTCAACTTAATGGATTCTTCAGGAGATTTTTCATCTAGAAGAGAAGGCATGTGCTCTCTTTGCGAGCCATTAGTTTCATCGAACCGCACATCTACAGTTTCAACAATCTTTTGGTTATGGGTGTTGCGGACTCTATAGGTGTGTGAGTCCTTTCCGTAACCAAGCATGAAACCTTCATGTGCATTCGGTGCACATTTAGAACTGTGGTGAGGATCTCTAATCCAACATTTTGCATCGAAGACTTTGACATAACTTACATTAGGTTTCTTGCCATTTATAAGTTCATATGAAGTCTTCTTGAAGAATTTGTGAAGATATACCCTGTTGATGATGTGGCAGGCTGTGTCAATTGCTTCGGGCTAGGAGCGATGAGGAGTCTTGTATTCATCAAGCATGGTGCGAGCCATCTCAACAAGAGTCATGTTCTTGCGCTCCACAATGACATTCTGCTAACAAATATATGGGGCAGATAACTCATGAGTAATACGAACTTCATCAAGATATTCATCAAGATTGGTGTTCTTGAACTCAGTCCCATTATCACTCCTGATATGCTTGTTCCTGACGTCGAAGTTTGTTGAGGCCCTTGAAGAAAATTGTCTGAAGACATCCTGCACTTTAGACTTGTATAGAATAATGTGCACCCAAGTGTAATGAGAGTAATCATCAACAATAACAAAGCCATACAAACTTGAAGAATTTGTTAGTGTGGAATAATGAGTGGGGCCAAATAGGTCCATATGAAGCAATGAGTGGGGCCATAGAATTATTCCAAGTGTAATGAGAGTAATCATCAACAATAACAAAGCCATACAAACTTGAAGAATTTGTTAGTGTGGAATAATGAGTGGGGCCAAATAGGTCCATATGAAGCAATTCAAAAGGTCAAGTAGTGGTCATGATTGTTTTCGAGGGATGCTTGGATCTGGTCATCTTCCCAGACTCACATGCACCATATAGGTGGTCCTTGAGTAATTTGACACCTTCAATGCCAACGACGTGCTTTTTCTTCACGAGTGTGTGCAAGTTCCTCATACTAGCATGTCCAAGTCGTCGATGCCATAGCCAGCCTTCTGAGGACATTGCAAGTAAGCATGTGGCAGGCCGAGGACCTGTAGAGAAATCAACAATATACAAGTCTCCTCTCCTAAAGCCTGCAAAGACTTTGGAATGATCAGATTCCATGATGACAACACATCGATATTTTCCAAAGATGACAACCATATCAAGATCAAAAAGCATTGAGACAGACATGAGATTGAACCCGAGGGATTCGACAAGCATCAACTTATTCATGTGACGGTCCTTTGAGATTGAAACGTTACCTAGGCCCAATACCTTGCTTTTTTCCTTGGTCAACATAGGTGATATGCTTCAGATAAGATGGGACAAGTGGCAAATTCATTAGTAGATTCTTGTCACCAGTCATGTGGTTTGTGCATCCACTGTCGAGGACCCACTCAGTAGCTTTTGGAGGTTCATCTTGCAGATGAATTAGTAAAACTTACAAACTCATATGCTTCAGAGTGAACAATATGACATCAAATTCATTGGGTAGAATTTCATCACACGACATAGTAAGTAAAGCAGAGTGAGAACGTGAGGAATGAGGAATTCATTTCTCCATGATCAGATTGCATCCTTACAAGCATTTCCTCAGGTCTCCAACGAATTCATCAGATGTTCAAGTTCATCTAGAGACCTGACCCTACATAAGAGATTAGTTCAATTTCTTCACCACCCACATCTGGAGGGGTGGCAAAGAGTTCATCATTCTTCCAGCACCATATGAGAAGGGAGGCATTGACGCTAGTGTGCTTCGTTTTACATGACGAGGGTTAGAGTCCTCATATGAATAAGCAGAGAAATTCTTCGAGGACTTTTGAACATAATGATTTGAAGAATAATGTACATATTCAGAACTCTTATACTTTCCCTGCGAAACAGATGCATTAGCACGAGAAGGATATTTTTGACCATTTGAGGAATTTGGTCCAAGTGAAGCCTTTGGTCCATATGAGGAATTTGAACTTGGGTTCCTTTTCTTCATCAGTGGTGTCGTGAGGACATTCACTTGAAGATTTTGTAAACAAATCTTAGGAACCCAGACTTTTTTTCATAGATGAACCGTTCCTGCAGTTAGTTCCAACAAATCCGGCAAATACTTTACCTTTATGACTTTTGAATAATTTGTAGTTGTAGTCAAGTGACTCATCAGAGGAATATGAAGTTTCACAAGTAAAGCCAGATAAAGTGGATGGATCTATAGGAGGTCCTTTTCAGCAACCCATGAGGTTTTGGGGTACTGCTCATGTGTCCAGTAGGATCCATAAGCATTGAGTTTCCTCTCAAATGCAATACTCTCTTTCTGAGGGTTCCTATTCAGAATATGCTTTTTGAGCACATCACAAAGAGTTTGATGCCATTTGAGACTTTTGTACACACCTGTCACATACAATTCCTTCAACCATACATTTTCATCAGTGATACTTGTGGTATCCTCAGATGAGGAATTTGTGACCACGGGAATAGTTGAAGAATTTGCAGTAATAGAAGCATTTGATCATTCAGGTGAAGAATTAGTAGTTTCACGTTCGATGCATTTCAAACAAGGTGGAACAAATTCTTCCTGAGCGGTACTAATATGTTGAGAAAGTAAGGAGTCATTTTCCCTTTGAAGATCTTCATGAGACACTATTAGTTTCTCAAGATCTTCATGAGACACTATTAGTTTCTCAAGATCTTGCTTTCTTTGAAGAAATTCATACGAAAGCTTCTCATGATCAACTAAGAGTGCATTATGATGTCTTTGAAGGTCATCATACTTTGACTGAGGACTTTTGAGATCATCAGTCAGAGTTTGAGTCCGATCCACTTCATTATTCAACAAATCATCCCTTTTATCTAGTAGTTTCTGAAGATTTTCAAGTGCACTTTGTTGCTTAGTGGCAATGTTTGCAAGTTTGGCATAGCTAGGTTTCACATATTTATCAGATTCACCTTCACTTGATTCAGATAAGGAATGATGTTTGTGTACCTTTGAGCCTTTTTCCATAAGACATAGTTAAGAAGATGAATCAGGATCTGCTTCCTGGGTTTTCAGGAATTACTTGAGTTCGATGAACGTGGGGTCTTGAGGAGTGAGATAGATTTTATTGATGTTCATGATCCTATACTAGATGAGCTTTGCATTTTGGAGATGACAGATGCCCTTGAACATGATGCTTGATAGTCTTGAGCAGATGATTTTCCTCACCCCAGTATCAAGTTGAGTGTACTTATGAATTTCCTGAGCATTTTCCATCTTGCAGAGTTCAGTCAGTCCAAGTTCTATAACTGTCCATAGCTCACTATTCATTGACATGAGATGCTTCTTCATGAGGATTTTCCACTTAGTTCAGTATCATCAAAGAGAGGACATTCAGTTGAAGACTTGACGACTTTCGTCATGAAGCAGTAAGTAGGAGCATATTCATCATTGTTGATGTCAGAGTCATTGGAGTAGTCATTTTCTTCATCATTGAAGATGGACTTGCTGACGAAAGCAGTGGTGAGCGCAAGATTAGCAACACCTGATTCAGATTCCACTTCAGATTCTTCCTCTTCTTCATATTCTTCAGATTTTTCTTCTGAGTCCATTTCCTTGCCAATGAAACCCTGAGACTTTCTGGGACCATTCTTCTTGTGCGTTTAGGACTTTGAAGATGAGAACTTTGCAGATGAGGACTTTGAAGATTTCTTCTTTTTCTTCGAGTCATCAGAACTATCGTCCTTATACTTCTTCTTGTTCTTTTATTCTTTTTCCCACAGAGGATAGTCAGAGATGAAGTGACCAGATTTCTTGCATTTGTGACAAGTTCTTCTCTTCTAGTCGCTTGATGAGGAATCTAATTTCTTAATACCACCGTTTGATGACTTTCCAAACTTGCCTCTCCTTGAGAACTTCTGGAATTTCCTCACGAGCATTGCTAGCTCCTGACTCAGTTCTTCAGGATCACCAAGGCTACTATTAGAATCTTCGCCTTCGGATGAGGAAATTGTTTTTGCCTTTAGAGCACGAGATCTTCCATAGCTTGGCCCGTAGAGGTCTCTCTTCTCATCTTGTTGGAATTCATGTGTATTAAGTCTATCAAGAATATTAGTAGGATCAACTGACTTGTAGTCTCCACGCTCTTGAATCATCGAAGCCAGTGTATTGAATGAGGAATCAAGAGATCTCAGCAGTTTCTTCACCACCTCGCGGTCGGTGATATCAGTGGCACCAAGTGCTTGAAGCTTGTTGGAGATATCAGTGAGGCGATCAAAAGTTTGCTGAACATTCTCATTGTTGAGTCTTTTGAAGCGGTTAAATAGATATACACAAGAGTCACGTTGAGTGGAGACAACTTCGTACCTACAGTCCGCGGAAACCTTGATCATACCTGCAGTCGACATAAGTAGAACTCCAGGTGGTTAAACCAAAATCACACAAAACAAGGGAGTACCTTTCTTTGATACCAATTGAAAGTGTGTTATATCGACTAGAGGGGGGTAAATAGGCAATTTTTACAAATTCATCACTTGAGGAATTTCAACTTGAGGAATGTGAAATGTGATGAATAACTAGCAGAGGAATAAGTACTCAAATGCATGAGAAACATAGCAATAGCATAGTAATCGTGATAAAATAAAACTTGCAAAGATTATATGTAGTATGATACAGGATAAGCAAATGAGGAACAAGGGAACTTGAAGAGTTTGAGGTGAGGAAATTGAGAAAGTCTTCAGTCAAATTCTTCAAACTGTGACGATCAATTTCATCAATAGGTATATGAGGAAATGAAAGGGTTGAGGAAATATAACCAGGTAGCTCAATGAAGACAACGGTTTGATGACCCAGTTCCAACTGCTATGATAGTCGTACGTCTGGTTTGGAGCAGCCTGGTATTTAAACCAGAGGACACATAGTCCGAGGACACAGAGTCCTTACCGTATTCTCCTTGAGCTAAGGTCACAAAGTCCTCGCCCAACACTCGTTGTAAGTATTCAGGATAGACTTTCAAAACCCTCACAAACTGGTTACCCGATGATCCACAATTGACTGTTGATGGCTCTAGACCAAGGTCACTCCATGATCCCCAATTGACTGTAGGATGCACTAGACCATGACGCCTAACCGTCTGGAAGATACATCGTCTTCAAAGGTAACAAGCATCGGTTCCACACAGGAACAATGTCTTCAGTGATGCTCTATCACTTTCGGTTTGGTGGTTTGGATTTGGGTTTTTCCTCACTGATGATTTTCTATCAAAGTCCTCAGAGGATGGGTTGCTCTCAAATGGAAAGTGTTAGTTCTCTCTCGGAGCAGCCAACCAACTAGTGATTGTGGGGGTGGCTATCTATAGCCAGGGTGCAACCTGACATGATAAGACATAAATGCCCCCAATGATATGACTGTTATGTGGATAAGAATGATTGGGGAGAGCTGGCGCTAAGCGCAACAATGGTCGGAATTTTGAACTATGAAAGTCCCCAAGCTTATCATATTCCTCACTTGTAGGCAATTCGCACTTGCGAAATCCTAACTCCTTAGTCACACCAATTTCCTTAGAGACCAGAAGAGCCTCGTCTCTGTCACTAAAGAACTTGACTGAGCTGCAAGAGATTTGCAAAAGGCTTCACTTGAAGGATTGGATAGGTTGAGGATTTTGGAGTTGAGCATCAGTTGGAAATTTTCCATAGTAGTACCTCATCCCCCTTTAATAGTAAGGTGTTTCCTATGACTCAAAGAGAGGAAATGAAACTACGAAAACAAAAGTCTTCATGCTTCATAGTCCTTGTTCATATCTTCAAGGTCACACCGAATTCTTCATTTTCAAAGTCTTCAGCGAATACCAAAGTCTTCAGCAAAGTCTTCAACTGAAGACATACATTTTTAGGGTTGATAATCTATGGATATATCAAACTCCTCAGTGACTTATAGAGCCTGTTTACACTTACAAATGCATCAGTCAATTAACCAATAAGTCTTCAATACACCAAAATCACTAAGGGGCACTAGATGCACTTACAAGGGGTGCGAAAAGGACTACGGGAAGCGTACGATAAGCCACCGGAGTGTTGTGATGTTCACACAAACCGTGGCCGAAGCCAACATCATAATGTTTGCACAAAGGGCAAGTTCCTCGTATACCATGAAATAACCGTTTACAAGTATTGAAGTATAATACTTCTAGCTTGGGGTTCACAGATCGGATCGCACAAACTATGACAGTCCATTTTCGGCTTTCTCCCTTGAGGTGCTTGACCAGACTATCCGGAAACACAATCACAGGGGTGCTCCCTTTGCCCATTTATCCGAATGAGTGGAACATAAAGGGGCAAGCACAGGACCCGGGGAACCCAACTTAATGACCAAAGACATAGTTCGGAATCGATGCGTATAAAGCGAACGCCAAGACGGTGAACACATGATAGTTAAGGCGATTTGTGTTTGAAATCGAGCCCCCAGTCTATTAGCCAGTTACCTCGCGTCATACTGAACAGGTTTATGAGAAGAGGAATAAAGGAGAAAAATTATGCTTCAAAAATAGGACAGATGAGGCGTACTTGCGCCACGCAATCTTACAATTTCTCAACAACTCTTATAACTCGGATTGCCAAAGCAACTGTTTACAGGTATGCGAAAGAAAATAAGAAATAAAATCATACAGGAGTTTTTGTACCAGGGGTCTTCAATTGGTAACCTGGCATCCTCGATATGCCCCCATGCTAGCTTACTCTGGCTCTTTGATGCACCTTGATGGGTGTTAGTGTTCGGCAGGGCGGACTTTGCTAACAAAATCTTGAGAGGCCGCCGCATTGTAGGTGAGCTTTACGCCATAGGCAGGCTCTTTTAGGAGCTCCTACATCTTGTCCGAAGACGTATTGATGGTAGTAGGTAAGGCCAGCCGAACACCCACCTTTATTTCCCCTCCACTTCCCATGGAATCTTAAGTGTGAAGTTGTGCCTCCTCGGCACGTACTTTGCTGGTCCTCAAATTGTGCAGTGGGGGCGAGTCCCTATAGAGGGGAAGAGGAAGGATCTGAGTTTTTGGTCTGAAGCCGAAGTCGCTTCCCAGCCTTATGTGCCTTTATGGCCGATGTCAGAACTTGCCGATCTTCTTTGTAGCTGAATTCGGCTGCTAGGGCCAGTGCATGTTCCTCAAATCTAAGGGAGCGCTCGGTGTTGCCATTGACAGTAATGACCCCCTTGGGGCCCGACATCTTAAGCTTGAGATATGTGTAGTGTGGGACCGCATTGAAACGAGCGAACATTGTCCTACCATGTAGCGCGTGATAGCCCCTGTGGAAGGGCATGATGTCAAAGATCAAGTGTTCGCTGCGAAAGTTATCGAGTGAGCCAAACATGACTTCTAGAGTTACCGAGCCCGTGCATGGGGCCTCAACGCCCGGGATCACTCCTTTGCAGGTAGTACTACTGGGTTTTATCCTTGACGGATCAATGCCCATATTTTTCACCGTATCTGAGTAAATCAGGTTAAGGCTAATTCCTTCCTCCATTAGGACCTTTGTGAGGTGATAGCCATCTATAATGGGGTCTATGACGAGGGCCGCCGAACCCCAATGACGGATACTGGTTGGATGATCACGCTGATCAAAGGTGATAGGGTATGCCGACCATGGGTTGTACTTTGAGCCTACGGGTTCCACCACGTAGACTTCCAAGAGGGCGCGCTTCCTCTCCTTCTTCGGTATGTGGGTGGCATATATCATGTTCGCCGTTTTTACTTCGGGAGGGAATTTCTTCTATTCGCCACCAAATGGACCCCGAGGCTCATCTTCATCCTTGTTGCGAGGGCTTTTGCCTTGGTCTTTGGGTGGTATCTTGCCAGCCTGTTTAAACACCCAGCACTTTCGGTGTGTGTGCTTGGCGCGCTTTCCCAAAGTCCCATGGATTTGGCAAGGCCTTTCCATGATGTTCTTGAGCTGAGTGGGTCCATCATGAGTGCCTTTAGGGGACTTCTTCCGCTGCCCAGGTCGGGAGTTGCGGAATCCGGCATTAACAGCCATGTCATCGGCATCACTACTATTGTGCACGCGCTTATTCTTATTGCGCTTTGGCTTTGAATTGCCATCCTGGACCTCAGGTGCCACGGGATCTCTAGAATTGTGGGTGCATCTTGCCAGGCAGTTATCTTCGCCCTCGCAAAAGCGGGTCATGAGGGAGGTAAGGGCGGACATAGTCCGAGGCTTGTCCTGGCCTAGCTGGCGGTCCAGCCATTCGTCCTGAGTATTGTGCCGGAAGGAGGCTATGGCCTCAACATACGAACAGTCGATTATTTGGTTCTTCTTAGTCAAGAATCGATTCCATAACTACCGACTGGACTCGCCGGGCTTCTGGACGACGTTGCCGAGATCGAAAGAATCTGGCGGGTGGACATACGTCCCCTGGAAGTTAGAGTCGAACGTGTCTTCCAGGTATTCCCAGCATCAAATGGAGTTTTCGGGGAGGCTGTTTAACCAGTGCCGAGATGGCCCCTTAAGCATGAGAGGGAGGTATTTGATGGCATGGAGATCGTCTCCTCGCGCCATGTGGATATGGAGGAGGAAGTCCTCGATCCATACAGTTGGGTCAGTGGTCCCTTCGTACTGTTCTATATTCACGGGTTAAAACCCTTCAGGGAACTGATGCCGCATTACCTCATCTATGAAGCGGAGTGGGTGAGCGGCACCTCTGACCCAAGCTATGTCCCGCCTGTATTCAGCATCTGTATGGGGCCGGTTGCGTTCCTGGACTCTGTTTTTTTGGTCGAACCATGGTTTGTATCCGCCGCGTCTATCGGGCAAGTACTCTCTGAATCCATAGATGGATCTAGTGCGGCCTGCTCTATGATCCAGGTATCTCGCAGGTCAAACCTGTCATTGGGATCTAATGGCTCCTTACCCCCTCTTTGGGGCACTACCGGTATATAACCGGCATCGTTAGTTGTTCTGTCTCAACCATCAGGAGAGCGGTCTGGCTTGTCATACGGAGTACGGACTAGAGATGGAGTATCAGCAAGTTCATCATCGAATTGAGATAGCAGCCTTCTCCGAGGGTAGCTTTTGGGCTGGTTTAACAAACCAGTGTCATATACTTCCTCGGCTAAGAGGACTTTCGTCCATCGATCATTGAGGTCGGCCTGTTCGGCTTTGAGTTGTCGTTCCATAGCCTTTAGGCTGCAAGCCTTTGCTATGAGCCGCTGCCTGATTTCCTCTTGATCTTCGAGGTTATTAGGGATGTACAGGTCATCTACTTCCAATATACCTTCCTCCTCGACGGGGGAAGGTCCTCACCACCTTCAAGGTCGGTGATGTTATCGGGGTTGTTTTGGTCCCCAGGCCCCTCTGGACCCTCACACGGATGCTCGGGGATATTGGGATTGTCATGATTAGTGGGGGAATCACCATCCCCGTTGCTTAGAATAGCTCTTCTTCCCTTGATGGCGCATCACCCGATCTATCGCTGTTGTTGTGAGGCGTGTTGTCACCGTTGGTGGCAGGAGTATCCACCATGCAGACGTTGTTTGTAGAAGTGGCGGTCCAACTCCCGGTGTTAACGGGGGTGGGAGCACTGTCCTCTTCATCCATGTATTCTGCCTCCTTGGAGGCATAGTCTAGTACATCAGTTAATTCTTCGACGGTGTCTATCAAGTGGGTGGTGGGTGGGTTGAAAAATTCGTCCCCGCTTGCACCGTAACCGAACCGAGCATAGATCGGGGCTGGATCGTTAGTTATCTTCATCAACGAGAATCGCTCCAGGGCCTCGCCGACCGCTGAGGGCCCGATCGGATCTAGCTCTTCAGAATTCGTGGAGTTTACCTCCATGACATCCAGACACGAGGAGTGCTTGGAAAGAACATGTGTTCGGTCATCTGGCTTAACGGCCGGACTAGGATAAGAGATCGGTTTGTCGCCATGGGTGATCCCATCGGCATGTCCGAAGAAGGGGGTCGAGGTTAAGGCCTCAGAGTCCTCGGAGGCTACATGCGAAGCTGCGAGCCCGATTAATGTCAAGTCAACCCAAGAGTCGACAGAGAACTCTAGGTTTACAAATTTGACCTCTTGATCAGGGGCAAAGTTCTCAACGCGGACTAGATGGCCAGCAGAATCAGTGTGCAGCACAACGCTACTGAAGGTGAAAATCTGTCCGGGGATGAAGACGTCCACGTTACAAACCTCTTCATTGATGACAAGGCGAGGTGTCGATTCGATCTCGCTCATAGACGAACTCTCAATGAAAGCACCAATGTCAGCGTCAAAACAGGCGGATCTCGGGTAGGGGGTCCTGAACTTTGAGACTAGAATCAACGGTAAGAGGAGACGAAGGGGACACGAGTTTACCCTGGTTCGGGCCCTCCTGCGGAGGTAATACCCTACGTCCTGCTTGATTGTATTGGTGATGTAAGGGGTTACAGAGTTGATCTACCTCGAGAGCGTATAGCTAAACCTAGATGAGTTGATATACCTCCGGCTTATATAGGTGCCGAGAAGGCCAAGGGTTTACACATGGTCTGTTACATGCCGAAGAGATAAACATGCCTATTTACTACATAAAACGTGGAGCGCAAGCCGTGCTTCCCCAAGCTTCCATCTTTGAGACTGGGCCTTCAAATCTTCCTATGTCTGGTAAGTAACCCATACAGTTCGGCCCATAAACAACAATTCGGCTATCTGAGGACCCCCAATCCAGGACTCCCTCACCACACACCTATCATATTCGACGCCGAGGATCACCCTGATCGCACAACTGTGGTCGGGTGTCTGCCATTGTTGGTTTCACCAAAAATTTGCAACCTCAAGGTGATGAAAATGTTAGTTGATGGTGGGGCCAGTTTGAACTTGATCTCGCCTGATGTGATCAAAAGATTGCCAATTGCTGATAAAGATCTCGAGGAGACGGGCACGTTTCAGGGGATCAGTCCAGGAAGGAGCGAACCAAAGGGCAAGATCACACTACCAGTCACATTTGGTAGTGACCTGAACTTCAGGATAGAGAAGATTGTGTTTGATGTCGACGAGATTCCATTGCCATATAATGGGATCCTTGGACGCCCAGTGCTGCCCAAGTTCATGGCGGCATCACACTACGCTTACAATGTATTGAAGATGCCCGGGCTGATGAGCATCATCACAATCAACTATGAAAAAAGGATGCGCTTGTCTATGCTAACCAACTTTATTGGGAGGCAGTTGCATCACCTGTCACCAAGGCACCTGATCTTGCCGCTAAAACTCCCGGGGGAAAGAAGGCCATCAAGGCCTCTGGTACACACTCCGGCAAGCACACCTCCTCGGAGTGTTGTGCTCCTGTTGACGATGTGCTAGAGAGCTCGACCAGCAAGAACAATAAATCCGAGGCAGCTCCACCAGAAACCAAAAGGGTGCCCGTCAAGGAGGATGGTACGGGAGGAACTTTCACCATAAGTTCCACGCTCGACGACAAATAGGAAAGCGCGCTCATTGCCTTCGTGCGGGCGAATGTAGATGTGTTTGCATGGCAACCATCTGACATCCCCGATGTTCCCAGGGAGGTAATTGAGCACCATCTTGATGCCTGTCCACATGCACGGCCCATCAAGCAGAAAGTTAGGAAGAAATCCTTGGAGTGTCAAGAATTTATTGCCGAGGAAATTAGGAAGTTGGAAGCGGCAGGTTTGGACAAAGGAGTGCTCCATCCAACATGGTTGGCCAATCCAGTTGTAGTGCGCAAGGCGAATGGAAAGTGGAGGTTGTGTATTGACTATACACATCTCAATAAAGCCTGTCCAAAAGATCCTTTTCCCTTGCCACGCATCGACCAGATTGTGGACTCCACTGCCGGCTATGATTTAATGTCATTTCTTGACGCTTATTCGGGATACCATCAGATTTTCATGTCTACGGAAGACGAAGAGAAGATCGCATTCATCACCCCATGTGGTACGTATTTCTTCCTGTGTATGCCTTTCTGGTTGAAAAGTGCTGGTTCAACATTTGCAAGAGCATGCCAGATCGGTTTTGAGCCTTAGCTACATTGAAATATGGAAGCTTATATGGATGACATAGTGGTTAAAACTAAGGACAAAGCAACACTTATACAAGATTTGGAAGAAATGTTTGCAAATCTGTGCAAGATCAATTTGAAGCTCAATCCTAAGAAGTGTGTGTTTGGTGTTCTGTCCAGCAAGCTTCTGAGATTCTTTGTGTCTCAGCATGGGATCGAGGCGAACCCTGACGAGATCAAGGCAATTGAGCAAATTGAAGCACCAAGACGCGTCAAAGATGTGTGTCATCTTGTTAGCTGTGTTGCGGCTCTGAGTAGGTTCATCTCAAACTCTGCTAAGCGCGCCCTGCCCTTTTTCAAAATGTTGAAAAAGGCAGATCCAATGAAGTGGACTCCAGAAGCGAAGGTAGCGCTGTAGGATTTGAAGAGGTACCTCTCCTCTCCGCCAATACTAGTCGCACCTAAACCACAAGAATCGTTGTTGCTATACTTAGTGGCAATGAATCAAGTGGTTAGTGTGCATTATTGGCACAAAGAGAAGTCAAGGAAGAGGCAGCAACAAAGGCAGGACCGCTAAGCGACGAGCCAGGATCTTCCCCGGTAGAGTCTGGTCCCGACAAAGCAAATAATTGAAGCCATAAAGAAGAAGAAGATGGTGCAGCGCCCAGTTTATTTTGTCAGCTCCCTTCTTTAGGGGTCTAGGTCAAGATACTCTGGTGTGCATAAGTTGCTCTTCGGCCTCCTCATGGCCTCGAGGAACCTGTGCCATTATTTGCAAGCACATGAAATCACCATCGTCACTCGCTTTTCGTTGCAACGGATTCTACAAAATCCAGATGCGACCGGCAGGATTGTGGAGTGGGCTTTGGAGCTATCGAGCTTTGGTCTCAGATTTGAATATACTTCAACTATCCAAAGCAGAGCCTTGTCATAATTCATTACAGAATGGAATCCAACGCCGGACGAAGAGATCCAAGGAACGGCTCTCCCCGAGAAGGAAACAAGTCAAGAATGGGTTATGTATTTCGATAGGGCTTTCTCCCTTCAAGGAGCCGATGCTGGCGTGCTTCTTGTCACACCCATCGGAGAGCACCTCAAATATGTAATTCAGATGTACTTCACCCCAGGAGAGATCGACAAACAATACCGCAGAATATGAAGGGTTGCTTGCCGGTCTCAGGATCATGGCAGACCTTGGGATTAAGAAGCTCATCATCAGAGGAGATTCACAACTTGTCTCCAAGCAAGTTAACAAAGATTATCATAGCCCATTGATGGAAACTTACGTAGATGAAGTGAGGAAGTTGGAGGAGTGCTTTGACGGTGTGCAAACAGAACATGTTCCCCATGCAGAGAACAACATTGCCGACGAGCTGTTAAAACGTGTTGCCCTCAAGTTACGTGTGGAACCAGGGACTTTTGTGCTCCAATTGACTCAGCCATCCATAGCACCATCATCAAAGTAAAACAAGCAAAGGAAGTTGAGTTATGACCAGTACTTTCCCGCAGAGCTCCCAAAAGCTGCTGGCAACGAAGTTGCTGGTATCAACGCCAAGCTAGTCGGGGGGCAACAGGCTTTGGCAGGACCTCGACTCCTTGCCATTGAGACAAATGTTCCCGCGACAGAGGATATGCCTTTAGTCCTTGCCATCGAGCCCCAAGCTCCAGCATGGGCACAACACATTGTTCAGTTCCTACAAATATGTACAAGTTTTTGGACAATGTCCTATACAGAAAAAGACCGAACAGTGTGAAATTGAAGTGCATTCCTCGAGAGGATGGACTAGAGCTGTTGGCAGAGATACATGGAGGAATATGTGGCTCCCACATAGGATCAAGAGCTCTTGTCGAGAAGGTATTCAGGCAAGGTTTCTTTTGGCCCATTGCTCTCATGGATGCAGCCGCACTAGTAACCAAGTGTGAAGCATGCCATTTCCATTCAAAGAAACTACATCAACTAGCTCAAGCTCTTCAGACAATCCCTCTTTCCTGGCCATTTTTGGTCTGGGGGCTCGACATCTTGGGCCCCTTTCCCCGTGCTACCGGGGCTTTGAGTACTTGTACATCGTGATCGACAAGTTCACGAAGTGGCCATAAGTGGAAGCAATGAGAAAGGTGACATAACAATCAACCGTCAAGTTTTTCAAAGGACTAGTTTGTCATCTTGGTGTACCAAACAGGGTCATCACTAACAACGACATACAGTTCACAAGCCGCACCTTCATGCAATATGTCCAATACCTTGGCAGCAAGATCTGTTTCGCTTCTGTTGCTCATCCGAGAAGCAATGGCCAAGCAGAAAGGGAAAATGCTGAAGTGCTGCGAGGACTTAAGACAAGAACTTTCGACAGGATGCGCAAGTGCGGAAGACACTGGATTGATGAGTTGTCGACGGTTCTTTGGTCAATCAGAACAACACCAAAACGAGCCACCGGCCAGACACCTTTCTCCCTAATATATGGGGCGGAAGCAGTTCTCCCCACGGAACTCATATATAGGTCACCTCGAGTGGTCTTATGATGAGCTTGAGCAAGAGCACTTGCGGCAAGATGACGTAACGCTCCTTGAGGAATATCGTATTCACACTACTGTGTGAGCTGCGCGCTACCAGCAAGCTTTGCGTCGCTACCATAGCTGCAAAGTTCATGCCCGAAGTCTTGAGGAAGGCAACCTTGTTCTTCGGCGTGTTTAGTCAGCCAAAAATTCAAACCAGTTGATGCCAAAGTGGGAAGGCCCTTATCGGGTAGTATGAGTCACCAGGCCTGGCGCAGTCCGCCTGGAGACCGAAGATGGCGTACTAGTGAGCAACTCCTGCAATATCGAGCATCTTCGTAAGTTCTATCCAAAAGGCACGGTTGATGGCTCCCCCGGCAACCACCTTTTATACAATTCTTGCCGGCGAGGCATGTAATCCTTTGTACAAAACCAGGCGCAGACCCTATGCATAGGTGAATAAGATCAAGGGTTCTACAACTCTTGTTGATTTCCATGTTTACTTATACGCATGTTCATCTGAGATGTTGCATTACGCTTATCTCCAGCAAGTACTGACGAACCGCCAAGATTCCATATTCTATTTTCTCTTCTTTGTTTTTCTTAAAGGATAGAAGGTTCTCTTGCATGCAAGTTTGCCGGGGGGACGAGATGGTATGGACGCCTACTGGCGATGTTCAGAGTTGGCATCTTGCAAGAAGGAGAACTACAACAAAAAGCTAATTTGCAAAACTCTAAGTATTTTTTTACTATAAAGTTATTTTCCTTGGACGATTTCAACTTTTGTATGGGAAACCTGCACGTAAAGGAACCTTGTCGTGGTCAGCTGCTCCCTTGCTCTGTTTCGAGTCCGATCAATAGCATAAGTGGCTACACTGAAAATGTCAAGATATCTTGCCGATAGTGGCACTACCACTAGGCTGCTAAGGATCTACTCCTCAAAGAGCTCGCGGCGGGGCTGCGTGCACCGGCAAGCTACCGATAAAGTGTAGGGAGTGTACCATACAGGGAGAAATCTAACAAGAGGAATAACATACGGTCATTCAAGGGGACTGAAATTTACGAGATGACGTCTCTTCCTAAGTACATATTTATTTGACTTTCTCCCCTAGGGGCAGATTACAAGAAGAAAAAGATAGGAAGAGGCCCCCGCCAAAAGCCCAGCCTAACCCCTCCTGGACCAGCACTGCACGGTGGGCAAGACTTCCAGAAGGGAAGACAAAGCCGAAGTCCATGAGGCTGCCAGGAGATCCAGCTGGAAGATGAGGCAGCTCCCGGGATAAGGACCCCCGACAACGTCGCTCCGTCGGGAGGAGGAAGGGCATGAGCTGACGGTGATAGTGTGATTGGTGATCAGTCAGAGCTCACGTCGTCCTATTCCGACTTGATGGCCTGGAGATCAGACTCTTCACCGCCATCTTCACCGACACTGTCCTCCTCATCACTTTCGCTCGGAGAGGAACTTTCGGCACCACTCGAGCTTTCCTCGTAGCAGCTACAACTGCCCGTGCACAAGTATGGGGTACTAAAAGCCCAAACTTTAGTACACCGACATTTTGGTTCAGCCGGGAGAAGGTATGCACAAAGAGTAGATCTAACGAGCAGCGCGGGGGATTTTTACCCAGGTTCGGGCCAGTGAGAAGCGTAAAACCCTAATCCTGCTTTGGTGTATTACGAGTATTTGAGTTCTAGATAAAGGAGCGCTGTGTGATGAACATACACAGCCGCTACACGTGTAAGCCAGAAGATCCTCCAAAAGTTCCTCTCTGTAATGCCTTGGGCCTCCTTTTATATGACTAAGGGGTGTCCAACAATGGCGTACAGTACATACACGAGGTGTATAGTTGCTACAGTGCTACCATACCTAGCACTAACGGTGTAGGACAAATGCATTTAATGCTCCGTCAGGCGTCCCTGACCTTCTACGGCACGGGACAGGAGCCCGTCCCACCGACACCGCTTAGCCCCCTCCATCGCCAGTGCCTTCTCACGTATCCGAGGGCGACACCTGGCCTTTGCGCTAGCAGGATGGCGAGTTCTTGCCAGATGCACTTCTTGTCGGGGCTCTGTAAGCCACCCCGGCAAGATCTTGTCGGGGTTCCAGCCTTTCGCCTTCAGTCTTGCAACTGTTGACTTGAACGTTTCCTGGACATCTTTGTATTTTCTTCTAGTAGTCCCCTGGCAGGCCTTGTCGCTGGTGTGCCTACAACTGGCCATGCACAAATATGGGGTACTAAAACCCCAAACTTTAGTACACCGACATAGTTCAACTCAAGTGTAAAATCATTTGAAGTAGAGCAAAGAGCTAGTTCAACTCTAGTATAAAATTGTTTGAACTAGGTTATAGAGCTAGTTCAATTCTAGTGTAAATTTTTTTGAACTAGAGCAAAGAGATACTTCAACTCTAGTGTAAAATTATTTGGACTAGGTTATAGAGCTAGTTCAACTCTAGTGTAAAATTATTTGTACTAGAGCAGAAAACTAGTTATACTATAGGGTAAGATTATTTGTACTAGGTTATAGACCCAGTCCAACTCTTGAGTAACATTGTTTGAACTAGAGGAATGAGCTAGTTCAACTGTAGTGTAAAATTATTTGCACTAGTTTATAGAGCTAGTTCAACTGTAATGTATAATTATTTGTTCTAGGTTATAGATCTAGTTCAACGATGGTGTAAAATTATTTGTGCTAGGATATAGAGCTAGTTCAACTTTAGTTTAAAATCATTTGAACTAGGTCACAGGGCTAGTTGTAATCTAGTTTAATATTATTTGAACTAGAGCAAAGAGATAGTTCAAATCTAGTGTAAAATTATTCGTACTAGGTTACAGTGCTAGTTAAACTCTATTGTAAATTTTGTTAACTAGAGCAAAGAGCTAGTTCAACTCTCTTGTAAAATTATTTGTACTAGGTCATAGAGCTTGTTCAACGCTAGTGTAAAATTATTTTTACAAGAGCAAAGATCTAGTTCCACTCTCTTGTAAATTATTCTACTAGGTTATAGAGCTAGTTCAACTATAGTGTAAAATTACTTGAACTAGAGGAAAGAGCTAGTTCAACTCAAGTGTTAAATTATTTGTACGAGGTTATAGAGCTAGTTCAACTTTAGCTTAAAATTATTTGAACTAGGTTACATAGCTAGTTCATCTTTAGTATAAAATTATTCGAACTATTGCAAAGAGCTAGTTCAACTCTAGATTAAAACTATTTTTGCTATGTTACAGAACTAGTTCAACTCCAGTGTAAAATTATTTGAACTACAGCAAAGAGCTAGTTCAACTCTATTGTAAAATTGTTAAAATTATTTGGACTAGGTTATAAAGATAGTTTAACACTACTGTAAATTTTTTTGTACTAGATCAAAGAGCTAGTTCAACTCTAGTGTAAAATTATTTGTACTAGGTTACGGAGCTAGTTCAACTGCAGTATAAAATTATTTGAACTAGAACAAAGAGCTAGTTCAACTGTGTTGTAAATTTTTTTGTGCTAGGTTATAGAGCAAGTTTAAATCTAGTGTAAAATTATTTGTACTAGGTTACAAAGCTAGTTCAAATATAGTGTTAATTTATTTCAATTAGAGCAAAGCGCTAGTTCAACTCTAATGTAAATTTATTTCAACTAGAGCAAAGTGCAAATTCAACTCTAGTGTAATTTTTTTGTACTAGGTTATTGAGCTAGTTCAACTCTAGTGTAAAATTATTTGTACTTGGTTACAAAGCTAGTTCAACTCTAGTGTAAAATTATTTGAACTAGAGCAAAGAGCTAGTTCATCTCTAGTGTAAAATTATTTGTACTAGGTTATAGATCTAGTTTACTCTAGTGTAAATTTATTAGTACAAGAGCACATAGCTAGTTCAACTATAGTGTAAAATTATTTGTACTAGGTTATAGAACTAGTTCAACTCTAGTGTAAAATTATTTGTACTAGAGCAGAAAGCTAGTTATACTCTAGCATAAAATTGTTTATACTAGGTTATATACCTAGTCCAACTCTTGTGTAATATTGTTTGAACTAAGGGAATGAGCTAGTTCAACTGTAGTGTAAAATAATTTGCACTAGGTTATAGAGCTAGTTCAACTGTAATGTATAATTATTTTTACTAGGTTATAGAGCTAGTTCAATGATGGTGTAAAATTATTTGTGCTAGGTTATAGAGCTAGTTCAACTTTAGTTGAAAATCATTTGAACTAGGTCATAGAGCTAGTTGTACTCTAGTTTAATATTATCTGAACTAGAGCAAAGAGCTAGTTCTACTCTAGTGTAAAATTATTTGCACTAGGTTACCGAGCTAGTTAAACTCTAGTGTAAAAAAATTTAACTAGAGAAAAGAGGTAGTTCAACTCTATTGTAAAATTATTTGTACTAGGTCATAGCGCTTGTTCAACGCTAGTGTAAAATTATTTTTACTAGAGCAAAGAGATAGTTCCACTCTCTTGTAAATTATTCTACTACGTTATAGAGCTAGTTCAACTATAGTGTAATATTACTTGAACTAGAGGAAAGAGCTAGTTCAACTCGAGTGTTAAATTATTTGTACTAGGTTATAGAGCTAGTTTACTTTAGTTTAAAATTATTTGAACTAGGTTACATAGCTCATGCAACTTTAGTATAAAATTATTCGAACTAGAGCAAAGAGCTGGTTCAACTCTATATTAAAACTATTTGTATTATGCTACAAAGCTAGTTAAACTGCATTATAAAATTATTTGAACTGCAGCAAAGAGCTAGTTCAACTCTATTGTAAAATTGTTAAAATTATTTGTACTAGGTTATAGAGATAGTTTAACACTAGTGTAAAATTATTTGTACTAGATCAAAGAACTAGTTAAACTCTAGTGTAAAATTATTTGTACTAAGTTAAAGAGCTAGTTCAACTCCAACGTAAAATTATTTGAACTAGAGCAAAGAGCTAGTTCAACTATGTTGTAAAATTGTTTGTGCTAGGTTATAGAGCAAGTTTAAATCTAGTGTAAAATTATTTGTACTAGGTTACAAAGCTTGTTCAAATCTAGTGTTAATTTATTTTAATTAGAGCAAAGAGCTAGTTCAACTAGTGTAAAATTGCTTCAACTAGGTTATAGAGCTAGTTCAACTCTAGTGTAAATTTATTTCAACAAGAGCAAAGTGCTAGTTCAACTCTACTGTAGAAAAAATTGTACTAGGTTATAGATGTAGTTCAACTCTAGTGTAAAATTATTTGTACTTGGTTACAAAGCTAGTTCAACTCTAGTGTAAAATTATTTGAACAAGAGCAAAGAGCTAGTTCAACTCTAGTGTAAAATTATTTGTACTAGGTTATAGATCTAGTTTACTCTAGTGTAAAATTATTAGTACTAGAGGAAACAGCTAGTTCAACTATAGTGTAAAATTATTTGTACCAGGTTATAGAACTAGTTCAACTCTAGTGTAAAATTATTTGTACTAGAGCAGAAAGGTAGTTAAACTCTAGCATAGAATTATTTATACTAGGTTATATACCTAGTCCAACTCTTGTGTAAAATTGCTTGAACTAGGGGAATGAGCTAGTTCAACTGTAGTTTAAAATTATTTGCACTAGGTTATACAGCTAGTTCAACTGTAATGTATAATTATTTTTACTAGGTTATAGAGCTAGTTCAACGATGGTGTCAAATTATTGGTGCTAGGTTATAGAGCTAGTTCAACTTTAGTTTAAAATCATTTGAACTAGGTCATAGAGCTAGTTGTACTCTAGTTTAATATTATTTGAACTAGAGCACAGAGCTAGTTCAACTCTAGTGTAAAATTATTTGCACTAGGTTACAGAGCTAGTTAAACTCTAGTGTAAAAAAAATTAACTAGAGCAAAGAGGTTGTTCAAATCCATTGTAAAATTATTTGTACTAGGTCATAGAGCTTGTTCAATGCCAGTGTAAAATTATTTTTACTAGAGCAAAGAGCTAGTTCCACTCTCTTGTAAATTATTCTACTACGTTATAGAGCTAGTTCAACTATAGTGTAAAATTACTTGAACTAGAGGAAAGAGCTAGTTCAACTGGAGTGTTAAATTATTTGTACTAGGTTATAGAGCTAGTTCAACTTTAGTTTAAAATTATTTGAACTAGGTTACATAGCTCGTACAACTATAGTATAAAATTATTCGAACTAGAGCAAAGAGTTGGTTCAACTGTAGATTAAAACTATTTGTACTATGTTACAAAGCTAGTTCAACTGCACTGTAAAATTATTTGAACTGCAGCAAAGAGCTAGTTCAACTCTATTGTAAAATTGTTAAAATTATTTGTACTAGATTATAGAGATAGTTTAACACTAGTGTAAAATTATTTGTACTAGATCAAAGAACTAGTTAAACTCTGGTGTAAAATTATTTGTACGAAGTTACAGAGCTAGTTCGACTCCAGTGTAAAATTATTTGAACTAGAGCAAAGAGCTAGTTCAACTATGTTGTAAAATTGTTTGTCCTAGGTTATAGAGCAAGTTTAAATCTAGTGTAACATTATTTGTACTAGGTTACAAAGCTAGTTCAAATCTAGTTTTAATTTATTTTAATTAGAGCAAAGAGCTACTTCAACTAGTGTAAAATTGCTTGAACTAGGTTATAGTGCTAGTTCAACTCTAGTGATAATTATTTCAACTAGAGCAAAGTGCTAGTTCAACTCTACCGTAAAAAAAATTGTACTAGGTTATAGATCTAGTTCAACTCTAGTGTAAAATTATTTGTACTTGGTTACAAAGTTAGTTCAACTCTAGTGTAAAATTATTTGAACTAGAGCAAAGAGCTAGTTCAACCCTAGTGTAAAATTATTTGTACTACGTTATAGATCTAGTTTACTCTAGTGTAAAATTATTAGTACTAGAGCAAACATCTAGTTCAACTATAGTGTAAAATTATTTGTACTAGGTTATAGAACTAGTTCAACTCTAGTGTAAAATTATTTGTACTAGAGAAAAAAGCTAGTTATACTCTAGCATAAAATTATCTGTACTAGGTTATATACCTAGTCTAACTCTTGTGTAAAATTGTTTGAACTAGGGTAATGAGCTTGTTCAATTGCAATGTAAAATTATTTGTACTAGGTTATAGAGCTAGTTCAACCATGGTGTTAAATTATTTGTGCCAGCTTATAGAGCTAGTTCAACTTTAGTTTAAAATCATTTGAACTTGGTCACAGAGCTAGTTGTACTATAGTTTAATATTATTTAAACTAGAGCAAAGAGCTAGTTAAACTCTAGTGTAACATTATTTGTACTAGGTTATAGAGCTTGTTCAACTCTAGTGTAAAATTATTTCTACTAAAGCAAAGAGCTAGTTCCACTCTTTTGTAAATTATTGTACTATGTTATAGAGCTAGTTCAACTATAGTGTAAAATTACTTGAACTAGAGGAAAGAGCTAGTTCAACTCGTGTGTTAAATTATTTTTACTAGGTTATAGAGCTAGTTCAACCTTAGTTTGAAAATATTTTAACTAGGTTATCTAGCTAGTTCAACTTTAGTATAAAATTATTCGAACTAGAGCGAAGATCTAGTTCAACTCTAGATTAAAATTATTTGTGCTATGTTATAGAGCTAGTTCAACTCCAGTGTAAAATTATTTGAACTACGACTAAGAGCTAGTTCAACTCTATTGTAAAATTGTTAAAATTGGTAGTACTAGGTTATAGAGATAGTTTAACACTAGTGTAAAATAATTTGTACTATATCAAAGAGCTAGTTCAACTCTGGTGTAAAATTATTTGTACTAGGTTACAGAGCTAGTTACACTCTAGTGTAAAATTATTTGAACTAGAGCAAAGAGCTAGTTCAACTCTATTGTAAAAACATTTGTACTAGGTTATAGAGCTAGTTCAACTCTAGTGCAAAATTATTTGTACTAGGTCACAAACGTAGTTCAACTCTAGTGTAAAATTGTTTGTACGAAATTATAGAGCTAGTTCAGCTCTAGTGTAAAATTATTTAAACCAGGTTACAAAGCTAGATCAACTTTAGTATTAAATGGTTTGAAGTAGGTTATAGAGCTAGTTCAACTCTAGCGTAATTTTTTTGAACTAGGGCAAAGAGCAAGTTCAACTCTAGTGTAAAATTATTTGTACTAGATCAAAAAGCTAGCTATCCTCTGGCGTAAAATTATTTGTACTAGGTTTTAGACCTAGTCCAAGTCTTGTATAAAATTATTTTAACTAGAGGAAAGAGTTAGTTCAACTCTAGTATAATATTATTTGCACTAGGTTATACAGCTTGTTCAAGTCAGTGTAAAATCATTTGTACTAGGTTATAGAGCTAGTGCAACTCTGGGGTAAAATTATTTGTACTAGGTTATAAAACTAGTTCAACACTAGTGTATAATTGTTTGTACCAGGTTATAGAGCTAGTTCAATCCTATTGTAAAATAATTTGAACTAGAGCAAAGAGCTAGTTCAACTCTAGTGTAAAATTATTTGTACTACGTTACAGAGCTAGTTGAACTGTAGCATGCAATTATTTTAACTCGAGGAAAGAGCTAGTTCAACTCTAGTGTAAAATTGTTTTTACGAAATTATAGAGCTAGTTCAACGCTAGCGTAAAACTTTTTGTACTAGGTTACAAAGCTAGATCAACTCCTGTATAAAATGGTTTGAAGTAGGTTATAGAGCTAGTTCAACTCTAGCGTAATTTTTTCGAACTAGGGCAAAGAGCAAGTTTAACTCTAGTCTGAAATTATTTGTACAAGATCAAAAGGCTAGCTATCCTGTAGCGTAAAATTATTTGTACTAGGTTTTGGACCCAGTCCAACTCTTGTGTGAAATTATTTTAACTAGAGGAAAGAGTTAGTTCAACTCTAGTGTAAAAACTTTTGCACTAGGTTATACAGCTAGTTCAAGTCTAGTGTAAAATCATTTGTACTAGGTTATAGAGCTAGTTCAACTGTGGTGTAAAATTATTTGTACTAGGTTACAAAACTAGTTCAACTCTAGTGTAAAATTGTTTGTACCAGGTTATAGAGCTAGTTGAACTCTATTGTAAAATAATTTGAACTAGAGCAAAGAGCTAGTTCAACTCTAGTGTAAAATTATTTGTACTACGTTACGAAGCTAGTTCAACTCTAGTGTGCAATTATTTTAACTAGAGGAAAGAGCTAGTTCAACTCTAGTGTAAAATTGTTTGTACGAAATTATTGAGCTAGTTCAACTCTAGCGTAAAATTATTTGTACTAGGTTACAAAGCTAGATCAACTCTAGTATAAAATGGTTTTTGAAGTAGGTTATAGAGCTAGTTCAACTCTAGCGTAATTTTTTTGAACTAGGGCAAAGAGCAAGTTCAACTCTAGTCTGAAATTATTTGTACTAGATCAAAAAGCAAGCTATCCTATAGCATAAAATTATTTATACTAGGTTTTAGACCCACTCCAACTCTTGTGTAAAATCAGTTTAACTAGATGAAAGAGTTAGTTCAACTTTAGTGTAAAATTATCTGAAGTAGGTTATATAGCTAGTTCAACTCTAGTGTAAAATCTTTTGTACTAGGTTATAGAGCTAGTTCAACTCTGGTGTAAAATTGTTTGTACTAGGTTACAAAACTAGTTCAACTCTAGTGTAAAATTGTTTGTACTGGGTTGCATAGCTAGCTCCACTCTATTGTAAAATAATTTGAACTAGAGCAAAGAGCTAGTTCAACTCTATGTAAAATTATTTGTACTACGTTACAGAGCTAGTTCAACTCTAGTGTGCAATTATTTTAACTAGAGGAAAGAGCTAGTTCAACTCTAGTGTAAAATTGTTTCTACGAAATTATCGAGCTAGTTCAACTCTAGTGTAAAAATATTTGTACTAGGTTACAAAGCTAGATCAACTCTAGTATAAAGTGCTTTGAAGTAGGTTATAGAGCTAGTTCAACTCTAGCGTAATTTTTTTGAACTAGGGGAAAGAGCAAGTTCAACTCTAGTGTAAAATTATTTGTACTAGATAAAAAAGCTAGCTATCCTCTAGCGTAAAATTATTTGCACTATGTTTTAGACCCAGCCAACTCTTGTGTAAAATTATTTTTACTATAGGAAAGACTTAGCTCAACTCTAGTGTAAAATTATTTTCACTAGGTTATACAGCTAGTTCAACTCTAGTGTAAAATCATTTGTACTAGGTTATAGAGCTAGTTCAACTTTGGTGTAAAATTATTTGTACTAGGTTACAAAAATAGTTCAACTCTAGTGTAAAATTGTTTGTACCAGGTTATAGACCTAGTTCAACTCTATTGTAAAATAATTTTAACTAGAGCAAAGAGCTATTTCAACTCTAGTGTAAAATTGTTTGAACTAGGTTATAGAGCTAGTTCAACTCTAGTGTAAATTTATTTCAACTAGAGCAAAGTGCTAGCTCAACTCTAGTGTAAAATTGTTTGTACTAGGTTATAGAGCTAGTGCAAATCTAGGGTAACATTATTTGCACTTGCTTACAAAGCTAGTTCAAATCTAGTGTAAAATTATTTGAACTACATGCAAAGAGCTAGTTCAACTCTAGTGTAAAAATGTTTGTACTATGTTACAAAGCTAGATGAACTCTAGTATTAAATTGTTTGAAGTAGGTTATAGAGCTAGTTCAACTCTAGCATAATTTTTTTGAACTAAGGCAAAGAGCAAGTTCAACTCTAGTCTAAAATTATTTGTACTAGATCAAAAAGCTAGCTATCCTCTAGCGTAAAATTATTTGTACTAGGTTTTGGACCCAGTCCAACTCTTGTGTAAAATTATTTTAACTACAGGAAAGAGTTAGTTCAACTCTAGTGTAATGTTATTTGCACTAGGTTATACAGCTAGTTCAACTCAGTGTAAAATCATTTGTACTAGGTTATAGAGCTAGTTCAACTCTGGCGTAAAATTATTTGTACTAGGTTACAAAACTAGTTCAACTCTAGTGTAAAATTGTTTGTACCAGGTTATTGAGCTAGTTCAACTCTATTGTAAATTAATATGAACTAGAGCAAAGAGCTAGTTCAACTCTAGTGTAAAATTATGTGTACTACGTTACAGAGCTAGTTCAACTATAGCGTGCAATTATTTTAACTAGAGGAAAGAGCTAGTTCAACTCAAGTGTAAAATTCTGTTTACGAAATTATAGAGCTAGTTCAACTCTAGCGTAAAAAAATTTGTACTAGGTCACAAATCTAGATCAACTCCAGTATAAAATGGTTTGAAGTAGGTTATAGAGCTAGTTCAACTCTAGCATAATTTTTTTGAACTAGGGCAAAGAGCAAGTTCAACTCTAGTGTAAAATTATTTGTACTAGATCAAAAACTAGCTATCCTCTAGCATAAAATTATTTTTACTAGGTTTTAGACCCAGTCCAACTCTTGTGTAAAATTATTTTAACTAGAGGAAAGAGTTACTTCAACTCTAGTGTAAATTTTTTTGCACTAGGTTATATAGCTAGTTCAAGTCTTGTGTAAAATCATTTGTACTAGGTTATAGAGCTAGTTCAACTCTGGTGTAAAATTATTTGTACTAGGTTACAAAACTAGTTCAACTCTAGTGTAAAATTGTTTGTACCAGGTTATAGAGCTAGTTCAACTCTATTGTAAAATAATTTGAACTAGAGCAAAGAGATAGTTCAACTCTAGTGTAAAATTATTTGTACTACGTCACAGAGCTAGTTCAAATCTAGTGTGCAATTATTTTCACTAGAGGAAAGAGCTAGTTCAAGTCTAGTGTAAAATTGTTTGTACAAAATTATAGAGCTAGTTCAACTCTAGCGTAAAATTATTTGTACTAGGTTACAAAGCTAGATCAAGTCTAGTATAAACTGGTTTGAAGTAGGTTATAGAGCTATTCAACTCTAGCGTAATTTTTTTGAACTAGGGCAAAGAGCAAGTTTAACTCTAGTCTGAAATTATTTGTACTACATCAAAAAGCTAGCTATCCTGTAGCGTTAAATTTTTTGTACTAGGTTTTAGACCCAGTCGAACTCTTGTGTAAAATTATTTTTACTATAGGAAAGAGTTAGCTCAAGTCTAGTGTAAAATTATTAGCACTAGGTTGTACAGCTAGTTCAACTCTAGTGTAAAATCTTTTGTACTAGGTTATAGAGCTAGTTCAACTGTGGTGTAAAATTATTTGTACTAGGTTACAAAAATAGTTCAACTCTAGTGTAAAATTGCTTGTACCAGGTTATAGAGCTAGTTCAGCTCTATTGTAAATTAATATGAACTAGAGCAAAGAGCTAGTTCAACTCTAGTTTAAAATTATTTGTACTACGTTACAGAGCTAGTTCAACTCTAGCGTGCCATTATTTTAACTAGTGGAAAGAGCTCGTTCAACTCTAGTGTAAAATTCTTTTTACGAAATTATAGAGCTAGTTCAACTCTAGCGTAAAAAAAATTGTACTAGGTTACAAATCTAGATCAACTCCAGTATAAATTGGTTTGAAGTAGTTTATAGAGCTAGTTCAACACTAGCATAATTTTTTTGAACTAGGGGAAAGAGCAAGTTCAACTCTAGTGTAAAATTATTTGTACTAGATCAAAAAGCTAGCTATCCTCTAGCATAAAATTATTTGTACTAGGTTTTAGACCCAGTCCAACTCTTGTGTAAAATTATATTAACTAGAGGAAAGAGTTAGTTCAACTCTAGTGTAAATTTTTTTGCACTAGGTTATATAGCTAGTTCAAGTCTAGTGTAAAATCATTTGTACTAGGTTATAGAGCTAGTTCATCTCTGGTGTAAAATTATTTGTACTAGGTTACAAAACTAGTTCAACTCTAGTGTAAAATTGTTTGTACCAGGTTATAGAGCTAGTTCAACTCTATTGTAAAATAATTTGAACTAGAGCAAAGTGCTAGTTCAACTCTAGTGTAAAATGATTTGTACTACGTCACAGAGCTAGTTCAACTGTAGTGTGCAATTATTTTAACTAGAGGAGAGAGCTAGTTCAACTCTAGTGTAAAATTGTTTGTACAAAATTATAGAGCTAGTTCAACTCTAGCGTAAAATTATTTGTACTAGGTTACAAAGCTAGATCAAGTCTAGTATAAAATGGTTTGAAGTAGGTTATAGAGCTAGTTCAACTCTAGCGTAATTTTTTTGAACTAGGGCAAAGAGCAAGTTCAACTCTAGTCTGAAATTATTTGTACTATGTCAAAAAGCTAGCTATCCTGTAGCGTAAAAATTTTTGTACTAGGTTTTAGACCCAGTCCAACTCTTGTGTAAAATTATTTTAACTAGAGGAAAGAGTTAGTTCAACTCTAGTGTAAAATTATTTGCATTAGGTTATACAGCTAGTTCAACTCTAGTGTAAAATCATTTGTACTAGGTTGTAGAGCTAGTTCAACTCTGGTGTAAAAATTTTTGTACTAGGTTACAAAACTAGTTCAACTCTAGTGTAAAATTGTTTGTACCAGGTTATAGAGCTAGTTCAACTCTATTGTAAAATAATTTGAACTAGAGCAAAGAGCTAGTTCAACTCTATGTAAAATTATTTGTACTATGTTACAGAGCTAGTTCAACTCTAGTGTGCAATTATTTTAACTAGAGGAACAAGCTAGTTCAACTCTAGTGTAAAATTGTTTCTACGAAATTATAGAGCTAGTTCAACTATAGTGTAAAAATGTTTGTACTAGGTTACAAAGCTAGATGAACTCTAGTATAAAGTGCTTTGAAGTAAGTTATAGAGCTAATTCAACTCTAGCGTAATTTTTTTGAACTAGGGCAAAGAGCAAGTTCAACTCTAGTGTAAAATTATTTGTACTAGATCAAAAAGCTAGCTATCCTCTAGCGTAAAATTATTTGTACTAGGTTTTAGACCCCGTCGAACTCTTGTGTAAAATTATTTTTACTATAGGAAAGAGTTAGCTCAACTCTAGTCTAAAATTATTTGCACTAGGTTATACAGCTAGTTCAACTCTAGTGTACAATCTTTTGTACTAGGTTATAGAGCTAGTTCTACTGTGGTGTAAAATTATTTGTACTAGGTTACAAAAATAGTTCAACTCTAGTGTAAAATTGCTTGTACCAGGTTATAGAGCTAGTTCAACTCTATTGTAAATTAATATGAACTAGAATAAAGAGCTAGTTCAACTCTAGTGTAAAATTATTTGTACTACGTTACAGAGCTAGTTCAACTCTAGCGTGCAATTATTGTAACTAGAGGAAAGAGCTAGTTCAACTCTAGTGTAAAATCCTTTTTACGAAATTATAGAGCTAGTACAACTCTAGCGTAAAAAAAATTGTACTAGGTTACAAATCTAGAGAACTCCAGTATAAAATGGTTTGAAGTAGGTTATAGAGCTAGCTCAACTCTAGCATAATTTTTTTGAACTAGGGCAAAGAGCAAGTTCAACTCTAGTGTAAAATTATTTGTACTAGATCAAAAAGCTAGCTATCCTCTAGCATAAAATTATTTGTACTAGGTTTTAGACCCAGTCCAACTCTTGTGTAAAATTATTTTAACAAGAGGAAAGAGTTAGTTCAACTCTAGTGTAAATTTTTTTGCACTAGGTTATATAGCTAGTTCAAGTCTAGTGTAAAATCATTTGTACTAGGTTATAGAGCTAGATCAACTCTGGTGTAAAATTATTTGTACTAGGTTACAAAAATAGTTCAACTCTAGTGTAAAATTGTTTGTACCAGGTTATAGAGCTAGTTCAACTCTATTGTAAAATAATTTGAACTAGAGCAAAGAGCTAGTTCAACTCTAGTGTAAAATTATTTGTACTACGTTACATTGCTAGTTGAACTCTAGCGTGCAATTATTTTCACTCGAGGAAAGAGCTAGTTCAACTCTCGTGTGCAATTATTTTAACTAGAGGAAAGAGCTAGTTCAACTGTAGTGTAAAATTGTTTGTACAAACTTATAGAGCTAGTTCAACTCTAGCGTAAAATTATTTGTACTTGGTTACAATGATAGATCAAGTCTAGTATAAAATGGTTTGAAGTAGGTTATAGAGCTAGTTCAACTCTAGCGTAATTTTTTTGAACTAGGGCAAAGAGCAAGTTCAACTCTAGTCTGAAATTATTTGTACTAGATCAAAAAGCTAGCTATCCTGTAGCGTAAAAATTTTTGTACTAGGTTTTAGACCCAGTCCAACTCTTGTGTAAAATTATTTTAACTAGAGGAAAGAGTTAGTTCAACTCTAGTGTAAAATTATTTGCACTAGGTTATACAGCTAGTTCAACTCTAGTGTAAAATCATTTGTACTAGGTTATAGAGCTAGTTCAACTCTGGTGTAAAATTGTTTGTACTAGGTTACAAAACTAGTTCAACTCTAGTGTAAAATTGTTTGTACCAGGTTACAGAGCTAGTTCAACTCTATTGTAAAATAATTTGAACTAGAGCAAAGAGCTAGTTCAACTCTATGTAAAATTATTTTTACTACGTTACAGAGCTAGTTCAACTCTAGTGTACAATTATTTTAACTAGAGGAAAGAGCTATTCAACTCTATTGTAAAATTGTTTCTACGAAATTATAGAGCTAGTTCAACTCTAGTGTAAAAATATTTCTACTAGGTTACAAAGCTAGATCAACTCTAGTATAAAGTGCTTTGAATTAAGTTATAGAGCTAGTTCAACTCTAGCGTAATTTTTTTGAACTAGGGCAGAGAGCAAGTTCAACTCTAGTGTAAAATTATTTGTACTAGATCAAACAGCTAGCTATCCTCTAGCATAAAATTATTTGTACTAGGTTTTAGACCCAGTCGAACTCTTGTGTAAAATTATTTTTACTATAGGAAAGAGTTAGCTCAACTCTAGTGTAAAATTATTTGTACTAGGTTATACAGCTAGTTCAACTGTGGTGTAAAATTATTTGTGCTAGGTTACAAAAATAGTTCAACTCTAGTGTAAAATTGCTTTTACCAGGTTATAGAGCTAGTTCAACTCTATTGTAAAATAATTTTAACTAGAGCAAAGAGCTATTTCAACTCTAGTGTAAATTTGTTTGAACTAGGTTATAGAGCTAGTTCAACTCTAGTGTAAATTTATTTCAACTAGAGCAAAGTGCTAGCTTAACTCTAGTGTAAAATTGTTTGTACTAGGTTATAGAGCTAGTGCAACTCTAGTGTAACATTATTTGCACTTGCTTACAAAGCTAGTTCAAATCTAGTGTAAAATTATTTGAACGAGAGCAAAGAGCTAGTTGACCTCTAGTGTAAAAATATTTGTACTAGGTTATAGATCTAGTTTACTCTAGTGTAAAATTATTAGTACTAGAGAAAAAAGCTAGTTCAAATATAGTGTAAAATTATTTGTACTAGTTTATAGGGCTAGTTCAAATATAGTGTAAAATTACTTGGACAAGGTTATAAAGCCAGTTGAAGTCTAGTGTAAAATTATTTGCACTTGGTAATAGAGCTAGTTCAACTCTAGGGTAAAATTATTTTTATCCGGTTATAGAGCTAGTTCAACTGTAGTTTAAAATTATTTGTGCTAGGTTATAGAGCTAGTTCAATCATAGCCTAAAATTTTTCGAACAAGAGAAAAGAGCTAGTTCAACTCTAGACTAAAATTGTTTGTACTAGGTTACAGAGGCAGTTCAACTCCAGTGTAAAATTACATCAACTAGAGGAAAGAGTTAGTTCAACTCTAGTGTAAAATCATTTCTACTAGGTTCTAGAGCTAGTTCAACTCTGGTGTAAAATTATTTGTACTAGGTTACAAAACTATTTCAACTCTAGTGTAAAATTGTTTGTACCAGGTTAAAGAGCTAGTTCAACTCTATTGTAAAATAATTTGAACTAGAGCAAAGAGCTAGTTCAACTCTAGTGTAAAATTATTTGTACTACGTTACAAAGCTAGTTCAACTCTAGTGTGCAATTATTTTAACTAGAGGAAAGAGCTAGTTCAACTCTAGTGTAAAATTGTTTGTACGAAATTATTGAGCTAGTTCATATCTAGCGTAAAATTATTTGTACTACGTTACCAAGCTAGATCAAGTCTAGTATAAAATGGTTTGAAGTAGGTTATAGAGCTAGTTCAAATCTAGCGTAATTTTTTTGAACTAGGGCAAAGAGCAAGTTCAACTCTAGTCTGAAATTATTTGTACTAGATCAAAAAGCTAGCTATCCTCTAGCGTAAAATTATTTGTACTAGGTTTTAGACCCAGTCGAACTCTTGTGTAAAATTATTTTAACTAGAGGAAAGAATTAGTTCAACTCTAGTGTAAAATTATTTGCACTAGGTTATAAAGCTAGTTCAACTCTATTGTAAAATCATTTGTACTAGGTTATAGAGCTAGTTCACCTCTGGTGTAAAATTGTTTGTACTAGGTTACAAAACTTGTTCAACTATAGTGTAAAATTGTTTGTACCAGGTTATAGAGCTAGTTCAACTCTATTGTAAACTAATTTGAACTAGAGCAAAGAGCTAGTTCAACTTTAGAGTAAAATTATTTTTACTACGTTACAGAGCTAGTTGAACTCTAGCGTGCAATTATTTTAACTAGCGGAAAGAGCTAGTTCAACTCTAGTGTAAAATTGTTTCTACGAAATAATAGAGCTAGTTCAACTCTAGCGTAAAATTATTTGCACTAGGTTACAAAGCTAGATCAACTCAACTATAAAATGGTTTGAAGTAGCTTATACAGCTAGTTCAACTCTAGCGTAATTTTTTTGAACTAGGGCAAAGAGCAAGTTCAACTCTAGTGTAAAATTATTTGTACGAGATCAAAAACCTAGCTATCTTCTAGTGTAAAATTATTTGTACTAGGTTTTAGACTCAGTCCAACTCTTGTGTAAAATTATTTTAACTAGAGGAAAGAGTTAGTTCTACTCTAGTGTAAAATTATTTGCACTAGGTTATACAGCTAGTCCAACTCTAGTGTAAAATCATTTGTACTAGGTTATAGAGCTAGTTCAACTCTGGCGTAAAACTATTTGTACTAGGTTACAAAACTAGTTCATCTCTAGTGTAAAATTGTCTGTACCAGGTTATAGAGCTAGTTCAACTCTATTGTAAAATATTTTGAACTAGAGCAAAGAGCTAGTTCAACTCTAGTGTAAAATTATTTGTACTAGAATACAGAGCTAGTTCAACTCTAGTGTGCAATTATTTTAACTAGCGGAAAGAGCTAGTTCGACTCTAGTGTAAAATTGTTTGTACGAAATATAGAGCTAGTTCAACTCTAGTGTAAAATTATTTTTTCTAGGTTACAAAGCTAGATCAATTCAAGTATAAAATGGTTTGAAGTAGGTTATAGAGCTAGTTCAACTCTAGCGTAAATTTTTTGAACTAGGGCAAAGAGCAAGTTCAACTCTAGTCTAAAATTATTTGTAATAGATCAAAAAGCTAACTATCCTCTAGCGTAAAATTATTTTTACTAGGTTTTAGACCTAGTCTAAGTCTTTTTTAAAATTATTTTAACTAGAGGAAAGAGTTAGTTCAACTCTAGTGTAAAATTATTTGCACTAGGTTATACAGCTAGTTCAATTCTAGTGTAAAATCATTTGTACTAGGTTATAGAGCTAGTTCAACTCTTGTGTAGAATTGTTTGTACTAGGTTACAAAGCTAGTTCGACTCTAGTGTAAAATTGTTTGTACCAGGTTATAGAGCTAGTTCAACTCTATTGTAAAATAATTTGAACTAGATCAAAGAGCTAGTTCAACTCTAGTGTAAAATTATTCGTACTACGGTACACAGCTAGTTCAACTCTAGTGTGCAATTATTTTAACTAGAGGAAAGAGCTAGTTCAACTCTAGTGTGAAATTGTTTCCACGAAATTACAGAGCTAGTTCAACTCTAGTGTAAAAATATTTGTACTAGGTTACAAAGCTAGATCAACTCTCGTATAAAGTGCTTTGAAGTAAGTTATAGAGCTAGTTCAACTCTAGCGTAATTTTTTTGAACTAGGGCAAGGAGCAAGTTCAACTCTAGTGTAAAATTATTTGTACTAGATCAAAAAGCTAGCTATCCTCTAGCGTAAAATTATTGGTACTAGGTTTTAGACCCAGTCGAACTCTTGTGTAAAATTATTTTTACTATAGGAAAGAGTTAGCTCAACTCTAGTGTAAAATTATTTGCACTAGGTTATCCAGCTAGTTCAACTCTAGTGTAAAATCATTTGTACTAGGTTATACAGCTAGTTCAACCGTGGTGTAAAATTATTTGTACTAGGTTACAAAAATAGTTCAACTCTAGTGTAAAATTGTTTGTACCAGATTATAGAGCTAGTTCAACTCTATTGTAAAATAATTTTAACTAGAGCAAAGAGCTATTTCAACTCTAGTGTAAATTTGTTTGAACTAGGTTAGAGAGCTAGTTCTACTATAGTGTAAATTTATTTCAACTAGAGCAAAGTGCTAGCTTAACTCAAGTGTAAAATTGTTTGTACTAGGTTATAGAGCTAGTGCAACTCTAGTGTAACATTATTTGCACTTGGTTACAAAGCTAGTTCAAATCTAGTGTAAAATTATTTGAACTAGAGCAAAGAGGAAATTATTTGTACTAGGTTACAAAACTAGTTCAACTCTAGTGTAAAATTGTTCGTACCACGTTATAGAGCTAGTTCAACTCTATTGTAAAATAATTTGAACTAGAGCAAAGAGCTAGTTCAACTTTAGTGTAAAATTATTTGTACTACATTACAGAGCTAGTTCAACTCTAGCGTGCAATTATTTTAACTAGCGGAAAGAGCTAGTTCAACTCTAGTGTAAAAAATTTTCTACGAAATAATAGAGCTAGTTCAACTCTAGCGTAAACTTATTTGCACTAGGTTACAAAGCTAGATCAACTCAACTATAAAATGGTTTGAAGTAGCTTATAGAGCTAGTTCAACTCTAGCGTAATTTTTTTGAACTAGGGCAAAGAGCAAGTTCAACTCTAGTGTAAAATTATTTGTACTAGATCAAAAAGCTAGCTATCCTCTAGCGTAAAATTATTTGTACTAGGTTTTAGACCCAGTGCAACTCTTGTGTAAAATTATTTTAACTAGAGGAAAGAGTTAGTTCAACTCTAGTGTAAAATTATTTGCACTAGGTTATACAGCTAGTTGAACTCTAGTGTAAAATCATTTGTACTAGGTTATAGAGCTAGTTCAACTCTAGTGTAAAATTATTTGTACTAGGTTACAAAACTAGTTCATCTCTAGTGTAAAATTGTCTGTACCATGTTATAGAGCTAGTTCAACTCTATTGTAAACTATTTTGAACTAGAGCAAAGCGGTAGTTCAACTCTAGTGTAAAATTATTTGTACTAGAATACAGAGCTAGTTCAACTCTAGTGTGCAATTATTTTAACTAGCGGAAAGAGCTGGTTCAACTCTAGTGTAAAATTGTTTGTACGAAATATAGAGCTAGTTCAACTCTAGTGTAAATTTTTTTTTTCTAGGTTACAAAGCTAGATCAACTCTAGTATAAAATGGTTTGAAGTAGGTTATAGAGCTAGTTCAACTCTAGCGTAAATTTTGTGAACTAGGGCAAAGAGCAAGTTCAACTCTAGTCTAAAATTATTTGTAATAGATCAAAAAGCTAACTATCCTCTAGCGTAAAATTATTTGTACTAGGTTTTAGACCTAGTCTAAGTCTTGTGTAAAAATTTTATAACTACAGGAAAGAGTTAGTTCAACTCTAGTGTAAAATTATTTGCACTAGGTTATACAGCTAGTTCAATTCTAGTGTAAAATCATTTGTACTAGGTTATAGAGCTAGTTCAACTCTGGTGTAGAATTGTTTGTACTAGGTTACAAAACTAGTTCAACTCTAGTGTAAAATTGTTTGTACTAGGTTATAGAGCTGGTTCAACTCTATTGTAAAATAATTTGAACTAGAGCAAAGAGCTAGTTCAACTCTAGTGTAAAATTATTCGTCCTACGTTACACAGCTAGTTCAACTCTAGTGTGCAATTATTTTAACTAGAGAAAAGAGCTAGTTCAACTCTAGTGTGAAATTGTTTCTACGAAATTATAGAGCTAGTTCAACTCTAGTGTAAAATTATTTATACTAGGTTACAAAGCTAGATCAACTCTAGTATAAAGTGGTTTGAACTAGGTTATAGAGCTAGTTCAACTCTAGGGTAATTTTTTTGAACTAGGGCAAAGAGCAAGTTCAACTCTAGTGTAAAATTATTTGTACTAGATCAAAAAGCTAGCTATCCTCTCGCGGAAAATTATTTTTACTCGGTTTTAGACCCAGTCGAACTCTTGTGTAAAATTATTTTTACTAGAGGAAAGAGTTAGCTCAACTCTAGTGTAAAATTATTTGCACTAGGTTATAGAGCTAGTTCAACTCTAGTGTAAAATCATTTGTACTAGGTTATAGAGCTAGTTCAACTCTGGTGTAAAATTATTTGTACTAGGTTACAAAACTAGTACAACTCTAGTGTAAAATTGTTTGTACGAGGTTATAGAGCTAGTTCAACTCTATTGTAAAATAATTTGAACTAGAGCAAAGAGCTAGTTCAAATCTAGTGTAAAATTATTTGTACTACGTTAGAGAGCTAGTTCAACTCTAGTGTGCAATTATTTTAACTAGAGGAAAGAACTAGTTCAACTCTAGTGTAAAATTGTTTGTACGAAATTATAGAGCTAGTTCTACTCTAGCGTAAAATTATTTGTACTAAGTTACAAAGCTAGATCAACTCTAGTATAAAATGGTTTGAAGTTGGTTATAGAGCTAGTTCTACTCTAGCGTAATTTTTTGAACTAGGGCAAAGAGCAAGTTCAACTCTAGTGTAAATTTTTTTGTACTAGATCAAAAAGCTAGCTATCATCTAGCATAAAATTAATTGTACTAGGTTTTAGACCCAGTCCAACTCTTGTGTAAAATTATTTTAACTAGAGGAAAGAGTTAGCTCAACCCTAGTGTAAAATTATTGGCACTGGGTTATACAGCTAGTTCAACTCTAGTGTAAAATCATTTGTATTAGGTTATATAGCTAGTTCAACGATGGTGTAAAATTATTTGTACTGGGTTACTGAGCTAGTTCAACTTTAGATTAAAATTAATTTGAACAAGGTTATTGAGCTAGTTCAACTCTAGTTTAATATTATTTTAACTAGAGCACAGAGCTAGTTCAACTCTAGTATAAATTATTTCTACTAGGTTACAAAATTAGTTCAACTCTAGTGTAAAATTGTTTGTACCAGGTTATATAGCTAGTTCAACTCTATTCTGAAATAAGTTGAACTAGAGCAAAGGGCTAGATCAACTCAAGTGTAAAATTATTTGTACTACGTTACCGAGCTAGTTCAACTCTAGTGTGCAACTATTATAACTAGAGGAAAGTGCTAGTTCAAATCTAGTGTAAAATTGCTTGTACGAAATTATAGAGCTAGTTCAACTCTAGTGTAAAATTATTTGTACTAAGTTACAAAGCTAGATCAACTCTAGTATAAAATGATTTGAGGTAGGTTATAGAGCTAGTTCAGCTGTAGCGTAAATTTTCTGAACTAGGCCAAAGAGCAAGTTCAACTCTAGTGTAAAATTATTTGTACTAGATCAAAAAGCTAGCTATCCTCTAGCGCAAAATTATTTGTACTAGGTTTTAGACCTAGTCCAACTCTTGTGTAAAATAACTTAGCTAGAGCATAGAGTTAGTTTGACTCTAGTGTAAAATTATTTGCACTACGTTATACAGCTAATTCAACTCTAGTGTAAAATCATTTGTACTAGGTTATAGAGCTAGTTCAACTCTGGTGTAAAATTATTTGTACTAGGTTACAAAACTAGTTCAACTCTAGTGTAAAATTGTTTGTACCAGGTTATAAAGCTAGTTACACTCTATTGTAAAATAATTTGAACTAGTGCAAAGAGCTAGTTCAACTCTAGTGTAAAATTATTTGTACTACGTTATAGAGCTAGTTCAACTCTAGCGTGCAATTATTTTAACTAGCGAAAAGAGCTAGTTCAACTCTAGTGTAAAATTGTTTGTACGAAATTATAGAGCTAGTTTAACTCTAGTGTAAATTTATTTGAACTGGAGCAAAGAGCTAGTTCAACTCTAGTCTAAAATTGTTTGTACTAGGTTATGAAGCTACTTCAACTCTAGTGTAAAATTATTTGTACTGGGTTACAAAGCTAGTTCAGCTGGAGTGTAAAATTATTTGTACTTGGTTATAGAGCTACATCACTCTAGTGTAAAATTATTAGTACTAGAGCAAACAGCTAGTTCATCTCTAATGTAAAATTGTTTGTACTAGGTTATAGAGCTAGGTCAACTCTAGTGTAAACAAATTTGGACTAGGTTATAAAGCTAGTTCAACTCTAGTGTATAATTTTTTTCGCTAGGTAATAGGGCTAGTTCAACTCTAGTGTAAAATTATTTGTACTATGTTATAGAGCTAGTTCAACTCTAGCTTAAAATTGTTAGTGCTAGGTTATAGAGATAGTTCAACTCTAGTTTAAAATTATTTGAACTAGAACAAAGAGCTAGTTCAGTTGTAGTGTAAAATTATTTTTACTAGGTTATAGAGCTAGTTCAACTCTAGTATGAAATTATTTGTACTAGGTTATAGAGCTAGTTCAACCTTGATGTAAAATTATGTCTACTAGAGCAAAGAGCTAGTTCCACTCTGTTGTAAAATTATTTGAACTAGGTTGTAGAGCTAGTATAACTCTAGTTTAAAATTATTCGAACTAGAGCAAAGAGCTAATGCAACTCTAGTGTAAAATTATTTGTACTAGGTTACAGAGCTAGATCAACTCAAGTGTAAAATTATTTGAATTAGAGCAAACAGCTAGTTCAACTCTATTGTAAAATTATTTGTACTAGGTGTCGTGGGGAACGAACACCTATGGGATCGGAGGGCCCCTTTTGGTTCTGTGGGGGGAGTCTCACAAAAAGAGCAGGTCTGATGAACAACACGCAGGGATTTTACCCAGGTTCGAGCTGAAACTATGCGTAAAACCCTACTCCTGCTTGGTCGTATTGAGAGTGTTCTTAGGGTTCTAGCTATGGGAGTGCTATGAGCAGCTGCCATGCGTTTGAGCTAGAAGGTCCCAAGTCGAAAAGCCAAAAGACAAAAAGTCCCCTCAGTTCTCTACCGTATCGCCGTGGTCCTCCTTTTATACTCTGAAGGGGATCCCAACAGTGGACTACAGTGCGTACATGGGGTAAAAAGAGCTACAGTGCTATCATACCTAACACTGATGAAGTAGGACAGGCGCATTTAATGCACCGTCGGGCATCTCTGTCCGTCCGCAGGGCGGGACACGAGCCCGTCCCATCGACACCGCTCAGCCCCCCTCCAGCGTCGACGCTGCGACTCGTGCCCAAGAGGAATGACACCTGGCCTATGCGCTGGCAATGCCATGCTGTGTCTTGCTGGGGCTTTGTCTTTGCCTGAGGGTTTGATGGTTTCCCGACAAGATCTTGCCAGGGGTCTTGATTCCCCTGTGCTTGTACCTGGAAGCTCCTTGCTAGGCCTCATCACCAGGGGTGGCTACTATTTCCCGTGCATGAGTAAGGGGCACTAGCGAGCCCAAAACTCTAGTGCACCGACACTAGGTTATAGAGCTAGTTCAACTCTAGTGTCAAATTATTTGAACTAGAGGAAAGGGCTAGCTCAACTCGAGTGGAAAATTATTTGTACTAGGATATAGAGCTAGTTCAACTCGAGTCGCCACAAGGATTCCGGTGTATTGCAATAAAATTTATTGCTACATCTATCTTTCGTTGCAATAAAATTATGTATCACCACAAACTTCTAGTTCATGGTAATAGGCCCTACATATTGCCACATGTTTGTTTCGCCTCGCTAGACACTTCTTTTGTTGCAATAGAAGTCGTGTATTGCCACAAGTTGTGTGACTGTCGTAATATGGTAGCGCTATTGCAATAGTTCTATTTCGTTTTGGGAATTAGTCATTTTGATGCGATAGAGAGTAGGTATTGGAACAAAGTAAATCTTTGTGGTAATATTCTTGCATGTATTGCAACAATTTCAGTGTGAGGCGCTAGGCACAGATATTGTTGCGAAAAATTGCTCTGTATTGCAACAAAACACATATTGGTTGTGATAGAACGAATGTTTGCCTCGTCTTCATTGTGTTGCAATAACTATTATATATTGCCACAAATTGTGCAATCATGGTAATATGTACAACATATTGCAACAATCCCCTGGTGATGCGAAAAAGGAGCGATAGAACACCTATGCATTTTTCTTTTAGTCATAGACATATAATTTATATTTGGAATTATAAATATTAATTGATGATTTTTGCTAGTTTTCAGAAGGAATTAAATTATTTCTTAATTGCACCGATTTTAATTAACCAAAACACATTTTTCTGACAGAAATACCAATTTTATTTTTTTGATAGGAATACATATTTTATTTAGGAACTAGGTTGTTTTCTCCCAAAACCAGGGGCTTGTGGGATAGAAATAAAAAATAGGGGCTGTTGTGGATTCGAACTCATGCCCTCTAGTGTGCACAAGCAGGTTCAGGCCACTGGGTTGTGCATGTGTTGGTGACAATATAATGGCCTGACAATAGATATCGTGTACCCGCGAGGTTAACTGCACTTGAAGCAAAACTTCAGAGTTGCAGCCTGATGGTGACGATGGAAAATGACCGGCGACGACCATAAACTGGCACCACTCCATCCACATGAGTGGGATGACGAGGTGCAAGCATTCGAAGGCTACATTTAAATATCTCCTGGACATTACGTTTGTTCAAAACGTTAGTGAATTTCATCATGTTCGACATGGACATTTCATCATGTTTGACAAAATTAATCCAGTTTAATTCGAGTTTGTTTTTAATGGATGGCACCAGATGACGCGCTGCATCAAACGATTGAGCGGCCGCGTCTGGTCCTCTGCGCAAGCTCTCCATCATATGGCACGCTGCATCAGACGCCCGAGCGGCTACGTCTGATCGTCCGCGCGAGGTCTCCTTCGCTACCGCTGCTCCTCTCTGCTGCTCCAAGTCTTCCTCTCTGCTGCTCCAAGTCGTCCTCTCTACTGCTCCTCTCTAGTAGCTATTTTAAAGTCTGAACTACTGAAAGCATATACAGTAACAGGAGAAGCTATTCTGAATTGAACCACGTAAATCAATATAAGTATCTGTAAATAAGGACTATATCCTTTAAACCAGTGCTACGGAAACAAAAGTAGTATAAACCAGGTCCTTCATTACTACCAGCTACTACTAGCTTGGATTTATACAGTCACAAAGTTGGAGTTATACATAGAACAAAAATAAGTTCTTTATTGCTACCAGCTACTACTAGCTTGCACTTACGTAAACCAGGTCCAAGTGCATAGCTATGACGTCACATTTAACTAAATATAAGGCAGCACTTTAATCTAAGACGCAAAAGCAATGTCCAAGTGCACAGCTACTACATAGTATAGCCATCATCCTAACCAGTAGTCATGCCATCACGATGGCATTAAGAGGGTGGAAAAACAGCCAGGTCATGTCATCAAGATGGCAAAACAGCATCACGATCTTTGTCTTCACTTTCTAGCCCACCTGATCAATGAAGTTCTTCCAACAAGAAATTCTCACATGTCCATCGTCCGCAGTGAGCACATTATAGGATCCTTCAATAGTCACACCTGGATGGAATACAACACTAACAGGCCCACTTATCGCCAAGTCATCTGGAACCACACACCTAGGTATTTTCTGTAGTATGAAAATCATGGTTCAATACTACGAATAAAGACTCAAAACATAACAATTAAAAACCTGAGAAAATAACTTTAATTCACTTATCATCTGGGTTTTTTCACATTGTTATCTGTCAATGTATGCACAAGCACAGAACATGTGCCATCCGCACAACCATACACCGGAAACACGGATGCCAGGAAGTCCTTTATCAGTGCTAACAGTGGTGTGACCAGTCGCAATATATGATTTAGCAAGCTTACGTAAGTCCTAAAATTACGAGAACAAGATTTCTTCATTATACTATCAAAATATAGCAATTACAGAACAACATGGAATGGATCAACCAATCTGCCAATCTGACTACTGTAATAGTTTACAAAATATAGCAATTAGAGATTAGTAGTTAACTAATAATCCGGCACTAGTCAAAAAAATATGGCAGCAGCGTCCAGTTTCCTCTCCTCTCCCTTTTCTTTCTTTTTTAAATAGAATTGAGGGAAGCTCACTCACTGCCAAGCAATTAACTGTTAACCTCCGAAACGTCAAGCAATTAACTCGTCATCTACGAAATAATCATGCATCACCAAGACATTTTATTGGTTTCTTTTTTCAGAAAACCATCAAGTAGAACAAAGTGCGTTCTTTTCTGTCAGTCACATAAAAGAAGTGCATTCAGTCTTCTAAGTGCGTGCACCAAAATTCCCTCCATCCACAACTTCATCTCTACTACTCGTCCTCATACAACTGGCTTAAGCAAACCTTGAGTTTTTTTCTCTAGTGTAAAATTATTTGTACTAGGTTATAGAGCTAGTTCAACTCTAGTGTAAAATTATTTCTACTAGGTTATAGAGCTAGTTCAACTTTAGTTTCAGATTATATAAACTAGGTTATAGAGATAGTTCAAATTTAGTTTAAAATTATTTGAACTAGAGCAAAGAGATAGTTCAACTCTAGATTAAAATTATTTGTACTAGGTTACAGAGCTAGTCCAACCTGAGCGTAAAATTATTTGAACTACAGCAAAGAGTTAGTTCAACTCTAGTGTAAAATTATTTGTACTATGTTAGATTGCAAGTTCAACACTAGTGTAACATGATTTGGACTAGGTTATAGAGCTAGTTCAGCTCTAGTGTAAAATTATTTGTATTACTTTATAGAGAGAGTTTAACACCAGTGTAAAATTATTTCTATTAGATCAAAGAGCTAGTTCGACTCTAATGTAAAATTATTTGTACTAGGTTGTAGAGCTAGTTCAACTCTAGTGTAAAATTATTTGAACTAGAGCAATGATCTAGTTCAACTCTAGTGTAAATTTTTTTGTACTAGGTTATATAGCTAGTTCAACTATAGTGTAATATTATTTGTACAGGGTTACAAAGCTAGTTCAACTCTAGTGTAAAATTATTTGAACTAGAGCAAAGAGCTAGTTCAATTCTAGTGTAAAATTGTTTGAACTAGGTTATAGAGCTAGGTCAACTTTAGTGTGAATTTATTTGAACTAGAGCAAAGAGCTAGTTCAACTCTAGTGTAAAATTGTTTGTACTAGGTTATAGAGCTAGTTCAACTCTAGTGTAAAATTATTTGTACTAGGTTACAAAGCTAGTTCAACTCCAGTGTAAAATTATTTGAACTAGAGAAAAAGAGGTAGTTAAACTCTAGTGTAAAATTATTTGGACTAGGTTATAGAGCTGGTTTACTCTAGAGTAAAATTATTAGTACTAGTGCAAATAGCTAGTTCAACTCTAGTGTAAAATTATTTGTACTAGATTATAGAGCTAGTTCAACTCTAGAGTAAAATTATTTGGACTAGGTTATAAAGCTAGTTAAACTCTAGTATAAAATTATTTGCATTAGGTAATGGAGCTAGGGAATAGAGCTAGTTCAACTCTAGTGTAAAATTAATTGTACTAGGCTATACAGCTAGTTCAACTCTAGTTTAAAATTATTTGTTCAAGGTTATAGAGCTAGTTCAACTCTAGAGTAAAATTATTTGTACTAGGTTACAAATCTTGTTCAACTTCAATGTAAAATAACTTGAACTAGAGGAAAGAACTAGTTCAACTCGAGTGTAAAAAAATTTGTACTAGATTATAAAGCTAGTTCAACTCTAGTGTAAAATTATTTGTACTAGGTTATACAGCTAGTACAACTTTAGTGTAAAATTATTTTGACTAGAGGAAAAGGCTAGTTTACTCTAGCGTAAAATTATTTGTACTAGGTTATAGATCTAGTCCAACTCTTGTGTAAAATTGTTTGAACTAGGGGAAAGAGCTAGTTCAACCATGATGTAAAATTATTTGTGCTAGGTTATAGAGCTAGTTCAACTTTAGTGTAAAATTATTTGTACTAGGTTATAGATCTAGTTCTACTCTAGTTTAATAGTATTTGAACTAGAGCAAAGAGCTAGTTAAACTCTAGTATAAAATTCTTTGTACTAGGTTACAGAGCTAGTTCAACTCTAGTGTAAAATTATATTAACTAGAGCAAAGGGAAAGTTCAACTCCATTGTAAAATTATTTGTACTAGGTTATAAAACTGGTTCAACATTAGTGTAATATTATTTTTACTAGAGCAAAGTGCTAGTTCCACTCTGTTGTAAATTATTTTACTAGGTTATAGAGGTAGTTAAACTCTAGTGTAAAGTTACTCGAACTAGAGGAAAGAGCTAGTTCAACTCGAGTGTAAAATTATTTGTACTAGGTTATAGAGCTAGTTTAACTTTAGTTCAAAATTATTTGAACTAGGTTATAGAGCTAGTTCAACTTTAGTTTGAGATTTTGAACTAGAGCAAAGAGCTAGTTCAACTCTAGATTAAAATTATTTGTACTAGGTTATAGAGGTAGTCCAATTCAAGTGTAAAATTATTTGAACTAGAGCAAAGAGCTAGTTCAACTCTAGTGTAAAATTATTTGTACTATGTTATATTGCAAGTTCAACTCTAGTGTAAAATTATTTGGACTAGGTTATAGAGCTAGTTCAGCTCTAGTGTATAATTATTTGTAGTAGGTTATAGATATAGTTTAACTAGATCGTAAAATTCTTTGTACTAGATCAAAGAGCTAGTTCAACTCTAGTGTAAAAAGTATTTGGACTAGGTTACATAGCTAGTTCAACTCCTGTGTAAAATTATTTGAACTAGAGCAAAGATCTAGTTCAAGTCTTGTGTAAAATTATTTATACTAGGTTATAGAGCTAGTTCAACACTATTGTAATATTATTTGAACTGGAGCAAAGAGCTAGTTCAACTCTAGTGTATAATTGTTTGAAATAGGTTATAGAGCTAGTTCAACTCTAGTGTAAAATTGTTTGTACTAGGTTATAGAGCTTGTTCAACTCTAGTGTAAAATTATATGTACTAGGTTACAAAGCTAGTTCAACTATAGTGTAAAATTGTTGGAACTAGAGAAAAGAGCTAGTTCAACTGTAGTGTTAAATTATTTGTATTAGCTTATGGAGCTCGTTTACTTTAGTGTAAAATTATTTGTACTAGAGCACACAGCTAGTTCAACTCTTGTGTAAAATTATTTGTACTAGCCGTCGACCCGTGCGTTCACACGGGCTAGTACATTTATTGTGGGGACATGACATGGTTATCCATGAACCCATTTCTGTCGGTACACATATCTGTTATACATTGTTCTGTTTATCCTAGTTTTATAGCATGTCACTTCATTTTTGTTTGATTTATACTTCTTCTCAGTGGAATGTAGCGTCATGCGTAAGAGTTTATTTATGGTTTCATTGCATTTTTTTGATAGTTAATTTTAACTAACCTGTAAATTTAAGTTGGTAATTTTTTTATAAGGTGTCACACCATGGTTATTCATTTGTGTGGAGCTTTATTAGTAATAGATTTTGCAAGGACCGTTGGCAGGGTCAGCGGCTACGGTCGGCGTTATTCTCATGTCAACTACTCTTCGTAATACTGATGCCATGAAAGCGGTTGCTTTCGTTTTAGTTTTTAGAAGCCGATATAGTAAGAAACAAATGTAATTCCCTTCCTTTGAAAATAAAGCATGTCTATATATTTTAAGAAGCCAATTTTATGTAGAACGACACCATATGCATTATATTTTCATTAATAGAGGGAGTATATAGGACAGTAGTGCAAGAGTAGGGTTTCAAGAAACCGCGCTACATCTACATGATGCTATGTTGCGTACCCTTTCATGGTTGTTGGCAGGTTACTCTTGATTAACAGAAAATAGTGATTTTGCTGAACCAAAGGTATGTGTTTAAATATATCAAAAAAATTAAAATTACAAATAAGTTCATAAAAAGTACTCACCTGATGCCCTATCTATTCTGTTACATCCAGAAAGATTAAATATCACTTAATCTTCAACTTGATGCATTAGGCTTCATAATGTATGTGCTCATAGATTCCTTGTCAACACCACAACGCCTCGTCCTGGGCCTTGAATCATTGTGATCCTGAGTACCTTTAGTTTTTATACATTGTTCTTGATGTTGATTGTTTACTCTTCATCGAAAATATTCGGACATTTGCGACATACATCATGCTTCTCTTGGGGCTCGCCATGCATAGATTTTCACTTACTTATTTTCCTGCATGCTTGATTCTTCATTAAGATGTACAGCACGACTTCTGCTCCTTCTAATCATTTTAGCATGGTTTGTATTGAGGTCATCATTCTACGTTTTTTCCATTATTTTTTTCTGAACTGAAAACTTCTTCACTTTCTCCTACTATAACACTATAAAAAAACACGTACATACTTTGGAGAACTATGAAATGACAACCAAACACACCAAGAAAAGGTTTCATGGTTATTCCTTTGGATGGCTTATCATCAGTTTTCCATTTAGGTCTTGATTCCTCGAATATGGATTCATTATTGTTTTCACTGTCCTCATTCTCTGATTCTTCGTCAGAATATCAACACCACATGAGTTCCTGGTCCTAGTCTTTCTTGACTCCTTCACAGTGCTATTGTCCTCTGGATCACGATTTAAGTTTATGACATTTGGTGTCTTCGAAACAGGCTGGTACAAAAACATAACAATTTTTTTGTTAATTTCCATACACGTTCAATATAAAAAAGGGGCATGCAGATACAAAATAATATAGATCGCTTTAGCACAAATTGTGCATACCCCAATTCATTTTTGTGTGTTGTAACCGATGGACCTTTTTCAGAATCTATGAGAAATATTCTATAAATAGTGTATATTTGCTTCCATATAGTTTTTGATTTGTTTTCTCTGCTCTTCTATATCACAATCATCTATATATACCCATTATTTACACATCTGTATCTGTCTCGAACATGGTGCAAGTTCTTGTTGAACTTAGATCACATATCTCTACATCAATTTTTACCGAGAAATAATATCGCACGAACAATTATTGCAGGATAAATTACTAACAAAGTAATGAATTTTTATAAAAATACCTTGGACATGTCTTCTCAGATTCTTTTTCACACTTGGGATAGTAGAAGTGGTTCCCTTATTTTTGTACTTTTTTGTTGCATTTGCGACGTCCTATGTAGCACCACTGGTCCGATGATTGATCTATTCAATGCGTGTGTACTATAGAACTTTTATTGTCCATTGCAGGTTGAATTAGCAAAAAAGAAGGTATGAAGAAAGAACATAAAACATTAATAATAGAAACCTAATTTTCAGCTTCATATGTAATTTCAGTTATACTTGTACTGTTCTTCCATTATGGATTGTCTGTTCTTTAATTGTACAACCAAAGTGGGATACCAACTATATTTCTTCTTAAATATCATTTGAAACAAATAGATCTTTTTCATGTACGTAAATACTCATGTACCTGGTAGAATAAGATTTCTTGGAAGTATTGCAGAAAATGTATTGTACCTCATTTGGAGCTAAACTGTTTTAGGGATATCCAAACCAATTTATACTCTTGTCGAACGACAGAGAGTAGTCTGCAAGAACTTGATATTATGTTTCGTATACAATAAAAAACACATAACAATACTTACCCTGTTAATATAAATACACACCTTTTGATTTTCTGACAGTTGACGATGTTACAATGACAACACGCGTCCGGAGGAATCTTCATCAATCTGGTTTACCCTTATTAACCCAAATGTCTAGCATTAATTTTTATTGTTTCATGTACGTTCTAAAACACATAATTATTAGTGTCCATGGTAATTTATCAATTCTATTTTAGTGCACTAACTCAACACGAAGCACAATTACATGAGTTGCCTGCATTTTTTAAGAGTGTCATGTGTAACTTGCTACACCAATTACATATGCTAACTAAAGTTTTGTTAAGATGCCAAAATGTTGAAATTAATAATTCAAACAAATATAATCATAGATGATAACTAAATCTTCTGCCCATATCTTGTGGAAAGAACTTTAATGCTACAAAACGTGAAGCTTTGTTCTTCTATACTAATAAATTTGAGGCCTTTTAACTCGTGAAGTTCTGTTGTGTTCAAAAAATTCAGTATCTTGCTGTTTTCAGCTGAACCATAATGAATTGCAGGTTTAGCCCTACATTTTATTATTATGTAAACTGAACCTTCTTGGAGTAATGGCTCTGATTTCTTATATGCACAGTATGTTTCGTTAGCTTGACATGTATCATCATGCCCTGAAACATTATAATGCATTGAGAAGATGCCTCCATATTTCTAATAACTAATATAAATCATAGTGGCCTATTTATGTTGGAGAATCATATAATTTTCAGAATAAATTGACCTCTTCATCAAATAGTTTCATTTCAAGGCAATGACCTTGATTTTCTGGGATCCATCTAATTGTCATCGCACCACTGTTTTAAAGAATCAGAAAAGAATTTGACCTGAAAAGAACATTTATTTTTGCGATTAGTACTTCTTTGGTCTCTGCCAAATCCTAGGCTTTAACTGCAAAGTAGTACGTAGTGTTTAAGCAATACAAAGTGCAGAGTACAGGGAAAGTTGTGCTCGAAATTTGGTGGAGCAGATTTGATTTAACCAACCTAATGAACAATAGCTAGAAAGTAGACTGGGCAAGAAAGAAAAGAGCCGACCTGACACAACCTTCAGAACAATGTGAGATGCACCTCTCTCGATCTATATGGGGGTGTGTAAATACTGTACGTGAGAAGATTTATTGATAAAATTCATCGAGATATGAACATTATCAACATATTAGAAACAAATTAGAACATTATTGACAGATTGAATCTGAATACAATGGAAAACATATGGTCTGACTCAACTATAAATTGGCAAGAAAACAAATTAGAAACAAATTAGTATGAGAAGATAAACTGGATCTAGATGAGGAAAGAATTTCGATGCGCTAAGCTCCATGAGCACACTAGATCCATGCCTCAACTTGCACCAATTTGAGATGAACGTGGATCTGTTTTCCTGTCGTGAAAGAATTTTGGGCAGTAGAGATCCCATGCCCTTAGATTGCTTCAGTTTGACGAATTTTCTAGCTAGGGAAACATGTGGAAGGTACGGTAGCCAACACTTCAGATTTGTTTTTTGATGAGGTATCCTCCGCAGGCAAAGCTATGGAAGAATTGTGGTAAGAAAACTTGCCCTAATTATTCCAAGCATCGTGAAACTCTTTTTCTCCATAGAAACTACAGCAGTGGGAGTATTTTGGGTATCCGAGAAAAAACAAACTGGCCCAAACATGGAAGGACCGTGAGCAGAAATGTGTGGGCCTAATTGAGCATGGCGGCTGTAGTATAAAATTAATGGCTCACCAAATTAACATGGAAGGTCCGTTAACTCGGTCCCACCAAATTAACGCTCATAAATTCTAATTAACATGAGAACTTTCAAAAATTCCCTAATTAGTATAGGTATAGACTAGGTTATAGAGCTAGTTCAACTATACTGTAAAATTATTTGGACTATGTTATAAATCTAGTTTAACTCTAGTCTAAAATTATTTGCACTAGGTAATGGAGCTAATTCAATTTAAGTGTAAAATTAATTGTACTAGGTTATAGAGCTAGTTCAACTCTAGTTTAAAATTATTTTTTCAAAGTTATAGAGCTAGTTCAACGATGGTGTAAAATTATTTGTACTAGGTTAGAAAGCTAGTTCAACTCCAATCTAAAATTACTTGAACTAGAGCAAAGAGTTAATTCAATTCGAATGTAAAATTGTTTGTACTAGGTTGTAGAGCTAGTTCAAATCTAGTGTAAAATTATTTGTACTAGGTTACAAAGCTAGTTCAACTCCAGTGTAAAATTACTTGAACTAGAGCAAAGATCTAGTTTACCTGTAGTGTAAATTATGTAAACTAAGTTATAGAGCTAGTTCAACTTTCGTTTAAAATTATTTGAACTAGGACAAAGCGCTAGTGCAACTCTAAAGTAAAATTATTTGTACTAGGTTATAGAGCTAGTTCAACTCCAGTGTAAAATTATTTGAAATAGAGCAAAGAGCTAGTTCAACTCTAGTGTAACATTATTTGAACTAGAGCAAAGAGCTAGTTCAACTCTAGTGTCAAATTCTTAGTACTAGGTTATAGAGCTAGTTCAACTCTAGTGTAAAATTGTTTGTACCAGGTTATAGAGCCAGTTCAACTCTATTATAAAATTATTTGAACTAGAGCAACGAGCTACTTCAACTCTAGTGTAAAATATTTTGTACTAGGTTAAAGAGCTAGTCCAAATCCAGTGTAAAATTACTTGAACTATAGCAAGAGCTGGTTCAACTCCAGTGTAAAATTATTTGAACTTGGGGAAAGAACTAGTTCAACTCTAGTGTAAAATTGTTTGTACTAGGTTATCGAGCTATTTGAACTGTACTGTAAAATTATTTATACTAGGTTACAAAGCCAGTACAACTCTAGTATAAAATTATTTCAAGTAGAGCAAAGTGCTAGTTTAACTCTAGTATAAAATTGTTTGAACTAGTTTATTGAGCTAGTTCAACTCTAGTGTAAAATTATTTTTACTAGGTCATAGAGCTAGTTCAACTCTAGAGTAAAATTATTTGTACTAGGTCACGAAGGTAGTTCAACTCCAATGTAAAATTACTTGAACTAGAGCAAAGAGTTAATTCAACTCTAGTGTAAAATTGTTTGTACTAGGGTATAGAGCTAGTTCAAATCTAGTGTAAAATTATTTGTACTAGGTTACAAAGCTAGTTCAACTCCAGTGTAAAATAACTTGGACTAGAGCAAAGAGCTAGTTTACCTTTAGTGTAAATTATTTAAACTAGGTTATAGAGCTAGTTCAACTTTCGTTTAAAATTATTTGAACTAGGGTAAAGCGCTAGTGCAACTCTAAAGTAAAATTATTTGTACTAGGTTATAGAGCTAGTTCAACTCCAGTGTAAAATTATTTGAAGCAGAGCAAAGAGCTAGTTAAACTCTACTGTAAAATTATTTGAACTAGAGCAAAGAGCTAGTTCAACTCTAGTGTCAAATTCTTAGTACTAGGTTCTAGAGCTAGTTCAACTCTAGTGTAAAATTGTTTGTACCAGGTTATAGAGCTAGTTCAACTCTATTATACAATTATTTGAACTAGAGCAACGAGCTAGTTCAACTCTAGTGTAAATTTTTTTGTACTAGGTTACAGAGCTAGTTCAAATCCAATGTAAAATTACTTGACCTATAGCGAAGAGCTGGTTCAACTCAAGTGTAAAATTATTTGAACTAGAGGAAAGAACTAGTTCAACTCTAGTGTAAAATTGTTTGTACTAGGTTATCGAGCTATTTCAATTGTGCTGTAAAATTATTTATACTAGGTTACAAAGCCAGTTCAACTCTAGTGTAAAATTATTTGAAGTAGAGCAAAGAGCTAGTTTAACTCTAGTATAAATTTGTTTGAACTAGGTTATAGAGCTAGTTCAACTCTAGTGTAAAATTGTTTGTACTAGGTTATAGAGCTAGTTCAGTTCTAGTGTAAAACTATTTGTACTAGGTTATAGAGCTAGTTCAGCTCTAGTTTAAAATTATATGTGCTAGGTGTCGGCGTACTAAAGTTTGGGCTCTACTACCCCATACTTGTGCACACGCAGTTATAGACGCACCAGCGGCAAGGCCTATCATGGGACTACTAGAAGGAAACACGAAGACGCCAAGGAATATTCAAGCACAAGACCAAAGGCTAGAGGCTGGGACCTCTACAAGGACATCAACCATCAAGCCATCAATCTTCAGCCAGACCTCACTTATCGTGAGAGGCCCGTTCGCATCTTGGAGGAAGCCAAGCGCTGCACCCGAAGCCGCACCAACAAGTACTTCAAGGTCCAGTGGAGCAACCACACTGAAGCTGAAGCAACCTGGGAGCATGAAGACTATTTTAGATCTGAGTTCCCTTAGCTTTTTAGCGCTTAGCCTAGGAATCTCGGGGACGAGATTCTTATAAGGGGGGAAGGTCTGTCACACCCTTTGTTTGTATCACCTTGATATGTTTGGGTTTATAAAATTTGGAACCAATTAAAACTTTTTATCAGTGTTGTGCTTGTTTGAATTGTTGCTTGTTGATTGTGGTTGTGGCACTCCTAGATTCTATTCCACTTCATATTCATCTTCCGTGACCCAAACCTCTTGCCCAATGATCATGCGATGTGATTAGTGCCCAAAACTATTTTTATCTAATTTTCTTTTAACAAAAAATGATATATTCAAATTAGGTTTTCAAAACCACTGAAATGAGGTTTGCACTACAAGTCCTCAAATTGGGTGGATTCTTCTTTCCGAAAGGCTTTACTACAAATCTACCATATTTATGACTTTCCAAAACCACCAAATATTAATTTTAAAGATTATTCTTATATTTTATTTAAAGGCTTTTTCTTAAGGCCAGAAATGGTTTTTCATAGGGAAAAATTATTTAAATGCTTTGAAAATGTTTGAGAAATTTTTGAGAAACTCGATGGACATATATTTTCCATATATATGAGTTTCAACATAAGGGCATGATCACATCATAGGCAAAACCCCTCAAAACCCTTTTTGTTCAAATCAAGCTTTTGGAATATTTCTATAAGAAATATTCTCAATAAATTCCAGGAAAATTCCAGCAAATCCACTATCATAGGTGATGATCTTGCAAAGTTCACCTCAATCTAAGTTGATTTGATTCATCAAACTTTGCGGGCATGCTCTAATGACCAAATAGTGATGGTACATTAAGTGGTGCATCAAGGGTAAAAGCCTAGCGGCAATAGATCTATAGAAACCTGATTTTGTGAATTTCTAGGGTTTACCAAGTCTCCATTGTCAACTTATCCCCCTTGGGCTCAAACTTGGTGAATCCTCCCATTTTTACCTAGCATTTGACCCTGGTAAATATCTTGCCCAAATAACTACCAAACACCTTCTCGTGAATTGGTAAAATCTCTGGTTTCACCCCTTTCTCTTTTACCCTTGCCCCCAAATTTTTACCACGGCCTCCTACAGTTACCTTTCACCTCCAGTAAAAGTCTCATGGTGATAGCTCATGGGTAATGTGGTAAAAAAACATTTACCCCCCTAGCAGCATCTTTTTCTACCTCTCCCCTACCCATTTCTCTTCTCCCTAGCTTCCCCTAGCTCCATGGCATCCAAGGGGCATCTCCAGACCCCCTAGGCACTACTGGACAAGCTAGGCCCCCCAGAGCGTGCAAGCAATGGCTATGCCAGCCATTTGGGCCCTCTAGAGCATGCTACAGTGCGCCACCGCACTGTAGCAGGTGCATCCGAGGCCTCCCGCTCCCCTTGGGATGAGGGAGCTTGTCCCCCTGGTTGGCCTCGATGTCCGCAGCACGGAAGGTGGTCGACCCCCTCTCTCCCATCTCTCCTCCGACCCTCATCGCGCGTGCCCAACGCCGCCCAAGCCGGCCAACGCGCGAGCTCGCACACGCAGGCACCAGACCCCTTCCCGCTCTCTCTCTCCCTCGACCTAGACCTGGACTGCGTCTAGGAACACCCTGGACTCGAACCGGAGGCCCCCGTGGCCTATGGCGACGGCCTTGCCCTTGCTAGCGCACCACAGTGCGGTGAACTGGTTCCCCCTATAAAAAGGGCCTTCCCCGAGCTCTCTCCCCTTCTTTGGCCCCCTCTCCTCCCTTATCGTCCACCCGCAAAGCCCCATCACCTCCCCGTGCTCGAAGGGCTCGGGATCGACCGGAGATCGCTGTGGCATCGCCACCGTTGATCTCCTAGTAGCGGCCTCCTCCAGCCCTCCTTCTTCTGCATCTGCTCCTCCCTTGCCGTGCTGACGCGTTTCCCCCTTCTTCCCGTCCTTTTTGCAGCACGGAACGACCTCATCGACCCCCTCCTGAAGCTCCTCTGCCACGGGACCTCATCGCTGGCGATCTGCACCTCCCCGACGACCATCTCCGGCACCCGCCGAACTTTGGCAACCTCCTGAGTCCATCCATGCCCTCCGCTTCCCTCGACGTGCCATTGTTCACCGCCGGTGAGCACCCTCCCCCTTCTGTCGATAGGAAGGAGATGACAGGTGGCCCTCACCTATCATCCCCACTCCCCTCTCCCTCTCCATCTCTCTTGCTGATGCTAGGGCCCACACATCAGGTTCAAACCTGGCCGCCCGCGCCCGCAACTTAAATGGGCCGGCCTGGTCGGTTGGCCTAGTGCGGCTAGGCATTTAGCCCAGGGCAGAGTGCCCTCTTTCTTTTTCTTTTTCCATTTTCCTTCAAAAAATTCCACAAGGCACAAATTAAATCTAATTCCAATTATTTTTTCACCTAAATTCTTATAATATTCCATAGAATTTAATAGTTCCATTGTTGAAAATGTTTGAAAACATTTTATGTACTGTTTTTATTTAAAACCCTTATTTAGTATTAAAAGTTCATGTTTAAAATAGTTTTAATAACCTTTGTGAGTTCAAAAACCTAGACAAATATTTTTAATATAGTCTTTAGCATTTATCAGAGTAGGGTAGATTTTTTATAGTGGCTTATGTGCTCTGTTTTATGTGATGCTTATTTTTATCGTTATTTTACTGCGAAGATAGATTACGCTGTTGACGAAGAAGTTGGATCCAAAGACTTCGAAGACCTCGGAGACTTTGTTGAGCTAGGCAAGAAGCCCTTTGACCATGTTAAGAAACGTTTTCATGCATGTCATATAACAATTGTTGTTTCGATGATTGATCATGATGACGTGTCCCCCCCCTTCGGTGGGTTGCCTCCGATACTTCTACCATTCATACTTGCATCAAGCATGACCCTACCACCTGATGAGGGTTATGCGGGTGGGTGTAGATAGGATGCTAAGTAGATGCTACGCAAGTGGTTTGGGTGTATGCATGGTGATGGAAAGAAGAAAATGATTTCTAAGACTTTTTGAAAACCCTATCAGGTGCCACTAATGCCCAAGGGAGATGTTGATGAGATGGGTGACCACTTGCGAAAGAAGTGGTCTATCGGAACAAGTTAGTGTTGTGGTTTTCGAAAACGGATTGGCGTAAGTTGCGACCGTTATTCCAAACTTACATGTACGACCATGATACCCCTTATGGGACAGGGCTTTGTTGATTACCTTGGTGGGTACTAACAAGGAGCCCACATTACTAGTGGCGGGAGTGGCGAGGTCACTCTCGATACGGGATCATACCGGTATGTACGATCATGCAATGTCTTAACAGGCATTGAGAACACCGTTGGTCCCCTCATGGATGGTACGATTAGAGCGAGGCTCACATGATGTACATCATGAGGCCTGGGTACCAATCGAGTGGACTCTTTGTCTAGTATCGCTAGGGGAAAGGCATTGTTCAGTTGCTTACCTCGGGTATGTTATATACCATGAGTCATGGATGATACGGAAGTTCCCCTAGTCTTGTGGGTAAAGTGTGCAACCTCTGCATAGTGTAAAACTACTCGAATAGCCGTGTCCACGGTCAAGGACAGTTGGATGACCGCTCTTTGCTACGTCCAAGTGTTTTCCCAAACTGGTGTGTGAGTGTGTTGGAGACAAAGATGGTACTTGAGCTAAGTCCGATGACTTAGCATGGGAAGTGTTCTAAGTCCGATAACTTAGCATGATGAATGAACATGAGGGATTCAAACCCAACTTATGATGATATCTGTATTGTGTTGACATGGATACCTGCCTATTGTTGATGCATGCTTACTCGCTACTTGATCATGTTATTGGATTAAAAAAATTGGCTTTCCACAAATTACCTACTTAGTGTTATATCCTGCATCTTTATTATCTTGTTCCACAACTTCGGTTGCTTGCGAGTACATTCAAAGTACTCATTGGCTTGCCATTGGTTATTTAATTGGCCAGGTATGGAAGAACATGAGTGTGTTGAAGAGTTCGTTAGTGAACATGCGGACAAGGACGCTTCCCAGTCAGAATTCCTGTATGTTAAGGTAGATGTCCTGGGTTCATGCTTTCGATCAAGATTTCCGCTGCTTGTTGTATTTAAGTGTTTGTCCCTTGAGGCCCTATCTATGTAAGACAAAGACCTTCATGATCTTTATTAGTGTAACACGTTAAACGTTCATGTAAGACTCTTGTTATTCAGCTTCTGTGTGTTCAGTGAGCATTGATCTCTGGGATCACTATACACATGCATTTGGTGATCACGGCTTATGAGTTGGGGTCCCCACAGAGCTGGTATTAGAGCCGTCCTGACTGTAGGAAGCCCTTAGTTAGCATGGACGTTATTTAGGATAAAATCGACTTTCAAAACTACACCTAGCATTTATACTTAGGAATTCTGCACTATTTACCTCTTCTCATCTTCACACAACACTCTGCTGACTCTCCTCCTTTCAAACCTTTGTAGATGGCCATCGTACCCGAAGCCTTCCTGACATCCAGCTTTCCCTTACTCCTTGGGGATAGCCTGGAGAAGTGCTAGTTTCGCCAACCACCCATTTTTCTCTACCACGAGCACTAGGTCAATGACGTCACGAAGGAGTACCGCGTGGATGTGGTCATGAAGGAAAATGACTCCTTGACCAGTTGGTTCTTTGAAGGACTACGGATGGAGCCCATGATGCTTCCAGTCGAGATAGTTGCACGCAAGGCACTCCTACACCTTTGGGACATTATTCTAGAGATGGCTGACGAGCCAGCTACTCGCTACCTTCCCTTAAGACAGGATGATCTTGGTGAGAGTTGGACGCTGATTTCGACCAAGGAGGATGGCACACCACTCATGTTCTTGACCTACTTCAGCCTCTCCGCCAATAGTCTAGTTCGTAACCTGATGAAGGTGTTCGCGAAGCTCTATGAGGAACATCACCACACCCGAGAGCTACTCCGGAAGGACAAGATAAAGCCAGACAAGATCAATAAGGACGGAGCGTTCGAGGGACGACCAAGTGTAGCTTATCGAGGAGGAGTACCCCCAGCTAGTGATGCACCTACACGTCGTCATTGCATGAGTGCGAAGGAGTACCGTGAGCTCTTCACTGACCCGCTTGCAAAGCGTCATCGGGATGGACCTCCTCGTTCCTTGACCCCTTAGACCGGGAACGATGCCCGTTCAGATGATGAACAGGAGGAAGACCCAGAGGGGCATGACTACGAGACCGAGCACTCCACCACCTGAGTCCGAGAACCCCTAGGGTAGGATCAGTCATGTATCCCTCATGCGAAGTCGAGTCCGTGTAATGGTTCCTATGAAACCATGTGTGCTTGTTGTTTGTTTTGTTTTTTGTGTTCCGAGGCAAGTCGCGCTTTTGCCTTAGGCAACATGTAAGCGACTCCATCGTCTATCTTAATATATGTTGGTCTTTCGACCTTTATTTTAACACACTTGCACTTGACCAACCCCCTTAGGCGTGCTTTTCCATAGTTGCTTTTTCTCTCATCTGTCCCAGTTGTTTGACTTGGCTGCTCCAAACAGGATGGTGACTGCTACCCGCAATAGCTCCTGCACCAACCCTGAAGCCGACAACTCAAGCCACCAACAGGGAGCTGGTGGGGCTGCTCACGCTGGAGGACACCAGGAGCAACCACAAGGTGACATTCTCCCGCCACCACCTCCACCGGAGAACATGACCATAGCTCAGTTTCTCCAAGTTCTTCGAGAGGAGCGCCAAGCCAACAATGTTGCTATCCAGCAGATGGCTCAGGCCCTCGTGAACAACCAGCAACAAGGCAGGAACGGCAATGGCCGCTCCACGCTGTTTGAGTTCATGAGGAATTCGCCCCCAACCTTCACCGAGACTGCTGAACCATTGGATGTTGATGACTGGATCCGCACCATCGAGGACCTCCTTGCACTGGTCAATTGCAATGAGGATCATGAGAAGGTGCTTTATGCCTCTCACTGCCTCGGAGGTACCACCCAAGCTTGGTGGGATGGATTCAAGGTCATGCAAGGTGAGCGTGTGATCACTTGGAATGACTTCAAGGAAGGATTCCACACCGCCCAAATTCCTTCTGGGATCATGGCTATCAAGAAGAGGGAATTCCGAGCGCTGAAGCAAGGAAGTGGCTCTATCAAGGAGTACCTGCAGAAGTTCAACCTGCTATCAAGGTATGCACCTGAAGACATCAGCATAGAGGCTGCCAAGAAGGAACGGTTCATGGAAGGACTTCAACAGACCCTATAGTATCAGCTCATTGTTTGCGACTGTCGCACCTTCTTCGACCTGGTGAACAAGGCCCTCATGTTGGAAGACAAGCGTCATGACATAGACGACACTCGCAAGCGCAAGATGATCAGCAAGGGTAGCTCAAGCAACCAGAAGCCTCGCTCCTGGCAGCCAGCCCCAGCCGGGCCAACCTATCAGCCACAGGGAGGCTAGGCCTCCTGCGCCTCGTTTGAGATACCAACCTCCATAGTATGCCAATCCTAGGCCAGCTTACAACAACAACCCCAATAACAACAACGGTGGCAGGAACTACAACAACAACCCTGGACAAGTCGCTTGCTTTGGATGTGGTCAGCCAGGACACATCTCTAGGTTGTGCCCTCACAAGAAGCCAGATGCACCGCACCCCAATGTGCCCGCTCAAGGTCAAGGCCGTGGAGCACGCTCGAGGAACCCCGCTGCCCGCAACCAGCCCAACAATGGCAAGGGTCATGTGAATCACGTCACCGCGGAGGAAGCCCAGGAAGACCTGAACGTCATACTGGGTACGTTCCTTGTCAACTCAACCCCAACAACGATATTGTTTGATTGTGGGGCTTCGCATTCTTTTGTCACCCGAAAGTTTGCAATAAAGAGTGGCATGAAACCTATACCCCTGGGTAGTCGTATGTTGATACAAACCCCGGGATCAGTTATGAAGTCTGTGATAGGTTGTAAGGGAGTTGAGATCAACATCAACGGGGTAGATTTCCTAGCAGACCTCATCATCCTGAAATCAGAAGGATTGGATGTGATCCTAGACATGGACTGGTTAACCAAGCACCAAGGCTTGTTAGACTGTGCCAAGAGGATTGTCACCATGACCAATAGCTAGGGAGTGGAAGTCAAGTATGTACCCAACCCTACCTCCACTCAAGCCCCGCAGGCTAACTATCTATTGGAGTTGAGTTGGATCAAGTGCCAGTGGTATGTGAGTACCCGGATGTGTTCCTTGATGAGCTGCCCGAGATGCCTCCTCACTGCGACATAGAGTTCATCATTGAGCTTATGCTCGGATCAAGGCCCATCTATAATAAGGCCTACAGGATGGGATCCGAAGAGTTGGCTAAGTTGAAGAAGCAACTAGCAGAGCAGCTCAAATAAGGATTTATTCGCCCTAGTGCCTCTCCTTGGGGATCGCCTATTCTATTTGTGTCAAAGAGGGATGAAACTATCAGACTCTGTGTCAATTACCGTTCTCTCAATGAAGTCACGATAAAGAACAAGTAACCACTCCCCAAGATAGAAGACCTGTTTGATCAGTTGAATGGAGCCAAGGTGTTCTCCAAGATTGACCTATGGTCTGGGTACTACCAGCTGAAGATCAGACCACAAGACATCCCGAAGACGGCGTTTGTAACCCGGTATGGCCTGTATGAATACACGGTCATGTCATTTGGGTTAACTAATTCCCCCGCCTATTTCATGTACCTCATGAATAAGGTCTTCATGGAGTACTTGGACAAGTTCGTTGTCGTCTTCATTGATGACATACTTGTCTTCTCCAAGTCTAAGGAAGAACACGAGGAACACTTGAGATTGGTCCTAGAGAAGCTTCGAGAGCACCCACTTTATGCCATGTTCAACAAGTATGAATTCTGACTGCATGAAGTTGGATTCTTGGGTCATGTGTTGACAGCAGAAGGATTGTTAGTGGACCCTGCCAAGATTGAAGCCGTGACGGAATGGCAAACCCCAACCACCGTGAACGAAGTCAGGAGCTTCCTCGGACTCGCGAGATATTACCGCAAGTTTGTGGAACGGTTCTCAAGCATTGCCCGACTCATGATCCAACTTGTGAAGAAGGACAAGAAGTTTGAATGGATAGCTAAGTGCGAGGCAATATTCCAGGAGCTCAAGAAGATATTGACCACCGCCCCTGTTTTGGCCACCCCCGATATTCACAAGGACTTTGTGATCTATTGTGATGCATAAAGAACTGGACTTGGAGGTGTTCTGAGGCAAGAAGGCAGAGTTGTAGCATATCTATCTAGACAGCTATGACCGCATGAGGAAAACTACACAACTCATGATCTCGAGTTGGCAACCGTGGTTCATGCCTTGAACACATGGCAACAATACCTTCTGGGGACGCGATGTGAGATATTCACAGACCACAAGAGTTTGAAGTATATCTTCACTCAAAGGGAATTGAACATGAGGATGCGAAGATGGTTGGAATTGATCAAGGACTGCGACCTCAGTGTTCAATACCACCCCGGAAAGGCCAACGTGGTAGCAGACGCCTTAAGCAGAAAGGCTTGTTCCTTGAATGTTATGATTAAGGAAAGGCTACCTGCCCTGTATGAAGAACTTGAGAGCTTCGGCTTGGAACTAGTTGCACTGGGATTCCTCGCCAACCTCCAAGCAAGGCCTACCTTGACGGATGATATCAAGGAAGCTCAGAAGGGACACGAGAGCATCGAAGGCATCAAGAAGAAGATCAAGGCAGGCAAGGCCCCAGGATTCTTAGTGGATGAACAAGGAGTTGTATGGTTCGGGAGTCGCATCTATGTACCCAACAAAGAGGAGCTCAAGAACCTGATCTTTCAAGAAGCTCATGACACTCCCTACTCCATAGATCCTGGAGGAACCAAGATGTATCAAGACCTCAAGGAAAGATTCTAGTGGCATGGCATGAAACGGGAGATAGGCACCTTCGTCGCCAAGTGTCACATATGCTAGAGAGTCAAAGCTGAGCACCAGCGACCCGCTGGGGGCTATTGGGGCCTCTCAAAGTACCTGAATGGAAGTGGGACAAAGTTGGGATGGATTTCATCACCGGATTACCAAGGTCGAGCAAAGGGCATGATTCCATTTGGGTCATTATTGATCACTTGACCAAGGTAGCCCACTTCATTCGCGTCAAGACAACCTACAATGGGAACCAATTGGCCAACCTCTACATCAACCGGATTGTGAGCCTCCATGGAGTTCCTAAGGAGATTGTATCGGAAAGAGGCACCCAGTTTACCTGAAGGTTCTGGAATAGGTTCCAAGAAGCCTTGGGAACCAAGCTCTCCATTAGCACTGCTTTTCACCCCCAGACCGATGGGCAAACAAAACGAGTAAATAAGATACTCGAAGATATGCTCCGTGCCTGTGTTTTGGCATATGGAACCAAGTGGGAAGATTGCCTACCATTCGCCGAGTTCTCCTATAACAACAGCTATCAATCGAGTCTTCAGATGGCCCCATTTGAGGTGTTGTATGGACGCAAGTGACATACTCCCCTCAACTGGTTAGAAACTGGAGAAGGATTAATCTTTGGACCAGACATCCTCCGTGAAGCAGAAGAGCAAGTTCAACTCGCCCGAGACTGACTCGAGACCGCCAAGACTAGGCAGAAGAGCTACGCCGACTCTCACTGTCGAGCCATGAGTTTCCGTGTTGGAGACCATGTTTACCTCCGAGTCACACCTCTCAAGGGAACCAAGCAATTCCACGTCAAGGGAAAACTTGCACCAAGGTTCATCGACCCCTTCAAGATCACCAACAGGCGAGGAGAAGTTTCCTACCAGCTAGAGTTACCTTCCGAGCTATCAGATGTGCACAGCGTCTTTCATGTGTCACAACTCTGGAAGTGTCCGCAAGTTCCGAACCGCCCCGACCTCTACAAGGACATCGACCATCAAGCCATCGATCTTCAGCCAGACCTCACTTATTGTGGCAGGCCCGTTTTCATCTTGGATGAAGCCGAGCGCTGCACCCGAAGCCGCACCAGCAAGTACTTCAAGGTCCAGTGGAGCAACCACACTGAAGCTGAAGCAACCTAGGAGCATGAAGACTATCTTAGATCTAAGTTCCCTTATCTTTTTAGCACTTAGCCTAGGAATCTCGGGGATGAAATTCTTGTAAGGGGGGTAGGTCTGTCACACCCTGTGTTTGTATCACCTTGATATGTTTGGGTTTATAAAATTTGGAACCAATTAAAACTTTTTATCAGTGTTGTGCTTGTTTGAATTGTCGCTTGTTGGATGTGGTTGTGGAACTCCTAGATTCTATTCCACTTCATATTCATCTTCCTTGACCCAAACCTCTTGCCCAGTGATCATGCCATGTGATTAGCGCCCAAAACTATTTTTATCAAATTTTGTTTTAACCGAAAATGATTTATTCAAATTAGGTTTTCAAACCCACCTCAAATGAGGTTTGCACTACAAGTCCTCAAATTGGGTGGATTCTTCTTTCCCAACGGCTTTACTTCAAATCTACCATATTTATGACTTTCCAAAACCACTAAATATTAAGTTTAAAGATTATTCTTATATTTTATTTAAAGGCTTTTTCTTCAGGCCAGAAATGTTTTTTCATAGGGAAAAATTATTTAAATGCTTTGAAAATGTTAGAGAAAATTTAGAGAAACTCAGTGGGCATATATTTTCCATATATATGAGTTTCAACACTAGGGCATGATCAGATCATAGGCAAAACCCCTCAAAACCCTTTCGGTTCAAATCAAGCTTTTGGAATATTTCTATAAGAAATATTCTCAATAAATTCCAGGAAAATTCCACAAAATCAACACTATCATAGGTGATGATCTTGCAATGTTTCACCTCAATCTAAGTTGATTTGATTCATCAAACCATCCCAAAACCCTTCCTGCCCAGAATCAATTTTGAGAAACTTTACATTGTGAAGTGTATCCCCTTGGCCTCATACTTTGTGGGCATGCTCTAATGACCAAATAGCGATGATACCCTAAGTGGTGCATCAAGGGTAAAAGCCTAGCAGCAATAGATCTATAGAAACCTGATTCTTTGAATTTCTAGGGTTTACCAAGTCTCCATTGTCAACTTACCCCCCTTGGGCTCAAACTCGGTGAATCCTCCCATTTTTACCTAGCATTTGACCCTAGTAAATATCTCAGTAAGTTGGTAATCTTATCTTGCCCAAGTCACTACCAAACACCTTCTGGTGAATTGGTGAAATCTCTGGTTTCACCCCTTTCTCTTTTTCCCTTGCCCCCAAATTTTTACCACAGCCTCCTGTAGTTACCTTTCACCTCCGGTAAAAGTCTCATGGTGATAGCTCAAGGGTAATGTGGTGAAAAACCCCATTTACCCCCTGGTGGAATCTTTTTCTACCTCTCCCCTACCCATTTCTCGTCTCCCTAGCTTCCCCTAGCTCCATGGCATCCAAGGGGCATCTCCAGACCCCCAGGCACTACTGGACAAGCTAGGCCCCCCAGAGCACGCAGGCAACATCTATGCCAGCCATTTGGGCACTCTGGAGCATGCTATAGTGTGCCATCACACTATAGCAGGGGCATCCTGAGGCCTCCCGACCGCCTTGGGATGAGGGAGCTTGTCCCCCTGGTCGGCCTCGACGTTGGCAGCATGGCAGGCGGTCGGCCCCCTCTCTCCCCTCTCTCCTCTGACCCCCATCGCGCGTGCCCGACCCTGCCCGAGCCGGCCAACGCGTGAGCTCGCATGCGCGGGCACTAGACCCCTTCCCCCTCTCTCTCTCCCTCGACCTGGACCTGGACCGCATCCCAGAACTCCCTGGACTCGAACCAGAGTCCCCCGTGGACGGTAGCAAAGGCCTCGCCCTCGCTGACGCACCACATCCGGTTCCCCCCTATAAAAAGGGCCTCGCCCGAGCTCTCTCCCCTTCTCTGCCCCCCTCTCCTCCCCTATCATCCACCCGCAGAGGCCCAGCACCTCCCCGTGCTCGAAGCGCTCGGGATCGACCGGAGATCACCGTGGAATTTCCACCGTCGATCTCCTAGTAGCGGCCTCCTACGGCCCTCCTTCTCCTCCATCTACTCCTCCCTCGCCGCGCTGCCGCGTTTTCCCCTTCTCCCCATCCTTTTTGTAGCACGGGACGACCTCACCGACCCCCTCCCGAAGCTCCTCCGCCGCGGGACCTCATCGCCGGCGATCTGCGCCTCCTCGACGACCATCTCCGAAACCCCCAACGGCGGCAACCTCCTAAGTCCATCCCTGCCCTTCGCTTCCCCCGCCGTGCCCTCCTTCATCGCCGGTGAGCACCCTCCCCCTTCTGTCGGGAGGAAGGAGATGACAGGTGGCCCCCACCTGTCATCCCCACGCCCCTCTCCCTCTCCATCTCTCTCGCCAATGCTAGGGCCCACGCGTCAGGTTCAAACCTGGCCGCGCGCGCGGCCGCAGCTTAGCTGGGCTGGCCTGCCCGGTTGGCTCAGTGCGGCTGGGCATTTAGCCTAGTGCACAGTGCCTTGTTTCTTTTTATTTTTTCGTTTTCCTTCCAAAAATTCCACACGGCACAAATTAAATCTAATTCCAATTATTTTTCCACCTAAATTCTTATAACATTCTATAGAATTTATTAGTTCCATTGGTGAAAATGTTTGAAAACATTTTATGTACTGTTTTTATTTAAAACCCCTATTTAGCATTAAAAGCTCTAGTTTAAAATAGTTTTAAAAACATTTTGAGTTCAAAAACCTAAACAAATATTTTTAATATAGTCTTTAGCATTTATCAGAGTAGGGTAACTTTTTTGATAGTGGCTTGTGTGCTCTGTTTTATGTGATGCTTATTTTTATCGTTATTTTACAGCGATGATAGATTACACTGTTAACGAAGAAGTTGGACCCAAAGACTTCGAAGACCTTGGAGACTTTGTTGAGCCAGGCAAGCAGCCCTTTAACAATGTTAACAAACTTTTTCATGCATGTCATATAGCACTTGTTGTTTCGATGATTGATCATGATGAGGTGCCCCCCGTTCGGAGGCTTGCCTCCGATACTTCTACCATTGACACTTGCATCAAGCATGACCCTACCACCTTATGAGGATTATGCGGGTGGGTGTAGATAGGATGCTAAGTAGATGCTACGCAAGTGGTTCGGGTGTATGCATGGTGATGGAAAGAAGAAAATGCTTTCTAAGACTTTTCGAAAACCTCGTCGGATGCCACTAATGTGTGAGGGAGATGTTGATGAGATGGGTGACCACTTGATAAAGAAGTGGTGTACCGGTACAAGTGAGTGTTGTGGTTTTCGAAAACGGATTTGTGTAAGTTGCGACTGTTATTCCAACCTTACATGAACGACCACGATACCCGTTATGGGACGGGGCTTTGTTGATTACCTTGGTGGGTACTGGCAAGGATCCCACATTACTAGTGGCGTGGTCACTCTCGATACGGGGTCATACCAGTATGTACGATCATGCGCTGTCTTCACAGGCACCGGGCACACCGTTGGTCCCCTCATGGATGTTACTATTAGAGCAAGGCTCGCGTGATGTACATCATGAGGGATGGGTACCAATCGAGTGGACTCTTTGTCTAGTATTGCTAGGGGAAAGACATTGGTCAGGTGCTTACCTTGGGTATGTTATATACCGCGAGTCCAGGATGACATGGAAGTTCCCTGAGTCTTGTGGATAAATTGTGCAACCTTTGTAGAGTGTAAAACTATTCGAATAGCCGTGTCCACGGTCAAGGACAATTGGATGAATGCCTTGTGCTACGTCCAAGTGTTTTCCCAAACTGTTGTGTGAGTGTGTTGGAGACAAAGATGGTACTTGAGCTATGTCCGATGACTTAGCATGGGAAGTGTTCTAAGTCCGATGACTTAGCATGATGAATGAACACGAGGGATTCAACCCCAACTTATGATGATATCTATATTGTTTTCACATGGATACCTGCCTATTGTTGATCCATGCTTACTCGTTACTTGATCATGTCATTGCTTTAAAAAAATTGGCTTTCCGCAAATTACCTACTTAATGCTATATCCTGCATCATTATTATCTTATTCCACAACCTGGGTTGCTTGCGAGTACATTCAAAGTACTCATTGGCTTACCACTGGTTATGTAATTAGCCAAGCATGGAAGAATAGGAGTATGTTGAAGAGTTTGTTGGTGACGAACATGCGAACTACGACGCTTCCCAGTCAGAAGGCTTGTAGGTCAAGGCAGATGGCATGGGTTCACGCTTTCGATCAAGATTTCCGCTGCTTGTTCTATTTAAGTGTTTGGCCCTTGAGGCCCTATCTATGTAAGACTAAGACCTTCATGGTCTTTATTTGTGTAAGACATTAAACATGGATGTAAGACTCTTGTTATTCAGCTTCTGTGTGTTTAGTGAGCATTGATCTCTGGGATCACTATACACGTGCATTGGGTGATCACGACTTATGAGTCGGGGTCCCCACAAGATGGGACGGTGTCGGTGTACTAAAGTTTGGGATCTAGTACCCCATACTTGTGCACAGGCAGTTGTAGCCGCGCCAGCGGCAAGGCCTACCAGGGGACTACTAGAAGTAAATACGAAGATGCCAAGGAACGAAGGCCAAAGGTTGAAACCCAGGCAAGATCTTGCCGGGGGTAGCCTGCGGATCCCTGGCAAGGAGTGCACCCGGCAAGGCCTCGCTAGCCTGCCAGCACAGAGACCAGGCATCGATCTGTTAGGGTACGTGTCAAGGCACTGGCGATGGAGAGGCTAAGCGGTGCACATGGGACGGCCCCGCCCCATCCCATAGAAGGTCAAGGACACCTGACAGAGCATTAAATGCATTTTTCCTATGTCGTTAGTGTTAGGTATGATAACACTCTAGAACTGTGCACCTCGTACACGCACTACGCCACTACTGGGATCCCTTAGTCATATAAAAGGCGGCCCAAGGAGTTATGAGAGGGGGCTTTTTCTTGCACCTTCTGGCATACACGCGCGTAGCAGCTGTTCTTAGCGCTCCTGTAGCCAAAACCCTCGAACGACCATAATACACAAAAGTAGGAGTAGGATTTTACGCTTCTCAGCAACCCGAACCTGGGTAAAATCTCCCCCGTGCCATTTGTTCGATCTTCTCTTTGCGTGTACCCTCCTATCGCCGAACCACAAAGGGATCCACGCGATCCCATAGGTGTCGTGCACCGACGTCTTTGGCGCTAGGTAGGGGGCTGGTTGTGTGAACCTGATCCAACGATCAGGACCCCAGATTCTTCATCATCTTCATCGCCATGCCCTGCAAGAAGAAGGGATGTATGGCGGTTGACCCGTCCACGTCCTGCGTGCCATAGCTACTCAGATGGGTGGCGGTGTGGATGCAGGTGGAGCTCACGAGCTTCCCTGACGTTCTGGCTAGCGGTGCCGTTCACAGTGATGGTGACAACCTACGCACCGCTGGTTCTCAAGACGGAGTTGCGCGGCCCATAGGCGGCATGGTGAACTCAAGGGATGGAAGGGCACCTTCCAAAGCACCTACATCGGTGCATACACCGCGGCCTTCTCAGGTCGTGCGTGATGAGCAGCGTCGTGACATTGGAGGTTCCAAGTGCCCCCATGTAAAGGCTCTTGTGCATCACTCTCGAGATGCGCGGGACTAGCATACGTGCTGAAATGCCGACAGAGGTGGCGCACAGTCGCAGGACCGTGATAGAGTTCCTTCTAACATAGTTAGGAGTCAGAGAACCTCACACTCATCGCACCTTCCACTGCCGGCCTCGTCGGTAGAAGCATTGGCGCGAGCAAAGCTACTCCTGAATTTCCCTCCTGCGGTAGAGAAGCTCGATGAGTGGAGGGATACTATCCAAAGCCTTGTCAGTTTTGCTGATAAGGGTGAGCTACGGCAAGGAGAGCTCTCACAACAACATTCCATCGAGTCAGCGCGTACCAATGGCAATAAGGCCGGAGGTGGCAGGACCACAGTGCATTCTCCCCCACGGCGATGGCAGCGGTCACCGAGTTGACCGACCGGCACTGGTGGTGATGGCTCCACGACATCGTCTGACCCCCGAATTCATCGGGATCAATGTCAAGTTCTTCGGGAGTGAACCAAGGAGGATGCTCGGACCACCATCGAGCGGCAAAGGGAAATGCACCATCAATCTGATAAGCGCGCACGGCCCACTATATACAAGCCCGTGCCAGGGTATCCTGTCGACCTATCTTATAAGGTAGGTTGTCCAGCGTTTACCCGTGAGCTGCGGCGACTCAAGTGGCCCCTTTCCCGAATGTTCAAGACGGAGGTCCCGGAGAAATACGACAGCAAGACCCACCTATTGGAGTTCTTGAGCATCTACACCATTGCGGTGCAGGCTGCCGGGTCTCGCAACGACAAGATACTCGCCAACTATTTCCCATTGGTGCTTAAGCCCAACGTCAGGACATGGTTGATGCATCCGCTGGAGAATTCCATTTTTGCCTGGGCAGACTTGTGCCATGAGTTTGTTGGCGCCTTTATCGGAGGCCACCAAGCTCCTCATCAAGCAAGTGATTTGCATCTCATCCCCCACAAGGTAGGCGAGACCCTGCGCAAGTATATTCAAAGATTCAGCTATGTGCATCACAACATCCCAGACATTCATCCCACTGCCATTATTTTCACGTTCTATCAGAACGTGCGTAACTGCAGGATGAGCGAAGAGCTGGCGATGAACAAGGTCAATGATGTTGCCGAACTTTACGCTCTGGCCGTTAGATGTGCTCGGGATGAAGAACAGAGGAGACTCCCTAGTGAAGATGCTGGTGATGGAGTCGACTCTAACAAGGACGCCACTTCCCCGACAAGGAAAGGCCGTCGTCCGAACAAGAAGCGCAAGGACAAGACCGTGCTTGCCGTCGAGGAATTCGGCAACCTTAACGTTGTCAAGAAGACAAAGGTTGACACGCCCGGCATGGAGGTTGCCGGTTGCACCTCTGGGCAGGCCTTGGCGGCTGCCGACAAGCGGGAAGGCTTTGACAAGCAGTATTGCAAGATCCATCACACCAAGGGCCACGATCTCAAAAACTGTCGACAAGTTGAGCAGCTTGCCGAGAGGCAGAAAGCTGAGTATGTAAGTCGAGAAAAGAAGAAGGCCCAAGAGGGTGCAGAGGGGTCCGGCAAGAAACACAGTGGTCGAGGCGGTCGCCGTGGCAAGACCAAGCAACAAGAGAGGCCCGCTCGAGGCCGCGACAAGAGAGAGGATGATGATGGTGGCAACGAAGAGGACGATGAGTCCAGCAGACATGAGTTTCAATGAGCCATAGATATCACGTGCGTCGACGAAGGTGCCTAGTTGCAATCTTCCCGCCGCCAAGTCAAATAGTGGACGCATGAGATTAATGCAACAGAACCATCTGTCGAAGCCCAGAAGCCTTTGAGATGGTCCCACACGCCTATCATTTTCGACGCCGAGGATCGCCCTGATTGCACAACAGCGATCGGGTGTCTGCCATTGTGGGTTTCACCAACAACGCAACCTCAAGGTGACAAAAATGTTAGTTGACGGTGGGGCCGGTCTGAATCTGATCTCGCCCGATGTGATCAACAGGCTACAAATTCATGACGAAGATCTTGAGGAGACAGGAACTTTTCAAGTGATCAATCCAGGAAGGACTCAACCAAACGGCAAGATCACATTGTTGATAAGGTTTGGCAGTGACATGAACTTTAGGACGGAGAAGATTGTTTTCGACATCTCCAAGATACTATTGCCCTATAATGGGATCCTTGGACGCGCGGCACTAGCCAAGTTCATGGAGGCATCACATTATGCTTATAATCTGTTAAAGATGCCTGGGCCGATCATCGTCATTTCAATAACTCTGACAAGAAGGACATGCTTATCTGTGCCGACCAACTCTACCGGGAGGCAGTCGCAGCACCTGCCGCCAAGGCACCTTCTCTTGCCGTGAAGCTCCCGGGGGGAAGAACACCGGCAAGGCCTCTGGTGCACATTATGGCAAGCACACCTCTTCGGAGTGCTGCGCTCCTATTGAGGATGTACCAGAGAGCTCCACTGGCAAGAACAAGAAATCCAAGTCAGTTCCACGAGAGACCAAGAAGGTGCTCGTCAAGGAAGATGGTACAGGGGGGACTTTCACCATAAGTTCTACCCTCGATGACAAATAGGAAACCGTGCTCGTTGCCTTCCTGCAGGCGAATGTCGATGTGTTTGCTTGGCAACCATCTGACGTCACCGGTGTTCCTAGGGTGGTAACTGAGCACCACCTTGCTATCTATCCTCATGCGCAGCTCGTCAAGCAAAAAGATAGGAAGCAAGCCTTGGAGGGGCAAGAATACATTGATGAGGTAATCAGGAAATTGGAAGCGGCGGGCTTGGTCAGAGGAGTGCTCCACCCAACATTGCTGGCCAACCCCGTGGTGTTGCGCAAGGCGAATGGAAAGTGGAGGCTATGTATTGATTATACAGATCTCAACAACGCCTATCCAAAGGATCCTTTCCCTTGCCACGCATCGATCAGATTGTGGACTCCACTGCCGCCTGTGACCTGTTGTCATTCCTCGATACCTATTCAGGATACCACTAGATCTTCATGTCCAAAGATGAAGAGAAGAAGACCGTATTTATCACCCCATGTGGTACGTATTGCTTCGTGCATGTGCCTTTCGGGTTGAAAAGTGCTTGTTTGACATTTGCAAGAGCAGTGCAGATTGGTTTTGAGCCTCAGTTACATAGAAATATGGAAGCTTATATGGATGACATAGTGGTTAAAACCAAGGATAAAACAACGCTCATACAAGATCCGGAAGAGATGTTTGCTAATCTACGCAAGATCAACTTGAAGCTCAATCCTAAGAAGTACGTGTTTGGCGTTCCATCCGGCAACCTTCTTGGCTTCTTTGTGTCTCAGCGTGGGATCGAGGCGAACCCTAACAAGATCAAAGCAATTGAGCAGATGGAAGCACCAACACGTGTCAAGGATGTGTGTTGTCTTGCCGGCTGCGTTGCAGCTCTAAGTAGGTTCATCTCAAAGTCTGCTGCCCTTTTTCAAAATTTTGAAAAAGGGAGGTCCAGTGAATTGGTCTCCGGAAGCAGAGGCATCGCTGTAGGATTTGAAGAGGTACCTCTCCTCTCCGCTGGTACTAGTCGCACCTGGACCGCAAGAACCGTTGATGCTATACTTGATGACAACAAATCAAGTGGCTAGTGCTGCATTAGTGGCGTAGAGGGAAGTCGACGAAGAAGCAGCAACAGAATTAGGACCACCGAGCGATGAACCGGGATCTTCCCCGGCAAGCTCTAGTGCTGACAAGTCTGGACTAGTGCAGATGAATGAAGCGATACAGAAGAATAAAATGGTGCAGCGCCCAGTGTACTTTGTTAGCTCCCTTCTGCAAGGGGCCAGATCAAGGTACCCTGGCATGCAAAAGTTACCTTTTGGCCTCCTCATGCCTCAAGGAAGCTGCGCCATTACCAAACACATGAGATTACCGTCGTTACTTGCTTTCCGCTGCAACGGATTTTGCAAAACCCAGACGCAACCGATAGGATTGTGGAGTGGTCCTCGGAGTTGTTAAGCTTTGGCCTCAAGTTTGAAAGTACTTCAACCATCCAGAGCCGAGCCTTGGCAGAATTCATTGCAGAATGGACTCCAATGCCAGATGAAGAGATTCAAGAAACGATCCTCCTCGGAAAGGAAACAAGCCAAGAGTGGGTTATGTATTTTGATGGGATTTCTCCATATAGGGAGCCGGTGATGGCGTGCTGCTTGTCGCACCCACCGGAGAGCACCTCAAATATGTAATTCAGCTGCACTTTCCCTCGGGAGAGGTCTACAAACAACACCATAGAGTATGAGGGGCTGCTTGCTGGCCACAGGATTGCGGCAGACCTTGGGATCAAGAAACTTATTGTTAGAGGAGATTCACAGATTGTTGTCAAGCAAGTCAACAAGGATTACCAGAGCCCGCTGATGGAAGCTTATGTAGATGAAGTGAGGAAGTTGGAAGAGCGCTTTGATGGTCTACAAAAAGAGCACGTTCCTCGTGCAGAGAATAGCGTTGCTGACGGACTGTTGAAGTGCGCTGCCCTCAATCTACTTGTGGAACTAGGGACCTTTGTGCTCCAACTAACTCAGCCATCCGTATCTCCGTCGGCAAAATAGAACAAGAGAAGGAAGTTGAACCTAGGCCAATACTTCCCAGCAGAGCTCACAGAAGCTGTAAGCAAGGAAGTTGCCATGATCGACGTCCATCTTGTCGGGGAACAACAGGCTCCGGTGGGGCCCCAAGCCTTGTCGTAGAGACAAACGCCCCTGTTGCAGAAGACATGCCTTTAGTCCTTGCCATCAAGCCTCAGGCTCCAGCATGGGCACAATGCATAGTCCAGTTCCTTCAAGCAAGAGAACTCCCAGAGGAAAAGGAAGAAGCGGAGAAATTAGCCCATCAGTCTAATATGTACCGGTGTGTGGACGACGTCCTAGCAGAAAAAGATCGAACGGTGTAAAATTCAAGTGTATTCCCCGGGAGGAGAGACTGGAGCTGTTGGCAAAGATACATGGAGGCATATGTGGCGCCCACATAGGATCGAGAGCTCTTGCTGAGACGGCCTTCCGGCAGGGTTTCTTCTTGCCTAGTGCTCATTAGGATGCAATTGCACTAGTAACCAAGTGTGAAGCATGACAGTTCCATTTGAAGAAGCTACATCAACCAGCTCGAGCTCTTCAAACAATACCTATTTCTTGGCCATTTTTGGTCTGGGGGCTCGACATCTTGGGCCACTTCCCCCGTGCTACCGGGGACTTTGAGTACTTGTACGTCACAATTGACAAGTTCACAAAGTGTCTGGAAGTGGAAGAAGTGAGAAATGTGACAACACAATTAGCCGTCAAATTCTTCAAAGGACTAGTTTGTTGTTGGAAATATGCCCTAGTATGCATTACATGTGTGGGTAAATAGACAACACTCTGTCCCTAGTATGCCTCTAGTGAACTAGCTCGTTGATCAAAGATGGTCAAGGTTTCCTAGCCATTGACATGTGATGTCATTTGATAACGGGATCACATCATTAGGCAAATGATGTGATGGACAAGACCCAAACTACAAACGTAGCATATGATGTCAAAGTATGTGTTCCTATGACCATGAGATCATGCAACTCACTGACATCGGAGGAGTACCTTGTGTGTATCAAACGTCGCAATGTAACTGGGTGACTATAAAGGTGCTCTACAGGTATCTCCGAGGGTGTCTGTTGAGTTGGCATGGATCAAGACTGGGATTTGTTACTCCGTGTGACGGAGAGGTATCTTAGGGCCCACTCGGTAATACAACATCACAATAAGCCTTGCAAGCAATGTGACTAAGTGTTAGTCACAGGATCTTGTATTACAGAACGAGTAAAGAGACTTGCCGGTAACGAGGTTGAACTAGGTATGGAGATACCGACGATCGAATCTCGGGCAAGTAACATACCGAAGAACAAAGGGAACATCATACGGGATTAACTGAATCCTTGACATAGAGGTTCGACCGGTAAAGATCTTCATAGAATATGTAGGAACCAATGTGGACATCTAGGTTCCGCCATTGGTTATTGACCGTAGAGGTGTCTCGGTCATATCTACATAGTTCTTGAACCCGCAGGGTCTGCACACTTAAGGGTTGGTGACGTTTCGGTAGTATAGAGTTATGTATGGTGGTGACCGAAGGTTGTTCGGAGTCCCGGATGAGATCCCGGACGTCATGAGGAGCTCCGGAATGGTCCGGAGGTAAAGATTCGTATATAGGAAGTCCCAGTTTGGTCGCCAGAAAAGTTTCGGGCTCCTCGGTAGTGTACCGGGAGACCTCCGGGAGGGGTATTTCGACCCAAGAGGCTTCATGGGCTGTGGGAGAGTATTAACCAGCCCTTAGTGGGATTGTGGAATAGCCACAACAGGCCCATGCGGCTAGGGGAAGAGTCCCAAAGGAAAAAGAGTGAAAAAAGGCAAAAAGGGAGAGTCCTACTCCTACTAGGAGTGGAGGAGGAGTAGGACTCCTCCCCCTTGGCTTCGGCCGACTCCAAGAGGGGCTCAGACCTGCACCAGCCCTCCTCCTCCTCTCCTCCTATATATACTGGTGGAATACAAGGGTTTTGCACAGATTTTACGGCCACGTGCTACCCGTTCCACCGGTGCTCCTCTAGATCGGATTTCCGCAGTGCTTAGGCGAAGCCCTGGCGGACCATCACCACCATCACCGGAGCACCGTTACGCTGCCGGTGAACTCTTCTCCCTATCCACTTCCTCTTGCTGGATCAAGACGGTGGAGATCATCATCAAGCTGCACGTGTGGTGAACGCGGAGGTGCCATCCGTTCGGCGCTAGATCGGAAGGACCATGAACAAGATCGCGAGACAGTTCGTGATGAGTTTACGGGACGGATCGTGATGAGATCAAAGGACGGATCGTGATGAGTTCATGGGACGGATCGTGATTGGATCGCGAGACGGATCGTGATGTGATCGCGGGACGCTCGGCGATTTGGATCGCGAAAACGTTCAACTACACCAACCGCGTTTCTTAACGCTTCCCGCTTAGCGATCTACCAGGGTATGTAGATCCACTCTCCCTCTCATAGATGCTCATCACCATGGATAGATCTTGCGTGTGCGTAGGAAATTTTTTGTTTCCCATGCGATGTTCCCCAACAGTGGCATCATGAGCTAGGTCTATGTGTAGATGAGATCTCGAGTAGACACAAAGAGTTTGTGGGTGTTGATGCTTAGATTGCTTCCTCCCTTGGTCGGATTTTGGTTCAGTGGTATTGTGAGATGAAGCGGCCTGGACCAACATTACTCGTACGCTTACGAGAGACCAGTTCCCTCGACGCAACTTGTTGCATAGATGGCTTGCGGGTGCTAGTTTCTCTCACTTTAGTTGGATCGGATTCGACAAAGGCGGTCCTTGAGAAGGTTGAAAAGCAACTAGTGTATCACCGTTGTGGTTTTTGCGTAGATGAGAATTGTTCTTGCTAGGTACCCATAGCAGCCACGTAAAACATGCAACAACAATTAGAGGACGTCTAACTTGTTTTTGCAGGGTATGTTGTGATGTGATATGGCCAATTACATGATGTGATATATGTGATGTATGAGATGATCATGTGATGTATAGAATATCACGACTTGCATGTCGTTGAATACGGCAACCGGCAGGAGCCATAGGATTGTCTTTAATTATTGTATGACATGCGTGTCAATCATTAAGCACTATGTAATGCTTTACTTTATCGCTAAACGGTAGCAATAGTAGTAGAAGCAAGAAGGGCATGACAACCCCGATGGCGACACGTTGACGGAGATCAAGATGATGGAGATCATGGTGTCATGCCGGTGATGATGGAGATCATGCCGGTGCTTTCTAGATGGAGATCAAAAGCACAAATTCATGGCCATATCATGTCACTTATGATTTGCATGTGATGTTAATCCTTTTTATGCACCTTGTTTTGCTTAGGACGACGGTAGCATTATAAGGTGATCCCTCACTTAATTTCAAGATAAATTGTGTTCTCCCCGAGTGTGCACCAATGCGAAAGTTCGTCGTGTTGAGACACCACGTGATGATCGGGTGTGATAGACTCTACGTTCACATACAACGGGTGCAAGCCAGTGTTACACATGTAGAACACTCGGGTTAAACTTGACGAGCCTAGCATGTACAGACATGGCCTCGGAACACAAGAGACCGAAAAGTCGAACATGAGTCATATAGTAGATATGATCAACATGATCATGTTCACCATTGTAGCCACCTCAACTCACGTGATGATCGGACTTGAGTTGGTGAATTTGGATCATGTATCACTCGAATGACCGGAGGGATGTCAATTTGAGTGGGAGTTCTTAAGTAATATGATTAATTGAACTCATTATCATGAACATAGTCAGTAGTGTCTTTGCAAATTATGTTGTAGATTACTTGCTCGCGCTGTAGCTCCCTTGAATTTTTATATGTTCCTAAGACAAATAGAGTTGAAAGATGATGGTAGCAGTATTGCGGACTGGCTCCGTGATCTGAGGATTGTCCTCGTTGCTGCACAGAAGGCTTATGTCCTTAATGCACCGCTCGGTGCGCCAACGCCTCTAGCGTCGTCTGTAGATGTTGTGAACATCTGACCGGCACGTTCTGATGACTACTTGATAGTTGAATGCGTCATGCATTACGGCTTACAGTTGAGGCTCCAAAATGTTTTGAACGTCACGGAACATATGAGATGTTCTAAGTGCTGAAATTAGGATCTCAGGCTCATGCCCGTGTTGCGAGATATGACATCTCCAACGAGATTCTTTGCCTGCAAGATGAACGAGAATAGCTCAATCGTTGAGCATGTGCTCAGATTTTCTGGGTGCTACAATCGCTTGAATCGAGTGGGAGTTCATATTCCAGATAAGATAGTGATTGATATAGTTCTCCAAGTCACTTTCACTAAGCTACTAGAACTTGGTGATGAACTATAAAATGCCAGGGATAGAATTAATAATCCCTGAGCTGTTCACGATGTTTGACACCGCAAAGGTAGAAATCAAGAAGGAGCATCAAGTGTTGATGGTTAGTATAACCACTAGTTTCGAGAAGGGCAAGGGCAAGGTGGGAAACTTCATGGATGGCAAGTTAGTTGCTACTCTAGTGAAGCAACCCAAAGCTGAACCCAAACCCGAGACTAAGTGCTTCAATTATGAGGAGAGAGGTCGCTGAAGCGGAACAACCCTAGATACTTGGTAGATAAGAAGGCTGGCAATGTCGACAGAAGTACATTTGATACACGTGTTATCGATGTGTACCTTGCTAGTACTGTTAGTAGCACCTGGGTATTGGATACCGGTTCATTTGCTAAATGTTAGTAACACGAAATAAAAGCTACGGAATAAACGGAGAACTAGCTAAGTGCGAGGTGACGATGTGTGTTGGAAATGCTTCCAAGGTTGATGTGATCAACATCGCACGCTCTCTCTACCTTCGGGATTAGTGACGAACCTAAATGTTATTTGGTGTTTTGTGTTGAGCATGAACGTGATTATATCATGTTTATTGCGACACGGTTATTCATTTGAGTTTGACAATAATGGTTATTCTGTTTAAATGAATAATACCTTCAATGGTCATGCACCTAGTGAGAATGGTTTGTTGAATCTTGAGTGTAGTAATACACATGTCCGTAACATAGATGCCAAAAGATACAAAGTTAATAATGATAGTACCACGTACTTGTGGCACTGCGGCTAAATGTCATATTGGTGTAAAGCGCATGAAGAAACTCCATGCTGATGGATCTCTAGACTCATTCAATTTCGATTCGGTTGTGACATGCGGACCATGCCTTTTGGGTAAGATGACTAAACCCTGTTTTCTGGCTTGATGGAACGGGCAAGTGACTTATTGGAAACAATACATGTTGATGTATACGGTCCAATGAGTGTTTGTAGCTTGCGGTTGATATCGTTATTTTCTTACCTTCACTGATGATTTGAGTAGATATAGTGTATATTTACTTAATAAAACACAAGTCTGAATTGTTTGAAAGGTTCAAGCAAGTTCAAAGTGAAGTTTAAGATCATCGTGACAAGAAGATAAAAATTTCTGCGATATGATCATGGAGGTGAATATCTGAGTTACGAGTTTGGCATACAACTTTAGACAATGTGAAAGTTGTTTCACAACACATGCCACCTAGAACACCATAGTGTGATGGTATGTCCGAACGTCATAGTCATGCTCTATTGGATGTGGTGCATGTTATGATGTCTCTTATCATTTTGCTAATGTAATTTTGGGGTTATGCATTAGAGACAACTACATTCACTTTAAATAGGGCACCATCTAAATCCGTTGAGATGACACCGTGTGAACTATGGTTTGATAGAAACCTAAGCTGTCATTTCTTAATGTTTGGGGCAGTGACACTTGTGTGGAAAATGTTTTCACCTAATGAGCTCGAACCCAAAGCGGACAAATGCATCTTCATAGAATACCCTAAGAACAGTTGGGGGAACCTTTTATCTCAGATCCAAGCATAAAAATGTTTGTTGCTAAAACTGGGTCCTTTCTCGAGAATGGGTTTCTCTTGAAACTATTGAGTGGGAGGAGGATAGAACTTGATGAGGTTGTTGAAACCTCTGCTTCAACCAGAAATTAGTGCAGCACAGAAAGATGTTTTTGTGAAGCCTACGTTAGTTGAAGAGGAAGTTAATGATGATGATCATGAAAGCTTCGGATCAAGTTACTATCGACCTACGAAGAAATTAGAGCTTGATGAGGTTATTGAACCTTTACTTCAACCAGAGAGTAGCGCAGCGCAGGAAGTTGTTTCTGTGAAGCCTACCTTAGTTGAAGAGGAAGTTAATGATGATGATCATGAAGCTTCGGATCAAGTTACTATCAAACTTCGTAGGTCGACAAGGATGTGTACTGCTACTAAGCGGTACGACAACCCTGTCTTGGAGGTCATGTTGTTGGACAACGATGAACCTACGAACTATGGAGAAGTGATGATGGGCCCGGAAACCATAAAATGGTTAGAGGCCATGAAATTCGAGAAAGGATCCATGTACGAAAACCAAGTATAGACTTTGGTGGACTTGCTCATTGGACGGCAGGTCGTTAAGTGCAAATGGATGTTTAAAATGAAGACAGACGCTGATGGTAAATGTTACCATTTGTAAAGCTCGACTTGTTGCAAAGTTGTTTACGACAAGTTCAAGGAGTTGACTGCGATGAGACTTTCTCACTCGTAGTGATGCTAAAGTCTGTTGGAATTATGTTAGCAGTTGCTGCATTTTTCAATTATGAAATCTGGCAGATGGATGCCAAAACATCGTTTCCTTCCTTAAGGAAAGGTTGTATGAGATACAACCAGAAGGTTTTGTCAGTCCTAAGGATGCTAAAAGGTGTGCGAGCTTCAGCGATTCTTCTATGAACTGAAACAAGCATCTCGAAGTTGGAATATAAACTTTGATGAGGTGATCAAAGTTTTTGAGTCTATACAAAGTTTACGAGAAACTTGTATTTGCAATAAAGTGAGTGGGAGCACTATAGAGTTTCTGATAAGTATATGTGGATGACATATTGCTATTCGGAAATGATGTAGAATTTCTGGAGAGCATAAATGGTTGTTTGAAAAGAGTTTTTCAAAGGAAGACCTGGATAAAGCTACCTAATGGTTGAGCATCAAGATCTATAAAGACAGATCAAGATGTTTGATAAGACTTTCAATGAGTACATACCTTGACAAGATTTTGAAAGAGTTCAAAATGGATTAGTCAGAGAGAAGTGTTCTCGCCTTCTTAGTAAAGGTGTGAAGTTGAGTGAGACTCAAAGCTCGACCACGGCAGAAGAAAGAGAAAGGACGAATGCCATCCCCTATGCCTTAGCCATAGGCTCTGTATAGTATGTCATGCTGTGTACCGCACCTGTGTGTGCCTTGCCATGAATCCATCAAGGGGTACAAGAGTGATCCAGGAGTGGATCACTGGACAGAGGTCAAGATTATCCTTAGTAACTAAAAGACTAAGGAGATATTTCTCGATTATGAAGGTGATAAAGAGTTTGTCGTAAAGATGCAAGCTTTAACATCAATCCGGATGACTCGTAGTAGCAATATGGATACGTATAGTGGAGCAGCCATTTGGAATAGTACCAAGTGGAGTGTGGTAACAGTGTTTACGGTTCGACATAAAAATTTGCAAAGTACACACGGATCTGAATGTCACAGACCCATTGACTATAAGACCTCTCTCACATGCAAAGCATGATCGAGCCCTAGAACTCATTGGGTGTTAGATTCATAACAATGCAAATCACATGGTGATGTGAACTAGATTATCGACTCTAGTGCAAGTGGGAGACTGTTGGAAATATGCCCTAGAGGCAATAATAAATTAGTTATTATCATATTTCCTTGTTCATGATAATCATTTATTATCCATGTTATAATTTTATTGAATGGAAACACATTACATGTGTGGGTAAATAGACAACACTCTGTCCCTAGTATGCCTCTAGTGAACTAGCTCGTTGATCAAAGATGGTCAAGGTTTCCTAGTCATTGACATGTGATGTCATTTGATAACGGGATCACATCATTAGGAGAAGGATGTGATGGACAAGACCCAAAGTACAAATGTAGCATATGATCGTGTCAGTTTGTTGCTACTGTTTTCTGCATGTCAAAGTATGTGTTCCTATGACCATGAGATCATGCAACTCACTGACATCGGAGGAGTACCTTGTGTGTATCAAATGTCGCAACGTAACTGGGTGACTATAAGGGTGCTCTATAGGTATCTCCGAGGGTGTCTGTTGAGTTGGCATGGATCAAGACTGGGATTTGTTACTCCGTGTGACGGAGAGGTATCTCAGGGCCCACTCGGTAATACAACATCACAATAAGCCTTGCAACTAATGTGACTAAGTGTTAGTCACGGGATCTTGTATTATGGAACAAGTAAAGAGACTTTCCGGTAACGAGGTTGAACTAGGTATGGTGATACCGACGATCGAATCTCGGGCAAGTAACATACCAAAGAACAAAGGGAACACCATACGGGATTAACTGAATCCTTGACATAGAGGTTCGACCGATAAAGATATTTGTAGAATATGTAGGAACCAATGTGGACATCTAGGTCCCGCCATTTTTTTTTGACCGTAGAGGTGTCTTTGTCAGATCTACATAGTTCTCGAACCCGCAGGGTCTGCACACTTAAGGTTTGGTGACGTTTCGGTAGTATAGAGTTATATATGGTGATGACCGAAGGTTGTTCGGAGTCCCGGATGAGATCCCGGACGTCATGAGGAGCTCTGGAATAGCCCGGAGGTAAAGATTCATATATAGGAAGTCCCAGTTTGGTCGCCGGAAAAGTTTCGGGCTCATCGGTAGTGTACCGGGAGTGCCCGTAATGTACCGGGAGACCTCCGGGAGGGGTATTTCGACCAAGAGGCTTCATGGGCTGTGGGAGAGTATTAACCGGCCCTTAGTGGGCTGGTGGAATAGCCACAAGAGGCCCATGCAGCTGGGGGAAGAGTCCCAAAGGAAAAAGAGTGAAAAAGGCAAAAAGGGAGAGTCCTACTCCTACTAGGAGTGGAGGAGGAGTAGGACTCCTCCCCCTTGGCTTCGGCCGACTCCAAGAGGGGCTCAGCCCTGCGCCAGACCTCCTCCTCCTCTCCTCCTATATATACTGGTGGAATAGAAGGGTTTTGCACAAATTTTACGGCCACGTGCTACCCGTTCCACCGGTGCTCCTCTAGATCGGATTTCCGCAGTGCTTAGGCAAAGGCCTGCCGGAATTGCTCCACCACCATCACCGGAGCGCCGTCACGCTACCGGTGAACTATTCTACCTCTCCACTTCCTCTTGCTAGATCAAGACGGTGGAGATCATCATCAAGCTGCACGTGTGCTGAACGCGGAGGTGCCGTCCGTTCGGCGCTAGATCGGACGGACCGTGAACAAGATCGCGAGACGGTTCGTGATGAGTTCACGGGACGGATCGTGATGAGATCGCAGGACGGATCGTGATGATATCGCAGGACAGATCGTGATGAGTTCGCGGGATGGATCGTGATTGGATCGCGAGACGGATCGTGATGTGATCGCGGACGCTCGGCGATTTGGATCGTGAAGATGTTCGACTACACCAACCGCGTTTCTTAACGCTTCCTCCTTAGCGATCTACAAGGGTATGTAGATCCACTCTCCCTCTCGTAGATGCTCATCACCATGGATAGATCTTGCGTGTGCGTAGGAATTTTTTGTTTCCCATGCGACGTTCCCCAACATTTGTCGTGTTGGTGAGCCAAACAGAATCATCACCGACAATGACACGCAGTTCACAAGCCGCACCTTCATGTAGTATGTCATGGACCTTGACGGCAAGATATGTTTTGCTTCTATTGCTCATCCAAGGAGCAATGGACAAGCGGAAAGGGCAAATGCTTAAGTGCTGCGAGGGCTTAAGACAAGAACTCTTGACAGGCTATGCGAGTGCGAAGGACGTTGTATTGATGAGCTGTCGGCGGTTCTTTGGTCGATCAGAATGATGCCAAATCGAGCCACCGGCTAGACACCCTTCTCCCTGGTGTACGGGGCAGAGGGAGTTCTCCCTAGAGAACTCATATACGGGTCACCTCAAGTGCTCGCTTATGACGAGCTTGAGCAAGATCAATTGCACCAAGATGACGTGACGCTCCTCGAGGAAAATCGTCTTTGGGCTGCTGTGCGAAGTGCACGCTACCAGCAAGCTTTGCAACCGCTACCATAGCCGCAAATATCTTGCCCGAAGTCTTGAGGAAGGCGAACTTGTTCTTCAGCGCATTCAGTTGGCCAAGAATTCAAACAAGTTGACAACAAAGCGGTAAGGCCCTTATCGAGTAGTACGAGTCACCAGGCCTGGTGTAGTCCGTCTGGAGACTGAAGATTGCATCCCAGTGAGCAACTCCTGGAACATCGAACATCTTCGTAATTTCTATCCATAAGGTGCAGTTGTTGGGTCTCCCGGAAACCACCTTTTGTACAAGTCTTGCTGGCCGGGCATGTCGCCCTTTGTACAAAGCCAGGCGCAGACCCTATGCACATCTTAATAAGATCGAGCGTTCCAAAACTCTTATAGAATTTCATGTTTCCTTTAGATGCATGCTTATCTAAGATGTTGCATTACTCTTGTTCCTAGCAAGTGCTAACGAACCACCAAGGTTCTATACCCCTATTTTCTCTTCTTTATTTTTTGTAAAAAAGGATGAAAGGTTCCTCACGTACAAGTTTGCCGGGGGGAGGAGATAGTGAGAGTGTGGACACCTACAGGCACCATTCGAAGTTGGCACCTTGCGAGAAGGAGTACGACAACAGAAAGCTAAGTTGTAAAACCTTAAGTAAATTTTTACTATTGAGGTTATTGTCCTTGGATGATTTCAACTTTTGTATGGAAAACCCGCGCGCGAATGAACCTTGCTGCGATCGGCTGCACCCTTGCTCTGTTTCGAGCCTGCTCAACAATTTAAGTGGCTGCGCTGAGAACGTCAAGGTAGCTTGTCATGATTGCTCGCGCCATGACTCTGTTTTGAGTCCGTTCAACAGTTTAAGTAGCTGCACTAAAAATGTCAAGATATCTTCCCAGCAGCGACATCGCTAGCAGGCCGCTAAGGATCCGCTCCTCAAAGTGCTCGCAGTAGTGTTGCATACGCCGACAAGATTCCGATAAAGCGTAGGATATACAATGTACATAGGAAAATCAAATGAGAAGAATAACATGCATCATTTCAAAAAGGAATGAGATTTAAAGGGGATGACGTCTTTTCCTAAGTACATCTTTATTTGACTTTCTCCCCGGGGAGCAGGCTATAAGAAGAAAAATTGGGAAGAGGCCCCCGACAGAAGCCCAGCCTGACCCGTCTTGGACCAGCACTGCATGGAGGGGAGGGCCTCTATAAAGGAGGACGAAGCTGGAGTCCACGAGGCTGCTAGGAGATCTAGATTGGAAGATGATTCAGTGCCCGGGACAAGGACCCCTAGAAAGGTCACTCCATCGGGAGGGGAGAGGCATGAGGTGACGGTGATGGTGTAGCCGGCGACTAGTCGGACATCTGGTCGTCGTATTCCGACTTGACGGCCTGGAGGTCGGAACCGTCAGCCTTGGCTTCACCAACACCATCCTCCTCGTCACTGTCGCTCGAGGAGGAGCTTTCGGCAACGCTCGAGCTTTCCTCGCAGCAGCTGAGGCGGGCGCCTGAACGCCCGTCAATCTGGACGGACAGAATGTCGACCTCCATCATCTTGAAGCGGAGGACATGTCCATCATGGAGGTTGTGGGCGTGGGAGAATGTTTTCCAACCGTTCCTGAAGAGCATGACGCGGTTCTCCAGGTATTCGACGTCCACCTGTGCAGCGCCATTGCAGCAACCATGCACCCGTAGCCGTAGGGCGGGCGGCTTGTCGACCTTCATTGCCCTGGCGAAAGGGTGAGGGAGGCGCAATTGGCTCCGGAGGGGACCGTGCCGCTTGATGACGAATTCTAGCGTTGTCCCCTTAGTGTGGGTCTCTTCAAGGAGGGGGTCCAGTGTCAGAGGGAGGGGTAGAGTAGAGCTTTGCCTCCCTCGGCCATGGCCTCTATGGAGACCCCGACCCCTCGTGCCTCTTCTGCCACTAACACTTGGGCCACCCTCCACTTCTGTGGCTGAAGTAGTGGCATGATCCCGCGGGAACTCCTCGTTTATCGGGCGGAGCATGGTGGCTGCCCTCGCCCCCCAGCAATGCCTAAGGGTAAAGGCAACCCAAGACCGAGAAGGTATAGAAGGGCAGGCTTCGGAGATTTGCAGTCAAGGAGGAAGAAGGATGGATAAGCATTGCCCCTCACTACCCCCCGCCCCAATTTATAGGGGGTGGCATGTGGGCTAGCTCTCCTCCGCCTAAAGAGTTGCCTCCCATCTTTGCCAATCTTGTTGCCCACAATCATGGGGCAAATAGGTAACCACCCCATTGCTCCAATCCATGGCGCTACAGTTTCTACCACGATCAAGACTTTAAGTCACGGACGCCTGTTGCCAGCCACCCCGCTATGCATGCGGCGCACGTGGTGGAAACAGCCTCTTCGCGCACACCTCCCACGTCATGCACTTAACACGCATTGTGGGGTGGCGCTGTAAGCGGAATGATTACAACCGCAGGCCCCTTCCACGCGTGCCCATGCATCGTTTGGGCCTAGCCCAACACGCCTTGCACTCGTGTGTGCCCTAGGCCCAGGGGCTCCTATCGGTGTACTAAAGTTTTGGCTCTAGTGCCCCATACTTGTGCACGGGCAGTTGTAGGCACGCCAGCGGCAAGGCCTAGAAGGGGACTGCTAGAAGCAAATACGAAGACGCCAAGGAACATTCAAGCACAAGACCAAAGGCCAGAGGCTAAAACCCTGGCAAGGAGTGCACCCGGCAAGGCCTCTCCACCCTGCCAGCGCAGAGACCAGGTGTAGATCCATCAGGGTACGTGTCAAGGCGCTGGTGATGGAGAGGCTAAGTGGTGCAGATGGGACGGCTCCTGTCCCATCCCGTAGAAGCTCAGGGACACCTGACGGAGCTTTAAATGCATTTTTCCTATGTCGTAAGTGTTAGGTATGATAACACTATAGCACTGTGTGCCTCGTACACGCACTACGCCACTATTGAGATCCCCTTAGTCATATTAAAGGAGGCCCAAGGCGTTACGAGAGGGGGCTTTTTCTTGCACCTTCTGGCATACACGCGCGTAGCAGCTGTTCTTGGCGCTCCTGTAGCGAGAACCCTCGAACGACCATCATACACAAAAGCAGGAGTAGGGTTTTACGCTTCTCAGTGGCCCGAACTTGGGTAAAATCTCCCCCCCCCCATGTCGTTCGTTCGACATGCTCTTTGCGCATACCGTCTTCCCTCTGAACCAAAAGGGATCCACACGATCCCATAGGTGTCGTGCAACGACAGATGGGCTCCTGTCCCGTCCCATAGAACGTTAGGGACACCTGACGGAGCATTAAATGCATTACACCGTCAGTGTTAGCTATGATAACACTATAACACTATGCACCTCGTGCATGCACTCTATGCCATTGTTGGGATCCCCTTAGTCATAGAAAAAGGAGGCCCAAGGCATTACGAGAGGAGCCTTTTTCTTCCAACTTCTAGCAGACATGCGTGTAGCAACTGTTCATAGCGCTCCTATACCCAAAACCGTCAAAACACCCACAATACACAAAAACAGGAGTAGGGTTTTACGCTTCTCGGCGGCCCAAACATGGGTAAAATCTCCTCTCGCACCATTCATTCAATCTGCTCTTTGCGATACCGTCCTCCCGCCGAAGCACAAAGACATCTTTTGGACGGGACAGGAGCCCGTCCCATCTCCACCGCTTAGCCTCTTCATCACCAGTGCCTTGACACGTATCCTAATGGATTGAGACCTGGCCTCTGCGCTGGCTGGGAGGCGAGGCCTTGCCGGGGGTCATCAGGCTACCCCAAGCAAGATCTTGCCGGGGTCCCAGCCTCTAGCCTTTGGTCTTCTGTTTGAATGTTCCTTGGCGTCTTTATGTTTGCTTCTAGCAGTCCCATGGTAGGCCTTGCTGCTGGTGCGGCTGCAACTACCCATGCACAAGTATAGGGTACTAGAGCCCAAACTTTAGTACACCGACACTAGTTTATAGAGCTAGTTCCACTCTAGTTGAAAATTATTTGAACTAGAATAAAGACCTAGTTCAACTGTAGTGTAAATTTATTTGTACTAGGTTATAGAGCTAGTTCAACTCTAGTGTAAAATTATTTGTACTAGGTTATAGAGCTTGTTAGACACTAGTGTACAATTATTTCTACTAGAGCAAAGTGCTAGTTCCACTTTGTTGTAAGTTATTTAACTAGGTTATAGATCTAGTTAAACTCTAGTGTAAAATTACTTGAACTAGAGGAAAGAGCTGGTACAACTCGAGTGTAAAATTATTTGTACTAGGTTATAGAGGTAGTTCAACTATAGTGTAAAATTATTTGAACTAGGTTATAGAGCTAGTACAACTCTAGTGTGAAATTATTTGTACTAGAGCAAAAAGCTAGTTATACTCTAGCCTAAAATTATTTGTACTAGGTTATAGACCTAGTCCAACTCTTGTGTAAAATTGTTTGAACTTGGCGAAAGAGCTAATTCAACTGTAGTGTAAAAGGATTGCACTAGGTTATATAGTTAGTTCGCTTGTAGTGTAAAATTAGTACTAGGTTATAGAGCTAGTTCAACGATGGTGTAAAAATTATTTGTGCTAGGTTACAGAGCTAGTTCAAGTTTAGTTTAAAATCGTTCGAACTAGGTTAGAGATCTAGTTCTACTCTAGTTTAATATTATTTGAACTAGAGCAAAGAGCTAACACAACTCTGGTGTAAAATTCTTTGTACTAGGTTACAGAACGAGTTCAAGTCTTGTGTAATTTTTTTAACTAGAGCAAAGAGCTAGTTCAACTCTATTGTAAAATTATTTGTACTAAGTTATTGAGCTTGTTCAACACTAGTGTAAAATTATTTTGACTAGAGCAAAGTGCTAGTTCCACCCTGTTCCCAATTATTTTACTAGGTTATAGAGCTAGTCAAACTCTAGTGTAAAATTAATTGAACTAGAGGAAAGAGCTAGTTCAACTAGAGTGTAAATTTATTTGTACTATGTTATAGAGGTAGTTCAACTATAGTGGAAAATTATTTGTACCTGGTTATAGAGCTAGTACAACTCTAGTGTAAAATTATTATTACAAGAGCAAAAAGCTAGTTATACTCTAGCGGAAAATTATTTGTACTAGGTTATAGACCTAGTCCAACTCTTGTGTAAAATTGTTTGAACTAGGTGAAAGAGCTAATTCAACTGTAGTGTAAAATGATTTGCACTAGGTTATAGAGCTAGTTCAACTATATTGTAAAATTAGTACTATGTTATAGAGCTAGTTCAACGATGGGGTAAATTTAGTTGTGCAAGGTTATAGAGCTAGTTCAACTTTAGTTTAAAATCAGTTGAACTAGGTTATAGAGCTAGTTCTACTCTAGTTTAATATTATTTGCACTAGAGAAAAGAGCTAGCTCAACTCTAGTGCAAAATTCTTTATACTAGGTTACATAGCTAGTTCAACTCTAGTGTAATTTTTTTAACTAGAGCAAAGAGCTAGTTCAATTCTATTTTAAAATCAGTTTTACTAGAGCAAAGTGCTAGTTCCACTCTGTTTTAAATTATTTCACTAGGTTATAGAGCTAGTTAAACTCTAGTGTAAAATTGCTTGAACTAGAGGAAAGAGCTAGTTCAACTCGAGTGTAAAATTATTTGTACTAAGTTATCGAGCTAGTTCAACTCTATTTTAAAATCATTTGAACTAGGTTATAGAGATAGTTCAACTTTACTTTAAATTATTTGAAATAGAGAAAAGAGCTAGTTCAACTCTAGATTAAAATTATTTGTACTAGGTTACACAACTCGTTCAATTCCAGTGTAAAATTATTTGAACTATAGCAAAGAGCTAGTTCAACTCTAGTGTAAAATTACTACTACTATGTTATATTGCAAGTTTAACTCTAGAGTGAAATTATTTGGACTAGGTTATAGAGCTAGTTGAGCTCTAGTGTAAAATTATTTGTGCTAGGTTATAGAGATAGCTTAACTCTAGTGTAAATTTTTTCGTACTAGGTTACAGAGCTAGTTTAACTCTGGTGTAAAATTATTTGAACTAGAGAAAAGATCTAGTTCAACTCTAGTGTAAAATTGTTTGTACTAGGGTATAGAGCTAGTTCAACTCTAGTGTAATATTATTTGTACTAGGTTACGAATCTAGTTCAACTCTAGTGTAAAATTATTTGAACCAGAGCAAAGAACTAGTTCAACTCTAGTGTAAAATTATTTGAACTACATTATAGAGCTAGGTAAACTCTAGTGTAAATTTATTTGAACTGGAGCACAGAGCTAGTTCAACTCTAGTGTAAAATTCTTTGTACTAGGTTATAGAGCTAGTTCAACTATAGTGTAAAATTATTTGTACTAGGTTACAAAGCTAGTTCAACTCTAGTGTAAAATTATTTTAAGTAGACCAAATAGCTAGTTCAACTCTAGTATAAAATTGTTTGAACTAGGTTATAGAGTTGGTTCAACTCTAGTGTAATTTTTTAACAAGAGGAAAGAGCTAGTTCAACTCTAGTGTAAAATTATTTGCACTAGGTTACATAGCTAGTTTAATCGAGTGGAAAATTACTTGAACTACAACAAAGAGCTAGTTCAACTGCAGTGTAAAATTATTTGAACTAGAGGAAAATTGTTTGTACTAGGTTATAGAGCTAGTTCAACTGTAGTGTAAAATTATTTGTACTAGCTTACAGAGCTAGTTCAACTCTAGTGTAAAATTATTTCATGTAGAGCAACGAGCTAGTTCAACTCCAGTATAAAATTGTTTGAACTAGGTTATAGAGCTAGTTCAACTCTAGTGTAATTTTTTTTAACTAGAGCAAAGAGCTAGTTTAACTCTGGTGTAAATTTTTTTGTAGTAGGTTATAGAGCTAGTCCAACTCTAGTGTAAAATTATTTGTACTTGGTTATAAAGCTAGTTCAACTCTAGTGTAAAATTATTTGAACTATAGCAAAGACTTAGTGAAACTCTAGTGTAAAAATATTTCTACTAGGTCATAGAGCTAGTTTACTCTAGTGTAAAATTATTAGTACTAGACCAAACATCAAGTTCAACTCTAGTGTAAAATTATTTGTACTAGTTTATAGACCTAGTTCAACTAAAGTGTAAAATTATTTGGACTAGGTTATAAAACAAGATCAAATCTTGTGTAAACTTATTTGCACTAGGTAATACAGCTAGTTCACCTCGAGTGTAAAATTAATTGTACTAGGTTAGAGAGCTAGTTCAACTCTAGTTCAAAATTATTTGTTCAACGTTATAGAGCTAGTTCAACTCTAGAGCAAAATTAACTGTACTAGGTTACAAAGCTAGTTCAACTCCATTGTAAAATTACTTGAAGAAGAGCAAAGAGCTAGTTCAACTCTAGTCTCAAATTGTTAGTAGTAGGTCATAGAGCGAGTTCAACTCTATTGTAATTTCTTTGTACCAGGTTATAGAGCTAGTTGAACTCTATTGTAAAATTATTTGAACTAGAGCAAAGAGCTAGCTCAACTCTAGTGTAAAATTATTTGTACTAGGTTACAGAGCTAGTTCAATTCCAGTGTAAAATTACATGAACTACAGCAAAGAGCTAGTTCAACTCAAGTGCAAAATTATTTAAACTAGAGGAAACAGCTAGTTCAACTCTAGTGTAAAATTGTTTGTACTAGGTTATAGTGCTAGTTGAACTGTAGTGTCAAATTATTTGTACTAAGTTAGAAAGCTAGTTCAACTCTAGTTAAAATTATTTGAAGTAGAGCAAAGAGCTAGTTCAACTCTAGTATAAAATTGTTTGTACTAGGATATAGAGCTAGTTCAACTCTAGTGTAAAATTATTTGAAGTAGAGCAAATAGGTAGTTCAACTCTAGTATAAAATTGTTTGAATTAGGTTATAGAGCTAGTTCAACTCTAGTGTAATTTTTTGAACTAGAGGAAAGAGCTAGTTCAACTCTAGTGTATAATTGTTTGTAGTAGGTTATAGAGCTAGTTCAACTCTAGTGTAACATTATTTGTACTAGGTTATAAAGCTAGTTCAACTCTAGTGTAAAATTATTCAAACTATAGCAATGAGTTAGTTCAACTCTAGTATAAAATTATTTGTACTAGGTTATAGAGATAGTTTACTCTAGTGTATAATTATTAGTACTAGACCAAACATCTAGTTCAACTCTAGTGTAAAATTATTAGTACTAGACCAAACATCTAGTTCAACTCTAGTGTAAAATTATTTTTACTAAGTTATAGATCTAGTTCAACTCTGGTGTAAAATTATTTATACTAGGTAATAGAGCTAGTTCACCCCTAGTGTAAAATTAATTGTACTAGGTTATAGAGCTAGTTCAACTCTAGTTTAAATTTATTTGTTCAAGTCTATAGAGCTAGTTCAACTATAGAGTAAAATTATTTGTACTAGGTTACAAAGCTAATTCAACTCCATTGTAAAATTACTTGAACTAGAGCAAGGAGCTAGTTCAACTCTAGTGTAAAATTGTTTGTACTAGGTTATAGAGTTAGTTCAACTCTATTGTAAAATTATTTATACTAGGTTACAAAGCTAGTTCAACTACAGTGTAAATTATTTGAACTAGGTTATAGAGCTAGTTCAACTTTAGTTTAAAATTGTTCGAACTAGAGCAAAGCCCTAGTTCAACTCTGGAGTAAAATTATTTGTACTAGGTTACAGAGCTAGTTCAACTCCAGTGTAAAATGATTTTCACTAGATCAAAGAGCTAGTTCAACTCTTGTGTAAAATTATTTGAACTAGAGGAACAATCTAGTTCAACTCTAGTGTCAAATTGTTAGTAGTAGGTTATAGAGCTAGTTCAACTCTAGTGTAAAATTCTTTGTATTAGGTTATAGAGCTAGTTCAACTCTATTGTAAAATTATTTGAACTAGAGCAAAGAGCTAATTCAACTCTAGTGTAAAATTATTTGTACTAGGTTAGAGAGCATGTTCAACTCCAGTGTAAAATTACTTGAACTACAACAAAGAGCTAGTTCAAGTCAAGTGCAAAATTATTTGAACTAGAGGAAAGAGCTAGTTCAAATATAGTGAAAAATTGTTTGTACGAGGTTATAACGGTAATTCAACTCTAGTATAAAATTATTTCAAATGGGTAATAGAGGTATTTCAACGAGAGCAAAGATCTAGTTCAATTCTAACGTAAAATTGTTTGTACTGGGTTATAGAGCTAGTTCAACATTAGTTTAAAAATATTTGAACTGGAGTAAAGTGCTAGTTCAACTCTAGGATAAAATTATTTGTACTAGGTTACAGAGCTAGTTCAGCTCTAGTGTGAAATTATTTGAACTGGCGAAAGAACTAGTTCAACTGTAGTGTGAATTTATTTGAACAAGAGGAAAGAGCTAGTTAAACTCTAGTGACAAATTGTTAGTACTAGGTTATAGAGCTAGTTTAACTCCAGTGTAAAATTATTTGTACCAGGTTATAGAGCTAGTTCAACTCTCTTGTAAAATTATTTGAACTAGAGCAAAGATCTAGTTCAACTCTAGTGTAAAATTATTTGTACTAGGTTACAGAGCTAGTTCAACTCGAGTGTAAAATTACTTGAACTACAACAAAGAGCTAGTTCAACTCCAGTCTAAAATTATTTGAACTACAGGAAAGATCTAGTTCAACTCTAGAGTAAAATAGTCTGTACTAGGTTATAGAGCTAGTTCAACTGTAGCGTAAAATTATTTGTACTAGTTTGCAAAGCTAGTTAAACTCTAGTGTGAAAATATTTCAAGTAGAGCAAAGAGCTAGTTCAACTCTAGTATAAAATTGTTTGAACTAGGTTGTAGAGTTAGTGCAACTCTACTGTAATTTTTTGTGAACTAGAGGAAAGAGCTAGTTCAACTCTAGTGTAAAATTGTTTGTAGTAGGTTATAGAGCTATTTCAACTCTAGTGTAAAATTTTTTGTACTAGGTTATAAAGCTAGTTCAACTCCAGTGTAAAATTATTTGAACTTTAGCAAAGGGTTAGTTCAACTCTAGTATTTAATTATTTCTACTTGGTTATAGAGCTAGTTTACTGTAGTGTAAAATTATTAGTACTAGACCAAACATCTAGTTAACCTCTTGTTTAGAATTATTTGTACTAGGTTATAGAGCTAGTTCAACTCTAGTGTAAAATTATTTTTACTAGATTATAGAGCTAGTTCAACTCTAGAGTAAATTATTTGTACTAGGTTACAAATCTAGTTCAACTCAATTGTAAAATTATTTGAACTAGAGCAAAGAGCTAGTTCAACTCTAGTGTAAAATTGTTTGTACTAGGTTATAGAGTTAGTTCAACTCGAGTGTAAAATTATTTGTACTAGGTTACAAAGATAGTTCAACTGTAGTGTAAATTATTTGAACTAGGTTATAGAGCTAGTTCAACTTTAGTTTTAAGTTGTTAGAACTAGAGCAAAGCGCTAGTTCAACTCTAGAGTAAAATTATTTGTACTACGCTACCGAGCTAGTTCAACTCCAGTGTAAAATGATATTAACTAGAGCAACGAGCTAGTTCAACTCTAGTGTAAAATTATTTGAACTAGAGGAACGAGGTAGTTCAACTCTAGTGTCAAATTGTTAGTAGTAGGTTGTGGAGCTACTTCAACTCTAGTGTAAAATTCTTTGTACCAAGTTATAGATCTAGTTCAACTCTGGTGTAAAATTATTTATACTAGGTAATAGAGCTAGTTCACCCCTAGTGTAAAATTAATTGTACTAGGTTATAGAGCTAGTTCAACTCTAGTTTAAATTTATTTGTTCAAGTCTATAGAGCTAGTTCAACTCTAGAGTAAAATTATTTGTACTAGGTTACAAAGCTAATTCAACTCCATTGTAAAATTACTTGAACTAGAGCAAGGAGCTAGTTCAACTCTAGTGTAAAATTGTTTGTACTAGGTTATAGAGTTAGTTCAACTCTATTGTAAAATTATTTATACTAGGTTACAAAGCTAGTTCAACTACAGTGTAAATTATTTGAACTAGGTTATAGAGCTAGTTCAACTTTAGTTTAAAATTGTTCGAACTAGAGCAAAGCCCTAGTTCAACTCTGGAGTAAAATTATTTGTACTAGGTTACAGAGCTAGTTCAACTCCAGTGTAAAATGATTTTCACTAGATCAAAGAGCTAGTTCAACTCTTGTGTAAAATTATTTGAACTAGAGGAACAATCTAGTTCAACTCTAGTGTCAAATTGTTAGTAGTAGGTTATAGAGCTAGTTCAACTCTAGTGTAAAATTCTTTGTATTAGGTTATAGAGCTAGTTCAACTCTATTGTAAAATTATTTGAACTAGAGCAAAGAGCTAATTCAACTCTAGTGTAAAATTATTTGTACTAGGTTAGAGAGCATGTTCAACTCCAGTGTAAAATTACTTGAACTACAACAAAGAGCTAGTTCAAGTCAAGTGCAAAATTATTTGAACTAGAGGAAAGAGCTAGTTCAAATATAGTGAAAAATTGTTTGTACGAGGTTATAACGGTAATTCAACTCTAGTATAAAATTATTTCAAATGGGTAATAGAGGTATTTCAACGAGAGCAAAGATCTAGTTCAATTCTAACGTAAAATTGTTTGTACTGGGTTATAGAGCTAGTTCAACATTAGTTTAAAAATATTTGAACTGGAGTAAAGTGCTAGTTCAACTCTAGGATAAAATTATTTGTACTAGGTTACAGAGCTAGTTCAGCTCTAGTGTGAAATTATTTGAACTGGCGAAAGAACTAGTTCAACTGTAGTGTGAATTTATTTGAACAAGAGGAAAGAGCTAGTTAAACTCTAGTGACAAATTGTTAGTACTAGGTTATAGAGCTAGTTTAACTCCAGTGTAAAATTATTTGTACCAGGTTATAGAGCTAGTTCAACTCTCTTGTAAAATTATTTGAACTAGAGCAAAGATCTAGTTCAACTCTAGTGTAAAATTATTTGTACTAGGTTACAGAGCTAGTTCAACTCGAGTGTAAAATTACTTGAACTACAACAAAGAGCTAGTTCAACTCCAGTCTAAAATTATTTGAACTACAGGAAAGATCTAGTTCAACTCTAGAGTAAAATAGTCTGTACTAGGTTATAGAGCTAGTTCAACTGTAGCGTAAAATTATTTGTACTAGTTTGCAAAGCTAGTTAAACTCTAGTGTGAAAATATTTCAAGTAGAGCAAAGAGCTAGTTCAACTCTAGTATAAAATTGTTTGAACTAGGTTGTAGAGTTAGTGCAACTCTACTGTAATTTTTTGTGAACTAGAGGAAAGAGCTAGTTCAACTCTAGTGTAAAATTGTTTGTAGTAGGTTATAGAGCTATTTCAACTCTAGTGTAAAATTTTTTGTACTAGGTTATAAAGCTAGTTCAACTCCAGTGTAAAATTATTTGAACTTTAGCAAAGGGTTAGTTCAACTCTAGTATTTAATTATTTCTACTTGGTTATAGAGCTAGTTTACTGTAGTGTAAAATTATTAGTACTAGACCAAACATCTAGTTAACCTCTTGTTTAGAATTATTTGTACTAGGTTATAGAGCTAGTTCAACTCTAGTGTAAAATTATTTTTACTAGATTATAGAGCTAGTTCAACTCTAGAGTAAATTATTTGTACTAGGTTACAAATCTAGTTCAACTCAATTGTAAAATTATTTGAACTAGAGCAAAGAGCTAGTTCAACTCTAGTGTAAAATTGTTTGTACTAGGTTATAGAGTTAGTTCAACTCGAGTGTAAAATTATTTGTACTAGGTTACAAAGATAGTTCAACTGTAGTGTAAATTATTTGAACTAGGTTATAGAGCTAGTTCAACTTTAGTTTTAAGTTGTTAGAACTAGAGCAAAGCGCTAGTTCAACTCTAGAGTAAAATTATTTGTACTACGCTACCGAGCTAGTTCAACTCCAGTGTAAAATGATATTAACTAGAGCAACGAGCTAGTTCAACTCTAGTGTAAAATTATTTGAACTAGAGGAACGAGGTAGTTCAACTCTAGTGTCAAATTGTTAGTAGTAGGTTGTGGAGCTACTTCAACTCTAGTGTAAAATTCTTTGTACCAAGTTATAGAGCTAGTTCAACTCTATTGTAAAATTATTTGAACTAGAGCAAAGAGCTAGTTCAACTCTAATGTAAAATTATTTGTACTAGGTAATAGAGGTAGTTCAACTCTAGTGACAAATTGTTAGTACTAGGTTATAGAGCTAGTTCAACTCTAGTGTAAAATTGTTTGTACATTATAGAGCTAGTTCAACTCTACTGTAAAATTATTTGAACTGGAGCAAAGTGCTAGTTCAACTCTAGTGTAAAATTATTTGTACTAGGTTACAGATCTAGTTCAACTCGAGTGTAAAATTACTAGAACTACAACAAAGAGCTAGTTCAACTCCACTGTAAAATTATTTGAACTAGAGGAAAGATCTAGTTCAACTCTAGTGTAAAATAGTTTGTACTAGGTTATAGAGCTAGTTCAACTGTAGTGTAAAATTATTTGTACTAGTTTACAAAGCTAGTTCAACTCTAGTGTGAAATTATTTAAAGTAGAGCAAAGAGATTGTTCAACTCTAGTATAAAATTGTTTAAACTAGGTTATAGAGTTAGTTCAACTCTACTGTAATTTTTTGTGAACTAGAGGAAAGAGCTAGTTCAACTCTAGTGTAAAATCGTTTGTAGTAGGTTATAGAGCTATTTCAACTCTAGTGTAAAAAAATTTGTACTAGGTTATAAAGCTAGTTCAACTCAAGTGTAAAATTATTTGAACTTTAGCAAAGAGTTAGTTCAACTATAGTGTGTAATTATTTCTACTTGGTTATAGAGCTAGTTTACTCTAGTGTAAAATTATTAGTACTAGACCAAACATCTAGTTAACCTCTAGTTTAGAATTATTTGTACTAGGTTATAGAGCTAGTTCAACTCTAGTGTAAACTTATTTTTACTAGGTTATTGAGCTAGTTCAACTCTAGAGTAAAATTATTTGTACTAGGTTACAAAGCTAGTTCAACTCAATTGTAATATTACTTGAACTAGAGCAAAGAGCTAGTTCAACTCTAGTGTAAAATTGTTTGTACTAGGTTATAGAGTTAGTTCAACTCGAGTGTAAAATTATTTGTACTAGGTTACAAAGATAGTTCAACTGTTGTGTAAATTATTTGAACTAGGTTATAGAGCTAGTTCAACTTTAGTTTAAAATTGTTAGAACTAGAGCAAAGCACTAGTTCAACTCTAGAGTAAAATTATTTGTACTACGCTACCGAGCTAGTTCAACCCAAGTGTAAAATGATTTTAACTAGAGCAAAGAGCTAGTTCAACTCTAGTGTAAAATTATTTGAACTAGAGGAACGAGGTAGTTCAACTCTAGTGTCAAATTGTTAGTAGTAGGTTGTAGAGCTACTTCAACTCTGGTGTAAAATTCTTTGTACCAAGTTATAGAGCTAGTTCAACTCTATTCTAAAATTATTTGAACTAGAGCAAAGAGCTAGTTCAACTCTAGTGTAAAAATTTTGTACTAGTTTACAGAGCTAGTTCAACTCGAGTGTAAAATTACGTGAACTACAACAAAGAGCTAGTTCAACTCCACTGTAAAATTATTTGAACTAGTGGAAAGATCTAGTTCAACTCTAGTGTAAAATAGTTTGTACTAGGTTATAGAGCTAGTTCAACTGTAGTGTAAAATTATTTGTACTAGTTTACAAAGGTAGTTCAACTCTAGTGTGAAATTATTTCAAGTAGAGCAAAGAGCTAGTTCAACTCTAGTATAAAATTGTTTGAACTAGGTTATAGAATTAGTTCAACTCTACTGTAATTTTTTGTGAACTAGAGGAAAGAGCTAGTTCAACTCTAGTGTAAAATCGTTTGTAGTAGGTTATAGAGCTATTTCAACTCTAGTGTAAAAATTTTTGTACTAGGTTATAAAGCTAGTTCAACTCAAGTGTAAAATTATTTGAACTTTAGCAAAGAGTTAGTTCAACTATAGTGTGTAATTATTTCTACTTGGTTATATAGCTAGTTTACTCTAGTGTAAAATTATTAGTACTAGACCAAACATCTAGTTAACCTCTAGTTTAGAATTATTTGTACTAGGTTATAGAGCTAGTTCAACTCTAGTGTAAACTTATTTTTACTAGGTTATAGAGGTAGTTCAACTCTAGAGTAAAATTATTTGTACTAGGTTACAAAGCTAGTTCAGCTCAATTGTAATATTACTTGAACTAGAGCAAAGAGCTAGCTCAACTCTAGTGTAAAATTGTTTGTACTAGGTTATAGAGTTAGTTCAACTCGAGTGTAAAATTATTTGTACTAGGTTACAAAGGTAGTTCAACTGTAGTGTAAATTATTTGAACTAGGTTATAGAGCTAGTTCAACTTTAGTTTAAAATTGTTAGAACTAGAGCAAAGCGCTAGTTCAACTCTAGAGTAAAATTATTTGTACTACGCTACCGAGCTAGTTCAACTCCAGTGTAAAATGATTTTACCTAGAGCAAAGAGCTGGTTCAACTCTAGTGTAAAATTATTTGAACTAGAGGAACGAGGTAGTTCAACTCTAGTGTCAAATTGTTAGTAGTAGGTTGTAGAGCTACTTCAACTCTAGTGTAAAATTCTTTGTACCAGGTTATAGAGCTAGTTCAACTCTATTGTAAAATTATTTGAACTAGAGCAAAGAGCTAGTTCAACTCTAGTGTAAAATTATTTGTACTAGGTAATAGAGCTAGTTCAACTCTAGTGACAAATTGTTAGTACTAGGTTATAGAGCAAGTTCAACTCTAGTGTAAAATTATTTGTAGACTATAGAGCTAGTTCAACTCTATTGTAAAATTATTTGAACTAGAGCAAAGAGCTAGTTCAACTCTAGTGTAAAATTATTTGTACTAGGTTACAGAGCTAGTTCAACTCGAGTGTAAAGTTACTTGAACTACAACAAAGAGCTAGTTCAACTCCACTGTAAAATTATTTGAACTAGAGGAAAGATCTAGTTCAACTCTAGTGCAAAATTATTTGTACCAGGTAATAGAGCTAGTTCAACTCTATTGTAAAATTATTTGAACTGGAGCAAAGAGCTAGTTCAACTCTAGTGTAAAATTATTTCAAGTAGAGCAAAGAGCTAGTTAAACTCTAGTATAAAATTGTTTGAACTATGCTATAGAGTTAGTTCAACTCTACTGTATTTTTTTGTGAACTAGAGGAAAGAGCTAGTTCAACTCTAGTGTAAAATTGTTTGTAGTAGGTTATAGAGCTATTTCAACTATACTGTAAATTTTTTTGTACTAGGTTATAAAGCTAGTTCAACTCAAGTGTAAAATTATTTGAACTTTAGCAAAGAGTTAGTTCAACTGTAGTGTGTAATTATTTCTACTTGGTTATAGAGCTAGTTTACTCTAGTGTAAAATTATTAGTACTAGACCAAACATCTAGTTAACCTCTAGTTTAGAATTATTTGTACTAGGTTATAGAGCTAGTTCAACTCTAGTGTAAACTTATTTTTACTAGGTTATAGAGCTAGTTCAACTCTAGAGTAAAATTATTTGTACTAGGTTACAAAGCTAGTTCAGCTCAATTGTAATATTACTTGAACTAGAGCAAAGAGCTAGTTCAACTCTAGTGTAAAATTGTTTGTACTAGGTTATAGAGTTAGTTCAACTCGAGTGTAAAATTATTTGTACTAGGTTACAAAGATAGTTCAACTGTAGTGTAAATTATTTGAACTAGGTTATAGAGTTAGTTCAACTTTAGTTTAAAATTGTTAGAACTAGAGCAAAGCGCTAGTTGAACTCTAGAGTAAAATTATTTGTACTACGCTACCGAGCTAGTTCAACTCCAGTGTAAAATGATTTTAACTAGAGCAAAGAGCTAGTTCAACTCTAGTGTAAAATTATTTGAACTAGAGGAACGAGGTAGTTCAACTCTAGTGTCAAATTGTTAGTAGTAGGTTGTAGAGCTACTTCAACTCTTGTGTAAAATTCTTTGTACCAAGTTATAGAGCTATTTCAACTCTATTGTAAAATTATTTGAACTAGAGCAAAGAGCTAGTTCAACTCTAGTGTAAAAATTTTGTACTAGTTTACAGAGCTAGTTCAACTCGAGTGTAAAATTACGTGAACTACAACAAAGAGCTAGTTCAACTCCACTGTAAAATTATTTGAACTAGAGGAAAGATCTAGTTCAACTCTAGTGTAAAATAGTTTGTACTAGGTTATAGAGCTAGTTCAACTGTAGTGTAAAATTATTTGTACTAGTTTACAAAGGTAGTTCAACTCTAGTGTGAAATTATTTCAAGTAGAGCAAAGAGCTAGTTCAACTCTAGTATAAAATTGTTTGAACTAGGTTATAGAATTAGTTCAACTCTACTGTAATTTTTTGTGAACTAGAGGAAAGAGCTAGTTCAACTCTAGTGTAAAATCGTTTGTAGTAGGTTATAGAGCTATTTCAACTCTAGTGTAAAAAATTTTGTACTAGGTTATAAAGCTAGTTCAACTCAAGTGTAAAATTATTTGAACTTTAGCAAAGAGTTAGTTCAACTATAGTGTGTAATTATTTCTACTTGGTTATATAGCTAGTTTACTCTAGTGTAAAATTATTAGTACTAGACCAAACATCTAGTTAACCTCTAGTTTAGAATTATTTGTACTAGGTTATATAGCTAGTTCAACTCTAGTGTAAAATTATTTTTACTAGGTTATAGAGCTAGTTCAACTCTAGAGTAAAATTATTTGTACTAGGTTACAAAGCTAGTTCACCTCAATTGTAAAATTACTTGAACTAGAGCAAAGAGCTAGTTCAACTCTAGTGTAAAATTTTTTGTACTAGGTTATAGAGTTAGTTCAACTCGAGTGTAAAATTATTTGTACTAGGTTACAAAGATAGTTCAACTGTAGTGTAAATTATTTGAACTAGGTTATAGAGCTAGTTCAACTTTAGTTTAAAATTGTTAGAACTAGAGCAAAGCGCTAGTTCAACTCTAGAGTAAAATTATTTGTACTACGCTACCGAGCTAGTTCAACTCCAGTGTAAAATGATTTTACCTAGAGCAAAGAGCTGGTTCAACTCTAGTGTAAAATTATTTGAACTAGAGGAACGAGGTAGTTCAACTCTAGTGTCAAATTGTTAGTAGTAGGTTGTAGAGCTACTTCAACTCTAGTGTAAAATTCTTTGTACCAGGTTATAGAGCTAGTTCAACTCTATTGTAAAATTATTTGAACTAGAGCAAAGAGCTAGTTCAACTCTAGTGTAAAATTATTTGTACTAGGTAATAGAGCTAGTTCAACTCTAGTGACAAATTGTTAGTACTAGGTTATAGAGCAAGTTCAACTCTAGTGTAAAATTATTTGTAGACTATAGAGCTAGTTCAACTCTATTGTAAAATTATTTGAACTAGAGCAAAGAGCTAGTTCAACTCTAGTGTAAAATTATTTGTACTAGGTTACAGAGCTAGTTCAACTCGAGTGTAAAATTACTTGAACTACAACAAAGAGCTAGTTCAACTCCACTGTAAAATTATTTGAACTAGAGGAAAGATCTAGTTCAACTCTAGTGCAAAATTGTTTGTACCAGGTTATAGAGCTAGTTCAACTCTATTGTAAAATTATTTGAACTGGAGCAAAGAGCTAGTTCAACTCTAGTGTAAAATTATTTCAAGTAGAGCAAAGAGCTAGTTAAACTCTAGTATAAAATTGTTTGAACTACGCTATAGAGTTAGTTCAACTCTACTGTATTTTTTTGTGAACTAGAGGAAAGAGCTAGTTCAACTCTAGTGTAAAATTGTTTGTAGTAGGTTATAGAGCTATTTCAACTATACTGTAAATTTTTTTGTACTAGGTTATAAAGCTAGTTCAACTCAAGTGTAAAATTATTTGAACTTTAGCAAAGAGTTAGTTCAACTATAGTGTGTAATTATTTCTACTTAGTTATAGAGCTAGTTTACTCTAGTGTAAAATTATTAGTACTAGACCAAACATCTAGTTAACATCTAGTTTAGAATTATTTGTACTAGGTTATAGAGCTAGTTCAACTCTAGTGTAAAATTATTTTAACTAGGTTATAGAGCTAGTTCAACTCTAGAGTAAAATTATTTGTACTAGGTTACAAAGCTAGTTCAACTCAATTGTAAAATTACTTGAACTAGAGCAAACAGCTTGTTCAACTCTAGTGTAAAATTGTTTGTACTAGGTTATAGAGTTAGTTCAACTCGAGTGTAAAATTATTTGTACTAGGTTAAAAAGCTAGTTCAACTGTAGTGTAAATTATTTGAACTAGGTTATAGAGCTAGTTCAACTTTAGTTTAAAATTGTTAGAACTAGAGCAAAGCGCTAGTTGAACTCTAGAGTAAAATTATTTGTACTACGTAACCGAGCTAGTTCAACTCCAGTGTAAAATGATTTTAACTAGAGCAAAGAGCTAGTTCAGCTCGAGTGTAAAATTATTTGAACTAGAGGAACGAGGTAGTTTAACTCTAGTGTCAAATGGTTAGTAGTAGGTTGTAGAGCTACTTTAACTCTAGTGTAAAATTCTTTGTACCAGGTTATAGAGCTAGTTCAACTCTATTGTAAAATTATTTGAACTAGAGAAAAGAACTAGTTCAACTCTAGTGTAAAATTATTTGTACTAGGTAATAGAGCTAGTTCAACTCTAGTGACAAATTGTTAGTACTAGGTTATAGAGCTAGTTCAACTCTTGTGTAAAAATTTTTGTAGGTTATAGAGCTAGTTCCACTCTACTGTAAAATTATTTGAACTAGAGCAAAGAGCTAGTTCAACTCTAGTGTAAAATTATTTGTACTAGGTTACAGAGCTAGTTCAACTCGAGTGTAAAATTACTTGAACTAGAAAAAAGAACTAGTTCAACTCAGTGTAAAGTTATTTGAACTAGAGGAAAGATCTAGTTCAACTCTAGTGCAAAATTGTTTGTACCAGGTTATCGAGCTAGTTCAACTCTCTTGTAAAATTATTTGAACTGGAGCAAAGAGCTAGTTCAACTCTAGTGTAAAATTATTTGTACTAGGTAATAGATCTAGTTCAACTCTAGTGACAAATTGTTAGTACTAGGTTATAGAGCTAGTTCCACTCTAGTGTAAAATTGTTTGTAGGTTATAGAGCTAGTTCAACTCTATTGTAAAATTATTTGAACTAGAGCAAAGAGCTAGTTCAACTCTAGTGTAAAATTTTTGTACTAGGTTACAGAGCTAGTTCAACTCGAGTGTAAAATTACTTGAACTACAACAAAGAGCTAGTTCAATTCCACTGTAAAATTATTTGAACTAGAGGAAAGATCTAATTCAACAATAGTGTAAAATAGTTTGTACTAGGTTATAGAGCTAGTTCAACTGTAGTGTAAAATTATTTGTACTAGTTTACAAAGCTAGTTCAACTGTAGTGTGTAATTATTTCAAGTAGAGCAAAGAGCTAGTTCAACTCTAGTATAAAATTGTTTGAACTAGGTTATAGAATTAGTTCAACTCTACTGTAATTTTTTGTGAACTGGAGGAAAGAGCTAGTTCAACTCTAGTGTAAAATCGTTTGTAGTAGGTTATAGAGCTATTTCAACTCTAGTGTAAAAATTTTTGTACTAGGCTATAAAGCTAGTTCAACTCAAGTGTAAAATTATTTGAACTAGAACAAAGAGCTAGTTCAACTCAGTGTAAATTCATTTGAACTAGAGGAAAGATCTAGTTCAACTCTAGTGAAAAATTGTTTGTACCAGGTTATAGAGCTAGTTCAACTCTATTGTAAAATTATTTGAACTAGAGCAAAGAGCTAGTTCAACTCTAGTGTAAAATTATTTGTACTAGGTAATAGAGCTAGTTCAACTCTAGTGACAAATTGTTAGTACTAGGTTATAGAGCTAGTTCAACTCTAGTGTAAAATTGTTTGTAGGTTATAGAGCTAGTTCAACTCTACTGTAAAATTATTTGAACTAGAGCAAAGAGGTAGTTCAACTCTAGTGTAAAATTATTTGTACAAGGTTACAGAGCTAGTTCAACTAGAGTGTAAAATTACTTGAACTACAACAAAGAGCTAGTTCAACTCCAGTGTAAAATTATTTGAACTAGAGGAAAGATCTAGTTCAACTCTAGTGTGAAATAGTTTGTACTAGGTTATAGAGCTACTTCAACTGTAGTGTAAAATTATTTGTACTAGTTTACAAAGCTACTTCAACTCTAGTGTGAAATTATTTCAAGTAGAGCAAAGAGCTAGTTCAACTCTAGTATAAAATTGTTTGAACTAGGTTATAGAGTTAGTTCAAGTCTACTGTATTTTTTTGTGAACTAGAGGAAAGAACTAGTTCAACTCTAGTTCAAAATTGTTTGTAGTAGGTTATAGTGCTATTTAAACTCTAGTGTAAAAATGTTTGTACTAGGTTATAAAGCTATTTCAACTCCAGTGTAAAATTATTTGAACTTTAGCAACGATTTAGTTCAACTCTAGTGTGTAATTATTTCTACTAGGTTATAGAGCTAGTTTACTCTAGTGTAAAATTATTAGTACTAGACCAAATATCTAGTTAATCTCTAGTTTAAAATTATTTGTACTAGGTTATAGAGCTAGTTCAACTCAAGTGTAAAATTATTTTTACTAGGTTATAGAGCTAGTTCAACTATAGAGTAAATTTATTTGTACTAGGTTACAAGGCTAGTTCAACTCAATTGTAAAATTACTTGAACTAGAGCAAAGAGATAGTTCAACTCTAGTGTAAAATTGTTTATACTAGGTTATAGAGTTAGTTCAACTCGAGTGCAAAATTATTTGTACTAGGTTACAAAGCTAGTTCAACTTTAGTGTAAATTATTTGAACTAGGTTATAGAGCTAGTTCAACTTTAGTTTTAAAATTGTTAGAACTAGAGCAAAGCACTACTTCAACCCTAGAGTAAAATTATTTGTACTACGTTACCAAGCTAGTTCAACTCCAGTGAAAATGATTTTAACTAGAGCAAAGAGCTAGTTCAACTCTAGTGTAAAATTATTTGAACTAGAGGAACGAGGTAGTTCAACTCTGGTGTCAAATGGTTAGTAGTAGGTTGTAGAGCTACTTCAACTCTAGTGTAAAATTCTTTGTACCAGGTTATAGAGCTAGTTCAACTCTATTGTAAAATTATTTGAACTAGAGCAAAGAGCTAGTTCAACTCTAGTGTAAAATTATTTGTACTAGGTAATAGAGCTAGTTCAACTCTAGTGCCAAATTGTTAGTACTAGGTTATAAAGCTAGTTCAACTCTAGTGTCAAATTGTTTGTAGGTTATAGAGCTAGTTCAACTCTACTGTAAAATTATTTGAACTAGAGCAAAGAGCTAGTTCAACTCTAGTGTAAAATTATTTGTACTAGGTTACACAGCTAGTTCAACTCGAGTGTAAAATTAGTTGAACTATAACAAGGAGCTAGTTCAACTCAGTGTAAAAAAAATTGAAATAGAGGAAAGATCTAGTTCAACTCTAGTGCAAAATTGTTTGTACCAGGTTATAGAGCTAGTTCAACTGTAGTCTAAAATTATTTGTAATAGTTTACAAAGCTAGTTCAACTCTAGTGTGAAATTATTTCCAGTAGAGCAAAGAGCTAGTTCAACTCTATTATAAAAATTGCTTGAACTAGGTTATAGAGTTAGTTCAACTCTACTATAATTTTTTGTGAACTAGAGCAAAGATCTTGTTCAACTCTAGTGTAAAATTGTTTGTAGTAGGTTATAGAGCTATTTCAACTCTAGTGTAAAATTATTTGTACTAGGTTATAAAGCTAGTTCAACTCTAGTGTAAAATTATTTGAACTCTGGCAAAGAGTTAGTTCAACTCTACTGTATAATTATTTCTACTAGGTTATAGAGCTAGTTTACTCTAGTGTAAAATTATTAGTACTAGACAAAACATCTAGTTCAACTCTAGTGTAAAATTATTTGTACTAGGTTATAGAACTAGTTCAAATATTGTGTAAAATTATCTGCGCTAGGTAATAGAGCTTGTTCACCACTAGTGTAAAATTAATTGTACTAGGTTATAGAGCTAGTTCAACTCTATTTTAAAATTATTTCTTCAACGTTACAAAGCTAGTTCAACTCTAGAGCAAAATTATTTGTACTCGGTTACAAAGCTAGTTCAACTCCGTTGTACTTGAACTAGAGCAAAGAGCTAGTTCAACTCTAGTGTAAAATTATTTGTACTAGGTTACAAACATAGATCAACTGTAGTGTAAAATATTTGAACTAGGTTATAGAGCTTGTTCTACTCTAGTTTAAAATTATTTGAACAAGAGCAAAGCGCTAGTTCAACTCTAGAGTAAAATTATTTGTACTAGGTTACAGAGCTAGTTCAACTCCAGTGTAAAATGATTTCAATTAGAGCAAAGAGCTAGTTCAACTCTAGTGTAAAATTGTTTGTACTAGGGTATAGAGCTAATTCAACTCTAGAGTACAATTATTTGTACTAGGTTATAGAGCTAATACAACTCTAGTGTATAATTACTTGGACTACGTAATAAAACTTGTTCAACTCTTGTGTAAAATTATTTTCACTAGGTATTAGAGCTAGTCAACTCTAGTGTAAAATTAATTGTACTAGGTTATAGAGCTAGTTCAACTCTAGTCTCTAATTATTTGTTCAAGATTCTAGAGCTAGTTCAACTCTAGAGTAAAATTATTTCTACTAGGTTACAAAGCTAGTTCGACTACAGTGTAAAATTACTTCAACTTGAGCAAAGAGCTAGTTCAACTGTAGTGTAAAGTTGTTTGTACTAGGTTATAAAGCTAGTTCAACTCTAGTGTAAAATTATTTGTACTAGGTTACAAAGCTAGATCAGCTTTAGTGTAAATTATTTGAACTAGGTTATAGAGCTAGTTTAACTTCAGTTTAAAATTATTTGAACTAGAGCAAAGAGCTAGTTCAAATCTAGAGTAAAATTAATCGTACTAGGTTATAGAGCTAGTTCAACTCCAGTGTAAAATTATTTGAGCCATAGCAAAGAGCTAGTTCACCTCTAGTTTAAAATTATTTGAACTAGATCAAAGAGCTAGTTGAACTATAGTGTCAAATTGTTACTGCTAGGTTATAGTGCTAGTTCAACTCTAGTGTAAAATTGTTTGTACGAGGTTATAGAGCTAGTTCAACTCTACTGTAAAATTACTTGAACTACAACAAAGAGCTAGTTCAATTCCACTGTAAAATTATTTGAACTAGAGGAAAGATCTAATTCAACAATAGTGTAAAATAGTTTGTACTAGGTTATAGAGCTAGTTCAACTGTAGTGTAAAATTATTTGTACTAGTTTACAAAGCTAGTTCAACTGTAGTGTGTAATTATTTCAAGTAGAGCAAAGAGCTAGTTCAACTCTAGTATAAAATTGTTTGAACTAGGTTATAGAATTAGTTCAACTCTACTGTAATTTTTTGTGAACTGGAGGAAAGAGCTAGTTCAACTCTAGTGTAAAATCGTTTGTAGTAGGTTATAGAGCTATTTCAACTCTAGTGTAAAAAAATTTGTACTAGGCTATAAAGCTAGTTCAACTCAAGTGTAAAATTATTTGAACTAGAACAAAGAGCTAGTTCAACTCAGTGTAAATTCATTTGAACTAGAGGAAAGATCTAGTTCAACTCTAGTGAAAAATTGTTTGTACCAGGTTATAGAGCTAGTTCAACTCTATTGTAAAATTATTTGAACTAGAGCAAAGAGCTAGTTCAACTCTAGTGTAAAATTATTTGTACTAGGTAATAGAGCTAGTTCAACTCTAGTGACAAATTGTTAGTACTAGGTTATAGAGCTAGTTCAACTCTAGTGTAAAATTGTTTGTAGGTTATAGAGCTAGTTCAACTCTACTGTAAAATTATTTGAACTAGAGCAAAGAGGTAGTTCAACTCTAGTGTAAAATTATTTGTACAAGGTTACAGAGCTAGTTCAACTAGAGTGTAAAATTACTTGAACTACAACAAAGAGCTAGTTCAACTCCAGTGTAAAATTATTTGAACTAGAGGAAAGATCTAGTTCAACTCTAGTGTGAAATAGTTTGTACTAGGTTATAGAGCTACTTCAACTGTAGTGTAAAATTATTTGTACTAGTTTACAAAGCTACTTCAACTCTAGTGTGAAATTATTTCAAGTAGAGCAAAGAGCTAGTTCAACTCTAGTATAAAATTGTTTGAACTAGGTTATAGAGTTAGTTCAAGTCTACTGTATTTTTTTGTGAACTAGAGGAAAGAACTAGTTCAACTCTAGTTCAAAATTGTTTGTAGTAGGTTATAGTGCTATTTAAACTCTAGTGTAAAAATGTTTGTACTAGGTTATAAAGCTATTTCAACTCCAGTGTAAAATTATTTGAACTTTAGCAACGATTTAGTTCAACTCTAGTGTGTAATTATTTCTACTAGGTTATAGAGCTAGTTTACTCTAGTGTAAAATTATTAGTACTAGACCAAATATCTAGTTAATCTCTAGTTTAAAATTATTTGTACTAGGTTATAGAGCTAGTTCAACTCAAGTGTAAAATTATTTTTACTAGGTTATAGAGCTAGTTCAACTATAGAGTAAATTTATTTGTACTAGGTTACAAGGCTAGTTCAACTCAATTGTAAAATTACTTGAACTAGAGCAAAGAGATAGTTCAACTCTAGTGTAAAATTGTTTATACTAGGTTATAGAGTTAGTTCAACTCGAGTGCAAAATTATTTGTACTAGGTTACAAAGCTAGTTCAACTTTAGTGTAAATTATTTGAACTAGGTTATAGAGCTAGTTCAACTTTAGTTTTAAAATTGTTAGAACTAGAGCAAAGCACTACTTCAACCCTAGAGTAAAATTATTTGTACTACGTTACCAAGCTAGTTCAACTCCAGTGAAAATGATTTTAACTAGAGCAAAGAGCTAGTTCAACTCTAGTGTAAAATTATTTGAACTAGAGGAACGAGGTAGTTCAACTCTGGTGTCAAATGGTTAGTAGTAGGTTGTAGAGCTACTTCAACTCTAGTGTAAAATTCTTTGTACCAGGTTATAGAGCTAGTTCAACTCTATTGTAAAATTATTTGAACTAGAGCAAAGAGCTAGTTCAACTCTAGTGTAAAATTATTTGTACTAGGTAATAGAGCTAGTTCAACTCTAGTGCCAAATTGTTAGTACTAGGTTATAAAGCTAGTTCAACTCTAGTGTCAAATTGTTTGTAGGTTATAGAGCTAGTTCAACTCTACTGTAAAATTATTTGAACTAGAGCAAAGAGCTAGTTCAACTCTAGTGTAAAATTATTTGTACTAGGTTACACAGCTAGTTCAACTCGAGTGTAAAATTAGTTGAACTATAACAAGGAGCTAGTTCAACTCAGTGTAAAAAAAATTGAAATAGAGGAAAGATCTAGTGCAACTCTAGTGCAAAATTGTTTGTACCAGGTTATAGAGCTAGTTCAACTGTAGTCTAAAATTATTTGTAATAGTTTACAAAGCTAGTTCAACTCTAGTGTGAAATTATTTCCAGTAGAGCAAAGAGCTAGTTCAACTCTATTATAAAAATTGCTTGAACTAGGTTATAGAGTTAGTTCAACTCTACTATAATTTTTTGTGAACTAGAGCAAAGATCTTGTTCAACTCTAGTGTAAAATTGTTTGTAGTAGGTTATAGAGCTATTTCAACTCTAGTGTAAAATTATTTGTACTAGGTTATAAAGCTAGTTCAACTCTAGTGTAAAATTATTTGAACTCTGGCAAAGAGTTAGTTCAACTCTACTGTATAATTATTTCTACTAGGTTATAGAGCTAGTTTACTCTAGTGTAAAATTATTAGTACTAGACAAAACATCTAGTTCAACTCTAGTGTAAAATTATTTGTACTAGGTTATAGAACTAGTTCAAATATTGTGTAAAATTATCTGCGCTAGGTAATAGAGCTTGTTCACCACTAGTGTAAAATTAATTGTACTAGGTTATAGAGCTAGTTCAACTCTATTTTAAAATTATTTCTTCAACGTTACAAAGCTAGTTCAACTCTAGAGCAAAATTATTTGTACTCGGTTACAAAGCTAGTTCAACTCCGTTGTACTTGAACTAGAGCAAAGAGCTAGTTCAACTCTAGTGTAAAATTATTTGTACTAGGTTACAAACATAGATCAACTGTAGTGTAAAATATTTGAACTAGGTTATAGAGCTTGTTCTACTCTAGTTTAAAATTATTTGAACAAGAGCAAAGCGCTAGTTCAACTCTAGAGTAAAATTATTTGTACTAGGTTACAGAGCTAGTTCAACTCCAGTGTAAAATGATTTCAATTAGAGCAAAGAGCTAGTTCAACTCTAGTGTAAAATTGTTTGTACTAGGGTATAGAGCTAATTCAACTCTAGAGTACAATTATTTGTACTAGGTTATAGAGCTAATACAACTCTAGTGTATAATTACTTGGACTACGTAATAAAACTTGTTCAACTCTTGTGTAAAATTATTTTCACTAGGTATTAGAGCTAGTCAACTCTAGTGTAAAATTAATTGTACTAGGTTATAGAGCTAGTTCAACTCTAGTCTCTAATTATTTGTTCAAGATTCTAGAGCTAGTTCAACTCTAGAGTAAAATTATTTCTACTAGGTTACAAAGCTAGTTCGACTACAGTGTAAAATTACTTCAACTTGAGCAAAGAGCTAGTTCAACTGTAGTGTAAAGTTGTTTGTACTAGGTTATAAAGCTAGTTCAACTCTAGTGTAAAATTATTTGTACTAGGTTACAAAGCTAGATCAGCTTTAGTGTAAATTATTTGAACTAGGTTATAGAGCTAGTTTAACTTCAGTTTAAAATTATTTGAACTAGAGCAAAGAGCTAGTTCAAATCTAGAGTAAAATTAATCGTACTAGGTTATAGAGCTAGTTCAACTCCAGTGTAAAATTATTTGAGCCATAGCAAAGAGCTAGTTCACCTCTAGTTTAAAATTATTTGAACTAGATCAAAGAGCTAGTTGAACTATAGTGTCAAATTGTTACTGCTAGGTTATAGTGCTAGTTCAACTCTAGTGTAAAATTGTTTGTACGAGGTTATAGAGCTAGTTCAACTCTACTGTAACATTATTTGAACTAGATCAAAGAGCTAGTTCAACTCTAGTGTAAAATTATTTGTACTAGGTTATGGATCTAGTTCAACTCGAGTGTAAAATTACTTGAACTACAACAAAGAGCAAGTTCAACTCCAGTGTAAAATTATTTGAACTAGAGGAAAGAGCTAGTTCAACTCTAGTGTAAAATTGTTTGTACGAGGTAAGAGAGCTAGTTCAACTGTAGTGTAATGTTATTTCTACTAGATTACAAAGCTAGTTCAACTCTAGTGTAAAATTATTTGAAGTAGAGGAAATAGCTAGTTCAACTCTAGTATAAAATTGTTTGAATTAGGTTATAGAGCTAGTTCAACTCTAGTTTAACTTTTTTTGAACTACAGGAAAGAGCTAGTTCAACTCTAGTTTAAAATTGTTTCTAGTAGGTTATAGAGATAGTTCAACTCTAGTGTAAGATTATTTGTACTAGATTATAAAGCTAGTTCAACTCTATTGGAAAATTATTTGAACTATAGCAAAGAGTTAGTTCAACTCTAGTGTAAAATTATTTGTACTAGGTTATAGAGGTAGTTTACTCTAGTGTAAAATTATTAGTACGACAAGAAACATCTAGTTCAACTCTAGTGTAGAATTCTTTGTACTAGGTTATAGAGCTAGTTCAACTCAAGTGTAAAATTATTTATACTAGGTAATAGAGCTAGTTCACCTCTAGTTTAAGATTATTTGTTCAAGCTTATAGGGCTAGTTCAACTCTAGAGTAATATTATTTGTACCAGATTACAAAGCTAGTTCAACTCCATTGTAAAATTACTTGAGCTAGAGACAACAGCTAGTTCAACTCTAGTGTAAAATTGTTTGTACTAGGTTATAGAGTTAGTTCAACTCTAGTGTAAAATTGTTTGTACTAGGTTACAAACCTAGTTCAACTGTAGTGTAAATTATTTGAACAAGGTTATAGAGCTAGTTCAACTTAAGTTTAGAATTGTTAGAACTAGAGCAAAGCGCTAGTTCAACTCTCGAGTAAAATTATTTGTACTAAGTTATAGAGCTAGTTCAACTCAAGTGTACAAAGATTTTAACTAGAGCAAAGAGCTAGTTCACCTCTAGTGTAAAATTATTTGAACTAGAGGAACGAGCTAGTTTAACTCTAGTGTCAAATTGTTAGTAGTATGTTATAGAGCTATATCAACTCTAGTGTAAAATTCTTTGTACCAGGTTATAGAGCTAGTTCAACTCTATTGTAAAACTATTTCAACTAGAGCAAAGAGCTAGTTCAACTCTAGTGTAAAATTATTTGTACTAGGTTTTAGAGCATGTTCAACTCCAGTGTAAAATTAGTTGAACTACAGCAAAGAGCTAGTTCAACTCGAGTGCAAAATTATTTGAACTAGAGCCAAGAGCTAGTTCAACTCTAGTGTAAAATTGTTTGCACTAGGTTATAGAGCTAGTTCAACCGTAGTGTAAAATTATTTTTACTCGGTTACAAAGCTACTTCTAACCTAGTGTAAAATTGTTTGAAGTAGATTAAAGAGCTAGTTCAACTCTAGTATAAAATTGTTTGAACTAGGTTATAGAGCTAGTTCAACTCTAGTGTAATTTTTTTGAACCAGAGCAAAGAGCTAGTTCAATTGATGGGGGAGTGACCCTCGGGTAGCCTCAAACACCCCTTATGCTTCGGGCCCGCACATAGGGCAAATGGGCGGGCCGCCTTGCACGGGTGCGCCGACTGCTCCTTCACCAGTCGCGGTGTGCTGGCCGGCTGGGGCCTTGCCGCCGGCTCCTTCATCAGCCGACCGTGCATCGGATGCCCCTGACGGGCCCTGCGTGGTGATGGTAGGTCCCGTCCCATTGGCGGTCGGCGCCTGCATGGCCACAGTGGCCCCTATCCCGTCGGTGGTCAGCGCCCGCATGGCCACAGTGGTGTCTCGCCGCTGTTGGATGGCGACCAGTCCTCCAACAGTGGCGGCCTGCCCCCAACCACTCCGCCATCTACTCCAACATGGCTACAGGACAGCTAGCCAGCCGCTGACTTCGGCCGACCGCCGCGAGACGCTACCGCCCGTGGCACCCCGTGCCACGGGGTGACCGGGCTCGGGGCCCGCCCGCGACAAGACCGAAGCTGGTGGCCCCCGCAGTCGGCCGTAGAGGCTGCCGGCTAGGTCCCCCCACGACCATTATATTCATATTGTAAGCTGGGGGGTTTGGTCTATAAAACCCCCCGGGCCTCCCCCATGAGAGGGGAGAGGCGGACAGAGAGACACACGCCACGACGAAGAAGAACGACGATAGCACCACCCATGTAGCATCCCCCACGGGGAACCTCTCGAGCCGGAGCGCTTAGCTCCCAGCTCGGTTCATACAGCTCCAGGAGCACGATTGTAACCTTCACCTTGATCTCAACGAGACTAAGCAGGAGTAGGGGTTTTACCTCCCTCGGAGGGCCCCGAACCTGGGTACATCGCGTGTCAGTCACCGCTTGTGCCTAACCCCGTTCCCGGAGTCCACCGGCGTCCCTTCGGCCCCCTCAATTAGCCTACCCATGGCATCTGCCGTGACAAAACCACGACAGTTGGCGCCCACCGTGGGGCCTTCTGCGGCGCCGACCGCAGTTATGCTCCGGGCGGGGACCTTCACCACCTCCCCCGGCCGCCCCGCATCCGGGCGGAACTGCATGCTCGTCAGGCTTGCTCCGGCAGGTCCTACGGGCGGCGCGGCCGGCCTCTCCGACGGACGCCCTGGCCGCGGCCTCATGCTTGACGATGACGCGCTTGCCGGGCTGTTCAGCAAACTCAGCCTCCCCGGCGAGGCGCCGGCCCACGAATACCCTAGCGGGTGCTCGACTGCACCGATCCCCCCGCGTCCGTAGCCGCTCTTGCCAATGGCGATGCGATCGGCTCCCACGCCCGCGCGGGAGTAATGGTCACCGCTTCCTCCACCACTGCGGGCCGCGTGCATGCGGCCGAGGCCGGCGCGGCTGCCGCCCGTGCCGGCACCTCCGACCCTCTCGCCGCCACCCTCTGGGGTCTCGGCACCCCCGTCACCACGACGACGGACCCGGCCGCCGGCAGAGCTGAGATGGAGGTGGCCCGCCGCCGGCTGTTCGAAGATGCCAGCGCCCTCGTTGCCGAACGACGTCGAATGGAGGCCGCTCAGCGGGAGTACAACTCCGCGTACGGCCTCACCCCGGCTGGCCCCGAGCCCAGCCGGCGCGGGGCCGTGCGGGAACGCGACCGCGTGGTCGTCGAGATCCTAGGCGGCCGCCTCCCTGTCCACGACAACCCCGCCGCCAACCTGCGCGCTGCCAAGGTTGCCTACGAGGACCTGGCAACCTTGGAGGGCGAGGAGCGGGCCGCACGCGAGCGGCACATTAAGGGCCTCATCGACACTGCCAACGCGCAGCAGGTCGCCCTCACTCCCGGAGGGGCCGTCTCCGAGTTCCCCCATCCCGAGGGCGAGGGCTCTGGTGCTGTTGACCTTCGGCAGGCTCAGCATTCTAGCACCCCTCGTCCCTCCGGCCGGAATGCCCGCGGGAGCAACGCTTAGCGTCTCTCGTCGCGTGGGAACGAACAGCCGACCGTGAATAGCCGGCGCAGCAATCGCCCGGCTAGCGGAAAACAGCATAGCCGCGAACACACCCCGCCTCCACGACGGGAACCGGCGCGGTCCATCCTGCCGGCCATCCGACCTGAGCTCGCGGCCCGGCTCGGGCCGCCCGTTCCCCACAGCGACAACGACGCCCGGCTCTGCCTCGACCGGCTGGCGCGGTCGGCACTCCTCGAGGAGGAGGGCTCGATTGGCCCGGCCTGCTTCAGCCCGCAGATCTGCAACGAGCCATTTGCGCCCGGTTTTATGCTTCCCCGCGACACCCCGAATTACACGGGGATCGCCAAGCCAGAGGACTGGCTGGTAGACTACACCACCGCCATCGACATCGTCAGGGGAAACAAGCGCGTAGCCGTCCGCTACGTTCCCCTGATGCTGATCGGCTCCACCCGCACCTAGCTGAACAGCCTGGCCGCCGGCAGCATCAACACCTGGACGGACTTCGAGGAAGCCTTCGTCCGCAACTTCACCGGCACCTACAAGCAACCCGCTCGCCCCCGCGAGCTCGCCATGTGCGTCCAGGGCCCGGACGAGCCCCTCCGCGACTACCTCACGCGCTGGACCGAGCTCCGCAACTCCTGCGAGGGCGTGCACGAGGTGCAAGCCATCCAGTACTTCATCGAGGGCTGTCGCGATGACACGCCCCTCAAGCACAAGCTCTTGTGCTCCGAGCCAACCTCCCTGGCGGACTTGATGTCCAAAGCAAACAAATACGCCACGGCCGACTCCTCCATGAGGATGAAAGCCAAGGAACCAACCAAGACGGCTCCGGCCAAGCCAGCCGCCGACAACCAGCAACAGCCCAACGGCAAGCACAAGAACGACCAACCCGATCCCCGATATGGGAGCCGACTCGTCGCCTCCATCGAGGAGGAGCAGCCGGTTGGCTAGGCCTCCGGCAAGCGCCAGCGCACCAGCAAGGCTGCCTGGCAGCCCAAGCTGACTTTCGAGCAGCTATTGGACCTCCCCTACAGGAACCACTCCACTGCCACACCGGCCACGCACACGCTCCGGCAGTGTAGCTTCTCACTGCGCATGGCCCGGGGCGGCGGCATCCCGGCCCCTCCCGCGCCGCCAGCCCATTGGCCGGCTCCGGCCCAGGCTCCGGCTCCGGCCCCCCAGCCGGCCCGCGCGCCCCCAGCCCTGGCGCGAAACGACGGCCGACTGCTCGACCAATACCCCGAGCCCGACGGCTGCTACATCGTCTTCACGAGTGAAGGGACAGACAAGCACGCCCAACGCCGGCTCCATCGCGAGGTGAACACCACCGTGCCCGCGACTCCCCAGTTCATGCACTAGTCCGAGAAGCCGGTCACCTGGAGCCGGGCAGACCATCCGGCTGTGATGCCAGACCCGGGCAGCTACGCCCTCGTCCTCGACCCCACCATCGGCTCTGAGAGGCGCTCCTGCCGTTTTTCGCGGGTGCTGGTCGATGGCGGCAGCAGCATCAGCATCCTCTACCTTGACACCCTGCTCAAGCTAGGACTCAAGGTGGAGGACCTGAAGGCAAGTCGGACCGTGTTCCACGGCATCGTCTCGGGCAAGTCCTGCACCCCCCTCGGCAAGATCCGACTCGATGTCCTCTTCGGCAACGCCGGCCACTTCCGCCGCGAGCCGATCTGGTTCGAGGTGGCGGACCTTAGCAGCCCCTACCACGCTTTGCTAGGCCAACCCACGCTCGTCAAGTTAATGGTGGTTCCCCACTACGCCTACCTCAAGCTCAAGATGTCGGGTCCCAAAGGCATCATCACCGTTGTCGGCAAGTACCAGGTGTCCATGGCGTGTGTGCGCGATGGCAGCCGGATGGCCGAGGCCCTGGAGATAGCGGAGGAGAAGCGATAGCTCGACCGACTGGTGGCTCTCGCCTCTGCCCAGTCAGCCATGCCGGCTCCTCCATCCTAGTCCGTCGGCGAGGGCTCTTTCCAGCCGTCCAGAGACACCAAGAAAGTGCCGCTCGATCCGGCCAACCCCACCCAGTGCGTGCTCATCGGTTCGCGCCTCGGCCGCAAATAGGAAAGTGAGCTCATCGACTTCCTCCGTGAGAACCGGGACATTTTTGCGTGGTCCCCCAAAGACATGCCGGGTGTCCCGAGGAAGTTCGCCAAGCACAAACTACACATCCGGCCGGATGCGAAGCCGGTCAAGCAACCCCTGCGCCATTTCTCCAAGGAGAAGCGGCGCACCATCGGAGAAGAGATCGCCCGGCTGCTCGCAGCCGGCTTCATCATGGAAGTTTTCCACCCGGATTGGCTGGCCAACCCAGTCCTGGTGCTAAAGAAGAACCACACTTGGCGCATGTGTATCGACTACACGAGCCTGAACAAGGCGTGCCCGAAGGACCCGTTCACCCTGCCACGGATCGATCAAGTCGTCGACTCCACGGCCAGCTGCGACTTGCTGTCTTTCCTGGACGCCTACTCCGGCTACCATCAGATCAACCTGGACCCGGAGGACCGGCTCAAGACCTCCTCGACATCCACCAAGGCGAGTGTGGGCATCATGCTGCCTCCAGGTCCTTGGTGGCCAAGGCGTTCCACCACGGTTTCTACTGGCCGACTACCCTGGAGGCGGCCAAGGACTTGGTCGACAAGTGCGAGGGCTGCCAACGCTTCCACGTGCAAAGCCACCTGCCGGCTAAGCCCTCCAAACCATCCCCTCTCATGGCCTTTCGCCGTCTGGGGGCTGGATATGGTGGGGCCCTTCAAGGCCGCCCGGGGCGGCATGACACACCTGTTGGTCGCCGTCGACAAGTTTACCAAGTGGATCGAGGCGCGACCCATCAAGAAGCTGGATGGCCCCACTGCAGTCCGGTTCATCGAAGACATCACAGTTCGCTACGGCGTCCCCCATAGCATCATCACCGACAACGGCACGAACTTCGCCAAGGGCGCACTGGTGCGTTTCTGGTCACGACAGGGCATCCGGCTCGACCTGGCGTCCGTCGCCCACCCCCAGTCCAATGGCCAGGTCGAAAGAGCGAACGGCCTGATCCTGGCCGGCATCAAGCCCCGGCTCGTCACACCGCTGGTCCGGTCGGCCGGCTGCTGGGTCGAGGAGCTGCCAGCCGTCCTGTGGAGCCTCCGGACCATGCCCAACCGGTCAACCGGCTTCACCCTGTTCTTTCTCGTTTACGGGTCCGAGGCGATCATCCCCACCGACATCGAGTTCGATTCGTCTCGGGTCACCCTGTACACCGAGAAGGATGCAAGAGAGGCAAGGGAGGATGGCGTCGACCTCCTCGAAGAAGCCCGCGAGCTAGCTTTGAGCCGGACGGCCATCTATCAGCAAAAGCTCCAGCACTACCACAGCAAGCGGATCCGGACACTCTCCTTCCGCGAGGAGTTCCTGGTGCTCAGGCGGGTTCAATGAACGGCCGGCCAGCACAAGCTGTCCTCCCCATGGGAGGGCCCATTCATCATCAGTCGGGCTTTGCACAACAACGCCTACTACCTGATAGACGCCCAGAAGCCACAGAAGCACAAGAGAGACGCGTATGGGGAAGAAACGGAGCGCCCATGGAACGCGGCGCTCCTCCGCCCGTTTTACTGCTAAAAACCCAGTGTACGTACTCTGTACTTTTGCCCCTTCAAGCCCATGAATGCAATGGGGACCTCAAGACGGCGCTTGAGGAACACCCCTTTTCGGTTTCTCCAAGTCTCTTCCAACCATCTAAGGCCCGGGCCTGGCTCACGGTCCTGGGGGCTCGCCCAGCTCCCCTCCGAGGCGGACGAATAAGTTTGAGCAAGCGGCCTTTCGCCTCCCCCGCCCTAACCAGCCATAGATCGGCCCCCGGTTGTCCGGCTGAAGGGACCGCGGGGTACGAAAGAGCTTCTCACACAAAGGTCTACCAACGCGTGGTAGCCAGGCTAGCCCAACCATGCTACGTCACTCCCCGTGGCCGGCCTCTGCCGGCTCGACCTAGTCCTAGCCGGTTGACTCTAAGAGCCCACTACCTTTTCCCTAAGGGTGAAGCCCCGTCCCTATCCCAGACAGGCTCCCGGCTGGCCAGCAGGCGGGGCAGAAGCTGGAAGGAATCCTAGCGCACACGAACAAGTCAACAGGCAAAAGGCGAAAGTAGAGCCGGCACGCGCTCCTTTCTACTTCTGATGACAAAACATCGGTTAAACATGATAAAAGGCCCACGGCCGCAGGTTCATTACAATACGTCTTAAATACACCCCCAATGGGTGGAACTCCGGCACTAAAAATGAAATGCAGACGAAAATGTACAAGGAGGAGCGATCTTGAGCCGGCTGCGTTCATGCCGACGGCGCTGGCGCCTTCGAGGCTGGCGCTCCCGCGGCGGCTGAGGTGGAGGTCCCCGCGTCATCAACCGGCTCGGACGGAGCGTAGTCATCGGTGTCAGACCCATCGTCGACCGTCTCGCACTCGCTCCCCTCCGGGTCGTCGAGGGCAAGGCCGTACGAGTCTTTCGAGATGGCCGCGCCATCCGCACCACGCTTCGGGACGTACTCATCCCACGCGGCGAAGGACGCAAGCTCGCTCGCTCGCCTTCGCAGCTCGTCCGCCACCGCCGACAGCTCCGCTTCGGTGCCGGCACGCTGGGCCGTGAGCAACCCCAGGTCAAGCCCAGGATACCACGACCTGGCAACGCGGAGCGCCATCTCCACGCCGGCGCGCGTCGCGGAGGCCCTCCAAGCGTTCACCCGCGCAGTCCCGGCTTCCAGCCACCGGGCAAAGCCGGGTATAGGAGCCCGGATCCCCAGCCCAGGGCCAGAGGGCCCGGACCAGCACTGTACCGGCCTTCCGAAACCACGTCAGGGTGCGGATGACCATCTCCAGGCGCACCTCGGCGGGAACCCCCACATCCTCTAGCGTCCAGGGAGCGCCCAGCTCGACGACCTCTCCCCAGGCCTACCGGTCCTCACGATCGGACTCCACGGCCGCCTCGGCGCTCTCTTGGGTACCGGGGAAGAGCCCTAAGAAAGGACGAGGAAAAGTGGAAGGGTGCGCACAAAGAAATAAGGAAGAGGAAGGCCGGGAACTTACGACGTAGCATCCGGTCCACCTTGTGGCCCTGCTCCACCAGGTTCGCCTCCCGGTCCGCCGCTTCCTGGCGGTAGTGCTCAGTCTCGTCCTGAGCCGCGAGTTTCTCCTTGATCGCCGCCGTCAGCGCGGCATCCTGGGCCTCCAGCTTGTCGCGGAGCACCTTCTCCCGCTCCTCCGCCTCCCGGCGGAGCACCACCTCCCGGTCCGCTAGTTCCCGGCTATGGGCCTCCTCGAGCTTCTTCCGGTCCGCCCTCAGCCCCTCCGCCCTCTCGCGGAACTTCCGGCACTCCGCCGCCACGGTGTACCGCTCCCCGAGAAGCCGGACCACCTGCCCCCGAAGGCCGACCGCCTCTTTGTGGGTGGCTGCACGGAGAAGATTTGATCAAGTTAGAAGGAAGGAATCACAAGGGAACCGGCCCGCCTCCAAGGCAGCTGGCTTGGCCCTCGGGGGCTCTCCCCACCAAGGACGCAGGGACGCGTACCTTGCAGGTCTGCAGTCGCCGCGGCAAGGTAGCTCTCCGCCCCCCCTGAACAACCCCAGCAGGGTGTTGTACGCCTCCGCCCGGCAGTCGTGGGCTGCCTGCAAAAAACAATGAGGAAGATAGCGCTTTAGGCTCGACCCGCCTGTAGCCCAGCCGGCTCGAGCCTCGGGGGCTACACCCAGTGGGTGTGCTAGCGCGCCCCCACTGGAAGAGAAGAAAGAGAAAAGAGAGATAGGGAGCTTATCGCAACCGCCCGCTCCAAGCTCACCAACCGCTCGCTGGCGGCCCGAGCGTCCTCCATCGCCTGGGCGCGGCAAGCCGTGTAGGACTCCACGACGGCTGCCACCGCGGTCCGAAGGGCGCTCGCCGGCTCCCCGGAGGCTGGGCTCCCGGCCGTCGCCCACAGCGGCTGGAGCCGGCCCCCATCTGCGGGCCTTCCTTCATGGGAGATGACAATGGTGCCGGTACCCGTCGCTGTCGTCGTTTCGGGGCTCGCCGACGACGTGCTCGTCGCGGCCGCCCCCTCGGTGGCCGTGGTCCCCGTCTGGGATTCTCCACCACCGGCGCCCCCTGGCCGGCTCGCGTCTGGTGTCGGCGCATCAGGAGCCGGCACGCCAGAAGCCGGCGCCCCCGTGGCCGGCACCTCTGACGCCAGCGCCCCCACGGCCGGCGCCTCCTGCGTCAGCGCCTCCAAGTCCACCACCTCCGCGCTAGGTGGCACGACGCTCGCCCTTGATGGCGCGTCGTCCGACGCCAATGGTGCGTCGTTCCTAGCCGGCTGGGAGGCTTCGCGGCTCTTCTCCGCCAAGTCCTCCGCAGCCTCCCTACCGTCTCCCGCGGGCCGGTCGGCACCTTGGCGGCCCGAGGACGTCTCCTCCGGGCCATGGGGGAATGCCTCCCATGTTTGGCCAGCGGCCTCCCCGCTGGCCACCCCCGCCTTTGCCGCCACCTCCTCCCACCGGCAGCGCTCTTCCTCACGCAGCTCCCGCTCGACCCTGTCGAGGTCGAGCCACACCTGGCGCTCCATCTCCTCGGTCGTCGATGGCGGCGCCGCTTTCGTCGTCCCGCCGCCTGGCTCTCCACCCAGCGAGCGCGCCTCCCTGATGGCGACGGGGCATTAGACGAGGAAGGGGGCAAAACCAGGAGTCAAATCAACAAAAGATCAAGACTTACCCGACCATGACCGGCACCGCCCGCCTGGATGGCCCGGTCGGGTTCCCCCTCTGCCTCTTGCTCCCTCCCACGCGACTACCGCCCGGCTGCGCGGCAGCCGCACGCTTAGGCGCCGGCTTGGGGGCAGCCGGCCCGTTCCCCTTGTCCACCTTGGCCGGGTCGCTGGCGCCCCGTGTCCGGCACCCCCGCGGCGCCGTGACCTCCCCCTCCAAGAACACCGTCGGGTCTTTTGCAGCAAGGGTCGGCTCCCGCTCAGCATCGTTGTCGGGCCAATCCCTTAACGGCGCCCGGAATGAAAACTCACCCAATGGCTTGGCCTCCTTGTCGTCCTCCTCCTCCGCCTTGTCGTCGCCCGCCTCCACCTCGCGGGCTTGCTCGATGGCGGCCGGCTCCACGTTGACGTCGTCCTCGACCTCTTCCGGGTCAGACTCCACCGAATCCGGCGCTGGCCTCGCGTAGTCCTGTAGGAGCGCGAACTTCTGTAGGCAAACCAGACGGTGCTGTTAGACCGAAGGGGGGATTACGACCACGCGGCCACAGGATGGGAGGCGGAGCCGGCTATTCACTTACCCGCGGTGCCGGATGACTCCGGCTGTAGGGGATCTTCCCCCACTGCCACTCCCCCTCCTTCATCTTCGCCGTCGACACGGCGTTGACCTTCCTCGCCACGTGAGTCTGCCTCAGCTCCTTGGTGGAGAGCCGGCAGGGGTCATGGCGCCCTCCCATCTGGCAAATAAGATGCGGTCGGCGCTGTAGCGGCAGCACCCGGCGCGCAATCATCGCCGCCAGCAAATCTGTGGCTGTCAGCCCCTCCGTCCCGGTCAGCTCGCGGAGGCGGGCGCTAAGCCGGTCGGCCTTCTCGGGCGCCGAGGTCGGCGTTGCCCGCCAGTTCTGCATGGCAACCAGTGGGTGGTTGGCGAAGTCGGGGTGGTTGATGTAGTCCTCCTCTGGCTTCATGTTCTTCACATAGAAGAACCCCCGCTGCCATCTCTTCACCGACTCGTGCAGCGGGAGTTTGGGGAAGCTGGTCCCCTGACGAACCTAGACAGAGGCGCCCCCGCAGGCGATCATCACCATCCTCTGGGTTGCCGAGTCCTTCACCGTCTGCCGCTTGAAGTAGAAGAGCCGGCACCAGAAGTCGAGTCTGGGCTCGACTCCCAGATATCCCTCGCAGAGGACGACGAACGCCGCCAACTGTAGGACGGAGTTGGGGGCGAGGTGGTGAGGCTGCACGCCGAAGTGTGTCAGGAACCGCCGGAAGAAGGCGCTAGTCGGTAGCCCCAATCCGCGGTGCAAATGGTCGGCGAAGACCCCGACCTCGCCCGACCGCGGCGCTGGGGAATTCTCCGCCCCCGGCGGGCGGGCCTCCAAGTGCTCCGCCGCCGGGAGCTTGCGGCGTGCGCGAAGGTAGTGCAAACTCGTGGCGGCGGGCGGCAGTGTAAGCTCGCTGTCCCTCTCAAACTACCCTTTTCCCTTCTCAGTCTCTCTCTCGACGGGGGTGCGGGGGGGAGGAGCGAAGCGACGGAGGCGAGGAGGGAAAACGGGCTCTTCCCCCTCGCCTCCCCTCCCTACTTATACACCGCGCGGGCGGCGGTAGTGGGGGCGCCCCTCGCGCACACGTCCCCCACGATCCCCGAGGTGCACGAGGTGGACATCATGGCGCCCCGAAATACCAAATGTCCGCCCACTGCGCGCGGAATCTTCGCGGGCAGTTAAAGGCCACGGTCGTGGCAGGCCCCGCCTAGTCGCCAGGCCCGAACCGTCGCTCGGCCCACCAGGCTGCTGCCCGCTCCGTCCTCCACGCAGCGCGGTTTCCCCGCCAGGTGAGGCGACACTGGTGGCACGGGTAGCCCCAAACGACTGCGGAGCCGGGCCACCACATGCCGGCCCCGCCCGGCTCCCCAGGCACTTCTAGTGCTCGAACATTCTTCAAGCCGGCGCGGTCTGCCGCATCCCGTCGGCGGGCCCCCTGGCTTCGGGGACTACTGACGGGGGGATGACCCCTGGGTAGCCTCAAACACCCCTTATGCTTCGGGCCCACCCATAGGGCAAATGGGCGGGCCGCCTTCGAGGAGCCGTCCCGGAGACGCCCCGCCGGCTCCAACCCCCCGGCACGGGCGCGCCGGCTGCTCCTTCACTAGTCGCGGTGTGCTGGCCGGCTGGGGCCTCGCCGCCCGGCTCGCTCATCAGCCGGCCGTGCATCGGATGCCCCTGACGGGCCCTGCGTGGTGACAGTAGGTCCCGTCCAATCGGGTGTCGGCGCCCGCATGGCCATAGTGGCCCCTATCCTATCGGTGGTCAGCGCCCGCATGGCGGCAGTGGTCTCTCGCCGCTGTTGGATGGCGACCAGGCCTCCAACAGTGGTGGCCTGCCCCCAATCACTCCGCCATCTACTCCAGCATGGCTACAGGACAGCCGGCCGGCCGCTGACTTTGGCCGACCGCCACGATACAACGACGCCCGTGGCATCCCGTGACACGGGGTGACTGGGCTCGGGGCCCACCCGCGACAAGACCGAAGCTGGTGGCCCCCGCAGCCGGCCGTAGAGGCTGCCGGCTAGGTCCCCCCACGATCATTATATTCATATTGTAAGCCGGGGGGTTTGGTCTATAAAACCCCCCGGGCCTCCCCCATGAGAGGGGAGAGGCGGACAGAGAGACAAACGCCACGACGAAGAAGAACGACGATAGCACCACCCACGTAGCATCCCCCACGGGGAACCTCTCGAGCCGGAGCGCTTAGCTCCCACCTCGGTTCATACAGCTCCAGGAGCACGATTGTAACCTTCACCATGATCTCAACGAGACTAAGCAGGAGTAGGGGTTTTACCTCCCTCGAAGGGCCCCGAACCTGGGTACATCGTGTGTCAGTCACCGCATGTGCCTAACCCCGTTCTCGGAATCCACCAGCATCCTTTCGGCCCCCACAATTAGCCTACCCATGGCATCTGCCGTGACAAAACCACGACATCAATACTAGTGTAAAGTTGTTTGCACTAGGTATAGAGCTAGTTAAACTCTAGTGTAAAATTATTTGTACTAGGTTACAAATCTAGTTAAACTATAGTGTAAATTATTTCAACTAGTTTATAGATCTAGTTCAACTTTAGTTTAAAAATATTTGAACTGGAGCAAAGCGCTAGTTCAACTCTAGAGTAAAATTATTTGTACTAGGTTACTCAGCTAGTTCAAGTCCAATGGAAAATTATTTGAACTAGAGAAAAGACCTAGTTCAACTGTAGTGTAAAATTATTTGAACAAGAGGAACGAGCTAATTCAACTATACTGACAAATTGTTAGTACTAGGTTATACAGCTCGTTCAACTCTAGTGTAAAATTGTTTGTACCAGGTTATAGAGCAAGTTCAACTCTCTAGTAAAATTATTTGAACTAGTGCAAAGAGCTAGCTCAACTCTAGTGTAAAAATATTTGAACTAGGTTACAGAGCTAGTTCACCTCTAGTGCAAAACTATTTGAACTAGAGCAAAGAGCTAGTTCAACTGTAGTGTAAAATTATTTCAACAAGAGGAAAGAGCTAGTTCAAGTGTAGTGACAACTTGTTAGTACTAGGTTATAGAGCTAGTTCAACTCTAGTGTAAAATTGTTTGTACCAGGCTATAGAGCTAGTTCAACTCTCCTGTAAAATTATTTGAACTAGAGCAAAGAGCTAGTTCAACTCTAGTGTAAAAATATTTGAACTAGATCAAAGAGCTAGTTCAACTCTAGTGTAAAATTGTTTGTACTAGGTTACAGATCTAGTTCACCTGGAGTGTAAAATTACTTCAACTACAACAAAGAGCAAGTTCAACTCCAGTGTAAAATTATTTGAACTAGAGGAAAGAGCTGGTTCAAATCTAGTGTAAAATTGTTTGTACTAGGTTATAGAGCTAGTTGAACTGTAGTGTAAAGTTATTTGCACTAGGTTACCAAGCTAGTTCAACTCTAGTGTAAAATTATTTGAAGTAGAGCAAATAGCTAGTTCAACTCTAGTATTAAATTATTTGAACTACGTTATAGATAGTTCAACTCTAGTGTAAAATTGTTTGTAGTAGGTTATAGAAATAGTTCAACTCTAGTGTAAAATTATTTGTACTAGGTTATAAAGCTAGTTCCACTCTATTGTAAAATTATTTCAACTATACCAAAGAGTTAGTTCAACTCCAATGTAAAATTATTTGTACTAGGTTATAGAGCTAGTTTACTCTAGTCTAAAATTATTAGTACTAGACCAAACATCTAGTTCAACTCTAGTGTAAAATTATTTGTACTAGGTTATAGAGCTAGTTCAATTCTAGTGTAAAATTATTTATACTACGTAATAGAGCTAGTTCACCTCTAATGTAAAATTAATTGTACTAGGTTATAGAGCTAGTTCAACTCTAGTTTAAAATGATTTGTTCAAGGTTATAGGGCTAGTTCAACTCTAGAGTAAAATTATTTGTACCAGGTTACAAAGCTAGTTCAACTCAATTGTAAAATTACTTGAACTAGAGCAAAGAGCTAGTTCAAATATAGTGTAAAATTGTTAGCACTATGTTATAGAGCTAGTTCAACTCTAGTGTAATTTTTTCTGAACTAGATCATAGAGGTAGTTCAACTCTAGTGTAAAATTGTTTGTATTAGGTTACAAACCTAGTTCAACTGTAGTGTAAATTATTTGAACTAGGTTATAGAGCTAGTTCAACTTAAGTTTAAAATTCCTAGAACTAGAGCAAAGCGCTAGTTTAACTCTAGAGTAAATTTATTTGTACTAGGTTACAGAGCTAGTTCAACTCCGGTGTAAAATGATTTTAACTAGAGCAAAGAGCTAGTTCACCTCTAGTGTAAAATTATTTGAACTAGAGGAACCAGCTAGTTTAACTCTAGTGTCAAATTGTTAGTAGTAGGTTATAGAGCTAGTTCAACTCTAGTGTAAAATTCTTTGTACCAGGTTATAGAGCTAGTTCAATTCTATTGTAGAACTATTTGAACTAGAGCAAAGAGCTAGTTCAACTCTAGTGTAAAATTATTTGTACTAGGTTACAGAGCATGTTCAACTCCATTGTCAAATTAGTTGAACTACAGCAAAGAGCTAGTTCAACTCGAGTGGAAAATTACTTGAACTAGAGGAAAGAGCTAGTTCAACTCTACTGTAAAATTGTTTGTACCGGGTTATAGAGGTAGTTCAACCGTAGTGTAAAATTATTTGGACTGGGTTACAAAGCTAGTTCCACTCTAGTGTAAAATTAAGTTAAGTAGAGCAAAGATCTAGTTCAACTCTAGTGTAAAATTGTTTGAACTAGGTTATAGAGCTAGTTCAACTCTAGTGTAATTTTTCTGAACCAGAGCAAAGAGCTAGTTCAATACTAGTGCAAAATTGTTTATACTAGGTATAGATCTAGTTCACCTGTAGGGTAAAATTATTTGTACTAGGTTACAAATCTAGTTAAACTATAGTGTAAATTATTTGAACTAGTTTATAGAGCTAGTTAAACTTTGGTTTAAAAATATTTGAACGGGAGCAAAGCTTTAGTTCAACTCTAGAGTAAAATTATTTGTACTAGGTTATAGAGATAGTTCAACTCCAACGCAAAATTATTTGAACTAGAGCAAAGAGCTAGTTAACCTGTAGTGTAAGATTATTTGAACAACAGGAAAGAGCTAGTTCAACTGTAGTGACAAATTGCTAGTACTAGGTTATACAACTAGTTCAACTCTAGTGTAAAAAAATTTGTACCAAGTTATAGAGCAAGTTCAACTCTCCTGTAAAATTATTTGAACTAGAGCAAAGAGCTAGTTCAACTCTAGTGTAAAATTATTTGTACTAGGTTACAGAGCTAGTTCAACTCCAGTGCAAAATTATTTGAACTAGAGCAAAGCGCTAGTTCAACTATAGTGTAAAATTATTTGAACAAGAGGAAAGATCTAATTCAACTGTAGTGACAACTTGTTAGTTCAACTCTAGTGTAAAATTATTTGAACTGGAGGAAAGAGCTAGTTCAACTCTAGTGTCAAATTGTTAGTAGTAGGTTATAGTGCTAGTTCAAATCTAGTGTAAAATTCATTATGCCAGGTTATTGAGCTAGTTGATCTCTATTGTAAAATTATTTGAATAAGAACAAAGATTTAGTTCAACTCTAGTGTAAAATTATTTGTACTAGGTTACAGAGCTTGTTCAACTCCAGTGTAAAATTACTTGAACTACAACAAAGAGCTAGTTCAACTCGAGTGCAAAATTATTTGAACAAGAGGAAAGAGCTAGTTCAACTCTAGTGTAAAATTGTTCGTACTAGGTTATAGAGCTAGTTCAACTATAGTGTAAAATTATTTGTACTAGGTTACAACGCTAGTTCAACTCTAGTGTAAAATTATTTGAAGTAGACAAATGAGCTAGTTCAACTCTAGTGTAAAAATTTTTGTACTAGGTTATAGAGCTAGTTCAACTCTATTGTAAAATTATTTGTACTAGGTTACAAAGGTAGTTCAATTGTAGTGTAAATTACTTGAACTATGTTATAGAGCTAGTTCAACTTTAGTTTAAAATTATTTGAACTAGAGCAAAGTGCTAGTTAAACTCTAGTGTAAAATTATTTGAACTAGTGGAAAGAGCTAGTTCAAGTCTAGTGTCAAATTGTTAGTACTATGTTGTAGAGCTAGTTCAACTTTACTGTAAAAATATTTGAACTAGATCAAAGAGCTAGTTCAACTCTAGTGTAAAATTATTCTTACTAGGTGACAAAGCTAGTTCAACTCTAGTGTAAAATTATATGAACTAGAGCAAAGAGCTAGTTCAACTCTAGTGTAAAATTATTTGAACTAGAGGAAAGACATAGTTCAACTCTATTGTCAAATTCTTAGTACTATGTTATAGAACTAGTTCAACTCTAGTGTAAAATTGTTTGTACCAGGTTATAGAGCTAGTTCAACTCTATTGTAAAATTATTTGAACTAGAGAAAGGATCTTGTTCAGCTCTATTGTAAAATTATTTCTACTAAGTTATAGAGCTAGTTCAATTCCTGTGTAAAATTACTTGAACTACACCAGACAGCTAGTTCAACTCCAGTGCTGAATTATTTTAACTAGAGGACAGAGCTAGTGCAACTATAGTGTAAAATTCTTTGTACTATGTTATAGAGCTAGTTCAATTGTAGTGTGAAATTATTTGTACTACGTTACAAAGCTAGTTCAACTCTAGCGTAAAATTATTTGAAGTAGAGCAAAGAGCTAGTTCGACTCTAGTATAAAATTGTTTGAACTAGGTTATAGAGCTAGTTCAACTCTAGTGTAATTTTTTTTGAACTAGACCAAAGAGCTAGTTCAACTCTAGTGTAAAATTGTTTGTACTAGGTTATAGAGCTACTTCAAATCTAGTGTAAAATTATTTGTACTAGGTTACTAAGCTAGTTCATGTCTAGTGTAAAATTATTTGAACTATTGGAAAGAGCTAGTTCAACTCTAGTGTAAAATTTTGTGTACTAGCTTATAGAGCTAGTTTACTCTAGTGTAAAATTACTAGTACTAGAGCAAACATCTAGTTCAACTCTAGTGTAAAATTATTTGTATTAGGTTATAGAGCTAGTTCAACTCTAGTGTAAAATTATTTGGACTAGGCTATAAAACAATTTCAACTCTAGTGTAAAATTATTTGCACTAGGTAATAGAGGTAGTTCACCTCTAGTGTAAAATTAATTGTACTAGGTTATAGAGCTAGTTAAACTCTAGTTTAGAGTTATTTGTTGAAGGTTATACACCTAGTTCAACTCTGGAGTAAACTTATTTGTACTAGGTTACAAAGCTAGTTGAACTCCATTGCAAAATTAGTTGAACTAGAGCAAAGAGCAAGTTCAACTCTACTGTAAAATTGTTTGTACTAGGTTATAGAATTAGTTTAACTCTATTATAAAATTATTTGCACTAGGTTACAAAGCTAGTTCAACTGTAGTGTAAATTATTTGAACTAGGTTATAGAGCTAGTTCATAATAGTTTAAAATTATTTGAACTAGAGCAAAGCTCTAGTTCAACTCTAGAGTAAAATTATTTGTACTAGCTTACTAAGCTAGTTCATCTCCACTATAAAATGATTTGAACTAGAGCAAAGAGCTAGTTCAACCCTAGTGTAAAATTATTTGAACTAGTGGAAAGAGCTAGTTCAACTCTAGTGTCAAATTGTTAGTACTATGTTGTAGAGCTAGTTCAACTTTAGTGTAAAAATATTTGAACTAGATCAAAGAGCTAGTTCAACTCTAGTGTAAAATTATTCTTACTAGGTGACAAAGCTAGTTCAACTCTAGTGTAAAATTATATGAACTAGAGCAAAGAGCTAGTTCAACTCTAGTGTAAAATTATTTGAACTAGAGGAAAGACATAGTTCAACTCTATTGTCAAATTCTTAGTACTATGTTATAGAACTAGTTCAACTCTAGTGTAAAATTGTTTGTACCAGGTTATAGAGCTAGTTCAACTCTATTGTAAAATTATTTGAACTAGAGAAAGGATCTTGTTCAGCTCTATTGTAAAATTATTTCTACTAAGTTATAGAGCTAGTTCAATTCCTGTGTAAAATTACTTGAACTACACCAGACAGCTAGTTCAACTCCAGTGCTGAATTATTTTAACTAGAGGACAGAGCTAGTGCAACTATAGTGTAAAATTCTTTGTACTATGTTATAGAGCTAGTTCAATTGTAGTGTGAAATTATTTGTACTACGTTACAAAGCTAGTTCAACTCTAGCGTAAAATTATTTGAAGTAGAGCAAAGAGCTAGTTCGACTCTAGTATAAAATTGTTTGAACTAGGTTATAGAGCTAGTTCAACTCTAGTGTAATTTTTTTTGAACTAGACCAAAGAGCTAGTTCAACTCTAGTGTAAAATTGTTTGTACTAGGTTATAGAGCTACTTCAAATCTAGTGTAAAATTATTTGTACTAGGTTACAAAGCTAGTTCATGTCTAGTGTAAAATTATTTGAACTATTGGAAAGAGCTAGTTCAACTCTAGTGTAAAATTTTGTGTACTAGCTTATAGAGCTAGTTTACTCTAGTGTAAAATTACTAGTACTAGAGCAAACATCTAGTTCAACTCTAGTGTAAAATTATTTGTATTAGGTTATAGAGCTAGTTCAACACTAGTGTAAAATTATTTGGACTAGGCTATAAAACAATTTCAACTCTAGTGTAAAATTATTTGCACTAGGTAATAGAGGTAGTTCACCTCTAGTGTAAAATTAATTGTACTAGGTTATAGAGCTAGTTAAACTCTAGTTTAGAGTTATTTGTTGAAGGTTATACACCTAGTTCAACTCTGGAGTAAACTTATTTGTACTAGGTTACAAAGCTAGTTGAACTCCATTGCAAAATTAGTTGAACTAGAGCGAAGAGCAAGTTCAACTCTACTGTAAAAAAATTTGTACTAGGTTATAGAATTAGTTTAACTCTATTATAAAATTATTTGCACTAGGTTACAAAGCTAGTTCAACTGTAGTGTAAATTATTTGAACTAGGTTATAGAGCTAGTTCATAATAGTTTAAAATTATTTGAACTAGAGCAAAGCTCTAGTTCAACTCTAGAGTAAAATTATTTGTACTAGCTTACTAAGCTAGTTCATCTCCACTATAAAATGATTTGAACTAGAGCAAAGAGCTAGTTCAACCCTAGTGTAAAATTATTTGAACTAGTGGAAAGAGCTAGTTCAACTCTAGTGTCAAATTGTTAGTACTATGTTGTAGAGCTAGTTCAACTTTAGTGTAAAAATATTTGAACTAGATCAAAGAGCTAGTTCAACTCTAGTGTAAAATTATTTGTACTAATTTACAAATCTAGTTCATGTCTAGTGTAAAATTATTTGAACTATAGGAAACAGCTAGTTCAACTCTAGTGTAAAATTTAGTGTACTAGCTTATAGAGCTAGTTTACTCTAGTGTAAAATTACTAGTACTAGAGCAAACATCTACTTCAACTCTAGTGTAACATTATTTGTACTAGGTTATAGAGCTAGTTCAACTCTAGTGTAAAATTATTTGGACTAGGCTATAAAACAATTTAAACTCTGGTGTAAAATTATTTGCAGTAGGTAATAGAGGTAGTTCACCTCTAGTGTAAAATTAATTGTACTAGGTTATAGAGCTAGTTAAACTCTAGTTTAGATTTATTTGTTGAAGGTTATAGACCTAGTTCAACTCTGGAGTAAATTTATTTGTACTAGGTTACAAAGCTAGTTCAACTCCATTGTAAAATTACTTGAACTAGAGCAAAGAGCAAGTTCAACTCTAGTGTAAAATTGTTTGTACTAGGTTATAGAGTTAGTTTAACTCTACTATAAAATTATTTGCACTAGGTTACAAAGCTAGTTCAACTGTAGTGTAAATTATTTGAACTAGGTTATAGAGCTAGTTCAACTTTAGTTTAAAATTGTTCGAACTAGAGCAAAGCCCTAGTTCAACTCTGGAGTAAAATTATTTGTACTAGGTTACAGAGCTAGTTCAACTCCAGTGTAAAATGGTTTGAACTAGAGCAAAGCTCTAGTTCAACTCTAGAGTAAAATTATTTGCACTAGCTTACTAAGCTAGTTCATCTCCACTATAAAATGATTTGAACTAGAGCAAAGAGCTAGTTCAACTCTAGTGTAAAATTATTAGAACTAGAGGAAAGAGCTAGTTCAACTCTAGTGTCAAATTGTTAGTACTATGTTGTAGAGCTAGTTCAACTCTAGTGTAAAAATATTTTAACTAGATCAAAGAGCTTGTTCAACTCTAGTGTAAAATTATTTGTACTAGGTTACAAAGCTAGTTCATGTCTAGTGTAAAATTACTTGAACTATAGGAAAGAGCTAGTTCAACTCCAGTGTAAAATTATTTGAACTGGAGGAAAGAGCTGGTTCAACTCTAGTGTAAAATTGTTTGTACTAGGTTATAGAGCTAGTTCAATTGTAGTGTAAAGTTATTTGTACTAGGTTACAAAGCTAGTTCAACTCTAGTGTAAAATTATTTGAAGTAGAGCAAATAGCTAGTTCAACTCTAGTATAAAATTGTTTGAACTAGGTCATAGCGCTAGTTCAACTCTAGGTAAAAAAAAATTGAACTAGAGGAAAGAGCTAGTTCATTTCTAGTGTAAAATTGTTTGTAGTAGGTCATAGAGATAGTTCAACTCTAGTGTAAAATTATTTGTACTTGGTTATAAAGCTAGTTCAACTCTATTGTAAAATTATTTAAACTAAAGCAAAGAGTTAGTTCAACTCTAGTGTAAAATTATTTGTGCTAAGTTATACAGCTAGTTTACTCTAGTGTAAAATTATTAGTACTAGACCAAACATCTACTTCAACTGTACTGTAAAATTATTTGTACTAGGTTATAGAGATGGTTCAACTCTAGTGTAAAATTATTTATACTAGGTAATAGACCTAGTTCACCTCTAGTGTAAAATTAATTGTACTAGGTTATAGAGCTAGTTAAACTCTAGTTTAAAATTATTTGATCAAGGTTATAGGGCTAGTTGAACTCTAGAGGAAAATTATTTGTACCATGTTAGAAAGCTAGTTCAACTCAATTGTAAAATTACTTGAACTAGAGCAAAGAGCTAGTTCAACTCTAGTGTAATTTTTTTTGAACTAGATCATAGAGGTAGTTCAACTCTAGTGTAAAATTGTTTGTACTAGGTTACAAACCTAGTTCAACTGTAGTGTAAATTATTTGAACTAGGTTATAGAGCTAGTTCAACTTAAGTTTAAAATTCCTAGAACTAGAGCAAAGCGCTAGTTTAAATCTGGTGTAAAATTATTTGTACTAGTTTACAGAGCTAGTTCAACTCCAGTGTAAAATGATTTTAACTAGAGCAAAGAGCTAATTCACCTCTAGTGTACAATTATTTGAACTAGAGGAACGATCTAGTTTAACTCTAGTGTCAAATTGTTAGTGGTAGGTTATAGAGCTAGTTCAACTCTAGTGTAAAATTCTTTGTACCAGGTTATAGAGCTAGTTCAATTCTATTGTAAAACTATTTCAACTAGAGCAAAGAGCTAGTTCAACTCTAGTGTAAAATTATTTGTACTAGGTTACAGAGCGTGTTCAACTCCAGTGTCAAATTAGTTGAAGTACAGCAAAGAGCTAGTTCAACTCGAGTGCAAAATTATTTTAACCAGAGGAAAGAGCTAGTTCAACTCTGGTGTAAAAAATTTGACCAGGTTATAGAGCTAGTTCAACCATAGTGTAAAATTATTTGAACTGGGTTACAAAGCTAGTTCCACTCTAGTGTAAAATAATTGAAGTAGAGAAAATATCTAGTTCAACTCTAGTGTGAAATTGTTTGAACTAGGTTATAGAGCTAGTTCAACTCTAGTGTAATTTATTTGAACCAGAGCAAAGAGCTAGTTCAATACTAGTGTAAAATTGTTTCTTCTAGGTATAGATCTAGTTCAACTCTAGGGTAAAATTATTTGTACTAGGTTACAAATCTTGTTAAACTATAGTGTAAATTATTTGAACTAGTTTATAGACCTAGTTCATCTTTAGTTTAAAAATATTTGAACAGGAGCAAAGCGCTAGTTCAACTCTAGAGTAAAATTATTTGTACTAGATTAAAGAGCTAGTTCAACTCCACTGCAAAATTATTTGAACTAGAGCAAAGAGCTAGTTAACCTGTAGTGTAAAATTTTTTGAACAAGAGGAAAGAGGTAGTTCAACTGTAGTGACAAATTGCTAGTACTAGGTTATACAACTAGTTCAACTCTAGTGTAAAAAATTTTGTACTAGGTTATAGAGCAAGTTCAACTCTCCTGTAAAATTATTTGAACTAGAGCAAAGAGCTAGTTCAACTCTAGTGTAAAATTATTTGTATTAGGTTACAGAGCTAGTTCAACTCCAGCGCAAAATTATTTGAACTGGAGCAAAGCGCTAGTTCAACTATAGTGTAAAATTATTTGAACAAGTGGGAAGAGCTAGTTCAACCGTAGTGACAACTTGTTAGTTCAACTCTAGTGTAAAATTATTTGAACTAGAGGAAAGAGCTAGTTCAACACTAGTGTCAAATTTTTAGTAGTACGTGATAGTGCTAGTTCAACTCTAGTGTAAAATACATTGTGCCAGGTTATTGAGCTAGTCGATCTCTATTGTAAAATTATTTCAACAAGAGGAAAGATCTAGTTCAACTCTAGTGTAAAATTATTTGTACTAGGTTACAGAGCTAGTTCAACTGCAGTGTAAAATTACTTGAACTACAACAACGAGCTAGTTCAACTCGGCTGCAAAATTATTTGAACAAGAGGAAAGAGCTAGTTCAACTCTAGTGTAAAATTGTTTGTACTAGGTTATAGAGCTAGTTCAACTGTAGTGTAAAATTATTTGTACTAGGTTACTAAGCTAGTTCAACTCTAGTGTAAAATTGTATGTACTAGGTTACAGATCTAGTTCACCTCGAGTGTAAAATTACTTGAACTACAACAAAGAGAAAGTTCAACTCCAGTGTAAAATTATTTGAACTAGAGGAAAGAGCTGGTTCAACTCTAGTGTAAAATTGTTTGTACTAGGTTATAGAGCTAGTTCAACTATAGTTTAAAGTTATTTGTACTAGGTTACAAAGCTAGTTCAACTCTAGTGTAAAATTATTTGAACTAGAGCAAATAGCTAGTTCAACTCTAGTATAAAAATTTTTGAACTAGGTTATAGAGCTAGTTCAACTCTAGTTTAATTTTTTTTGAACTAGAGGAAAGAGCTAGTTCAACTCTAGTGTAAAATTGTTTGTAGTACGTTATAGAGATAGTTCAACTCTAGTGTAAAATTATTTGTACTAGGTTATAAAGCTAGTTCAACTCTATTGTAAAATTATTTAAACTATAGCAAAGAGTTAGTTCAACTCTAGTGTAAAATTATTTGTGCTAAGTTCTACAGCTAGTTTAATCTAGTGTAAAATTATTAGTACTAGACCAAACATCTACTTCAACTCTAGTGTAAAATTATTTGTACTAGGTTATAGAGCTGGTTCAACTCTAGTGTAAATATATTTATACTAGGTAATAGACCTAGTTCACCTCTAGTGTAAAATTAATTGTACTAGGTTATAGAGCTAGTTCAACTCTAGTTTGAAATTATTTGATCAAGGTTATAGGGCTAGTTCAACTCTAGAGTAAAATTATTTGTACCATGTTACAAAGCTAGTTCAACTCAATTGTAAAATTACTTGAACTAGAGCAAAGAGCTAGTTCAACTCTAGTGTAATTATTTTTGAACTAGATCATAGAGGTAGTTCAACTCTAGTGTAAAATTGTTTGTACTAGGTTACAAACCTAGTTCAACTGTAGTGTAAATTATTTGAACTAGGGTATAGAGCTAGTTCAACTTAAGTTTAAAATTCCTATAACTAGAGAAAAGCGCTAGTTTAACTCTGGTGTAAAATTATTTGTACTAGGTTACAAAGCTAGTTCAACTCCAGTGTAAAATGATTCTAACTAGAGCAAAGAGCTAGTTCACCTCTAGTGTAAAATTATTTGAACTACAGGAACGATCTAGTTTAACTCTAGTGTCAAATTGTTAGTGGTAGTTTATAGAGCTAGTTCAACTCTAGTGTAAAATGCTTTATACCAGGTTATAGAGCTAGTTCAATTATATTGTAAAACTATTTGAACTAGAGCAAAGAGCTAGTACAACTCTAGTGTAAAATTATTTGTACTAGGTTACAGAGCGTGTTCAACTCAAGTGTCAAATTAGTTGAAGTACAGCAAAGAGTTAGTTCACCTCGAGTGCAAAATTATTTGAACAAGAGGAAAGAGCTAGTTCAACTCTAGTGTAAAAAATTTGGTACCAGGTTATAGAGCTAGTTGAACCGTAGTGTAAAATTATTTGTACTGGGTTACAAAGCTAGTTCCAATCTAGTGTAAAATTATTTGAAGTAGAGCAAATATCTAGTTCAACTCTAGTGTGAAATTGTTTGAACTAGGTTATAGAGCTAGTTCAACTCTAGTGTAATTTTTTTGAACCAGAGCAAAGAGCTAGTTCAATACTAGTGTAAAATTGTTTCTTCTAGGTATAGATCTAGTTCAACTCTAGGGTAAAATTATTTGTACTAGGTTACAAATCTTGTTAAACTATAGTGTAAATTATTTGAACTAGTTTATAGAGCTAGTGCATCTTTAGTTTAAAAATATTTGAACAGGAGCAAAGCGCTAGTTCAACTCTAGAGTAAAATTATTTGTACTAGATTAAAGAGCTAGTTCAACTCCAATGCAAAATTATTTGAACTAGAGCAAAGAGCTAGTTAACCTGTAGTGTAAAATTTTTTGAACAAGAGGAAAGAGGTAGTTCAACTGTAGTGACAAATTGCTAGTACTAGGTTATACAACTAGTTCAACTCTAGTGTAAAAAATTTTGTACCAGGTTATAGAGCAAGTTCAACTCTCCTGTAAAATTATTTGAACTAGAGCAAAGAGCTATTTCAACTCTAGTGTAAAATTATTTGTATTAGGTTACAGAGCTAGTTCAACTCCAGTGCAAAATTATTTGAACTAGAGCAAAGCGCTAGTTCAACTATAGTGTAAAATTATTTGAACAAGTGGGAAGAGCTAGTTCAACCGTAGTGACAACTTGTTAGTTCAACTCTAGTGTAAAATTATTTGAACCAGAGGAAAGAGCTAGTTCAACACTAGTGTCAAATTGTTAGTAGTAGGTTATAGTGCTAGTTCAACTCTAGTGTAAAATACATTGTGCCAGGTTATTGAGCTAGTTGATCTCTATTGTAAAATTATTTCAACAAGAGCAAAGATCTAGTTCAACTCTAATGTAAAATTATTTGTACTAGGTTATAGAGCTAGTTCAACTGCAGTGTAAAATTACTTGAACTACAACAAAGAGCTAGTTCAACTCGGGTGCAAAATTATTTGAACAAGAGGAAAGAGCTAGTTCAACTCTAGTGTAAAATTGTTTGTACTAGGTTATAGAGCTAGTTCAACTGTAGTGTAAAATTATTTGTACTAGGTTACTAAGCTAGTTCAACTCTAGTGTAAAATTGTATGTACTAGGTTACAGATCTAGTTCACCTCGAGTGTAAAATTACTTGAACTACAACAAAGAGCAAGTTCAACTCCAGTGTAAAATTATTTGAACTAGAGGAAAGAGCTGGTTCAACTCTAGTGTAAAATTGTTTGTACTAGGTTATAGAGCTAGTTCAACTATAGTTTAAAGTTATTTGTACTAGGTTACAAAGCTAGTTCAACTCTAGTGTAAAATTATTTGAAGTAGAGCAAATAGCTAGTTCAACTCTAGTATAAAATTGTTTGAACTAGGTTATAGAGCTACTTCAACTCTAGTTTAATTTTTTTGAACTAGAGGAAAGAGCTAGTTCATCTCTAGTGTAAAATTGTTTGTAGTACGTTATAGAGATAGTTCAACTCTAGTGTAAAATTATTTGTACTAGGTTATAAAGCTAGTTCAACTCTATTGTGAAATTATTTAAACTATAGCAAAGAGTTAGTTCAACTCTAGTGTAAAATTATTTGTGCTAAGTTCTACAGCTAGTTTATTCTAGTGTAAAATTATTAGTACTAGACCAAACATCTACTTCAACTCTAGTGTAAAATTATTTGTACTAGGTTATAGAGCTGGTTCAACTCTAGTGTAAAATTATTTATACTAGGTAATAGACCTAGTTCACCTCTAGTGTAAAATTAATTGTACTAGGCTATAGAGCTAGTTCAACTCTAGTTTAAAATTATTTGATCAAAGTTATAGGGCTAGTTCAACTCTAGAGTAAAATTTTTTGTACCATGTTACAAAGCTAGTTCAACTCAATTGTAAAATTACCTGAACTAGAGCAAAGAGCTAGTTCAACTCTAGTGTAATTATTTCTGAACTAGATCATAGAGGTAGTTCAACTCTAGTGTAAAATTGTTTGTACTAGGTTACAAACCTAGTTCAACTGTAGTGTAAATTATTTGAACTAGGGTATAGAGCTAGTTCAACTTAAGTTTAAAATTCCAATAACTAGAGAAAAGCGCTAGTTTAACTCTGGTGTAAAATTATTTGTACTAGGTTACAAAGCTAGTTCAACTCCAGTGTAAAATGATTTTAACTAGAGCAAAGAGCTAGTTCACCTCTAGTGTAAACTTATTTGTACTAGGTTACAGAGCTAGTTCAACTCCAGTGTAAAATTACTTGAACTACAGCAAAGAGCTAGTTCAACTCGAGAGCAAAATTATTTGAACAAGAGGAAAGAGCTAGTTCAACTCTAGTGTAAAATTGTTTGTACTAGGTTATAGAGCTAGTTAAACTGTAGTGTAAAATTATTTGTACTAGGTTACTAAGCTAGTTCAACTCTAGTGTAAAATTATTTGAAGTAGAGCAATGAGCTAGTTCAACTCTAGTGTAAAATTGTTTCTACTAGGTTATAGAGCTAGTTCAACTCTATTGTAAAATTATTTGTACTAGGTTACAAAGGTAGTTCAATTGTAGTGTAAATTACTTGAACTAGGTTATAGAGCTAGTTCAACTTTAGTTTAAAATTATTTGAAGTAGAGCAAAGCGCTAGTTAAACTCTAGAGCAAAATTATTCTTACTAGGTGACAGAGCTAGTTCAACTCCAGTGTAAAATTATATGAACTAGAGCAAAGAGCTAGTTCAACTCTAGTGTAAAATTATTTGAACTAGAGGAAAGAGATAGTTCAACTCTATTGTGAAAGTCTTAGTACTAGGTTATAGAGCTAGTTCAACTCTAGTGTAAAATTGTTTGTACCAGGTTATAGAGCTAGTTCAACTCTATTGTAAAATTATTTGAACTAGAGAAAAGATCTCGTTCAGCTCTAGTGTAAAATTATTTCTACTAAGTTATAGAGCTAGTTCAACTCCTGTGTAAAATTACTTGAACTACACCAAACAGCTAGTTCAACTCCAGTGTTGAATTATTTGAACTAGAGGAAAGAGCTAGTGCAACTATAGTGTAAAATTGTTTGTACTATGTTATAGAGCTAGTTCAACTGTAGTGTGAAATTATTTGTACTAAGTTACAAAGCTATTTAAACTCTAGTGTAAACTTATTTGAACTGGAGGAAAGAGCTAGTTCAACTCTAGTGTCAAATTGTTAATACTATGTTATAGAGCTAGTTACTCTAGTGTAGAATTCTTTGTACCAGGTTATAGAGCTAGTTCAACTCTATTGTAAAATTATTTGAACTAGAGCAAAGAGCTAGTTCAACTCCAGTGTAAAATTACTTGAACTACAGCAAAGAGCTAGCTCAACTCCACTGCAAAATTATTTAAACTAGAGGAAAGAGCTAGTTCAACTCTAGTGTAAAATTGTTTGTGCTAGGTTATAGAGCTAGTTCAACTGTAGTTAAAAACTATCTGTACTAGGTTACAAAGCTAGTTCAACTCTAGTGTAAACTTATTTGAAGTAGAGCAAAGAGCTAGTTCGACTCTAGTATAAAATTATTTGAACTAGGTTATCGAGCTTGTTCAACTCTAGTGTAAATATTTTTGAACTAGAGCAAAGAGCTAGTACAACTCTAGTGTAAAATTGTTTATACTAGGTTATGGAGCTAGTTCAAATCTAGTGTAAAATTATTTGTACAAGATTACAAAGCTAGTTAAACTCTAGTGTAAAATTATTTTAACTAGAGGAAAGAGCTAGTTCAACTCTAGTGTCATATTGTTAGTACTATGTTATAGAGCTAGTTCAACTCTAGTGTAAAATTCTTTGTACCAGGTGATAGAGCTGGTTCAACTCTATTGTAAAATTATTTGAACTAGAGCAAAGAGCTCGTTCAAATCTAGTGTAAAATTATTTGAACTAGAGGAAAGAGCTAGTTCAACTCTAGTGTCAAATTGTTAGTACTATGTTATAGAGCTAGTTCAACTCTAGTGTAGAATTCTTTGTACCAGGTTACAAAGCTTGTTCAACTCTATTGTAAACTTATTTGAACTAGATCAAAGAGCTAATTCAACTCCAGTGTAAAATTACATGAACTACAACAAAGAGCTAGCTCAACTCCACTTCAAAATTATTTGAACTAGAGGAAAGAGCTAGTTGAATTCTAGTGTAAAATTGTTTGTCCTAGGTTATAGAGCTAGTTCAACTGTATTGTAAAACTATCAGTACTAGGTTACAAGGCTAGTTCAACTCTAGTGTAAAATTATTTGAAGTAGAGCAAAGAGCTAGTTCGACTCTAGTATAAAATAATTTGAACTAGGTTACAGAGCTAGTTCAACTCTAGTGTAAATATTTTTGAACTAGAGCAAAGAGCTAAGTACAACTCTAGTGTAAAATTGTTTATACTAGGTTATAGAGCTAGTTCAACTGTAGTGTAAAATTATTTGTACTAGATTACAAAGCTAGTTCAACTCTACTGTAAAATTATTTTAACTAGAGGAAAGAGCTAGTTCAACTCTAGTGTCATATTGTTAGTACTATGTTATAGAGCTAGTTCAACTCTACTGTAAAATTCTTTGTACCAGGTGATAGAGCTAGTTCAACACTTTGTAAAATTATTTGAACTAGAGCAAAGAGCCCGTTCAACTCTAGTGTAAAATTATTTGAACTAGAGGAAAGAGCTAGTTCAACTCATGTGTCAAATTGATAGTACTATGTTATAGGGATAGTTCAACTCTAGTGTAGAATTCTTTGTACTAGGTTATAGATCTCGTTCAACTCTATTGTAAAATTATTTGAACTATAGCGAAGATCTAATTCAACTCCAGTGTAAAATTATTTGAACTATAGCAAAGAGCTAGTTCAACTGTGGTGTAAAACTATCTCTACTAGGTTACAAAGCTAGTTCAACTCTAGGGTAAAATTATTTGAAGTAGAGCAAAGAGCTAGTTCGACTCTAGTATAAAATTATTTGAACTAGGTTATAGAGCTAGTTCAACTCTAGTGTAAATATTTTTGAATTAGAGCAAAGAGCTAGTACAACTCTAGTGTAAAATTGTTTATACTAGGTTATAGAGCTAGTTCAACTCTAGTGTAAAATTATTTGTACTAGATTACAAAGCTAGTTCAACTCTAGTGTAAAATAATTTTAACTAGAGGAAAGAGCTAGTTCAACTCTGGTGTCAAATTGTTAGTAATAGGTTATAGAGCTAGTTCAAATCTAGTGTAAAATTATTTGTACGAGGTTATAGAGCTAGTTCAACTCAATTATAAAATTATTTGAACTAGATAAAATAGCTAGTTCAAATCTAGTGTAAAATTATTTGTACTAGGTTACAGAGCTAGTTCAACTCCAGTGTAAAATTACTTGAACTACAGCAAAGAGCTAGCTCAACTCCATTGAGAAATTATTTAAACTAGAGGAAAGAGCTAGTTCAACTCTTGAGTAAAAAATTTTGTACTAGGTTATAGAGCTAGTTCAACTGTAGTGTAAAACTATCTGTACTAGGTTACAAAGCTAGTTCAACTCTAGTGTAAAAATATTTGAAGTAGAGAAAAGAGCTAGTTTGACTCTAGTATAAAATTATTTGAACTAGGTTATACAGCTAGTTCAACTCTAGTGTAAAATTTTTGAACTAGAGCAAAGAGCTAGTACAACTCTATTGTAAAATTGTTTATGCTAGGTTATAAAGCTAGTTCAACTCTAGTGTAAAATTATTTGTAATAGATTACAAAGCTAGTTCAACTCTAGTGTAAAATTGTTTATAATAGGTTATAGAGCTAGTTCAACTCTAGTGTAAAATTATTTGTACTAGATTACAAATCTAGTTCATCTCTAGTGTAAAATTATTTTAACTAGAGGAAGGAGCTAGTTTAACTCTAGTGTCATATTGTTAGTACTATGTTATAGAGCTAGTTCAACTCTAGTGTAAAATTCTTTGTACCGGGTGATAGAGCTAGTTCAACCCTGTTGTAAAATTATTTGAACTAGAGCAAAGAGCCCGTTCAACTCTAGTGTAAAATTATTTGAACTAGAGGAAAGAGCTAGTTCAACTCTTGTGTCAAATTGATAGTACTATGTTATAGAGCTAGTTCAACTCTAGTGTAGAATTCTTTGTACTAGGTTATAGAGCTAGTTCAACTCTATTGTAAAATTAGTTGAACTATAGCAAAGAGCTAATTCAACTCCAGTGTAAAATTATTTGAACTATAGCAAAGAGCTAGTTCAACTGTATTGTAAAACTATCTGTACTAGGTTACAAAGCTAGTTCAACTCTAGTGTAAAATTATTTGAAGTAGAGCAAAGAGCTAGTTCGACTCTAGTATAAAATTGTTTGAACTAGGTTATAGAGATAGTTCAACTCTAGTGTAAAATTTTTGAACTAGAGAAAAAGAGCTAGTACAACTCTATTGTAAAATTGTTTGTACTAGTTTATAGAGCTAGTTCAACTCTAGTGTAAAATTATTTGTACTAGGTTACAAAGCTAGTTCAACTCTAGTGTAAAATTATTTGAACTATATCATATTGTTAGTTATACTATAGTGTAATATTATTTGTACTAGGTTATAGAGCTAGTATAACTCTAGTGTAAAATTGTTTATACTAGGTTATAGAGCTAGTTCAAGTGTAGTGTAAAATTATTTGTGCTAGATTACAAAGCTAGTTCAACTCTAGTGTAAAATTATTTGTACTAGGTTATAGAGCTAGTTCAACTCTAGTGTAAAATTATTTGTACTAGGCTATAAAACAAGTTCATCTCTTGTGTAAAATTAGTTACACTAGGTAATAGAACTAGTTCGCCTCTAGTGAAAAATTAATTGTACTAGCTTATCGAGCTAGTTCAACTCTAGTTTAAAATTGTTTGTTGAAGGTTACAAAGCTAGTTCAACTCCATTGTCAAAGTACTTCAACTAGAGCAAAGAGCTAGTTCAACTCTAGTGTAAAATTGTTTGTACTATGTTATAGAGTTAGTTTAACTCTAGTGTAAAATTATTTGTACTAGGTTACAAAGCTAGTTCAGCTACAGTGTAAATTATTTGAACTATGTTATAGAGCTAGTTCAACTCCAGTTTAAAATTATTTGAACTAGAGCAAAGCGCTAGTTTAACTCTAGAGAGAAAAAAATTGTACTTGGTTACTGAGCTAGTTCAACTCCAGTGTAAAATGATTTGAACTAGAGCAAGGAGCTAGTTCAACTCTAGTGTAAAATTATTGTAACTAGAGGAAAGAGCTAGTTCAACTCTAGTGTCAAATTGTTAGTAATAAGTTATAGAGCTAGTTCAAATCTAGCGTAAAATTCTTTGTACCAGGTTATAGAGCTAGTTCAACTCTATTATAAAATTATTTGAACTAGATAAAATAGCTAGTTCAAATCTAGTGTAAAATTATTTGTACTAGGTTACAGAGCTAGTTCAACTCCAGTGTAAAATTACTTGAACTACAGCAAAGAGCTAGCTCAACTCCACTTCAAAAATTATTTAAACTAGAGGAAAGAGCTAGTTCAACTCTTGTGTAAAAATTTTTGTACTAGTTTATAGAGCTAGTTCAACTCTTGTGTAAAAATTTTGTACTAGGTTATAGAGCTAGTTCAACTGTAGTGTAAAACTATCTGTACTAGGTTACAAAGCTAGTTCAACTCTAGTGTAAAATTATTTGAAGTAGAGAAAAGAGCTAGTTCGACTCTAGTATAAAATTATTTGAACTAGGTTATAGAGCTAGTTCAACTCTAGTGTAAAATTTTTGAACTAGAGCAAAGAGCTAGTACAACTCTATTGTAAAATTGTTTATACTAGGTTATAAAGCTAGTTCAACTCTAGTGTAAAATTATTTGTAATAGATTACAAAGCTAGTTCAACTCTAGTGTAAAATTGTTTATACTAGGTTATAGAGCTAGTTCAACTCTACTATAAAATTATTTGTACTAGATTACAAATCTAGTTCATCTCTAGTGTAAAATTATTTTAACTAGAGGAAAGAGCTAGTTTAACTCTAGTGTCATATTGTTAGTACTATGTTATAGAGCTAGTTCAACTCTAGTGTAAAATTCTTTGTACCGGGTGATAGAGCTAGTTCAACCCTGTTGTAAAATTATTTGAACTAGAGCAAAGAGCCCGTTCAACTCTAGTGTAAAATTATTTGAACTAGAGGAAAGAGCTAGTTCAACTCTTGTGTCAAATTGATAGTACTATGTTATAGAGCTAGTTCAACACTAGTGTAGAATTCTTTGTACTAGGTTATAGAGCTAGTTCAACTCTATTGTAAAATTATTTGAACTATAGCAAAGAGCTAATTCAACTCCAGTGTCAAATTATTTGAACTATAGCAAAGAGCTAATTCAGGTGTACTGTAAAACTATCTGTACTAGGTTACAAAGCTAGTTCAACTCTAGTGTAAAATTATTTGAAGTAGAGCAAAGAGCTAGTTAGACTCTAGTATAAAATTGTTTGAACTAGGTTATAGAGATAGTTCAACTCTAGTGTAAAATTTTTGAACTAGAGCAAAGAGCTAGTACAACTCTATTGTAAAATTGTTTGTACTAGGTTATAGAGCTAGTTCAACTCTAGTGTAAAATTATTTGTACTAGGTTACAAAGCTAGTTCAACTCTAGTGTAAAATTATTTGAACTTTATCATATTGTTAGTTAAACTATAGTGTAATATTATTTGTACTAGGTTATAGGGCTAGTTTACTCTAGTGTAAAATTATTAGTACTTGAGCCAACATCTAGTTTAACTCTAGTGTAAAATTATTTGTACTAGATTATAGAGCTAGTTCAACTCTAGTGTAATTTTTTTGGACTAGGCTATAAAACAAGTTCAACTCTTGTGTCAAATTATTTGCACTAGGTAATAGAGCTAGTTCACCTCTAGTGTAAATTTAATCTTACTACGTTATAGAGCTAGTTGAACTCTAGTTTAATATTATTTGGTTGAAGGTATAGAGCTAGTTCAACTCTAGAGTAAACTTCTTTGGACTAGGTTAGAAAGCTAGTTCAACTCCATTGTAAATTTACTTGAACTAGAGAAAAGAGCTAGTTAAACTCTAGTGTAAAATTGTTTGAACTAGGTTATAGAGTTAGTTTACCTCTAGTGTAAAATTATTTGCACTAGTTTACAAAGCTAGTTCTACTGTAGTGTAAATTATTTGAACTAAGTTATAGAGCTAGTTCATCTTTAGAGTAAAATCTAGAGTAAAATTATTTGTACTAGGTTACAGAGCTAGTTCAACTCTAGTGTAAAATGATTTGAACTAGAGCAAACAGCTAGTTCAACTCTAGTGTAAAATTATTTGAACTAGAGGAAAGAGCTAGTTCAACTCTAGCGTAAAATTATTTGTACTAGGTTAGAGAGCTACTTCAACTCAGTGTAAAATTACTTGAACTACAACAAAGAGCTAGCTCAACTCCAGTGCAAAAAAAATGAACTATAGGAAAGAGCTAGTTCAACTCTAGTGTAAAATTCTTTAAACTAGGTTATAGAGGTAGTTCAACTATAGTGTGAAATTATTTGTACTTGGTTACAAAGCTAGTTCAACTCTAGTGTAAAATTATTTGTACTAGGTTACAAAGCTAGTTCAACTGTGTTGTAAATTATTTGAACTAGTTTATATAGCTAGTTCAACTTTATTTGAAAATTAGTTTAACTGGAGCAAAGCGCTAGTTCAACTCGAGAGTAAAATTATTTGTACTAGGTTACAGAGCTAGTTCAACTCCAGTGTAAAATTATTTGAACTAGAACAAAGAGGTAGTTGAACTATAGTGTGAAATTATTAGAACTAGAGGAAAGAGCTAGTTCTACTCTAGTGTCAAATTGTTAGTACTAGGTTATAGAGCTAGTTCAACTCTAGTGTAAAATTGTTTGTACAACCTTATAGAGCTAGTTCAACTCTCCTATAAAATTATTTGCACTAGAGCAAAGATCTGGTTCAACTCTAGTGTGAAATTATTGTACTATGTTACAAATCTAGCTCAACTCGAGTGTAAAATTACTTGAACTACAACAAAGAGCTAGTTCAACTCCACTGTAAAATTATTTGAACTAGAGGAAACACCTAGTTCGACTCTAGAGAAAAATTATTTGTACTAGGTTACAAAGCTAGTTAAACTTCATTGTAAAATTACTGGAACTAGAGCAAAGAGCTAGTTCAACTCTTGTGTAAAACTCTTTGTACTAGGTTATAGAGTTAGTTCAACTCTAGTGTAAAATTATTTGTACTAGGTTACAGGGCTAGTTCATCTCCAGTGTAAAATGATTTGAATTAGAGCAAAGATCTAGTTCAACTCTAGTGTAAAATTATTAGAACTAGAGGAAAGAGCTAGGTCAACTCTCGTGTCATATTGTTAGTAGTACGTTCTAGAGCTAGTTCAACTCTAGTGTAAATTTCTTTGTACCACGTTATAGAGCTAGTTCATCTCTATTGTAAAATTATTTGAACTAGAGCAAACAGCTAGTTCAACTCTAGTGTAAAATTATGTGTACTAGGTTACAGAGCTAGTTCAACTCCAGTGTAAAATTACTTGAACTATAGTAAAGAGCTAGTTGAACTCGAGTGCAAAATTATTTGAATTAGAGGAAAGAGCTAGTTCAACTCTAGTGTAAAATTGTTTGTACTAGGTTATAGAGCTAGCTCAACTCTAGTTTAAAATTATTTGTTCAAGATTATAGAGCTAGTTCAAGTCTAGAGCAAAATTATTTGTACTAGGTTACAAAGATAGTCCAACTCCATTGTAAAATTACTTGAACTAGAGCAAAGAGCTAGTTCAACTCTAGTGTAAAACTCTTTGTACTAGGTTATAGATTTAGTTCAACTCTAGTGTAAAATTATTTGTACTAGGTTAGAAAGCTAGTTCAACTGCGGTGTAAAATATTTGAACTAGGTTATAGAGCTAGTTCAACTTTAGTTTAAAATTATTTGAACAAGAGAAAACCCTAGTTCAACTCTAGAGTAAAAATATATGTACTAGGTTACAGAGCTAGTTCAACTCCAGTGTAAAATGATTTTAATTAGAGAAAAGAGCTAGTTCGACTCTAGTGTAAATTTAGTTGTACTAGGTTATAGAGTTAGTTCAACTCTAGTGTAAAATTATTTGGACTGGCTTATAAAACAAGTTCAAATCTTGTGTAAAATTATTTCCACTAGGTAATAGAGCTAGTTCACCTCTAGTGTAAAATTAATTGTACTAGGTTATATCGCTGGTTCAACCGTAGTTTAAACTTATTTGTTCAAGGTTATAGAGCTAGTTAAACTCTAGAGCAAAATTATTTGTACTAGGTTACAAAGCTAGTTCAACTCCATTGTAAAATTAGTTGAACTAGAGCAAAGAGCTAGTTCAAATCTAGTGTGAAACTATTTGTACTAGGTTATAGAGTTAGTTCAACTCTAGTGTAAAATTATTTGTACTAGGTAACAAAGCCAGTTCAACTCTAGTGTAAAACACTTCGTACTAGGTTATAGAGTTAGTTCAACTCTAGTGTAAAATTATTTGTAATAGGTTACAAAGCTAGTTCATCTCCAGTGTAAAATGATTTGAATTAGAGCAAAGAGCTAATTCAACTCTATTGTAAAATTATTTGTACCAGTTATAGAGCTAGTTCAACTCTATTGTGAAATGATTTGAAATAGAGCAAAGAGCTAGTTCAACTCTAGTGTAAAATTATTTGTACTAGGTTACAGAGCTAGTTCAATTCCAATGTAAAATTACTTGAACTATAGCAAAGAGCTAGTTGAACTCGAGTGCAAAATTATTTGAATTAGAGGAAAGAGCTAGTTCAACTCTAGTGTAAAATTGTTTGTACTAGGTTATAGAGCTAGCTCAACTCTAGTTTAAAATTATTTGTTCAAGGTTATAGAGCTAGTACAACTCTAGAGCAAAATTATTTGTACTAGGTTACAAACATAGTTCAACTCCATTGTAAAATTACTTGAACTAGAGCAAAGAGCTAGTTCAACTCTAGTGTAAAACTCTTTGTACTAGGTTATAGAGTTAGTTCAACTCTAGTGTAAAATTATTTGTACTAGGTGAGAAAGCTAGTTCAACTGTGGTGTAAAATATTTGAACTAGGTTATAGAGCTAGTTCGACTTTAGTTTACAATTATTTGAACAAGAGCAAACCCTAGTTCAACTCTAGAGTAAAATTATATGTACTAGGTTATAGACCTAGTTCAACTCCAGTGTAAAATGATTTGAATTAGAGAAAAGAGCTAGTCAACTCTCGAGTGAATTTATTTGTACTAGGTTATAGAGTTAGTTCAACTCTAGTGTAAAATTATTTGGACTGGCTTATAAAACAAGTTCAAATCTTGTGTAAAATTATTTGCACTAGGTAATAGAGCAAGTTCACCTCTAGTGTAAAATTAATTGTACTAGGTTGTATCGCTAGTTCAACCCTAGTTTAAACTTATTTGTTCAAGGTTATAGAGCTAGTTAAACTCTAGAGCAAAATTATTTGTACTAGGTTACAAAGCTAGTTCAACTCCATTGGAAAATTAGTTGAACTAGAGCAAAGAGTTAGTTCAACTCTAGTGTGAAACTGTTTGTACTAGGTTATATAGTTAGTTCAACTCTAGTGTAAAATTATTTGTACTAGGTTACAAAGCTAGTTCAACTGTAGTGTAAAATACTTGAACTAGGTTATGGAGCTAGTTCAACTCTAGAGTAAAATTATTTGTACTAGGTTACAAAGCTAGTTCATCTCCAGTGTAAAATGATTTGAATGAGAGGAAAGAGCTAGTTTAACTCTAGTGTAAAATTATTTGAACTAGAGGAAAGAGCTAGTTCAACTCTCGTGTCATATTGTTAGTAGTAGGTTATAGAGCTAGTTCAACTCTAGTGTAAAATACTTTGTACCAGGTTATAGAGCTAGTTCAACTCTATTGTAAAAAAATTTTAACTAGAGCAAAGAGCTAGTTCAACTCTAGTGTAAAATTATTTGTACTAGGTTACAGAGGTAGTTCAACTTCAGTGTAAAATTACTTGAACTATAGCAAAGAGCTAGTTCAACTCGAGTGCAAAATTATTTGAATTAGAGGAAAGAGCTAGTTCAACTCTAGGTAAAATTATTAGTACTAGGTTATAGAGCTAGCTCAACTCTAGTTTAACATTATTTGTTCAAGGTTATAGAGCTAGTTCAACTCTAGAGCAAAATTATTTGTACTAGGTTACAAATATAGTTCAAATCCATTGTAAAATTACTTGACCTAGAGCAAAGAGCTAGTTCAACTCTAGTGTAAAGCTCTTTGTACTAGGTTATAGAGTTAGTTCAACTCTAGTGTAAAATTATTTGTACTAGGTTAGAAAGCTAGTTCAACTGTGGTGTAAAATATTTGAACTAGGTTATAGAGCTAGTTCAACTTTAGTTTAAAATTATTTGAACAAGAGCAAACCCTAGTTCAACTCTAGAGTAAAATTATATGTACTAGGTTACAGAGCTAGTTCAACTCAAGTGTAAAATTATTTGAATTAGAGCAAAGAGCTAGTTCAACTCTAGTGTAAAATTATTTGTACTAGGTTATACAGTTAGTTCAACTCTAGTGTAAAATTATTTGCACTGGGTTATAAAAAAAGTTCAAATCTTGTGTAAAACTATTTGCACTAGGTAATAGAGCTAGTTCACCTCTAGTGTAAAATTAATTGTACTATGTTATATCGCTAGTTCAACTCTAGTTTAAACTTATTTGTTCAAGGTTATAGAGCTAGTTAAACTCTAGTGCAAAATTATTTGTACTAGGTTACAAAGCTAGTTCAACTCCATTGTAAAATTAGTTGAACTAGAGCAAAGAGCTAGTATATCTCTAGTGTTAAACTGTTTGTACTAGGTTATAAAGTTAGTCCAACTCTAGTGTAAAATTATTTGTACTAGGTTACAAAGCTAGTTCAACTATAGTGTAAAATATTTGAACTAGGTTATGGAGCTAGTTCAACTCTAGAGTAAAATTATTTGTACGAGGTTACAGAGCTAGTTCATCTCCAGTGTAAAATGATTTGAATTAGAGAAAAGAGCTATTTCAAATCTAGTGCAAAATTATTAGAACTAGAGGAAAGAGGTAGTTCAACTCTCGTGTCATATTGTTAGTAGTAGTTCATAGAGCTAGTTCAACTCTAGTGTAAAATTCATTGTACCAGTTTATAGAGCTAGTTCAACTCTATTGCAAAATTATTTGAAATAGAGCAAAGAGCTAGTTCAACTCTAGTGTAAAATTACTTGTACAAGGTTACAGAGCTAGTTCAACTCAACTGTAAAATTACTTGAACTATAGCAAAGAGCTAGTTCAACTCGAGTGCAAAATTATTTGAATTAGAGGAAAGAGCTACTTCAACTCTAGTGTAAAATTGTTTTTACTAGGTTATAGAGCTAGTTCAACTCTAGTGTAATATTATTTGTACTAGGTTACAAAGCTAGTTCAACTCTAGTGTAAAATTATTTGAAGTACCGCAAAGTGCTAGTTCAACTCTAGTGTAAAATTGTTTGTACTAGGTTACAAAGCTAGTTCAACTATAGTGTAAATTATTTCAACTAGGTTATAGAGCTAGTTCAACTTTAGTTTAAAATTATTTGAACTAGAGCAAAGCGCTAGTTAAACTCTAGAGTAAAATTATTTGTACTAGGTGACAGAGCTAGTTCAACTCCAGTGTAAAATTATTTGAACTAGAGCAAAGAGCTAGTTCAACTCTAGTGTAAAATTATTTGAACTAGAGGAAAGAGCTAGTTCAACTCTATTGTCATATTCTTAGTACTAGGTTATAGAGCTAGTTCAACTCTAGTGTAAAATTGTTTGTACCAGGTTGTAGAGCTAGTTCTACTCTACTGTAAAATTATTTGAACTAGAGCAAAGAGCTAGTCCAGCTCTAGTGTAAAATTATTTGTACTAGGTTACAGTGCAAGTTCAACTCCAGTGTAAAATTACTTGAACTACACCAAAGAGCTAGTTCAACTCCAATGCAAAATTATTTGAACTACAGGAAAGAGCTAGTTCAACTCAAGTGTAAAGTTGGTTGAACTAGAGGAAAGAGCTAGTTCAACTCTAGTGGCATATTGTTAGTAGTAGGTTATAGAGCTAGTTCAACTTTAGTGCAAAATTATTTGCACTAGGTCAAAGACCTAGTTCGACTCTAGTATAAAATTGTTTGAACTAGGTTATAGAGCTAGTTCAACTCGAGTGTAAATTTTTTGGAACTAGAGCAAAGAGCTAGTTCAACTCTAGTGTAAAAAAAATTGTACTAAGTTATACAGCTAGTTCAACTCTAGTGTAAAATTATTTGTACTAGGTTAAAAACCAAGTTCAACTCTAGTGTAAAATTATTTGAACTATAGAAAAGAGCTAGTTCAACTCTAGTGTAAAATTATTTGTACTAGGTTATACAGCTAGTTTACTCTAGTGTAAAATTATTAGTACTAGAGCAAACATCTAGTTGAACTCTAGTGTAAAATGATTTGTACTTGGTTATAGAGCTAGTTCAACTCTAGTGTAAAATTATTTGGACTAGGCTATAAAACAAGTTCAATTCTTGTGTAAAATTATTTGCACTAGGTAATAGAGCTAGTTCACCTCTAGTGTAAAAATAATTGTACTAGGTTATAGAGCTAGTTTAACTCTAGTTTAAAATTCTTTGTTGAATATTATAGAGCTAGTTAAGCTCTAGAGTAAACTTATTTGTACTCGGTTACAAAGCTAGTTCAACTCCATTGAAAAATTACTTGAACTAGAGCAAAGAGATAGTTCAACTCTAGTGTAAAATTGTTTGTACTAGGTTATAGAGTTAGTTTAACTCTAGTGTAAAATTATTTGTACTAGGTTACAAAGCTAGTTCAACTGTATTGTAAATTCTTTTAACGAGGTTAGAGAGCTAGTTCAGCTTTACTTTAAAATTATTTGAACTAGAGAAAAGCGCTGGTTCAACTCTAGAGTAAAATTCTTTGTACTAGGTTACTGAGCTAGTTCAACTCTAGTGTAAAATTATTTGAACTAGAGCAAAGAGCTATTTCAACTCTAGTGTTAAATTATTTGAACTAGAGGAAAGAGCTAGTTCAACCCTAGTGTCAAATTTAGTACTAGGTTATAGAGCTAGTTCAACTCTAGTGTAAAATTCTTTGTACCAGGTTATAGAGCTAATTCAACTCTATTGTAAAATTATTTGAACTAGAGCAAAGAGCTAGTTCAACTCTAGTGTAAAATTGTTTGTACTAGGTTATAGAGCTACTTCAACTCTATTGTAAAATTATTTGTACTAGGTTACAAAGCTAGTTCAACAGTAGTGTAAATTATTTGATCTAGGCTATAGAGCTAGTTCAACTTTAGTTTAAAATTATTTGAGCTAGTTCAACTCTATTATCATATTATTAGTGCTTGGTTATAGAGCTAGTTCAACTCTACTGTAAAAATTTTTGTACCAGGTTATAGAGCTAGTTCAACTCTACTGTAAAATTATTTGAACTAGAGCAAAGAAATAGTTCAGCTCTAGTGTAAAATTATTTGTACTAGGTTACAAAGCTGGTTCAACTCGAGTGTAAAATTACTTGAACTAAAACAAAGAGCTAGTTCAACTCTTGTGCAAAATTATTTGAACTAGAGGAAAGGGCTAGTTCATCTCTAGTGTAAAATTGTTTGAAGTAGAGGAAAGCCTAGTTCAACTCTAGTGTCATATTGTTAGTAGTAGGTTATAGAGCTAGTTCAACTCTAGTGTAAAATTATTTGAAGTAGAGCAAAGAGCTAGTTCGACTCTAGTATAAAATTGTTTGAACTAGGTTATAGAGCTAGTTCAACTCTAGTGTAAATTTTTATGAACTAGTGCAAAGAGCTAGTTCAACTGTAGTGTAAAATTGTTTGTACTGGGTTATAGAGATAGTTCAAATGTAGTGTAAAATTATTTGTACTAGATTAGAAAGCTAGTTCAACTCTAGTGTAATATTATTTGAACTATAGCAAAGAGTTAGTTCAAATCTACTTTAATATTATTTGTACTAGGTTATAGAGCTAGTTTACTCTAGTGTAAAATTATTAGTACTACAGCAAACATCTAGTTCAACTCTAGTGTAAAATTATTTCTACTTGGTTATAGAGCTAGTTCAACTCTAATGTAAAATTATTTGGACTAGGCTATAAAACAAGTTCAACTCTTGTGTAAAATTATTTGTACTAGGTACTAGAGCTATTTCACCTCTAGTGTAAAATTAATTGTACTAGGTTATGGAGCTAGTTCAACTCTAGATTAAAATTATTTGTTGAACGTTATAGATCTAGTTCAACTCTAGAGTAAACTTATTTGTACTAGGTTACAAAGCTAGCTCAACTCCATTGTAAAATTACTTGAACTAAAGCAAACAGCTAGTTATACTCTAGCGTCAAATTGTTTGAACTAGGTTATACAGTTAGTTTAACTCTATTGTAAAATTATTTGTACTAGGTTACAAAGTTAGTTCAAATATAGTGTAAATTATTTGAACTAGTTTATAGAGCTAGTTCAACTTTAGTTTAAATTTTTTGAACTTGAGCAAACCGCTAGTTCAACTGTAGAGTAAAATTATTTGTACTAGGTTACAGAGCTAGTTCAACTCCAGTGTAAAATGGTTTGAACTAGATCAAAGAGTTAGTTCAACTCTAGTGTAAAATTATTTGAACTAGAGGAAAGAGCTAGTTCAACTCTAGTGTCAAATTTTCAGTACAAGGTTATAGAGCTGGTTCAACTTTAGTGTAAAATTATTTGTACCAGGTTATAGAGCTAGTTCAACTCTATTGTAAAATTATTTGAACTAGAGCAAAGAGCTAGTTCAACTCTAGCATAAAATTATTCGTACTAGGTTACAGAGCTAGTTAACCTCCAGTGTAAAATTACTTGTACTACAGCAAAGAGCTAGCTCAACTGTAGTGCAAAAAAATTGAACTAGAGGAAAGATCTAGTTCAACTCTAGTATAAAATTGTTCATACTAGGTTATAGAGGTAGTTCAACTATAGTGTAAAATTATTCTTACTAGGTTACAAAGCTAGTTCAACTCCAGTGTAAAATTATTTGAATTAGAGCAAAGAGCTAGTTCAACTCTATTATAAAACTGTTTGAACTAGTTTATAGAGCTAGTTCAACTCTAGTGTAATTTTTTCTAAACTAGATCATAGAGGTAGTTCAACTCTAGTGTAAAATTGTTGGTACTAGGTCATAGAGCTAGTTCAACTCTAGTGTAAAATTATTTGTACTAGGTTACAAATATAGTTCAACTGTATTGTAAATTATTTGAACTAGTTTATAGAGCTAGTTCAACTTTAGTTCAAAGATATTTTAACTGGAGCAAAGTGGTAGTTCAACTCGAGAGTGAATTATTTGTACTAGGTTACAGAGCTAGTTGAACTCCGGTGTAAAATTATTTGAAGTAGAGCAAAGAGCTAGTTCAACTCTAGTGTAAAATTATTTGAACTAGAGGAACGAGCTAGTTCAACTCTAGTGTCAAATTGTTAGTACTAGGTTATAGAGCTAGTTCAACTCTAGTGTAAAATTCTTTGTACCAGGTTATATTGCTAGTTCAACTCTATTGTAAAATTATTTGAACTAGAGCAAAGAGATATTTTAACTCTAGTGTAAAATTCTTTGTACTAGGTTATAGAGCTAGTTCAACTCTATTGTAAAATTATTTGTACTAGGTTACAAAGCTAGGTTAACTGTAGTGTAAATTATTCGAACTAGGTTAACTGTAGTGTAAATTACACTAAAGTTGAACCAGCTCTATGACCTTGTACTGAAAATTTGACACTAGAGTTAAACTAGCTCTTTGCTCTAGTTCAAATAATTTTACACTAGATTTGAACTAGCTCTTTGTTGTAGTACAAATAATTTTACATTGGAGTTGAACTAGTACAAATAATTTTACACTAGAGTATAACTATCTCTTGCTCTAGTTCAAATAATTTTAAAATACAGTTGAACTAGCTCTATAACCTAGTTAAATAATTTTAAGCTAAAGTTGAACAAGCTCTATAACCTAGTACAAATAATTTTACAATTGGATTGACCTTGCTCTTTTCCTCTAGTTCAAGTAATTGTACACTAGAGTTGAACTAGCTCAAAAACCTAGTAAAAATAATTTCACAATAGAGTTGAACTAGATCTTTGCTCTAGTTAGAATGATTTTACACTAGAGTTGAACTAGCTTTTTAACCTAGTACAACTAATTTTACACTAGAGTTGAATTAGGTCTATAACCTAATACAAAAAAAATTACACTATAGTTGAACTAGCTATTTGCTCTAGTTCAAATATATTTACAATAGAGTTGAACTAGCTCTATAACCTAGTACAAACAATTTTACACTACAGTTGAACTAGCTCTTTGTTCTAGTTCAAATAATTTTACACTAGAGTTGAACTAGCATTGTAACCTAATACAAACAATTTTACACAAGAGTTGAACTAGCTCGATAACATAGTACTAACAATTTTGTACTAGAGTTGAACTACATATTTGCTCTTCTTCAAATAATGTTACAGTAGAGTTGAACTAGCTCTTTGTTGTAGTACAAATATTTTTACACTGGAGTTGAACTAGCTCTATAACCTAGTACAAATAATTTTACACTAGAGTTTATCTATCTCTTTGCTCTTGTTCAAATAATTTTAAAATAAAGTTAAACTAGCTCTAATCTAGTTCAAATAATTTTAAACTAGAGTTGAACAAGCTCTATAACCTAGTACAAATAATTTGACACTTGAGTTGAACTTGCTCTATAACCTAGTTCAACTCTAGTGTAAAATAAAGTAAAGTTGAACAAGCTCTATAACCTAGTACAAATAATTTGACACTTGAGTTGAACTAGCCCTATTACCTAGTGCAAATAACTATACACTAGCGTTGAACCAGCTGTTTGCTCTAGTACTAATAATTTTTCACTAGAGCTGAACTAGCTCTATAACCTAGTTAAAATAATTTTACACTAGCGTTGAACTAGCTGTTTGCTATAGTACTAAATTACACTAGAGTAAACTAGCTCTATAACTTAGTACAAATAATTTTATACTAGAGGTTAACTAGATCTCTGCTCTAGTTCAAATAATATTACACTAGAGTTGAACTAGCTTTGTAACCAAGTACAAATAATTTTACACTAGACTTGAACTACCTCTATATCATAGTACAAACAATTTTACACTAGAGTTAAACTAGCTATTTTCTCTAGTTCAAATAATTTTACACTAGATTTGAACTAGCTCTTTTTTATAGTACAACTAATTTTACACTGGAGTTGAACTAGCTCTGTAACCTAGTACTAATCATTTTACACTAGAGTATAACTATCTCTTTGCTCTAGTTCAAATATTTTTAAAATACAGTTGAACTAGCTCTATAACCTAGTTAAAAAAATTTAAACTAAAGTTGAACAAGCTCTATTACCTAGTACAAATAATTTTACAATTGAATTGAACTTGCTCTTTCCTCTAGTTCCAGTAATTGTACACTAGAGTTGAACTAGCTCTAAAACCTAGTACAAATAATTTTACAATAGAGTTGAACTAGCTGTTTGCTCTAGTTAGAATAATTTTACACTAGAGTTGAACTAGGTTTTTAACCTAGTACAACTAATTTTAGACTAGAGTTGAACTAGCTCTTTGCTCTAGTTCAAATAATATTAAACAAGAGTTGAACTAGCTATATAACCAAGTTCAAATAATTTAAAATTTAAATTGAACTAGCTCTATAACCTAGTCCAAATAATTTTACACCATCATTGAACTAGCTCTATAACCTAGTACTAATAATTTTACACTAGAGTAAGCTTGCTCTATAACCTAGTACAAATAAGTTTACGCTGGAGTTGAACTAGATCATTGCTCTAGTTCAAATAATTTCACAGTAGAGTTGAACTAGCATTGTAACCTAGTACAAATAATTTTACACTAGAGTTGAATTAGCTCTATAACCTAATACAAACAATTTTACACTATAGTTGAACTAGCTGTTTGCTCTAGTTCAAAGATATTTACACTAGAGTTGAACTAGCTCAATAACCTAGTACAAACAATTTTACACTAGAGTTGAACTAGCTCTTTGTTCTAGTTCAAATAATTTTACACTAGAGTTGAAGTAGCTTTGTAACCTAATACAAACAAGTTAACACTAGAGTTGAACTAGCTCTATAACATAGTATGAACAATTTTGCACTTGAGTTGAACTAGCTCTTTTCTCTAGTTCAAATAATGTTACAGTAGAGTTGAACTAGCTCTTTGTTGTAGTACAAATAATTTTACACTGGATTTGAACTAGCTTTGAAACCTAGTACAAATAATTTTACACTAGAGTTTATGTATCTCTTTCCTCTAGTTCAAATAATTTTAAAATAAAGTTGAACTAGCTCTATAATCTAGTTCAAATAATTTTAAACTAAAGTTGAACAAGCTCTATAACCTAGTACAAATAATTTTGCACTTGAGTTGAACTAGCTCTATTACCTAGTGCAAATAAATTTACACTAGCGTTGAACTAGCTATTTGCTCTAGTACTAATAATGTTACACTAGAGTTGAACTAGCTCTATAACCTGATTCCAATAATTTTACACTAGCATTGAACTAGCTGATTGCTATAGTACTAAATTACACTAGAGTAAAGTAGATCTATAACCTAGTACAAATAATTTTACACCAGAGTTGAACTAGATCTTTGCTCTAGTTCAATTAATTTTACACTAGAGTTTAACTAGTTTGTTACAAAGTACAAATAATTTTATACTAGAGTTGAACTAGCCTTGTAACCAAGTACAAACAATTTTACACTAGAGTTAAACTAGCTCTTTGCTCTAGTTAAAATAATTTTACACTAGATTTGAACTAGCTCTTTGTTGTTGCACAAATAATTTAACACTGGAGTTGAACTAGCTCTGTAACCTAGTACAAATAATTTTACACTAGAGTATAACTATCTCTTTGCTCTAGTTCTAAGAATTTTGAAATACAGTTGAACTAGCTCTATAATCTAGTTAAATAATTTTAAACTAAAGTTGAACCAGCTTTATAACCTAGTACAAATAATTTTACAATTGAATTGAACTTGCTCTTTCCTCTAGTTCATGTAATGTACACTAGAGTTGAACTAGCTCTAAAACCTAGTAACAAAAATTTTACAATAGAGTTGAACTAGTTCTTTGCTCTGGTTAAAATAATTTTACACTAGAGTTGAACTAGCTTTTTAACCTAGTACAACTAATTTTATACTAGAGTTGAACTCGCCCTTTGGTCTAGTTCAAATAATATTAAACTAGAGTTGAACTAGCTATATAACCTAGTTCAAATAATTTAAAATTTAAATTGAACTAGCTCTATAACCTAGTACAAATAATTTTACACCATCTTTGAACTAGATCTATAACCTTGTACAAATAATTTTACACTTGAGTTGAACTAGCTGTATAACCTAGACCACATAATTTTACACCAGAGTTGAACTTGCTCTATAACCTAGTACAAATAATTTTACACTAGCGTTGAATTAGCTGTTCGCTCTAGTACTAATAATTTTACACTAGAGTAAACTTGCTCTATAACCCAGTACAAATAAATTTACGCTGGAGTTGAACTAGCTCATTGCTCTAGTTCAAATAATTTCACACTAAAGTTGAACTAGCATTGTAACCTAGTACAAATAATTTTACACTAGCGTTGAATTAGCTCTCTAACCTAATACAAACAATTTTACACTCGAGTTGAACTAGCTGTTTGCTCTAGTTCGAATATATTTACACTAGAGTCGAACTAGCTGTATAACCTAGTACAAACAATTTTACACTAGAGTTGAACTAGCTCTTTGTTCTAGTTCAAATAATTCTACACTAGAGTTGAACTAGCTTTCTAACCTAATACAAACAATTTTACACTATAGTTGAACTAGCTCTATGACATAATACGAACAATTTTGCACTAGAGTTGAACTAGCTCTTTGCTCTAGTTCAAATAATGTTACAGTAGATTTGAACTAGCTCTTTGTTGTAGTACAAATAATTTTACACTAGATTTGAACTAGCTCTGTAACCTAGTACAAATAACTTTACACTAGAGTTTATCTATCTCTTTGCTCTAGTTCAAATAATTTTAAAATAAATTTGAACTAGCTCTATAATCTGGTTCAAATAATTTTAAACTAAAGTTGAACAAGCTCTATAACCTAGTACAAATAATTTTACACTTGAGTTGAACTCGTTGTTTCCTCTAGTTGTAGTAATTCTACACTAGCTCTATAACCTAGTACAAATAATTTTACACTAGAGTTGAACTAGCTATTTGCTCTATTTCAATAATTTTACACTAGAGTTGAACTAGCTTTGTAACCTAGTACAAACAATTTTCCACTGGTGTTAAACTAGCTCTATAACCTAGTACAAACAATTTTACACTTGAGTTTTACTACCACTTTGCTCTAGTTCAAATAAATTTACACCAGAGTTGAACTAGCTCTATAACCTAGTACAAATAATTTTACACTAGAGTTGAACTAGCTCTTTGGTCTCCTTCAAATAATTATAAACTAGAGTTGAACTAGCTTTGTAACCTAGTACAAATAATTTTATAGTCGAATTTAACTAGCTCTATAACCTAGTACAATTTTTTCACAATAGAGTTGAACTAGATCTTTGCTCTAGTTAAAATAATTTTACACTAGAGTTGAACAAGCACTTTCTTGTAGTTCAAATTATTGTACACTGGATTTGAACTAGCTCTGTAACGTAGTAAAAATAATTTTACACTAGAGTTTAACTAGCTCTTTGCTCTAGTTCAAATGATTTTAAACTAAAGTTGAACTAGCTCTATAACCTAGTATAAATAATTTTACACTTGAGTTGAACTCGCTCTTTCCTCTAGTTCAAGTAATTTTACACTAGAATTGAACTAGCTTTACAACCTAGTACATATAATTTTACAACAGAGTGGAACTAGCTCTTTGCTCTTGTACAAATAATTTTACTCTAGAGTTGAACTACCTCTATAACCTAGTACAAATAATTTTACAATAGAGTTAAACTAGCTCTTTTGTCGTGGAAACGAGCACCTATGGGATCACGCAGGGATCCCTTTCGGTTTGGCGGGGGGAGGCGAGCTCGCACAAAGAGCCGGTCTGGTAAGCGGTGCACGGGGTGTCTTTTACCTAGGTTCGCGCCGCACGGATGCGTAAAACCCTACTCCTGCTTGGTTGTATTGAGCGTGTTCTAGGGTTCTAGCTACAGGAGCGCCATGAACGGCTGCTACGTGAGCTAGGTTGTCCCTAATGGTCTAACTGCTTAACTGCCCAATAGGCCAACTGTCTAACTGTCTAACCCCCTCCCTTTAATGCCCTAGGCCTCCTTTTATAATTAAGGGGAATCCCAACAGTGGCGTACAGTGTGCACACAGGATGCACAGTGCTGCTTCAATGATATCGTACGTAACTCTGGCTGCTTCAATGATCTTCTCCGTTCTAAAATTGATGTCGCTGCCAAACGTCACCGGTAGCGCGACCTTGCCCTTCGGTTGAGTCCTTCTCAAACTGACCCTTTGGAAAGCGCCTGTCGGCTTGAGATTTCGTCAGGAATCTGCAACCTCTGAATGACATCACGCGAGATCAGGTTTAGGTTGGGCCCACTGTCGACTAACATCTTTGTCACCTTGGGGTTGCAGATTGTCGAGGAGACCAACAACGACAGGCACCGGATCGCGGTTATGCGATCAGGGTGGTCCTCAGCGTTGAAGATGATAGGAGTGTTGGACCATTTCAGAGGTTTCTGTGCTCCGATAGAGGGCTCTGTCGCATTAACCTCGCGCGCCCACTATTTAAGTTGGCGGTGAGATGAATGTGTTGAGGCTCCTCCTTCAATGCACATCATCTCCGTAGCCTTCTGAAACTCATGCTCATTGGACTCGTCGTCCTCTTCGGCATCATCGTCATCTCCTTCTTCTTGTCACGGCAGGGTGTGGAGGTCGTGGCCTTTGGTGTGATGGATCTTGAAATACTGCTTGCCGGAGTCTTCTGGCTTGCGGGCCACCGCTAGGGCGTGGCAAGAGGCGCACCCAGCAACATCATTGTTGGGGTCATTGACCTTGCCTTTCTTGGTGGCGCCGGGGTTGCCGGATGGCTCGATGGAAAGCACGGTCTTGCCCTTGCGCTTCTTGTTTTGTCACCGGCCCTTCTTTGCTGGGGCAGCGGTGTCTTCATCCTCGGAGTCGACCTCCGCTCCAACGTCTTAGCCGGGGATTCTTCTCCCTTCTTCAGCCCGAGCGCACTTGTATGCCAAAGCATAAATCTGGGCGATGTCCCTGACTCTGTTCATCGCTAACTCTTCCCGCATCCTACGGTTGTGCATGTTCTGATGGAACGCGGTAATAGCAGCGGCAGGGTGAACGTCTAGGATGTTGTGGTGCACACGGCTAAACCTCTGGATGTACTTGCACAGAGTTTCGCCTTCCTTCTGGGGGATGATGTGCAGATCGCTCTCTTAGCCAGGAGCTTGATGGCCTCTAGTGAAGGTGCTAACAAACTCATGACACAGGTCCGCCCATGAGGTGATGGATCTCTCCGGCAAGTGCATCAACCATGACCTGACGTTGGGCTTAAGCACCAACGGGAAGTAGTTGACCAATATCTTGTTGTCGCGGCCCCTGGTAGGCTGCACCAGAATGGTGTACAGGCTCAAGAACTCTAACGGATGGGTCTTGCCGTCATACTTCTCCGGGACTTCTGGTTTGAACATGCAGGTGTTGGGCCACTAGACTTGCTGCAACTCAAGGGTAAACGCTGGACGGTCCTCCTCATAAGGTAGGCTGACATGGTACCCCGTCGCGAACTTTTCTATAGTGGGCCCCGCGCGCCTGCCTGACTAGAGGCGCGCTTCCCGCCGTTGCTTAATCGCGGTTCGGGCGTCTTCCTTGCCATGTTCTCAAAGACCATGACGCTAATCGTGGCATGTCCGTGGGTCAGACGACGCCATTAAATAGCCGTCGTAGGCGTCGATCCGTCGGGTCACCGACCGACGATGCTTTCGTGGAGGAGAGTGCGGCAAGGTTGCGCTGACTCTGGCCACTTCACCACTAGTCTGAGGCGGCCTCGCGGGCTGAAGCTTATTTGCGAGGCTGAGGAGTCTCTGAATGGTGGCTCTCCAATCGTTGAGCTTCTCCGTAGTAGGAGGGAAGTTCAGGAGTAGTTGTGCTCGTGCCACCGCTTCCTCCGCTGTGGATGGCAGCGAGCAGCGCGAGGAACGCGAGGTGCTCTGACTCCTAACCATGTTAGGAGGAGCACCGTCGTGGCCCTACATTGGCATGCCACTCCCGCTTGCATACTGGTCCCGCGCGTCTTGGGAATGTTGCGTAGGAGCTTTTCCACGAGGATGCTGAGAACTGCGGGCACCGTCACGGATCTCCACGCGCATCCTGAGAAGGTCGCGGGGTAGGCGCCGTCGTGGGTGCCCTAGAATACACTCTTCCTCCCTCGGAGTTCGCCGTACCACCTGTACGCGGTATTGCTCCGTCCTGAGACCTAGGAGCGTGGGGGTTCCCATCGTCGCCATGGGCATCTTCACGGCGAGCGTCGCCACTTGCTTGGCCTTGGTCATTGGAGCGTCGCGGAAGTTCCAAACCTCTGCCTCCTCCTTCCCCACCCGCGTCCACACTGTCCCATGTCCGAACAGATACAGGGAGGGTGGATGCAAATGGGACAACTAATATCAGGCCCCTCTTCTTGAGGGCCATGGCGATGATGAAGCTGGGGCACGAATAACCAGAACGGGTTCGCACCACTCAAGCGCTCCCCCTACCTGGGACGCCAGAGATGTCGCCGGAATGAGCACCTATGGGATCACGCGGGGATCCCTTTCGGTTCGGCGGGGGGAGGCGAGCTTGCACAAAGAGTCGGTCTAGTAAGCGGTGCACGGGGAGTATTTTATCCAGGTTCGGGCCGCACGGATGCGTAAAACCCAACTTCTGCTTGGTTGTATTGAGCGTGTTCTAGGGTTCTAGCTACAGGAGCGCCATGAATGGCTGCTACGTGAGCTAGGCTGTCCCTTATCCTCTAACTTCTTAACTGTCCAATAGGCCAACTGCCTAACTGTCTAACCCCCACTCTATAAAGCCCTGGGCCTCCTTGTATACTTAAGGGAAATCCCAACAAAGGCGTACAGTGTGCACACGGTATGCATAGTGCTGCTATAGTGCTATTGCACCTAACTCTGGCGGAGTAGGAACATTAAATGCATCATCAGGCGCCTCAGCCCGTCAGTGCGATGGGATGGGATCTTGTCCCATCGGTGCTGCTTAGCTCCCTCCAACATCGATGCCGCGACATGTGTCCAAGTGAATCGACACATGGCCTGTGTACTGGCAGTGCTTGCTGAGGCCTTGCCTTGTCGGGACCTTGCTTTGCCGGGGGCCTGGAGGCTCTAAAGCCCCCCGGCAAGGTCTTGCCAGTACTCTTGGGTCTTCTGTGCTGGTGCTTGGTAAGTGTTCGCTGGGCCTTGCCGCTGCGGCGGCTACTACTACCCGTGCACGAGTAAAGGGGCACTAGATGGCCCAAAAACTCTAGTGCACCCACATCTTTGCTCTAGTTAAAAGAATTTTACACTAGATTTGAACTAGCTTTTTAACCTAGTACAAATAATTTTATACTAGAGTTGAACTAGCTCTTTCCTCTAGTTCAAAGAATGTTAAACTAGATTTGAACTAGCTCTATAACCTAGTTCAAATAATTTTAAACTAAAATTGAACTAGCTCTCTAACCTACTACAAATAATTTTAACCATCATTGAACTAGCTCTATAACATAGTACAAATATTTTGCACTAGAGTTGCACTAACTGAATAACCTACTGCAAATAATTTTACACTAGAGTTGAACTAGCTCTTTCCTCTATTTGAAATAAGTTTACACAAGAGTTGGACTAGGTCTATAACCTAGTACAAATAATTTTACGCTACAGGTTAGCTAGCTTTTTGATCTAGTACAAATAATTTTACACTAGAGTTGAACTAGCTCTATAACCTAGTACAAATAATTTTAAACTAGAGTTGAACTTGCTCTATATCCTAGTACAAATAATTTGTCACTCAAGTTGAACTAGCTCTTTCCTCTAGTTCAAATAATTTGACACTAGAGTTGAAATCGCTTTACAACCTAGTACAAATAATTTTTCAATAGATTTGAACAAGATCATTTCTCTAGTTCAAATAATTTTACACTAGAGTTGAACTAGCTCTCTAGCCTAGTACAAATAAGTTTACACTAGAGTTGAACTATCTCTTTGCTCTAGTTCAAATAATTGAAAACTAGAGTTATACTAGCTCTGTAAACTAATTCAGAAAAATTACAACAGAGTGGAGCTAGCTCTCCGCTCTAGTATTAATAATTTTACAACAAAGTTCAACTAGCTCTATAACATAGTACAAATAATTTTACACTAGAGTTGAACTAGCTCTATAACCAAGTACAAATAATTTTACACTACAGTCGAACTTGCTCGTTGCCCTAGTAATAATTTGAAACTAGAGTTGAACGAGCTCTATAACCGAGCACAAATAATTTTAAACTAGATTAGACCTAGCTCTATAACCTAGTACAAATAATTTGACACTAGAGTTGAACTAGCTTCATAACCTAGTCCAAATAATTTTACACTAGAGTTGAACTAGTCTTTGCTCTAGTTCAAATAATTTTACACAAGAGTTGGACTTGGTCTATAACCTAGTACAAATAATTTTATGCTAGAGTTTAACTAGCTTTTGCTATAGTACAATTAATTTTACACTAGAGTTGAATTAGCTCTATAACCAAGTACAAATAATTTTACACTAGAGTTTAACTTGCTCTATATTCTAGTACAAATAATTTTCCACTCGAGTTGAACTAGGTCTTTCCTCTAGTTCAAATAATTTGAAACAAGTGGTTAACTAGCTCTATAACCTATTAAAAATAATTTTACAATAGATTTGAAATAGCTCTTTAACCTAGTACAAATAATGTTACGCTAGAGTTGAACTAGCTCTTTGCTCTAGTTCAAATAATTTTAAACTAGAGTTATACTAGCTCTATAACCTAGTTCAAATAATTTTACAACAGAGTGGAACTAGGTCTTTGCTCCAGTATAAATAATTTTGCAACAAAGTTGAACTAGCTCTATAACCTAGTACAAATAATTTTACACTAAAATTGAACTAGTTCTATAACCTAGTACAAATAATTTTACACAACCGTTGAACTAGCTCTTTGCTCTAGTTCAAATAATTTTCAACTAGAGTTCAACTAGCTCTATAACCTAGCAAAAATAATTTGAAACTAGAGTTTAACTAGCTCTATAACCCAGTATAAATAATTTTACACTAGATTTGAACTAGCTCTATTACCTAGTGCAAATAATTTTACACTAGAGTTGAACTAGCTTTATAACCTAGTCCAAATATTTTACAGTAGAGTTGACTAGCTATATAACCTAGTACAAATAATTTTACACTAGTTTTGAACTAGAGGTTTGCTCTAGTACTAATTATTTTGCACTAGAGTAAACTAGCTCTATAACCTACTACAAATAATTTTAATCTAGAGTTGAGCTAGCTCTTTGCTCTAGTTCAAATAATTTTACACTAGAGTTGAACTAGCTTTGTAACCTAGTACAAATAATTTTACACTAGAGTTGAACTAGTTCTATAACTTAGTACTAACAATTTTACACTATAGTTGAACTAGCTCTTTGCTCTAGTTCAAATAAATTTACGCTAGTGTTGAACTAGCTCTATAACCTAGTACAAACAATTTAACACTAGAGTTGAACTAGCTCTTTGCTCTAGTTCTAATAATTTTACACTAGAGTTGGACTAGCTTTGTAACTTAGTACAAAATATTTTATACTAGAGTTTAGCTACCTCTATAACCTAGTACAAACAATTTTACACTAGAGATGAACTAGATCTTTGCTATAGTTCAAATAATTTTACACTAGAGTTGAACTAGCTCTATAACCTAGTACAAATAATTTTACACTAGAGTAGAACTAGCTATTTGCTAGAGTTTAAAAAAATTTAAACTATGATTGAACTAGCTCTTTGCTCGAGTATTAATAATTTTACACTAGAGTTTAACTTGGTCCGTAACCTAGTATAAATAATTTTACAATAGAGTTGAACTAACTCTTTGCTCTAGTTAAAATAATTTTACACTTGAGTTGAACTAGATTTGTAACCTAATATAAATAATCTTAGAATATTGTTAAACTAGCTATTTTCTCTAGTTCAAATTATATAAAACTAAAGTTGAACTAGATCTATAACCTAGTTAAAATAATTTTAAATTAAAGTTGAACTAGGTCTATAACAAACACTATAGGAATCAGGTACTTTGCCGTCTACCATAGCGGATGGCAAAGGGTAGGACAAGTGATAGCAAAGGTTTAAGCGTCCGACCGCAGAAGGCCAAATTTCTGGCACTGTGAACTCTAGTAAAGTAGTACTTTGTCGTCTGCCTTGACTGATCGAGCGGCAAAGTGGTTTTGTCGCTAGGCTGCAGACGGCAAAGCGGCCGTATGGACTAGCACTAGAGTTAGCCCCGTTAGTGGCTAACAGCGGCCTTAGCCATCTGCCACCGCAGCAAAGAGGTAAATACTTTTTTGTCAGCCCCCTAGAGGCCATGCACCCATGCGGCTTTGTCCTCTGCCCCCGGACGGTCATGCCCCATGCGGCTTTGCCGTCTACCCCCGGACGGCAAAGCGTCCAAATGGCACCAGGCCTGGTACTCCCAAGTTGCACACGTGGTGTCCACATGTCACCTTTGCCGTCAGTGGCAGACAGCAAAGGGGCTTTGACGTCAGTGGCAGACGACAAAGAGGCAATATTGGCCCTGTTTTTTCTGTTTTTTCTTATATCCAACAATTTTCATAGGAAAAATATGCTATATATGTATATATTGCACAATAACCATATTCTTACCATACTGATGATCATCTAACAAGCACAAATATCATCGAACTACAAGCGCAAGCACAAGTATCATCCAACAACAAGCACAAGCACAAGTATCCAACAAACATACCAAATCAAATGTCACATTGTCCACCATGTTACAATAGTGGCAAGTTTAACATTGTTCATCGATACAAAATCACAAGCACTCAATCAATGCAAGCTTTCGTGAAGTGACTCTAATCTGTAAAATGGGAAATACCAAAGTTAGATGAAGAAGACTAGAGGAACAAGAAGAAGATGCAAAAGCGTTTTTCTTCTTTCTCTCTTTGTCCTCTTGTTTTCTTCTTCTTATTGCTTATTTGTGTCATTCGGGCAAAATTGGAAGAAGGATAGGACTTTCGAGGTTTGCCTCATGGTCTATATGGTGCGCTCTCACTCACATTTATATGGTGGTGTATGTTGGTGGACACTACCTAACTCTAATATTTTGACAGTTGGTGATGGTCGTTTCCCCTTATCCTCTCCCGCAGTATAAGAAGGTATATATTGAGAGAAGGAGAAGAAAAAAACGACCCCCGCGATAATAGTCGGGATTCCTCCATCAAGAAGAGACATGTAACTCTCACAAGGAGCTAGGTTTGTCTAAGTGTTAAGTTTGTCTTTCTTTGAAAAAATAAGACAAGTGCTAAGTTTGTCTAAGTGCTAAGTTTTTCTAAGTGCTAAGTGGCATATTGGGGTTTACCATCCCTCGTCATCACGGAGGTGAGGCACCGCAGTTGCTTGGGCCGATTTCACCTGGAGAAGGATCGTGCGATGCGACTCTAGAGTTATGCTGCACCAAAGATGATTTGCAATGTCTCATTAGCATGATGAAACTGAAAAGAACATTGCATTCAAATGAAACTCACCATTGCCGCCATGGTAATGACTGGCATCAACAGAGCGGTCTGGCCGTTCTTCTCGGACTTAGTCAGTACATTGGTTTTCACAAGTCAATGATATTCGTTATTAATGAAATGAACATTAAATGCAAGATTTGACAAATATGAAGAAGAATCTTACCACGAAGAGCTCGTAGATGGCCTGGTAAGATGCATCGGACCGTTCCCTATCCTCCTCCAACAACCTAGCCGTCCTCTCCTTCATCTACTTCTCCTTCGATGTCATAAGCGCATGTGTTGCCTCTCTCTCTCTCTTTCTGAATAGCAGCATGCAATAAAACTCCTTGTTATCATTGTAATCATATTTGTTCACACACGCAACATAATGAGGAAAGATATGTGAGTCTGTATAACTAACCTCGATGGCGAGCTCGACTTGCCTTGAACGAGGCCTTATCTCGGGACATGAGCTTGTTTGGCACACCTTAATCTGCCGGAGAGTGATAGGACAACGTATAAGGCCATCTCCAATGGCAATCGAGCCATGGGGCCTCCTGCCGCCACCTATCATCACCAGCTCTGGATCAATAGGCCCCTGGCTCGGGTTAAATTCCTCCCCTTTCCTCGCCTTCCCCTCATCTATGTACCTCACGAGCTTATTGTGGGAGGAGGTGTTGGTGAACTTCTCAGGATGATCGAGGTCAGACTCCGAGAATGCCTTGACCTTCTTGTACGAGGCAGTACGTGCCATCGCATAGAGGTCGTACATCTCTGTCACCCTCGTTTTATTGTGATGCGCCCAAAAGAGAGAGAGGAACAAAGTATTAGTAAAGGGCTCAAGATAGAATCAAGGATGAATTGCATGAATCATGAAGCTAACCACATACCCAGTTCTGACCAAACAGATTTAAGTTGGCGCTCACCTGATGGTGTGGCACACCAACCATTTTGTTATGCCAGTCCTTGGCATTGTTGTGGAAGGCTAGCCATTGTTATGAGAAACACCCATCCACCGATGCCTCCCAACAATCCATCATATATACACACCATCTCGGGGGCACCTAAGTTAATAAAGAGATAGTTGAGCGCTACGCGTAGGAATCAAATGAAGGAAACTAAGTACAAGGCCTTAAGAATACGTAATTACCTTCATGTAATGCTCCTTCACCATCTTGTTTCCACGGCACGTCGACTACTCCTTGATAACATGTCGCGAAGCGTAGCAGTCTCGGACAGCCTGCACCCGAGCCTCGTCCCAAAAGTTTTGTAGTGGGCGCCTGCATTGGTGATCGATAACCTTTGCCACGTCCTCCTCGTATCCCTCCTGATACCTGTAAAAGTTCTGCAATCAAACGAGACAACACTTATTATTACAATAACTAGCCATTGTTGATTTTTAATTCTGTAAAGGAGAAATTACCCAAAATTGTCTGGTCACCATCTCCGCCCTCGTGTGGCACAAAACACCGTCGATCCTCTCCTCAGGCGGGGCCGGTGCAGCCAATTAGTGGTCCTAGGTCATTCCTAACTCTAGAACATGACCCTCACCGGGCAACGTGACAAACCAAGAGAAGTTTTGCCTGATAAGGACACCAAGGACGCTATTGGGCCTGTGTGCATCCTTAGGTTGATGCCAACCCCTGAAGTATGACAGAGCGAACACATTAGACATTTGAAAAAATGTGAAGGCAAATATTTTAAAAAGAGTACATGCACTTACTTCTCCCCATCAGGCCTAATCGACCACCTCAGCTCGCGGGTTACTGGCACAGGCAGGAGCCGTGTACTACCACGCTGGTAAACGGTGGCCCCCTCAGCCACATCCTTGTTGCTATTAGATAAACGATGCCCACAAACATCAGCATGGCAACTAGGCTTCTTTGGCCATGTTTTTAGGGGGGTCTGCCGGGACGTGCCCTCATCCCTACTCTGCTTCGGAGTCTCGTGGGATGAAGCCTCTGGGACAGGAGTCTTGTAGGTTGAAGGCTCATCGACCCGAGGCTCGTGGACTGGAGTCCGCGCGGCCTCGTCCTTAGATGGGTCCACCCTAGCAGTCCTATGCTCAGGTGAATCAGCTGGCGGTGGCGGCGAGGAAGGCATAGCAGCCACCCTACCTTTGTCGTGGCCTCCTGTCCCACGTGTACCGCTCTCCCTCCCCTGACCTCCTCTCACGGGGTCAACAAAGAAGCAACCACCAGTGTATGTAGACTAGGGAGCAATGCTCTCTGGAGAGAATCGGCAGGAATGGAAGTGCCCATCCCACCACCCTCCGACGAAGGAGCCACGGAGTGCTCTCGACCCTTTCCCACCATATTTCAACAACCTCCATGACAAATAGTAAACGAAATTAGTACAACATAAAATTGAATACCGACATGAATAATAAAATGTATATAATTTAAGTTTATCATCATATACCTAACATGAACAAAAAGTTAACTACCTGACATGAATTAATAATAATCTTGATTGTCTATATATTCTCCGAGATCAATAAATGCATCATCATCATCACTATCATCAATAAATGCATGATCATCATTACAATCAGGAACAACGTGTGGAAGGCCTCCTTCATGTAATTGGTTAAGCATTGACAGGTCATCTGCATCAGTAACCTCTTCTTGCTCCGGCTCTTCTTGTTCCGGCACAGGGATTTAGTCAGATTCATTGTCGCTATCTACTTCAATGTTCTGGGGTGAAGTACAGGAGTTCTTGAAACATTTTCTGGAAATACGTGTTTCTTGGTAGAATTCTCTTTCATATGTGTCTGGGTGAATGTGAGGATCATAATCCTCTTCATTGAGGGGAGGTGGTCTAACATGTGGCGGTACTTCATAAATGACATCCCAACCTTTCAGATTTGGATCAGTTTGGCAGGCCCACAGTAGATAGAAAACTTGGGTCGCATGTTGAGCCATAATATAGACATAGGGCACATCTAAATGGTTGCTTTGTTTGATTTCAACTAGCCCTATATGTTCATGAGTCCTTCTAGTCTCCTTCAGCTCGAACAAATGGCATTCGAAGACTACGACGTTCGGTGGGTTTTCACCATAGAATAGAAGTTCATAAATTGCATCAACTCTTCCATAGTACTCTGTACCTCCTTCACCGATAGCAGAGACACAACAATTTGTAGTCTTTAGGTTGGGCATAGATAGCTGCCAAAGGTATGAAAGTGATACCCGTTGATGTTGTGTCTGTCAAATGAACGGACCTTATAGTTAAAACCATTAGCGACTTGTCTTAGCTCGGCGTCCATAGACTCTGAATTAGCCTACAAGTTTAATACGAAAGGATTCTTGCATTAGCCGCAAATAAGATGAAGAAATGAAATGGTACATTAATGGTAATTACCATTTGTTTGAACCAAGAGATGAAACTGGGATAGCCGCCTCCATGGTTCGCCGGGAGCTCATACTCTTCGACGGAATCCTTTTGGATGACCACTGCATCCGAGGATTTGGCGACGTATCGACTATATCAAATATCCGCGAATAAGAGCAGTTCTATGGAATTACAATTTGCAAATAATAATGTACCTACAACTTACTAGATGTACGGCCGCACTTCTGGTAGGTTGTTGAAGATATACAAAAAAATGATCCGCCATTCATCGACATCCAACACTTTTTCTTTAGAAGCACTGGCTGGTGCGATCTTCCCTTTGAATAGGCTAAGGTTGGATCGACTTTTTTTGGTTCACCATCATTGTATCGAGGCTTCAGATTATGCAAATGACAATTTTTGTCTTCATAGTGTGTTGTCACGAAGTTTGCCGCCTCCTTAGTAATGAATGCATCGGCCATCGACGCTTCAATTCTACGTTTATTTTTACATTTTGCTCGAAGCGTCTTCTACATCCGCTCAGTTGTGAAGCACCAACGATTTTGCATGCCCCCCAATCTTGCCTCGGTCGCAAGATGCAAAATCAAATGATGCATTGGATTAAAGAAACCTTGTAGAAAGATCTTCTCTAACTTGCATATCAACTCTGATGCCAACTCTTCCATTTTATCTAGCACACAAGGTGATAGTTCTTTCGCACAAAGAGAACGGAAGAAATAGCTCAGCTCTCCTAGTAGTAGCCATTCATCTTTGGGGATACAGCCACGCAGCATCACTAGCATTACCCGCTCAAGCCATATGTGCCAACCATGACTCTTGAGACCAAATATCTCTAGTTTGTCAAGACGCGCTCCCCTCTTTAGATTCCTTGCATGACCATCGGGGAACATCAACTGCATTTTCACCCACAAGGTCATTTCCCTCATAGCCGGCCTTCCAAGATTGAACCATGCCTTTGTCCAGTTCTACTTTCCCTTCGCTTGTCGCATGTTTTGTAACGGTCTATCACATAGAGCCTCCTGATCGATTCTAGCCTTAGCATTATCCTTTGACTTCCCCTCTATGCTGAACAATGTACCAAAAATGGCCTTGGCGATATTCTTTTTAGTGTGCATCATGTCGATGTTGTGTGGGCAAAGGAGGTCTTTGAAGTAAGGCAGATCCCATAAGCATGACTTGTGAGTCCATGCGTGTTCCATATTATACCCTTTGGAATACCCAGGACGATTTGGATCCGGCTCAAGAGCGTTCAATAAATCCAAAATCTGTTGGCATGTCAATGCGAGTGGTGCAGAGTTTTTGACAACTCTACCTTTGATGAAATCCTTCTTGTCTTTTCTGAACTTATGGCAAGGATCCAGGAACTATCTATGCATGTCAAAGCAAGAATACTAGCGACCCACCTATATCCAACGGAACTCAAGAGCTGCCTTGCATGTGGGGCACGAGAACCTTTCACGAACACACCAGCCAACGAATAGGGCATACACCGGCAAGTCATGCATCGAGTACATGTACCACACATGCATTTTGAAGTTTTTTTGGTAGCAGCGTCGTATATCTTGAACCCATTATCCCAAGCTTCTTGCAATTCATCCTTAAGCAGCTGGATGTACACATTCATATTCTTCCCCGGATAATTGGCACCTAGAATTATCAACGTCAAGAAAATGTTCTTTCTTTCATAATCTCTACGGGGGAGATTGAGTGGAATGACAAATATAGGCCAAAAACGGTATTGGGTTGCCGTCATACCGAACACATTTAACCCATCCATGTTGATGGAGACTCGAGGTTGCCTTGGATATGCCGCTTTATCCTTTTGTAATGCATTGAAATGCTTCCACGCAAATGCTTCTAAAGTGTTTACCAACATCTGATTCCCATCTGCATCTAGTTCAGTTCCTTTGCCCAATTTGTGCCATGTCATCTGTCTAGCCATCTCTTCCACCATCAAAAGACATTGAAGTCTTGGTACGATTGGCATATAGCAAAGAATGTTAACAGGTATTTTTGTCTGCATCTTCTCACCCATACCGTTGTCTATGACAAGATATCTGGAAGACTTGCAAATGGGACAATAGGTCAAGTCCGCATACTCAAGCCTAAATAAGGCACATCCATTCTCACAGGCAACTATATTCTCATAGGGCATCTTAAATACATGGAGTATTTTGTATGACTTGTACAGGTCTGCAGGCAGTACATGGCCTTTGGTTATAAAGCGTCCAAATATTGTCATCATCACGTCGTCGCATTCTCTGCCCAGGTTGAATTGAGCCTTCAGAGCCATTACTTGCGTGATGGCAATGAGTTGACAAAGCTCAGTGTGCTCGTGGAGAGGATGTTTTGAAGACTCCAACTTTTCATAGAATGCCTTTGTAGATTCCTCCATCTGATCGTCTGAATCCCGAGCATCATCAAGGTCTTGCACCATGTCTTCGATTCCGGTACCATGCTCATCGGTGCGACAACGAACCCCCTCAGGTCTGGCACGTTGGGCAGACTCACCATGAAAAGTCCACAACGTATAATTAGGCTTAAAACCCCACTTCTGCATGTGTTTAACCATTTCACCCTGTGTCTGCTTTTTAAAGTTGTCGCATCGGGGACAGGGGCGCCATGTTTTTTCCTGGCCATTTGCAAATGAGGCTCTCACAAACCCTTTGGTATTTGTTAACATTCTTTGGTCATGTCTTTCTAACTGGTGTGACCGGTGTACATCCACGCAGATTACTCATCTTGCCTAGCTACTGGACACATAAGAAATATATATATAATTCAGCATATATTCATCGGTTAATCAAGTTTGTCACTTTTAATATGTCCATGCAACCTACACGCTAATAGGTTAAGATAGGTCCTAATCCCACAGGAGTATGTGTACATTGGGTTCGTTTTCCCATGCTCTGCTCCGGATTCGACGCAGAATTTCGACAGCACCTCTCTGCCATTCTCCTGATATACATCTCACCAATAAGCAAAGAGCATGTGTACCTGGTGAACAACAGGGAGGCACTAATGAAATTCTGCATATGATCCGGAGCAGAGCATACGGTAAAACAAACCCAATCTACACATACTCACACTGTCCATGGATAACGTTGGACAATTCGAAAGGACGGCGGTTATAAATATGCAAAGACATGCATATTTATAAATGTTGCCCTTTTGAACGGGAGACGCATAGTGATGATTGAGGACACCTATAGCTAGCAAGTTTCATCGCCATGAAGACCGGAATAGAGCAAATTAAGGGGGGGAAGGAGAAGTCATTTGTGCTCACCCACGAACGCAGGGGCGGAGCTCGTCCAACGAACGGGGAGCTCGTCGAACAACTGCATAGTGAAATCCACCCAATCAACACAAATATTATGTGTTTATAACAAAATTGGAAAATATGTGACCTAACTCATAATTTAAAAACTATGACCCCGTCAACCTTTGGAATGCCGAAAAGCACCTTCTCGTTCAACAGGAAGCATAAGAGGTGTTGGAGGTCGGGGTCAGTGGCGTCAGGAGTCAGTGCCGTCGAGGGTCAATGGCGTCAGGGGTCAGTGGCATCAGGGGTCGGTGGCGTCGGTGGTTGGTGGCGTCGGGGGTCGGGGGTCGGTGGCATAGGTGGTCGGTGACGTCGGTGGTCAGTGGGGTCGAGAGTCGGGCATCAGTGGCGTCGGGGTTCAGTGGCGTCAGTGTCATCAGGGGTCGGTGGTGTCGAGGGTCAGGGGTAAGTGTCGTCGGGGGTCGGTGGCGTTGGGGGTTGGTGGGGACGCGGGTCGGGGGTCAGTGGCGCCGGAGTTCAGTGGGGTCAGTGTTGTCAGGGGTCGATGGCATTGGGGGTCGGTGCCATCGGGGGTCGGGGTCGTCTCTTCTTCTTCTTGTTCTTCTTCTTCTTCTTCTTTCCCTTTTTCCTTTTCTTCTTCTCCTCCTCTCCACTTTTTCTTATTCTTCTTCTTCTTTTTTTCTCCTCCTCCTCCTCCTCCTGTGCTTCTTCTTCTCCTTTGTTTCCTTCTTCTTTTCCTTCTTCTTCTTCTTATTCTTTTCTTCTTTTCCTTTTTCATTTTTTTACTTCTTCTTTTTCTTCTAACCTAACTAAATAATCTAATTGACATAATAACCTAACTTAATAAACTAATAATACTAACCCAATTGACCTAATAAACTAATCAAACAAACCTAATTATAAACTAACTAAATTAACCTAAATAAAAAACAGATAAAATGAAAAAAGGGCGAGCGGTGGTGGTACTCACCTACAGGAGGGGCAGCTGTGGCGGTCGGTGGTGCCATGGCGGCGGTGGCGTCCTGGCGACGGGTGGCACGGGCATCGGCGGCGTCACGGCGGCGGGGGGCGTTTAGGGCGTCGCGGCGGCTTGGGGGAGGGGCGTTGGGGGCGTCGTTGCGGGGGCTGGGGCGGGGGGCAGGGGTGCAGGGGCGGCGGGGTGGTAGTGACGGCGGTGGGCAGGGGCGCAGGGTCGTCGAGGCGGCGGTGGCGGCCGGCGGCAAGGGGCGAAGGTGGCGGGGGCGACCAAGCGGCGGGGCAGCGATGGGGTGGTGGGGCGGGGCGGCGCAGCGGGGGTGAGAGGGAGAGAGAGAATGAAAGATAGAGGGGTGGGCTTGCCATTGACATCGTTAAGGGGGCCTTTATCGTCTGTTGGCGGATGGCAAAGAGCCCCGGGGAGACGGCAAAGAGCCTGCATACGGGCCGCCACCCCTAGAGGGCCACTAGGGCCCGGGTGGGTTCTTTGGCGTCTGTCTTCGGTGTCCTTGCTGTCAGCTGGCTGATGGCAAAGCCCTGGCAGATGGAAAACAGTGTCTTTGTCGTCAACCTACTCTTTGCCATCCAGTCTTTCTCACCTAAGGGCATAGACTTTCTTTGCCATGTGCCAGCAGAAGGGAAAGAACTGGCTGACAATAAAATATTGAATTCCAGTAGTGCTAGTAAAAATAATTTTACACCATCATTGAACTATCTCTATAACCTAATAAAAATAATTTATATTACATTTGAACTACCTCTATAACCTAGTGCAAATAATTTTACACTAGAGTTGAACCAGCTCTTTCCTCTAGTTCAAATAATTTTACACTACAGTTGGACTAGGTCTATAACCTAGTACAAATAATTTTACGCTTGAGTTTAACCAGCTTTTTGATCTAGTAAACATAATTTTACACTAGAGTTGAACTAGCTCTATAACCTAGTACAAATAATTTTACACTAGAGTTGAACTAGCTCTTTCCTCTAGTCCAAATAATTTTAAAGTAGAGTTGAACTAGCTCTATTACCTAGCACATATGATTTAAACTAGAGTTGAACTAGCTCTATAACCTAGTACAAATAATTTCACACTCGAGTTGAACTAGATCTCTGACCTAGTGCAAATAATTTTACATTAAAATTGAACTAGCTTATAACCTAGTCCAAATAATTTTACACTATAGTTGAACTAGCTCTATTACCTAGTTCAAATAATTTTACACTAGAGTTGAACTAGCTCTTGGTTGTAGTTCAAATAATGTTACACTGGAATTGAACTAGCTCTGTAACCTAGTAAAAATAATTTTAGTCTAGAGTTTAACTAGATCTTTGCTCTAGTACAAATAATTTTACACTAGAGTTGAACTAGCTCTATAACCCAATACAAATAATTTTACACTAGAGTTGAACTAGCTCTATAACCTAATACAAATAATTTTACAATAGAGTTGAACTAGCTCTTTTCTCTAGTTCAAATAATTTGAACTAGAGTTGAACTAGCTCTGTAACCTAGTACAAATAATTTTACACTGGAGTCGAACTAGCTCTTTTCTCTAGTTCAAACAATATTAAAGTAGAGTTGAACTATCTCTATAACCTAGTTTGAAAAAATTTAAATTAAAGTTTAACTAGTTCTATAACCTAGTCCAAATAATTTTACAGTAGAGTTGAACTAGCTCTATAAATGTCAGGGGAACCAACACTCCTGGGATCACGTGGATCCCTTTGTGGTTCGGTGGGGGACGGTATGCGCAAAGAGCAGATCAAACGAATGGCACGAGGGGAGGTTTTACCCAGGTTCTGTCCGTTGAGAAGCGTAAAACCCTACTCTTGCGTTAGTGTATTATGGGTGCTTTCGAGGGTTCTGTCTACAGGAGCGCTGCTACCGCTGCTACGTGCATGTCTTCCAGAAGGTGGAAGAAAAAGCCCTCTATTGTAACGCCTTGGGACTCCTTTTATACGACTAAGGGGATCCCAACAGTCGCGTACATGGCGTGCACACAGTGGTATAGTGTTATCATATGTAACACAAATGGTGTAGGACAAATGCATTTAATGCTCCATCGGGTGTCCCTAAACTTCTACAGGATGGGACAGGAGCCGTCCCATCGGCACCACTTAGCCTCTCCATCGCCAGCACCTCGACACGTATCCTGGTGTGTCGACACCTGGCCTCTGCGCTGGCTGGGTGGCGAGCCCTTGCCGGGTGCGCTCCTTGCTGGGGCTCCACGGGCCACCCCCGACAAGATCCTTTTCGGGGTTCCAGCCTTTGGCCTTCGGTCTTGTGCTTGTTGACTTGAATGTTCCTTGATGTCTTCGTATTTGCTTCTAGTAGTCCCCTGGTTGGCCGTGCCGCTGGTGTGGCTACAACTGCCCGTGCACAAGTATGGGGTACTAAAAATCCAAACTTCAGTACACCGACACGAGCCCCTCGGCCTGGGCTACACATGGGTGCGAGGCATTGTTGGGATAGGCCCAAACAATGCACAGCCATGCGTGGAAGGAGCCTGCGGTTGTAATCATTCCGCTTACCGCCCCCCCCCCCCCACGATGCACGTTAAGTGTGCGATGTGGGACACGTGCGCAAAGCTGCCGTAATGGCAGCGTGCTCGCGAAGGTGTTTACCGTTGGTTAGTAAAAAGGCGGCCTCGCATCTTCCCCATAAAAAAGAATCCATAGAGGCAGTTGCTCATTTACTCACTGTCTTTTCCAATCTAGAAACCTCCATCATCTCCTTCCTCGAGCCAAAAACAGAGCTTCTCCTACTAAACCTCCGCCTCCGCCCTCTTTCTGTTCTTAGCCTTCGCACCCACAGTCGCCATGCCGCCCAAGATGAGCAAGGGCAAGGGAACGAAAACCACCATCATGGAGAAAAATCTCGCGAAGATGTGGAAGCAGCGTGTCATCTTCCCTCCGGTGCTCAGTGCGAATGCCTTGAAGGAGCGGTACAAGAGCATGTGGGTGAGGGATATGAAGGGGCATCCTGCTACCCGCATGAGCCCGGTTTCTTCCAATGGCGGCCCTGACAAATTCCCCTTCTTCACCGATTATTTTTACTGTGGCCTCTGCCTGCCCCCCATTTTCTGATCTCTTCAATGACGTCACGTACACATACAACTTCCATCCCTTGGATATGACGCAGAATGCTACAACATGTTTGTCGGTCTATGCCCACCTCTGCAAAAAAATTGCCGGGGTAGCCCCCAACATTTCCCTCTTCCGCCACTACTTCTTTCCTAGTACCAAGGGAAGCCTTTTCTGGTTCTATCGCCTGGATTCCAAGGGCATGGAACAAGAAAATATACCTAGTCGTGGATTTCCATGATAAGAGGGATGAAGGCGGGCCAGGTGGTGCTTCATTCGGGAGCAAGATGGTGTGCGGTGACCGATGGAGCGACTTCGATCTTCACGACAAGAACCTCACAGTCGTAGTCACCAGGATCCACCGCCTCAAGGTTGTCGGGCTCACAGTGGAGATGATCGGGGCCGATTTTCTCCGCCGGCGCATAGCTCCTCTGCAGAGCAAAGGAAGGCCAGCCTAGGAGTTCGGGAACGCGGCAGACATCATGAGGCTGCGCCCTGGCCTGAACAATAACTTGACGGTGATGCAGCACACAGCTCTCTGTGAGAAGTTGTTCAGGTCTGATGCGAGACATAATTTCCTGGCCGGTGTTATTCCCATGTGCAACAATTCAGCCTTTGATCCTTGCCATGATGCCGGTGTGCAACGCCCACGTTCCTGACGGGACTTGGGAAGAGCCGTCCTTAGAACATGTATAGGAGTTCTTTGATAGCTTGTCGGAGAAGGCCATTCGAAAAGAGACGAACCTCGTCCATGACACCACTTAAGAAGAAATGGCATACATCGCCAGCAGGGTGGAGGAGGCAAAAATTGCCGAGGAGGCCGCAGCGTAGGCTTCATAGAAGAAGAAGCCGATGAAGGAGAAATGGTATCGGAGGAATGACCTGCCGAGCAAGGCAAGGACGTCAGAAAATAGACACAGCTGAAGAGCAGCCGCACGAGGAGCCCCCAGCTCTCAAGAGGAAGAAGCGTGTCCTTTGGAAAGCTTCCTCCAGTGGCCCAGCTCTCCAACCTTCTTCAAGCAGTGCAGCCCCCGGGAAGGGTGCGGCCGGCAAGGTCATGCAGCGGCAAGATGCTCAACGGCACACCCCCCTGGTTCCAGCTGCAACCAAGTGACCCAGGACCACCCCTTCTCCACCTCTAGACACCGTGGCGGAGGTGGACTTCAATCTCTCCCCCTTCAGCTCGGGGGAAGAAGAGTAAGGATCCCACCACATCTCTTATCTTCTGATTTTTCTCGGTTTTGCATAACTTATTCGCCTCGCCTTGGTTTGTTCCTGCAGGGATTCAGAAACGTTGCGCTATGGATGGCGAAGAGGGTGAAGACTTCAACGGGCGATGTGCCGCCAGCAAGCACCACAAGCGCACCGGAGCTGACCAACATCATCTCGGAGTCCAGCCCATGATGCAGTCCCCAACACAGCCCCCAGCGTGAGTCCGTTACTCATTTCCTGCTGGCGAGCGATGGGAGATGTATCTTCGTTGCTGACATCACCAGACTTGTGGAAGAAAGACGACAACAGAGGGGGCATTGGAGGCCACCCCTGACACGCCGCCCCCGTCAACTATGCCGCCACGAGATGGATCTCTGGCAAGGGATCCCGCCAACCAGGCAACTCTTGCTGAGAAGAGGCCGACAAGCACTGGCGCCAGCAGTCCTACGCCAGCAACCGAAGTTGCTGGGGAGGGAGCGGCCACCTCCCAACAGCTTGGTGCAGGTAAGTCCTTTTGTCGCAAAGTGCTCGTCGTTCTGTACTTATACATCATTTTCCCAAAATTCAACCCAGCCTCATCTTGCTTCCCCAATTCTGTCTTTAAGATCTCTTTTTGATGGAACAAATGGACGTCGACGTCATCATTGAGGAGACCGCCAAGGATGTTGCTGACGAGGCCAACAGGGTTTCCGCTAATGAGGCCGCCAAGGATTCAGAGGAAGACACCACCAAGAGATCCACCGAGAAGGTTGACGACGGGTCCGGTGGCCATACTGATGGCATTCCTGCCACACGAGTGCCAGGCGTTGTGTCGGCCATGGAGCCCTAGGAGCCCCCGGCAACCGGTGAGGCGATTATCGACGATCAGCCGCCAACATATGTAGTCCCCGTTTCGAGTAGGTATCTCAAGGCTGGTGACAACCTGTTCGTCAACGTGCCAGGAATGGCAAGCATTGGGGTGCCCACTAAAGGAGAAACCCTTAACGGGGAAGTTGCCACTGCCACCGGACCCGAAACTCTTGACAAAGCGAACACCAGCGAACAACCCAAGGAAGAACAGCTCCTCCAAGCCATGACCGATAACTTCCAAAAGCTCTAGGCGCTCTACCTCACCCGGAAGGAGAGGTTGGACACCAGGGCGGCACTTATGCAGTCGGTGGAGGTGTATTTCCAAGGGCACGTTGAGGAAACGCAGGCCTGGTTCACCGAAGCCTTCAAGGAATTGAAGACTGGTTGGGAGCAGCTCGGCGAAGGCTGGAACGAACTCCTCTTGCAGCAGTCTAACATTGAGAGGGCACGAGATGTCGCTTCACAATAGGATACCGTGGAAGATGTTCGCCTGACGGAACGCCGCATCGGGCTTGATGTCCATGAAGAGGACTTCGTCGCTCGCGAGGAGGCGCTTGCCAACAAGCTTCGCCACAAGGATGAAGAAATTGAAAGGCTTATCATGCAGCAAACCCAGGAGCTGGAGGAGAAGCACAAGGAGGCCCTCGAGGCTTTGGTCATCGACCATGCCGTCAAGTTGAAGGAAGCCATCGATGCTGCCAAAGCTACAGAGGCCGCCAAAAATGAACTTGCCGACAAGGTGAAGAAGTTGGAGGCGGACCTTGAGGAACATGGCAAAGAGATCTCGACGGTCGAGGCTGACAGAGAGAAAACCCTCCATAGCTTGACAAAGATACAGGTCGCCATGTCCGAGAAGATCAAACAACTCTCCTCAGCCAATGAGTCCATCACCGATCTGGAGCTGAAGTTGGACACGCTGAAGGAGTCTCTCAAGAGCATCATGGCCAAGGATCTCTGTAGTGAGCAGGACTTGCTCGAGACCGCCGCCGCCTCCCACAATGACTATGTGAAAGGCATGCAGATCTGGACCGAGCGCCTTGTCGATGTGGCGAAGAAGCTTGATGCGCAGTTGTGTGCCTTGGGCTTGCAAAGTTTCAACTTCTCCTCTGATGACATGGTGCCATCGAGCATCAAGACAACAATGTTCTTTGACGGCATAATCGATGCTCTGAATCAGCTCCAGCCGTATCGGGCGGCCCATTTAGCCTACGAGTCCCGCAAACTCTGCCTGGCCATCCTCCTCAAGGTGCTCGTCAAAGTGGCACACAGGAACCCTAGCATCAACTTCGTCAATGTCCTCAACCGCTTGCCGAAGGATGTGGACCTCAAGGATCTTGAGGAACTTGTCGCGCCCATCGTCGACAAGGTAAACCAAGTCAAGAGGGTCCAGGGCGATCGTCGGGACTAGCTGCTCCATATTTCCTTGTCACTGTTGTTTCATGCCAAAGATGATTCTATCTTAAGTCAGAACTGTGACAACATCTTAGTGTAATATAACTATCTGTGTTTCAAACGAAAGCAAGTTATTCTTCTTGTCTGATTTTCCTCTGTATGGTGTATTCCCTACGCTTTATCAGAAACTTGCTGACGTATGCAACACTGCCGCGTGCACTTTGAGGAGTGGATCCTTAGCAGCCTATTGGCGGTGTTGCTGCCGACAAGATATCTTGACATCATTAGTGCAGCCACTTAAACTGTTGAGAGGACTCGAAACAGAGTAAGGGAGCGATCAATCATGACAATTTGCCCTGATGTTTTTAGTCCAGCTACTTCAACTGTTGAGCGGACTCGAAACAGAGTGTCACACCCTACGTTTGTAGAACATTGTATGTTTGGGTTTATAAAATTTGGAGCCAACTAAAACTTTTTCCAAGTGCTTGTGCTTGTTTGCTATATTGTTTGCTTACTTGATGATTATGTTTTATGGCACTACTAGGTTGTATTCCACTTCATATTCATCTTCCATGTCCCTAAACCCTTGCCCAATGATCATGCCATGTGAATAGTGCCCAAAACTATTTTTATCAAATATTGTTTTAACCAAAAATGATTTATTCAAAATAGGTTTTCAAATCCCCCTGAAATGAGGTTTGCACTACAAGTCCTCAAATTAGACGGATCCTTCCTTCCCAAAAGCTTTATTTCAAACCTACTATATATATGACTTCCCAAAACCACCAAATATTATTTTTATATTTTATTTAAAGGCTTTTTCTTAAGCCCAGAAATAGTTTTTCCTAGGGAAAAATTATTTCGATGCTTTGAAAATATTTGAGAAAATTTAGAGAAACTTAGTGGACATATAGTTTCCATATATATGAGTTTCAACACAAGGACATGATCAAATCATCGGCAAAACCCCTCAAAACCCTTTTTGTTCAGATCAAACTTTTGAAATATTTCTATAAGAAATATTCTCAATAAATTCCAAGAAAATTTCAGCAAGTCAACACTATCATAGGTGACCATCTTGCAACGTTTAATCTCAATCCAGCTTGATTTGGTTCATCAAACCATTCCTAAACCATTCCTATCCAGAATCAAATTTGAAAAACTTTACATTGTGAAGTGTTCCCCCTTGGACTCAAACTTTGTGGGCATGCTCTAATGGCCAAATAGTGATGATACACTAAGTGGTGCATCAAGGGGAAAGGCCTAGCATCAATGGATCTACAGAAACGAGATTCTGTTGATTTCTAGGGTTTCACAAAGTTACATTGTGAACTTTCTTCAATCAAGCTCAAACATGGTTTTCAAGACTAAGTGTAATCACCATTTTCCCCTGTTAAACATCATGGCAAGCAAACTCCATCTTCTAGCCCAAACACAACACAAACACCTTCTGGCCATTTCTCAAAGCTACTGTTTCCATCCCTTCTACTTTTCCCCTTGGTCTCAAATTTGTACCACAGCTCCACCTAGACCCCCAGCACCTCCAGGAGAAAGACCAATGGCTAGCTCCATGATTGAGGGGGGCAAAAAAACCACTTGCTCCCCCTGGACAGCATCTTTCTCTCCTTTCTCTCTTCTCTCTCTCACTCCTGGCCACCCAGAGCATCCCATGCCCTTCTCCCATTATTTACTCCCTTCCGCAGCCACTAGACATCAGTGGACATGCCAGAGCGCACCAAAACCTCATCATGCCTGCCAAAGTCATGCTCTGGAGCACGCAGCCGCGCTCCAGAGGGTTGACCTCCCTCTCTTGCCCATACCCGACCACCTCGGGCCTTCCCCTTGCGCCAGTCAATGCGCCTCGACGTCTGCAGCACGCCAGGGCAATGGCCCCCTCTCTTCCCTCTCTCTCATCTCCTCCCCTGCGTGCGCACAGCACGGCCCGAACCGGCCAGTGGCCGCGCTCGCACGCGCGACGCCCTCGGCCCACCTCTGCCTGTCCGCGCTCTCTAGGGCATCATCCGTGGGCCCCCAGCCCTGTTGTCGCCCCCTCCTTTCCCTGTCGTGGCTCGACGGCGGGCACTCGAGCTCTCCTGCGTGCGCCATGCCCCCTACCTCTGCCTTGCCTATTTAAAGGGGACCCGAGCACCCCCTCTCTCTTTACATGGCCTCCTTCCACTCGCAATTCCCCATCTAAGCCACCCTAGAGACCGCCCGGAGCCCATGTGCTCGGGATTGACTGAGGCACCGCCGCGTCGGGACTTCGTCGATCTCGGGCTACCGGCCCACTTTGACCTCCCTTACTCCTCCGTCGACCCCCAGTGAGCTCCTGCATCCTTCCCCCTTCCTCCCCCGACCAGTTTGCTTCTAGGAGCAACGCCAGTGACACCCTCCCGAATCTCCTCCACCGCGGCCATCTCCCCGCCGGTGACTCTGGCCACCATTCCACCTCCAGAGGACCAGCGGGTCAACGTCAAACCCGTTTCCGCCTCTAGATCCCCTCACCGCGCCTCCCCTCGCTGCCGGTAAGCTCTCCCCCTCCCTGTCCTGAGGTGGGAGAAGGACCCGATAGGTGGGGCCCACTTGTCGGCCTCTCTTCCTCCCTCTCGCGCTCTCTCTCTTCCCCCTCGTGTCGCTAATGACCGGGCCCCACGCGTCAGGTTTGAAACTGACCGCGCGTGAGGCTGGCTGGCTGGCCAGCTGGGCCGACCCTGCCTCTGGCCCAGGTCCTAGTGGCCTTTTTCTTTTCTTTTTCTTTTTCTTTTCTGTGGGACTTTGCAAAATCCCAGAGGGCCCAAACTAAATCTAATTCCAAATATTTTTGCACTTAAATTCTTGAAATAATCCATAGAATTTAATAATGCCTTTTGTAAAAATGTTGGAAAATATTTTTAGTACTAGTTTAATTTAAAACCTATATTTAGGCACCTTTTTGCCTCTGTTAATTTATTTCTAAAAAAATTCACAACAAAAACCTAGGAGAGTATTTTTAGTATGACATTTAATATTTATCAGAGTAGGTTAGCATTTTTGGTAATAGTTTGACTGCTCTGTTTTGTGTGTTTCTTATTTTTGTCACTTATTTTTGCGACGATAGATTGCGAGGTTGATGAAGAAGTTGGAACCAAAGATGTCAAGCAAGCAGCCCTTTGACCATGATGAGAAACCATTTTTATTGCATGTCATATAGCACTTTACTTTCATCATAATTGATCATGTGATGTGGTTTTCCCCTTTAGGTGGGATGCCTTCGATACTTTTCCTTTGACACTTGCATCGTGCATGACCCTACCACCTTATGAGGGTATGTGGTTGGGTATAGATAGGATGCTAGTAGATGCTACGCAAGTGGGATCGGGACTATGCATCGTGATGGAAAGGGAGAAATGATTTCAAGAACTTTCAAAAAAACATCGGGTGCCAATAATGCCCGAGGGAGATATTGATGAGATGGGCGACTACTTGAAAGAAGTGGTGTGCCGGAACAATGAGTATGTGTTTTTGAAAACGGAGAGTTCTAAGGTCTGCTGACCGTCCCAACATTACTGCGCAACCACGACACCCCTTGTGGGACGGGGCTTTGTTTATTACCTTGGTGGGTACTGGCAAGGAGCCCGCATTACTAGTGGCGGGAGTGGCGTGGTCACTCTCGATACGGGGTCATACTAGTATGTATGATCATGCGATGTCTTCACAAACACCGGGCACACCGTTGGTCCCCTAATGGATGGTACGATTAGAGCGAGGCTCATGTGGTGTACATTGTGAGGGGTGGGTACCAATCGAGTGGACTTTTTGTTTAGTATCGCTAGGGGAAAGGCATTGTTCGGGTGCTTACCTCGGGTATGTTATATACCGCAAGTCGTGGATGACACGGAAGTTCCCCTAGTCTTGTGGGTAAAGTGTGCAACCTCTACAGAGTGTTAAACTATTTGAATAGCCATGTCCGCGGTCATGGACAGTTGGAGGTCCTTCTTAGACTATGTCCGGATGTTTTCATAACCCTTGGTGTGAGTATGGGTGTGGTGGTGACGAGAGGTCACATGATCTAAGTCTGATGACTTAGCATGAGGATTGAACCAAGTCCGATGACTTAGCGTGAGGATTGAACCAAGTCTGATGACTTAGCGTGAACATGAGATGTTCAACCGATACTTATGAAGGTATCTGCAAATTGTTCACATGGATACCTACTAGTTGGTGATGCACGCTCACTAGTTACTTTATCTTGTCATTTGCATACAAAATTAGCTTTTCGCAAATTTACTTACTTAGTGTTATACCATGCATCACTGTTACCTTGTTCCACAACTTGTGTTGCTTGCGAGTACATTCAAAGTACTCATTGACTTGCCACTGGTTATTTAATTGACCAGGCATGGAAGAACAGGAGTATGTTGAAGAGTTCATTGGAGACGAGCATGCGAACTAGGGCGCTTCCCAGTCACAATGCCTCTTGATTAAGGCAGATGGCATGGGTTCACGCTTTCGACCAAGATTTCCGCTGTTTGTTCTATTTTAAGTGTTTGGCCGTGTGGCCCTATCTATGTAAGACTAAGACCTTCGTGGTCATTATTTGTGTAAGATGTTAAGTATGGATGTAAGACTCTTGTTATTCAGCTTCTCTGTGTTTAGTGAGCATTGATCTCTGGGATCACTATACACGTGCATTTGGTGAACTTGACTTATGAATCGGGCTCCCCACAAAGCTAGTATCAGAGCCATCCTGACTGTAGGAAGCCCTTAGTTAGCATGGACGTTAGTTAGGATAAAACCAACTTTAAATTTACACCTAGCGTTCGTACTTAGGAATTCTGCACTATTTACCTCTTCTCATCTTCACACAACACTCTGTTGACTCTCCTCCTTTCAAACCTTTGTAGATGGCCGTCGTACCTAAAGCCTTCCTGACATCCGACTTTCCCTTACTCCTTGGGGATAGCCTGGAGAAGTGCCAGTTTCGCCAACCACCCATTTTCCTCTACCACGAGCACCAGGTCAATGCCGTCATGAAGGAGTATCACGTGGAGGTGATCGTGAAGGCAAAAAACTCCCCGACTAGTTGGTTCTTTGAAGGACCTCGGATGCAGACCATGGTGCTTGCAGTCGAGACAGCTGCACGCAAGGCATTCCTACACCTTCAAGACATCATTCCAGGGATGGCTGACGAGCCAGCTGCTCACCACCTTTCCTTCATGAAGGATGAACTTGGCAAGAGTAGGACGCTGGTTCCGACCAAGGAGGATGGAACATCGCTCAGGTTCCAAACCTACTTCAGCCTCTCTGCCGATAGCCTGGTTCATAACCTGATGAAGGAGTCCATGAAGCTCCACCAGGAACTTCACCACACCCGGGAGCTACTTCGGCAAGATCAGGAAGGATGGAGCCCCCGAGGGACGACTAGCTATCGCTTATAGAGGAGGAGTACCCCCAGCTAGTGATACACCCACACGTCATCGTCGCATGAGTGCGAAGGAGTACCTTGAGATCTTCACCGACACGCCAGCAAAGCGTCATTGGGATGGACCTCCTCGTTCCCCGACCCCTTCGACCAGAGACGATGCCCGTTAGATGATGAACAGGAGGAAGACCTAGAGGAGCGTGACTACGAGACCGAGCACTCCACCACCTGAGTCCAAGAACCCCTAGGGTAGGGTCAGTCATGTATCCCTCATGCGAAGTCGAGTCTGTGTAATGGTTCATATGAAACCATGTGTGCTTGTTGTTTGTTTTGTTGTTTGTGTTCCGATGCAAGTCGTGCTTTTGCCTTAGGCAACATGTAAGAGACTCCATCGTCTATCTTAATATATGTTGGTCTTTCGACCTTTGTTTCAACACACTTGCACTTGAGTGACCCCCTTAGGCACGCTTTACCGTTATTGCTTATCCTCTTGTCAATCCCAGTTGCTTGACTTGGCTGCTCCAAACAAGATGGTGACTGCTACCCGCAACAGCTCCTTCACCAACCCTAAAGCCGGCAACTCAAGCCAGCAACAGGGAGCTGGTGGGGCTGCTCACGCTGGAGGACACCAGGAGCAGCCACAAAGCGACATTCCCCCGCCACCTCCTCCATCGGAGAACATGACCATAGCCCAGTTCCTCCAAGTTCTCCGGGAGGAGCGCCAAGCCAACAATGTTGCTATCCAGCAGATGACTCAGGCCCTTGTGAACAACCAGCAGCAAGGCAGGAACGGCAATGGCCGCTCCATGCTGTCTTCTGGCCTACTGCTCTCTAGGATGCAACTGCACTACTAACAAAGTGTGAAGCATGCCAGTTCCATTCGAAGAATCTACATCAACCAACTCAAGCTCTTCAGACAATCCCTCTTTCCTGACCATTTTTGGTCTGGGGGCTCGACATCTTCGGTCCCTTAACTCGTGCTACTGGGGGCTTTGAGTACTTGTACGTCGCAATCGACAAGTTCACGAAGTGGCCGGAAGTGGAAGAAGTGAGAAAGGTGACAGCACAATCAACCATCAAGTTCTTCAAAGGACTAGTTTGCCGTTTTGGTGTGTCAAACAGAGTCATCACCGATAAGGACACGCAGTTCACAAGCCACGCCTTCATGCAGTATGTCCAAGACCTTGGAGACAAGATTTGTTTTGCTTTTGTTGCTCATCCAAGGAGCAACGGTCAAGCAGAAAGGGCAAATGTTGAAGTGTTGAGAGGGCTTAAGACAAGAACTTTCCATAGGCTGCATAAGTGCAGAACACGTTGGATTGATGAATTGTAGGTGGTTCTTTGGACGCATGTCAGGCCAGGAGTCGATTCACTTGGACGCATGTAGCGACATCGACGTTGGAGGGAGCTAGGCAGTGCCGATGGGATGGGCCCCCGTCCCGTCCCACTGACGGACTGAGGCGCCTGACGGTGCATTTAATGCTCTTGTCCTACTCCACCAGAGTTAGGTACGATAGCACTATAGTAACACTATGCATCCCATGTGCACATTGTACGCCACTGTTGGGATTCCCCTTAAGTAAAAAAGGAGGCCCAGGGTGTTATAGAGAGGGGGTTAGATAGTTAGACAGTTTGCCTATTGGAAAGTTAAGTAGTTAGACAATTAGGGACACCCTAGCTTACCAGCCGTTCATGGCGCTCCTGTAGCTGGAACCCTAGAACACGCTCAATACAACCAAGCAGGAGTAGGGTTTTATGCATCCGTGTGGCCCGAAGCTGGGTAAAAGACTCCCCGTGTGTCTCTTACCAGACCGGCTCTTTGTGCGAACTCGCCTCCCCCCGATGAACCGAAAGGGACCCCGCATGATCCCATAGGTGCTCATTCCCACGACATCTCTGGCGCACCAGGTAGGGGGAGCGCTTGAGTGGTGCGAACCCATTCTGGCAATCGACGCCCAAGCTTCATCATCTCCATGGCCCCCAAGAAGAGGGGCCTGACAGCAGTTGGCCCTTCCGTGTCTGCCATTCCTGTATCTACTCGGATAGGGGACAGTGTGGATGTAGATGGGGAAGCAGGAGGCGAAGGTTTGGAACTTCCGCGATGCTCTGGTGACCAAGGCCAAGCAAGCGGCGATGCTCGCCGCGAAGATGCCTATGGTGGCAATGGGAACCCCAACGCCCTGGGTCTCAGGATAGAGCAGTACCGCCTGCGGGTGGTATGGTGAACTCCGAGGCGGAACAATGTCTTCTAGGGCACCCACAATGGAGCCTACGCTGCGACCTTCTCAGGACGTGCACAGAGATCCACGCCACGGCACCCGCAGTTCTCAGCGTCCCCACAAAAAAGCTCCTGCGCATCATTCCCAAGACGCACGGGACCAGCATGCAAGCAGAAGTGGCATGTCGACATAGGGCCACGGCAGTGCTCCTCCTAACACAGTTAGGAGTCAGAGCACCTCGTGTTCCTCGCGCCGCTCGCTGCCATCCACAGCGGAGGAAGCGGTGGCACGAGCGCAGCTACTCCTGAACTTCCCTCCTGCTCGCAGATAAGCTTCGGCCCGCGGGGCCGCCTCAGACCAGTGGTGAAGTGCCCGGAGTCGGCATGACCTCAGCGCACTCTCCTTCCTGACAGCATCGTTGGTCACCGACCCGGCGGACCGACGCCTATGATGGCTATTCAACAGCGTCGTCTAAACCACGGACGCGCCGCGATCAGAGTCATGTTCTTTGGGAACGTGGGAAGGAAGACGCCTGAACCGCAATTGAGCAATGGCAGGAAGCGCGCCTCCAGTCGGACAGGCGCGCGGGGCCCACTGTAGACAAGTCCGTGTCGGGGTACCCTGTCAGCCTACCTTACGAGGTGGGTTGGCCAGTGTTTACCCCTGAGCTGCGGCAAGTTCAGTGGCCAACACCCGTATGTTCAAATTGGAAGTCCCGGAGAAGTATGACGGCAAGACCCATTCGTTAGAGTTCCTGAGCATCTACACCATTGCGGTGCAGGCTGCCGGGGGTTGTGACAACAAGATATTGGCCAACTACTTCCCATTGGTGCTTAAGCCCAACGTCAGGTCATGGTTGACGCACTTGCCAGAGATATCCATCACCTCCTGGACGGAACTGTGTCACGAGTTCGTTGGCGCCTTCACTAGAGGCCACCAAGCTCCTGGTCAGGAGAGCAATCTGTACATCATCCCCCAAAAGGAAGGCGACACTCTATGCAAGTACATCCAAAGGTTCAGCCATGTGCACCACAACATCTCAGACGTTCATCCTGCCGCTGATATTAGCATGTTCCATTGAAACGTGTGCAACCGCATGATGCAGGAAGAGTTAGTGATGAACAGAGTCAGGGACGTCGCCAAGCTTTATGCTTTGGTAGACAAGTGCACTCGGGCTAAAGAACGGAGAACACTCCCCCAACAAAGACGCCGGCGTGGTGGTCGACTCTGAGGACGAAGACACTGCTACCCCGGCAAAGAAGGACGGCGATGGAACAGGAAGTGCAAGGGCAAGACCATGCTTGTCGTCGAGGCATCCAGCAACCCCGGCGTCGCCAAGAAAGGCATGGTCGATGACCCCGGCAACAATGTTTCCAGGTGTGCCTCTTGCAACGCCCTGGCGGTGGCCGGCAAGCCAGAAGACTCCGGCAAGCAGTATTGCAAGATCCATCGCACCAAAGGCCACGACCTCGAAGAGTTCTGGCAAGTTGAGCAACTTGCCGAGAAGAAGAGGGCTGAATATGAAAGGCGCGACAAGGAGAAGGGTCAGGACGGTGCTGAGGAGTCTAGAAAGAAGTGTGTTGGCCGAAAACGCCGCCGCGGCAAGCCCAAGCAACAGAAACACCGGCCGACCCGTGGCCGCGACAAGCAAGAAGGAGATGATGATGATGTCAAAGGGGACAACGAGTCCAGTGAGCATGAGTTTCAGAAGACTACGGAGATAATGTGCATTGAAGGAGGAGCCTCGACGCATTCATCTCACCGCCAACTTAAACAGTGGGCGCGCGAGGTTAATGTGGCAGAGCCCTCTATCGGTGCAGAGAAACCACTGAAATGGTCCAACACTCCTATCATCTTTGATGCCGAGGACCACCCTGATCGCATAACTGCGGTCGGGTGCCTGCCATTGTTGGTCTCCCAACAATCCGAAACCTCAACATGACGAAGATGTTAGTCGATAGTGGGGCCAGCCTAAACCTAATCTCGCCCGATGTCATTCAGAGGTTGCAGATTCCTGACGAAGATCTCAAGCCGATTAGCGCTTTCCAAGGGATCAATTCAGGAAGGACTCAACCGAAGGGCAAGATCACGCTACCGGTGACGTTTGGCAGCGACATCATTTTCAGAACGGAGAAGATTGTTTTTTACGTTGCCGAGATCTCGTTGCCATACAACGGCATTCTCGGTTGTCCGGCACTGGCTAAGTTCATGGCGGCCACTCACTTCGCTTACAATGTGCTAAAGATGCCCGGACCAATGAGCATCATTACCATCCACTCCGACAAGAGGAACGCGCTTATCTACGCTGACCAACTCTACTAGGGCGTGGTCGCAGCACCTGCTACTAAGGCACTTGCTCCTGTTGCTGAAGCTCCCAGGGGGAAGAAGACCGGCAAGGCCTCTGGCGCACAATCCAGAAAGCACACCTCTTCAGGGTGTTGCGCTACTGTTGACGATGTGCCAGAAAGCTCCACTGGCATGAGCAAGAAGTCCAAGACAGCTCTGCCAGAGACCAAGAAGGTGCCTGCCTGTAGGATCGAAAGTACGTCTAAACGGGGGTGATTAGACTACTTGACCAAATTAAAGTTTTGCCTTTCCCAATTTTAATTCTTGGCAAGTTTTAGCATTCATAGCATATCAAGTAACACCCCGCACATGCATGTCTAAGAGTGTAGCAGCAGAAAGTAAAGACATTGCACATGTAAGTAAACAGAGGGTTAGGAAAGCAAACACAAGTGATGCACGATGATTTTCCCATGGTTCCGATAGATGGTGTTATCGTACGTCCATGTTCATGGAGTCTTCAACCCACGGAGGGATTTAGTCATGAGAGTCCATGGAGGGCTCTACACATGGAGGGTTCCACGAAGAAGCAACCTTGACTATTCCATGCGACATCCGTCCACGAAGGACTAGCCACACTATGGGTAGATCTTCACGAAGTAGGCAATCTCCTTGCATGTACAAACTTCTTGGTGTACTCCAAACCACGAAGTAGGAGGCTCCCAAGATATAGCTAACCAATCTAGGACGCACCACTATCCAAAAGATAATAGGCTCGGTAATGACAATGAACTCCTTGCTCTTGTGCATCAAGATGATAGACTCCTCAACACACAATCACTCTATCACAAATTTGGCTTGGTAGAAGAGAAGGGATTGGTGGAAAGAAACTTGGGGAGGCTAGAAATCAAGATCCATATGGTTGGAGTGGAAGATCTTGACCTCAACACAAGGGTAGGTGGTTCTCTCTCAAAAAACTGAGTAGGATAGGTACGGAATAGTTCTGAGTGCTTCTCTTTCGAGTGGGTGGTGGTGAAGGGGTATATATAGGCATCCCCAAAAATCCAACCGTTACACACAATCAGTCAGACTCAGTGACACCGATCTGTAAATCTCGGTGGTACCGAAGTGACCAGAAGTGGCAAGTTTTGAATCTCGGAGGGACCGATATACAATTCTCGGTTGCACGGACAAGGTGACCAACGGTCAGATTTACCAATCTCGGTGACGTCGTTTCTTCATTTTTGGTCGGACCAAAAATGAGAACTTGCGTAACAGAATCTTGGCAACCCAACTCGGTGGCACTGAGTGCAGTGTCGACCGCACCAAAGTGTTAGGGTTTGGCTGAGACTGTCTAGGGTTTAGAACCGATGGCACCGGGATAGGAATGTTGGTTGCACCGATTTCGCATATTTGGCTTAGGACAGACTTTGGTGGGAGAGTTTGTGGATGTTTTGGTGACTTTCACTTGTGCACGTTTGAGCATATTGTTCACCATCAAAACTTTACCCGCTTTCAATAGTATTGGCTTTGCTATGGACTCAAAGTGATTCCTCACAAATGTAAAATGTAGAGTCCTCTTGATTGAAGCTTGGCCAACCTATTTCCTTGCATCTTGGGGTAATTCCACAATCCTTTAGACATCCCTATCATTGAACTTGTCCTGAAATATACTTGGTGAAAGCATTAGTTCAATGACTTATATGTTGTTATTAATTACCAAAACCACCAAGGGAGCAAATGTGCTTTCATCGCCAAGGAAGATGGCATGGGGGGGACTTTCACCATAAGTTCCACCCTTGACGACAAATAGGAAAGCACGCTCATCGCCTTCCTGTGGGCGAATGTTGATGTGTTTGCATGGCAACCATCTAATATCCCCGGTGTTCCTAGGAAGGTGATTGAGCACCACCTTGCCATCTTCCCCCATGCGCGGCCCATCAAACAGAAAGTTTGGAAGCAAGATTTGGAGCGGCAACAGTTTATTGCCGAAGAAATCAAGAAGTTAGAGGCAACTGGCCTGATCAGAGGAGTACTCCACCCTACGTGGTTGGCCAATCCATTCGTAGTGCACAAGGCAAATGGGAAGTGGAGGCTATGCATTGATTTCACAGAAATCAACAAGGCCTGCCCCAAAGATCATTTTCCCTTGCCGTGCATCGACAAGATTCTGGACCCCACCGCCGGTTGCGACTTATTGTCTTTCTTTGATGCATATTCCGCTTATCATCAGATTTTTATGGACAGGGAAGACGAAGAGAAGACCGCGTTCATCACCCCATGTGGTACATACTGCTTTTTGCGTATGCCTTTCGGGTTGAAAAGCGCTGGTTCTACCTTTGCTAGAGCAGTCCAAATTGGTTTTCAGCCCCAGCTACATAGAAATATGGAGGCTTATATGATGACATAGTGGTCAAAACCAAGGACAAGGCCACGCTAATAATAGACCTAGAAGAAACGTTTGCCAATCTGCGCAAGATCAACATGAAGCTTAACCCCAAGAAGTGTGTGTTCGACATCACATCCGGCAAGCTTCTCAGGTTCTTCGTGTCTCAACGCGGAATCGAAGCAAATCCCGACAAGATCAAAGCAGTTGAGCAAATTGAGGCACCGAGACGAGTCAAAGACGTGCGACGCCTTGCCGGCTGTGTTGCTGTTGTGGGTAGGTTCATCTCAAAATCTGCTGAGCGCGCCTTGCCCTTTTTCAAAACCTTGAAGAAGGCAGGTCCAATAAAATGGACTCCAGAAGCGGAGGCGACGCTGCAGGATTTGAAGAGGTACCTTTCCTCTTCACCAGTCCTAGTTGCGCCAAAGCCACAAGAGTCATTGATGCTGTACCTAGCGGCGACAAATCAAGTGGTAAGTGTTGCACTAGTGGCTGAAAGAGAGGTTAACGAAGAAGCAGAGCAATGGCAGGAGCGTCAAGCGATGAGCCAGGGCAATCTCTGACAAGGTCTGGTGCGGCAAAGAAGGATTTGTGCAGTTGAAAGAGAAAATCTGAAAGAAGAAAGTGGTGGAGCAACCGGTCTATTTTGTCAGCTCCTTGTTGCAGGGGGCTAGATCAAGGTATTCTGGCATGCAAAAATTGCTCTTCGGCCTTCTTATGGCATCGAGGAAGCTGCGCCCTTACTTCCAAGAGCATGAGATCATCGTTGTCACCCGCTTCCCGCTACAGCGGATATTGCAAAACCCGGAAGCTACCGGCAGGATTGTGGAGTGGGCTTTGGAACTATCAAGTTTTCATCTTAAGTTTGAAAGCACTTCGACCATTCAGAGCAGGGCCTTGGCGGAGTTCATTGTAGAATGGACCCCAACGCCCGATGAAGAGATTCCAGAGTCAACTCTCCCCGGCTAGGAGACTAGTCAAGAATGGATCATGTATTTCGATGGAGCTTTCTTGCTACAAGGCATTGGTGTCGGAGTGTTGTTTGTCATACCCACCAGAGATCACCTCAGATATGTGGTCCAGATTTACTTTCCCCAGGAGAGATCAACAAACAGCACTACTGAGTACGAAGGACTGCTTGCTGGTCTCAGGATTGCAGCGGACCTCCAGATCAAGAAACTTATTGTCAGGGGTGATTCTCAACTTGTCGACAGGCAAGTGAACAAAGATTACCAGAGTCCATTGATCGAATCTTATGTAAAGGAAGTGAGGAAGTTGGAAGAACATTTTGACGGCTTGCAAATGGAGCATGTTCCACGTGCAGAGAACGGCATTACCGATGGCCTGTAAAAATGTGCTACCCTTAAGTTACCTATGGAACCTAGAACTTTCGTGCTCCAACTAACTCAACCCTCCATGACACCATCAACAGGACAAGAGAAGACAAGGAAGTTAAGTTCCGGCAAGTATTTCCAGGTAGAGCTCCCCGAGGTTGTCGGCGAGAAGGTTGCCAAAGGGAACTACAGGCTTGTCGATGAGTACTATGCTCCTGCGGGGCCCCGGGCTCTTGCCGTAGAAGCATACGCTCCTGCCAGGCTTGTCGGGGCGCAGCAGACTCCAGCAGGCCCTCAGGCCCTCTCCATCGAGGCAAATGCTCCCCCAGCAAAGGATACACCTTTTATCCTTGTTGTCGAGCCCCATGTTCCAGCATGGGGACAACACATCGTCCAATTCCTTCAAACAGGAGAACTCCCCGAGGAACAAGAGGAAGCAGAAAAAGTAGCCCGCTGGTCTCATATGTACCAGTTCGTAGACGACATCCTATACAGAAAGAGATCGAATGGTGTGAAACTCAAGTGCATTTCTTGAGAGGATGGACTGGAGCTGTTGGCAGCGATACATGGATGCATATGTGGCTCCCACATAGGATCAAGAGCACTTGCCGGAAAGGCATTCCGGCAAGGTTTCTTTTGGCCCACTGCCCTCCAGGATGCGACTGCGTTAGTAACCAAGTGTGAAGCATGCCAGTTTAATTTGAGGAAACTACATCAACCTGCTCAACCCCTTCAAACAATCCCTCTCTCCTGGCCATTTTCGGTCTAGGGGCTCGACATCTTGGGTCCCTTTCCCCATGCTTCCGGGGGCTTTGAGTACTTGTACGTGGCAATCGACAAGTTCACAAAGTGGCCATAAGTGGAAGTAGTGAGGAAGGTGACAACCCAGTCTGCCATCAATTTCTTTAAAGGACTAGTTTGCCGCTTTGGTGTTCCCAACAGGATCATCACTAACAACGGCACATAGTTCATGAGCTGCACCTTCATGCAGTATGTCCAAGACCTTGGTAGCAAAATATGGTTTGCTTCCATTGCCCACCCGAGGAGTAATAGCCAAGCAGAGAGGGCTAATGCTGAAGTGTTGCAAGGTCTCAATACAAGAACTTTTGATAGGCTGCACAAGTGCAGAAGGAACTGGATTGATGAGTTGCCGGTGGTTCTTTGGTCGATCAGGACGACACCAAATCGAGCTACCGGCCAGACACCCTTCTCCCTTGTCTATGGGGTGGAGGTAGTTCTCCCCACGGAATTCATATACGGGTTTCCTCGAGTGCTCGCTTATGATGAGATCGAGCAAGAGCAGTTCCGGCAAGACGACACAACGCTCCTTGAGGAAGACCGTCTTCAGGCTGCTATGAGAGTTGCATGCTACTAGCAGGCTTTGCACTGCTACCATATCTACAAGGTCAATGCCACGAGTCTTGAGGAAGGCGACCTTGTTCTCCGGCGAGTTCAGTCCGCCAAGGATCCAAACAAGTTGACGCCAAAGTGGGAAGGCCCTTATCGGGTAGTACGAGTCATTAGGCCCGGCACAGTCCGCCTGGAGACTAAGGATGACGTTCCGGTGAGCAACTCCTGGAATATTGAACATCTTCAAAACTTCTACCCATGAGGCGCGGTTGCCGGGCCAGCCCTGGCAACCACCTTTTGTACAAGTCATGTCGATGGAGCATGTAATCCTTGGTACGAAGCCAGGCTCAGACCCTAGGCCTAGTTAAATAAAGATAAGTGTTCTGCAATTATGTTCGATTCTCATGTTTACTTATGTGCATGTTTATCGGAAGTGTTGCATCGCACTTAATCCCGGCAAGGACTAACGGACTGCCAAGGTTCCATATCCATATTTTCTCTTCTTTCTTTTTTCTCAAAGGACAGAAGCATCCCTCACGTGTAGCTTTGCCGGGGGGAATGATGGTATGGATACCTATGAGCGACATCCCAGAAAAAGAAACTTGCCGGAAGGAGAAAGGAAACAAAAAGATAAGTTGCGAAAACTCCATGTGAATCCTTGCCATAAAGTAATTTTCCTTGAGCAACTTTGCCTTCTACATGGAAAACCTGCACGTGCGGGAACCTTGCCATGAATGGATGTGCACACACTGCGTTTGGGACCGCTCAACGGCTTAAGTGGCTTCACCCACGCTCCTTGTTTCGTTTCGAGTCTGCTCAACGATCCAAGTGACAATGCTCGCGCGCTTATCTCGTTTCCGAGTAAGGCCGACGCCTTGGGCGGCTGCACTAAGGACGCCAAGGTATCTTGCTGGCGGTGGCACCGCCAGCAGGCTGCTAAGGACCCGTTTCTAAAAGCGCTTGTGGTAGGGATACGCAGGCTGGCAAGATTCTTCCAGAAAGGGCGTAGGGAAAATTCCATCCACAGAAACAATTTAACTAGGAAGATAACATAGCAATCATCCAAGACATAAGTTGATAGCATTACATCGACCTTGCCGAGAATCTAACATAAAACAAATTATTCTTCGCATGTGCAGTGACGAGAAGTGAGGCAACTAATCTTGGCGGTCCCCTTCGACCCGCTTGACATGGCTTACTCGCTCGACGATGGGCGCGACGAGTTCCTCGAGCGCCTGGATGTCTACATCCTTTGGCAAGCGGTCAAGGACGTTGGCAAGGTTGAGGTCGGGATTCCTATAGGCTATCTTGACAAGCACCTTGCGGAGGACAACCTGACAGAGCTTGCGCGATTCACCGGCCAGGTGGGCCGCCCGGTCAGAATGGAGCTTGTCAAGAGCCCCGAGTAGGCTGTCAAAGAACATGGTCACCTTGGCGCTCATAGGGACCCTGTCGTCAGGAGAATATGACGGGTCCTCTAGGCCCATGGTGGTCAGTTGTTCGGTGAGCTTCCCCACGACGTCGACGAGCTTCTCGGTCCATACTTCCACTCCACGCACATAGTCATTGTGGGAGGCCGTGGCGCTCTCGATATGCTGCTTATCATCGTGGAGCTCCTTGATCAGAGCCTTCTCCCGGGTCTGGGCAGCCTCGAGAGTCCTAACCAGCTTGGTCAACTTTAAGGTCATATCGTTAATGGACTCATTGGCCATGGAGAGCTGCATAGTCTTGTCGGAGGCGGCGACTTGCACCTCCATCATGCTGGCAACGGTTTTGTCATGCTCGCCCTCGAGTGACGAGATCTTCGCGCCTTGATCTCCAAGGTCCATCTCCAGTTCCTTCACCCACTTCTTCAGTGAGCTTTTGGTGGTCTCCACGGTGTCGGCTGCCTCGACGGCCTCCTTCATATTGCCGGCATGGTCTACCGCCAAGGCTTAGACTGCCTCCTGGTGCCCCTGCTCCAACGCCTGGGTCCGCTGTGTGACGAGATCCTCGAGCTCCACTTCCTTGCCGTGGAGCTTGTCGGCAAGCGCCTTCTTGCGAGCGATGAGGTCTTCCTCATGTGTGTCAAGCAAGATGCGACGCTCCATCAAATGGGCGTCCTCTTTGGCAGCCCGTTGTTTGGCCTCCTCCTACGCCAGCTCGGCGTCAGACTGCTTCATGTAGAGTTGACTCTAGCCTTCACTCAGTTGCGACTGGCTAGTCTACAGGTCCTTGGTGGCTTGGGCATACCAAGCCTGGGTCTCCTCGATGCGCTCCTGAAAACTGGCCTCAGCAGCTTCGATGACCACAGCCCGGGAGTCAAGTTTCTTCTTCCGGGCGCGTTGAAGTGCGTGAAGCTTCCGGAGGCCATCGCCCATGGACTGGAGGAGCCACTGCTCCTGGGATTTGCTGTCGGCATTTGGCTCATCAACAATGTCGATCCCAGCAGCGACAATGGCCTCCTCGACAAGGACTCCCTCCTCAGGCGGCGCCCCAATGCTTACCGCGCCGGGGATGCTGACGAAGAGATTGTCACCAACCTTGAAGTACCTCCTCGGCGAAGCGGCTTCGGACGGCTGGCCCATGTTGGCCGTACCCCCGCCAGCCTCCTTGCCGGCCCGCTCGGCAGACTCCTCGGTGGCCTCCTCCTTCTGCGCAGCCTTGGCTGCCTCGATGCTCGTGGCCTCAGGAGCAGCGTTCTTGGCAGCCTCAGCCTCGGCACTCTTAATGGCTTCTTCGGCGGCGATCTTGTCAGCCTCGACGGTAGCGTCCCTCGTTGTCCCCTCGATGACAGAATCGATGTCCATTCCCTCTGCTGTGGGGATGCCTGAAGCCAGGGAGGCGAACCAAGAAAGGCTAAGGGAGAAGTTCAAGAAGACAAAAAAAGAGAAGAGAGAGAAGAAGAGGAATACCTTCGCCTACGACGATTACCGGTGGAGACGTGCCGGCGCCTGGGCTTGCCGGCCCTTCCTCGTCGCGATAGAGCGTGCTGGAGGAAGTCCAAGCCGGAGAAAAATCCCTGGGCGGTGAATCCAGGGAAGTCGAAAAGGGCTCTCCTTATCGTCGTCCTCCCCCTATACGTCCTGCGATGTCAGCAGTAAAGATGCACACCCCAGCGCTTGCCAGCGGGAAATGAGTAATGAACTCACGTTGGGGGCTCCGTCGGTGGCTGAGTCAGGGAATGCGATGTGGGCTAGTCTCCGGATTGACAGTGGTCGCCCTCGGCGCGCCTGAGGCGCTTGCTGATGACCCCTCAACCATTGAAGTCTTCGCTCTCTTCGTGACCCGCTGCGCCAGCGTTTCTGCATCCCGGTGGATGAAAACCAAGACGGATTAGACAAGTAGGGAGAGAAGCCGAGAATTGGGAAAAATGCGGCAGGATCCTTACTCTTCTTCTTCCTCCCCCGAGCTAAGGGTAGAAAGGTCGAAGGCAACATCTGCCGTAGAGCCCCTGGGAGGAGGTGGAGAGGGTGCTCCTGGACCGCTTGGCCGTGGTGCGCGCGGGCTGCTGGTGGACTTCGCATCGCCGTGCGGTCTTATTAGTTGCCCCCTTGCCGGGGGCTGCACTACTCGAAGAGTCTTGGCGAGCTGGGAGCCCAGAGGCAGTGTTCCTGACAATGCGCCTTTCCTTTGAACAAGGGGCGGAACCTCCTCGAGCGGCTCCTCTTCGGACGCATCTCCGGCAAGGTGGCCCTGGGCAGACGTACCGCCTTGCTCCTCAGTGATCTTGCCCTGCCCGGCAAGATCTTCGCCCGGCGGTGATTCCCCTTTCCCAGCTTCATCTTCCAAGAAGCCGACGCTGCCGGCCACCTCGGCAAGCGCCGCTTCTTCTGCCCTGCTCGCGATGTATGCCAGCTCCTCTTCGGTGGTGTCGTGGACGAGGCCCTCCTCCTTGCGGATGGCCTTCTCCGACAGGTTGTCAAAAAACTCTTGCACCGCCTCCGCAAACGGCTCCATCCAACTTGCATCAAGGCTATGGGCATCGAGCTTCAGCATCATGGCAATGATTCTACCCAAGGCTGAGTTATTGCACAAGGGGATTACACCCGCCGGTACATCGGTCGTCGTGATGCTCCTGAACAACATCTAATAGATGGCCCCATGTGCATAGTGGTCAGATTGTGGTTTAGCCCAGGGCACAACCTCATAATGTCTGCCGCATTCTTAAAATGCCAGGCCGGCCTCCCTTTGTTCTGCAAGGGGGCGATACGCCGGCGAATGAACTCAGCGCCTGTCATCTCTACGGAAAGGTCGGCGTCTCTCAGGCAGTGGATCCTGGTGACCACGATCGTGAGCTTCCCATCCCAAGGGTCAAGAGCCCTCCAATCTTCGCCGCGCACCATCTTGGTTTGCCGCGACATGCAGAAGGGCTGGGGTTTCTCCTCTCGGAGCAAGCACCACTTGCCCCGCCACTCATCCCATCTATCGCAATAAGCCCCTTCGGGATAGATCTCCTTGGTTCCCAGCCCAAGAATCCAAGTGACGGCGCCGAAGAGGGCTCCGCCTTGCTGGATGCGGGGGATGAAATAGTGGCAGAAGAGAGCGGTGCTAGGCTTTACTCCGGCAAAGTTTTCGCAGAGATGAGCGAAAACCGCCATGAAGGTCATGGCGTTCGGCGTGAAGTCTAGGAGTTGGAAGCTGTAAGTAAGCATAAGGTCGATAAAGAAATCTGAGTAAGGGGCAAAGCCTGCGGTAAAAGTAATCAGTGAAGAAAGGCTATTTGCCTGGACCTTCCTGGAAGGACCCAGGCTCGTGCAAGTAGCGGGGTTCCCCACCGTCGCCATCACCCACATCCACTGGTACCGCTCCTTCAGGGCGGCCACACTGAGCCCTGGCGGGAAAATGACACGCTCCCTCCGCATCTTCACCGCCTTGCTCTCCGAGACGACCTCCATTTCCTTGCCCTTGCTTCCCTTGGGAGGCATGGTAATGGCAGCGGTGGAGACCGAGAACAAAGAGGAGGCGGGGGCGCTAGCGGATGCGAGAGGCTCTGCTTTGGGCTCGAGGAGGAAGACAACAGTGGTTCTCACATTGGGAAAAGCGAGAGGTAAATGGGCATCAGCTCAGCAATCTTCTCTTTATGGGGAAGGCGTGGGGTGGGCTCTTTTTACCAAATATAAGATAATACAGAGGCGTCCTGTAGGCGCGCTGCTGTAACAACCGCGCCACGCACGTATCCCACTACCCGCATTCAATGGGCGTCGTGGGGAAGTGTAGCGAGCGCAATGATCACAACTGTGAGGCCCTGCCATGTGTGCCCATGCACTGATTGGGCCTCGCCCAACAACACCTCGCGACGTGTATGGCCCAGGCCCGGGGGATCCTATCGGTGCACTAGAGTTTTGGGGCCATCTAGTGCCCCTTTACTCGTGCATAGGCAGTAGTAGCCGCCCCGGCGGCAAGGCCCAACGAAGACTTACCAAGCACCAGCATAGAAGACCCAAGAGTACCGGCAAGACCTTGCCGGGAGGGCTTTAGTGCTGGGGAACGTTGCATGGGAAACAAAAAATTTCCTACGCACACACAAGATCTATCCATGGTGATGAGCATCTACGAGAGGGAGAGTGGATCTACATACCATTGTAGATCGCTAAGCGAGAAGCGTTAAGAAATGTGGTTAATGTAGTCGAACGTCTTCGCGATACAAATGGTCGAGCGTCCCGTGATCCCATCACGATCCATCTCGCGATCCAATCATGATCTGTCCCATGATCCCATCACAATCTGTCCTGCAATCCAATCACGAATCGTCTCATGATCTTGATCACGGTCCTTCCGATCTAGCGCCGAACGGATGGCACCTCCGCATTCAGCACACGTACAGCTCGTTGACGATCTCCGCCTTCTTGATCCAGCAAGAGGGAGTGGAGAGTTAGATGAGTTCTCCTGCAGCACAATGGCGTGGTGGCGTTAGTGGTGAACTAATCCTGCAGGGCTACACCTAAGCACCGCAGAACTAATCTAGAGGAGAATCGGATCTGGAGGAAGAAGAGGGTAACACGTGGCAATTAGGGTTAGCTTTCCCCTCTAAATCCTCTAGTATATATAGGAGGGAGGTAGGTGAGGAGACAGCCTCAAACCCTCAAGAGTTGGCGGAAATTTGAGGTGGAGGAGTCCTACTCCAATCCTATTAGGAGTAGGATTCCTCCTTTCCAATTGGAAACTCTTTCCACCTCTCCACCTTTAGAGTTATTCCTTCTCAAACCCCATGGGCTTTAGTGGAGGCTTCGGACACCCCACTAGGGGCTGGTTTGTCTCCTCACACAGCCCATAAGGCCCCTCAGGGCGAGACACCCCTCCCGATGGTCCCCCAATACCCTCCCGACACTCCCGGTACACTATCGATGAGCCCAAAACTTTTCCGGTGACCAAAACAGGACTTCCTATCTATCAATATTTACCTCCAGACCATTTTGGAGCTCCTCATGACGTCCAAGATCTCATCTGGCACTCCGAACAACCTTTGGTCACCACCATACATAACTCTAAACTACCATAACGTTACCGAACCTTAAGTGTGCAGACCCTACGGGTTCGAGAACTATGTAGACATGACCGAGACACCTCTACGGTCAATAAACAGTAGCAGGACCTGGATGCCCATATTGATTCCTACATATTCTATGAAGATCTTTATCGGCTGAACCTCTATGTCAAGGATTCAGCTAATCCCGTATGTAGTTCCCTTTGTTCTTTGGTATGTTACTTGCCCGAGATTCAATCGTCGGTATCTCTATACCTAGTTCAATCTCGTTACCAGCAAGTTTATTTACTCGTTCCGTAATACAAGATCTCGTGGCTAACACTTAGTCACATTGCTTGCAAGGCTTGTTGTGATGTTGTATTACCGAGTGGGCCTTGAGATACCTCTCCGTCACTCGGAGTAACAAATCCTAGTCTTGATCCATGCCAACTCAATAGACACCCTCGGAGATACCTATAGAGCACCTTTATAGTCACCCAGTTATGTTGCGATGTTTGATACACACAAGGTACTCCTTCGGTGTCAGGGAGTTGCATGATCTCATGGTTATAGGAACAGATACTTGACATGCAAAAAAACTATAGCAATAAACTGACATAGTCATATGCTATGTTTATAGTTTGGGTCTTGTCCATCACATCATTCTCCTAATGATGTGATACCGTTATCAAATGAGATCTCATGTCCATGGCTAGGAAACCTTAACCATCTTTGATCAACGAGCTAGTCTATTAGAGGCATACTAGGGACATGGTATTGTCTATGTATCCACACATGTATGTGAGTTTCCGATCAATACAATTCTAGCATGGATAATAAACGATTATCATGAACAAGGAAATATGATAATAACTAATTTATTATTGCCTCTAGGGCATATTTCCAACATTTAGGGCCTCCAGGCCCCCGGCAAGGCAAGGCCCCAGCAGGCACCGTCAGCACACAGGCCAGGTGTTGATTCACTTGGACGCGTGTTGCAGCGTCGACGTTGGAGGGAGCTAAGTGGCGTCGATGGGATGGGCCCCTGTCCCGTTCCACTGATGGACTGAGGCACCTGACGGTGCATTTAATGCTCTTGTCCTACTCCGCCAGAGTTAGGTACGATAGCACTGTAGCAGCACTGTGCATCTCGTGTGCACACTGACACCACTGTTGGGATTCCCCTTAAGTGTAAAAGGAGGCCTAGGGAATTATAGAGAGGGGGTTAGACAGTTAGACAGTTGGCCAATTGGACAATTAAGCAGTTAGATGATTAGAGGGGGTCATGTAGTTGGAACCCTAGAACATGCTCAATACAGCCAAGCAGGAGTAGGGTTTTACCCATCCGTGTCGCCCGAACCTGGGTAAAAGACTCCCCGTGCGCCGCTTACCAGACCGGATCTTTGTGCGAGCTCACCTCCTCCCCCCCCCCAGAACCAAAAGGGATCCCCGCGTGATCCCATAGGTGCTCGTTCCCACGACAGTTATCATACCTAATACTGAAGGCATAGAACAAATGCATTAAATGCTCCGTTTACCTTTCCCTAATCTTCTTGGGGATGGAAAACAAGCTTGTCCCATCAGCATCGCTTAAGGCCATCATCGTTAGTGCCTTGTTACATGCTCAGGAGGATATGGCCTGCCTGACAGCTAGTCGTTGCGTTGGAGCGCTTACAATCTGGCGGGGTCTTGCCAGGTGTGAGTCTTGTCGGGGCTCTGTAAGCCATCCCGGCAAGATCCTGCCGGGATCCTAGCTTCTGGTCTTTTATCTTTTGATTATTGAATCGAATGCCTTGTTGATATCTCTGCGCTTATATTCAACTGTCCCTCGGTAGGCCTTGCCGCGGGTGTGGTTACAACTATCCGTGCACAAGTATGGGGTACTAAAAGACCCAAACTTTAGTACACCGACAGGAGCCCCCGGGCCTAGGCCATACACGGGTGCGAGGTGTTGTTGGGCTAGGCCTAAACAATGCACGAGCACGCATGGTAGGAGACAACAGTTGTAAGCATTCCGCTTACTGGACCCCCCCCCATGATGCACACTGATTGCACGATGTGGGATATGTGGCGGAGCGGCTGTACCTGCAGCGTGTTCGCAAAAGCGTTTCAAATTGACTAGTAAAGAGGCAGCCTCACGCCTTCCCCATAAGAAGGAAACCGCAGAGGCGCTTGCTCATGTACCGCCTGTCTTGTCCAAGGATCTCCGAAATGAGCAGTAGCTGCTCAAGAGTGTTGCCGCCACACATAACGACTATGTGACAGGCAAGCGGATCTGGACTGGTCATCTTGTCGATGTGGCAGAAAAGCTTGATGCACATTTGTCCACCATGGCCTTACAGAACTTCAAACTTTCTTCCAGCGACTATGTTCTTCAATGGCATAATCGATGCTCTGAAGCAGCTCCAATCCAATTGGGTGGCCCATTTAGCCAACGAGTCCCGCAAGCTTTGTCGGGCCGTCCTCCTCAAGGTGCTCGTCAAAGTGGCGCACAAGAATCCTGGCATCAACTTCACCAACGCCCTCGACTGCTTGTCGAAGGATGTGGACATCAAGGCACTCGAAGAACTTGTCGCGTCCATCATTGATAAGGTGAACCAAGTCAAGATGGTTGAAGGCCAGCATAGGGACTAGCTGCTTCACTTCTTCTTGTCGCCACCATTCCATGCCAAAGACAATTTTATCTTAAATAAGAATCATGGCAACTTTTAACGCAATATAACTAGTTGTGTTTTGAATGAATGCATGTTATTCCCTTGTAAAATTTCTCTCTATATAGTACATGCCCTATGCTTTATCGCAAACTTACCGGTGCACGCAGCCCTGCCGCGAGCGCTCTGAGGAGTGGACTCTTAGCAGCCTGCTGGAGGTGCCGCTGCCGGCAAGATACCTTGACGTTATCAGCGCAACCACTTAAGCTGTTGAGCAGACTCGAAATAGAGTAAGGGTGCAACCAATCACGACAAGGTTCCTACTTTAGTGTATTATGAGTGTTTGAGCTCTGGCTACAGGAGCGCTATGTGATGAACAGTACACAACCGCTACGCATGCATCTCAGCCCGAAGGCTCTTCCCTCTATTGTAATGCCTTGGTCCTCCTTTTATATCTCAAAGGGGTCACCAACAGTGGTGCACTGTACATACATGAGGTGTAAAGTTGCTACAGTGTTATCATACCTAATACTGACGGCATAGGACAAATGCATTAAATGCTCCATTTAGCTATCCCTAATCTTCTTGGGGACAGAAAAAGAGGTTGTCCCATCAGCACTGCTTAAGACCATCATCGTTAGTGCCTCGACACATGCTCAGGAAGATATGGCCTGCCTGACAGCTGGTCGTTGCGCTGGAGCGGTGACAAGCTGGTGGGGTCTTGCCGCGTGAGAGTCCTGTCGGGGCGCCATAAGTCATCCCCGCAAGATCCTACTAGGGTCCCAGCTTCTGGTCCTCTGTCTTCTGATTATTAACTTGAATGCCTTCTTGATATCTCTTTGCTTATATTCAACTGTCCCCCGGCAGGCCTTGTCGCGGGTTACAACTGTCCGTGCACAAGTATGGGGTACTAAAAGACCCAAACTTGAGTACACTCACACCATTGTATTGAGAATCAAAACAGATAGAGGAATCCATCTGGCTTTTGCCTACAGACCCATCGGTCTATGGTGGACTGCTCACGCATCAACAGAGAGGCACCCATGAGGATGCTAAACCCCTATGTGAAGGTGTTAGATTGGATCTTGTGGTTCTGGAACTTGTGGCGGCTGGAATTGTGTTTCATTGAGTCCTCTAGGGTTTCTGGAATCTCTGGGTATTTATAGAGCTGAGAGGTGGCGGAGGAGACCCCCGCGGGCCTCTCAACCCATCAGGGCATGCCTGGGGCCTCTGGCGTGCCCTGTTGTCTTGTGGGCCCCATGGGTCTCCCCCAGGTGATTCCTTGGCTCCCAAATTGTCTTTTGTCCAAAAAATCTCCAAAAAGTTTGGTGGCAATTGGACTCTGTATGGTACTGATATTCCGCGAAGTAACAAAACAAGCAAAAACAGCAAGTGGCAATGGGCACTATGTCACTAGGTTAGTCCCAAAAATGATATAAAGTTGCTATAAAATGATTGTAAAACATCCAAGAATGTTAATATAACAGCAAGGAACAACAAAAAACTATAGAGACGTCGGAGACGTATCAACACAGCTTTTAGCCATGCGCCCGCTCGACGAGCCCATTCCCGTGCACAACCGCGCACGTTCCTGCGCACAAAACCTGTGACACCCTTGGAATCATGCTTACTGATCAACATAATTAAGCTACAGTGATGGCCAAGATTAAGCTAATGCTTTTACTAATCCATGTGTGATCTTTTGGAATCAAAGCTCAATTCAAATGCTTTTGCAATTCAAATTCATTTGAAAAGTGGACTTAAAAGTTTTGCAAACAAGGAATTAATAATCATGAATGGGTTACAAATATTACCAATTATTTTATAAAATTGTAACCTACATTTTGCAAAGTGTTATGGGGCCTCAAAATAAATAAAACAGAGGCCAAATAATTTATTTAAAATGCACTTTTGCATTGGTAGATTTCATATATTTTCAAAAGGCTCCCAAACATTTTGTGGCAGTACCAAATATTGCATTGCAAATATTGGGCCCTATCCCATATTTTACAAAAGTATGTTTGTTACTAAAATCAAAAAAAAAACTAATAAAAAGAAAAGATAGCAGAAAAGAAATGAAAAGAGTAAGGCCAATGTTGTTGGGCCTAAGTGGCAAAAGCGGCCCAGCCATCTCCCCTCCCCCCCCCCCACCATCTTCCCCACTACTCACCGGGGGGACATGGACGCGGCGATGCGTGCCATCGGACGCCCCCTCACCCTGGAGCCAATCCGGTGGTTCCTCACTGTCCATGAGGCGCCTCCTGACCGCCCAGGAACCCTAGCCACCTCCCGTTTCCCCCCGTGCTTGATCTCCTCCTCCCCGCCCGCAAATGAGCGTCACCGCCGCCATGGCCATCAGCTAGTCGCGGCCGCCTGTGTCCTTGCGCCTCCTTGCTGTGCCCTGGAGATTTGCGAGCCTCCCCTTCATTTCCTCGCGCTTCAATTTGAGTCGTGGTTCGTTGCATTGTCGTCTATGAGCGCTTCCCCTCCTCGGACCCGGCGGACAACTCTGACAGATTCGCTCGACCTCGAACCTCCCTCGGCCCGCTGCCTTCCCCTACCGGACCCCGTGAGCTCCCTGTTGCTTCACCCTAACCACCCCGCGCCATTGCCAGAGCTCCGCCATTGCGGATGGTCTCTGCCCGATCGTTGAGTGTCCCTCGGTCTAAACCGAGCATATAGGCGTGCCCGTAGTCGCACGTAGGTGCTCCCTGCCCCTTGGAAACGACGAAGGTGTGCCCCTTGGCTCGATTGCTTTGAGCCCGAGAACCGGCCGCCTTAGCTTTCCCTGATGATCGGAACGAGGGCCCGCACGCCTCTACGTTCGAACGCGCCACCCTGCGCTCCAAATGGGGCCCTATGGAGAATCCCGACGCAGCTAGTGTGTCGTCGCCACGGATTTTGGTTCTTCACGGTGAACCGTCGGGCTCCGCTGACCTAGCCGGCTAGGTCGACCCTCTGGGTCACTGAATAGTGGGGCCCGCAAGCCCAGCTGACCAATTGACCTGTTCAACTGGCTGACTAGGCAACGCTAGTCGCTAACATGTGGGGCCAACCCCCCCCCCCCCCCCGAGGGGTGCCACTAACATGTGGGCCCAAGTTATTTAGCCCTAATTAAATTGTTAGGTTAATTGAAAATATTTAGTTTATATTAATTAGTCATTGACCAGTGGGTCCTACCTATTAATTAATGTATTTTAGTTTCATTTAAACTCTGTTTAGCCACCTGTCTGTGACAGGTGGGGCCTAGCTGTTAGGTTTGACCTGAGACAGCTGGGTTAACTTCTGATGTCAGCATGAGATAATGCTGATGCAATATTAATTTTCAAGGTTTTATTAATATTAATTTTAACCTTTTTTGAATTAATTTAAATCTGCTTAATTTCAGAATATTAATAAAACTTTGGAAATTAATAGAAAATAATCCGTAGCTCAAATGAAAAAGTTTAATACATGTTGCTCAAAAAAATCCAACGAATCTGAATATGCAGTCATTCAACTCTCACATGCCAATAGCATGATGAACATGGACATTTTGCGTTAGGATCATCTATACGATAGTAGCCCGAGACCCAGGAAATATCGCCAGATATTATCCCGCTCCATCTGTGACATGTAGTATTGTGTTAGCTGGTACGTCTCCAACGTATCTATAATTTATGAAGTATTCATGCCATGTTTATAACAATTTCATATGGTTTTGGTATGATTTGATTAGAACTAACCCAGACTGACGTTGTTTTTAGTAGAACTACCGTGGTATCGTTTTTTGTGCAAAAATAAAAGTTCTCGAAATGGGCTGAAAATTTATAGTGGTTTTTATTGACCAAAAGAGACCCCCGAAGCACAAGAGTTGGGCCAGGAAGTGGACGAGGAGGCCACAAGCCCTCTTGGTGCGCGCTACCCCCCAAGGAGGGTGCTTTGGGATTGTGGGCCCTTCGGGCACCCCCTTGACGTGAGACGGACGCAAAAAATTCTTATAAATACCCAAACCTCTGAAAAGAACCCTAGATTGGGAGTTTCGTCACTGCAAGCCTCTGTAGCCACGAAAAACCAATCGGGAGGACGTTCTGGCATCCTACCGGAGGGGGAAACCATCAGTGGAGGCCATCTTCATCAACCCGGCGGTCTTCATGACGAGGAGGGAGTAGTTCACCCTCATGGCTAAGGGTATGTACCAGTAGCTATGTGTTTGATCTCTCTTTCTCATGTTCTTGAGATGATACGATCCTAATGTACCGCGAGCTTTATTAATATAGATGAATCATATGGAGTTTTCCCCTCTCTATCTTCTGGTGATGAATTGAGTTTTCCCTTTGAAGTTTTCTTATTGGATTAAGTCTTTAAAGGATTTGAAACACTTGATGTGTGTCTTGCGATGGGATATCCGTGGTGACAATGGGATGTTCTATTGATCCACTTGATGTATGTTTTGGTGATCAACTTGCAGGTTCTGTGACCTTGGAAATCTATACATAGGGGTTGGGACATATTTTCGTCTTGACTCTCCGGTAGAAACTTTGGGCACTCTTTGAAGTTCATTATGTTGGATTGAACCTGATGAATCTGAAATTGTGTGATGCATATCGTATAATCAAGCCCATGGGTAATCTTGGTGACATTGGAGTATCTAGGTGACATTAGGGTTTTGGTTGATGTGTATATTAAGGGGTTATTTATTATGAACTCTAGGGTTGTTTGTGACACTTATAGAGATAGCTCATACGATTGATCGGAAAAGATAACTTTGAGGTGGTTTCGTACCCTACAATAATTTCTTCATTTGTTCTGCGATATTTGTGACTTTGGAGTGAATTCTTTGTCGCACGTGAGGGGTTTACATATGATTCAACTATGTCGGTATTGTTGAGAGAACTTGCACTAGTGAAAGTATAGACCCTAGGTCCTTGTTTTCAAGCATTGCAATACCATTTTTGCTCACTTTTGTTACTTGCTACCTTGCTGTTTTATGTGTTAAGATTACAAAAACTTATATCTACCATCCATATTGCACTTGTATCACCATCTCTTCGCCGAACTAGTGCACCTATACAATTTGCCATTGTATTGGGTGTGTTGGCGACACAAGAGATTTCTTGTATTTGATTGTAGGGTTGTTTGAGAGAGACAATCTTAATCCTATACCTCACATGGATTGGTAAACCTTAGGTCATCCACTTGAGGGAAAATTGCTACTGTCCTACAAAACTCTGCGCTTGGAGGCCCAACAAAGTCTTCAAAAATAAAGTTGCCTGGTAGACATCAAGCTCTTTTCTGGTGCCGTTGTCGGGGAGGTGAGTGCTTGAAGGTATATCTTTAGATCTTGCAATCAAATATTTAGTTTCTTTTTTTATCACTAGTTTGGTTTTATAAAAGAAAACTACAAAAAAATGGAGTTTAGGTTGCATCAATTGTTTCATCTCTTTAATGTCTTTCGTGAAAATGATGGTTCAGAAAATTGTGCTTGGGGATGCTGATACGTCTCCAACATATATATAATTTATGAAGCATTGATGCCATGTTTAAAACAAATTTATATGGTTTTGGTATGATTTGATTAGAAGTAACCCGGACTGATGCTATTTTCAGCAGAACTACCATGGTGTCGTTTTTTGTGCAGAAATAAAAGTTCTCGAAATGGGTTCAAAATTTATAGTGGTTTTTTATGGACCAAAAGAGACCCCTGAAGCACAAGAGTTGGTGCAGGAAGTGGACGAGGAGGCCACAGCCCTCTAGGCATGCCCTACCCCACAAGAAGGGTGCTCCAGGTTTATGGGCCCCTCGGGCACCCCCTTGAAGTGATACGGACGCCAAAAATTCTTATAAATACCCAAACCTCTGAAAAGAACCCTAGATTGGGAGTTCTGCCGCCACAAGCCTCTATAGCCACGAAAAAACAATCGGGAGCCCGTTCTGGCACCCTGCCGGAGTGGGAAACCATCACCGGAGGCCATCTTCATCATCTCGATGGTCTCCATGATGAGGAGGGAGTAGTTCACCCTCGTGGCTGAAGGTATGTACCAGTAACTATGTGTTTGATCTTTCTCTTTGTCGTGTTATTCAGATGACCAATCTTGATGCACCACGAGCTTTATTAATATAGATGAATCATATGGAGTTTTCCCCTCTCTATCTTCTTGTGATGAATTGAGTTTTCCCATTGAAGTTTTCTTATCGGATTGAGTCTTTAAAGGATTTCAGAACACTCGATGGATGTCTTGCGATGGGATATCCGTGGTGACAATGGGATGCTCTTTTGATCCACTTGATGTATGTTTTGGTGATCAACTTGCGGGTTCCGTGACCTTCTGACTCTATGCATAAGGGTTGCCACACGTTTTCGTCTTGACTCTCCGGTAGAAACTTTGGGGCGGTCTTTGAAGTTCTTTGTGTTGGATCGAACCTGACGAATATGAAATTGTGTGACACGTATCTTATAATCAGGCCCATGGGTACACGTGGTGACATTGGAGTATCTATGCCACATTGGGGTTTTGGTTGATGTGTATCTTAAGGTGTTGTTTTAGTATGAACTCTAGGGCTGTTCGTGACACTTATAGGGATAGCTCATACGATTGATCGGAAAAGATAACTTTGAGGTGGTTTCATACCCTACAATAATTTCTTCGTTTGTTATCCATTATTTGAGACTTTGGAGTGAACTCTTTGTTGCATGTGATGGATTTACATATGATTCAACTATGTCGGTATTGTTGAGAGAACTTGCACTAGTGAAAGTATGAACCCTAGGCCTTGTTTTCAAGCATTGCAATACCATTTTTGCTCACTTTTGTTACTTGCTACCTTGCTGTTTTTATATTTTCATATTACAAAAACCTATATCTACCATCCATATTGCAATTGTATCACCATCTCTTCGTCGAACTAGTGCATCTATAGAATTTCCCATTGTATTGGGTGTGTTGGGGACACAAGAGATTTCTTGTATTAGATTGCAGGGTTGTTCGAGCGAGACAATATTCATCCTACACCTCCCATGGATTTATAAACCTTAGGTCATCCACTTAAGGGAAAATTGCCACTGTCCTACAAAACTCTGCGCTTGGAGGCCCAACAAAGTCAACAAGAATAAAGTTGTGTAGTAGACATCAAGCTCTTTTCTGGCGCTGTTCCCGAGGAGGTGAGTGCTTGAAGGTATATCTTTAGATCTTGCAATCAAATCTTTAGTTCATTGTTTTATCACTAGTTTGGTTTTATAAAAGAAAACTTCAAAAAAATGGAGTTTAGGTTGCATCAATTGTTTCATCTCTTTAATGTCTTTTGTGAAAATGATGGTTCAGAAAATTGTGCTTAATTGGTAGAGGAAGAATTTATGAAAATACTTAATGAGAATCCCTTGAATGATGAGCATGATATAAATATTGCTAGTATGAATTCTATGAATATTCATGATGCTAGTATATGCAAAGCCAGAAGCTTGGGGATGCTATGTTTGATGAATATGATATTTTTAGTCCCCCGAGTTTTCATGAGCAAAACTATTATGATGATGGCATGCCTCCTATCTATGATGATTATGATGATGACATGTATGATATAAAGAGTGATAGTAACCATGAAACTTGTTAAAATTATTTTAATATTAAAAGTGTTTATGTCTATCAAGTATCTCATGATAGTTATTTTGTTGAGTTTGCTCCCACTATTATGAGTGAGAAGAAATTTGCTTATGTGGAGAGTGATAAAAATTATATGCTTGTGCATCATGAAGAGAATATTGTATGTGATAGTTATATTTTTGAATTCCTTCATGATGTTTCTAAAAATTATTATGAGGGAGGAACATATGCTTGTAGGAATTGCAATAATATCAAGTTTCCTCAATATGTGTTCAAATTTTTAAAGATATGCTTGTTTTGCCTTCCTATGCTAGCAGATTCTTTATCCCATAAATTGTTTGATCACAAAATCCCTATGAATATGAATTGGGTTAGACTTAAATGTTCTTGTCATATGCTTCATGATGCTCCCATTTTGTTTCAATTCTTTACTTTTATGTGAGCATCATCGAAATAACCATGCCTAGCACATAGGCATTAAAGAAAAGCGTTTGTTGGGAGACAACCCAACACTTTTACCTTTTGTTTCTATGTGTTCACATGATTAAGCTACTGTAGTAACCATGTTTTGTGTCTTTTATTTCAATAAAGTGCCAAGTAAAGCCTTTGGGATAGTGTGGATACTTGCTTGTTTGATTCTGGGCAAAAACAGAAAGCTTTGAGTCGAGTATATGTATTATATAATTTTACTGGAGAGTCAAAAAAATCTGCAATTTTTAAAAAACATTGATATTAAAATTATGTGATATGTCCTAATTTTGCACAAAAAAATACAGTTAGGTAGTATGGTGATCATTCAGATCTTTACAGACTGTTTTTTTTTTGACAGATTCTGTTTTGCATGAATAGTTTGCTTGTTGCGAGTGTTTCCCTAGCTTATATGTGGTAATATAAATTGTGTGAATAATGAAATATAGTAGGTATTATGTGATAACAATTATGAATCTTGTCTTGACACTACCTAAGTTAATGATCTATATTTACTACACCAACCCATCTCACGAAGTTCCGTTGAGTTTTGTGTGATTGAAGTTTTCAAGTTTTGGGTGGCATACCGATATGAGGTGAATAAGGAGTAGTAAGGACCTAAGCTTGGGGATTCCCAAGGCACCCCCAAGGTAATACACAAGGAATACTCAAACATATAAGCTTGGGGATGCCCCGAAAGGCATCCTCTCTTTTGTCTCCAACATTATTGGTACATCATACTTGGAGCTATATTTTTATTCCTCACACGATATGTGTTTTTCTTGGAGCATCATTATAATTTTTTGTTCTCTGTTAGATGTTATTTATAATCTTGTTTTGCAATAAAAAGTTCCAAGAATTACATTAGGATACTTGCATTGCATGTTTCAATATGTGCCGTGTAAAAACAGCATCGTTCAAGATATCCCCCGATATCTCGATATCAGTCGATTTATCGCTTACCGTTTTCTGTCCAATAAGATAAATCGGCCGATAAATTGGCCGATATGCTGATAAATCGACCGATATGCCTAAAAACTGCCTGATTTACCCCTTATCATGGGTTGACCAATTAGTTCCCGATAAGCGATATCCCCAACATTGAAAAACAGAAACTTTTTCTGAAGTGTTTGAATTTTCATATTTTACTAGAACGTGACAAGTTTCTGAAATTTTTACACGGTGTTGTTGTATAACATATTTAGCATGTCCTAAATGCTCATAATTTTTCGAGTTAAAGAAATACACTGGTTTAATAGATTGCTACACACTGTTCTGTTTGGACAGATTGTTGTTATAGCAATGTTATCTACTTTTCCTATAGTTTCCATAGCTTATATTTTTAGATATAAATGGTGGAAATAATATTAAATAGTATATGATGTTTTAAATTATTATGCAACTTGTCTTGGTATTACATAAAGAGTTTATTTAATTATGTACACTAACCTATCTCACGAGTTCTTTTCAAGTTTTGTGTGGATGAAGTTTTTGAGAATAGGTGAAATCGGGATATGAGAGGATTGAAAGAGATAAAAAAAGCTCAATCTTGGGGATACCCAAGGCACCCCAAGTAAATATTTCAATAAGTCTCGAGCATCCAAGCTTCAGGATGCTACGCATCCCACCTCTCTTCATCAACAATTATCTGTTAGCCTATGTTGAGCCTAAATTTTTGTTTGTCCACATGATATGCGCTATTCTTGGAGTGCTATTTTTCTTTTTATTGATGTTTGAATAAAATCATTGGATCTGAAATATTGAATGAGAGAGAGTGCTTATATGAATAGATAACTACTTGACTATGCATTGATCTTCACTTATATCTTTTTGGAGTAGTTTTGTCATTTACTCTTGTGCTTCACTAATATCCTATGAGTAAATGATTGAATGAATTGAATATCATAAATCTGAAATTATAGATGCTTTATATCACTACTAGGATAAAGCCTATAGACAGGATTTTAGCAGTAGTGCTGGATATAGGGAAAGCGCTATTGTTAGGTAGTAGCAGCACTGGATGCAAACTAGCGCTACAAGTAGAACCGTATCAGCAACGTTGGCTAGCTAACCAACGCTACTGATAAGTGGCCCCGTGCCACCGCCAGTGGCTACCTATAGTTGTAGCGGCTATCCAAAATCAGCGCTACTACTACAGTCGTAGCAGTAGCAGTGGTAGCAGTAGTGCTTATCACTAGACCACCGCTACTGCTATGGTTGTGCGGTGCCAGTAGGTGGGCCCTGATTAGCAGTAGCGCCTGGGCTCCGACCAGCGCTACTGCTATGATACTTAGCAGTAGAGGTTTTCTGTTCCAGTGCTACTACTACTCGACCCCCACTGTTGACTTCCACTCCCCATTCGATCCCCACATCTCCCTCCCCATTCGATCCCTCTTCCTCTCATCAGTCCACTCCCCTGACCACCATCATCGTCGTCACCATCGCCTTGACATCGCCACCATCGCTCCTTGGCCCTCACTCGCCATCGCACCCGCTCCCTCGCCGTCACTCCCTTCATCTCTATCGCCACCTCCCTCACCGTCGTGCCCACTCCGTCTGCAGGTAGCCCCAACTCCCTCCTTCCTCCCTCTTCCCTCTCCCCTCACTCCCTTCACCCCCTCTCGCATCCAGCCATTTTGTAATATTAGGGGGGTTAGGTTGATTCTAGGGTTAGGTTTGTTAGGTTGATTAGGGGGGTTAGGTTGATTCTAGGGATAGGTTGTTAGGTTGATTCGAGCGTTAGGTTAATTAGGAGGGTTAGGTTGATTCTAGGGTTAGATTGATTCTATGGTTAGGTTTCTTAGCTAAATTATTTTAGAGCTAAATATGAATGTGCCAAATATGAAAAACCTTATTGCATTTTTTTCAAGTTCTATATTTTTCTTACTGTTATATGCAAATGATTCGAGTGGCCTATGTTTCGCCAATACTTGGCAGGTTCTTCAAGGATCTCACCCGAGTTATGATCCGGTGATGGTTCCTTATCTTTGGGTGTCCACCATTAGTGATTCAGATACTGCTAGTGAACCAAGTTCACCATCCTCCACTTTGGATTCTAGGATATTGGATCTGTATTAGTGATCTTATATGATAATATTCGAGATGTATTAGTTAATTTTTGATGATGCATTAACTGTATTAGTGATGGATTATTCGAGATGATATTATATGATGGATTATTCGAGATGATATTATATTCGAGTTCATTATAAATGTATTAGTGATATTTCATCGGTATAATGCGTGTGTAACTTTCGGTCTGTTGTTTCTCCTTGTGTGACTTTCATGTGTGTTCTTGATGGAGGAATCCCAACTGTTGTCCTGGGGGAGCCTCCTCGTCTTCTCTTCTTTGTGATATATTCGTCGATATAATGCGCAAGGAGACGAGAGGGGGCGTCCATCACCGACGGTCGAACTATTACTGTGAGAGAGTGTCCACCAACATATATACACCACCATATCAGTGTGAGAGAGTGCACACCAACACACCATGAGATATGAGAGTTATTTAAGGAAAGCCTCGACGGACCAAAAGTCACACACGCATTAGGATCCAAGCGTGTCGTAATTTTTGAATCATGATGAACACAGGAAATTCATCAGACGATGATCGGATCCAAGCGTGTGCATTATGCGGCGAAGATAAGGGTCTTTGCGACCAGCCTAGGCTACGAGACGACAGGTTCTTCACCATCAACCTTGACGAGACCTTCGATGTTTCTACAGTACGCAACAACAATGACAAGGGTTTTTTGTAATTAAGCATGACTTCTGTTTCTTTGCTTCAACGCATAATTTCCATTTTATACAATTCGACTAGTTCATCCCCTGTCATGCAAGATAGTATTTCTTGGACAGGCTCAATTTCGAAGACCATGAGAGTTTCGAGACGAGGACAGACAACCTGAGGACTAAACATGGTCACACATTTCTGGTGGAAGTAATAAATGCACTTAATAACACAGAATTAGGGTGCTCAAATTGGGAAGCTCCTTGCAAGGCATATGGATTCTAGGAGGATATGGAAATAACCTTCAATCTTCGTCCTAATGATCATATTGAAGGTAACATCGACATTTGGGTGGATGTCGATATGCTTCATGTTTTACCTCCATGTGAGTTTGTCAACCATGCATATTTATCAAGTAATTTTTATTCTATATTTAAAAATAGTTGGTGTTCATCCATACTAAATTTGTTAATTTATAATTTACAGCTTATTTGATTTCTTCGAGTGAAACATAGCAAATAGTTGACAAGACACACTACACTTATGGATCACATCTAACTTGGGAGGAGAAGGGTGTTCTTATCAACTTTGTTATTGGTGTCCTAGTTGGTAGGGAGATCTTCCTGTATAATCTGGGAACTGGCCCAAATTATACACTTTATGTGCCACTAGTGCATAGGTTGAGGGCGGATGACATTCGCCGAAATGTCTTGGTGAGAATTATTAAGTAAACTACTATTGCGTAAATGGTGTTGATTACATTGCTAACTAGGCTATTATTATGTTCTTCAACAGAAACTGCCAAATGAAGTTGTGCCTCGGTTGATTCATGGCGAAGGTAATATGACAACTAAAAGCCCTATGAGGCCCTAGTTCTCTTTTGCATACTCGACTGAGTGCAAACCAACTAAGAGGCTCCAAATTGAAGCATGGCGAGAAATAAACAAGGATCGCAAGCCACAAATTGGAGACCATTGGATCTCTTTGCTTCATCATGGAGACATAGGTGTTATTTTGTTTTATGTCATTTTACCTAGGAGGGAGTACTAGGTCCTATGAGAGAAAAGTTCAGTTAACTTGTATGATCAATTATGATGATTACTATTATGATGTTTTTTTGTTTTATGAGATTTTAACTTGGTGTTGAGTTAGACAAAAATATGAACATGTTGAGTTAGAGGAAAATATGATGTTGCGATTGCCATCATATTTTCTTCTAATTCAACATGATCACTTGCATCCATGCACTTCAATCTAAATGTAGTTGTTGGCACAATAATTATTGATGTTGTCATATGATGAAACTACTGTATAGAGCATGCATAAATACGTAGAGGGGAATGTAATCTTTCAAAGCAGGAATATTAGCAGTAGCGCAGGTAGGCATCTAGCGGTAGCACTGATTTATCAGCAGCACTGATTTTACTCCATCGCTACTGCTAACCGTACTTACCAGTAGCGCTGGTTTTCCAGCGCTACTGCTATAACTTAGTTGTAGCGCCTTAGTACTAGTGCTACGACCAGCGCTACTACTAAGGGTAATTCCAGCGCTACTACTAAGCTTTCTCCTAGTAGTGTATGCTTATCCCATGGGGAGTAATGACTTCACATATAAGAAGTATAGCTGGTAAAATTTATTGAAAGTTAGCAAACACCGCAATGGTCACTTGAACAATTCATGAAACAATACTGAAGGAAGAGAGATTTCACATATAAATATATTATCTTGGACATCTTGTATGATTGTGAGCCCCATTAATTATTTTCAAACTTGAGCAAATTAGTTGAACTTGGACAAGCAAGACAACAAAATGAGTTATGTTTGGGTATATTTGTATAAAAGTTATATTGTTATGGATCCTCCAACATGTGGTGCTTGCTTAGGATCTTTTGCTAGCCAAAAAATTTTACTAAGTTGAGATACTACTTGTGCATCCAAAACCATTAAACCCAGTTTCTTGCCATGAGTGTACACCATATCTACCTATGGATTGAATAAGATCCTTCAAGTAAGTTGTCGTCGGTGCAAAAGCAATAAATATTGCTCCTAAATATGTATGATCTTTTATTGTAAGGGAAAATAAGCATTGTACGAACTTGTGATGGTAAAGAAATAAAAGCGACGGACTGCATAACAAAGGTTGTTATCACAAAGGGCAATACAACATGACATTCCTTTACATTAAGGGTTTCCACATCCAAAATTAAAAAGCGCATGACAACCTCTGATTCCCTTTGTGAAGGGCCTATCTTTTAATTTCATGTATTTACTTTTATGCAAGAGTCAATAGTATTCCTTCTTAGTTCAACCTCAATTATTCTTTAGTTGGCAAGCATCATGTGGTGGCGAAAGATCCAACCATATATGGCCATTCAAATATATTTGATCACGAATTATTATTGTTGAAAATTATCTACATGATAAATAAGTTGGGAGGTGAAACATTAAGCCCCTATCTTTCTCTATGTTTGGCGGATGTTATTTGTTCTAAAAATATGCTTTGAGTGTTAGCAATCATGGAAGACTATATGATTGTTGAGTATGTAGAATTTGCTAAATCAAAGCTCTTACATAGACCCTTCCAGAAAATATGATGAATTGCAATTGTTTGGTGACTAAAAGCATATTTTGTTAGTTTTCAAGAAACTTTATGGTCTATACTTTAACATGTGAATAGCTTGTTACTTGACCATGAGAAGTTTTATGAGATGATCTATTGTTTATGATATATAATGATGCGAGAAAAAATGTTTGGAACTATCATTGATCAAATTTATGCACTATGTTAGCATTCACACTTCATAAATTATTTCTTTTATCATTTACCTACTCGAGGAATAGCTAGAATTAAGCTTGGGGATGCTGATACATCTCCAACGTATCTATAATTTATGAAGTATTCATGCCATGTTTACAACAAATTTATATGGTTTTGGTACTATTTGATTAGAACTAACCCGGACTGACGTTGTTTTCAGCTGAACTACTGTGGTGTCGTTTTTTTGTGTAGAAATAAAAGTTCTCGAAATGGGCTGAAAATTTACAGTGGTTTTTTATGGACCAAAAGAGACCCCGGAAGCACAAGAGTTGGGCCAGGAAGTGGACGAGGAGGCCACAAGCCCTTTAGGCATGCCCTACCCCCCACTGAGGGTGCGCCGGTCTTGTGGGGCCCTTGGGCACCCCCTTGAAGTGAGACGGACGCCAAAAATTCTTATAAATACCCAAACCTCCAAAAAGAACCCTAGATCGGGAGTTCCGCCGCCGCAAGCCTCTGTACCACAAAAAAAACAATCGATAGCCCGTTCCGGCACCCTACCGGAGGGGGAAACCATCACCGGAGGCCATCTTCATCATCCCGGTGGTCTCCATGACGAGGAGGGAGTAGTTCACCCTCGTGGCTGACGGTATGTACCAGTAGCTATGTGTTTGATCTCTCTCTCTCTGTCGTGTTCTTGAGATGACCGATCTTGATGTACCACGAGCTTTATTAATATAGATGAATCATATGGAGTTTTCCTCTCTCTATATTCTTGTGATGAATTGAGTTTTCCCTTTGAAGTTTTATTATCGGATTGAGTCTTTAAAGGATTTTAGAACACTTGATGTATGTCTTTCGATGGGATATCCGTGGTGACAATGGGATGTTCTATTGATCCACTTGATGTATGTTTTGGTGATCAACTTGCGGGTTCCCTGACCTTGTGAATCTATGCATAAGGGTTGGCACACGTTTTCGTCTTGACTCTCCGGTAGAAACTTTGGGGCACACTTTGAAGTTCTTTGTGTTGGATCAAACCTGATGAATATGAAATTGTCTGACGCATATCTTATAATCAGGCACATGGGTACTCGTGGTGACATTGGAGTATCTAGGTGACATTGGGGTTTTGGTTGATGTGTATCTTAAGGTGTTATTTTAGTACGAACTCTAGAATTGTTCGGGACACTTATAGGGATGGCTCATACGATTGATCGGAAAAGATAACTTTGAGGTGGTTTCATACCCTACAATAATTTCTTTGTTTGGTATCCGCTATTTGTGACTTTGGAATGAACTCTTTGTCGCATGTGAGAGATTTACATATGATTCAACTATGTCAGTATTATTGAGAGAACTTGCACTAGTGAAAGTATGAACCCTAGTCCTTGTTTTCAAGCATTGCAATACCGTTTTTGCTCACTTTTGTTACTTTCTACCTTGATGTTTTTATATTTTCATATTACAAAAACTTATATCTACCATCCATATTGCACTTGTATCACCATCTCTTCACCGAACTAGTGCATCTATACAATTTGCCATTGTATTGGGTGTGTTGGGGACACAAGAGATTTCTTGCATTTAATTGCAGGGTTGTTTGAGAGAGACAATCTTCATCCTATAGCTCCCATGGATTGATAAACCTTAGGTCATCCACTTGAGGGAAAATTGCTACTGTCGTACAAAACTCTACGCTTGGAGGCCCAACAAAGTCTACAAGAATAAAGTTGTATAGTAGACATCATTAGCTCATGCCTAGCACTGCATATTTCCTTGCCATGCATCCTTTTGAATTTGTCTGCTTTATATTTATTAATTCTCCCCCCCCCCTCTTCTCTCCGGTAGACTCGGACACTGGCGCTGGTGTTGGGTACGACTACGCTACAGACGATCAGCCTTTTGCAGTAGAGCAGCAAGGCAAGCAAGCCCCCCCCCTTGATCATTCCGATATCGCCCATCTCTTTTTGTATCATGCTTGCATTAGATTTTGCTACTATTGTAGATAGCTCCTACTCTGATGCGTAGCCTGTTTTTGTGAAACTGCTACTGTACCTACTAGCATATCACCTGCTTAGTATAGGATGAGTAATAATCCCCTAAGACCCCTTAGTACCTGACGTGGCTTGAGACTGCGTCGATAGTTCCCCAAAGAGGAAGGGATGATGCAGCGCAGTGATGGTTATTATTTCCCTTAGTTATGAAACCAAGGTATCAATCCGTAGAGGAAGATCACGCACCCACGTAAATAACACCTGCACACAAACAACAAATACTTGCAACCCGACGTGAAAGAGAGGTTGTCACTCTCTATACGGTAATAAGATAGATTAGGTAATGATAGTTTTGGAAAATAGATCTCGTAAAAACAAAAAATATATAATAAGTAAACAAAAAGGGCAGGAAGGTATTTTTGGGGGTTTTGGATTAATAGATCTGAAAACAAAAGATGCAAATAGTATATCAGAAAGCAATATGATGGAAAAGTAGACCCGGGGGTCGTAGGTTTCACTAGTGGCTTCTCACATGAGTATAGCACACGGTGGGTGAACAAATTACTATTGGGAAATTGGTAGAAGATCAAACAATCATGATGATATCTAGGCAATGATCATTATATAGGCATCACGTCCAAGACAAGTAGACCGAAATGATTCTGCATCTACTTCTATTACTCCACACATAGACCGCTATCCAGCATGCATCTAGTGTATTAAGTTCATGGGAAAACAGAGTAATGCAATAAGAACGGTGGCATGATGTAGACAAGATCTATTCATGTAGTAATAGACCCCATATTGTTATCCTTAATGGCAACGATACATGAGTGTCTTCCTGCCCCTTCTACCACTGGGAAAGAACATCGCAAGATCGAACCCATCACAAAGCACCTCTTCCCATGGCAAGAAAAATCGATCTAGTTGGCCTAACTAAACCAAAGATTTGAAGAAGAAATATGAGGCTATGAGTAATCATGAAAATAAGAGATCAAAGAAGACTCAAATCATATTCATGGATAGAAACTCATCATGAACTCAAAATTCATAGGATCCGAACAAACACACCGCAAAAGTCATTACATCGAAATCTCTTTTCATCAAAGGTCTTGGTGAAGACATTAGCTAGTTGTTCTTCAGTATCCACGTGGTCGATGCAGATGTCGCCCTTGAGTACATGATCTCGAAGAAAATGTTGACGAATCTGGATGTACTTGGTCTTGGAATGTTGAACTGGGTTGGGAGCAATCTTCATAGCACTCTCGTTATCGCGGTAGAGAGGCACATTCTTAACCTTGATGCTTTAGTCCTTGAGGGTTTGCTTCATCCACAGCAACTGAACGCAACTGGAACCAGCAGCAATGTACTCAACTTTAGTAGTAGATAATGACACACAGTTCTGCTTCTTCGAGGAATAATAGACTAAGGATTGTCCAACGAAATGACATGTGCATGAGGTTGACTTGCGATCCACCTGATCTCCATCATAGTCAGCATCTGATTATCCGATGAGGTGAAGATTTGAGCCCTTGGGATACCATAATCCAAGCGTCGGTGTGTGAGCTAAGTATCGAAGAATGTATTTCATAGCCTTATGGTGTGATTCCTTTGGTGTTGCTTGGAATCGGGCACACATGCAAACACTAATCATAATATCTGGCCTAGATGCACATAGATACAATAAAGATCCAATCATGGAGCGATATACCTTCTGATTGAAATATTTACAATTTTCATCAGTGTAGAGGTGGCCTTTTGAAGCCATTGGTGTTTTGGCACCTTTGCAGTCTTGCATATTGAATTTTCTTAGAACATCCTTGAGGTATTTCTCTTGAGAGATGAAGATGCCATTGTGTTGTTGAAAAATTTGAAGACCTAAGAAGAATTTCAACTCCCCCATCATAAACATTTGATATTCACTCATCATATAAGAAAATTCATCACTATAATGTTTATCGGTATAGCCAAAGATAATATTGTCTACATATATTTGGCACACAAATAATTCATTGTCATAGGATTTCTTGAAAAGATTTGGGTCGAGTGAAACAGGTTTGAAGCCTTTCTAAATGAGAAATTCCTTCAGACTTTGATACCACGCCCGAGGGGCCTACTTGAGGACATAGAGGGCCTGCTTGAGTCTGAAGACTTTGTCAGGATGCTTGGGGTCTTCAAAACCTAGAGGTTGAGCAACATATACTTCTTCCTCAAGATTACCATTGAGCAATGCACTTTTCTAATACATTTGATAGAAGATGATATCATGATGGTTAGCATAAGAAAGCAACATCTGAATATCTTCAAGTCTAGCAACAGGTGCAAAAGTTTCATCAAAGTCAGTTCCCTCAACCTGTGTGTCGCCTTGATCTACAAGACGAGCCTTATTCCTCACCACTAGGTCGTTTTCATCTTGCTTGTTGCGGTAGATCAACTTGGTACCTATGATGTTATGCTTGCGAGGATCTGGCCGCTTGATGAGTTCCCACAAGTTGTTGAGCGTGAATTGATGGAATTCCTCTTGCATAGCTTGAATCCACTCAGGCTCCATGAATGCTTCATCAACTTTTGTGGGCTCTATGATAGAGACAAAAGAAAAATGCCCACAAAAGTTAGACAAATGTGAAGATTTTGAGCAAGTGAGGGGACCTGGTGCATTGATGTCGTCAAGGATTTGTCAATCTACACTTCATTTGCAACTCTTGGATGAGCAGGTTGACGAGGCTGGGGATTTTCTTTAGCACCATTTTCTTCAGTGGGTATGATATCTTTAGTTGCCTTCAACTTAATGGATTCCTCAGGAGTGATTTCATCTAGCACAAGAGGCAGGTGCTCTCTTTGCGAGCCGTCAGTTTCATCGAACCGCATATCTATAGTTTCAACAACCTTGTTGTGATAGGTGTTCAAGACTCTGTAGGATTTCGAGTCCTTTCCGTAACCAAGCATAAAACCTTCATGTGATTTCGGTGCAAATTAGAATTGTGGTGAGGATCTCTAATCTAGCATTTAGCATCGAAGACTTTGAAATATCTCACTTGGGTTTCTTGTCAGTGATGAGTTCATATGAAGTCTTCTTGAAGAATTTGTGAAGATATACCCTGTTGATGATGTGGCAAGAAGTATCGATTGCCTCGGGCCAGAAGCGACGAGGAGTCTTGTATTCATCAAGCATAGTGCGAGCCATCTCAACAAGAGTCATGTTCTTGTGCTCCATGGCGCCATTCTGCTGAGGAGTATATGGGGCTCATAGCTCATGAGTAATGCCAAGTCCATCAAGACCAGTTTTCTTAAACGCAGTCTCATTGTCACTCCTGATGTGCTTGATCTTGATGCCGAAGTTTGTTGAGGCCCTTGAAGCAAATCGTCTGAAGACATCCTGCACCTCACACTTGTACAGAATAATATGCACCCAAGTGTAACAAGAGTAATCATCAACAATAACAAAGCCATAAAAACATGAGGTATTTGTTAGTGTCGCATAATGAGTGGGGACAAAAAGGTCCATGTGAAGCAATTCAAAGGGTCGAGTAGTGGTCATGATGTTGGAAATATGCCCTAGAGGCAATAATAAATTGGTTATTATTATATTTCCTTGTTCGTGATAATCGTTTATTATCCATGCTATAATTGTATTGATTGGAAACTAAATACATGTGTGGGTATATAGACAACACTGTGTCCCTAGTATGCCTCTAGTAGACTAGCTCGTTGATCAAAGATGGTTAAGGTTTCCAAGCCATGAACATGAGATGTTATTTGATAACGAGATCACATCATTAGGAGAATGATGTGATGGACAAGACCCAAACTATAAACGTAGCATATGACTGTGTCAGTTTATTGCTATAGTTTTCTGCATGTCAAGCATTTGTTCCTATGACCATGAGATCTTGCAACTCACTGACACCGGAGGAGTACCTTGTGTGTATCAAACGTAGAAACATAACTGGGTGACTATAAAGGTGCTCTACAGGTATCTTTGAGGGTGTCTGTTCGGTTGGCATGGATCAAGACTGGAATTTGTTACTCCGTGTGACGGAGAGGTATCTCGGGACCCACTCGGTAATACAACATCACAACAAATCCTTACAAGCAATGTGACTAAGTGTTAGCCACGGGATCTTGTATTACGGAATGAGTAAAGAGACTTTCCGGTAACGAGATTGAACTAGGTATAGAGATACCGACGATTGAAACTCAGCAAGTAACATACCAAAGAACAAAGGGAACAGCGTACGGGATTAATTGAATCCTTGACATAGAGGTTCGGCCGATAAAGATCATCGTATAATATGTAGTAACCAATATGGGCATCCAGGTCCCGCTTTTGGTTATTGACCGCAGAGGTGTATTGGTCATGTCTGCATAGTTCTCAAACCCGCATGGTCTACACACTTAACGTTTGGTGACGATATAAGTATAGTTGAGTTATTATGTTGGTGACCGAAAGTTGTTGGAGTCCCGGATGAGATCCTAGACATGATGAGGAGCTCCGTAATAGTCCGGAGGTAAAGATTGATAAATGGGATTATAGTGTTTGGTCTCCTTAAGGGTTCTGGAATCCATCGAAATATTTTTGGATGTTTCCCAAAATGTTCGGGGTACAAGAACACTTTATTTGGGCCAAGGGGTAAAGCCCATGAGGCTTTAGGAAGGTGCAAAAGGTGTTTTGCGAAGGCCAAGGGCCAAACGCCACGGACCCATGCATTTGGGGCCAGATGCCGAGGACCTTGGCGTCTGGTCCTGGAGTCCGAGGAGGACTCTTGCCTTGCGGGCAAACCGACCTTGAGGAGAATTTTTCTCCAAGTTTTGACCCCAGGGCTCAGCATATAAATAAAGGGGCGGGGCTAGCACCCGGAACACATCAAGAAACCCTAAGTCGTGTGCCGGCAACCCCGTCCCTCTAGTTTATCCTCCGTCATAGTTTCCGTTGTGCTTGGCGAAGCCCTTTGGAGATTGTTCTTCACCAACACCATCACCACGTCGTTGTGCTCTCGGAACTCATCTACTACTTCACCATCGCTCGCTGGATCAAGGAGGTGAAGGCATCATCAAGCCGTATGTGTGTTGAACGCGGAGGTGTCATCCGTTTGGCGCTAGATCGGAAGGACCGTGATCAAGATTGCGAGACGGACCGTGATGGGATCGCGGGACGGACCGTGATTTGATCGCGAGATGCATCATGATGGGATCGCGGGACAATCGGCAATTTGGATCACGAAGACGTTCAACTACATCAACCGCGTTTCTTAACGCTTCTGCTTAGCGATTTACAAGGGTATGTAGATCCACTCTCCCTCTCGTAGATGCTCATCACCATGGATAGATCTTGCGTGTGCGTAAGAAATTTTTTGTTTCCCATGCAACGTTCCCCAACACATGATAGTCTTCGATGGATGCTTGGATCTGGTCATCTTTCTAGACTCACAAGCACCACAGAGATGGTTCTTAAGGAATTTGGCACCTTCAATGTCTATGACGTGCTTTTTCTTCATGACCATGTGCAAGTTCCTCATGGCAGCATGTCCAAGTCGTCGATGCCACAGCCAGCCTTCTGAAGATTTTGAAGTAGGCATGTGGCAGGCTGAGGACCTCTAGAGAAATCAAAAATATACAAGTCTCCTTTTCTAAATCCTTCGAAGACTTTGGATTTTTCAGATTCCATGACAACAACACAACAATATTTCCAAAGATGACAACCATATCTAGATCACAAAGCATTGAGACAGACATGAAGTTGGATCTGAGCGATTCGACAAGCATCACCTTATCCATGTGTTGGTCCTTTGAGATAGCAACCTTACCTAGGCCCAATACCTTGCTATTTCCTTTGTCAGCGTAAGTGATATGCTTCAAATGAGATGGGGCAAGTGGTATATTCATCAGTAGATTCTTGTCACCAGTCATTTGGTTTGTGCATCCACTGTCGAGAACCCACTCAGTAGCTTTTGGAGTGTCATCCTATAGATGAATTAGTACAACTTACGAACTCATATGCTTCAGAGTGAAGAATATGACATCAAATTCATCAGATGGAATTTCATCACACAACATAGTAAGTAAAACAGTGTGAGGACGTGAGAAATGACGAATTCATTTATGCATGATTAGCTTGCGTCCTTTCAAGCATTTCCTCGGGTCTCCAGCAAATTCATCAGACGTTTAATTTCGTCTAGAGACCTGACCCTACATAACAGATTAGTTCAATTTCTTCACCACCCACATCCGGAGGGGTGGCAAAGAGTTCATCATTCTGCGAGCTCCATAAGAGAAGGGAGGCATTGAAGCTAGTGCACTTCATTTCACAGGCGAGGGGTTAGAGTACTCATATGAATAAGCAGAGAAATTCTTCAAAGACATGAACATAATGATTTGAAGAATAATGCACATATTCAGAACTCCTAGATTTTCCCTACAAAACAGATGCATTAGAACAAGAATGATACTTTTGACCACTTGAGAAATTTGGTCCAAGTGAAGACTTTGGTCCATACGAGGAATTTGACCCGGGGTTCCTTTTCTTCATGGGTGGTGTCATGAGGACATTCACGTGAAGATTTTCCAAGCAGCTCTTGGGAACCCAGATTTTCCTCATAGGTGAACTGTTCTTGTAGTTAGTCTCAACAAATCTAGCAAATACTACACCATTCTGAATTTTGAAGAATTTGTAGTTGGAGTCAAATGACTCATCAGTGGAATATGAAGTTTCACAAGTAAAGCCATATAAAGTGGATGGATCTACAGGAGGTCCTTTTGTAGCAACCCATGAGATTTTGGGATATTGCTCAGGTTTCCAGTAGGATCCATCAGCATTGAGTTTCCTCTCAAATGCATTACCCTCTTTCCTAGGGTTCCTGTTCAGAATCTACTTTTTGAGTACATTGCAAAGGGTTTGTTGCCCTTTGAGAATTTTGTATATGCCTGTCACATATAGTTCCTTCTATCCTGCATTTTCGTCAGTGATACTTGTGGTATCCTCAGATGAGGAATTTGTGACCATGGAGATAGTTGAAGAATTTGCAGCAATAGAAGCATTTGAACATTCAGGTGAAGAATTAGCAGTTTCACGTTCGATGCATTTCAAACAAGGTGGAACAAATTCTTCCGGGCCGGTACTGATTTGTTGAGCCAGTAAGGAATCGCTTTCCCTTAGAAGGTCCTCATGAGACACTCTTAGTTTCTCAAGATCTTGCTTCCTTTGAAGAAATTCATAAGAAAGCTTCTCATGATCGACTAAGAGAGCATTATGATGTCTTTGAAGGTTATCATACTTTGACTGAAGACTTTTGAGATCATCAGTCGGAATTTGAGTCCGATCCACTCCTGATTCAACAAATCATCGCTTTTGTCTAGCAGTTTTTGAAGCTTTTCAAGTGCACTTTGTTGCTTAGTGGCAATGTTAGCAAGTTTGGAATAGCTAGGTTTCACATATTCATCAGATTCACCTTCACTCGATTCAGAGGAGGAATGATGTTTGAGTACCTTAGAGCCTTTTTCCATAAGGCACATAGATGAAGAAGATGAAGCGAGATCTGTTTCTTGGGTTTTGAGGAATTTCTTGTGTTCGACGAACATGGAGTCTTGACGAGTATGCTAGCCTTCATTGATGTTCGAGATCCTATCCTAGATAAGCTTCATGTTTTGGAGATCGCAGATGCCCTTGAACATGACACTTGATAGGCTTGAGCAGATGATATTCCTCGCTTGAGCATCAAGTTGAGTGTACTTATGAACATCCTCAGCATTTGCCCTCTTGCAGAGATCAGTCAGTTCTAATTATGTAACAGTCCATAACTCGTTGTTCATTGACATGAGATGCTTCTTCATCGGGGCTTTCCACCTAGGGTATTCAGTGTCATCAAGGTTGAGGCACACTATCGATGCCTTGATGCCTTTTGTCATGAAGCAATAGGTGGGATCATAGCCATCGTTGCTGACATCAGAGTTGTTGGAGTGGTCATTTTCTTCATCGTTGAAGATGAACTTGCTGACAAAAGAAGTCGCGAGTGCAAGGCTAGAAACACCAGATTCTTACTCTACTTCAGATTCTTCATCTTCTTCATATTCTTGAGATTCTTCTTCAGAATCCATTTCCGTGCCAATGAAAGCCCGGGCCTTTTTGGAACCATTCTTCTTGTGCGATGAGGACTTTCAAGAAGGGGACTTTCAAGATGAGGACTTTCAAGATTTCTTGCTTTTCTTTGAGTCATTAGAAATGTCATCCCTGTATTTCTTCTTCTTTGATTCTTTTTCCCAAAGAAGACAGACAGAGATAAAGTGACCAGATTTCTTGCATTTGTGGCAAGTTCTCTTCTTGTAGTCGCTTGATGAGGAATCTGATTTCTTCAAGCCACTTTTTGATGACTTTCCAAACCAGTCTCCCCTTGAGAACTTTTGGAATTTCCTCACGAGCATTGCCAGCTCCTGACTCAGTTCTCCAGGATCACCGAGACTACTATCATATTATTTGCCTTCAGATGAGGAAATTGCCTTTGCCTTCAGTGCACGAGATCTTCCATAGCTTGGCCCGTAGAGGTGTCTCTTCTCATCTTTTTGGAATTCATGAGTATTGAGTCTCTCAAGTATATCAGCACGGTCAAGTGACTTGTAGTCTCCACACTCTTGAATCATCAAAGCTAGTGTATAGAATGAGGAATCAAGAGATCTCAATAGTTTTTTCACCACCTCGTGGTCGGTGATGTCAGTAGCACCAAGTGCTTAAGGCTCGTTGGAGATATCAGTGAGATGATCAAAAGTTTGCTGAACATTCTCATTGTTGAGTCTTTGAAGTGGTTGAAGACATTGTAAAGAACATCAACTCACGAGTCATGTTGAGTTGAAACACCTTCATTGACTTTGGACAGCCTTTCCCAGATAAGCTTAGCAGATTCCAAAGCACTCACTCTGCCATACTGACCTTTGCTCAGATGGACAAAAATGATATTCTTCGCTTGAGAATCGAGTTGCTTGAATCTCTTCACATCAGCAACGTTGATCGTGGGAGTAACAGAGGGAATGCCATTTTCCACAACATACCAGAGCTCGTTGTCAATTGCCTCAAGATGCATGTGCGTCTTGTTCTTCCAGTAGGGGTAGTCCATCCCATTGAAGGTAGGACAACTTGCGGAAACCTTGACCATACCTGTAGTCGACATAACTAGAACTCCAGGTGGTTAAACCAAAATCACACAGAACAAGGGAGTACCTTGCTCTGATACCAATTGAAAGTGCGTTGTATTAACTAGAGGGGGGTGAATAGGCGATTTTTACAAATTCCTCGCTGAGGAATTCCAATTTGACGAATTTGAAATGTGATGAACTACTAGCAGCGGGATAGTACTCAAGTTCATGAGAAACATAGCAATATCATAGTCATCATGATAAAATATGGCATGCACAGAGTACAGGTAGCGTGATACAAGATAAGCAGGTGAAGAACAAGGTGACTGAAGAAATTGAGATGAGTGAATTGAGAAAGTCTTCAGTCAAATTATTCAAATAGTAACGATTAGTTTCATCAACAAGTATACAAGGAAAATAGAAGGGCTGAGGAAATGGAACCAGGTAGCTTGGTGAAGACAATGGTTTGATGACCCAGTTCCAACTACTGTGACAGTCGTACGTCTGGTTTGGAGCGGCTTGGTATTTAAACCAAAGGACACACAGTCCTTACCATATTCTCCTTGAGCTAAGGTCACACAGTCCTCGCCCAACACTCGTGGTATGTCTTTAGGGTAGACTTCCAAAACCCTCATAAACTGGTCACTCGACGATCCACAATTGACTGCTGGATGCTCTAGACCATGATGCCTAACCATCTGGAAGATACACAGTCTTCAAAGGTAACAAGCATCGGTACCAAACAAGAACAATCTCTTCAATGATTCTCAATCACTTTGGGTTTGGTGGTTTTTTGGGGGGGGGGGTTCTCACTGGTAATTTTCTCTCAAAGTCCTCTGAGGATGGGTTGCTCTCAAACGACAAGTGTCAAGTTCTCTCTCGGAGCAGCCAACTAACTAGTGGTTGTGGGGGGCAGATATTTATAGCCAAGGTGCAACCTGACATGATAAGACATAAATGCCGCCCGATGATATGACCGTTAGGTGGATAAAATATTTGGACAACTGGTGCAAAGCACAGCAACGGTCGGAATTTGAACTGTCAAATTCCTCAGGGCTTATCATATTCCTCACTGTAGGCAATTCGCACTAGCGAAATCCTAACTCCTCAGTCAGACTAATTCCCTCATAGACCAGAAGAACATCATCTCTGTCACTGAAGAACTTGACTGAACCGTAATAGATTTCCAAAGGCTTCACTCGAAGGAGTGGATAGGTTGAGGCTTTTGAGTTGAGCATGAGCTGGAAATTTTCCTTTGTATTACCTCAGCCCCCATTAATAGTACGGTGTTTCCTATGACTCAAATAAAGGAAATGAAACTACGAAAACAAAAGTCTTCACGCTTCATAGTCCTCATTAATATCTTCAAGGTCACACCAAATTCTTCAACTTCAAAGTCTTCAGAGAATACCAAAGTCTTCACCAAAGTCTTCAGCTGAAGACATTCATTTTTAGGGGCCGATAATATCCAAATATATCAAACTCCTCATTGACTTATAGAACTTGTGTATACTCACAAACACATTAGTTCCTTAACCTATAAGTCTTCAATACACCAAAATCACTAAGGGGCACTAGATGCACTAACAGTTACCACTTTTGAGGATCCTATGAACCCGACACCCACACCAAGGTTCAAGTACATGTTCTACTGCCTCCGGGCATCAAAGGATGGATTCCTTAGTGATTGTAGGCTTTTAATAGGTAAAATGCAGTCATGTACTCCTTTGGCAAGGACATAGTTCATGCATTTCACCCTAAATTTCACTATTTATGCTGGACTAGATGGTTGTTTCATCAAGTTATGAACAGGACAACAAATATTGGCAGCTACAGGAGAGATGGTAACAAAAATATATTCCCAATTGCTTTTGGTGTGGTTGACAAAGAGGATGGTGACAGCTAGACATGGTTTCTTAACCAACTTAGAGTTTGCATTGGCACTAGTAACAAATTTGGGAACTACACCATTATTTTTGATAGGCAAAAGGCATTTTCTAATTTCTCTGAACTGAAATGCATTAGTCAAAGTAATTCACATTGTCATGTTGTTATTCTATAGTTTTCTTATTTGTTTCTCACCCTGTTAAGGAAATCATTAACTGGTAGCTGCTCGCTCAGCTCGGGAGTAGCGATTATTCGCACAATTGGTCTATTAACTAGATTACTCGGTCAACCACAAATCGGTGTAATTTTAAACTCAATAGAAGCAAATTTTGTGTGAAGAAAAAAATCTACATTGCAAATATGAAGCTAATGGTACAAATTTATTTTTCTCAATAGATCACAAACATGTATACAACATTAATTATCCATGTGGGCGTAAAATTCATCAACAAAAATGTATACAACGACAATTTCTTGCTGATTTTGGTCTGGGAGACAACTACAAGAGATGGCGGTCACACGACAGCGACACAAAGAAAGAAGGTGATAGTGGCCACGTAGGGCGCCTAAACATGGAAGCAGGGGAAGCGGTAGTGGGCCGACAATGACCTGACCATCCGCCACTTAGGTTAGAAGGGGATGAGAGGAGCGGGAGGGGCGGGTGGAGGGCTAAACCCTAACTCTTTAGGAACATGAGGGGCTGGGAGGGGTTATGGGCCAAATAATCAGACTTAGTTTGCTCATGGGTTAATGTTCCAACAAGGATTAATCGGCCTAACAACCGATTAACTGGTCTAACAGACCATTTAATCGGTCTGCGAGGCCATTTAATCGGCCTGGCGAGTTAACACGGTGAATAGTTGTTATTCGATTGGGCCACCCGATGAGCAGCGATTAACTGGCCAATTAACTGATTAATTGGATGAGCTATTGAATAGTGGTTGCTCATGAAATCAAACAACAGGGTCTTCTTAAGGTAGTTAATGAAGTATTTCCTCAATCACCACAAAGATATTGCCTTAGACACATATATGCCAACTTCCAGTCATCTGGTTTCAGAGCAGAAGAACTTAAAAAATGGGTTGACAAAGCTAGCTATTCCTTCACTAAACATGGTCACAAACTTAGAATGGATGGTTTGAAAGTAGCATGTGAACCAGCTTACATGTGGTTGAATGGCATCCCTAAGGAGTGTTGGGCTAGATATGCAATGGATCATGTTTGCAAGACTGACTTGGTTGTCAACAATCTTAGTGAGGATTTCAACAAGATGATTCTACATGTTAGGTCCAAGCCAATTAAGACCATGTTTGAAGGGTCGAGGACAAAATTAATGGTAAGTATCAGGGCATTAGAGAGAAGACAGAAAATTGTAGGTGGGAAATAACCCCACATTACATGGAGAGGCTTAAAGAGAGCAAGAAATGGGCTAAATATTGTGAAGCATACATGGCTGGTCCTAACATCTGGCAAGTTACTAGTGGAGAGAACACTTACTATGTGAAATTGAATGAAGGGAGTTGTTCTTGCAGGAGGTGGGACATGACTGGATCACCTTGCCACCATGCAATAGTTGTTGTGCAAAAGATCAAAGTTCACCCTGAAGATTATCTCCATCCATTCTTTAAGAAATAAATGTACAAGGATGCATACCAACACATCATCTACCATGTTCTTGGTGCTGAATTCTGGCCAAACACAAACACACCAGACATAGAGCCACCAGTATTTAGGGAGAAGAAAGGCAAGAAACAGACAATTAGGAGGAAGGGTCAGTTTTAAGTGCAAGGTCGTAAGGATACATCTAGGATGGGCACAATAACATGTAGTAACTGCAGCAAGCAAGGTCACAAGTGAACAATGTGTGGAGACACACTTAAGACTAAGTTGTAGACCAGGAAAAATATGCACCACGTAACTAACTACTTGTGCATCTAGGTTCAAGTGAATCTACTTTATCATCTTATGCATCTAGTATGAAGTGCATCAAGCTACATCATATTGTGTTTCATGTGTAGGAAAATAGGGAATCATAGCCATCAAGTTATGCTCCAACAATGCCACCTAGTGTTGCTCCATGATCATCCAGAGCACTTGCTGCTTTAGATCCTGCCATAGTTGCTCCAGTGTCATCCAGAGCACCTGCTACTTCCGGTCCTGCCAAAGTTGCTCCAGTATCATCCAAGGACCCTCCTGGTTCAGGTCATGCCAAAGCTGGTGCAAGAACAGAAACTATGGCCACAGAAACTACACCAAGAGCATCACCTGTTGCTCAACCACCAAGGGCACAAACTAGGGCAACCCAAACTACATCAAGGGCACCATCTAGTTCTACTACAGTTTCTACAGCAGCATCAAGAAAGACAAAGATCACATCTTCAGTACAAGCTAAGAACACCAGGTCCGGTGCATCATCTCTAGCCAAAAACACAAGGTCAGCAGTTAGACTAGTAAGAGGTTCTAATGCTCCAAGGGCAGCGTCAACATTAGCTCAACATGTGTCAGGCTCAAAGAGGCAGAGGAAGGCCCCGAGCAAGTGGGATGATTATTTTACAGCCAATGGCAACCACTAACTTATTTGTAATATGCTTACAAAACTTTCATGTGTCATTCCGTGAATTGTGCTTGTTTGGCAAGCTCAACTATGTTATGTTTCATATTTGGCTACCTTCAGATGTGTGTGGATTTTGGTGCCTTAAGTGCATGATGCTTGTTGTATGTGAGAGGATGATATTTATGATGGTTGTTGTGAGATTATGATTGTTGTATGTGAGATGATTATGTTGATGCTGGTTGTTGTTGTGAGATTATGATTGTTGTTTGTGAGATGATGATGTTGATGTTGGTTGTTGTTGTGAGATTATTTAGTCAATTAGGGTGGCACGACATCGAACAAACCGTACGTGGGTCATTTGGTCAATTAGGGTGGCACAACATCGACCAAACACTAAGTGGGTCATTTAGTCAATTAGGGTGGCACGACATCCACCAAACCCTAAGTGGGTCATTTGGTCAATTAGGGTGGCACTGCATCGACCAAATCCTAAGTGCGTCATTTAGTCAATTAGGATGGCATGACATCCACCAAACCCTAAGTGGGTCATTTGGTCAATTAGGGTGGAACGACATCGACCAAACCCTAACATCAGACCTGAGCAAATCAACTCATTGTTACAATAGATAGATATACCATTGACTCATTCATACATAGATACATGATTGAACAAATTGCTTAAACCATATTCATACATTGCATCATACATAGATAGATCTAATACCACAGAAATAAAATACCACACTCATGGGTACAGAATCCTAGTCCACCTCTGCCTAGTAACCTAAAATGGATGGAAATTAGCCCTCCTCCTTGCACAGTAGATGATATCATCATCACTAGAATTTTGCCAATGGGGAATGCCTCCAGGAACTGCTCCATGTCCTTGTAGTTGCGTGCTGCAAGGATCCTTTCTTCTAGTAGCCTTCTTCCCCTCCTTTTAGATGTGGCTCTTCTTGCCTCTCTTCTCCTGGCTCCTCTGGCTACCTCTTCTTCTTCATCTATGAACTCTCCAGGATCCATGACTACCTAGGATTCTAGGGTTTTGTTTGGCGGCTTGGGGGAGGAAAAGGCAGGGGTTTGGGTTCGACTAGGGTTTCTGCCAAGGGGTGGGTTTTATAGAGTAGTTAAAGGAAGTGGATGTCGCCTAGAGGGGGTGAATATGCGCTTTAAAATAATTATGGTTTAGGCTTGAACAACTGCGGAATAAAACTAACGTTTAATAGTATGTCAAGCACAAAACCTAAAACAACTTGGCTCACCTATGTGCGCCAACAACTTATGCTAAGCAAGATAAACAACTAAGTGATAGCAAGATATAAATCATGAAACAATATGGCTATCACAAAGTAAAGTGCATAAGTAAAAGGGCTCGGCTAAGAGATAACTGAGGCGCGCGGAGATGACGATGTATCCCGAAGTTCACACCTTTGCGGATGCTAAACTCCGTTCGGAGCGGTGTGGAGGCACAATGCTCCCCAAGATACCACTAAGGCCACCGTAATCTCCTCACGCCCTCGCACAATGCAAGATGTCGTGATTCCACTAAGTGACCCTTGAGGGCGGTCACCGAACCCATACAATGGCAACCCTTTGGGCAGTCACCGGAACCTGTACACTTTGGCAACCCTTGGGCGCGGTCGCCGATACCCATACAAATTGCTCAGGGCAATCTCCATAACCTAATTGGAGACCCTGACGCTTACCCGGAGCTTTACACCACAATGATTGAGCTCCAAGGCACCACCAACCGTCTAGGGTGCCAAGGCACCCAAGAGGAGCAAGCTCTAGGGTGCTCAAACACCCAAGAGTAATAAGCTTCTCAACTTCTCACTTTCACGTATCACCATGGAGAACTCAAACCTATGCACCAAATGCAATGGCAAGGGCACACGGAGTGCCCAAGTCCTTCTCTCTCAAATCCCACCACAACAACAAATGTTATTGAGAAATGAGAGGAAGAACAAAGAAGAGCACGAAGAACTCCAACATCTAGATCCAAGGGGTTCCCCTCACTTAGAGGAGAAATTGATTGGTGGAAATATAGATATAGATCTTCTCTCTCTTTTCCTTCCAAAACTAGCAAGAATCATTGGAGGGATTGAGAGTTAGCAAGCTCTAAGAAGGTCAACAATGGGGGGCAAACACGAGCTCAAAGGATGAGATCCATTGGGGAAGAAGACCCCTTAAATAGGTGGGGGGAATCCAACCGTTACCCCTACAAGCGGTAGTACCGCCCCTCGGAGCGATACTACCGCCCACATGCAGAACTCAGCAGTAGAAGGGGCAGCGGTAGTACTGCTTAGTACTAGCGCCCCTACTACCGCTCAGGTAGCGGGGACATCAGACATAGACAAGGCAGTGTCTGGTGCCCTCTGTGAGGAGCTGGAACCCTCGCCCCCCCAGCGGTACTACCGCTGTGGCCAGTGGTACTATCGCCCTCAGGAGAGAAACAAAGAACGAGAGCAACCGGATGGAAATAGTAAAACTAGAACTGACATAACCTTCGCATATGAGCTCCAAATTATGCAAACTCAAGCTTGTTGGATTCAGGATGACAACGACTGGTTATGTTAAGAAGAGGCAATATGAAAATGCCAATGATGTAGAGATGAGAAACCTCTATGAATGAAGAACCAGCTAAAACTCCAACATCGAAAACATCATAGAAGATGCATATGGACTCCGTTTTCGATGAACTTGAGCTTGTCACATGAAGCCGACCATAAGCTCAAGAACCCACATAGAGAAAAGCCAACCAAGAACCAAAAAATATGATGATGCCAAGAATGCAATGGTTTGAGCTCTCAACGAATGATACCATCAAGCTACTCACTTGAGAGCCCCCCTTGATAGTACGGCTATCGATCCTATAACCCAGTTTCCCAACTACCACCATGAGACCACTAAAATATAAAACCCTATCAAGGCCAAACCTTTGCCTTGCGCATAGTCCACTTGAGCTAGATGATGACGATCTTGTCCTTCTCAAGATGGACCACCTTTCTTGATTGTGTTGGCTCGATGAAGACTAGCAGATTGCTCCCCCATACTCAACTATGGCTGAGCCACTCTTCGGCACATCTTCACAAGTCCATTGTCACCACAATGGATGGCAAGCTTCAAGCATGATCTCTCTATGATGATTCACTTGAACTTGCACACCGAAACCTTGATGACGATCACCACTTGATGTCATCTTCCATGGGTTTTATGGGATCTTCCTCTTGATGCCATCCCATGGAAATATACCTAACCCTACAAAGAACACTCACCTAGACCATGGTTTAATACACAAAGCGTAATGTACAATGCTTACCATACCATGGGATCATTTGATCCCTCTCGATATATCTTGTATGCTTTGTGTGTTGATCAACTTGGTTGACTCTTTGACTTAGTCTTGATCAACCTTGTATCTTATCTTATCTCTTCATAAAGATGATGTCTTGAAGGTAAACATGAGTGCTCACACAATCTTCTTCAAGACATGCTTGCAATAAGCTCAACTCTCATCTGACCAATCTTTGGATAATACCTTGAATACCACCTTGGTCACCATATAAAGTCCTTGAAACCAACAGATGGACTTCAGGAAGTGCCTACGGACAAATCCTTCGAATATAACTCAAGGCAACCATTAGTCCATAGGAATTGTTATCAATTACCAAAACCACACATGGATAAATGTGCTCTTACAAGTAGTCATGGTTGTTGGTAGGTGGGCTGTAGAGTAAGAGAACAACCCAATAGTAGTACCATATGGCACAAATAAGGGTTTTAGGCCCACAGTAAATGAATATAACACATAATAACAACATATAGGAAACCAACCTGAACAAATAAACTCCAAATAAAATAGTTATCCACTGCATTACTTAAGATATGTTCGGAATAGTAGCATAAAGTTTAACAATTAACATAATCAACACTTCGCATAGGTTCTCCACACACTACCATCACTCGAGTTACCATCTCCATTACCATAACTTAAACAGTTCATATAGGACTGCACAAAATATACTAGGTCTGTTATATATGTAGGCCAACTTAGTTACTTAGACACCATTGTGAAAATCTTCAAGCCTCTAGTATGGCCTTGATTTGTTGAAGCTTTTCCTTGTTGCCATGGCCAGCATGGAGGAAATCACCCACAACTTTATCCAGCTCTTTCTTCTCTTCTGTAAGAAGATCCCTGTCCACCTTAATCTCTTTCATGGCCTTCCTTGTGTTCTGAATGATGTCTTCCTGGGCCTTTAGGATACACTTATGCTCCTTGGCTAGCCTAAGATTCTCCATCTCTAGCTCTTCCTTCTTCCTCTCAAATTTCTCAGCATCCATTGCTTTATGGTAGTCCGCCTTGCTAAGACCATCCTGCCAGTCAAACATCTTGCTAACCTCATCAAGCATTTGTGATACTCAGTGCAGAGATGATCATGCTCCTTCTTTAACTTGGCAACCTCAACATCATATGCATGCTTGTCTTCAATCCTGCCAAGGTTTTTCTCATGGAACATTTCCCATAGCTTGATGAGGTAATTCTTAAGTATATCAGGCTAGACAGGATCAACCCACTAAACTACACCATAGTTCACACCTCTCTGTTCAATCAAACAACATTTGTAAATTCAGAATTGAATTCAATTCATTCGGATAACACTTGTAGCTATAAATCCAGAGCATGTAGATATAGGGACATGTGTACATTCAGAACTTAATTCAATTCAGACAAAGAAAATTTGTGCACATTAGATATAAGGTTTCATATAAGCTATCCAATTATCCAACTAATAACTTGAGCTAGAAATTAACTACTAATTGGAAGCCAAAATAATGTTGCTTGCTAACACCCACCTGAATAGGGCATCCATAAAACCTTCGTCCAATGTTAGCTCCTTCAAAAGCAACACACTTCCTAGGTATCATCTGGTGAAGTGAGCATTTGGGAACTTCCTCCATAGGAGCACCACAGAACAGTGGCTCAGGGATGGTGTCAGGTGTCTCCTACAAACAGTAGAATCTAAATCAAGCAAAGAATCCATCCAATATTTGCAGATCCATCAAGCACTGCCTAAATCAAAGAATCAACCAAGGAATCCACCATAGTTGCAGATCCTCAACCCTAACTACCAAATCGAATGAGCCCTAACCCTAACCCTAGGTAATGGTAGAGGGAGAGGAGATGATGATACTTACAAAGTAATCCATGTCCAGCAGGTTGCCACCCATGATGTCGTCGTCGGAGCTCTCATCCCCATCATTCCAAGAAGGCATCCTTGCCAGCGACGAGGAAGAGAGGTGGTCGGCGGCGATGGCGACCTCGGGCAGGGGGAGCAGAGTGTGGGAGAGAGTGAGCGTGAGTGCGAGTGAGAGAGAGGAGCCCTCCCGGTCGGTCGTTCTGACCTTGGTCGGAACGGGTCGACCTAAACGCCCTTCCGCACGCGTGTTGTCAACGCCTAGCCGACAAAACCCTGACAGGCGGGCCCGACATGTCATAAAAGCACTCAAAGGTACAACCGTCCATACGACTGCTGCTTTCGCTCCTGCCAATGGTGCAGACACTTTTTCACTAGGAAGCGTGCACATTAATGGACGCTGTCGTGTTTCGCACCCGTGCCCGTCATTTCCATCCTTGCTCCTCATTGTAGCGTGCTCGTTTGTTGGTACATAAACCCACCCACCCTTTGTGGGCCCATCCTCTGTTGTGCCGGCTCCACTCTATCTTCCCCTTTGTTTGCACCACTCCATTCTCCCCTTCATCGGATCCACTCCATCTTCCAAATCACCCATGTCGCGGCAGCCAGACCCTCCTAGAGGACCTTTCCCCATCAAGAGCAACGAAGACCACGCCGAGAGAGTTCTCGGAGAGGGTGCAGGACTATTCAAAATGGGCCGAGGACGACAAGCACCGTAATGCCGAATTAGGAGTGGAGTGAGCATGTCTCCCCGACACTGCCTTGTCCACATGTCGACAGTCGCCTGGTCACGCATCTTGGACGAACATAAATTTTTATACCACAGAAGCCGCTAAAGCATCACCACTTGCAAGGTCACTTCCAAACAAAAGAAAAACCCGAACAATATGGGAAGGAAAATCTAAGTCATACTGAAAATTGATGTTGTCGAAATCTTACCTGTAAGCTTTAGATTTTAAAATCAAGTTTGAAGCTCCAATTGTGTTTGATGAGTTGGGAAAGAAATAATTCTTATTACGACAAAACGGGACCACATGAGAAAACAATAAGACTATGAGGCTAAAATATAATAACAAGTATATCAAGCAACGTAGGTCAACTTAAAATACCACAGATGACGCAAGGCATCAACATAGCCAAGAAAAATCGATGTTTGGCAGCACCGACAGTTGTCTACAAAGAACTTCCTAAAACAAGAATTTTGGAATGAAGGTAATCGTAATTTTTGTTTGCACTCCCATCAATAAAGAAGAAGTATAGTATTATTTTGGGGCACTGTTCTGTGCCGGTGCATCGACGCGACGATTCGGCCGGTCCACCCAGGACCATACGCTTTCTACGCTGCAACGACGGCTAGCCATGGGATGTGACTTTGCGCTTCGTTCTTCTTCTCCATCTGTCTTCCTGAAAAATTGCAGGGCTGCACATCTGAGCGAGAGGAGGCTGCAGCTAGCGTCGTCAACCCCCGCCCTAATCCCCGTGAGAGGATCGAGTCCGAAGCGTGGCCACACACCCCGGGCTCGCCACCGCTCGCTGCCCTCACACAACCTCCTCCTCGCGCTAGAAAAATGGATCCATGGAGTTTGTAGCACGAATCCTTGCCCAAACAGCATGAAAAATCCTCATCCGCAGCCTCGCAACTGCAGTGGCGTCGTCCTCGTCCTCATACAGTCGTTTACCGTTGCAGCAGTGTTGTCGGAGTCGCCGCGGGTCATAGCTCGCCATGAATGGACGTAGCAAAAAAAATGCAGGTCGTAGCAAAAATCTATGACCATTGCAGCAAAATCATCGTCGGCACCGTGAATGATCGCAGCTCCGCCGTGAATGGACGTAGCAAAATAATTCATCGGATGTAGCAAAAATCCATGACGGTTGCCGCCATCGTGGGGGCGCAACTCAGCAAATGTATTTTTTTTCAAAATCCAGCTGTTGGTTGGCATATATTGATTGATAGCAGGAAGCAGGCGAGAATACAAAAAGGTGGGGTTCGATTTTGCGATCAAGGAGATAAAAAAAGAGAAGAGGAACTGAAAAAAAAAAGAAGCCCGAGTGGCTATGTCGTTCAGGAACTCCTCACGGTGGGTCCCCAAAAGGGTGTTCTAGATGGGTTGCTCCTGCTTGTCGCGAGAGTTCCAATTATGTTCTTCTGATGCTACCTGTTGTCTCAGCTAAGTTGGTCACCTTGCCTCTGAAAGTGCAGTCGTTGCGCTGCTGCCAAATGTCGCCGATGACCATGTTGATTTTTGTTTTGATTGCCTTTTTATGCTCCGGTCTTGCTTTGTTAATCATTGCTGAAATAATCTCCGCGGATGTTTTGATTGCCATGGATGAATGTAGCAAAAAACCTCGCTGGTTGTAGCAAAATACGACAACAACAGTGGCAGCAAAAATCATCGTCTTCGTTTGGTTCCAGTAAATAAGTTTATCGGTCATAGTATCCCTCGTTAGCGGATGTAGCATCTCACGCTGTGGTTGCAGCATTCAATAAAAAGGGTGAAGCTTTGTATGGACACATCCATAGTGGCTGTTGCATCGACGGTGAAAGCTTTCGAATTAAACAGTGGAAGCTTTCAAAACGAACTGTGGTTTCAGCATCACCTTCATTGTCGCGCGTCATGGCTGGCCGCGCGCCATCGACGGACGGTCATCAGCGTCATGCACGGCCTCTTGCGACTCTCCCCGCCGTCATCTTCTCCGCCCCTGCAGTGGCTCGTCCTACCAGCAAGGGCTCGTCATGCCCGTAGGCTGCATGCGGCAGCAGAGATACAGAAAAGGAGCAGTTGCCCCGCGTTGTGAGGAAGAAGAAGAAGGCGACATGAAAAAACGATTGGGTTGAGGAGCGCTCCCGCGACGCACGATCAAAAGAGATCGTGAGTTCGCGAGCGTCCGGCCGAATCTTGGGCCGGCAGTCCGGGCACAAACGTTTCCCATTATTTTGTCTCAGACTTACATTACATGTAACCATAACAGAGTGAGGCATCGAGCCACTAGGTCAAGCTAACTACATGACTCAGGCTGAGATGATCGGGCAAGTAAAATTAGTCAGAGCACGCAGTGGATGGTAACGTTTTCAAAGTAGTAACGTTGGGACTTGTGGTGGATAAGCTGCAGACCGTCGGCGCAGCGGACCACCTCTACGCCAGTCAAGACAGTTTGCACACCCCCATTTCCTCTCAAGCTCCTAATAATATTCTCCCACTCGTCCTCCTCCTGGTGTGCAGTCCTCTTCTTCACGCAGTGGGTCGCGATGCACAACTTGCCTGAGCCCAGGTTCACCAAGGCATGCCCCACCGGCAGCAGCTCATCAGGCAGGAGATCGAGGTATTCCCAATCATACAGGGATGAAGGAGCAGATTCCGCCATGGCAGAGAACGAAAGGTCAAATGCAAATAAGCGATTTTGAGGGGTGGCAGGGGCCTGGAGGCCGAACCAGAGGCCGAGCTCAGGGACGTACTCTGCCGCGCGGTGGAAGGGCAGCAACCAGCTGCCGGTGTGGCTCCACACCTCGCTCCAAACATCAAAGGTGTAGGTGCCGTGCTTGGACGACGCGCATATGGCGGCGGAGCCATCGCGCGATCACCGCCGCCGCGACGAGAGGGCTGCCGCGGGACGGCAGAGGACTCCTGTACCACTTATTGTACAGCAACGGATAGGTAGATAAGCCAACCTTGCAGTAATTGAAGAACTCAAAGCTGTCGTCCATACTGCTCATGACGTAGAGGCCGTGATCGTCTTCCTGGTCCAACAAATTGTCGCCGCTCAATTCATTTCCTAATGGACAAGGTGATGGAATCCCACGGCTTGCAGAAGTATGATCTGGGTGCGAGAACAAAAGACTTCATGTCCATATCGTAGACCGAGGAATTGCAAGAAAGGTCGGTGAACAGGACGCTGAACTCTCCCTGCTCGGGCAGGAGGGAGAAGAAACGCATGTTGCTGGCGGCGACGGTGCTGGGCGGCGTCGAGAAGTTGACCAGCGTTCTTGGCAGGCGCCTGCATGTCGAGGTCGTTGATGGCCATGTTCCCCATGCTTCTTCTTCTTCTTCTTCCTCGCGTTCGCGTCTTGATGATGGGCTGCTGCTGCGTCCTTTGCTGTCGGGTAGAAGAGGTGCGTGGACCGTGGAGAGGTTGATGCGGCACAGCGAATACATTCTACTGCCATACTCGTGCAGGACCATATTCAGAAACTTGCGACCCATCCAAGTCAAACCAACTGCTCCTCGAAAACCCTGAGTCCCAAAGAGATTGGATACAGTATAATTCGTTAATTCACGGGACTTAATACATCGGGAATACTGTCATAGAGAATCTTTTGACGAGAACGAGAAAACCCAAAAAGTTCATACCTGCAGCACCACTAGTATGCAATTCTCTGAGCCTCCAATTCCGAACTTTAGATCTAGAGCCTTCGGAACGCCAACTAATAATTCCCAAGTTCAGAACAAAAAACTCTGGTGTGCAGTCATAGATGTGAATCACGCACGAGAGCAGGGCAGAGAAGGCTTAAGCAGCTCGATCGGCAGGACAAGCTGCTGGATCCAGCCATGGCCTGCTGAGCTTTTGGAGGTGATCAGATGGGTTGGAGACGCCGGGTAGAATGCGGCGGCGTTGCGAGTAGACACAGCGAAAATGGGAGGACGAGTCTCCGGTTGTCGCTGGGCTGAGCCGATCAGGATAACTAGCTTCTTTGGGCCTGCCCACGGAGAGGCGCCGGTAGGACGGTTTTCTTCCCCGAAATCTGGGCGCGGCTACGTGCCGATCGGTTTTTTTTTGGATGTGTGTTTTCTTGCCGTCCAGAAAATACTTGTATGGAAAATGTGACAAATATAAAATGTTGCACATTTCAATAGAAATGCATGTGTCATTTTCATATATATGTATAAAAATGTAAGCAAATGTTTGTGGAATTCATTCTCATAATTTTGCCTAGGAATCAATGATTTTGTTGTGATTGGGTAGATAATTTGAGTACTCAAAGTTGCGATATGGATGGGAACCGAACTCAGGTTGTTTCCCAAGGAAAGAAGAACATGTAGTACGGAATTAATCCTAAGCGTCGATCCTCTAGAAGGTACGGAACATCAAGTGATAATGAGTGGACGGACTTGGCAAGACACCATAAATGTATCATGTCGAGTGAAAGATGACGCAATATTAGTTGAATAGAAGAAAGTAATATAGGAGAAAAAGTGTCTTGCTCGCTATCTGTGGGAAAGAAGACACAAAGCGGATGTGCACAATGGTCGGTCGAGCCGAGAATGTCAGCACTTGGCGTGAGATGGTAAAATGTTTAGCTTCAAACTCTTGCTCGTAACATGATTGATGCCTCGAGATAAAATATAATCGTGGCAATGCATGAGTATTTATAGCTAGTAAAAGGGGTTAAAAAAAGTGGTAAAAGATGTTGTAGGTGGCGGGCCTGACCGACCTCACGTAGGCCGGCGCGATCACGCTCACGCCCTTTACGTATCCGTAATTATTGGCCGATTGTATACCGCGGATCTGTCTTTGTTGTTTCCTCGTTCAGAGGAATGCATTCCTACGTGGTTTGGAAGTCTCGCCTTGGCCGATGCTGTTCGTTTGGGCCTCTTGTGCATCTCGCGCGCCTCGCTTCCATTTTTGTCCCGTCTGCGCTTCCTTGTTGTCGTCGCTCGCTGCGTGGTTGTTTTTGTCCACGACCTTGGTTTCGTCTCCATTGTTCTTTCCGTGCGTCGATGGTTTGGGTTCGACACTGGTCCTGTGTTTGGTGCTCGATCGTGTTGTTTTCAATTCTTTTTTCCGTTGTGATTGAGTCTCAGACAAGGCGAGAGGATGTGGATCGGTGGATTGAAATCAAGACAATGTAAACTGGTTATCACGAGAGGAAATCAAGGCAATTTACGGACCATATATAGAGGAGTATAGCATGATTATAATCACAAGATAACATCGATACATACAAGGAGAAAAAGGAAAGTTTCATCCGATCGACCAACACAAACCAATCAGCTAAAAAACTAATTAACCCTGTAGCCTGCAAAGAGGTTGAAGAGCGCCTGGTCGCCGAGGTGGTGCGCGGCGTAGATGAGGTCGATGGCGGCGTCGTGCGTCAGCCCGCGCACGAACTCGCCGTCGAACTCGCCCGCGTCAGCGCCGCGCGCCTCCGCCTCGGCGCGGGCCTGGTAGTACGCGACCGCCGTGGCGAGGCCCTTGCCGTTGACCCCCCGCGGCAGCTCCACCACGCGCTGGCCGGCCTCCAGCGCCGCCGCGACGCTCCCCGCCCGCCGCGCCACCGACGCCGGCACCGCGAACTTGGCCAGGTCCGCGCACCGCACCAGCACCGTCTGGTCCTCCCCCGCCATCGACGCGATCCCTCTCTCTCTCCCTCGCCGAGTTCGTTCGCTGGAGCTCTGCGTGCGCGGCGCTTCCAAAGCTGCGAGCGAGGACGATGGTTGGGTTTTCTCGCTGGGTGCCACGAGGGGGGAGGCGCGCGCGCGTATATATGGGCGAGCCGGCCACACGGATCATTCATGTCCGACTCGGTTGGTGGGAAGAGGACGTACGTGTCATGTGTTCGGATCAAGGTGTTGTAAAGGTGGCTCCGTTTCGTGGCGTGATCGGGAAAGCAGCAGTTCTGAGTCGATTTCTTTTCTTTTCTTTTGCAACCCGTCTGTTTCGCACGGGGGGTCCCCCGTCCGTATCGATTCGATGCTTTAAAGGCGCAACATGCCGTTTTCGGCGGGCGATTTTGGGTTTTCCATTGCTTGAAGAAAAAGTTGCGTTCTTCCTCAAAAAGAAAAAAAGGATACATTCTCCTTTTTTAAAGGAAAAAAGTTACATTTTTCTGAGAAGAAAAGATACCCTTTCATTTCCTGCCTACTCAGCGCCGTCTTCCTTTCTGCATCAATCAACAATGCACCATGAGCAAAAGTTGTTGTCGTGTCTTGCCGGAGCAACCTTGTTGAAACATAGGAGCCTAAAAAAGAAACGACATGGTCAAACCGTAGAGATCCTTTTCTTTTTATTCCTAGACCATAGGCAACTAGGACAAATTCTTCCCTTAAGGCTTCACCGGTGAGCCCGTGGATTCGCCTACCGTTTGCATGCCGCTTTGACGGTCAGTGATGGGAAGGAGAATCTCGGTGCCTCCGCTCCGATTAGTAGTTTATTAGGTTAGGGTTTTTTGTCCTCGCTATTGGGGAACGTTGCATGGGAAAAATCCTACGCACACGCAAGATCTATCCATGGTGGTGAGCATCTACGAGGTAAAGAATGGATCTACATATCCTTATAGATCGCTAAGCAGGAAGCGTTAAGAAACGCGGTTGATGTAGTCGAACGTCTTCGCGGTCCAAATTGTCGAGTGTCCCGCGTTCCAATCACGACCAGTCCAGATCTAGCGCCGAACGGACGGCACCTCCGCATTCAGCACACGAACAACTCGATGATGATCTCCGTCTTCTTGATCCAGCAAGTGGGAGCAGAGAGGTAGATGAGTTCTCCGACAGCACGACAGCATGGTGACGATGGTGGTGGAACTATTCCAGCAGGGCTTCGCCTAAGCACCGCTGAAACAATCTAGAGGAAGAACGACGATCTAGAGGTAAAGGATAGCACGTGGCTGATTTCTATGTCCAAAAACCATCAATACCTCTAGTATATATAGGAGGCCTGCGCCCTAGGGCTGGCCCCTTTGCCTCGGCCGCAAGGAGGAGAGGAGTCCTCCTCCTCCAATCCAAGTAGGATTAGGACTCCTCCATCCCACTTGGAAACTCTTTCCACCTTTTTTTTCACCCCAGCCGCATGGGCCTTTAGTGGGGCTTCGACCAGCCCACCAGGGGCTGGTTTGCCTCCTCTCACAGCACATATGGCCCCTTGGGTCGAGACACCCCTCCCGATGGTTCCTCGGTACCCTCCCGGCACTCTTGGTACACTATCGATGAGCCCGAAACTTTTCCGGTGACCACAACAGGACTTCCTATATATCAATCTTTACCTTCGGACCATTCCGGAGCTCCTCGTGACATCCGAGATCTTATCTGGGACTCCGAACAACCTTCGGTCACCACCATACATAACTTCATACTACCGAAACGTCATCGAACCTTACGTGTGCAGACCCTGCGGGTTCGAGAACTATGTAGACATGACCGAGACACTTCTACGGTCAATAACCAATAGCGGGACCTAGATGCCCATGTTGGTTCCTATATATTCTATGAAGATCTTTATCAGTTGAACCTCTATGTCAAGAATTCGGTTAATCCCGTATGATGTTCCCTTTGTTCTTCGGTATGTTACTTGCCCGAGATTCGATCGTCGGTATCTCTATACCTAGTGCAATCTCGTTATCGGCAAGTCTCTTTACTCGTTCCGTAATACAAGATCCCGTGGCTAACACTTTAGTCACATTGCTTGCAAGGCTTGTTGTGATGTAGTATTACCGAGTGGGCCCTGAGATACCTCTCCGTCACACGAAGTAAAAAATCCCAATCTTGATCCTTGCCAACCCAACAAAAACCCTTAGATATACTTGTAGAGCACCTTTATAGTCACCCAGTTACGTTGAGATGTTTGATACACACAAGGTACTCCTGCGGTGTCAGTGAGTTGCATGATCTTATGGTCATAGGAACAGATACTTAACATGCAGAAAACTATAACAATAAACTGACACGATCATATGCTATGTTTATAGTGATGGGGAACGTTGCATGGGAAACAAAAAATTTCCTACGCACACGCAGATCTATCCATGGTCATGAGCATCTACGAGAGGGAGAGTGGATCTACGTACCCTTGTAGATCGCTAAGCGGGAAGCGTTAAGAAACGCGGTTGGTGTAGTCGAACGTCTTCGCGATCCAAATCGTCGTGCGTCCCACGATCCAATCACGATCCGTCCCGCGAACTTGATCACGATCCGTCCCATGAACTTGATCACGATCCTTCCGATCTAGCGCCAAACAGACGGCACCTCCGCGTTCAACACACGTACAGCTTCATGATGATCTCCGCCGTCTTGATCCAGCAAGAAGGAGCGGAGAGGAAGAGTTCTCCGGCAGCGTGACAGCGCTCGCGCGATGGTGGTGGAGCTATTCTAGTAGGGCTTCGCCTAAGCGCTGCAGAAAACCGATCTAGTGGAGAAACTATGCACTAGAGGAACGGGCAGCACGTGGCTGAAAATTCTGCGCAAAAAACCTAAAACCTCCAGTATATATAAGAGGAAGAGAGGAGGAGGCTTGTCCCAAGGGCCAAGCCTCTAGGAGTCGGCCGAACCAGGTGGGAGAGGTGGAATCCACCTCCAATCCTAGTAGGACTACGATTCACCCTATTTTTGCCCTTTTCCACCTTTTCTCTTTGGGTTTTTTCTCCCTAGCCGCATGGGCTTTGTGTGGGACTTCCACCAGCCCACTAAGGGCTGGTAATTATTCTCCCACAGCCCATGAAGCCTCTTGGGTCGAAATACCCCTCCCGGTGGTTTCCCGGTACACTACCGGCACTCCCGGTACATTATCGATTAGCCCGAAACTTTTTCGCGACCAAAACAGGACTTCCTATACATCAATCTTTACCTCCGGACCATTCCGTAGATCCTCTTGAATTCCAAGATCTCATCCGGGACTCCTAACAACCTTCGGTCACCACCATACATAACTCTATAGTACTGAAATGTCACCGAACCTTAAGTATGCAGACCCTGTGGGTTCGAGAACTATGTAGACATGACCGAGACACCTCTACGGCCAATAACCAATAGCGGGACCTGGATGCCCATATTGGTTCCTACATATTCTATGAAGATCTTTTTTGGTCGAACCTCTATGTCAAGGATTCAGTTAATCTCGTATGATGTTCCCTTTGTTCTTCGGTATGTTACTCGCCCGAGATTCGATCGTCGGTATCTCCATACCTAGTTCCACCTCGTTACCGGCAAGTCTCTTTACTCGTTCCGTAATACAAGATCCCGTGACTAACACTTAGTCACATCGTTGCAAGGCTTATTGTGATGTTGTATTACCGAGTGGGCCCTTAGATACCTCTCCGTCACACGGAGTAACAAATCCCAGTCTTGATCCATGTCAACTCAACAAACACCCTCGGAGATACCTGTAGAGCACCTTTATAGTCACCCAGTTACGTTGCGACATTTGATACACACAAGGCACTCCTCCGATGTCTGTGAGTTGCACGATCTCATGGTCATAGGAACATATACTTGACATGCAGAAAACAGTAGTAATAAACGGACACGATCATATGCTACGTTTGTAGTTTGGGTCTTGTCCATCACATCATTCTCCTAATGATGTGATCCCGTTATCAAATGACATCGTCAATGTCTAGGAAACCTTGACCATCTTTGATCAACGAGCTAGTTCACTAGAGGCATACTAGGGACAAAGTGTTGTCTATTTACCCACACATGTAATGTGTTTCCAATTAATACAATTATAGCATGGATAATAAACTATTATCATGAACAAGGAAATATAATAATAAACACTTTATTTATTGCCTCTAGGGCATATTTCCAATAGTATCCCACTTGCACTAGAGTCAATAATCTAGCTCACATCACTATGTGATTTACATTGTAATGAATCAAACACCCATGCAGTTCTGGTGTTGATCATGTTTAGCCCTTGGAAGAGGTTTAGTCAACGGGTCTGCAACATTCAGATCTGTGTGCACTTTGCAAATATTTATGTCCTTTTCCTCGATGTAATCGCGGATGGAGTTGAAGCGTTGCTTTATGTGTCTGGTCCTCTTGTGAAACCTTGGTTCCTTGGCCAGAGCAATGGCACCAGTGTTGTCAAAGAACAGGTTCATTGGATTTAGTGCACTGGGCACTACTCCAAGATCTGTCATGAACTGCTTCATCCAGACACCTTCCTTCGCTGCCTCCGAGGCTGCGATGTATTCCGCTTCGCACGTAGAATCGGCTACCACGCTTTGCTTGGAACTGCACCAGCTTACCGCTCCCCCGTTGAGAATAAATACGTATCCGGTTTGTGACTTAGAGTCATCCGGATCAGTGTCAAAGCTTGCATCGACGTAACCCTTTACGACGAGCTCTTCATCACCTCCATAAACGAGAAACATTTCCTTAGTCCTTTTCAGGTACTTAAGGATATTCTTGACCGCTGCCTAGTGTTCCATTCCAGGATCACTTTGAAACCTTCCGGCCATACTTATGGCAAGGTTGACATTGGGTCTTGTGCACAGCATTTCATAGATGATAGAGCCTATGGCTGAAGCATAGGGGATGACACTCATCTTTTCTCTATCCTCTGAAGTCACTAGGCATTGAGTCTTACTCAACTTCACACCTTGTAACACAGGCAAGAACCCCTTCTTGGACTGATCCATTTTGAACATCTTCAAAACTTTATCAAGGTATGTGCTCTATGAAAGTGCTATCAAGTGTTTCGATCTATCTCTATAGATCTTAATGCCTAATATGAAAGCAGCTTCTCCTAGGTCCTTCATTGAAAAACTCTTGTTCAAATATTCCTTCAAGCTTTCCAGCATTTCTATATTGTTTCCAATCAGCAATATGTCATCCACATATAATATTAGAAACACTATAGAGCTCCCACTCACTTTCTTGTAAATACAAGCTTCTCCATAAACTTGTATAAAACCAAACGCTTTGATCACCTCATCAAAGCGCTTATTCCAACTCCGAGATGCTTGCACCAGCCCATAAATGGATCGCTGGAGTTTGCAAACTTTGTCAGCATTGTCTAGATCGACAAAACCTTCCGGTTGCATCATATACAACTCTTCCTCAAGGAAACCGTTGAGGAACGCTGTTTTGACATCCATCTGCCAAATTTCATAGTCGAAATATGCAACTATTGCTAACATGATTCTGACGGACTTAAGCATTGCTACGGGTGGGAAGGTCTCATCGTAGTCAACTCCTTGAACTTGTGAAAAACCCTTTGCCACAAGTCGAGCTTTATAGACCGTGACATTACCGTCCGCGTCTGTCTTCTTCTTAAAGATCCATTTGTTCTGAATGGCCTTTCGCCCTTCAGATAATACTTCCAAAGTCCATACTTTGTTTTCATACATGGATCCCATCTCGGATTTCATGGCCTCTAACCATTTTTCGGAATCCGGGCCCATCACTGCTCCTTCATAGCTCCTAGGTTCATTGTTGTCCAACAACATGACCTTCAAGACTGGGTTGTCGTACCACTCAGGAGTAGTATGTGGCCTTGTCGACCTACGAGGTTTAATAGTAGCTTGATCCGAAGCTTCGTGATCATCATCATTAACTTCCTCTTCTAACATCGTAGGTTCCACAAAAACATCTTTTTGTGTTGCGCTACTTTCTGGTTGAAGTAAAGGTTCAATAACCTCATCGAGCTCTATTTTCCTCCCACTCAATTCTTTCGAGAGAAATTCTTTCTCAAGAAATGTTCCGTTCTTAGCGACAAACACTTTGCCTTCGGATTTGAGATAGAAGGTATACCCGACTGTCTTTTTCAGGTATCCTATGAAGACACATTTCTCCGCTTTGGGTTCGAGCTTTTCAGGCTGAAGCTTTTTGACATAAGCATCACATCCCCAAACTTTAAGAAACGACAACTTTGGCCTCTTGCCAAACCACAGTTCATATGGTGTTGTCTCAATGGATTTCGATGGTGCCCTATTTAAAGTGAATGCAGCTGTCTCTAATGCATAACCCCAAAACGATAGTGGCAAATCAGCAAGAGACATCATAGAACACACCATATCTAATAAGGTTTGATTACGATGTTCGGACACACCATTATGTTGTGGTTTTCCGGGCGGTGTCAACTGTGAAACAATTCCACACTGTCTTAAGTGACTGCCAAACCCATAACTCAGATATTCACCTCCTCGATCAGATCGCAGGAACTTAATCTTCTTGTTACGATGATTCTCAACTTCACTCTGAAATTGCTTGAACTTTTCAAACATTTCAGACTTGTGTTTTATTAAGTAAATATACCCGTATCTACTTAAGTCATCAGTGAAGGTGAGAAAATAATGATATCCACCATGCGCTGTAACATTCATTGGACCGCACACATCAGTATGTATAATTTCCGATAAGTCACTTACCCGTTCCATTGTTCCAGAGAACGGCGTTTTAGTCATCTTGCCCATGAGGCATGGTTAACATGTGTCAAGTGATTCAAAATCAAGTGACTCCGAAAGTCCATCAGCATGGAGCTTCCTCATGCGTTTTACACCAATATGACCTAAACGACAGTGCCACAAGAAAGTGGTACTATCATTATCAACTCTACATCTTTTGGCATCAATGTTTTCAATATGAATAAACCCCTAACAATGGGTGCATGACCATAAAAGATATTACTCATATAAATAGAACAACCTTTATTCTCTGATTGAAATGAGTAACCGTCTCGCAATAAACAAGATCCAGATATGATGTTCATGCTTAACGCAGGCACTAAATAACAATTATTCAGGTTCATCACTAATCCCGATGGTAACCGAAGAGAGAGCGTGCCGACGGCGATCACATCAACCTTGGAACCATATCCCACGCGCATCGTCACTTCGTCCTTCGCCAGCCTTCGTTTATTCCGTAGTTCCTGCCTTGAGTTGCAAATGTGAGCAACCGAACCGGTATCAAATACCCAGGCACTACTACGAGAGCTAGTAAGATACACATCAATAACATGTATATCATATATACCTTGTTTGTCGTTGGTCGCCTTCTTGTCAGCCAGGTACTTTGGGCAGTTCCGCTTCCAATGACCAGTTCCCTTGCAATGAAAGCACTCAGTTTCTGGCTTAGGTCCATGCTTAGGCTTCTTTACAGGAGTAGCAACTGCTTTGCCATCGTTCTTGGTTTTACCCTTCTTGCCCTTGCCCTTGACCTTGCCATTTTTCTTGAAACTAGTGGTTTTATTGACCATCAACACTTGATATTCTTTCTGGATTTCAGACTCAGCGACTTTTAGCATCGCAAACAGCTCGGCGACTGACTTGTTCATCCTGTGCATGTTATAGTTCATCACAAAGCTCTTGTAACTAGGTGGCAGTGATTGAAGAACTCTGTCAGTGATCGCCTCTGGCGGAAGGGCAATTCCCAACTCCGCTAGACGAGTCGAATACCCAGATATTCTGAGTATATGTTCACTGATAGACCCGTTCTCCTCCATCTTGCAAGCATAGAACTTATCGAAGGTCTCATACCTCTCGATCCGGGCATTCTTCTGAAAGATAAACTTCAACGCCTGGAACATCTCATATGCTCCATGACGTTCAAAACATCTTTGAAGTCTCGGTTCTAAGCCATACAATATTGCACACTGAACTATTGAGTAATCTCCAGTACATGCTTCCCAAGCGTTCTTAACGTCTTCGGAGGTCATGTCTTCTGGTTGGTCACAAAGCGGTGCATCAAGGACATATGATTTCTGAGAAGCCGTGAGGATAATCCTCAGATTACGGGCCCAATCAACAAAGTTACTTCCATCATCTTTCAACTTAGCTTTCTCTAGGAACGCATTAAAATTCAGGGGTGCTACTGCGCGAGCCATTGATCTACAACATAAATATGCACAGTTTACTTAGACTATTGTTCAAGATAATGAGTTTAGTTAATCAAATTACTAAAGCTCCCACTCAAATTGACATCCCTCAGGTCATCTAAGTGTCACAAGATCCAAATCCACCAACTCAAGTCCTATCATCACGTGAGTTGAGGTGGCTTCAATGGTGAACATCATTATGTTGATCATATCTACTATATGACTCATGTTCAACCTTTCGGTCTCTTGTGTTCCGAGGCCATGTCTGTACATGCTAGGCTCGTCAAGTTTAACCCGAGTGTTCTGCACGTGCAACACTGGCTTGCACCCGTTGTATGTGAACGTAGAGTCTATCACACCCGATCATCACGTGGTGTCTCAACATGACGAACTTTCGCAGCGGTGCACACTCGGGGAGAACACAATTTATCTTTAAATTAAGTGAGGGATCACCTTATAATGGTACCGTTGTCCTAAGCAAAACAAGGTACATAAAAGGATTAACATCACATGCAAATCATAAGTGACATGATATGGCCATGAACTTGTGCTTTTGATCTCCATCTAGAAAGCACCGACATGATCTCCATCGTCACCGGCAAGACACCATGATCTCCATCATCTTGATCTCCATCAACGTGTCGCCATCGAGGTTGTCACGCCCAACATGCTTCTAGTACTATTGCTACCATTTAGCGATAAAGTAAAGCATTACATAGCGCTTAATGATTGACACGTAGGTCATACAATAATTAAAGACAACCCTATGGCTCCTGCCGGTTGCCGTACTCATCGACATGCAAGTCGTGATAATCTACACATCACATGATCATCTCATACATCACATATATCACATCATGTAATTGGCCATATCACATCACAACATACCCTGCAAAAACAAGTTAGACGTCCTCTAATTGTTGTTGCATGTTTTACGTGGCTGCTACGGGTATCTAGCAAGAACAATTCTCATCTACGCAAAAACCACAACGGTGATACACTAGTAGCTTTTCAACCTTCTCAAGGACCGCCTTTGTCTAATCTGATCCAACTAAAGTGAGCGAAACTGGCACCCGCAAGCTATCTATGCAACAAGTTGCGGTCGAGGGAACCGATCTCTCATAAGCGTACGAGTAATGTTGGTTCGGGCCGCTTCATCTCACAATACCGCTGAACCAAAATCCGACCAAGGGAGGAAGCAATCTAAGCATCAACGCCCACAAACCTTTTGTGTTCTACTCGAGATCTCATCTACACATAGACCTAGCTCATGATGCCATTGATGGGGAACACTGCATGGGAAACAAAAAATTTCCTACGCACATGCAGATCTATCCATGGTGATGAGCATCTACGAGAGGGAGAGTGGACCTACATACCCTTGTAGATCGCTAAGCTGGAAGCGTTAAGAAATGTGGTTGGTGTAGTCGAACGTCTTCGCGATCCAAATCGCCGTGCGTCCCATAATACAACCACGATCCATTCCGCGATCCAATCATGATCCGACCCACGAATTTGATCACGATCCGTCCCACGAACTTGATCACGATCCTTCCGATCTAGCGCCGAACGGACGGCACCTCTGCGTTCAGCACACGTGCAGCTTGATGATGATCTCCGCCTTCTTGATCCATCAAGAAGGAGCAGAGAGGAAGAAGAGTTCTCCGGCAGCGTGACGGCGCTCCGGCGATGGTGGTGGAGCTATTCTAGTAGGGCTTCGCCTAAGCGCTGTAGAAAACCGATCTAGTGGAGAAACTATGCACTAGAGGAACGGGCAGCACATGGCTGAAAATTCTGTGAAAAAACCCTAAAACCTCTAGTATATATAAGAGGAAGAGAGGAGGAGGATTTTCCCAAGGGCCAAGCCTCTAGGAGCCGGCTGAACCAGGTGGGAGAGGTGGAATCCACCTCCAATCCTAGTAGGACTACGATTCACCCTATTTTTGCCCTTTTACACCTTTTCTCTTTGGGTTTTTTCTCCCTAGTCGCATGGGCTTTGTGTGGGACTTCCACCAGCCCACTAAGGGCTGGTAATTATTCTTGCACAGCCCATGAAGCCTCTTGGGTCGAAATACCCCTCCCGGTGGTCTCCCGGTACACTACCGGCACTCCCAGTACATTATCGATTAGCCCGAAACTTTTCCGACGACCAAAACAGGACTTTCTATATATCAATATTTACCTCCGGACCATTCCGGAGCTCCTCGGGACGTCCAGGATATCATCCGGGACTCTGAAAAAACTTCGGTCACCACCATACATAACTCTATACTACCGAAACGTCACCGAACCTTAAGTGTGCAGACCCTGCGGGTTCGAGAACTATGTAGACATGAACAAGACACCTCTACGGCCAATAACCAATAGCGGGACCTAGATGCCCATATTGGTTCCTACATATTCTACGAAGATCTTTTTTGGTCGAACCTCTATGTCAAGGATTCAGTTAATCTCGTATGATGTTCCCTTTGTTCTTCGGTATGTTACTTGCCCGAGATTCGATCGTCGGTATCTCCATACCTAGTTCAACCTCGTTACCGGCAAGTCTCTTTACTCATTCCATAATACAAGATCCCATGACTAGCACTTAGTCACATTGCTTGCAAGGCTTATTGTGATGTTGTATTACCAAGTGGGCCCTGAGATACCTCTCCGTCACACGGAGTAACAAATCCTAGTCTTGATCCAGGACAACTCAACAGACACCCTCGGAGATACTTGTAGAGCACCTTTATAGTCACCCAGTTACGTTGCAACATTTGATACACACAAGGCACTCCTCCGATTTCCGTGAGTTGCATGATCTCATGGTCATAGGAACATATACTTGACATGCAGAAAACAGTAGCAATAAACTGACACGATCATATGCTACATTTGTAGTTTGGGTCTTGTCCATCACATCATTCTCCTAATGATGTGATCCCGTTATCAAATGACATCACATGTCAATGGCTAGGAAACCTTGACCATCTTTGATCAACGAGCTAGTTCACTAGAGGCATACTAGGGACAAAGTGTTGTCTATTTACGCACACATGTAATGTTTCCAATTAATACAATTATAGCATGGATAATAAACGATTATCATGAACAAGTAAATATAATAATAAACACTTTATTTATTGCCTCTAGGGTATATTTCCAACATATAGTTTGGGTCTTGTCAATCACATCATTCTCCCAATGATGTGATCTCGTTATTAAATGACATCTCATGTCAATGGCTAGGAAACCTTGACCATCTTTGATCAACGAGCTAGTCTACTAGAGGCATACTAGGGACACAGTGTTGTATATATATCCACACATGCAATGTGTTTCTAATCAATACAATTATAGCATGGATAATAAACGATTATCATGAACAAGAAAATATAATAATAACCATTCATTATTGCCTCTAGGGCATATTTCCAACAGTCTCCCACTTGAACTAGAGTCAATAATCTAGCTCACATCACCATGTGATTTACATTGTAATGTATCGAACACCCATACAGTTCTGGTGTTGATTATGTTTAGCCCTCAGAAGAGGTTTAGTCAATGTGTTTGCAACATTCAGATCCATGTGCACTTTGCAAAATTTATGTCCTCCTCCTTGATGTACTCGCGGATGGAATTGAAGCGTCGCTTTATGTGTCTGGTCCTCTTTTGAAACCTTGGTTCCATGGCCAGAGCAATGGGACCAGTGTTGTCACAGAACAGATCCATTGGATTCAGTGCACTAGACACTACACCAAGATCTGTCATGAACTCCTTCATCCAGACACCTTCCTTTGCTGCCCCCGAGGCTGCGATTTACCCCGCTTCACTTGTAGAATCGGCTACCACGCTTTGCTTGGAATTGCACCAGCTTACCGCTCCCCCATTAAGAATAAATATGTATCCGGTTTACGACTTAGAGTCATTTGGATTAGTGTCAAAGCTTGCATCGACGTAACCCTTTACGACGAGCTCTTGATCACCACCATAAACGAGAAACATTTCCTTAGTTAGTTTCAGATATTTAAGGATATTCTTGACCGTCGTCCAGTGCTCCATTCCTGGATCACTTTGAAATGTTCTTGCCATAATTATGCCAAGGCTGACATCGTCTTGTGCACAGCATTGCATACATGATAGAGCCTATGGCTGAAGCATAGGGGATGACACTCATCTTCTCTCTACCTTCTGTAGTCACTACCATTGAGTCTTACTCAACTTCACACCTTGTAACACAGGCAAGAACCCCTTATTGGACTGATCCATTTTGAACTTCTTCAAAACTTTATCAAGGTATGTGCTCTGTGAAAGTCCTATTAAGAGTCTCGATCTATCTCTATAGATCTTAATGCCCAATATGAAAGCAGCTTCTCCTAGGTCCTTCATTGAAAAACTCTTGTTCAAATATTCCTTCATGCTTTCCAGAATTTCTATATTGTTTCCAATCAGCAATATGTCATCCACATATAATGTTAGAAACTCTATAGAGCTCCCACTCACTTTCTTGTAAATACAAGCTTCTCCGTAAACTTGTATAAACCCGAATGCCTTGATCACCTCATCAAAGCGTAGATTCCAACTCGGAGATGCTTGCACCAGTCCATAAATGGATCGTTGGAGTTTGCAAACTTTGTTAGCATTCTATGGATCCACAAAACCTTCCAGTTGTATCATATACAACTCTTCCTTAAGAAACTGTTAAGGAACGTTGTTTTGACATCCATCTGCCAAATTTCATAGTCGAAATATGCAGCTATTGCTAACATGATTCTGACGGACTTAAGCATCTCTACGGGTGAGAATGTCTCATCGTTGTCAACTCCTTGAACTTGTGAAAAACCCTTTGCCATAAGTCAAGCTTTATAGATGGTGACATTACCATCCGCGTCTGTCTTCCTCTTAAAGATCCATTTGTTCTGAATGGTCTTTCGCCCTTCAGATAATACTTCCAAAGTCCATACTTTGTTTTCATATATGGATCCCATCTCAGATTTCATGGCCTCTAAACAATTCTCGGAATTCATACCCATCATCGCTTCTACATAGCTCGTAGGTTCATCGTTGTCTAACAACATGACCTCCAAGACAGGGTTGTCGTACCACTCAGGAGCAGTACGCGTCTTGTCGACCTACGAGGTTCGATAGTAACTTGATCCGAAGCTACATGATCATCATTAACTTCCTCTTCAACTGTCGTAGGCTCCACAGAAACATCTTTCTGTATGGCACTACTCTCTGGTTGAAACAAAGGTTCAACAACCTCATCAAGTTATATCTTCCTCTCACTCAATTCTTTCGAGAGAAACTCTTTCTCGAGAAATGTTCTGTTCTTAGTGACAAACACTTTGCCTTCGGATCTGAGATAGAAAGTATACCCAACCATCCCTTTTGGGTACCCTATGAAGACACATTTGTACGCTTTGGGTTCCAGCTTTTCAGGCTGAAGCTTTTTGACATAAGCATCACATCCCCAAACTTTAAGAAATGACAAATTTGGCTTCTTGCCAAACCACAGTTCATATGGCATCGTCTCAACGGATTTCGTTGGTGCCCTATTTAAAGAGAATGCAGCTATCTCTAATGCATACCTTCAAAACGATAGTGGCAAATCGGCAAGAGACATCATAGAATGCACCATATCTAATAAGGTTCGATTACGATGTTTGGACACACCATTATGCTCTGGTGTTCTAGGCGGTGTCAATTGTGAAACAATTCCACACGGTCGTAAGTGACTGCCAAACTCATAACTCAGATATTCACCTCCTCGATGAGATCATAGGAATTTAATCTTCTTGTTACGATGATTCTCAACTTCACTCTAAAATTTGTTGAACTTTTCAAACGTTTCATTAAGTAAATATACCCATATCTACTTAATTCATCAGTGAAGGTGAGAAAATAACGATATCCATCGTGCGTCTCAATGCTCATCAGACCGCACACATCAGTATGTATGATTCCCTATAAGTGCTCATTCCATTGTTCCAAAGAACGGCGTTTTAGTCATCTTGCCCATGAGGCATGCTTCACATGTGTCAAGTGATTCAAAATCAAGTGACTCCAAAAGTCCATTAGCATGGAGCTTCTTCATGTGTTTTACACCAATATGACCTAAACGGTAGTACCACAAGAAAGTGGTACTATCATTATCAACTCTACATCTTTTGGCATCAATGTTATGAACATGTGTATCATCACTATCGAGATTCAATATGAATAAACCCCTCACATTGGATGCATGACCATAAAAGATATTACTCATATAAATAGAACAACCACTATTCTCTGATTTAAATGAGTAACCGCCTCGCAATAAACAAGATCCAGATATAATGTTCATGCTTAATGCAGGCACTAAATAATAATTATTCAGGTTCATCACTAATCCCGATGGTAATCAAAGGGCGAGCGTGCCGAAGGCGATCACATCAACCTTGGAACCATTTCCCACGCGCGTCGTCACTTCGTCCTTTGCCATCCTTCATCTATTCCGTAGCTCCTATTTTGGGTTGCAAATATGAGCAACCGAACCGGTATCAAATACCCAGGCACTACAACAAGAGTTGGTAAGGTACACATCAATAACATGTATATCATATATACCTTGTTTGGTGTTGTCCGCCTTCTTGTCGTCCAGATACTTGGGGAAGTTCCGCTTCCAGTGAACAGTTCCCTTGCAATGAAATCACTCAGTTTCTGGCTTGGGTCCAGCCTTGGGTTTCTTCACGGGAGGGGCAACTGCTTTGCCACTCTTCTTAGAGTTACCATTCTTGCCCTTGCCATTCTTCTTGAAACTAGTAGTTTTATTGACCATCAACACTTGATGCTCCTTCTGAATCTCAGACTCAGTGTCTTTTAACATCGCAAACAGCTCAACGACTGACTTGTTCATCCCGTGCATGTTATAGTTCAACACGAAGATCTTGTAGCTAGGTGGCAATGATTGAAGAACTCTGTCGGTGATCACCTCTGCCAGAAGGGGCATCCCTGATTCAGCCAGACGGGTAGAATACCCAAGACATTCTGAGTATGTGTTCACTGACAGACCCGTTCTCCTCCATTTTGCAAGCATAGAACTCATCGGAGGTCTCATACCTCTCGATCCAGGCATTCTTCTGAAAGATAAACTTCGACTCATGGAACATATCATATGCTCCATGAAGTTCAAAACGTCTTTGAAGTCCCGGTTCTAAGCCATACAACATTGCACATTGAAACATTGAGTAATCATCAGAACGTGCCCGACAGGCATTCGCAACGTCTACAGACTCAACTAGAGCAGGTGGATCACCAAGCGGTGCATCAAGGACATAAGCCTTTTGGGAAGCCATGAGGATAATCCTCAGATTACGGGCCTAGTCCACAAAGTTACTTCCATCATCTTTCAACTTAGCTTTCTCTAGGAACACATTAAAATTCAGGGGTGCTACTGCGCTAGCCATTGATCTACAACATAAATATGCAAAGGTTACTAAGACTATTGTTTGATAATGAGTTTAGTTAATCAAATTACTAAAGCTCCCACTCAAATTGACATCCTTCGGGTCATCTGAGTGATACATGATCCAAATTCACCAACTCAAGTCCGATCATCACGTGAGTTGAGGTGGTTTCAATGGTGAACATCATCATGTTGATCATATCTACTATATGACTCATGTTCGACCTTTCGGTCTCTTGTGTTCTGAGGCCATGTTTACATGCTAGGCTCGTCAAGTTTAGCCCGAGTGTTTCGCACGTGCAACACTGGCTTGCACCAGTTGTATGTGAATGTAGAGTCTATCACACCCGATCATCACGTGGTTTCTAGACACGACGAACTTTTGCAACAGTGCACACTCGGGGAGAACACAATTCATCTTGAAATTTAAGTGAGGGATCATCTTATAATGCTACTGTCGTCCTAAGCAAAACAAGGTGCATAAAAGTATTAACATCACGTGCAAATCATAAGTGGCATGATATCGCCATGAACTTGTGTTTTTGATCTCCATCTACCAAGCACTGGCATGATCTCCATCGTCACCAGCATGACACCATGATCTCCATCATCTTGATCTCCATCAACGTATCGCCATCGGGGTTGACGCGTCGACTGTTGCTTCCACGACTATTGCTATCTCATAGCAATAAAGTAAAGCAAAATGGCGAAAATAATTAAAGACAACCCTATGGCTTCTACCGGTTGTCGTACTCATCGACATGCAAGTCATGATATTCTATACAAAACATGATCATTTCATAAATCACATATATCTCATCATGTAATTGGCCATATCACATCACCACATACCCTGCGAAAACAAGTTAGACGTCCTCTAATTATTGTTGCAAGTTTTACGTGGCTGCTACGTGTATCTAGCAAGAACAATTCTCACCTACGCAAAAACCACAACGGTGATATGTAAATTGCTATTCAACCTTCTCAAGGACTGCCTTTTTCGAATCTGATCCAACTAAAGTAGGAGAGATAGACACCCACCAGCCATCTTTATGCAACAAAGTTACACGTCAGTCGATGGGACCGGTCTCTTGTAAGCATACGAGTAAGGTTGGTCCGGGCTGCTTCTTCCCACAATACCGCTGAATCAAAACATGACCAAGGGAGGAAGCAATCTAAGCATCAACGCCCAAAAATTCCTTTGTGTTCTACTCATGATCTCATCTACACATATACCTTGCTCTGATACCACTATTTGGGAATGTTGCATGGGAAACAAAAAATTCCTATGCACACGCAAGATCTATCCATGATGATGAGCATCTACGAGGGGAAGAGTGGATCTACATACCCTTGTAGATCGCTAAGCGGGAGGCTTTAAGAAACGCGGTTGATGTAGTCGAACGTCTTCACGATCCTAATCGTCGAGCATCCCGTGATCCAATCACGATCCATCTCGATCTAGCGTCGAACGGACGACACCTCCACGTTTAGCACATGTACAACTCGATGACGATCTCTGCCTTCTTGATCCAGCAAGAGGGAGCGGAGAGGTAGATGAGTTATCTGGCAGCGCAACGGCGTTGTGGCGATGGTTGTGGAACTATTCCAGCAGGACTTCGCTTAAGCACCGTTGAAACAATCTAGAGGAAGAACTACGATCTAGAGGTAAAGGGTAGCACGTGGCTGATTTCTATGTCCAAAAACCCTCAATACCTCTAGTATATATAGGAGGAGGGAGGGAGGAGACCTGTGCCCTAGGGCTGGCACCTTTGCCTCGGCCGCAAGGAGGAGAGGAGGAGTCCTCCTCGAATCCTAGTAGGATTAGGACTCCTCCTTCCCACTTGGAAACTCTTTCCACCTTGGGTTTTTCCACCCTAGACGCATGGGCCTTTAGTGGGGCTTCGGACAGCCAACCAGTGTATGGTTTGACTCCTCCCACAGCCCATGTGGCCCCTTGGGTCAAGACACCCCTTCCGATGGTCCCCTGATACCCTCCCGACACTCCCGGTACAGTACCAATGAGCCCAAACTTTCCCGGTGACCAAAACAGGACTTCCTATATATCAATCTTTACCTACGGACCATTCCGGAGCTCCTCGTGATGTTCGAGATCTTATCCGGGACTCTGAACAACCTTTGGTCACCACCATACATAACTCTATACTACCGAAACGTCACCGAACCTTAAGTGTGTAGACCCTGTGGGTTTGAGAACTATGTAGACATGACCGAGACACCTCTACGGTTAATAACCAATAGCGGGACCTGGATGCCCATGTTGGTTCCTACATATTTGCTACTTCTCAAGCATGTGTTGGTTTCCGTGAAGACGAAAGGGTGATGCAGGAAAGTAGATAAGTATTTCCCTCAGTTGTTGAGAACCAAGGTATCAATCCAGTAGGAGATACAAGCAAGACCCAATGGATGTACCTACACATGGAATCAAACACTTGCACCCAACGCTATAATGTGGTTGTCAATCCCTTCAAGGTTACTTGTAAGGATTATATCTGATAGAGATAGATGTAAACGAGAATGGAAATTAAAAGGTAAATAAATTGCAAGAAAGTATTTTTGGTTTATAGATCTGAAAATAAATTATGGAAAGTAGACCCAGGGGCCATAGGTTTCACTAGAGGCTTCTCTCATGATGGCAAGTATTACGGCGGGTGAACAAATTACTGTCAAACAATTGATAGAAAAGAAAATAAAGGCCAAACCAAACCAATAACTCAAAGAGACTTGCAAAGATATGAAATCATGCATATAAGAATTCAGAAAAGACTCAAATAATATTCATAGATAATCTGAACATAAACCCACAATTCATCGGATCTCGACAAACACACCGCAAAAGAGTATTACATCGGATAGATCTCCATGAAGATCAGGAAGAACATGGTATTGAAGAGGAAAGAGAGAGAAGAAACCATCTAGCTACTAGCTATGGACCCGAAGGTCTATGGTGAACTACTCACGCATCATCAGAGGGGCAATGGAGTTGATGTAGATGCCCTCCGCGATCGAATCCCCCTCCGACAAATTACCTGAAAAGGCTCCAAGATTGGATCTCTCGGGAACGGAGGCTTCCGGCGGCAGAAAAGTGTTTTCGTGGATCCCTCTGGTATACAAGGAATATTTGTGAAATTATCGGCCAAGAAATAGGGTTAGGGGAGCTGCAGTGGGCCCACAAGCCTGGGGGCGCATCCTACCCCCCCCTAGGCACGCCCTCGTGGCTTGTGGCCACACGGCGGATCTCCGGACTTCATCTCCAAGTCTCCTGGGTTGCTTCTGGTCCAAGAAAAAATATTCCAAAGATTTGATTCCATTTGGACTCTGTTTAATATTCCTTATCTGCAATACTCAAAAACAAGGAAAAAACAGAAACTGGCACTAGGCTCTAGATTAATAGGTTAGTCCCAAAAATAGTATAAAATAGCATATTAATGCATATAAAACATCCAAAACAGGTAATATAATAGCATGGAATAATCAAAAATTATAGATGCGTTGGAGATGTATCAATATTCTATGAAGATCTTTATCGGTTGAACCTCTATGTCAAGGATTCGGTTAATCCCGTATATTGTTCCCTTTGTTCTTCGGTATGTTACTTGACCAAGATTTGATCGTCGGTATCTCTATACCTAGTTAAATATTATTACCGGCAAGTCTCTTTATTCGTTTCGTAATACAAGATCTTGTGGCTAACACTTTAGTCACATTGCTTGAAAGTCTTAATGTGATGTAGTATTACCGAATGGGCCCTGAGATACCTCTCCATCACACGGAGTAACAAATCCCAGTCTTGATCCATTCCAACCCAACAGACACCCTCAGAGATACCTGTAGAGCACCTTTATAGTCACTTAGTTACGTTGCGATGTTTGATACACACAAGGTACTCCTCTAGTGTTAGTGAGTTGCATGATCTTATGGTCATAGGAACAGATACATGACATGCACAAAACTATAGCAATAAACTGACACGATCATATGCTATGTTTATAGTTTGGGTCTTGTCCATCACATCATTCTCCCAATGATGTGATCTCGTTATCAAATGACATCTCATGTCAATGGCTAGGAAACCTTGACCATATTTGATCAACGAGCTAGTCTACTAAAGGCATACTAGGGACACAATGTTGTCTATATATCCACACATTCAATGTGTTTCCAATCAATACAATTATAGTATGGATAATAAACGATTATCATGAACAAGGAAATATAATAATGACCATTTATTATTGCCTCTAGGGCATATTTCCAACACTCACAGGTGCGGTGCTCCGACAAAGGAAGTTCTATGTGGGAGCCCCATCTGGTTGAGCTTCATCGGAGGAAGAAGAAACCAAAGAAAGAAAAACACACCATGACATCATCTCCTTCGTTCACGTAGACAAGATGAAGACCAAAACAAGGCCTAAGATCTGGCCCTAACTGAAGCTCCACATACTCTCAGCAAACGCCAAAACAACATCTTCGGATCGAGGAGAAGATGTGAGGTCTTATGTGTCGCTGCCTATGGTGCCATTGCCTCATCATCACCAGTCACACACCTAGACTTAGCACTTGACAAAATCTAGGGCAATCATATACTACACAATACAACCTAGACCGGATTTCGCCCACCTCATCGTCTCCACAAGGAATTTGTAGGTGAGGGAAACTGGCAGTGGCGGAGCCTTACGAGGAAATCCTAGTTCCTTTTCTCTTCAGATGTGGAGGCGGTTTTACTTCCGTTATTTCTTGTGTACTTCCTATATCAAATGTAAGCACCATTACATGCGATAACAAGAAATATGGAGGATCATCTAACCACTCATAGCTACATCTAGCATCATAAGAAAACCTATCTAGGTAGTGTACCAACCCATTTGCTTCCCTCGGACAATCCTCTCAAGATTCTAGTAATGATATTGCTTAAAAAGAAGACCGGCTTACCTATATTATCAAAGGACCCCAGTCGAGCCCTAACTAGAAAAGTGCATGGGTGACCAAATTTAGTACAAAGTAGGCATGGAAGATCCACATGCAACGAAGCATCCCTCATGAGTTCCAAACCTGACCTTCTTTAAGCTGCTTCGACTACGGGAACCACAAGGAAAACATAACACGAGCGGGAATGTGGGAGTGGGTCCTTCCATATAGTTGGCTTGATGGCCCTTGTGGACATAGTCTGTTCTCATTAGAGAATTGACCTTAGAACTTTGTGGGAATGTGGGAGTGGGTTCTTCCATATAGTTGGCTTGATGGCCCTTGTGGACAGTCTGTTCTTGTCAGAGAATTGACCTTAGAACTTTGTGATCAAGACTCATGGTTAGTAAAGTAGAAACTTATCTCCGATGTTTTAACTCAATCATTGAAATCCCCACGGCTATGTGAAAACAACCAAGGTGGTTGCCTTAGAGCCCAAATTCTCACTCTTACCGGTACATGCTTCAACCAATTCTAAGCAGTCAGACTCCACAATCACCTTCGAACACCCAAAATTAGAGATCATATTAAGTACTCTCAACAATACCATCATTTCATCATATTGTGTATTGATAACACAGTCGAATAATTCGGTAGTACCAGTAATAGCTTCTCCACAACATTGATGCAACTCTGCCACTAGATAAATAAAATGCCATCGGGTTTTCCCTTCAACAAAAATTTTAAGCACTATTTTATCTCACTTGAAAATTAGTAAGAGAAAAATGGAAGCCAATTAAGAAGCATATCTATGTAGGTTTGATAGTTTCATAGGTAACAGATATATTAGATGTGCTCTGTGACATCCCAAAATTCCATTTTGGAATGTTATGAAATATAGCCATGCATCATCATCATCATTGCTTGAATGTATGGAATAGTTGAAATGCTTCTTCTCACTTTCTGAAAGTCCCTTTCTATTTTCAATGTGTTGCTTTCACCTATTTGAAAACCTTGGAAAAAGTTCAAAATAAGCGGGGAGTAACATGACACTCCACGCCAGGGTCATCTTGGTGATATATTTGAACAAAAAGAACCAGGGGGTCTTTTGAAAAATATTTGCAAAAGGTTTTAAAAGCAAATAGGCAATTTCTGAAAATAATTATTTTTTCAAATTTTTCAAATGACAGAATAGAAAATGTTCAATAAATGGAATTTATTATTCTATTAATTTTGATATATAATACTCCTATATTTGGAAATGTTTTGAATGCTTTTGAAGAGGTTTTACTGCTCTGGATATTAAAAAGAGTAACAGATTTGTACTTAAACGGGCCGGCCCATGGGCATTTATTCGCGAATTAATTACGAGCCGGTCGACCGACGCGCCTCCGCCGCTTCTTCCCTCGCTGACAGTGGGACCCACCCGTTCGATCCCGAAAATCGCGCGGCCATCCTCTTCCTCGCGCGCGCGCCGCCGTCGTCGAGATTCCATCGCCTCGGATCTCCCTCCTCTCTCCTCCCCGCACCCACCCGAGCACCCTATAAGTAGCCCCTGCCACTCGTCTCTCCATCCCCCCCGAATTCCTCTCTCCCCTGCCCCAGAACGCTCACGCCACCTCGCCGGAGTTCCTGCCGGCCGAGCCACCCCGGAGCTCCTGCCCGTCGCCTCGGTCGTGCCCGCGCCTCTCCAACACCACCACTCGACGCCGGACGTCAGCCGCAGCCGCCCGAGCCTCTCCGTCGCCTCCCTCAACCACCGGAGCGATCTCCGATGACTCCTTCGACCACCGGCCGCTGCCAGCCTCGCCGGAGACCCCTTCCCCTCTCCGGTAAGTCACCGGCCCCCTCTAGACCGTAGGATCGACAGGGAACGGCCATGATTAGACGACTTAACTCCGCGAACCATTTTTTTCGGTTCGGTCGACTGCCCATAACACCCGCTCGCACACCCCCCTTAGCCACTCACAGGTCGCCACGTCACCCTGGCCGATGCGTTTTTTTAGTTTTTCTTTTCTGTTGTTTTTAGTTAACAGAATGTTTTAGGAATTTGTTTTGCTTATATCTTTTAATATGTTCAGTATTTTGAGTTGATTCTTTTTGCAATAGCTCACATTTTTCATGTAGTTTCACCCTGTAGTTTTTGATTTTAAATTTGAACTCTAAATTTTGAATTGGATCAAATTTTCTCAAATCACTCAAATCTGCATAACTAGAGTTTAAAAATATATTTTGATATGAATCTTTTTGCCACTACTTGGTATTAGTTAGGACTATCAGATTGCTTAGTTTGAGGATTTTTAGGATGATTTTTGTTTAGTGTTCTAGCTATAAACAGATTCTGCCTAGTAGTTACTATAGTTTAGTTGAGTTAGTTTTTAGTTAGTTTAAATCAGATTTGTTACAATTTGTTTTAGTAGTTTCTGTTGCTTAAACATTAGGTGTTTTACTTACTATTACTAAATATATAAATTTGCTTAGTTTATTTCTTTATTGTTATAGGAAATCTCAACTCATTTTCAACTAGGTATAATTTGATCAAAACAAACTAGTTTAGTAATAGATTCTTTTAACATAGTTTAAATAATTAAATTCTGTTTTCTAAGACAAGTTTTTAGAAAATTTCTTTTCTGTTAAGATAATTTTTTAATAATAAATAATAATTTTTGTTTTGCTCTTTTGTTAGTAAACTATAGTTATCTCATCTAATAGTGTTTATCAAAACTTTTAAAAACATTACTAAAGTTTTCTCAACAAAACTTTAATGAATTTAATTCTGTTAATAAAATATTTTATTGTTTCTTTGCTGTCAACTATTGTTTTGTTCATACAAGTAGTTTTATTAATATAATGCTGTGTGATTTCCCTTTGATATATACATTGATGTACCGTGTGTGTACCAGCATGATCTTGGGATGGTACGGAAACACCGGAGATTCGACCTTTCAGGTCGGGTCACTACAGAAATGGTATCAGAGCACACGCTGACCGTAGGACGTGACCTCTAGGATTGGAAAGCCTTAGGATTTGTTTCTCTCTGTCTTTAAAATTCTTATACTCTCATCTACTCGTTTCTTACTTCTCTCCGATTATTTCAAAATTTATAGATGGCCACCTTCATCCCAATGTTGATCACGGAGTTTTGCCAGCCTGACGCAACGATGCCCTTTGGTAAGGAGCTGATGAGGATCGTTAAGGACGTGAGGATTGCTTTGCCAAGCATCACTGGGATCCCTATCATGTCTTTCCCACAAGACGGACGCTACAGGATCGAGGTGCACATTCCAGGGAAGACCTTTGGGAATCGGAAGGAACCCATCGACTTCAAGTTTGTGGCACCAGCTGGATACTTCGAAGAGACATGGCCATTCATCGTGCCCTTGGACGTATTCAGGAGGAATACAGAGGTGGAACCATTTCACTAGGACTCAGCGTGGTTTTTCGCAGGGATGCCAATGGAAACATCATAACCACTCCCACTACAGACACCACCATTTCCTATATCTAGACCTTGGAGACTCACATCAAGACTCTGGAGCTTCGAGTTCGTGCTGATACGAAGACAATCAAGAATCTGATGAACCGCGAGATTGACCTCGAAGCTGACTTACGGGAAGCCGAGTACGAGCATGAGTATGAGGTGAAGGATTTCTTAGAGAGGATCGACAAGCTGAACACTCGCATCGCCACTCTGGAGGAACAGATGGACATGGGTGAAAATCTTCATCCCGAGGGAGACTTGGCTCCTTTCATCAGCGACGATGATGACTATGAGGAGAGCACCACTGGAGGAGGCACAATCACCATGTACTTCTGAGGAAAACTATAGTCATGCCCTCCATGTATCTTTTATTTTCAATGTTAAAAGCGTAGGTCGATGTTTAGTTTGATTGAGACATGTATTCCCGATGTTTGACATGGATTGAATAAATGAATGAGTGTTTGGTGTGACATGTTTGTTGCATTGCATATGGGTAGTGAATTTCCTATTTTAGGCCCTTGTTCTATTCTAATTCTCACCCCTCTGAAAACAGCAAGATGCCTCCACGACGTGAGTCCGACTTCACCTTCCCGCCGGAACTCACGCAACTCCTTCAGTAGCAGAATGCACTGATGCAGCTATTGATCCAGAATCAGACCAACAACCAGAACAACAACCACCACCATCCACCTCAGGCTGACAATCTCACCCGTTTTCTGAGGTTGAACCCTCCAACTTTCTCCAGCAGCACTGAGCCCATTGTGGCAGATGACTGGCTCAGTAAGATGGAGAGAGAACTCGTCACCGCTGGATGTACTGACGCTGAGAAAGTGCGCTTTGCCGCACATCAACTGGATGGACCAGCAGCTTCATAGTGGGAGAACTACACCACCACATATCCTATTACTGATGTAACTTGGGAGCGGTTCAAGCAAGCTTTCTGCACCGCACATGTTTCAGCTGGAGCTATAAGTCTGAAGAAGCGCGAGTTTCGCAACTTGCGCCAGGGTAACCGTTCCGTGGCCCAGTACGTGGACGACTTCAGCACATTGGCCCGTTATGCCCCAGGAGACGTGGCCGATGATGCGGCCAAGCAGGAGAAATTTCTGGAAGGACTCAACGATGAGTTGAGCATGCAACTGGTAGTGGCTACCTTCAACAACTACCAAGAGCTGGTGGACAAGGCCCTCATCCTGGAGGGTAAACAACAGCAAATTGAGAACCGCAAGAGGAAGTATACTCAGGGGAAGTTCAACTCTGGAGCTCATCAGAAGCCCCGCTACTCCCCGTACTCAGGGAATACCGGATCAGGGACCGGTAAGTTTGGAAGGCACACTCATGCCGTGCACAACCATGGAGGACATGGGAATGCCCGTCCCAACCATGGAAACTTCAAGACTGACAATGGGAATGGGAACAACAACCAGCACCGTCACGCTCCTACTCAGAAGGATTTGAGCCACATCACCTATTTCAAGTGCCAGAAGACAGGGCACTATGCTACTGAGTGTCCCTAGAGCAAGCAGGGAAATGGAAACGACAACAACAACGGCAACTCCGCAGCCAAGAAGCCAAATCCGTTTCCTCGTGCCCAGGTGAACCACCTCGACGTGGAAGAAGTCTATGATCAACCCGAGACTGTGGTTGGTAAGTTTTTATTGCATTCACGTCCAGTTATAGTACTTTTTGATTCCGGTGCAACTCATTCATTCATATCAAGGGTAGTTGTGGATAAGTATGGGTTGCCCACCAAAACCCTTAGTCAGCCCATTAAGGTCAGTTCCCCAGGAGGTATGATGATGGCAGGGATAGGATGTCATGCCTTGAAACTCAATATAGGAAACCATGTTTTTCCCACCGACCTCATCGTCTTAGAATCCCAGGGATTGAATGTAATCCTAGGCATGGATTGTATAACCAAGTATGAAGGAAATCTTGATTGCCCCAGCAAGTCTGTTTCACTCACCACCCCGAAGAACAAGAGGATTAAGTATGTATCCCGACGCACACGTATGAGTGCTCGGTTAAATTCCCTCACGGGAGTTGTTCAGGAGGAAGTACCTGTGGTAAAAGACTTTCCGGATGTATTTCCGGAAGAATTACCACGCATGCCACCAGATAGGGAGATTGAGTTCCTAATAGAGCTACAACCAGGGACAGCCCTAATTTCCAAGAGACCCTATCATATGCCCGCAAATGATTTAGTGGAAATCAAGAAGCAAATTAAGGAGTTATTGGACAAAGGGTATATTTGCCCAAGTTCTTCACCTTGGGGAGCCCCAGTTCTTTTGGTGGAGAAGACGGATAAAACCTTGAGAATGGTAGTCGATTATCGTGCCTTGAACGAGGTGACTATCAAGAACAAGTACCCTCTGCCGATGATTAATGACTTGTTTGATCAGCTATTAGGCGCCAAAGTATTCTCCAAGATCGATCTTTGATCAGGGTATCACCAACTGAAGATTCGTGAACAAGATATACCCAAAACAGCTTTCACCACAAGGTATGGCTTGTACGAGTATACAGTCATGTCCTTTGGTTTGACTAATGCTCCTGCCTACTTCATGAATTTGATGAACAAAGTGTTTATGGAATATTTGGACAAGTTTGTCGTGGTGTCCATCGATGACATTTTGATATTCTCCAAGAACGAGGAAGAACACAAGGAACACCTGCGTTTAGTTCTGGAGAAGCTGAGAGAACATCAATTATATGCCAAGTTCAGCAAATGTGAATTTGGCTGACGGAAGTCGGATTCCTTGGACATGTTATTTCCGGAGATGGAATAGCAGTGGACCCCGCTAAGGTTGAAGCCGTCACCAAGTGGAAATCACCCACCTCAGTTAAGGAGATCCACAGTTTTCTCGGACTAGCCGGATATTACCGGAGATTCATTGAGAATTTCTCAAAGATTGCCAAACCCATGACGGAGTTGTTGAAGAAAGAGTCTAAGTATATTTGGACTGAGGATTGTGAAGCCAGTTTCCAGGAGTTGAAGAAACGTTTGGTTACAGCCCCAGTGTTGACTTTGCCCAATATTCGGAAGGATTTCCAGGTTTATTGTGATGCTTCACGTCAAGGACTTGGAGGAGTACTCATGCAAGATGGAAAGGTTGTAGCTTATGCATCCAGACAACTACGACCTCATGAGTTAAATTATGCCACCCATGACTTGGAATTAGCAGCCGTAGTGCACGCACTCAAGACCTGGAGACATTTCCTTGTCGGAAATAGTTGTGATGTTTACACCGATCATAAGAGCCTGAAATATATCTTCACGCAGAAAGAGTTGAACCTCAGACAGAGGAGATGGTTAGAGTTAATCAAGGACTATGACATGAGATTACATTACCATCCAGGTAAGGCAAATGTGGTAGCAGATGCCTTGATTCGGAAAACTTATGTAAACACACTCACAGCGGGAGGATTACCCCGGGAGTTAGCCGATGATCTCAGAGAGCTCCGGCTAGAGATAGTTCCAAGACGATATGTTGCCACACTGGAAATCCAGTCCACCTTGACCGAAAGAATTCGCGAAGCTCAGAAGACGGACAAGGAGATAGCTGAGATTAAACAGAGAATGAAAGATGATAAAGCTAAAGGTTTTCGTGAGGATGAACAAGGAACTTTGTGGTTTGAGAACCGAATTTATGTGCCCAATGACCCAGAGCTCAAGAAGTTGATACTTCAAGAAGCCCACAATTCCCCTTACTCGATACACCCACGCAACACCAAGATGTATCTAGATTTGAAGGAAAGTTATTGGTGGACAGGTATGAAGAAAGATATTGCAGAACATGTTGCAATATGTGATGTTTGTCAGCGAGTAAAGTCGGAACATCAGAAACCAGCAGGGTTACTCCAACCTTTGCCGATACCCGAGTGGAAATGGGAAAAGCTTGGTATGGACTTCATCACAGGACTACCCAGAACCCGTTCAGGTTATGATTCCATCTGGGTAGTGGTCGATCGCTTGACCAAGGTGGCTCATTTCATTCCAGTGAAAACCACCTATACCAGCGCTAAGCTAGCCAAGATATATATGACCAGGATCGTATGTCTGCATGGATTTCCGAGGAGTATCGTGTCAGATAGAGGAACACAATTTACCTCAAAGTTTTGGCATCAGTTACATGAAACTTTGGGTACGAGACTGGAGTTCAGTACAGCTTTTCATCTGCAGACCGATGGATAGGCTGAGAGAGTCAACCAGATTCTAGAAGACATGTTGAGAGCTTGTGCGCTAGATTATGGATCTAGTTGGGATGACAACTTACCTTACGCAGAATTCTCATACAACAACAGTTATCAGACCAGTCTGAAGAAGGCCCCTTTCGAAGCTTTATACGGAAGGAGGTGCAGAACACCGTTGACGTGGGATGGCGTTGGAGACCGACAAATTTTTGGTCCCGACCTTATCCGAGATTCTGAAGAGAAAGTCAAGCTGATTCGTGACAGACTCAAGATAGCTCAATCTCGACAGAAGAGTTATGCTGACAGCAAACGTAAGGAAGTGACGTATGAAGTGGGAGACCGAGCTTATCTTCGTGTGTCCCCGCTTCGAGGAATCAAGAGGTTTAGTGTTAAAGGAAAATTAGCACCCAGATTCATAGGCCCCTACAAAAATCTTGAACGTAGAGGCGAAGTTGCATACAAGCTGGAATTGTCGGAAGGATTATCCGGAGTTCATGATGTTTTCCATGTTTCCCAGGTGAAGAAATGTCATGCTGAGATGACTAATATTCCCTTGAGAGACACAGTGCCCCTAGAGGCCATACAACTTGACAGTGATCTGACCTACGAGGAGAAGCCTGTCAGAATCCTCGAGACTGCCAACAGAGTTACCCGCAGCAGGATCATCAAGTTCTGTAAGGTTTTGTGGAGTCACCACACCGAGGAAGAAGCCACCTGGGAACGCGAAGAAGATCTTCGTAGAGACCATCCGCACCTATTTTCTAGCCAACCCGAATCTCGAGGGCGAGATTCATCTTAAGGTGGGTAGGTTTGTAACATCCCAAAATTCCATTTTTGGAATGTTATGAAATATAGCTATGCATCATCATCATCATTGCTTGAATATATGGAATAGTTGAAATGCTTCTTCTGACTTTCTGAAAGTCCCTTTCTATTTTCAATGTGTTGCTTTCACCTATTTAAAAACCTTGGAAAATTTTCAAAATAAGAGGGGAGTAACATGACACTCCACACCAGGGTCATCTTGGTGATATATTTGAACAAAAATAACCAGGGGGTCTTTTGAAAAATATTTGCAAAAGGTTTTAAAAGCAAATAGGGAATTTCTAAAAATAATTATTTTTTCAAAGTGTTCAAATGACATAATACAAATGTTCAATAAATGGCATTTATTATTCTGTTAATTTTGATATATAATACTCCTATATTTGGAAATGGTTTGAATGCTTTTAAAGAGGTTTTACTACTCTGGATATTAAAAAGATAACGGATTTGTACTTAAACGGGCCGGCCCACGGGCATTTATTCGCGAATTAATTAGGAGCCGGTCGACCGACGCGCCTCCGCCGCTTCTTCCTCGCTGACAGCGGGACCCACCCGTTCGATCCCGAAAATCGCGCGGCCATCCTCTTCCTCACGCGTGCGCCGCCGTCGCCGAGATTCCATCGCCCCGGATCTCCCTCCTCTCTCCTCCCCGCACCCACCCGAGCACCCTATAAGTAGCCCCTGCCACTCCTCTCTCCATTCCCCCCCCCGAATCCCTCTCTCCCCTACGCGAGAACGCTCACGCCACCTCGCCAGAGTTCCTGCCGGCCGAGCCACCCCGGAGCTCTTGCCCGTCGCCACGGTCGTCCCCGCGCCTCTCCAACACCACCACTCGACACCGGACGTCAGCCGCAGCCGCCCGAGCCTCTCCGTCGCCTCCCTCAACCACCGGAGCGATCTCTGACGACTCCTTCGACCACCGGCCGCCGCCAGCCTCGCCGGAGACCCCTTCCCCTCTCCCGTAAGTCACCGGCCCCCTCTAGACCGTAGGATCGACAGGGAACGGCCCTGATTAGACGACTTAACTCCGCGAACCTTTTTTTTCGGTTCGGTCGACTGCCCGTAACACCCGCTCGCACACACCCCTTAGCCACTCACAGGTCGCCACGTCACCCTGGCCGATGCGTTTTTTTTTTGTTTTTCTTTTCTGTTGTTTTTAGTTAACAGAATGTTTTAGGAATTTGTTTTGCTTATATCTTTTAATATGTTTAGTGTTTTGAGTTGATTCTTTTTGCAATAGCTCACATTTTTCATGTAGTTTCACTCTGTAGTTTTAGATTTTAAATTTGAACTCTAAAATTTGAATTGAATCAAATTTGCTCAAATCACTCAAATCTGCATAACTAGAGTTTACAAATATATTTTGATATGAATCTTTTTGCTACTACTTGGTATTAGTTAGGACTATCAGATTGCTTAGTTTGAGGATTTTTAGGATGATTTTTGTTTAGTGTTCTAGCTATAAACAGATTCTGCCTAGTAGTTACTATAGTTTAGTTGAGTTAGTTTTTAGTTAGTTTAAATCAGATTTGTTACAATTTGTTTTAGTAGTTTCTATTGCTTAATATTAGGTGTTTTACTTACTATTACTAAATATATAAATTTGCTTAGTTTATTTCTTTATTGTTATAGGAAATCTCAACTCATTTTCAACTAGGTATAATTTGATCAAAACAAACTAGTTTAGTAATAGATTCTTTTAACATAGTTTAAATAATTTAATTCTGTTTTCTAAGACAAGTTTTTAGAAAATTTCTTTTCTGTTAAGATAATGTTTTAATAATAAATAATAAGTTTTGTTTTGCTCTTTTGTTAGTAAACTATAGTTATCTCATCTAATAGTGTTTATCAAAACTTTTAAAAACTTACTAAAGTTTTCTCAACAAAACTTTAATGAGTTTAATTCTGTTAATAAAATATTTTATTGTTTCCTTGCTGTCAACTATTGTTTTGTTCATACAAGTAGTTTTATTATGTTAGTAGTGGTTTACCCATCAACCTTTTTTTGAAAACAAAACTTTGTGTGTTTTCTTGCTTGTGATTTGTGCACTGTTTTGTCTTGATTGTTTACTAGTTCATTTCTGATTTTGTGAGTTACAAATAATTTTGTTGTATGCTTATTGAGTGCTCTTGTTTGCTTCGTTAGATTATCCGGAGTGTGAGGCTTGTTACTTAGAGTCCCTCGAGTACGAAGATCGTCAATCAGGCAAGTCACTTTGATCATGCATACCTATGTTTTATTGCATTAGTTCTTCCATCACCCCAATTGCATGCAATGTAGGTAATTGGAAACTTGGTTACTGTTGTAGTATCATGTGGTAGGTACCCCCTCAACCCTTGACACATTGGCCCCGGGAAACGTTGATTAAATTTTGCTATGCTATTAGTAGACGGGGTTGGTTGTGTGATTCATGAGAGTTGTGAGATTAATTACAAGACCTACATAATGATCAAGACTTCAAGACTCCGAGTTTTCAACATACCTCTGGGTGAATGATGGTTGAACGGCACCCTGGAGAAACCAGTGGATTTGCCTAGGTGTTGCTGGAGATGGCCAGTATTCACGCGGAAAGGTCCACCCAAGCACAAAGAGATGGATGGATGCTTCAAGACCCAAGGCTTACCTGCACAGCCACAAGTCATTATGGGCTCTGGCTTGGTTGGATATCGTGGTGACCCTGGACAGGCGGTGCTACGAGATGTAGAAGAACGGTAGGAAAGGATGGGCACCGACAGAGTCGCAGGGAAACCCTTTGGAAGACCATGTTTTGGTCATCCGTTTCTCAAACACCCTGAAGTGCTAGAAATCAAACGGATGCGACCAAATCTTGTGGGGAACATGTGCAAAACTCTGCAGAGTACTCAAACCTAATCGATTAGCCGTGTCCACGGTCATGGACAATTTGAGCCAAAGGAACTGAAACTTCCGGAACTCTCAACACAATTAATATGATGATGTGGGTATTAATAACTTGGGTATGAGAATTGGTTGGTGGAACCATCTCATTAATCAACCAACTTAGTAATAAATTTTGCTTAGCCCTCTCTTGATGTAGGAAAAACTTGGCTTTATGCAAAAACTACCACCCCACCTGCCATATATGCATGTAGACTAGATGATTATCTTTTCACCCCTCTCTTGTGACTTTGCCGGCATATTCCATATGCTGACCTACACGGCTACAACGTATCATGTTGCAGAGTATTTTTCCGACCAGGAGTGAGGACACGTTCTACGCTCGGTGAGATGCCCTTGGAGTCAGATGGACTCATCTACCTTCGATGCTTCTGCAAGATTTAGATATTCTCATGAGTTGGCCTTCAGCCACTTTATTGTAATATTTATTGTAATAAAGGACTCGATATGAGATTTCGATTAATATAATGCTGTGTGATTTCCCTTTGATATATACATTGATGTACCATGTGCGTACCAGCATGATCTTGGGATGGTACGGAAACACCGGAGATTCGACCTTTCAGGTCGGGTCGCTACATGCTCTATACTAAGAAAGTTTGTATTTTATGAACTTCTACACATGTATGAACTTCTACACATGTATTGCAGTTAGCATTGTTCAAATAACGAAATTTGGTCCATGACAAACTACGTACCTCTTTTCTAAGTGAAACATAGATCGTTGTCAGCATTAGTTTCATAAAAAAACACTGCGACGAATTTGCGGAGTAAAGGTTTTCTATAGACATGCCTTGGTTGTGATAATACTAAGAGGTCACATATCGACAACATTCGAGTTGAAAAGGTTTAAGCAAGGATTTGCATATTACATCAAGAAACGTGGACAACCAATCCTACATGAAGACAATAACAACATCAATGTTGCAGTCACCAAGACAACAAGAAGACATGGGCATGCTACGACAAAATGCTAAATTAGTAGGGGTGCATACAATGGTCTACGACTATGGTCATCATAGATTAAAAATGTTGACTCTTCAATGATTATTGAATATGCCTCACTGCATCAGTTGAGCGTGATTTAGTCCTATGCTAGGAGAAGTGAGAAAGTAGGCTTGATCGATGACCGGTATGTGAAGAACTTTTCAAGATCGAGTTCTCATATTTAATCATATTTAATGCTAGATGAAGTCACCCCCCCGGCCAAGTTTACAGAACTTATTAACAAATGATCAAGACTACCCCTTTCGTGTTATGTAGGAGGGTTAGATTTGGTAATATATGTTCACTAGTCCATGGTGGTCAAGAGATGGTAGAGTGGCGATGGTCCATGGCGAACTAGTCTACTTAGCCCTCTTATCATCCCGATTTTTTTCTTCACTTGTACCTTTTATCTATTTTCTCTTTGACTTGTTGATAAATTTTTTTGAACGTATAATATATGTTCATACAAACGGAAAGTGTTCTCTGTTGATGCAAACGCTCTGCCTAGAGGATAGGGATATAGAAAGAGGGAAAGGTCGAAATGAAATGTAGATAATAAAACCAAACAAATAGGTTGAAGATAGCAAATCCCAACTTCCAAATGAAGAAATCAAAACTTGAAAAGGATCGTTCTGAATTACGATTATCCAAGAATGAGGGCAGGGGGATTGCAAAGCATGTTGGAAAAAAGGGTGCTAGAGCGTTTATGGTTGTGTTGGGTGGGTCTCTTTAACACATTAGTTTTCTACCCATCAAAGTTTTCTTCTAGGACTTGACATGATAAGAGGATGAAGTGGGAATAAGCACACTTTCCACATGGATGCCATGTAGAATTAGGTGAGACTCCAAGGTGCGAGTAACTATTTCAGTAATAGTCAGTGACAATGATATGCTAGTCATGTCAATGATGATAAGATGGTGATGATCATGCCTCTGCTCCGAGATATGATGTCGGATGATGAAGCAAATATTATGCATGATTTGTATCATATCTTGCGCTATGAACATGAGTCGTGGTTATGGAGAGCATAAACAATTTGTTATCTTCTTGGATGATTCTTAGAGATCTTCGTACCGGTGCAACAAGACAAAACACTATAGATTGTCAGCCCTGCATGGACTTGTGTAATTTTTCAAAAGACATTGTTTTTTTGCGATGAGAAGACATTGTTTACTGTAACTGAAAGAATCATATGTGTGTTCATTGTGCTTGTATCCCCTCGATGCTCCATTTTGAATAAAAATCCGATTATCGAAAACACGAAAACTTGATCACACAAGGACAGTGATTTTTGTAGCTCCTGCTCGAAACCAAAGGAGGATGAGGGTGGTCATCTTATGAAGGGGATCGGGGTGGCCTCGTTGTTGGATATACCCTGTCGCTACACTCTTTTCGAAAATTGACCAAACAAGCATGGCGACCAAGCTGCTAAAATCTCTCCTTTTATTTCCAGCTACAATTTTTTACTGCATAAGGACTTTATTTATCAAATAATGGCCATGTCATTTACTATGTTTAAAGAAATAAAGTCAGGGAAAGAAGAATTCCAAGTACTAGAAGATCTATTTCTACAAGAGAACTTCGCAAGCTCGGCTGCTACAGAATTTGCTTCACGGTGAAGGTGGTTATATGAGACTGTCGCAAAATCAATCTCAAGTTATTTGCACTCTATTAGGATTACAGTCTCTGGTCCAAGGTATGCGTCAGGATCCTGCACCGCTTCAATTGCAAAACTGCAATCAGATTCTATGATTACTTTGCTGCATCCAACATGAGCCACCAAATATAGTCCATTTCGGATGGCGATCATCTCAGCAGAATCAACATCTAGAACATGTGGTAAGAACCAATTTGCTGCTGCTATGATAGTCCCATGATCATCCCGGGCAACATCTCCAGTTCCTCCTTGTAAAGTTTCGGCAACAAAAGATGCGTCCACATTAATTTTCAATGTTCCACGGTTCGGTTTCTTCCACACATGTCCACTTTTTTCTCCTGAATCTTTTGCGGCGAAGCTCTAATAAAATTAGTAGCCAAAGCCGTGAATGAGTATGCATTTCGTTTGGGCATTTGAATCGATTCTACGTTGCCAAAGCCAATTGTCTACGTTGCCACCAAATGTACCATGATGCTACTTCAATAAGCTCCGATTTTGTCAGCTCCTTAGTTACTGGCACTACCAGAATAACCATGGCATAGGCCAACAAACCGTCGGCATACGGCTACGCCGACGGTGGCCATCGCCGTACCTCCGTCGGCAACCCGAACGTTGGCGTACCCCCAGGCGACTATCGACATACAAAAACCGTCGGCATAGGCATGTACGCCGACAGCTTCCATACCCCTGTCGGCGTAGATACCTCCTCGGCAACGAATTGGGATTGACGGCCGTTGACGTGAAGCCATCCGTTCTGGTGTTGCCACATGGCCGCTCCATGCAGTCCTGGTGACCCACTACGCCGACGGTTATGCCATCGGCATACAGAGAAAACTATGACGATGACATAACCATCCGCGTAGTGGGTCACCAGGAGAGAAAACTAAGGCACAGTTGACCGACGAATCTATCCCTTTGACTTTCATCGGATGGGTTTGATCGAGGGACATTTCGACCTGGCTGTGATAGGCGAGCCCATAGGCACACTTCGGATCAAGGTCCAAGCCCAACCCACACCGCAAGATTCCCTTCATGTCTACCAGACGTGGTCATTTTCCATCCTTCGTGTGACGGGGGCAGCGACGTCCGTGATGGGGGTCACGCTACGGAGCCGCGTGCTGGGTGCTTACACCCGTCACCACATTTCAGGACGTGTACGTAAGAGGGCCCAGCGCAAGACCTCGCGGCATAGCTACCCCCAAAGTCCCCCATGCTGTCAAACCCTGCCACAGTTGACCGGCAGATCTACTACTTTCAAGATTCTTATAAAAAACATCTAAAACTTCTCAAAATGGACGTAAGTATCATTTTTTGTGATTTCAGTGAAGTATAGGGACCTATATGAAAAATAACATGTAGTTAGTCAAAAATAATTTAGGAAAACAATAAAAACTTAAAAACAGAAAAAAAAATTAGAAAACAAATAAAATGCTTTGCCGACGGTTTGGTCGTCGGCGTAGATATGAACCAGCGACGCCCACGCGACGCGACTCGGATCGATGACGTGGCCAGCGTCACGGATTGATGACTTGGACAAAGTCTACGTATCATCATTTTCTCACGACAGATGCCATGGGGTGGCTTATTATAGGTGGTTGGGGCCGGAGGACGCCGACGGGCTCTGAGTGCGAGATTGGGCACAAGCGGTGATGACACATGATGTACCCAGGTTTAGGGCCCTCCGGAGGAGGTAATACCCCTAGTCCTGCTTGGTTTAGTTAGATGGATGGGTATAGGTACAATGGTGCTCCTGGAGCTATGTCTAGAGGAGGAAGAAGGGCAGCCGGCTCCTCCTCCTCCACTGCTAGAAGGGGTGGTGTATAAGGAGATGATCGCTCGTGTGTGCGTGTCTCCGTCCGTCCCCGTTGCATGGGGGCTCGGGGGGTTTTATAGGCCAACCCCCCGGCTCTTACAATATATTATAAGTACAAGGGTGGGGGGACCCGGCTGGTAGTCTCTCCGGCTGGTCAGAGGGTCCCGCCGCTCGTGCCGTCTTGTCGTTGGCAAGGCCCGCCGGCCGAGCGGTCCCATCTCCCATTGGGGCCCGCCGGCCGGCTTCGTGATTGGCCCTCTCCCACCTGCCGCGGCATGGGTCGTCCGGGGGGCGTCGTCTAGCGCTAGCTGACCGAAGTCTCCGGTACGGCCGACGGCACTGTAGCCACGCCGGGGCAGGTAATCGAGCGGCGAGGGTGTGTCGGTACTATTCCCTCGTCCGGTCCCGCTCACCAAGCTCAGTGCCGGGACGGCAGGACTGTAGCCACGCGCCGCAGTGCGTCAGCGGCCACTGTAACCACAGGGCCGCCCATCGTGTCGGTCGCGTCGCATCGTCGTACGCGCATGTAGAGGGACGGGACGGGGCATGTCCGTCCCAATGTCAATGGAAGAGCCGGCCCGCGGTCAGTCGGCTATGCCCAGCCGGCCGAGGGTCCAGCCGGCTCCTTGACCAGCCGGCCGGGGCGCCAGCCGGCCGGGGCGCCAGCCGGCACTGGCTCCCGTCGGACGTCCTCCAGCCGGCCATGGCCAGTCGGCCGCGTAGTTTTTCTTCGAAGCGAAAGGGGGAGGACCCCATTGCTTTAGCCTACCTAGGGGTAACAACCCCGTCACTACGCCGGTAGTTAAACCGTCGACGTAGCTATGTCGACGCTCGCTGTCAAAGCCGTCGGCGTAGCTCTAACGTTTTCAGCTCGCCGTTCGTTCCCGGCCTGTCTAGGTCATTTCTATGCCGACGGCCTGTTTACGCCGACAGGGGCCATCGGGATAGTTGTAGATACGCCGACGGTCGTCTGGTGCCTATGGCCATCGTCGGGATAGGCAGTGGGACGCCAACGGCTTTTCTACGCCTACGGTTCGACCAGGGCCATCGGGATAGCTCCGATGATGCCTACGGCCACCTCGGCATAGATTAGGCCGTTGGCGTTGATCTTTATTCCGGTAGTGTGAGTCTGATTTGGTGAGAATCTCCATTGACACTAACCCCGATTTGTCCTCTGCAACAGTTCTCCTAACAATATCAAGCAGACCCAACTCTCCTCAGATCTCTTTGCTCGGCTACATTTGACCATGTAGTGTTTGATATCCTTCAAACCAATTGAACAAACCGGGCACTGAGGTATGCATGGAATATAGCGCCCTGCCAACATGTCAAGGCACGATAGAACTCCACGCAACACCTTCCACACAAAATGCTTCACTTTCCTAAAAACAGCCTATCCGCGGTAACGGGAAATACTCCGGGTACTCGCATGTTGTCGGGGATATACCCCGCGGTATGACCCGACCGGAAGTGACTTGGCCTGGCAACTCACAGAAGACCTGCTCAAGACAAGGCGTTTTATTGGTGACCCAGCAGGCGGGTCGTAGGACGACCAGGCCCAAGACCCGGCGTGCAAGCCGGTGCCAGGCGGCTCACAAGAGAAGGCCCAAAGGAGGGAGGATTCCTTCACAAAGGAAATAAGACCCGGATTAGGATTCATGAAAGATTAGTCCTAATCCTACTTCCAGTATGTCGGGGATATACCCCGCGGTATGACCCGGCCTGGCGACTCACAGGAGACCCGATAAAGACATAATGTTTTATTGGTGATCCGGCTGGCGGGCCACATGACGACCAGGCCCAAGACCCGGCGTGTGAGCCGACGCCAGGCGGCTCACAAGAAAAGGCCCAAAGAGATAAAGACTCCCTGCCGAAGGAAACAAGACCCAGAATACGATTCTAGAGAGACTAGTCCTACTCCTACTCCTAGTAGGACTCTATTTATAAACCTACCATTCCACTTATATAAGGAGGGATAGAGCACCCCTAAAGGGAGAGATTCATAAGTCCACAAGTTTAGAAAACATAAGAGATTAGAGATAGACAGATTAGAGGCTCTCGTGATTAGAGGTAGCAATTAGCACCCTTGTAACCGAGAGATCTTTCTCATCATCAATATAGACACAAAGCAGGACGTAGGATTTTACCTCCATCGGAGGGGCCGAACCTGGGTAAAACACCGCGCCTCTTGATTCCGATCAACCCCTTCAAGCCGCCACATAGTTGCGTTTCTGCCCCAAACCTAAGTACGTTTACCCGGACATCTGCCGTGACAAATTCACGACAGTTGGCGCCCACCGTGAGGCCTGCACGGTGGTGTTATGATCTTGGAGGAAATTTTTAGGGATTGGGAAGCTCGCCATAGAAGGATCTACATCGGCTTGGAGTTCATCGACGACGGCGGTCTGCTTGCAAGCAAGAAGAAAAATTAGCAACAATGGTTGCGGTCATTTCTAGATCGACCGAGGCACGTGTCCCATCTCCCAAGAAAAATCAATCGCTGCTCGTTGTGTGGTAATACGAAACGGAGTCGTTCTTCTTGGAAGTAATCCAACCATGGCAGTACTACTTTTTCTATGATCATGAGGAGAGATCACATCTTAGTTACATGAGAAAGCTGCTGAATCAGTTCTGCCAATGCAAATTCATACCAAGAAAAATACCAAAATACCAAGAGAATCTCACACATGGATTTGGATTAAAAAAAGAGCTAAAGGTGGACGCGGACACAAATTCATCCAAACCAGCTACGATCCGAAGGTGGACTGACACCAGGCGGCGGCGACGGAAAGCCACGTCTGTTTCTGTGGAAAAGCCATCATCATAACCAAAGATGAAAAAAAATAACGGGACAAGCTCCCAGGCCAAATCCATCCACCGAGCAGTACTTGAGTATTGTCAACGTGAAGCTCAAATTTTGAGGAGGAGCAATATGTCCCGCGTTTTTAAATGTTTTTCTGACCAAGACACCTACTCCTACCAGTACTAGTACGTAAAACTACTAGTAGTATTGGATACGGTCTTCTATTGCTACATCCACCTTAGATCAATCAGAAAAGATTAAGTGCGATGTTAAAAAAAAAATCAATGTGCGGCTATCATTGCGACTCCGCATCCGCACCGACTTCAAGAACTCCGGCTGAAAATCTCCCGGCCATGATGCGCTGTCAAACGGACTTGCACGGTCCATCATCTCTATGATTCAAAGTGGAGGATAATTATTAATTTCGCATTATACCGCGAAGGTGGAGCGCATGCCAGCATCGTTTTTTACTGGTGTTCGTCAGTGTCGCATTGCGCAATGAACGCGCGTGAGTCGTCGCCCCCACGGTCCGGTCTACATCAACTCGTCGGTACCACGTGCGCTCACCCGCCTATATGAGCCGCCCAATGAACGCGGCAAGCCGCCGTATCCGTGGTATGGTTTTCACCAACAACACCACTGCCGACTCGCCGTTCGCGCTGGCTTACAACGCCGCGGCCGGCTCGCCCGTCTGCGTTGGTTTACAATGCCGGAGCCGCCATCCACGCGGTCCGGTTTACGTCAACAGTATCATGTTCCGGCATTATCTATCGTCAACATCCGCATTTTTTCGCCGACAAAAGAAATGAGGTGCCATCCATCCAATATATTTTATCTATAGATATTAACTCCTTATAGGAGAATGATTACTTTGTACTACGATATATTTTTCTACAGGATAATTGTGAATTATAAAATTGGTGTTATACTACGTGGATGGAGCGCGGTCGACATCAACAATGTCGTGGCCGCCTCGTGCGTCGGTGCCGGTTTTTGACACGACGGATTCATTGTTCGTGTTGGCTTGCATAAATCGCAGTCAACCCTCGTGCCTTCGCCGGCTTACAATGTCGTGGCTGTCTCTCGCGACTGCACCGGCTTACAGCGTCGCGGCCGTCTCTCGCCATCTGCGTCGGCTTACAAACTGTGGTCATCTCTCGCCATCCGCACTGGTTTACAACGTCATGGCCGTCTCTCGCCACCCGCGCCGGTTTACAACGTCGTGTCCGTCTCTCGCCATCCGTGCTGGCTTACAACGTCATGGCGTCTTTCACAACATCATCGGCTTACAATGTTGCGGCTGGTTTCTACGTCTACATCAACACGCCAGTGGCCGCATACACCAGTACGAGCCGCCCAACGAGCACTCGTGAGTCGCCGCCCTGCGATCCAATCTACATCAACATATCGGCACAGTGCTCGCCTATATGAGTCGCCCAACGGACGCGCGCAAAGACACCGCCCACGGTTTGATCTACATCAACATATTAGTGCAGTGCTCGTAGATACGAGCCGCCCGACGGACAGACGCATAAAGTCGCCGCCGCTATAGTTTGGTTACCTTGAACAACCAGCCGGGACGAACCATCGACCGGATCATCGAAACAAATCATACGGGATCATCTATAACCCGCCAATATCAACATCATCCTTCAGTGGAGATTCTCAAGCCGCCTCTTCAAGTCAACTTAAGACTCGAGGGCTACAGGCATGGCGAGACACATTTGGTCGAGAACCCTGCAAGAGAAAACCCAATCCTGGGGGCTATTGCATTATTGGCGGAAGATTAAAAGTTTCCCAAGAGAACGAAACGCCGTGATGCATCATTCAAACATGGATGCTCAGATTCATTAGATCATCATAAAGTCACTTGGAGGCTTCTGCCGTTTTCTTCATTACAAGATGGCGACTTACAAGATGATACAAAAAAGTTGACAAGTCAACTTGGTTGTCGAAGGGGGCTTCCCACCTCCGGGTGTAGCTTATCTAACCCTAACAACCGGCTTTCAAGCCAAAAAATGTTGACAAGTCAACATAGTTGTCGAAGTGGGCTTCCCACCTATGGGTGTAGCTTATCTAACCCTAACAGCCGGCTCTTATGCCACAAAAGTTGACAAGTCAACTTGGTTGTCGAAGGGGCTTCTCACCTCCGGGTGTAGCTTATCTAACCCTAACAACCGGCTTTCAAGCCAAAAAATGTTGACAAGTCAACATAGCTATCGAAGGGGGCTTCCCACCTTCGGGTGTAGCTTATCTAACCCTAACAGTCGGCTCTTATGACACAAAAGTTAACAAGTCAACTTGGTTGTCGAAGGGGGCTTCCCACCTCCGGGTGTAGCTTATCTAACCCTAACAACCGGCTTTCAAGCCAAAAAATGTTGACAAGTCAACATAGCTGTCGAAGGGGGCTTCCCACCTACGGTTGTAGCTTATCTGACCCTAACAGCCGGCTCTTATGCCACAAAAGTTGACAAGTCAACTTGGTTGTTGAAGGGGGCTTCCCACCTCCGGGTGTAGCTTATCTAACCCTAACAACCGGCTTTCAAGCCAAAAAATGTTGACAAGTCAACATAACTGTCGAAGGGGGCGTCTCACCTACGGGTGTAGCGTATCTAACCCTAACAGCTGGCTCTTAAGCCAAAAAAGTTGACAAGTCAACTTGGTTGTCGAAGGGGGCTTCCCACCTTCGGGTGTAGCTTATCTAACCCTAACAGTCGGCTCTTAAGCCAAAAATATTGACAAGTCAACATTGCATCATACATTGCATCATATTCACATGTCATGCCAGCTTATCAAGTCGGGTCAGAGCAAGATTATGAAAGAAGGAGCAATGTTATGAAAGATATAACATCTCCGAGTTGTGCTTTTTCAAGCCGCCCTTACAACAATGCAGAATATATTTTGTCTTGTTTATTATTGCAGGTATTATCTCTTAAGAGGAGCCGCCGTTAAGTATTCTGCAAGAGCAAATGGATATTTAATAGCCAACTTGGCTGGATCTTCATGGTTTATGATAACCAGTACTAAATGATTGGGGTTCTCAAGCCAGCTCAGAGAATTCATTATTTTTCAAGAGCCGCCCTGTCAGATATAATGTCGTGTCATCTAATTAACCGGTTCTCGGATTCTTCAAATGTGCTCTGTAGTAATCTACAACACTCATGGATTTCTCCAACATATATTTTCCGGGTTGCACCGCAACCACGAGTAGGGATTTCATGTCAAAGACAAAGGAATTATTCAAGGATATTCATTTCGGGTTATATTACAAACACGGTTAAGGATTCATCCAACAAATTGTGGTGAATCATGTTATTCTTACACAGTCCCAAGTCGCCGCAGGCAGACGACTCGACACTTGGGGGCTACACTATTCAAGTCCAGTTTATATAAATTATGCAAGTCCCATGTCGCTGCAAGCATGCACCACGGCACTTGGGGGCTAATGCAAGTCGGTTTCAAATCATTACATTGTCAGCAAGACCCTATTGTCTCAAGGAGATGAGCCGGCCTTTCTATATTTTTAAGTCCCAACCCAGTAATTCTTACTGACCCGACCCTTGGGGGCTACACCCGCCAAAGCTTTATAAGGTATAAGGCAATTACAAGTCCCAGGCTGCTACAGGCAAGACAACCCGGCACTTGGGGGCTATACAGTCCAAAATGTTATTTGCAAATCACCAAGTTATCATGGATAATCTTGGAGCTTGGGGCTACAGGTAATATGGACATATCAAAAACTTTGAGGAGAATTTTCAAGATATTAATTATGGAGTTTAGTTGTTAGACCCGGCGTTACTAAGATTTATGACCTGACGTTATCAATAGAGCATAACCCGCTAGATTTTATATAAGCTGCCCTACTTCACAAAAATGGAAGTCCGGTTTTACATCAGATGGATTTTCATCCCAATATTTTTATCAAGTGAGTGGATTCTAGTTATTTGACCCAGCGTCACCAACGATAATGACCCGACATCATCAATGATTATGACCCGGCGGAGATGACCTACCAAGAGCATTGGAAGCCGACTCAATGGCATATGGGTGTTCTATTCTCAATATTTTTCAAAGGACATTGACAAGCAAGATGATTATCAAGATGACTCGTTTATATGCAGAAAAGACCCGGATTTCTAAGGAGCCATTTTATAAGCCAGCCAAAGGAGTAAGCCGGCCACTTGACATATTTGTTACTCTTATTTCAGGAGCTTAGCATTAATAAATTCAAGCTAACCTAGGGGCTAATGTCGGGGATATACCCCGCGATACGACCCGGCCTGGCGACTCATAGGAGACCCGGTAAAGACATGATGTTTTATTGGTGATCCGGCTAGCGGGCCACAAGACGACTAGGCCCAAGACCCGGCGTGTGATACGGCGCCAGGCGGCTCACGAGAGAAGGCCCAAAGAGAGAAAGACTCCTTGCCGAAGGAAACAAGACCCGAAATAGGATTCTAGAGAGACTAGTCCTAATCCTACTCCTAGTTGGACTCTATTTGTAAAAATACCCTCTCCACTTATATAAGAAGGGGTAGATCACCCCTAGAGGGAGAGATTCACAAGTCCACAAGTTTAGACAACACAAGATATTAGAGATAGACAGATTAGAGGCTCTCGTGATTAGAGGTAGCGATTAGCACCCTTGTAACCGAGAGATCTTCCTCATCATCAATATAGACACAAATCAGGACGTAGGCTTTTACCTCCATCGGAGGGGCCAAACCTGGGTAAAACACCGTGTCTCTCGATTCCGATCAACCCCTTCAAGCCGACACATAGTTGCGTTTTTGCCCCGAACCTAAGTCCGTTCACCCGGACATCTGCCGTGACAAATCCACGACACAGTAGGACTCTATTTGTAAACCTATCCTCTCCCCTTATATAAGGAGGGGTAGAGCGCCCTTAGAAAGACAGGTTGACAAGTCTATAAGTTTAGACAGACATAAAAGATTAGAGATAGATAGATTAGAGGCTCTCGTGATTAGAGGTAGCAAAACAGCATCCTTGTAACCGGGAGATCTTCTTCATCATCAATACCAGACAAGCAGGACGTAGGCTTTTACCTCCATCGGAGGGCCCGAACCTGGGTAAACTCGCGTCTCTCGATTCCCACCAACCCCTTCAAGCCGCCACATAATTGCGCTTTCGCCCCAAACCTAAGTCCGTTCACCCAGACATCTACCGTGACAAATCCACGACAGTTGGCGCCCACCGTGGGGCCTCACACGGTGATGTTATGTTCTTAGAGGGATCTTTTAAGGGATCGAAAAACTTGCAATTAACCGGATGTAAAAAGACCCAATGAGAAAAAGATCTAGATCATCTTCATGACGAACGGTCGGAATGCATATACAAGATTGAGTTCAAGAAATTTAAGGTTGTGTGCGCCACCGCACAAGGCGATCCGTGGAATACAACCAGAGATCAAATTGTTGCGCCGCTACAGAATACAGTCAGAAAATTGTTCAAGACCGACATCAATTTGGAGTTGCGCTGGTTACCTACAGCCACAAGACGTGATCCTTTTTCTGTATTCAGTATGGAGATTGATCTGGTCCTACGTGCCTGTATAAGATAATTGCAGTCTCGTCCAAACCGTCTAAAGTAAAATCTCTTGCAACATCAAATTAGTGTACCTGGCTACTGTTACTTTTTTCTGGCATGAAGACCGAGTCAAGATCGAAGACTTCCCAAGCATTGAGTATGGCAACGGCCACGTCCGAGACTACCAAGGAAAGAAAAAAAAAGAGAATAAGGCTATCTCAGACTCGATCTGCGCCGCCGTGACCCACCCCTGACACCATGGCTTTCACGCCGTGCCTCACCTTGCTCTGAGCCAGCCGGGCTCTGCAAAGCTCATGTCCGAGCCGCCCCGTCTAATCTGCACCACGACCGGCTTGGCCACCACCCTCGCCTCTCCTGTTGTCTCCTTGCCACAACCGGCTTGATCGTCGCCTCACCTCTGAGCGGCCTGGGCCTCACCACCACGGGGTTGTAAGCATGCCAAAGCCACCACTGCCTTCAAAGTCGCCTCCGCTCGTCCACGTAAGCTGTAGGCCCTGCCGAGCCGGCCTCCGTCGCCTCAAGGCGCCCCCGTGCGTGCTTCGGATGAGCCGCTATCGCGTCGCCATAGCCTCGCCTCTCTGCGTTGACCTCGCGGCCTCGCCTTACTGTTGTGCCCATGGCCTCAGTACACATGAGCGCACACTTCCGAGCGACTGCGTCGTAGCTTCTCCCAGCAAGCCCTCGTGCGCTGCAGCCCCGCGTCAGTCGGACCGGCTCCCTGCTCTGCCCCGCCGCATCGCCCGCCTCGTACGAGCCGCCACCCCGCATTGCTACTGCTGCCGGCTCTTGGCCTGCTCCACTCCCCATGCCCGTCGAGTCGCCGCCATCGATCATCTCGTGGCACTGACATCTGCTGTTGCGACTCACCGCGCTACGTCCTTTTGCTGCCAGCGCGAGCCGTCGGCTCAAGCTTTCATACAGAGGGAAAGGGGACAAGCCGGATACTTGTTTGACTACAGCTCACGTGGAGATTGAGACAAACGAGAAAGCAAATAGTACTATCGTGTTCCAACAACCAATAAGATCAATTCTTTTTCTTTGTTTGTTACGGGCACGCAAAGAAAATACCAGGTGATATCTATCTTATTTATCTTATTTGTACATATTAGTTCATCCGGGAGTAGTTACTTTGGGCTGTAATGTTTTACGCAGGACAATTGCTGAAGTGCCATCATAACGCGGAGATGAAGCGCATGACAAACATCTGGTGTTCGTCTGTGGCGTGTTGCTCAACAGACACGTGCAAGCCGCCCCTGTCGCGGCCCGGTTTACATCAACACGTCGGTACCGCGCATGCTCACCCGCCAGTATGAGCCGCCCAATGACAGCGGCAAGCCGCCGTAGCCGTGGTATGGTTTTCACCAACAACGCCACGACCGACTCGCCATCTGCATCGGCTTACAACGCCGTAGCCGTTTCTCGCCATCCACGCCAGCTTACACCGCCATGGCCGTCTCTCACCATCTGCGCCGGCTTACAACACCGTGGCCGTCTCTCGCCATCCGCACCGGCGTGACGTCTTTCACAACAACACCGGCTTACAATACCGCGGCTAGTTTCTACGTCTACATCAACACGCCAGTGGCCACATACACCAGTACGAGACGCCCAACGGACACTTATGAGTCGCCGCCCCGCGGTCTGATCTACATCGACATATCGGTGTAGTGCTCGCAGTACGAGCCGCCCAACTGACGTGCACAAGCCGCCATCCGCAATCTGATCTACATCAACATATTGGTGCAATGTTTGTCTATACGAGCCGCCCAAATGGACAAACGCACAAGTCGCAGCCACTAAAGTTTGGTTAAACAACCAGTCGGGACGAACCATCAACCGGATTATTGAAACAACTCATACGGGATCATCTATAACCCGCCACGATCAAGTATGAAGAATCCCAAGCCGCCTCTTCGAGTCAACTTAAGACTCGGGAGCTATAGACATGGCGAGACACATTTGGTCATTTTTCAAAGAGAACCCCAAGTCTCTGCAAGAGAAAACCTAATCCTAGGGGCTACCACATTATTGGTGAAAGAATTAAAAAGTTGCCCAAGAAGACGAAATGCCGAGATACACCGTTCAAACATGGGTGCCCAGATTTATTAGATCATCATAAAGTCACTTGGAGGCTTCTGCCGTTTCTTCATACAAGATGGCAGCTTACAAGATGGTGACTTACAAGATGGTGCACAAGTTGATATCATCGACAAGGTCGTTTGGGGGCTTTCAACCCACTGGGTTAAGCTTCAACCCTTTTAATCGGCTCTTAAGCCACAGTCAGGCAGGTTATATACCCAAAAGTTGACTCCGTCAACAAGGTCATTTGGGGGCTTCCAACCCCCCGGGTTTAGCTTACACACCCTCTTGATCGGTCTTAAGCCACCGCAAGTTTGAGTTAAACCTGCCTATATGCTGATGCTGCTCCGCTATTGGACCCGCCGAACTCTTGCCAGTTAATCTCGATTAGAGACCCTAAGTTGTTCAAACATATTTGGCAGCCACTCTCGCTAGAGACCCTGTACTGGTCAAGGTTAAAGTGGCAGCTCTTGTCACGTGAGGGCCGGCTTACGGAAAGCGAGGACAAACTCACCCATCTACTACCGACTCTCCGCTATGTGGCCCGTTCGTACTCTTAAATAGTTACTCTTTTAAAGACCCTGCATTGTTTAAGGTTCAAACGACGGATTTGTGTCACGTGAGAGGTAGCTTGTGGGCCCTAAGGGTGCTCATGCCCTACTGCGTCTCTTTCTGGTTCATTGCGCTCTTCAATCTCACCTGGAAACCGAGTATTGTTATGAGTTCAAGCAGCGAGTCCACCCAAAAGAACCGATGGATGTGTCTCTTTCTGGTTCGTTGTGCTCTTATCAGTTAATCTCGTCTAGAGACCCTGAAGCGCTCAAAGGAGTTGACGGTCACTCTCGTTAGAGACCCTGCACTGATATGAGTTCAAGCATCGAGTCTAGCCAGGAAGAACCATCATATGAGTTTTCGTAAGACAAAAAAGGAAGAAAAACAAGATCATCATGCATTACATCACATATTGCATCATACATTGCATCATATATTGCATCATACATTGCATTCATGTTATAAATCGGGCTGGAGCAAGATTGTGAAAGATGAAGCAACGTTATGTTAACATCTCCAGGTTATGCTTTTTCAAGCTGCCCTTACAACAATGCAGAATATATTCTGTCTTGTTAATTTTTGTAGGTCTTATCTCTTAAGATGAGCCGCCGTCAAGTATGATGAAAAACTTCTGCAAGAACAAATGGATCTTTAATAGCCAACCTGGCTGGATCTTCATTATGGTTTGTCATAACCAATACTAAATGATTGGGGTTTTCAAGCCAGCTCGGAGAATTGGTTATTTCTCAAGAGCCGCCCTATCAGATATAATATCGTGTCATCTAATTGCCAGGTTCTCGGATTTCTTCACTTGTGCTCTGTAGTAATCTACAACACCCATGGATTTATCAAATATATATTTTCCGGGTTACACCGCAACAATGAGCAGGGATTTCATGTCAAAGACAAAGGAATTATTCCAGGATATTCATTTCGGGTTATATTACAACCACGATCAAGGACTCTTTCAAATCAGATCAATATCAGTTCAAGAGAACTTCTGAGGTGCATTATGATGGGTTATTCTCACACAGTCCCGAGTCGCCGCAGGCGTGCTGTAACAGCCCGGGACCAATGCTCTAGAAGATTCCCCTTTTATTTCCATTCCCGTCTGTGTTTCGTTTGGTGTTGCATTCATCATCGCATCATTCGCATCATCTTCATAGCATCGTCTCGTTTTCGAAAACTTGCATCCGTTGGTAGTTGTTGGTTCTCACCGTTCATGTCGTCGACTGTTTCGAGGCCAACCACACATGCACGCGCCCGCGACATCGTTAAAAAACCCCGTTTTTAAAGCGCGCGAAAAATATTCTTGGATTGGGTCGAAACTTGGTGTGCGATCTTGTTATTTTATAGGTAGACCGCCTGTCGAATTTCGTCGCATTCTGAGTTCGTTTGATACCTCGTCGGTCAACCGTAGCAGTGCGGTCATCGGTTATTCGTCGGACGTTTTTTTGTGTTTTAAAACCTCGTGCCATGGGCCGCAAACCTCCCTCTCATCCCCACCTAGCCCAACTACACAACCCATTAGCCCAACCTAGCCCCTCCCTTCGTCATGGTCATCGGATCGCGATCGGACGGACAAGGTCCAACCCCCAACCCTAGTGCCTTCCCTATTTAAACCCCCTTGGAGAGAGCCCCTCACTCTCTAGGGTTTCCCCCATGTTAAATTGAAGCAACACCCCTAGAAAACCCCTCCTTCTAGCCCCTCATCCCTCCAATCCCGAAATTCACTCCTCCCCTCCATTTCAGCCCTCAGATCCGCCATCAGGGGTCCAATTCGTCCAATTCCCCACCTATCGGACATGTCCGTGGTCAAATCGGACATGTCCGGGTGACCGCAACCGCTCGAGCGTCCCCGTGCCCGATCCAACCGCGCCTGCATTGATAGAGGGGAGGAGCCCCAGATCCCAAGCCTTTGGAGGCCCTCCCCGTCTTTGGTCGCCGTCGCCCCTCGCCGGAGCAGCGCCGCCGGACCTCCTCCCTCCCTTCCTCTCTTCCTCCTCTCTTGCTCCTCTTCCTAACCCCAGCCTCTCTCTCCCGCAGGTTCGCCACCGCCATGGATGCCCAGCCGCCGCCGCCGGGGCCCGCCGGCTGGATCTCCTCTTCCCCGGCCTCGCCGCCCTCCGCCGCCGCCTTCCGTCGGCCGCTGCCCCTCGCCGTTGTCTCGTGTCGCCGCTAGCTCGTCCCTCTCGGGATCGAGCAGCGAGACGACGCACGAGCGCTTCCGCTCGCGTTGGCCAGGTGGGCCAAGGCCCAATGCTCTCCCAAGGCCCAGCCCAGGGTGAGCCGCCCTATACCCCGCCCCGTGCACATTTTAGATATGCTGCATCCAGTGCTTTGCACAGATTCGGCCCGTGCTGATTTTTTTCTATCCTGCGAATTTATCCAATTAACCTATGAATTATAGATTTGCAGAAAACCCCCTAGATTCATGCATCTAATAACTTTTCACCCGTGCATCACATGTAAAAACTTTATATATGAAACTTGACTAGAATTTCGTGTAGATTCATAATATCGAACTTTCACATGTGATAAAAATGTTTAACTTGCTGTTTACATTAATTTGCACATATGCCATGTTAAAATAATTTGTTTCATAACTAATTAACCGTAGCTCTGATAAAAATGTTCCACAGATGTAACTTGGCTAGAAAAATGTGTAGAATCTCATGGTGACATATATTATATTGTTTAACAACTCTAAAATATGGTTAGTACAGATCTGGACCAAATTCATAATTTGCATATGGGGTTGTTTCGGAAATGATATATATTGCTTTTGGCCTCATTTAAAATGCCTAGATGATATAGTTATTCATGCTTCACCTCTTTCCATGTTTAACAACATTTAATATTGATGAGTACCTAAATGGGAGTGAACTAAATAATTCGAACATGGAGTTTCGTCAATATGCAACTCGTTGCATATTGAACTTCACTTAATATATAGTGGTTGTTTGTTGTGCTTGCCATGCCATGCCTTGCATAATTAAACCAGACATGCATCATATTTGTTTGCGCATCATGTCATGCATATGTTGTGGTGTATCATGTGTTGATTGTTGTTTCCGGTTTGCTTCTTGTCGATAGAGTTCTGAAAGCGTTCAGAGTGTGAGGATTCGTTCGACTATGTTGGCTCGTCTTCTTTATGCATTCGTTCTTCTTCCGAGCGGGATCTCAGGCAAGATGACACATTTCCCTGAATACCATTACTATCATTGCCATGCTAGATGTCTCGTTTTCTATCGTTATGTCTCGCTACATACCACTTGTTTGACAAGCCTCCCAACATTGCCATGAAATCCTCTAACCCCTCCCAACATCCATCGGAGGGGCCGAACCTGGGTAAACTTGTGTCTCTCGATTCCGACCAACCCCTTCAAGCCGTCACATAGTTGCGCTTCCGCCCCAAACCTAAGTCCGTTCACCCGGACATCTGCCGTGAGAAATTCACAACACATGTGCCAGCACTTCTCCCAGATTGTGTTAATTCTTACAGTTCCTTGTCCATCCAGTCTTAGTACCCGAACCCCGTGCTGATGCTCCAGTTCTTTGTAGTACGCAGATCGTACAAAAAATGTTCTGAAGCGAGTATAATGCCATCCCACAAAGTCATCAAAAAACTATATATTAAGTGGTATCTGGAGGATTCTTTGCACATCTACTGGAGAAGAAACATCCCGAATTAGAACTTCATCCCACTGCCCAATGTGCGGGTCAATCAACTCTTCTACTTTCGTCAACATAGTTGCCCCCCTTTGTGTGATAACTTTTTCTAGACACGCTTGTCGGGATCCATGGGTCATGCCATATGTTTATTTTTGACCCACTTCCAACTCTCCATATACTTCCATTCTTGAATGTTTCTATGCCTGCCACAATACTTTGCCAAGTGTATTTTTTTAGAAAAGGAGGATCACCCCGGCCTCTGCATCTGATCAATGCATGCAGCCATTTTATTAATTATTCTCAGAGACCTTACAAAGCATTACATCAGTAAGCCTGAAGCCACCATCCTGGCGACGTCTGTCGCTACTCCTATCCCCTTGATGCAGGGGTGACGAACGTCCAAGCCTAATACCAAACAGACATTGCACCAAAACCTAACATCTAAAGCCGGATGCCCCATCCCAGCCACATACCAGGAATGGGTCACACACCGGTCCGACACACTCACCGAGGCAACCGCCGCCGTCATCCACATAACCATCTCTAGAGCAGGTACCGACGCAAAGACCTTGCGAGGTCAACTGTCAATGCCACCATGGCGCCAGACAGCGCCACCGCCTTGTAGAGCGGAAAGATACAATGGCGATGGAAAGCAAGAGCTAGGACGAGGAGGGTACCACCGCCGCCACCACCCGCACCCCAACAGCGCCCACCGACCACCGAGCTCCCGAAACGGCGCCTTCAAGAAGGATACGACGCCGATGGCGTCGCTGCCGCCCAACAAAGTTAGGGCTTTCGCTCAGGAGAACTAGGGGAAGGGGGAGTGGGGGGATCAGACCTGTCAGACGCCTCCAAGGAGGGACACGACGCCCTCAGGCGTCGCCATCGACGCAGCCGACCATGATGGGCCATGGCTTTCGCCCGGACTGGATTCCCCACCACTAGCACCACCAGCGCCGGCGACCCATGGAATCACGGGCAGGAAGGATGGGGGAGAACACGTCGTACAGGGGGGAGGGGCGTCAGATCTGGTGCCGTAGGCCATCGGGACCCATGCCACGCCCTCGTCCTCCGAGATCCCACCGCCCGCACGGCCAGGAACGTCGGAACCAAACGCCCGCACCACCGCCCGCCGCTAAGCCGGTGGTGCCTCAGCAGAGGGGCTGCCCCCTAGATCCGAAGCCCCCCGCGGAAGCAGAGCAGCAGCTGGCCCCGCCGCCACCTTCCTTGGCGGCGCCCCGGGCTTGCCCGGAGACCGCCTCTGGCGGCGGCGAGGAGAGGTGGGGGTGGAGGAGGTCTGGGCACGGCTAGGGCTGGGGGTGGAGGCGGCGCGGCGCGGCTAGATGCAAAAAAATCTGCCAAGTGTATGATGATCCTTTTTTTGGTCCTGCCATTAATATGTTTCCATCAGGATAATATTTTAATTGCAAAACACATGCACACAAAGAATCTGGGTTCTGCAGTCGCCAACACTGTTTTGCTACCATAGCAAGATCAAAATTGTGAAGGTCTCTAAACCCCAACCCTCTTTTATTCTTCGGAACACACAACTTCCACCATGCAAACCAGTGCCATCTCTTTTTCTCTTCATTGTCCCCTCACCAAAACCCAACAATTTCATCAGTAATTGCTTTGCAAATTACTTTAGGCAACTTTAACACTAACATGGCATAAGAAGGAATTGCTTGGGCCACGGATTTCACCAAAATTTCCTTTCCCCGTGTTGATATTTTTTTCCCTTTCCATCCTTTCAAGCGTTGACATACTCTGTCAATAAGGTGCTGAAAACAATCGGTCCTATCAATTCCAACCATAGTTGGAAGACCCAAATATGTGTCAGATAGAGCTTCTGTGCAATTCCCTGCAAACATCCTCTCTGACACGGACATCAGTATTGGGGCTGATAATAGATACTTGATTTAGCTTTACTTACTAGCTGTCCAGAGCTGCTACAATATGTACCCAGTATCCTCTTCAGCGTGTTTGCATTACGTGCATTTGCCTTCATCAAAATAAGTGAGTCATCTACAAATAACAAGTGGGAAATAGATGGTGCAGTTCTGCCAACACGGATACCTTCCAGACCACCTACTTCCTCCTCATGAGCCAATGAGCTAACCCCTCTCAACATATCAAGAACAAATAAGGAGACAAGGCATCCCCTTGTCTTAAACCCCTGGTGGTTCAAACTCCTCGGTTTCAGTATTATTAAACCGAACTTTCTACCTGACCGAGGAAATGCAAGCCATCATAAGATTTACCCATTGTTCATGAAAGCCCATCTTCAACATCATTTTCTCCAAGAAACCCCATTCAACCCAATCATATGCTTTATTCATATCTGACAGCGCAATAGTTCTGAGACCCATGGGTCCTTTAATTTATTAAATGAACGCATTCATAAGCCACAAGTACATTATCCATAATGAGCCTACCAGATACAAAAGCACTTTGTGTAGGAGAAATAATATCAGGTAGAATTTTCTTCAGTCTATTTTCAAGCATTTTTGAGATAATTTTATAAACTACATTGCAAAGACTGATTGGCTTGTACTGTGTGATTACCTCGTGGCTGTCTACCTTTGGAATAAGAACAATATTTATTGAATTCCACCCATCAGGAGTTTCCAGCTACAGTTTCTGAGACACTGCCACACCATTGTATCAAAGCAGTGTTTCAGGCTTTCAGCCAATGAAATCCATCCCATTTATGGCACCTAGAAGGTTTACAGCGTGCCCGAGCAAATGACGAAAGTGTCAAAGTGACAAATTGCATACAGCTTCTTGGCAATTCAAACACAACAAAGTAGTTGTACAGTCAAGTCACACATTATACAGCTTCTGCTCAACCGTAAGCAGCAGTGATACGATGAAGCACTCAGCTCTTGCAGCGATAGAGTTTGGCAATGCAAAATACAAAGCTTGCATGTGGATATGATGCAAATAATGCATCCACCTGGGCATAGCCCACATAGCTTTCACAGCCACTGAAAATACTGAAGACACAATGTACACGATGCGCTCGATCTTCACTTCTTGTCGGATTCTTTCTTCGGATGGATGGCCTCAACGATAGCTTCGATCTCTTCCTTGGCACGTTCAAACACGTTGGGGCCTTTGACTTTGTTGACCGGCGTGTCCTCACTTATATCATTGCTTGTACCATGGGTTTCGTTCTCGTGGGTCTTCTTATGCATGTCTGCCTCACTGTGTTCCTTGGAATCCTTGTGCAATTCTGCAGGTAAATCAGAGTGGTGCATAGTAATCAAGACAGGATACTAAGCAGGGCACTACTAAAAGAAGCTCAACTGCCATGTATGAGGAAAGTAACACAAAGAATCAGGAATAAAGGAATTGAACACTCGAGGTTTTAAAGGAGGTAATATTATCCATTATTCCCATCCTATCCTTATATTGCCATATATACATCCTTCAAGTAGTGATCTAAATGCTCTTATATTTCTTTACGGAGGGAGTAGCTTCTAAAGAAGCTATACTTCAGAAACATCTTTTATACATGATGATTTTTTGCCCACAAATTTCTATTGTTTCAAAGTTTGGGTGATGTTAGGTAATAAGCCATAAAATTGTACGGTAAAGAAGTCTTTATTATAACTAGGCAAAGCTGAAAAGCTAAATGTTCTTGGTCTCAGAAATATCCACAAAACACTACTCAACAAGGTGAAATGAATTTCCAAACTTGATTTCAGAGGAGGTACTATTATCCTTTGCCCTTCTTGTATATACTTTATTTCTCTTTCTTTCTATCAAAATGGAAGGCCTGCTTTGCATAAAGCTTTTGGAGAAGTGATATTTCAGAAACATTTTTCCTGATTTTAGAAGTGCTATTACTCTTTGTTTCAAAGTCTGGGTGATGTTAAGTTATAAACCTGAAATATATATGCCCAAGGTACCTCCATAACACCTTGGACAAAACGGAAAATCCAAATGTTCCCAGTCCCTCAGAAAACAAAACTCCGTTACACAGAACAATACTCTTCTCAACAAGGTGAAGTGAAAATCCCACAGAAACCTACACCAGCTTAATAGTTCATCACTGCAAACAAATTAATTGAATATGAAGAAAAGAAACAGCAAACAGAAATTTCCTGAGAGCCCATGTCTTAGCATTCAACACAGAAGCACTGTTTCCAGTCAAACCCCGTCAGCTCTCAGGAATTGAAAAGCTGAAACTTGTGGATACGATTGCTTCTATTTGAAAACGGCAACTTCTAAGGTTGTAACTTACGTAGAGTTGGTTCAGTAATGCACGATTTGAAGTGGTATAAACAATCTCAATTGGACAAGTCCCATAGGTAAAGGAGCACCAAGAAATGAATTTTCACTCGGTTGGATCATTGTTGTTCCTATCTTGTCCTACCCAATCTTTCTTCCCATCTAATTTCTATTTCAAAATAGTACGGTGGGAATAACCTCAAGGTATGCAACAGAAAGCAATACTTGTCAAGAGTAAAATTAGGCAAAATGACATCAACTTGTGTAAATTACCACCCTCCTTCCTGCGGGGGCTGGAATGGTGCTCCATCTTATCGTGAACAGCTGCCACAAGAGCTTCGATCTCTTCCTTGGCCCGTTCAAACAGATTCGCCCCCCTGACCTTCTCCACGGGTGTGTCCTCGCTTATGTCGTCGCTTGTTCCGTGCGTCTCCCTTTTGTGGATGCTGCCTTTGTTCATTACACGCACCACCACTCTGTTGAAATAAGCAACAGCGCTCATCATCGGTAGTACACAAGAAACTAATACAATGAAACAAGAGCTTTGCACTGGACCAAGAATGCATTTGCACAATGAATTGGGACAGCAACAAGTGGCGACAAGCTTGTTTTGCAGGAAAACATAAGGGTTAGCTATAAAAAGCACCAAGCACCCCGAGATCAAGAGGTAAGCATCTACCGTGCTTCGGCAACAAGCAGGACATTTCTAACTAACTGGTCGCCTACAACTTCAGAAAGCCTGCACAAATCGACATGGTCAGCTTACTACGACGAACTACCCTTTTGGCAAAAACTCTCTTCACTAGAAAACGGCAATAAATGGTAATCATTCATCGGCTGATCCCATGTACGAGCGATCTAGCGTATCCCGGGATCGGGCAAACGCAAGCAGCACATGAAGTACGAGGATGGCAAGAAAGTTTTTGAAACGGAGCGTGAGAGGGAGAGAGGAAGATAGATTCGTGCCTGTGGGGGGGATGTCGTCGCCGGCGAGCCGGCGCGGCGAAGTCGATCTCCTGCGTGCTCCGGCCTCCGGGAGGGGGAGAGATGCGGACTGGGGCAATTGGAAGAGGAGACGATAGGAACACAGGAAGGGAAGTGGGAGAAGAAAGAGACAGAATTATTCCTCGGCCCAGGCCGAAAGCCCATGTAAAGCCCACTTACCGCCTGTTGACCCACATGTCAGTGCACAGAGCTCTGTGCACTATTGACCCACGTGTCAGTGAGAGGGCCGTCGGAAGAGCCGCGCGGCTTTCTTGACCGTCGGGGCAGGGAGCGCCCGGGCCCACTTGCCAGCGTCGCCCCGCACCCGCCCGGTGGACAGACAGGCGACAGGTGGCCAGCGTCCGCGGAGACCCCGTCGTTACCGACTCGCCGGCCGCCGCCGCCGCAAGGCAGACAGTCAGACAGACGCATCCGCGCTCTCCCGATGTCCGGGGCGACCGCCGCGGGCGCGATCGCCGCTCTCCTGCGCGCCCACCGCCTGCCCATGCTGCATTCGCCGTTCGCGTGTTCGCTCGCCGCCGCGCGCTCCCTGGGAGCGCATCTCCCTCTCCGCGCCCCGGCGGCCGCCGCGCCGCTCTCCTCTCGCCTCCCCCTCGCGCGCCTCCGCTCCGGCGCCTCGCGTACGTATATAAAACAGTAATTTCATAGTTTACTGGTTGCGCCTCGGCTGTTCGACGTAATGCCTGTACCCCTCGTGAACCTTCCAGCGCGCTTCTTCTCCTCCTCCTGCGGCGCCCCTGGCAGCGCTGTCTCTTCCTCGGCGGCGGAGCACGAGGAGCCGCGCAAGTCGGAGCTCATCTTCCTCGGCACGGGCACCAGCGAGGGCGTCCCGCGCGTCAGCTGTCTCACCCACCCCTCCCAGACTTGCTCCGTATGACCCTCCACCTCCATCTCGTTATCAACCACCGGTGGACTCACTTTGTTCTGCTTTCTCACAGTGCTCGGCTAGCTTGGTGCTCGGTGTGATGTTGGCTGTTTGTTTGTTATGGCCTGTTCGCAGGTTTGCACCAAGGCAGCAGAGCCAGGGAATCGGAACCGAAGGCGCAACACCTCCATTCTCCTGCGCCATGTCACTCCGTCTCGCACTTCTAACATCCTCATCGACGCCGGCAAGTATGCGCTATTTCTTGCACTGTCAGTTGCTTCTTCTCTCTTGCGCAACAACAGATTATCATACTTGAAGCTAGAGCTATGGGTAGGAATAGTAGAAAACACCCAGAGTGTATCACTCTTTTGAAGCAGAGTGCCTGAAATTTCTTCCATTCATAGTAGCTGATATAGAGGCTGTTTTAGTAAATAATGTGCATGTAGAAAGTAAAAAATAGTACTGAGTTATCACCCTGATGCTTTGTTTCTTCTGTCAGGTTTTTCTACCATTCTGCGCTCCAGTGGTTCCCTGCTTTTGGGTACTGAACTGTGCACATGCTCTATTATTTATTTTCAAGAAATGTAAGTGTTAACGATTGCTGCTGATCTTCAGGTTGAGGGAGATTGATGCTGTCATCATTACTCATTCTCATGCTGATGCAATTGGAGGTCTGAGTGGTTCCAACCTTTTCAACGCATATGCACCTTATAATTGAATGCTTGCACCATTTTTAATAGTCATGTCTAGTGTCTGTCCTTTCCAAATGCTTTCCGCAACACAATTTTGTTTGTATTAATCGAAACAAAAAACCCATCATCCTTGTGGCCTTTTCCTTTCCAAAAAGATAACAGTGCCAATGGTGCAGGCCTTGATTGTCTTCGTGATTGGACAAACAATGTCCAGCCCTCCATCCCAATTTATGTGGCACCACGTGATTATGAGGTCCGAAAATCTTGTACTTAGTTGTGTTGTATATTATTTTTTCTAGTATTACAGCCTCAGAAATTTTATGGAATACACGAAAATCCATTATGCCATTTTATTAAAAAATTAAGGCCTTCCCATTTCAGTTTTATATCTTTACAGCTGGCTCAGTTTTCTTTCCTTTCCACCCTTTGCTGGTTTGTATCAGGTGATGAAGATGACACACCACTATTTGATTGACACAAGTACGATTATACCTGGAGCTGCAGTTTCAACATTACAATTCAACATTATAAACGAGGAACCATTTACTGTTCAGGATCTTGAGGTTTGCAATCTGAAACAACAACTTCAAAGCAAGAAGTGGACTTATACTTATAAGCTGTTCGCTTACAAATTACAAATGATACTTATAAGTTGAGTATACTTGGGATTCATAACAGAGTCTCCTGTTCAATTTATTTTGCTAAAGATATAATGTCTACATTTCAGATAATTCCTTTGCCTGTATGGCACGGTCAGGGTTACCGTTCCCTTGGTTTCCGTTTTGGTGACATATGCTACATAAGGTAGATTGAGTTCACTGCAAGGCCTGTTTACTGTAACGACTTGTGTTGTTGGTAGGCATCTTATCTGAAATGCTCTGATGTTTGCAGTGATGTCAGTGATATACCTGACGAAACCTACAAACTTCTGGAAGACTGTCAACTTCTTATATTGGTATTCCTTTTCTTTTTCTTGTTTTGCATATCTCTGATTGTTAAATCATGAAATTGTTTCATTGGACTGTTTTACGCTGCTAGTTTTTTTTCCACATATCTGATTGTTGAATCATGAAGTAGTTAGATTCATCTGAAAGATGTACATTTCTTATGCTGCTATCTTTTTTTTTAAACGAAATATGCTGCTATCTTTTTTTTAAACGAAATATGCTGCTATCTTCTTTTTTTTTAAACGAAATATGCTGCTAACTTTTGTATTGACCTACTTGTGCTTCTCTCTTGAGTAATCACTGTTGACTATAAATTGGATTGATCTTGATTTTATGTAACTTACTACAGGATGCTCTTAGACCTGATCGTTCTTCTTCAACACACTTTGGATTACCTAGGGTAAGTTCTAACACATTTATTCTACCTTACTATTTGACTGTATCCAGTTATGATATATTCTTCAACTATGCAGGCCCTTGAGGAAGTCAGGAAAATCAAACCAAAGAGAACACTGTTTACCGGTATGGCCTGAGTAACCAATCATGTTGTTGCTTTTATAATTATAGTGAATTTTTTTTCCTTAGAAAATAGCTCAGCAGTTGTATTGAGATTAGGGCATGGGATCTATCGTTTTATTCCAACTCCTTTGTTTGGTATCTAATGGAAATTTGACAGAGAAGTTTATTCCGTTATTTGTTTAGTGGGAATTGGCGCTAGATTAGCCAAGAGATGATGACATAAGTTATGATGAAGGGGTTAAGATGTAATCACTAAAACAACTCCCAACTGCCATGCCTAGTCCCTCATCAATTCCCATGCCCCCTAACCATACGATGGATTTGAAGTCTCATGCCCCTCCAATCCTCATCCCCTAGCCCTAATTACACCCGACCAAACATGCTGTCAGTGTCAGCTCTTAAGTGCATTTTGGATTTTCTCTATGGATCTACAAAACATAACACACTCTTAAACAGACTGCACAGTTTGCAACAGAACAGTTTAACATGATTTTAGTTTACAGTCGAGAAATGTTAACTATCTGTTGTTTACTAGACATGATTTCATCTAGAAAAGTAACAAGAAAGGCATCCAACTATTTGATCTTCTTAGGGAACTGTTCAATAATTGAAGGGCTTCGTTTTTGCAAGACCAAGCAAAACTCCTAACACACGTTGACATTGTTATTTCTTACTCTTGCAGCTCTTGATGTTAGATATTACTCCCAGCGTTCCTAGATATAGGGTGTATACTTTTTCGCTCGAATATCATTGCATGGGCTGGGAGGTCAAATTTCGTTGCTTTGAACGTAAAAGCCCCTAGGGGAACCACATGAGACTAGAGGGAAATAGGTAAATCGGGGGATTCTCTCTCTCTCTCTCTCTCTCTCCTGATCAGATTACTTTGATAAATATCATAACAAATACCAGTATTTGTCCTCAAAGGCACCCTGTATTCCGGATGTTTTTTTTCAAAAAACTAGACACCCTATATCTAGGAACGGAGGGAGTGGTATATCACCTCTCGAATACTTGTCCAAGAAAGTAATAAATTACGCCTGAACACATTAAATCTCAATATTTATATCGAACACAGTTCATAATTATTGATTCCAGTAATGGAGTCTTGGAAACTTGATCACAATCTTTTCTTCTTGACATGGAACTATGGGAAGCTTGTAGTCTTATTTGATCGAATTGCATGTGCCTCATCTCCCATTATTTCGATTATATTGCTATTGTTAAACTGGACTGGATTGTATCTTCAGGGATGATGCATTTAATGGACCATGAGAAAGTGAACGATGATCTTGCCAGGCTGATGGAAACCGAGGGGCTTGACGTCCAGCTTAGCTATGATGGTCTCATTATACCTGTAAGGCTCTAGAACTATTGGACACACACGATATATTATCTTTTGGGCACTGTTGAACGGCAGTTGCAGATTTTCTGTAGTTTCATTTCAGTAAAATGATCACAACATGTAATCCGGCGAACTCCTCACGTTAAGCTTTCCTTTTACTTATCTTTCTTCCCCCCACCCTCTTCCTCAACAGAGGAATCATATGTACTAGCAAATTTAGTCCTTACATTGCTGATGAAATAAAGTTTCAGCACAATGGTCTTTCTGAGTTGATACTTTCTATTTTATGGTATACTGTGTTTGCACCACTATTAATGGATTTAAATAGTTCTTGAAGATGTTTTGTCAGACCATCCACATATACCCAAGCAATTCATCAGGGCTTGTGTCTTGAACTCTACTTATAAGAAGAAAGATGAGTTGATAAATAAACAATTTAATGAGCAATATTGCACGAGACAAATAGTTACTGGGTACAGATGAAACTCCTAGATTGTCTTACATTGGTGATTCACACTGGATCCCAGCAAAAATTAGTGATTTCTTTTCTAGGTCACACACACATCATAAAAGGCAGGTGTTCAGGAATCTACTACACTCCAGCTGCTGGTCCTAGCCGTTCCCTTAAGATCTTCACTCCAAAGTACCTGAGCATAAAGTATGATTAGAAGCCATTACAGTTTAAATCGAGAATTTATTTTGCCAAATAAGAAAGTTATGTTCTGCATTAAGTACCTGCCCATCATCATGACTGTGGCTTGAGGGTTGGTCCCTGGTGACCTAGAAAATGTTGAGCCATCAACAACGCGGAGCCCTGAGACTCCAAGCACTCGGTGCTGCTGGTCGACCACCTTCCCTACATGACACCCACCATGATAGTGCCAGATGGTGATTACCGTGTCCTTGCAAAATTGCTCCAGGGATTCTGTGGTATTGGTATGCTTGGGTATCAGATTCACATTAGCCCGCACGCTCATGTTGAGCACCCTTTCCATTTCATATCCAGCACCATCAGGAGTCAGATGAGCGAAACTGTTTGTCTTCAATATTTTCTCAATGGTCTTGATGCCATAGACACAACGGCTGAGATCTTGTGGGTGGCTGAAATAGTTGAAAGTAACCGCCGGGTTGTTCCTGACATCAGTGTCAGCAAGGACAAGATGGCCTGTAGACAATGGACCATCGATCTTCTCAAGGATAAAACCTCCTTGGAACACCTCTTTGGGTAGACTAAGTTTGTTATGTGCATACTCCCTGGCTAGTTCCAGGCTTCTTTGCTTCGGAGGAACTGTGGACAGCTGTCCAATCTGCATTGGTAGGAATGAAGCATGGTAGTGCATTGGGTCAGCATCGGCAAAAATAAAAGAAAGGAATAAATTCACATAATTAATTATGCATGCAATGTTGACATAGTTATACTTGCATTTCAAGTCAATAAGTTTCATTTTGACTCCTAGTGAACTAGTGAATGATAAAATTATGATTTAAGGCTTCAATAACTTATGTTTCTTTAATATGCATATGATACCCAAACTACCCATCTTAATTTTAGATTGTTTAGAAAAAAAACTTCATACAGTGCAATCTGAATCTTGTGGTGAAATTACACAATTTGGAACTAGTACGCAAGTAAGTAGTAAGATTGGTGCCAAACCTCAGCAGACATGATTCCGTGGTGGCAGTGGATGCTATCTTCAGACTGGCCAAAACCACTGCTGGCCTCGATGAACACACCGGCTTCAGTGATTCCGACAGTCTCAATCAGTGACTGTCGCGGGGGGCTTTTCGTAGGTATGAAGATGGAGTTCATGGGGTTGTCAGCCATCCCTTTCCCCACGTACTTGTTGTGGAGAACAACAGGAATGTTATGATTCTTAAGATCATTCTTTGGCCCAATCCCACTGAGCAGCAGCAGCTGAGGACTACCAATTGCACCAGAAGAGACGATGATTTCACTATCTCTGTTGTTATTGAGGAGTGCCTTGTGGAGTCTCCCGTCCTCATCGGCGAACTGTACCCCGATAGCCCTTGGTCTCAGTCGCCCTGCATCGGAGTTCATGTTATTGTAAAAGGGTACATGATGGTCTATCCCTGTGTAGTATCTACACTTTCTATTGTAGAGATTCTAGACTGTTTTGGAAGAGAAGTAAAGCTTTTAGGAGCTTGGCTATACCTTGTTGCGAGTTGAACACTATCTTGTGCACACTAGCATGAAGCAGGACCCTCAGGTTGCTAGGGTCTCCAGCTGCAAGCAAGTCGGCAGCTGTGTGGCGGTGGCCATTTGCGTCAAAGATGGTGCCACCAACCTTGGTCCCAGAAACATGATCATAGGTGTACCCATTGAAAGGGGATACACCTGCTTCAACAAGCCCATCCCGCAGTGCAGCCTGCCAAGGCGCGATCTTAGGCCACTGGACAACCTTATCCTCTACCCAAGGGTAGGATTCATTCACCAGTTCTTCTTCCCAGCCAACATCCTGCACAAAGCTGTTTGGTCCAAGAAACACAAGGTACGTAAGTATCATTAGATAGAATAAGTGAATTGCCATCAGGAATAATATTGACATGATATTTATGTTTTTTCTTTTAGACACTGGCATGCTTATCGATTACAGATGTATGCTTGCTAATTCATTTTCATGGGTTCGGTTCTGCTAATGTCATATACCTCACAAACTTTTCTCGATTAGAACTTTTATTTAAGTTGCGCTGAACTGTATTGGGGTTTTTGTTATCTTTCGGGCTTTGCTTAGCTGACATAATTACCATGGGCATCAAAGAATTGTTGATATGCCCATGTGATTTTGTTTTGTTGCCTGCTTCAGTAATATATAGCTGTATGATTCCAACATGAAACATGAGTCATTCCTATATGGGTTTAATATCTGTGACAGAAACACAGTTGTTGCATGCTTCAGTAATATATAGCTGTATGATTCCAACATGAAACATGAGTCATTCCTATATGAGTTTAATTCTGAGACAGAAACAGAGCACATGTTACTGTCAGGGTCAGTTATTTCTTTGCACTGCCATAGCCGAGGAACTTCAATGCAAATTAATGCAGTACATTCTTATTTTTCTTTATGTTATCAAGTTACCCACAAGTGCCAATTTGTACGCAGGTAGTCATGGTTAAAAACACTGCCAATTTTGCAACCGCACTGAAATAATAACCAAAATATAAGTGGAAGAATCTACTACTGAATTACCCAAATTACTAAAGTGGATAAAAGTGGATGGCAATATTCTTCTATGCTTTATTGAGAGGGGTCGGACCCCCGACTAGCCAGCAAGTCTATTCAAACTCTAATACGATATCTGAACTGTACTCTTTCCTAACAAACTTGCTTAATCAACTTGAACTCTAATCAAAGGATAAGACTCCACGTTTGATGAATACGATATCTAAACTGACTGTACTCTTCCCTAACAAACCTGCTTAATCAACTAGGACTCTAATTAAGGGACATGACTCAGCGTTTGATGGGCTGGCGGACATAACAATATGGTCCTGGTCCAATCAAGAGCAGTGTCGGGCATGGTAATGCAGAGGATAAATTATTTACAGTTGCCTCTTTTGGCAGGGTAATCTTCGTTCTTTGGGCAGATAATTTGAGCTGGCTAGACTTCCGTTTTATTTTGTGTATGTATGTAAGAACAGTTGCTCTTGCTGTCCATTTCAGCAATCTGCAAGTGCAGAGAGTTGGCCATAGCAGCATATACTACATTGCTAGGGTGGCAGCACTGAAGCAGACCTTTACATTTATTTCCTCCTGGCGCTCTCACTGCCCTGCATTTACCCTAGATCTGACATTTACTGGCCTGAACGGGACAGGTCTTGTGCTGCTTAGACTGAATCACTGAATTATGACATGACATTTGACCTAAGCTAACTTGATTTCGGTTTCAGACACTGCTATCTACAGCTTTGGCCTCAGAGTGAACACTTTGGCGGTAAAGTGTAAAATCTCTTTGCTTGTCATGCACAGAGGGAAGAGAAGAATGATGATAACCAGGTAAGAGCAATGATACGCAACATAACAATGCATTGCTCTCACCTTGAGCTGGCCCGGCTGTAGAAGCCAGCATTGATGCAGGTGCCGCCGCCCAGCACCCTTGCCCTGGCATTGATGACGCCGTCGGTGGAGACGAAGGCCTGCGACGAAGAGTCCGGCGCCGTGTTGCTCAGGCCAATGTGGAAGTTCTCCATGTAGGAGATGTTGCGGTTGCCGTAGGGGGATCCGCCCCTCTCCAGCACGAGCACCTTGTACTTGAGCGACAATGTCGCCGCCAGGGGGCACCCGGCGGTGCCCCCGCCGACGACAATGTAGTCGTACCTCTCGCGGCGCATCGCGGGGAAGCTGCTCGCCTTCTCGAGGGGAGGAAGGTTCTTGAGCGTGAATGGCGGCTTGGCCGTGCCCCTGCCTGCAGGTACAAGTGTTCCATGGTACTGTTTGTTAGTAGTTCCTGCTTAAAGCTTGCACATTCTAGCTTGGCTTTGTTTTTGGAGGTAATATCACCAATGATGTTTAAATTTGCCACCACCGATGTTCAGTTTAGTGTCTAAACTTGAAAAATACCCCGAAGTGGTTCTAAAACTTGGCACGAGCATGCAAATACAGTGTTAATCCCACTCATAGACGTATAATGCGTTGACATGACACTATTTTAATTAGCATACACACATGACAGGTGACCCACTTCCAACAGATGGGTTGCTTTATATATGTCTCTATGATCATTGGGCCTCACATATCGGCACAAAAGGAAAATCAAGAATAAAAATTGTCACCACTTGATCTCGAACTTGCTAAGTCGCAGTAGCAAACAAATTGCGTTGCCACCACACCACTAATACTTGCAAGTGAAGTGGATAATAATTGACTAATCTGCCGTGCCAGGCGCAGTAGCAAACAAACTACGTTGCCACCACACCACTAATAGCTTTTATTATTATTTTAGAATTGGTAAATATACGTAAATTGTAATGATCTTAATAAAAATAAAGTTTAAACTTTCGTGAGATATAAAATATTATACATACAAAATTTTCAAGTAAGTCTAAAAAATATTGTCGTATTATGTTTTAAGCAATTCATACAAATAAAATAGTATTTCTGATTATCAAAATATTTGTACAGTTTAAAATAACATATTTTTGCAAATTAAAATGAAAATATATTATTTAGTTATAAAACTATTTGAATCATTATATGCAAATTTTATACATTATAAGTTTGTTGTTTCAGAATTTTCATATAATTTAAAATTATTCACAATGATGCAAAATTTAAAATCTTTTCATAAATGTTCACATCTCACTATATTTCAATTACAAAGAAATTAGGAATATATGCCCACGAGTTAAAGTTATCACAATTGAATATTAGTAAAAAATTGTATTCATAATTTATAATTTAATATAAGCCATGAGGTATAATATTTTAATTTACTAAACAATTAATAATTTTGTATTTACTAAATGTTTGAAATATAATCCACATTTAAATAAGTGAATATTTATAAAAATTACGTGAACAATTCGAAATATGTTATTCTATTTGTTAATATTTATTCCACACAAATATTTGAAAATTATTTCGTTACTTTGATTAAATTTTGCGATCTTTTTACATCAAAAAATGAAGAAGAAAAACTAACATGTACAAAATGGGCCGTACAATCAGCCTATTTAAAAGTTAAAACCCACAAACGTTTCTGTGCATAAACCATTAAGTTTAATTATCTTTTTAGATATTTGGATGCTGATAGTTTGGTGTATAGCGCAGCCGGTTCTCCACACGACGTTGCTAGTTCGAGTCCTAGCAGTACTATTTTTTTTTTTTTCTTGAAGCTGACATATGGGGCCCATTGACATAGAGATATATATATAAAGCACGTCCATGCTAATCAAAATACAATACCATGTCAGCGCATTATACGTCTGAGGATAAGATTATCGCCGTATTTGAACGGTCGTGTCAAGTTCTAATACCAGTTTGGCGTATTTTTCAAGTTTAGGCACTAAAATGAATATCGGTGACAAGTTTAGGCATCACCAGTGATATTACCTCTTGTTTTTGGTTTGGCAAAAGAATGTCCCAATCTAGTGGTTGAGCTAATGTGCTCATTAACTATTTCACCAGGATCTGGTCTCCTGGTATTATGCTACTCCAGATAAAAGTACTCCTTTTTATAGCATACTATACTTTGTCCCTTTCTTCTTGTACTCTATTTTCTAGCAAAATTTATAAAGATGTGAATAGTGCATTGTCCTCTGTTACAGAAAGGAAAAACATAATCCGATGAGACAATGACCGGAACCAAAATGTCCGAGGAGACAAGCCCACTGAATCTGAATGAGCAAGTGGCTACTACTAGGAGAAAGAAGGAGAACAGAAACCGAGGAACACAAGTGCAGCATTGCTTGCTAAGCGACCAATCAATCTCCCAGCATTGCAAGTTCTTCACTGGGAAAAGTGGAGCAGAGGTGTTTGGATGGATGGATGGAAGCAGAAATGCTCAAGAAACACAGAGAGGAGACAGACAGACAGGAACAGTGGAAGCGGCGAGGCCTGCACCTTGGGATAATCCGAAGAAGCAGAGGCAGACGACGAGCTTGATGCAGAGCGAGGACGCCGCCCCCTTGCTGGAAGCCATGGAGCCTGAGAAGCACCTGCCAGCCCAAGCTTGACCCCCTCTCTCCAGAAAGGTCGACGGTGGCTGGCTCTACCTGTCCGCTTCCTTCCTTCCAGCTCGCTCTGGACTGGAGCTCTCCAAGCTCGCCCACCGGACCTGAGGCCCGTTTAAGTAGGCGGCGCCGGAGGGGAGGACCGGAGGCCAATAGAGTAGTATCGTGTGCGCATTGAAGAGAGCTCACCAGCCGGAGTAAGTGCCATTGAATGCAGAGGGAGCACTGCCCCGGTACAAGTGTGATTTATGGGCTTCATCAACCAACCAACCAATGCAGGGCTGCGCCGGAGGTACCCACACCCACACCACCCCCCGCCCCTTCATTTACAAGAATGACTGTCGCCTCCGTCTTCCCAATTTTCTTAGTATGATTCTCTCTGCATGGCACTCGCCCAGCTCGTCACGCCAGCGCAGCATTTTCTTTCTTTTTGGCAAAACAGCAGTAGTAGTACTGTAACTGCATGATGCAATTTTTTTATACAATGGAGACGGTCCTATTCTGTAGCAGATGATGCCATGCATGAATGCCAGTTATTCCATAGAAAAATGCCAGCTCTGGGAAATGCATTGTGCTGTTTTTTATACCAGTTGCAGAAAGGGTGTGCTGCTTGCTGTCTTCTTTTTTTAGAGGGGAAGGGTGTGCTGCCATCTTCAGTTCTTGACGTACCATGCTGACGTATCTCCCTTCATGGTATTAAGTTATTGACTTGTTGTAGTTCAGTCCAGCCGTGCAAACAAGTTAGTTCCATCCCTGAAAAACCAAGAGTAAGAAGCGCAATATAATCTATTTCCAATTGTTTCTTCTTGCAAGTCACAATAGGATGCATTTTACAGTAAGTAGGCTTAAGGCCGAACAGATTTGAACTGACCAATAGTGGTGTCCAATCTCTCTCTCTCTATATATATAGCAGTACTAATGCATTGATTTATATTGGTACTGTGTTGTACTGATGGCCATAGCAAGAGAGCAAGCGATGCTAAATGTTGTATCCTTCATCTGGTTATTAGGGAGCAGCAGTACGCCACACCACATGCCGTCAGATAACCGTGATGGACATACCTAGGCTTGGCACAATGCTTGTATTGTACCCCCCTCCCCCCCCCATTGTCCATCTTTGAGGTGCTCACTTGAAGCACGGTAATAAACAAACAATTAGACATCCACAATCCAGGTAGAAAACACAGGTAGTATTAACTGGAAAGAAAACGAACAGTATTCATAACCACCAGCGCCTGCCTCTGCATTCTGCAGCAAGATAATTGACACACAAGAAAAGAGTGAAGCCTAAAGTATCACAGCCACCCCGCAGCTGTGGGCCGCCCTCTTTCCATTTGCCTGCTGGCATGGAACCTGTGAGTTGCTGTTAGGACTGAAACATAATGCGTACTGCTGCCCACAGATGTGCCAGCTGCTCTCTTTCTTTTCCTGTAAACATATGACTTGACACTTGAGAATCGTCCCGTGAAATAATAACTGCTGCTCCATCTTGTGCACTGCAGCTAAGCTTTGGGGTGTGTGTTTTAGTTTCCTCCCCCCCGGTTTCCCTTGCTGCGGCTGTTTGTTTCTGAAACTAGGTCTGTTGATCTGTCTGCAGATTTGAGGAAAGAGACGTCCTACTCTCCGCTCTACACTTTAAGGCTCCCCGGAGGAGCCGGAGGAGAAGGAAGGTTTGGAATGGTCACATCTCTCCATCATCATCATCATCACATGTCACCTACCGACCTGATCAAGGCAGTCTTTGTCATGGTACGGGTTTACAGGTAAATAGGCACGCCGCGTCAGTTCGTAGTAGTTTTCTAGAGGCCGTTTAAGCCGCGCACGCGCGCGCGCGCACACACAAAAGGCCTCATTTCCCCCTCGTTGCATATGTGGCTCGTATGGCACAGACTGAGGTAATGCAACCTCAGAACCATGTTCTGCATAGGGTTTGGTTGTCTGAATATGTCTCCTTGCATTGAGCCAACAATTTCTGCCCTGTGTTTGGTTGTCTGGGTATGGGGGTATGGGTGTGCTAATACATTGTATCTGGTTCGGTTGCACACATTTGACTGGTTCTAGTAACCTTGTACCCTATATGATGAGCTTATTATCTACTACAAAATAGTGCTTTCGCCCCGCTATACATATATAACAACCACACGATACAACATGAAACTACTGCTGGGGTAAACAACACAACCACGCCCAAAAAAGAAAGAAAGAGAAAACAATGCCAACACCGGCAAATAAACGAAAACAACAATGACTCGCAACCACTGCGTCCCCTCCGGAGTATTCCAATCACGATCCTAGCACTCTGACTCATCGCGTACCAAGCAACACCTCCAGGAAGGATAGTGACGACGACAACACTGCTGCCCGGACAAGTCCTAGGGTTTCCCCCAGTATGCTCCGAGGAGTGGGGAGGAGGTACACACGACACCCTTCAGGAAGGAAGGGTGACACTCTCAAGCGTCACCGTGTCGGTGTCAAATGACAAGGATTTCTCCTGACCCCCAAAACACCACCTCCCGGACAATCAAAGGTGCTCCATGCCATCCACCAACATACGCCTCCACGGTCTTGCAGTCACCATCGTCGTCTTACCATGGCCAACGTAGCAAGGCCGGACAGCCTGAGGCAAACCAACCGTAGACAAGGTCCGATAGTAGGACAACCACGCAGGAGGGAACCACCTCCAGCGTCCAAGATAGTCGTCGTCCGGACGCGACGACAAGAGCACACCGAGCCATTGGAGGCGGAGGGCGGCAGCAACGCAACCACCTGGAGGACGCCCTCCACCGCCATCGGCGGGTGTCGACCGGACACAACAGCAGGGACACACCAGGCCAAACAGGCCCGCCCGAGCCCCTAAAGTCCCCGTCGTCGTGCTGGTGCACGTAGGCCGCCGCCACCGCTACCCTCATGATCAGCCCAAAAGCTTAGCTGGACACAAACATGCCTGTGAAGCTCCCATCGCCACACTACAATGGTGTGGCATCAACGTTGTCATCTCCGTCATGAGACGCACCGCAAGCCAATCGGAGGCAACGAGGCAGGCTCGTCCTAACCCAGATCGGGCCCGAGGGGCCCAGATTTGGGCCTGTAGGGTCGAAGCGCCACCATCGCCGCCCAACCACCAACGACAGCACCTCCACCACCTAGGCCACCCACGTGACACCAGTGGAAGACCCAACGCCGCGTTGGACCGTCGCCGCCGAGGAGCACCATCTAGTCCCAGGCTGCCTCGCGCCACCCAAGCCAGGATGGGAAGGACCGAAGGTCCGCCGCCACCGGGTCCGCCCGACCAAGGACCGACGTAGCACACCAGCGACGGTGGGAGGGAGGAGTGAAGGGGGGAGGGGCGAGGAGGGTGGAGGGGGCGGCCATCGCAGGGGCGACGTGGGTCACATGTCTTGTTCTAGTGGCGTTCCTCTCGGAGACTAGAACAACCAACAAAAAAATATTGTTCTCAAAAGAAAAAACAAATGTATGACTTATGCTTATTATCTACTATTCTAACAAGTGTTCATTCCATTACGACTTATGCTTATTATCTACTATTCTAACAAGTGTTCATTCCATTACGTACGATTACAAGAGTAAAACATAACGAGAATCACACCCAACTAGACGATGATGATGAAGTTCTTCAACCCACATAACCTAATGTCTTGTCTTAAACCCTCTTTGGAAGCAACAACCTTGGGAACTTCATTGTTGGTGTTTTGTTCCTCGGGCGGGAATTTGTGGTAGTCATCCTCTCCTTGTTGTCTTGTCCTAAACCCTTATTAAAAGGAGCAGCCTTGGTAACCCTTAATTTGTTCATTGCATGTTGCCCATGAACAATATACTCGTGGAACCATACCTCCGTAGACAACATATCAATTCACATGTAGAGTAACAATTCAAGCAGAAAATGAACACAACATGTGGAAGAGAAACAACGTAGGCATGCATGATAAGATACCCAAAGGCAGCAGAAGTTATTCCTAACTACTATGGTGTCATCCTACCATCACATTCAAAAGCGGGTGTTAATCCTACCACCACAAGTTCGCCATCCATGTGAGGGATCAGTATATACTCATCAAAATATACAGGTTGGCAACATGTTTTGAAGCCCTAGTTACCATAAAATGTACATCATCGTCGTCGTCGTTGGTCATCATGCACGCCGTCACTACCACCTAAGTATCCAAGTTATAAGCCAGAGCACCCTATGAGTGTCCCCCATGGCAACAAACCCAACACCCCGAGCCTTTGAGTGTTCGTGTGGTTGTTTGTTTCTGAAACTGGGTAAAGGGACGTCCTACTCTCCGCTCTGCTCTTTAAGGCTCCCCGGAGCTGGAGGACAAGGAAGGTTTGGAATGGTCACATCTCTCCATCATCATCATCATCACATGACACCTACCGACCTAATCAAGGCAGTCTTTGTCATGGTACGGATTACAGGTAAATAGGTACGTAGCGTCGGTTCATAGTAGTAGTTTTCTACAACCCGTTTCACCTGCGCACGCACGTGCACACACACACACACACAAAGTGCCTGATCTTCCCCAAGTTGCATATGTGGCTCATATGGCGCGGACTAAGGTAATGCAACCTCGAAACTGTGTTGTACATAGTGTTTGGTTGTCTATATATTGCCTCCTTGCATTAAGGCAACAATTTATGCCCTGTGTTTGGTTGTCTGGGTATGGGTGTGCTAATGCACTGTACCTTGTTCAGTTGCACACATTTGACTCGTTTTAGTGACCTTGTACCCTATATGGTGAGCTTATTATCTACTATTCTAACAAGTGCTCGTTCCATTACATACGATCACAAGAGTAAAACATAATGAGAATCACACCGAACTAGACGACGATGATGAGTTCTTCAGCCCACACAACCTACTGTCTCGTCTTAAACCCTCCTTAGAAGCAACAACCCCGGGAACAAAATCGTTGGTGTTTTGTTCTTTGGGCAGGAATTTGTGGTAGTCATCCTCTGCCTGTTGTCTTGTCTTAAACCCTTCTTGAAAGGAGCAGCCTCGGTCAACGGCGAAGCTATGTATGTTGCTACAGGGGCCATGCCCCCTCCCCCAACTTTGATAAAAAAATAGGAAGAATTTTTTATAAGGACTACTTAGATTAGAGAAAATATAACCCTTAACTCCCCCAAGCATACATATCTTGTGTTTGGACCCCTTGAAAGTCTTGCCTAGCTCTGCCAGTGGCCTCGGTAACCCTTAATTTGTTCATTGCATGTTGGACATGAACAGTATACTCCTGGAAACCTACCTCCATAGATAACATATCAATTCACCTACAAAGTAACAATTCAAGCAGCAAAGGAACACAACATGTGGAAGAGAAACATCGTAGGCATGCATGATAAGATATCCAAAAGGCAGCAGAAGTTAGTCCTAACTACTATGGTGTCATCCTACCATCACATTCAAAAGAGGGTTTTATCCTACTACCGCAAGTTCGCCATCAAGGTGAGGGATCAATATATACTCATCAAAATATACAGGCGGCAACTCCAACGCACGACCCCAAATCATTCGCTCGCATCCATTTGGGGGTAAAAGGACACAAAATGTGCCCCAATACGTGGGAGCAAACGGATAAATGTTCGCTTTTGGTCCGCTTTTGACCAATCCCCAACCCAAGTTTGGGTCGCGTTTGCGGCCAAATGGACACGCATGGACGAGCGCGACACGTGCCCTTTTCCACCCTTGGCCCGCCTGTCGGTGACACCACCCCTTTTCTTCCTCCCCTTTCCTCGCTCCGCCCTCGGCCCCTCGTCATCGCCGTCGCCACGCCCGTCGTTCACCTTGCTTTGCCCGTCGGTGGAACAACCCCTTTTCTTCCTCCGATGTCATCGCTCCGCCCTCTGCCCGCGGTCGTCCACCTTGCTGCATGTGAAGGGGATCCACGTGCCCTTTTCGGCTACGTCTCCACTGTGACCGCAAGGTGTTTGACGCTTTGCTCGCAAGGTGCCATGGATAGAGGAGATGAGTATTTATTTCACAACTTCTTGTTCATCGGATGATTCGTCCTCAGACGATGAGGACATAGTGGTGGCAGCATCGGTCATCCATGACCACATCAGTAGGATGTGGCCTCGGTTCAGGAGATCAATCCCTGGCCATGCTCCGGCCTTGAACCGCAATAGGGAAAAAGGGCACGAATTCCTCTATTTCGATTACTTCGAGAGAACCGCACTCTACAAACCGCATCAATTTTGTTGCTGCTTCCAAATGATGAGGCATGTGTTCAATCGTATTCGGGGAGAAGTGGTTGCACATGACCCATACTTTGATTGCAAAGAGGATGCCCTTGGCAAGCTTGGCTTCTCTTCTTACCAGAGATGCACTGCGGCTATTCGCATGCTTGCATATGGAATTCCTGGTGACCTTGTGGATGAGTATGTTCGTATGAGTGAGTCCACATGTATCCAATAAATGTGTAGTTTCTACAAGGTCGTGGTGGCTGTGTTTGGTCCTGAATACCTGACAGAACCAAATGCCGCTGATATAGAGGTTGTTGACGATCAATGTCGATAGGGGCTTTCCGGGCATGCTTGGTAGTATCGATTTTATGCACTTGAAGTGGAAGAACTGTCCATTTTCTTGGCAGGGGCAGTACAAAGGACATGTGAAAGATGCCACTGTCATACTTGAAGTCCTGGCTTCACAAGATCTATGGATATGGCATTCTTTATTCGGCATGACAGGTTCTCACAATGATATTAGCGTCCTTCAACATTCTCTAGTGTTTGCAAGGCTGGCAAAAGACCACTGCCTGGAGGTCAACTTTGAGATCAATGGCCACCATTACAAGAAGGGATATTACCTAGCTGGTGGTATCTATCCCTAGTGGTCCACTCTTGTGAAGATCATACGCAATTCGCAAGGAGAGAAGAGATAGAGGTTTGCCCAAATGCAGGAGAGTGTTACGAAATATGTGGAGCATGCATTTGGTGTGCTTCAGTCTCTATGAGGTATTGTTCAAAACCCCGCATTGACATGAAGCACTCAGAAGCTTTGGGAGGTGATGTTGCTTGTGTGATCATGCACAACATGATTGTTGACGATGAGTGTGATGGCAACATCTATGACCAAGGGTTTGATTTACAGGGTGAGAATGTTGAGCCTGAGCACCCACCTACTGCAATCTTTGAACAGTTTGTCCAATTTCACCATGCGATGCGTGATTGGAACACTCATACGCAACTGCAAGATGACTTGGTTGAGCACATGTGGGGTCACATTGGCAATCAGTAGATCTACCAGTTTAATATATTTTTGTGTGCACAACTTTGAGTGGTTTTGTAAGACTATTTGATATTTTTTAAAATTTAATTGGATTGTAATAAAAGACTATTTTGAACATGAAACTATTTGTTATTTTTGATTTAAACTATTTTTTATGCTTTATTTTATTGTACTTGGCCTCCGGTGGACGAGATGTGGCAGAAGACGAGGTCGCGCGTTGGGCGCTCGGCCGGCGCAAACACAAATCCAGGCAAACACGGTTGCCACCCCAAACGGACGAAATTCGGACAAAACAGACGTCCATTTGAGGTCGTGGGTGGGAGTTGCCCTTAAGGCTCCCAGAGCTGGAGGACAAGGAAGGTTTGGAATGGTCACATCTCTCCATCATCATCATCACATGACACCTACCAACCTGATCAAGGCAGTCTTTGTCATGGTACGGGTTTACAGGTAAATATGTACGCCGCGCCAGTTCATAGTATTTTTCCACATGCCGTTTCACCTACGCACGCGTGCACACACACAAAGGGCCTGATTTCCCCCCTCGTTGCATATCTGGCTCATATGGCACAGACTGGGGTAATGCAACTCAAAACCATGTTCTACATAGTGTTTGTGTGTCTCAATGTTACCTCCTTGCATTGAGGCAACAATTTCTGCCCTGTGTTTGGTTATCTGGTTATGGGTATGCTAATGCACTGTACCTTGTTCGGTTGCACACATTTGACTGGTTCTACTAACTTTGTACCTTATATGGTGAGCTTATTATCTACTATTCTAACAAGTGCTCGTTCCATTACATACAATCACAAAAGTTAAACATAACGAGAATCACACCAAACTAGATGACGATGGTCAAGTTCTTGAGCCCACACAACCTATTGTCTTATCTCAAACCCTCCTTGGAAGCAACAACCTTGGGAACTTCATCGTTGGTGTTTTGTTCTGCAGGAAGGAATTTGTGGTAGTCATCCTTTGCCTATTGACAACCCCGTTGGGTGCAAGTTGTTTGCTTTTTTGTGTGCAGTCGCTGAAGACGGTTATGGATTGATATTCCTATTGGTTTAATAAACCTTAGTTTCTTAACTGAGGGAAATACTTACCCGTATTGTGCTGCAATTGCCCGTTTCTCTTCATGGAAAACCCAACGCATATCACAGACATCAGGGATTGCCATGCAACGGATGCACTATAGCTATAAGTGTATGAAAGCTCAAACGAAACTAAGTGGGTGTGCATCCAACTTTGGTGCTCATAAAGACCTTGGGCATTTGTGGAAGCCCGTCATCAGAATATACAAGCCAAGTTCTATAATGAAAAATTCCCACTAGCATATGAATATGGCAAAACTTGAGACTCTCTATATGATAAACATGGTGCTTTCTCTAAGCACAAGTGTGGAAAAAGAGGTAGTAGCATTGCCCCTTACCTCTTTATCTCTCATTTATTTCTTTTTTTCTTCTTTTTCTCTCTTTTTTTCTTTCGTACTTTTTTCTATTCCTTTTCCCTTTTTATCTTTTTTCTTTTCTTTTCTTTTCCTTTTTTTATTTTTTGTCTAGAGTCTCATCCCGACTTGTGAGGGAATCATTGTCTCCATCATCCTTTGCTTAATGATACAACACTCTAATAATGATATTCATCACACTTTTATTGACTTACAATTCGATATGAATAACTACTAAACAATATGACTCTATATGAATGCCTCTGGCAGTGTACGAGGATGTGCAATGATCTAGCATAATATGTAAACAATGATGAATGGTGGCTTTGCCACAAATACTCTGTCAGCTACATGATCATGCAAAGCAATGTGACAATGAGTGCACAAGTCATATGATGTAACGATGGAAGTTGCATGGCAATATATCTTGGAATGGCTATGGAAATATCATAATACGTAGGTATGGTGGGTGTTTTGAGGAAGATATAATGAGGCTTATGTGCAATAGAGCATATCATGTCACGGGGTTTGGATGCATCGACGAAAACCGCACCGATCCTCGAGGTGAGAATGGGCAATGCACGGTACCGAAGAGGCTAGCATATTCTGAAAAGGTGAGTGTGCGTACATACATGGATTCACATTAGTCATAAAGAACTCACATACTTATTGCAAAGCTTGATTAGCTGTCTTGAAGCAAAGTACTACTCGCATGCCCCTAGGGGGGGGTTATTGGGGAACGTTGCATGGGAAACAAAAAAATTCCTACGCACACGCAAGATCTATCCATGGTGATGAACATCTACGAGAGGGAGAGTGAATCTACATACCCTTGTAGACCTCTAAGTAGGAAGCGTTAAGAAACGTAGTTGATGTAGTCGAACGTATTCGCGATCCAAATCATCGAGCATCCCGCGATCCAATCACGATCCGTCCCGATCTAGCACTGAACGAACGACACCTCCTGTTCAGCACACGTACAGCTCGATGACGATCTCTGCCTTCTTGATCCAGCAAGAGGGAGTGAAGAGGTAGATGAGCTTCCGGCAACACAACGGCATGGTGGCGGTGGTGGTGAACTAATCCGGCAGGGCTTCGCCGAGCTCCGTCGAACTAATCTAGAGGAGAAACTATCTAGAGGAAGAAGAGGGCAACACGTGGCAATTAGGGTTGGGGGCTGCCCTCAAAAACCCTTATTATGTATAGGAGGGAGAGGAGAGGAGGCAGCCTTGCCCCTCCTACAAGGAGGGGTTCGGCTGAAGCTAGAGGGGAGGAGTCCACCTCCCACAAGGGAGATGGACTCCTAGTAGGACTCCTTTCCTACTTGGCCCTACTCCTCCTCCTGTACATAGGCCTACTTGGGCTGCCTGCCCAACCCACCAGGGGCTGGTGCTCCACCAGTAAGGCCCATGTGGCCCCTTGGGGTGTGTTGGCCCCACTTGGTGGTCCCCCGGAACCCATTCGTCATTCCGGTACACTACCGGAAATGCCCGAAACTTTTTCGGAGTTCAAACACCACTTTCCTATATATAAACATTTACCTCCAAACCATTCTGGAGCTCATTCAGGACTCTAAACAACCTTCAGTCACCAACATATATAACTCAATACTATTGAAACGTCACCGAACGTTAAGTGTGTAGACCCCGCGGGTTCGAAAACTATGTAGACATGACCGAGACACCTCCACGGTAAATAAACAATAGCGGGACCTGGATGCCCATATTGGTTCCTACATATTCTATGAAGATCTTTACCGGTCAAACCTCTATGTCAAGGATTCAGTTAATCTCGTATGTTGTTCCCTTTGTTCTTCGGTATGTTACTTGCCCGAGATTCGATCGTCGATATCTCTATACCTAGTTCAATCTCATTACCGGCAAGTCTCTTTACTCGTTTCGTAATACAAGATCCTGTGTCTAACACTTTAGTCACATTGCTTGCAAGGCTTGTTGTGATGTTGTATTACCGAGTGGGTCTTGAGATACCTCTCCGTCACACGGAGTAACAAATCCCAGTCTTGATCCATGCCCACTCCACTACACCCTCAAAGATACCTGTAGAGCATCTTTATAGTCACCCAGTTTCGTTGCAATGTTTGATACACACAAGGTACTCCTCCGGTGTCAGTGTTACATGATCTCATGGTCATAGGAACAAATACTTGACATGCAAAAAACTATAGCAATAAACTGACACGATCATATGCTATGTTTATAGTTTGGGTCTTGTCCATCACATCCTTCTCCCAATGATGTGATCCCATTATGACATGACATCTCATGTCAATGGCTAGGAAACCTTGACCATCTTTGATCAACGAGCCACTCTACTAGAGGCATACGAGGGACAAAGTGTTGTCTATGTATCCATGATACGTCTCTAACGTATCTATAATTTTTGATTGTTCCAGGTTACATTATCAATCTTGGATGTTTTATAATCATTTTATAGTCATTTTATATCATTTTTTGGTACTAACCTATTGACATAGTGCCAAGTGCCAGTTGCTGTTTTTCCATGTTTTTTACATCATAGAAAATCAATACCAGACGAAGTCCAAATGCCACGAAACTTCACGATGATTTTTTATGGGCCAAAAGGAACACAACGGGCCCTGGCTATGCCTGGAGAGTGTCCCGAGGGAGGCACAACTCACCAGGGCGTGCCAGGAGGCCCAGGCGCGCCCTGGTGGGTTGTGCCCACCTCGGGTGCCCCCCGGACTGCCTCTTTGCTCTATAAATACCCTAATATTCCAAAACCCCTAGGGGACAGATGAAATATTCATCCAGCCGCCGCAGAGTCCAGAACCACCAGATCCAATCTAGACACCATCTCGGATGAGGTTCACCACCTCCATTAGTGCCTCTCCGATCATGCGTGAGTAGTTCTTTGTAGACCTTCGGGGTCCGTAGTTAGTATCTAGATGGCTTTCTCTCTCTCGCTGAATTCTCAATACAATGGTCTCTTGGAGATCCATATGATGTAACTCTTCTGCAGTGTGTTTGTTGGGATCGATGAACTTTGAGTTTATGATTAGATCTATCTTTTTATATCCATGAAAGTTATTTGAGTTCCTTTGATCTCTTATATGCATGATTGCTTATAGCCTCGTATTTCTTCTCCGATATTTGGGTTTTGTTTGGCCAACTTGATCTATTTATCTTGCAATGGGAAGAGGTGCTTTGTAGTGGGTTCGATCTTATGGTGCTTGATCCCAGTGACAGAAAGGGAAATGACACGTATGTATCGTTGCTACTAAGGATAAAACGATGGGGTCTATCTCTACATAGATAGATCTTGTCTACATGTCATCGTTCTTATTGTATTACTCCATTTCTCCATGAACCTAATACACTAGATGCATGCTAGATATCGGTCGATGTGTGGAGTAATAGTAGTAGATGCAGGCAGGAGTCGGCCTACTAATCTTGGACGTGATGCCTATGTAATTATCATTGCCTGGATATCGTCATGAGTATTTGAAGTTCTATCAATTGCCCAATAGTAATTTTTTCACCCACCGTTTGCTAGTTTTCTCGAGAGAAGCCACTAGTGAAACCTACGGCCCCCGGGTCTCTTTCTCATATTATTTGCCTTTGTGATTTACTTTTATCTTGCATTTATTTTCAGATCTATATTTCCAAAAACCCCAAAATACCTTGCTGCACTTTATTTTATTTGGCGTTCGATCTATCAACATTTACAACTTTCTCCCGTCCACGTGCCTTTCTGGCGCCATTACCCGAAAGGGATTGACAACCCCTTTAACATGTCGGGTTGCGAGTATTTGTTATTTGTGTGTAGGGGTTGTTTATGTTGTGTTGCTTGGTTCTCCTACTGGTTCGATAACCTTGGTTTCATATCTAAGGGAAATACCTACCGCCGTTGTGCTGCATCATCGCTTCCTCTTTGGGGAAATACCCATGTAGCTTCAAGCGACATCAAAAGGAATTTCTGGCACCGTTGCCGGGGAGGATCTTCAACATATACCAGGTTACTAATCACAAATCTCATCTCCTTGCAATTTACATTATTTGCCATTTGCCTCTCGTTTTCCTCTCCCCCGCTTCACAAAAATTTCCGTTTTATTCGCCTCTCTCTTTTCCGTTTGCCGTTTTCTTGCCGGATTTGTTTTTGTGTGCTTTCTTGTTTGCATAGTCATGACACCTCAAAGGAAATATGATGATGTTCCTTACCCAAATATTTTGCTTGAAATTGAAAAAAGTGTTGGGGAACGTTGCATGGGAAACAAAATTTTCCTACGCACACGCAGATCTATCCATGGTGATGAGCATCTACGAGAGGGAGAGTGGATCTACATACCCTTGTAGATCGCTAAGCGGGAAGCGTTAAGAAATGCGGTTGGTGTAGGCGAACGTCTTTGCGATCCAAATCGCCGAGCGTCCCACGATCTCATCACGATCCGTCCTGTGATCCAATCATGATCCGCCCCGCGAAGTCATCACGATCCATCCCGCGATCTTGATCACGGTCCTTCCGATCTAGCGCCGAACGGACGACACCTTCGCGTTCAGCACACGTACAGCTCGATGACGATCTTCGCCTTCTTGACCCTGCAAGAGGGAGTGGAGAGGTAGAAGAGTTATCCGGCAGCATTACGACGCTCCGGCGATGGTGGTGGAGCTATTCCAGCAGGGCTTCGCCTAAGCACTGCAGAAATCCGATCTAGAGGAGAAACTATGCACTAGAGGAACGGGTAGCATGTGGCTAAAAATCTATTGCCCAAAACCCTAAAACCTCTAGTATATATAGGAGGAAGAGAATAGGAGGCTTGGCTCCCAAGGAGCCAGCCCTTGGGTCAGCCGAACCAAGGAGGAGAGGAGGAATCCTCCTCCAATCCTAGTAGGACTAGGACTCCTCCTTATTTTGGTCTTTTTGCCTTTTTCCACCTTTTTATCTTTGGGATTTTCTTCCTAGCCGCATGGGACTTGTGTGCAACTTCCACCAGCCCACTAAGGGCTGGTATTTACTCTCCCATAGCCCATGTAGCCTCTTGGGTCTAAATACCCCTCCCGATGGTCTCCCGGTACACTACCGGCACTCCCGATACATTACCGATGAGCCCGAAACTTTTCCGGCGACCAAAATACGACTTACTATATATCAATATTTACCTATGGACCATTTCGGAGCTCCTCGTGACATCCGGGATCTCATCCGGGACTCCGAACAACCTTCGGTCACCACCATGCATAACTCTATACTACCGAAACGTCACCCAACCTTAAGTGTGCAGACCCTGAGGGTTCGAGAACCATGTAGACATGACCGAGACACCTCTACAGTCAATAATCAATAGCGGGACCTCTATGCCCATATTGGTTTCTACATATTCTACGAAGATCTTTATCGGTCGAACCTCTATGTCAAGGATTCAGTTAATCCCGTATGATGTTCCCTTTGTTCTTCGGTATGTTACTTGCCCGAGATTCGATCATCGGTATCTCCATACCTAGTTCAACCTCGTTACCGGCAAGTCTCTTTACTCGTTCCGTAATACAAGATCCCGTGACTAACACTTAGTCACATTGCTTGCAAGGCTTATTGCGATGTTGCATTACCGAGTGGGCCCTGAGATACCTCTCCGTGGATTAACAAATCCCAGTCTTGATCCATGCCAACTCAACATATACCCTCGGAGATACCTGTAGAGCACCTTTATAGTCACCCAATTACATTGCGACGTTTGATACACACAAGGCACTCCTCCGGTGTCAATGAGTTGCATGATCTCATGGTCATAGGAACAGATACTTGACATGCAGAAAACAGTAGCAATAAATTGACACGATCATATGCTACGTTTGTAGTTTGGGTCTTGTCCATCACACCATTCTCCTAATGATGTGATCCCATTATCAAATGACATCTCATGTCCATGGCTAGGAAACCTTAACCATCTTTGATCAACGAGCTAGTCTATTAGAGGCATACTAGGGACATGGTTTTGTCTATGTATCCACACATGCATCTAAGTCTCCGATCAATACAATTATAGCATGGATAATAAATGATTATCATGAACATGGAAATATGATAATAACTAAATTATTATTGCCTCTAGGGCATATTTCCAACAGTCTCCCACTTTCACTAGAGTCAATAATCTAGTTCACATCACCTTGTGATACGCATTGTTATGAATCTAACACCCAATGAGTTCTGGGGCTCGATCATGCTTTGCATGTGAGAGAGGTCTTATAGTCAACGGGTTTGCGACATTCATATCCGAGTGTACTTTGCAAATCTCTATGTCAAACCGCAAACACTGCTACCACACTCCACTTGGTACTATTCCAAATGGCTGCCCCACTATACATATCCAGATTGCTACTACGAGTCATCCGGATTGGTGTTAAAGATTGCATCAACGTAACTCTTTACGGCGAACTCTTTATCACCTCCATAATCGAGAAACATCTCCTTAGTCTTTTAGTTACTAAGGATAATCTTGACCGCTATCCAGTAATCCACTCCTGGATCACTCTTGTACCCCTTGACGGACTCATGGCAAGGCACACACAGGTGCGGTACACAGCATGGTATACTATACAGAGCCTATGGCTAAGGCATAGGGGATGACATTCGTCCTTTCTCTTTCTTCTGCCGTGGTCGAGCTTTGAGTCTCACTCAACTTCACACCTTACAAAGCAGGTGAGAACACTTCTCTCTGACTAATCCATTTTGAACTCTTTCAAAATCTTGTCAAGGTATGTACTCATTCAAAGTCTCGTCAAGCATCTTGATCTATCTCTATAGATCTTGATGCTCAACAATTAGGTAGCTTTATCCAGGTCTTCCTTTGAAAAACTCCTTTCAAACAACTCTTTATGCTTTCCAGAAATTCTACACCATTTCCGATCAACAATATGTCAACCACATATGCTTATCAAAAACTCTATAGTGCTCCCATTCACTTTATTGTAAATACAAGTTTCTCATAAACTTTGTATAGACTCAAAAACTTTGATCACCTCATCAAAGTGTATATTCCAACTCTGAGATGCTTGCTTTAGTCCATAGAAGGATCACTGAAGCTTGCGCACCTTTTAGCATCCTTAGGACTGACAAAACATTCTGGTTGTATCACATACAACCTTTCCTCAAGTAAACCGTTAAGGGAATGATGTTTTGACATCCATCTGCCAGATTTCATAATTGAAAAATGCAGCAACTGCCAACATAATTTCAACAGACTTTAGCATTGCTATGAGTGAGAAAATCTCATCGGAGCCAACTCCTTGAACTTGTCGTAAACTACTTTCCAACAAGTCGAGCTTTATAAATGGTGACATTCACCATCAACGTCTGTCTTCATCTTAAAGGTCCATTTGTACTCAACGACCTGCCGTCCAATGAGCAAGTCTACCAAAGTCTATACTTGGTTTTCATACATGGATCCTTTCTCGGATTTCATGGCCTCTAACCATTTGTCAGAATCCGGGCCCATCATCGCTTCTCCATAGCTCATAGGTTCATCCTTGTCCAACAACATGACCTCTAAGACAGGGTTGTCGTACTACTCAAGAGCAGTACACGTCCTTGTCGACCTACGAGGTTCGATAGTAACTTAATCCATAGCTTCATTATCATCATCATTAACTTCCTCTTCAACTAACGTAGGCCTCATAGAAACATCTTCCTGCGCTGCGCTACTCTCTAGTTGAAACAAAGGTTCAACAACCTCATCAAGTTCTATCTTCCTCCCACTCAATCTTTTCGAGAGAAACTTTTTCTCAAGAAAGGACCCAGTTTTAGAAACAAACACTTTATGCTTGGATCTGAGATAGAAGGTTTACCCAATTGTTCTTAGGGTATTCTATGAAGATGCATTTTTCCGCTTTGGGTTCGAGCTCATTAGGTGAAAACATTTTCCACACAAGCGTCGCAGCCCCAAACATTAAGAAATGACAGCTTAGGTTTCTATCAAACCATAATTCACATGGTGTCATCTCAACGGATTTAGATGGTGCCCTATCTAAAGTGAATGTAGTTGTCTCTAATGCATAACCCCAAAATTATAGTAGCAAAACGATAAGAGACATCATAGCACGCATGCTATCCAATAGAGTATGACTATGACATTCGGACACACCATCACACTATGGTGTTCCAGGTGGCGTGAGTTGTGAAACAACTTTCACATTGTCTAAAGTTGTATGCCAAACTCGCAACTCAGATATTCACCTCCACGATCATATCGCAGACATTTTTATCTTCTTGTCATGATGATCTTAAACTTCACTCTGAATTTGCTTGAACCTTTCAAACGATTCAGACTTGTGTTTCATTAAGTAAATATACACTATATATACTCAAATCATCAGTGAAGGTAAGAAAATAACAATATCCATCGCACGCTACAAGACTCATTGGATTGCATACATCAACATGTATCATTTCCAATAAATCACTTGTCCGCTTCATCAAAACAGAAAACGGGGTCCTTAGTCATCTTGACCAAGAGGCATGGTTCGAGTGTCTCAACCAATTCGAAATCGAATGAGTCCAAAGATCCATCATCATGGAGTTTCTTCATGCGTTTTATACCAATATGACATTTAGTGACAGTGCCACAAGTATGTGGTACTATTATTATTAACTTTGTATCTTTTGGCATCAATGTTATGAACATGTGTATTACTACGATCAAGATTCAACAAACCATTCTCACTGGGTGCATGACTGTTGAAGGTATTATTCATGTAAATGCAATAACCATTATTCTCTAACTTAAATGAATAATCGTGTTGCAATGAACACGATCTAATCACGTTCATTCTCAACGCAAAACACCTAATGACATTTATTTAGGTTCATTACTAATCCCGAAGGTAGAGAGAGCGTGCGATGTTGATCACATCAACCTTGGAAACATTTCCAACACACATCGTCACCTCACCCTTAGCTAGTCTCCGTTTATTCCATAGCTTTTACTTCGAGTTACTAACATTTAGCAACCGAACTGGTATCCAATACCCAGGTGCTACTAGGAGTACTCGCAAGGTACACATCAATAACACGTATATCAAATATAATTCTGTCGATGTTGCTAGCCTTCTTATCTACCAAGTATCTAGGGTTGGTTCGCTTCAGCGACCGCTCTCCTCATAATTGAAGCACTTAGTCTCGGGTTTGGGTTCAACTTTGGGTTGCTTCATTGGAGCAGCAACTGACTTGCTATCCATGAAGTTTCCCTCCTTGCCCTTGCCCTTCTCGAAACTAGTGGTTTGACTAACCATCAACACTTGACGCTTCCTTTTGATTTCTACCTTCGTGGTGTCAAACACCGTGAACAGCTATGGGATCATTATTTCTATCCCTGGCGTTTTATAGTTCATCACCAAGTTCTACTAGCTTAGTGACAGTGACTTGGAGAACTATAGCAATCACTATCTTATCTGGAAGATCAACTCCCACTCGATTCAAGCGATTGTAGCACCCAGACAATCTAAGCACATGCTCAACGATTGAGCTATTCTCCTTCATCTTGCAGGCAAAGAATCTTGTTGGTGATCTCATATATCGCAACATGGGCACGAGCCTGAGATCCTAATTTCAGCTCTTAGAACATCTCATATGTTCCATGACGTTCAAATCGTTTCGGAGCCTCAATTCTAAGACGTAATGCATGACACACTAAACTATTAAGTAGTCATCAGAACGCGCCTGTCATGTGTTCACAACATCTACAGACGACGCTAGAGGGGTTGGCGCGCGATGCATTATGGACATAAGCCTTTTGTGCAGCAATGAGGACAATCCTCAGATCACGGACCCAGTCCGCAATATTGCTACCATCATATTTCAACTCTATTTCTATAGGAACATATAAAATTCAAGGGAGCTACAACATGAGCTAGTAATCTACAACATAATTTGCAAAGACACTACTGACTATGTTCATGATAATGAGTTCAATTAATCATATTACTGAAGAACTCCCACTCAAATTGACATCCCTCCAGTCATTCGAGTGATACATGATCCAAATTCACCAACTCAAGTCCGATCATCACGTGAGTTGACGTGGTTTCAATGGTGAACATCATCATGTTGATCATATCTACTATATGACTCATGTTCGACCTTTCGGTCTCTTGTGTTCCGAGGCCATGTATGTACATGCTAGGCTCGTCAAGTTTAACCCGAGTGTTCTGCATGTGCAACACTGGCTTGCACCCGTTGTATGTGAACGTAAAGTCTATCACACCCGATCATCACGTGGTCTCTCAACACGACGAACTTTCACAACGGTGCGCACTCGGGGAGAACACAATTCATCTTGAAATTTAAGTGAGGGATCACCTTATAATGCTACCGTCGTCCTAAGCAAAACAAGGTGCATAAAAGGATTAACATCACAGGCAAATCATAAGTAGCATGGTATGGCCATGAACTTGTGCTTTTGGTCTCCATCTTGAAAGCACCGACATGATCTCCATCGTCACCGGCACGACACCATGATCTCCATCATCTTGATCTCCATCAACGTGTCGCCATCGGGGTTGTCACGCCCAACATGCTTCTACTGCTATTGCTACCATTTAGCGATAAAGTAAAGCATTACATAGCGCTTAATGATTGACACGCAGGTCATACAATAATTAAAGACAACCCTATGGCTCCTGCCGGTTGCCGTACTCATCGACATGCAAGTCATGATAATATATACATCACATCATCATCTCATACATCACATATATCACATCATGTAATTGGCCATATCACATCACAACATTCCCTGAAAAAACAAGTTAGACGTCCTCTAATTGTTGTTGCATGTTTTATGTGGCTTCTACGGGTATCTAGCAAGAACAATTCTCATCTACGCAAAAACAACAACGGTGATACACTAGTTACTTTTCAACCTTTTCAAGGATCGCCTTTGTCGAATCCGATCCAACTAAAGTGATACAAACTGGCACCCGCAAGCCATCTATGCAACAAGTTGCGGTTGAGGGAACCGGTCTCTTGTAAGCGTACGAGTAATGTTGGTCTGGGCTGCTTCATCTCACAATACCGCTGAACCAAAACATGACCAAGGGAGGAAGCAATCTAAGCATCAACGCCCACAAACTCTTTGTGTTCTACTCGAGATCTCATCTACACATAGACCTAGCTCTGATACCACTGTTGGGGAATGTTGCATGGGAAACAAAAAATTTCCTACGCACATGCAGATCTATCCATGGTGATGAGCATCTATGAGAGGGAGAGTGGATCTACATACCCTTGTAGATCGCTAAGCGAGAAGCATTAAGAAACATGGTTGGTGTAGTCAAACGTCTTTGCGATCCAAATCGCCGAGCATCCCGCGATCTCATCATGATCCATCCCGCGATCCAATCATGATCCGTCCCGCGAACTCATCATGATCCGTCCCGTGATCTTGATCACGGTCCTTCCGATCTAGCATCGAACGGACGACACCTCCGCGTTCAGCACACATACAGCTCGATGACGATCTCCGCCTTCTTGATCCAGCAAGAGGGAGTAGAGAGGTAGAAGAGTTATCCGGAAGCATGACGACGCTCCGGCGATGGTGGTGGAGCTATTCCGGTAGGGCTTCGCCTAAGCACAGCAGAAATCCGATCTAGAGGAGAAACTATGCACTAGAGGAACGGGTTGCACATGGCTGAAAATCTAGTGCCAAAACCCCTAAAACCTCTAGTATATATAGGAGGAAGAGAGGAGGAGGCTTGGCTCCCAAGGAGCCAACCCTTGGGTCGGCCGAACCAAGGAGGAGAGGAGGAATCCTCCTCCAATCCTAGTAGGACTAGGACTCCTCCTTATTTTGGTCTTTTTGCCTTTTTCCACCTTTTTCTCTTTGGGCTTTTCTTCCCAGCCGCATGGGCCTTGTGTGGGACTTCCACCAGCCCACTAAGGGCTGGTATTTACTCTCCCACAGCCCATGTAGCCTCTTGGGTCGAAATACCCCTCCCGATGGTCTCCCGGTACACTACCAGCACTCCCGGTACATTACCGATGAGTCCGAAACTTTTCAGCGACCAAAATAGGACTTCCTATATATAAATCTTTACCTCCGGACCATTCTGGAGCTCCTCGTGCCATCCGGGATCTCATTAGGGACTCCGAACAACCTTCGGTCACCACCATGCATAACTCTATACTATGGAAATATCACTGAACCTTAAGTGTGCAGACCCTGCGGGTTCAAGAACTATGTAGACATGACCGAGACACCTCTACGGTCAATAACCAATAGCAGGACCTGGATGCCCATATTGGTACCTACATATTCTATGAAGATCTTTATCGGTCGAACCTCTATGTCAAGGATTCAGTTAATCCCGTATGATGTTCCCTTTGTTCTTCGATATGTTACTTGCCCGAGATTTGATTGTCGGTATCTCCATACCTAGTTCAACCTCATTACCGGCAAGTCTCTTTACTTGTTCTGTAATACAAGATCCCGTGACTAACACTTAGTCACATTGCTTGCAAGGCTTATTGTGATGTTGCATTACCGAGTGGGCCCTGAGATACCTCTCCGTCACACGGAGTAACAAATCCCAGTCTTGATCCATGCCAACTCAATAGATACCCTCGGAGGTACCTGTAGAGCACCTTTATAGTCACCCAGTTACGTTGCGACGTTTGATACACACAAGGTACTCCTCCGGTGTCAATGAGTTGCATGATCTCATGGTCATAGGAACTGATACTTGACATGCAGAAAACAGTAGCAATAAACTGACATGATAATATGCTACGTTTGTAGTTTGGGTCTTGTCCATCAAACCATTCTCCTAATGATGTGATCCCGTTATCAAATGACACCTCATGTCCTTGGCTAGGAAAGGCATACTAGGGACATGGTTTTGTCTATGTATCCACACATGCATCTAAGTCTCCGATCAATACAATTATAGCATGGATAATAAACAATTATCGTGAACAAGGAAATATGATAATAACTAATTTATTATTGCCTCTAGGGCATATTTCCAACAAAAAGTACTAAGGAATATATGATTACACAATTTGAGCACACTAAGTATTTTACCGTAGAATTTAAGGAACACTCCGTTGTGCTAGATGCTATTACAAAACAACTTGATGATATTAGTAGAGGATTTTTCAATCTTCAATCTAAGTATGCCTTTGCTGAAAGTTTGTTGGGAAAAATATCTGATGCACAAGCTACCTTGGTAAATCAAATGGCTGCTAAACCAATCTCATTGGAAGATAAGTGATGAAGATCTTAAAATGATTGGTGTTCTTTTTATTTATTCCTTGTTTAGTAAAGTTAAGATTGATGAAAAGGGGACTGGAGAATAGTCAACTTTAGGTAGAAGGCGTCCTAATATTTTGGAGGTTGAAAATCTTGTTGAGAAAATTGATGAAAGTGTGTTTGGAGAGGTCAAAACTTTAACTAGTGATGTGCCCATTCTTTTGGATTACAAACACTTTAATTATGATGTTTTCTCTTTTATTGATTGTATTTATTTTTGCAATCCCTGATAAATTCACCCCATGCTTATGAACAAAATAAAGCTTTTACTAAACATATTGTTGATGCTATGATGAAAGCTTTCGAAGAAAAATTGGAATTAGAAGTATCAATTCCTAGAAAATTGCATGACGAATGGGAACCTACTATCAAAGTCAAGATTAAAAATTATGAGTGTTTTGCTTTGTGTGACTTGGGTTCTAGTGTTTCTACAATTTCGAAATCTTTATGTGATGTGCTTGGTCTTACCGATATTGAATCATGTTCAATAAATTTGCACTTGGCGGATTCTACTATTAAAAAGCCTATGGGAAGAATTAATGATGTTCTTATTCTTACAAATAGGAATTATGTGCCTATTGATTTTATTGTTCTTGATATTGATTGCAATCCGTCTTGTCCAATTATTCTTGGTAGACCGTTTTTACGCACTGTCGGTGTCATGATTGATATGAAAGAAGGCAATATTAAGTTCCAATTTCCTTTGAGGAAGGGTATGGAACAATTTCCTAGAACAAGAATTAGTCCACCATATGAATCAATCATGAGGGCATCTTATGGATCTCAGAACAAAGATGACAAAACTTAGATCCTTGCTTTATGCCTAGCTAAGGGCGTAAAACAATAATGCTTGTTGGGAGGCAACCCAATGAATCAAATTTATTTTTTGCTTTTTTTCTTTATGTTCTTGAGTTTTTACACAATTATGATACTGTTATGATTGTGTTTTTTGTGTTTTAATTAGTGTTTGTGCCAAGTAAAGCCTTTAGGATCTTCTTGGGTGATAGTTGTTTAATCTTGCTGAAAAAAACAGAAACTTATGCGCTCACGAAAACAATTTTAGTAAATCAAAGAAACGTGATTTTGATATGAATTTTTTACAAAAGATTTATAAACAAATTAACTAGGACTTCTTAATTTAGTAGAATATTTTGAGTTAGAGAAGTATTTGAACAAATCAGATTACTATAGACTGTTCTGTTTTCACAGATTCTGTTTTCTTTGTGTTGTGTGCTTATTTTGATGGCTCTATGGTTTTGTTTGATGAGTTTTTGCCATTGAAAAGTTGGAATACAGTAGGTATAATTCAAGAACAAAATATGAATTGGTTTAATACAATACTTATAGTAGTGATTTATTTTTCTTATACTAACGGATCTCACGAAGGTTTTGTTGTGTTTTGTGTGATTGAAGTTTTCAAGTTTTGGGTTATCTTACGATGGATGAAGGAAGGATGGAAGAGTCTAAGCTTGGGGATGCCCCGGAATCCCAAGATATTATCCAAAAATGAGCAACAAACTAAGCTTGGGGATGCCCCCGAGTGGCATCCCCACTTTCTTCCAACGATCATCGGTATTTTACTCGAAACTATATTTTTATTCGTCACATGATATGTGTTTTGCTTGGAGCGTCTTGTATGATATGAGTCTTTGATTGTTTTATTTTATGTTTTAAGTCTTGATCCCTTGATGGACATGCCTATTTGAGAGAGCCAAAATTATGTCATGATTTGTTATAATTGCTCTCTATGCTTAACTTAAATTTTTTATGAGCAATGGACTTGCTCTAGTGCTTCACTTATATATTTTTGAGCACGGTGTGCTTAGTATTTTTGAAAAATGCTCTCTTACTTCACTTAGATTTATTTGAGAGTTACTAAATTTTCAAGAAATTATCTCTTGCTTAACTTAAATTATTTTGAGAGAAAGAAGAAAAATTATGCTCTTGATCTTCACTTATATTTGTTTGAGCTTATGAATAGCAACACATGAAAATTAGTCCCAAAGTGATAGATATCCAAGAAGGATATAATAAAAACTTTCATGAAGATCATTGGAATAAATAAAGTTGATTCTTATTAATAGTTTTGAGATATGATGATGTGATATGTGAGTTACGTTGATGGGTAATTACGCTTTAGTAAGAATATTGGTGTTAAGGTTTGTGATTACCTATGCAAGTACGAAAGTCAATAGTCATGCAATGAAATTATATCCTACTTATGGTGCATTATTCAGTGTTATTTATGATTAATGATTGCTTATGAGATTATCCGTTTCTTGGTTGGTCGCTTCTCAATCTTTTGGTAGCCTTCATATTGCACCAAGTATGAGCTCTACTTGTGCATCCAAATCCTTAAACCCAGTTTTTGCCACATGAGTCCACTATACCTACCTATATGTGGTATTTCCATGCCGTTCTAAGCAAATTTGTATGTGCCATCTCTAATTTTCAAAATAAACTTCTCTTTTGTATGTTTGTTTTGCTCGCGGAGTGGTGAGGGGTGGCTAATATTTTCCATGCTAGATGTGTTATTCTCACGATGAGTGTATTCACTTGTCATTACACATGAGTAAGGCAAAGGTATTAGGGATGACCACTCTCGAAATGCAAAAATGAATTTAATTTATGTTGTCAAATAATAAATTCCATGGAAAGTGAAAGTATGGTGGAAAAAGGAATAAATTTTATTTTCTGTTTGGAAACCGCCTATGATATATCTAGCATGGAAAGTGTTGGGAACTCTAAGTCGTTTTCGTTGGTGGGATTGATACATCTCCCAAAATGTTTTTATCTCTAAACTTTTTGCTTTGAGCTCTGGTACCTCTACAAATCCCTACTTCCTTCTGCGAAGGGCCTTTCTTTTACTTTATGCAATTTTTATTTTTGAATTTGAGTCTCCATCTTCTCTTACCAAAGCACCAACTAGGAGGCAATATGATCGTACTTAAGTATTGGGTGTAGCTAATATTCGAGTGTGTTTCATGAATCACTATAGGAATCAACAACTTTGCCATCAGCCATCCCTGACCGCAAAGGCATGCATGGCGGACGACAAAGGCTTTGTCGTCGCCCAGCAGACGGCCAACCGTCCGGCTGAATAAGCTACGGTAACGGGAGCTTTGCCATCTGCTGGCAGATGGCAAAGATCCTTAGGTCTTTGTCGTCCGCCAGCTGACGGCAAAGACCATGGACCGCACATGTGGTAGCTTACGGACGTTAAGGGGTTAACGGCGTGCTTTGCCGTCCGCTGGCAAACGACAAAGACCTAAGGATCTTTGCTGTCTACCAGCGGACGGCAAAGCAACTGTTTCTTTGCCGACCTATGTGGTTTATTTGCCGTCCGCTGGTAGATGGCAGGCAGATGGCAAAGACCTAAGGTTCTTTGCCGTCTACCAGCGAACAACAAAGAAACCACATAGGCCAGCCTAGTGCTACCCCAGGTTGCATAGGTAGCTGCCACATGGCAGCTTTGCCGTCTGCTAGCTGATGGCAAAGCTCTTTGTCGTCTGCCAGCGGAAGGCAAAGAGCCTGCACAACCCCTGTTTTTTCTATTTTTTATTAAATTCATTCAATTTCACATATATATACACGCATTTGAAAATACTTTCAACAAGCATAACAACACATATACATACCAAATCATATCCCTGTCATATGGATATGATCATCTAATACATATATATACATACCAAATGATAAGTCCATATGCAACATATATAGCTAGCCAACATATCCCACAACAAGCATACAACGGTTTTGTCCATACATACATATATAGGTAGCAAGTTTCACATTGTTCATCCTACAAAATGAAAACAAAAAGGAAGCACAAGAAGAAGAGTAGACTCCATCAACGCAAGCTTCCTCATCGAAAGAAAATCTGCAAATTGGGAAAGAAGAAAGTTAGAAGAAGAAGAAGAAGACTAGCTAGAAGAAGAAGAAGAAGACTAGCTAGAAGAAGAAGAATAATTTTTATTCTCTTTCTTTTTCTCCTCTCCTCTTCTTTGTCTTCTTCTTCTTCTAACTAAGGTAGGTAAAAATGCCATTTTTAGCTGAGCTAGGTAAAAATGCTAAGTGTAGGTCATTTTAGAGCTAAGCTAGGTAAATAGGTCATTTTGGAGGTTAGTAAGGTTATTATGTCCTTTTTTACCTAAGTAAACTAATTATGTCATTATTGAGCTATCCTAGTTATAATCGGTCATTTTGGAGCTAGGTAAGGTTATTTTGTCATTTTGGAGGAAAATAAACTAATGATATGACAGTTTGGAGCTAAACCAAGGTTATTATGCCATTTTTACCTAAGTAAGCTAATTATGTCATAAATGAACTAGCTAAGCTAAGTTAGATCATTATTGAGCTATCCTAGGTAGTTAGGCCATTTTTGAGCTAACTAATCATATTTACTCATTTTGGAGGACAAAATGGCAAGTTTAGGTCATTTTTAGCTATCCTAGTTATAATCGGTCATTTTGGAGCTAGGTAAGGTTATTTTGTCATTTTGGAGGAAAATAAACTAATGATATGACAGTTTGGAGCTAAACCAAGGTTATTATGCCATTTTTACCTAAGTAAGCTAATTATGTCATAAATGAACTAGCTAAGCTAAGTATAGATCATTATTGAGCTATCCTAGGTAGTTAGGCCATTTTTGAGCTAACTAAGCATATTTATTCATTTTGGAGGACAAAATGTTAAGTGTAGGTCATTTTTGAGCTATCCTAGTTAAAATCTGTCATTTTGGAGCTAGGTAAGGTTATTTTGTCATTCTGGAGGAAAACAAACTAATGATATGACAGTTTGGTGCTAAACCAAGGTTATCATGCCATTTTATACCTAAATATGCTAAGTATGTCATAAATGAACTAAAGAAGCTAAGTATAGGTCATTTATGAGCTAACCTAGGTACTTATACCATTTTTGAGCTAACTAATCATATTTACTCATTTTGGAGAACAAAATGGCAAGTGTAGGTCATTTTAGAGCTATCCTAGTTATAATCGGTCATTTTGGAGGTAGGTAAGGTTATTTTGTCACTTTCGAGGAAAATAAGCTAAGTCTATGTCATATTGGAGCTAAACCAAGGTTATCATGCCATTTTTTACCTAAGTATGCTTAGTATGTCATAAATGAACTAAAGAAGCTAAGTATAGGTCATTTTGGAGCTAAAATGGTCATTTATTAAGCTAAGCATGCATTTTTAAGCAAAATGACGGGGTTTATACCCCTACGTAGGCCAAAGCAACGGGGTCTTCCCCATTTCGCTTCGAAGAAAAACTACGCGGCCGGCTGGAGGACGTTTAGCGCAAGCTAGTGCCGGCTGGCACCCCGGCCATCTGGTCAAGGAGCCGGTCGGGCCCTCAGTCGGCTGGGCATGGCCGGCTGCCCACGGGCTGGCTCTTTTGTTGACATCGAGACGGACATGCCCCGTCCCGTCCCTCTGTGCGCAGGTACGACGATGCGACATGACTGGCACGACGGGCGACCCTGTGGCTACAGTGGCCGCTTACGCACCGCAACGCATGGCTACAGTCCAACTGTCCTGGCCACTGACCTTGGTGAGTGCGACCGGGCTGGGGAACAGTGCCGGCACGCCCTCGCCACTTAATTACCTGCCCCGACATGGCTATAGTGCCGCCGACCGTATCAGAGACTTCGGTCGGCTGGCGCTTGACCCCCCCCCCCCCCTGTGCGGCCCGTGTCGCGGCAGGTGGGCAAGGACCAATCACAGAGCCGGCTGGCGGGCCCCAACGGGAGATGGGACTGCTCAGCCGGCGGGCCCTGCCCACGACAAGACGGTGCGACTGGCGGGACCCTCTAGCTAGTCGGAGAGACTGCCAGCCGGGTCCCCCCACCATTGTACTTATGACATATTGTAAGAGCCGGGGGGTTGGCCTGTTAAACCCCCCGAGCCCCCATGCAACGGGGACGGACGAATGGTCTTGCATTCATACCCACAGAACTCTCACTCCCTCCTCTAGTAGCGGAGGAAGACGAGTCGACTGCTCCTTCTTCCTCCTCTAGACACAGCTCCAAGAGCATCCTTGTACACATACCCATTCATCCAACTAGACCAAGCAGGACTAGGGGTGTTACCTCCCACGGAGGGCCCTGAACCTAGGTACGTCGTGTGTCACCTCCGCTTGTGCCCAATCTCGTACCAGGAGCCCGTCGGCGTCCTTCGGCCCTAACCACTCACAATAAGCCACCCCATGGCATCTATCGTGAGAAAACGACGACAGTTGGCGCCCACCGTGGGGCCATACGCGGCACCGGTCGGATTCATGCTCCGGGCAGGACCCCTCGCCATTCCCCGCCGTCGCTGCTCATCCCGACGAGATCGTGGGGAGCTCGCGGGGCTTGCCTCAACATACCCTGCGGGCAACTCCGCCGGCCTCACGGCCGACATCGACGCGCTCACCGAGCGCTTCGGTAGGCTCAGCCTCGCCGAGGCTCCGGCCGCTGACGAGTACCCCGCGGGGGTGCTTGTCTGCGCTGGCCCGCCCACAGCAGTGGGCGCACTCGTTGCGGCTCAGCCCAGCGGGTCCCATGAATGCATGGGGGTGATGGCCATCACTTCCTCCACCACGTCCGGACGGGCGCGGGTTGCGGCTACCGCGGCCGCCGCCCGCGTCGGCACGTCCGACCCGCTCGGTGCGGCCCTCCGGGGCTTGAGCACTCCGATCGCCCCCGACGGCGAACCCCGACACCACCGCGGCCAATCTCGAGGCGGCTCACCGCATCCTGTTCGAGGATGCCACCGCCCTCATGGCCACGCGGCGCCGCATGGAGGCGGCACAATGGGAGTACGCTTCCGCCTACGGACTCAGCTCGGCTGGCACTGAGCCCAGCCAACGCGGGGCTGTGTGCGACCACGGCCGCGTGGTCGCCGAAATCCTCGGCGGCAAAATGCCCGTCTATGACACCCTCGCGGCTAACCTGCGGGCTCTCAAGGTGGCCTACGAGGAATTGGCTACCTTGGAGGGCGAAGACCATATCGCCCATGAGCGCCACATCAAGGAGTTCATCGATGCTGCTAACGCACAGTAGCATCTGCTCGCAACGGGCGGCGCCGCCACTGAAGGCCCCCGGCCCGAGCGCGAGGGCACGTGAACTGCCAGCCGCCAGGCGGCCCAGTATTCCTGCTCCCCTCACGTTTCCAGCTGCTGGGCCGAAGCAAACAACCCCCAGCCCTCTCAAACGCCGGGGAGTGAGCAGCCGGCTGTTAGCAGCTGGCACACCAACGAGTCGCTCAAAGCGGCCGCCACCATGAAGCACCGAGATCCGGCATCTGGCGCAGCTAGGGGCACATGCCGCCTCCACGGCGCGAGTTGCGGCAGTCGGCGCCACCTACCATCCGCCCCGAGCTCTCGGCTCGACTCGGACCGCGCGTTCCCTCGCAGGGAGAACAGCGCCCGCAACCGCATCGACAAACTCGCGCAATCCGCCCTTCTTGAGGAGGAGGGCTCGATTGGTCCGGCCTGCTTCGGCCCCCGGATTTGCACCAAGCCGTTCGCAACCGGCTTCATGCTCCCTAGGGACACCCCGAAATACAACGGGGCCGCCAAACCCGAAGACTGGCTGATCGACTACACCACCGCAATGGGTATCGCTAGAGGGAATAAGCGTGTAGCCATTCGCTACGCCCCCTTATGCTGATCGGCTCGGCCCGCACCTGGCTCAACAGCCTGGCGGCCGGCAGCATCAACACTTTGACAGACTTCGAACAGGCCTTCGTCCGCAACTTCACCAGCACCTATAAGCAGCCCGACCGTCCCCGTGAACTCGCCATGTGCGTTCAGGGGCCGGACGAGTCCCTCCGCGACTACCTCACCTGGTGGACCGAGCTCTGCAACTCATGCGAGGGGGTGCACGAGGTCCAAGCCATGCAATACTTTATCGAGGGTTGCCGGGACAACACCTCTCTCAAGCACAAGCTCCTGTGCTCCGAGCCGGCCACGCTCGCCGAGCTCATGACCAAGGTGGACAAATACGCCACGGCCGATTCGGCCATCCGGGTCAAGACGACCCCGCCTGCCAAGGCAATGATGATGCTGATCGCGACCCGGCCAGCTGCCGACAACCGGCAGCCGCAGAACAACAAGCGCAAGAATGACCAGCTGGATCCCCGCTACTGGAGCCAGCAGGTCAATACCATCGAGGATCAACAGCCGGCTTCCTAGCCTTCCGGCCAGCGCTAGCGCACCGGCAAGGCTGCCTGGGAGCCGAAGCTCACCTTCAAGCAAATGCTTGATCTTCCCTGCAAGAACCATTTAGGGGCCAAGCCCTCTACGCACACGCTCCGGCAGTGCAGCTTCTCACGGCGATTGGCCTGGGGGGACGGCCTTCCGGCTCCTCCCGCGCCGCCAGCCCGCATGCCGGCCCCGACGCAAGCAGCCGCCCCGGTGCCGGCAACAGCTCCGAATGACGGTCGCCTGATCGACCAGTTCCCCAACCAGGATGGTTGCTACGTCGTCTTCACCAGTGAAGAGACGGGCAAACATGCTCAACGCCGGCTCCGCCGTGAGGTGAATGCCACCATGCCGGCAACTCCCCAGTTCATGCACTGGTCGGAGAAACCGATCACTTGGAGCCAGGCCGATCACCCCGCCGTGATGCCGAATCCCGGCAGTTATGCCTTGGTCCTCGACCCCACCATCGCCACCAAGGAGCGAGCCTGCCACTTCTCGCGGGTGCTGATAGACGGCGGCAGCAGCATCAATATTCTCTACCTCGACACGATGCATAAGCTGGGGCTAAATATAGAAGAACTGCAGGCGAGCCGGACGGTAAGATCACGCTCGACATCCTCTTCGGCGGACCCGGCCATTTCTGCCGCAAGCCAGTGTTGTTCGAGGTCGTGGACCTCGCAAGCCCCTACCACGCGTTGTTGGGCCGGACGGCTCTTGTCAGCTTCATGGCGGTCCCCCATCATGCTTACCTCAAGCTCAAGATGCCGGGCCAAAAGGGGATCATCACCATCAAGGGAGACTACAAGATGTCGCTCGAATGCGCTCGAGACGGTAGTCGGCTGGTCGAGGCCCTAGAGATCACTAAGGAGAAACGGCGGCTCGACCGACTCGTGGCCCTTGCTGCCAGCTAGCCGACCGTGCCAGCTCCACCCTCGCAATCCACTGGAGAGGCCTCCTTCCAGCCGTCTAAGGACACCAAGCAAATCTCGCTCGACCCGGCCAACCCGGCTCAGTGCGTCACCATCGGCTCCCGCCTCAACAGCAAATAGGAAGGCAAGCTCGTTGACTTCCTCCATGAGAATCGGGACATCTTTGCATGGTCCCCCAAGGACATGCCAAGTGTTCCAAGGAAGTTCGCCGAGCACAAACTCCACGTCCGGGCGGACGTCAAGCCGGTCAAGAAACCTCTGCGCCGCTTCTTCGAGGAGAAGCGGTGTACTATAGGCGAAGAGATCGCCCGGCTGCTCGCAGCCGGGTTCATCATGGAAGTATTCCACCTAGACTGGCTGGCCAACCCAGTCCTAGTACTGAAGAAGAACAAGACCTGACGCATGTGCATCAACTACACTAGCCTGAACAAGGCATGTCCCAAGGACCCGTTCGCCCTGCCACGGATCGATCAAGTCATCGACTCCACGACCGACTGCGACTTGCTGTCCTTCCTGGACGCCTACTCAGGTTACCACCAGATCAAGCTGGATCCTGGAGACCAGCTCAAGACCTCCTTCATCACGCCCTTCGGAGCCTACTGCTACATCACCATGTCCTTCGGCCTGAAGAATGCTGGCGCCACCTTCCAACGATGCATGCAGAAGTGCCTCCTGCCTCAGATAGGGAGGAACGTCCACGTCTACGTCGACGACATCGTCGTCAAAACCAAGAAGCAATTCAGCCTCCTTGACGACCTTCGGGGGACCTTCACGAACCTACGCGGGTACAAGATCAAGCTCAACCCGGAGAAGTGTGTCTTCGGTGTCCCCGCCGGAAAACTCTTGGGTTTCTTCGTGTCCGCCCGCGGCATTGAATCTAACCTCGAGAAGATCAGCACGATCAAGCGCATGCCGAAACCAACCCGGCTCCGCGACATCCAGAAGTTCACCGGCTGCCTCGCCTCGCTCAACCGGTTCATCAGCCGACTGGGAGAGAAGGCCCTGCCCCTCTACGGGCTCCTTCGCAAGACAACTCTGATCGAGCCGGGTCAAACCAAGAGGCCGGGCACCTTCGACTGGCCTGATGAGGCGGACGAGGCCCTTCGCGGCCTCAAGAAGGCTCTCACCCGAGCGCCCATCCTGGCAGCGTCAGGTGAGAAGGAACCCTTGCTCGCCTACATCGCGGCGACCACACGTGTCATCAGTGTCGTCCTGGTGGTCGAGCGACCGGAGGAGGGAAAATCCCTGCTGGTCCAGCGGCCCGTCTACTACCTCAGCGAGGTCCTCTCCACGTTGAAGCAGAACTACCCCCACTATCAAAACATGTGCTACGACGTATACTTCGCCGCCAAGAAGGTCAAGCAATACTTCCAAGAGCATACCATTACCGTGGTGAGCACGGCCCTGCTTAGCAAGATCATGAGCGGTCGGGACTCCACTGGCCGGATCGCCAAGTGGGTCATCACCCTCGCCGACCATGAGATCTAGTACGAGCCAAGAACCGCCATCAAGTCACAGGCTTTGGCGGATTTCCTCGTCGACTGAGCGAAGACGGAGTTCGTCCCGCCTCCCCCAGACTCCACGCATTAGTGCATGCACTTCGACGGCTCGAAAATGAGGACCGCCCTGGGTGCCGGCATAGTCCTCTCCTCCCCGAAAGGTGATCACCTCAAATACGCCCGATAGATCCACTTTGCCGCCTCCAACAACGTGGCTGAGTACAAGGCCATCGTCCATGGCCCCCGGCTCGCCAAGGAGATCGGCATCACGCGCATCCTCTGCCTCGGCGACTCTGACCTCGTGGTGCAACAAGTCTCTGGTGAATGGGACGCCAGGGACACCAACATGTCCAGCTATCGCTTCCTCGTAAAATAGCTCACCGGCTCCTTCGAGGGCTGTGAGTTTCATCACGTACCACGAGCGGACAACGAGGCGGCGGATGCGTTCGCAAAGATTGGCTCCACCCGGCAGGCCATCCCAGCCGGCGTCTCCCTCGAACGGCTGCTCAAGCCGTTGATCAAACCTTCCCCAGAATCAGAGCCAATCTTCATGACGGCGGGTGTCGCCGGCCCATCGACGGCCCTGGCCGCCTCTCCGGCAACTTCACCGCCGGCTCCCGAATCGTCGGCCGCCCCGCCTGCTCCGATCGAGCCAGATGTGCCCGAGGTGACCAGCCCCAGCGGCATGGCCATCATGATGATCACCAACCAGCCGACCCTAGGGGCCGGTGAGCCAAACTCGGGGGCTGGTCAACCAGCCTCGAGGGCTCTCGAGCCGGTCCCGGGAGCTGGCAAACTGGTCCCGGGGACTGATCAACCAGTCCCAAGGGCTCCCGAGCCGGCCGCCATCGCGGCCCCCTCGTGGGCCCAGCCCATCTTAGCGTTCCTTCTACGAGGCGAGCTGCCTCTAGACGAGGCTCTGGCTAGGCAAATCCAGCGTCGGGCCACAGCGTACGGCATCATCAACAACGAGCTCGTCCATCGCAGCACCACCGGCGTCTTCCAGCGATGCGTCGAGCCGGAAAGGGTATGGAGATCCTCCTCGACATTCATCAGGGCAAGTGTGGGCATCATGCCGCCTCCCGGACCCTACTGGCCAAGGCTTTCCGCCACGGCTTCTTCTGGCCGACGGCTCTCGATGCGGCCAAGAAATTGGTCGACGAGTGCGAGGGCTGCCAACGCTTCAGCGCGCATAGCCACCTGCCGACAACGGCCCTTCAAACCATCCCCCTCTCGTGGCCTTTTGCTGTTTGGGGGCTAGACATGGTGGGCCCATTCAAGACTGCTCGAGGCGGCATGACGCACTTACTGGTGGCCATCGACAAATTCACCAAGTGAATCGAGGCGCGACCAATCAAGAAGCTGGACGGCCCCACGGCCGTCCGTTTCATCGACAACATCACGATACGCTACGACATTCCCCACAGCATCATCACCAACAATGGCACCAACTTCGCCAAGGGCGCACTCGCGCGTTTCTGCTCCAAGGAAGGAATCTGGCTCGACCTGGCCTCCGTCGCTCATCCGTAGTCCAACGGCCAGGTCGAGAGGGTGAACGGCCTCATCCTATCCGGCATCAAGCCCCGGCTCGTGACATAGCTGGTAAGGTCGGTCAGCTGCTGGATCGACGAGCTGCCGGCCGTCCTTTGGAGTCTCAGGACCACCCCGGACCGGTCAACCGGCTACACTCCCTTCTTCCTCGTGTTTGGGTCCGAGGTGATCATCCCCATCGACATCGAGTTCGATTCGCCTCGGGTCACCCTGTACACGGAGAAGGACGCAAAGGAGGCAAGAGAATACGGCATCGATCTACTGGAGGAAGCTCGTGAATTGGCCTTGAGCCGGATGGCGATCTACCAGTAGAAACTCCAGCACTACCATAGCAAGCGGATCCGGCCACTCTCGTTCCGCGAGGGGACCTGGTCCTCAGACGGATCCAGCGAACCGCTGGATAGCACAAGCTGTCCTCCCCATGGGAGGGCCTGTTCATCATCAGCAAGGCACTACGCAACAACACGTACTACCTAATAGACGCCCAGAAGCCGCAGAAGCGCAAAAGAGACGCTTCCAGTGAAGAAACGGAGCGCCCATGGAACGCAGCGCTCTTGCGCCCGTTTTACTGTTGAGGAAGAATCAATGTATGTATGTATCCCCGTCCTTTTGGGCTTATGAATGCTATGGGCACCCCAAGCCGGCTCTTGGGGCGCGCCAAGTTTCGTTCAAAAGTGTTCCTCACTCACCGGCTCCCCGGCCTGGCTCCTCGGCCCGAGGGCTAGCCGGCTGGGCCTAGAAGCACCTCTCTGAAAAACAGCTAAGTAGCATGAGCCGGCCAAACCTCCCCACCCTTACCAGCTACAGAACCGGCTCCCGACTCCCAGCTGTCCGGCTGACGGGGCCCCGGGGCGGCAAGGTTTGGCTCACACGAAAGGTCGAAACAAAGGGAGATCCCTTCGGGGCCCAGCCGGACCCTCACCGCATCTCTACCACTGTACTTATCCCAAAAAAAACGTGATTCCTAAGTTTTGAACTGGCTCCCCTGAGGCGGACGCCCTGACCCAGCTATAGACCGGCTCCCGGCTATCGAGCTGGCGGGGCCAAAACCAAAGCGGAAAAGGAGTAGAACGAAAAGAGTCGAGGCGGGTGAAAAAGGATAAGGACGAGGCGGCATGAGTCACAAGGGCAAACACAACAGAATATTCATGACATAAACATTAAGGCAAAAGAGTCCCACGGCCAGCATTCAGTTCATTACACAAACACCCCCAGTGGGTGGATTCAAGTTTTTACATGCAGGAAAAAGAAGATAAAAAAGATGCCCGGGGGCTTAGGCCACCGGCGCGTCGCCAGCCGGCGTGCCCCCAGCCGGTGCGTCGCGAGGCGTCTCGGTCCTTGCCTCGAAGGTGGTCGCAGCCTTTGGGTTGGCCTCCTTGGCCTTCGAGGCGGGCTCCTCGGTCTCGGTCGTCTCGCCGCTCGAGTCGGTGCTCTCGTCGGCGACTTCGTCATCCGCCGGGCCGTGAGGAATGCCGAAGGAGTCCTCGGGCAACGGCTCACCATCCTCACCAAGGACCGGCAGGAATTCGTCCGCGTCAACGTATGACGCGAGCTCGTTTGCCTGCTGGACAAAGGCCAGCTCGCGGGATTCCCGCTCTGCGGCCGGCATGTCCCGCATGGTCGCCAGCCGGCCTAGGTCCACGCCACGGTACCAAGACGTCACGAACCGGAGCGCCATCTGCGCCCCGGCTCGAGGGGCCAAGGCCTTCCAAGCCTCGAGGTGGGGGACGGCATGCTCCAGCCACTGAGCTACGCGGTGCATCGGAGCTCCCCCGCGGCTCGGCCACAGTGCGATGATGACCTCCTTGCCGACGGCCTTGAGCTGGGTCATCCGCATCTCGACGACGATCCCAATCTCGTCTATGTGAGCCGGCCTCTTCCCTCGGCCGGCCGCTTCAGCCTCCGGGCCTCGAGCCGGTCGCTCCTCGCTCCTCTGGTCCTGGCGCGCCACGGGAGGAGGTCCGTCTAGAATCATCAAATCGTCATCATCATTGTCGTCGTCTGTCCAGTGCCGGATGGAGGGGGCAAGAGGGAACTCACCCGCTCTGCTGGGTTCCCCGGCTACGCTAGACCCTCTGGCCCCGCCAGGAACGCTGCTTCGCGGACCCGCCGGCTCATCGCCCCCCCCAAGGAGTCCACTCCTTCCTCCGGGGGACCTCCCGTCTAGAAGTAACGAGAGTCGGAGTCCTCGTGCTCCGCCTCGAAGATCTGCGGGTGCGGGCCATCTGGCGTGTTCTGTTGCACCAGCAGTTGCGATCAGCACTTCAACGTAAGTTCTCAAGCTGGCTGTCGGCTGGGGAATACCAAACGGGAAAGAACCGCCTCGACGAAAAAACTCACAAGGGGAGGCCGGTTGATGCGGTTGTACGGCTCCATGCCGAAGGACCACGAGGCGGGCTTCAGCTTGAACGTCGTGAGGGCGTTCACCCGCTTCGCCACCTCAGCCGACATCAGCTCGACAGTGGACTGTCGGTAGGGGTCGTGTCGGCCGGACATGTTGCAGATCCGGTGTGGCCTCATCTGGAGGGGCAACACTCGGCACGAGACAAAGGTCGCCACCAGGTCGGCGGCAACCAGCCCCTCGATGGTCTACAGCTGTGAGAGCCGAGCGAACTCGTCCAAGGCCATGCCGCGTAGGGCAGGTCCCTGCCAGTTCTGCTGGGAGGACTGCCTGTCCTCGAACGGCGGCAGCCAGATGTAATCCGTCCTTGGGTCGACGTTCTTCATGTAGAAGAACGATCGGTGCCACCCCTTGACGGAGTCGATCAAAGAGAGGGGGAAAGCGAGCGATGCTGCGGCAGCACACCACCGTGCCCCCGCACGCGTCGCTCTTCAAAGACTTGAGATAGAAGAGGGCATTGAAGAACTCGATGAAGGGGAGGACGAGGTACCCCTCGCACAATGTTACGAAGGCAGAGAAGTACAAGATCGAATTCGACCCGAGGTTGTGCAGCTAGAGGTTGAAAGTGTTAAGAAGAAGACAGAAAAAGAGACTCGCCGGGAGCCCGAAGCCCCGGGAGAAGTGCCAGAGGAAGACAACATGTTCCCCTGGCTGCGGCACCAACGCTATCTCGTCGCCCGGTGCACATGTGGCCACCCGCTCCGCCGACGGCAACATGCATGCGCGGCGCAGCTCGGCGATGTCCGCCTCAACCACGAAGGAACTAGCCTAACTGCCTCCGTGTCCACCGGCCATCGCGGCGGCGGCGCGGTGTGCGGGCGCGGGCTCGGGTGCGACGGCGTGTGAGGGAAGGAAAGAAGCGACGATGAAGCAGGGTAGCAAGGAGGCAAGTGGGGCACGGGTACCTTCGCCTCCTGCCCATCCTCCCCTTTTTATAGGGGACGCCACGACCGGAGGATGTGGGATCGTCTCCGCCAACTCCTCCCGGAAATTCCGCGCGCATGGGTGGCCCTGGGCCGTAACGGCCGCCTCGGGGCGCAGAGGATCCTGTCCTGCGCCCCGAGGCCTACGAGGGCTATGCCTGGGTCCTACCGGGCTAGGCCTGGGCGACGTCCCGTCTCCCCGTGTGCGCGGGACCTGCGGCATCATTACTCGCCGCGTGGCGTGCCGTGTGCCGGTGCGAGCCTCGGGGCGGCGCGCTGGAACCCGAGGCGTCGGATCCAATGTCCGACCCGGCTGCCCCTTCGCCTTCGAGCCGGGGGCGGCTGGAGCTGAGGGGAAGCTACCAGCTCCCCACCGTCCGCTAGACGCGGGCCCCCGACGGCTTCGGGGACTACTGATGGGGTTTATACTCCTAGGTAGGCCAAAGCAATAGGGTCTTCCCCATTTCGCTTCGAAGAAGAACTACGCGGCCGGCTGGCCGTGGCCAGCTGGAGGATGTTTAGCGCAAGCCAGTGCCTGCTGGCGCCCCGGCCGTTTGGTCAAGGAGCCGGTCGGGCCCTTGGCTGGCTGGGCATGGCCGGTTGCCCACTAGTCGGCTCTTTCGTTGACATCGGGACGGACATGCCCCGTCCCGTCGTTCTACGCGTAGGTACGACGACACGACGTGACCGGCACGACAAGCGGCCCTGTGGCTACAGTGGCCGCTTACGCACCGTAGCACATGGCTACAGTCCAACCGTCCTAGCCGCTGACCTTAGTGAGCACGACCGGGCAGGGGAACAGTGCTAGCACGCCCTCGCCACTTCATTACCTGCCTCGGCGTGGCTACAGTGCTGCCGGACATACCGGAGACTTCAGCCAGCTGGCGCTAGACGACGCCCCCAGGCGGCCCGTGCCGCGCCAGGTGGGCGAGAACCAATCCACAGAACTCTCACTCCCTCCTCTAGTAGCGGAGGAAGACGAGCCGGCTACTCCTTCTTCCACCTCTAGACACAGCTCCAGGAGCATCCTTGTACACATACCCATCCATCCAACTAGACCAAGTAGGACTAGGGGTGTTACCTCCCACGAAAGACCCTGGACCTGGGTACGTCGTGTGTCACCACCTCTTGTGCCCAATCTCGCACCCGGAGCCCATCGGCGTCCTCCGGCCTCAACCACTCACGATAAGCCACCCCATGGAATCTGTCATGAGAAAACGACAACACAAAACACTTGGCAAAACTTACCATCATCACGGAGGTGAAGGACCGGTCGAATTTGCACCAGGGTGAGACGAAGAAGGACCGGTCGGGGTTGCGGCAGACGCAGAAGGATCGGTCGATGCTTGTCGGGATGCACGCTGCACCAAAGATCATTTGCAATGTCTTCTTAGCATGATGCAACTCAAATGTGAATACAAGTAACTAATCACCATTCAAATGAAACTCACTGTGGGTGCTATAGCAATATGGGGCATCGATGGAGGGGTCTGACCATTATTCTTGCACACGGTCTGCACATTTTGTTTTCACGAGCCATTCATATTAGTTAGTGATGAAATGAACATTACATGCATGATTTGGCTAATATGGAGGTGAAACTTACCACGAGGCGCTCGTATAGGGCCCGGTGAGACGCGTCATTCCGGTTCCTCTCCTCCTCCAACAGCCTAGCCGTCCTCTCCTCCATGTCCCTCTCCCTCTGTGCCACCTGCCTATTTGCCTTCGCCAGAAGCTCCTGGGCTCTAGCGTCAATGGCGATCTCCATTGGCCATGGACGAGGCCTTGTCTCAGGATCAGAGCTCGTCTGACACTTCTAGATCTCCGGGAGACTTCTAGGACAACGTATCAGTCCATCCCCAATGGCTATCGAGCCATGGGGCCTCCCGCCACCAAATATCATCACGAGCTCTAGATCAAAAGGATTCTGGCTTGGGTTGAAGTCTTCCCCTTTCCTCTCCTTCCCCTCATCTCTGTACCTCACGAGCTTGTTGTGGAAGGAGATGTTGCTGAAGCTCTCTGGATGATCGAGGTCATCCCCAGAGAATGCCTTGGCCTTTTTATATGAGGCAATATGGGCCATGGCATAGAGGTCGAACAGAGGTGGCACCTCCTTCTTGTTTTCTCGCGCCTAGAAGAGAGGAACAAAATATTAGTTAAGGACTCAAGCTAGCATGAAGAATGAAGCAAACCACATATGCAGTGATCCTCGTACTCAAACGGGATGGAGCTCCCTTGATGGTGTGGCACACCTTTCATTTGGGCACGCTTATCCTTGGCCTTGTTGTGGTCGGCTAGCCATTTGGGAGAGCACCACTCATCCACCAATGCCTCCCAACAGTCTATCCTAATCGCACACCATCTCGGGGACACCTAAGTTAGACAAGAGAAATTTCAGCGCTACGCCTACGAATCAAATCAAGGAAGCTAAGTACAAGACCTTAAGAATAGATAATTACCTTCATTAACTTCTCCTTACTCAGATAATTTTTGCAACACTTCTTCTTAGCCCTCTTAATGTTAGTCGAGGTGTAGTAGTCTCGAATAGCCTGCACCCGAGCCTCATGCCGTAAATTCTGAAGTAGGCGCTTGCACTCGGCTACGAGAACAACAACCGCTTTCGCCTCGTGTTCCTCAAGACACCTGTAGAAGGTCTGCAATCAAACAAGACAACACTGATTAGTACAATCACTAGGTGCTGTTGATTTTTAATTCTGTAAAGGAGAAATTACCCAAAACTGACGGATCACAATGTCAGCCCAATTTATGCCATGTCATCTGTCTGGCCGTCTCGTCGACCATGAAAAGACATTGAAGTCTTGGTATGATTGGCAGATACCGAAGAACATTAATGGGGATTTTGGTCTGACTCTTCTCACCCATACCGTTGTCTACCAGAACATACCTGGAAACATTGCAAATGGGGCAATAGTTCAAGCCCGCATACTCAAGCCTAAATAAGGCACATCCATTCTCACTAGCATCTATCTTCTCATAGGGCATCTTAAGCGCATGTAGGATTTTGTTCGACTTGTACATGTTTGCTGGCAATACATGGCCTTTGGGTAGAAAGCGTCCAAATATTGTCATCATCGTGTCGTAGCATTCTCTACCCAGGTTAAACTGAGCCTTCAAAGCCATAACTTGCACGATGGCATCCAGCTGACAAAGCTCAGTTTGCTCGTGGAGAGGACGTTTTGAAGACTCCAACATTTTATAAAAGGCATTTGCAGATTCCTCCATCTCATCGTCTGAATCCCGAGCATCATCAAAGTCTTGCACCATGTCTTTGATCCCGGTACCATGCTCGTCAGTGCGACGACGAACTACCTCAGCTCTGGCACGTTGGTCAGACTCACCATGAAATGTCCAGACCATATAATTTGGCGTAAAACCCCACTTCTGTAGGTGTTTGATCATTTCAAACTCTGACTTCTTCTTAAAGTTGTCGCAATTGACACAACGGCACCAGGTTGTTTTCTCTCCATTTGCAAATGCGACTCTCACAAACTCCTTGGTTTTTGTTATCCATTCACGGGTCATGTCTTTCTGACTAGTATGACCGGTGTAGATCCACCCACGATCACACATCTTGCCTATCTACTGGACACACAAAAAATATATACATAATTCAGCAAACCATATTCATCAGTTAATAGAGTTTTTCGGTTTTATTATGTCGATGCAACCTAGACGCTAGTAGGTAAAGATAGGTCCTAATCCCACCCCGAGTATGTGTAGATTGGGTTCGTTTTCCCATGCTCCGCTCCGGATCCGACGCACAATTTCGGCAGCACCTCCCCGTTGTTCTCCTGATACATGTCTCGGCAATAAGCAGAGAGGATGTGTACCCGGAGAACAACAGGGAGGCACTAACAAAATTCTGCATCGGATCCAGAGCAGAGCATATGGGAAAACAAACCCAATCTACACATACTCGGGCTGTCCATGGATAACGTTGGACAATTCGAAAGAATCACGGTTATAAATATGCTAATGAATGCATATTTATAGATGTAACCCTTTCGAATGGGAGACGCATAGTGGTCACGCATACTGATGATTGAAGACACCTATAGCTAGCAAGTTTCATTTGCACGAAGACTGGAACAGAGGAAATGAAGGGGGAAGGAGGAGATGTCATTTGTGCTCACCCACGAACGCAGGGGTGGAGCTCGTCGAACGCACGGGGAGGTCATCGAACACCAGACCCTCGCAGTGACGAAACAACTGCACATTTAAATCCACCTGATCAACATAAATATGATGTTTTGTATAAAAAAATCAAAAAATATATGAGCTAACTCATAATTCACAAATATATGACCCGTGTCGTGTCGGGGTCGGGGTGTCGGGGGTGTCATGTCGGGGTCGGGGTGTCGGGGGTGAGGTGTGGAGGTCGGGGTGTCGTGTCGGGGTAGGGGTGCCGTGTCGGGGTCGGGGTGTCGGGGGTGTCATGTCGGGGTCGGGGTGTCGGGGGTGAGGTGTCGAGGTCGGGGTGTCGTGTCGGGGTAGGGGTGCTGTGTCGGGGTCGGGGGTGCCGTGTTGGGGTGTCGTGTCGGGGATCGGGGTGTCGGTGGTGTCGTGTCGGGGTAGGCGTGCTGTGTCGGGGTCGGGGGTGTCGTGTCAGGTTGTTGCGGTGTCGTGTCAGGGGTCGGGGTGTCGGTGGTGTCGTGTCGGCGATCCTCAACCCGGTTACGTCGGTGCCGACGCACCCCATCGCCGATCCTCGACCCGGTTACATCGGCGCCAACGCACCCCATCACCGATCCTCGACCCGGTTTTCCTTTTCTTCTCCTCCTCTTCTCCTCCTTCCTTCTTCTTCTTCTTCTTCCTCTTCTTCTCCTCCTCCTCCTCCTCCTCCTCCTCCGCTTCTTCTTCTTCTTCTTCTTCTTCTTCTCCGTCTTCTTCTTCTTTTCTTCTCCTCCTCCTCCTCTTTTTCTTCTTCTTCTTTTTCTTCTTCTTCCTCCTCCTCCTCCTCTTCTTCTTCTCCTCTTCTTCTTCTTCTTGTTCTTTTCTTCTTCTTCTTTCTTCTTCTTCTTCTTCTTCTTCATTTCATCTCCACCTCCTCCTAAAGAACTAACTAACTAACTAACTAACTAACTAACTTAACAGAAAAAACTAACTAACTAACTAACTAACTTAACAGAAAAAACTAACTAACTAACTTATTTTTTCTAATCTAATAAACTAAACTAAACTAATTAAACCTAAATCTAAAAAAACAGAAAAATCTAAGAAAACAGAAAAAAAGAAAAACCTAAACTCACCGCCGGTGGGGGTCGGGGCGGCGGTGGGGTGCGGTGGCGGCGGGGTGCGGCAGCGGCGGTGCGTTGGTGTCGGTGGCCGGGGCGGTCTGGGCAGCGGTCGGGGCAGGGGAGGGGGCAGGGCGGTGGCGGGGTGCGGCAGGGGCGGCGGCGGGGTGCGGTAGTAGCGGCGGGGTGGGGGCGGGTGCGGCGGCGGCGGCAGGGTGCGGCAGCGGTGGCGGCCGGGGCAGGGGAGGGGGCAGGGAGAGAGAGACAGAGAGAGAGAAGAGAGAGAGGAGGGGGTAGCGAGTGTTATATAGGGTCTTCTTTGCCGTCCGCTAGCAGACGGCAAAGACTCTTTGTCATGTGCTAGCAGACGACAAAGAGATGGGGTGGGCCATTGTACTAAGCTGGCCTCCACTAGGCCCCACCCCACCTCTTTGTCGTCTGCCAGCAGACGACAAAGAATCTTTGCCATCAGCTGGCAGACGGCGAAGTGCTTGCTGATGGCACAGCCCACCTTTGCCGTCAGCCACATCCTTGCCTTCTGTTTTCTGCTAGCTGATGGCAAAGCTACTCTTTGTCGTTCGCTAGCAGACGGCAAAGATGTGGCAAACGGCAAATCTTCTGATCCCGGTAGTGAATGGATCAATGTTTGAGCATGATGGGCTAGGGATAACTCATTTTAGCGTTGATATTTTGAAAGACATGGTTGCTTTTTGATATGCTTGAGTATCTAAATTATTATGTCAAAACTACACTATTGCTTTGAACAACTAAAAGTCCAAATGTCCATGCTATAACAAAAAGAATATGATATGACATGTTAGGCAACATTCCACAATCGAATATTCTGTTTCTATAACTTACCTACTCGAGGACGAGTAGGAGTTATGATTGGGGATGCTGATACGTCTCCAACGTATCTATAATTTTTGATTGTTACATGCTATTATATTATCAATCTTGGATGTTTTGTAATCATTTTATATCATTTTTTGGTACTAACCTATTGACATAGTGCCAAGTGCCAGTTGTTGTCTTTTCCATGTTTTTTACATCGCATAAAATCAATACCAGACGAAGTCCAAATGCCATGAAACTTCATGATGATTGTTTATGGGCCAGAAGGAATACAACGGGCCCTGGCTGCGCCTAGGGGGTGCCACGAGGGAGGCACAACCCAGCAGGGCACGCCAAGAGGCCCAGGCGCGCCCTGGTGGGTTGTGCCCACCTCGGGTGCCCCCCTTGCTGTTTTGACATCCATCTGCCAAATTTCATAGTCGAAATATGCAGCTATTGCTAACATGATTCTGACGGACTGAAGCATCGCTACGGGTGGGTCTCGTCGTAGTCAACTCCTTGAACTTGTGAAAAACCTTTTTCCAAAAATCAAGCTTTATAGACGGTGACATTACCTTCCGCGTCCATCTTCCTCTTAACGATCCATTTGTTTTGAATGGCCTTTCGCCCTTCAGGTAATACTTCCAAAGTCCATACTTTGTTTTCATACATGGATCCCATCTCAGATTTCACGGAATCTAACTATTTATTGGAATCCGGGCCCATCATCGCTTCTCCATAGCTCATAGGTTCATCGTTGTCTAACAACATGACCTCTAAGACAGGGTTGGTGTACCACTCAGGAGCAGCACACGCCCTTGTCGACCTACGAGGTTCGATTGCAACTTGATCTAAAGCTTCATGATCATCATCATTAACTTCCTCTTCAAGCGATGCATGCTCTATAGAAACATCTTTCTATGTTGTGCTACTCTTTGGTTGAAGTAAAGGTTCAATAACCTCATCAAGTTCTATTTTCCTCCCACTCAATTCTTTCGAGAGAAACTCTTTCTCAAGAAATGTTCCATTCTTAGCGAAAAACACTTTGCCTTCGGATCTGAGATAGAAGGTATACCCAACTGTCTCTTTTGGGTATCCTATGAAGACAAATTTCTCTGCTTTGGGTTCCAGCTTTTCAGGCTGAAACTTTTTGACATAAGCATCACGTCCCCAAACTTTAAGAAACGTCAACTTTGGCTTCTTGACAAACCACAGTTCATATGGCGTCATCTCAATGAATTTTGATGGCGCCCTATTTAAAGTGAATGCAACTGTCTCTAATGCATAACCCCAAAACAATAGTGGCAAATCAACAAGAGACATCATAGAACACACCATATCTAATAAGGTTCGATTATGACGTTCGGACACACCATTACGTTGTGGTGTTCTAGGCGATGTCAACTCTGAAACAATTCCACATTGTCTTAAGTGACTGCCAAACTCATAACTTAGATATTCTCCTCCTCGATCAGATCATAGGAATTTAATCTTCTTGTTATGATGATTCTCAACTTCACTATGAAATAGCTTGAACTTTTCAAATGTTTCACACTTGTGCTTCATTAAGTAAATATACCCATATGTACTTAAGATATCAGTGAAGGTGAGAAAATAACGATATCCACTGCACGTCTCAATGCTCATTGGACCGCACACATCAGTATGTATGATTTCCAACAAGTCACTTGCCTGTTCCACTGTTCCAGAGAACGGGGTTTTAGTCATCTTGCCCATGAGGCATGGTTCACATGTGTCAAGTGATTCAAAATCAAGTGACTCCAAAAGTCCATCAACATGGAGCTTCTTCATGCGTTTTACACCAATATGACCTAAACGGTAGTGCCAGAAGAAAGTGGTACTATCATTATCAACTCTACATCTTTTGGCATCAATGTTATGAACATATGTATCATCACTATCGAGATTCAATATGAATAAACCCCTCACATTGGGTGCATGACCATAGAAGATATTACTCATATAAACAGAACAACCATTATTCTCTAATTTAAATAAGTAACTGTCTCGCAATAAACAAGATTCAGATATAATGTTCATGCTTGACGTAGGCACCAAATAACAATTATTTAGGTTCATAACTAATCCCGATGGTAATCGAAGAGCGAGCATGCCAACGGCGATCACATCAACCTTGGAACCATTTTCCACGCACATCATCACTTTGTCCTTTGCTATCCTTCTTCTATTCCATCGCTCCTATTTTGAGTTGCAAATGTGAGCAACCGAACCAATATCAAATACCCAGGCACTACAACGAGAGTTGGTAAGGTACACATCAATAACATGTATATCATATATACCTTGTTTGGTGTTGGCCACCTTCTTGTCGGCCAGATACTTAGGGAAGTTCCGCTTCCAATGACCAGTTCCCTTGCAATGAAAGCACTCAGTTTCTAGCTTGGGTCCAATCTTGGGTTTCTTCACGGGAGGGGCAACTACTTTGCCACTCTTCTTGGAATTACCCTTATTTCCCTTGCCATTCTTCTTGAAATTAGTGGTTTTATTGACCATCAACACTTTATGTTCTTTCTGGATTTCAGACTCAATGACTTTCAGCATCGCAAATATCTCGGTGACTGACTTGTTTATCTTGTGCATGTTATAGTTCATCACGAAGCTCTTGTAGCTAGGTGGCAATGATTGAAGAACTCTGTCAGTGATCGCCTCCGGCGGAAGGGGCATCCCTAACTCAGCTAGATGGTTCGAATACCCAGACATTCTGAGTATATGTTCAGTGACAGACCCATTCTCCTCCATCTTGCAAGCATAGAACTTATCAGAGGTCTCATACCTCTCAATCCGGGCATTCTTCTCAAACATAAACTTCAACTCCGGGAACATCTCATATTCTCCATGATGTTCAAAATGTCTTTGAATTCCCGGTTCTAGGCCATACAACATTGCACATTGAACTATTGAGTGCTCCAGAACGTGTGTCCCAAGCTTTCTTAACGTCTTCGAATGAAACAGGAGCGGGTGGGTCACCAAGTGGTGCATCAAGGACATAAGCCTTTTGGGAAGCCGTGAGGATAATCCTCAGATTACGGGCCCAGTCCAAAAAGTTACTTCCATCATCTTTTAACTTGGCTTTCTCTAGTAACACATTAAAATTCAGGAGAACTACTGCGTGAGCCATTGATTTACAACATAAATATACAAAGGTTACTAAGACTATTGTTCAAGATAATGAGTTTAGTTAATAAAATTACTAAAGCTCCCACTCAAATTGACATTCCTCAGGTCATCTAGTGATACATGATCCAATTTCACAAACTCAAGTCCGATCATCACGTGAGTTGAGATGGTTTCAATGGTGAACATCATCATGTTGATCATATCTACTATATGACTCATGTTCTGAGGCCATGTCTGTACATGCTAGGCTAGTCAAGTTTAACCCAAGTGTTCTGTACGTGTAACACTGGCTTGCACCCGTTGTATGTGAACGTAGAGTCTATCACACCCGATCATCACGTGGTGTCTCGACAGGACAAACTTTCGCAATGGTGCACACTCGGGGAGAACACAATTTATCTTGAAATTTAAGTGAGGGGTCACCTTATAATGCTACCGTTGCCCTAAGCAAAACAAGGTGCATAAAAGGATTAACATCACATGCAAATCATAAGTGACATGATATGGCCATGATCTTGTGCTTTTGATCTCCATCCTTAAAGCACCGACATGATATCCATCATCACCGGCATGACACCATGATCTCCATCAATGTGTCGCCATCGGGGTTGTCGCGCCCACCATGCTTCTACTACTATTGCTACCGCTTATAGATAAAGTAAAACATTACATAGCGCTTAATGGTTGATACGCAGGTCATAGAATAATTAAAGGCAACCCAATGGCTCTTGCCGGTTGCCATACTCATCGACATGCAAGTCATGGTATTCTATACAAAACATGATCATCTCATACATCACATATATCTCATCATGTAATTGGTCATATCACATCACAACATACCCTGCAAAAACATGTTAGACGTCTTGTAATTGTTGTTGCATGTTTTACGTGGATGCTATGAGTATCTAGCAAGAACAATTATCACCTACGCAACAAACCACAATGGTGATACACAAATTGCTATTCAACCTTCTCAAGGACCACCTTTGTCGAATCCGATCCAACTAGAGTAGGAGAGATAGACACCCGCCAGCCATCTTTATGCAACAAAGTCACATGTGAGTCGATGGAACCGGTCTCTCGTAAGCGTGAGAGTAAGGTTGTTCCGGGCCACTTCATCCCATAATACCGCTGAATCAAAACACGACCAAGGAAGGAAGCAATCTAAGCATCAACGCCCACAAACTCCTTTGTGTTCTACTCGTAATCACATCTACACATAGACCTAGCTCATGATGTCACTGTTGGGGAACATTGCATGGGAAACAAAAAAATTCCTACGCACACGCAAAATCTATCCATGTTTTTGAACATCTATGAGAGGGAGAGTGAATCTACATACCCTTGTAGATCGCTAAGCATTAAGAAATGTGGTTTATGTAGTCGAACGTCCTCGCGATCCAAATCGCCGAGCGTCCCGTGATCCAATCACGATCCGTCCCGATCTAGCGCCAAACGGGCGACACCTCCGCGTTTAGCACACGCACGGCTCGAGGACGATCTCTATCTTCTTGATCCAACAAGAGGGAGCATAGAAATAGATGAGTTCTCTGGCAGCACAACAACGTGGTGGTGGTGGTGGTGAACTAATCCGGCAGGGCTTCGCTGAGCTCCGATGAACTAATCTAGAGGAGAAATGATCTAGAGGAAGAAGAAGGCAGCACGTGGCAATTAGGGTTGGGGTCTGCCCTCAAAAACCCTTAGTATATATGGAGGGAGAGGAGAGGAGGCAGCCTAGTCCCTCCTACAAGGAGGGCTTCGGCCGAATCTAGAGGGGAGGAGTCCACCTCCAACAAGGGAGGTGGACTCTTAGTAGGACTCCTTTCCTACTTAGCCCTACTCCTCCTCCTGCACATAGGCCTACTCGGGCTGCCTACCCATCCCACCAGGGGCTGGTGCGCCACCACTAAGGCCCATGTGGCCCCTTGGGGTGTGTTGTCCCCAATTGGTGGTCCCCCGGAACCCATTCGTCACTCCCGGTACACTGTCGGAAATGCCCGAAACTTTTCTGGAGTTCAAACACCACTTTACTGTATATCAATCTTTACCTCCAAACCATTCTGGTGCTCCTCATGACGTCCTAGATATCATCCAGGACTCGGAACAACCTTCGGTCACCAACATATATAACTCAATACTACCGAAACGTCATCGAACGTTAAGTGTGCAGACCCTGCAGGTTCGAGAACTATGTAGACATGATCGAGACACCTCTACGGTTAATAACCAATAGCGGGACCTGGATGCCCATGTTGGTTCCTACATATTCTACGAAGACCTTTATCGGTCGAACCTCTATGTCAAGGATTCAGTTAATCTCGTGCGTTGTTCCCTTTGTTCTTCGGTATATTACTTGCCTGAGATTCGATCGTCGGTATCTCTATACCTAGTTGAATCTCGTTACCGGCAAGTCTCTTTACTCATTCCGTAATACAAGATCCCGTGGCTAACACTTTATTCACATAGCTTTAAAGGCTTGTTGTGATGTTGTATTACCGAGTGGGTCCTGAGATACCTCTCCGTCACACAGAGTAACAAATGCCAGTCTTGATCCATGCCCACTCAACATACACCCTCGAAGATACCTGTAGAGCATCTTTATAGTCACCCAGTTACGTTGCGGCATTTGATACACACAAGGTACTCCTCCGGTGTCAGTGAGTTGCATGATCTCATGGTCATAGGAATAGATACTTGACATGCACAAAACTATACCAATAAACTGACACGATCATATGCTATATTTATAGTTTGGGTCTTGTCCATCACATCATTCTCCCAATGATGTGATCCCGTTATCAAATTACATCTCATGTCAATGGCTAGGAAACCTTGACCATCTTTGATCAACGAGCCAGTCTACTAGAGGCATACTAGGGACAAAGTGTTGTCTATGTATCCACACATACAATGTGTTTCTAGTCAATACAATTATAGCACGGATAATAAACAATTATCATGAACAAAGAAATAGGGTTGGTAGGATTTAACCATCGCGTGCCCCCGACCTAGACAACACTAGGATTTCAACGAGGAACAAGAATGCTCACACATCATCATCATGCCATCACCAATATTTAGATGAATAGCGAATTAGCACCCTTTAACTATATATATTTATACTAACCAACAACCATGCACTCATGCCCTTTCATATTACGACATCATTATAATTGACCCATAATTTCTTATTTTATGTGCTACATGAAGGTTTTGATTATGCACTTCTTGAATACCTATTATTTTTTGGACTAGTCTTATAACCCATGCAAATTACTGTGACTATATATGAGACTCTCAAACAAATTTAAGTGAATAATGGGAGTGCAATTATTTCTATAAAATCTTGAGGCCACTGTGCTCTAAAAGATATAAGTGAATCACTACAGCAACTGCTTAGCTCAAAAGATATAAGTGAATCACTACAGCAACTGCTTAGCTCAAAAGATATAAGTGAAGCACATAAAGCATTCTAAACAGTCATGGTGAAGATGTATCTCTATCAAGTAGGTGTGTCCAGCAAACAATGATTGTGTAAAACTAAAACAAAAGAAAACTAACACACAAGACACTCCAAGCAAAACACATATCATGTGATGAATAAAAATGTAGCTCCAAGTGACATACCGATAGTTTGACAAAAGAGGGGATTCCTTCTGGGGAATCCCCAAGCTTAGACACTTGAGTCTTATTATAATTTACTATGGGGTGCCTTGGTCATCCCCAAGCTTATGCTCTTTCCCGCTTCATATTCCTTCATCCATCGTGATAGCACCCAAAACTTGAAAACTTCAGCACACAAAACTTAATAGAAAACTCGTGAGCTCCGTTTGTATGATAGGTAAATCAAAAACTTTAGGTACGTTTATAAATTGATTCATATATTATTATTGCATAAGGTACTGTATTCTAACTTCTTCATGGTTTATACCCCCGATACAACCCATAGCATCATCAAAATAAGCAAACTATGCAGGCGACAACAGAATCTATCTAAAACAGAACAATCTGTAATGATCTATGCAATCACCGTACTTCTATAACTCCAAAAATTATGAAACATTACTAAAACCTGGGTAATTCATATGCAAATACTTTGTAAAAAATTCTGATAAAAAAAAGTTCTAGTAAAATCAGAGAAATTCTGCACTGGACATAAAAGTTTCAGTTTTTGCACCGTATCGATTCTACTTAACATTCAAGTGATCACAAAGGATTTACTTGGCACAAATAGTAATTTAAACATAAAACCACAATAAATACAGTAGAAATAATCATCGTTTCACACCAATTCAAAAAGTAAAAACAAAAATTAAAGATAACTATTGGGTTGCCTCCCAACAAGCGCTATTGTTCTATGCCCCTAGCTAGGCATAATGCATAGTATCAAGTGTTGTCCTTGTTATCGTCCACTTTGGCTACCTTAGTGGGCCCCTTTTCAAACCCGGGACGTTCTTTACTTTTAGCCGTAGCCTATGAAAGTGTTGTCATCAGTTTATCCAAGGATTCAAGCTTTTTATCAACAGTGGTAAGGAAAGAATTCATGCGATTAAGGCTAGGGCCTAAAGTTTTGTTAGGTTCGTTAACTTTTTGTAACGCACTTATGTTTTCCTAAAATCCCCTAGTTTCTCTAATATTTGAATTCCTTCATGTCTAAAATAAGATATTTGCGGTAATGGAGGACTTGCTACCATTCCTTGTACTATCTCACAAGCAGCACTAGAGTCCATTTCAATAAAAAAAAATCCTTTGGCAACAAAGTCTAGAACTTGCCTATGGGGCATCCCGAGTCCTACACAAAAGTTACAAAGGACGATCTTCATACCATTTTTTATAGTAGCATTATGGTGAAACTCTATTATACGGTACCATGCATCTTTTAGATTCTCCCCTTGTTTTTGTTTAAAGTATAGTACTTCAAAATCCAGAGAAACATTAGCAAGTGGTCCAGACATCGAAACAAGTGAACTAGCAAAGATAAATATTTTATTTTTTTATTTTGTATAGAAACCAACATATAATAACAAATAATAAGTAGAACAAATGCATGATAATTTGTGACAAGGTACTTGATAGGAATTTGATGATGCTCCCCGGCAACGGCGCCGGAAATCCTTCCTAATACTTGTAAACCGAGTTGGGATTTTCTCCAAAGAGGAGGGGATGATGCAGCACAGTAGAGGTAAGTATTTTCCTTAGTGAGAGCCAAGGTTATCGAACCAATAGGATAACTACGCAAACTCCTATCTTCAGCACCTACGCATAAAAGAGAAAACACTTGCACCCAACGCGAGCAAAAGGGTTCTAATTCCCCTTGAACTCATTAATTGCAAGATATAAGTAGTGATAGATAGATAATTTGATAAATACAAATTGTAAATAAAAATAAAGTAAATAATGGCAGCAAGGTAGTTAGAGGTTTTTGTGATTATATTTGTGAGGAGACCCGGGAGCCATATTATTCGCTAGAGGCTTCTCTCTGAAGAAGGCATACGGTGGATAGACAAATTATTGATGGGCAATTAATAGAAAAGCACATAGTTATGCAATATTTATTCACAACATTGATCATTTATACATGCATCACATTCATAAACAAGTAGATCGACTCCTACCTGCATCTACTACTATTACTCCACCCATCGACCGTTATCCAACATGCATCTAAAGTATTAAGTAAAACCAGATAATGCTTGGAGGATGATGACATGATATAGACAAAGTAAATCCAATTAATATGAATGAACCCTATCATTTTACCCTAGTGGCAGCAATACAATACGTGCCATGTCCCTTTCTGTCACTGGGATTGAGCACCGCAAGATTAAGAGCATCTCCACCCGTGGCCCCAAAGGACCTCCCCAGGCCCCTTTTTATCACCAACGGGCGAAAAAATGCCCAGTCGCGGCCCCAAGACACCGATTTTCGTCGGTTGGGGCCTTTTTTGGGCCGGCAAACCCAGGCCGAACCCAGGGTGCTAGGGGTCTCCTGGGGGCGCCGGCTGAAGCGAAAAGGTGGGTGGGGCCGAGGTGTCAGCGAGACCGGCTGCCACTTCCTGCCTTTTCCCGCTCCTTTTCCCTCTGTACCGCCGTTTCTTCCCTCCATTCTCTCTATTTACCTCCATCTCCCCTCTCTCCACCGCCATGCTGCCGAAGAAGTACGTCGTCCCTCGGCAAGCCCCCGGCCTCGCTGTCGCCAAACCGCGCAAGGCCCGTGCACTGATGGCAAGGCCATCGGGGATGACAAACGCCAAGTGGAAGGCTGATGTCGAGCGGCGGGAGACTATGACCGCTGATCGCCACAACAGGCTGCTCATGAAGAAAGCCCAGGAAGCGGCAACGGCAGCGGTGGTTGAGCAGGAGGTGTCGTCTCACCTTCCGATCTTCCCGGGGCGACAGCCGGCAGGCCCGTTCCCATAAGGCGCCAGCCAGCAAGGCGTCGCATCTCCGACCAACGCACACTTTCCTTCGTCGAACTTCCCTTTGTTGGCATGGGGATACGCGCCCTTGCCGGAGTACGTCGACGGCGACGCCCTCGGCGGATTCGACCACAACATTACCTTCCCCCGCATGCCTACCGCCTTCTCCGCCGGCCACCCCAATGCCCAGTACGTATGGCTACGTGCCCTCATCGACATACTCCGGCTTGTCTGTGATGGCTCTGCGGTGCAGCCCTCTGCCTTTCGCGCCCGGCATGGTGCCACAGTACAGCAACGCCGAGGCCGAGATGGAGGACATCATCAACACCGGCTTAGCCGCGGCCGCCTCGTGCCCCGGATTTGGTGCGCAAGAGGCGGAGGACACCGCCAACATGGGTGACGCCGAGGTCTACGCCGAGCCCGAGGAGGAGGAGGAGGAGGTGGTGGAGAAGGAGGAAGAAGAAGAGATTGAGGAGGAAGAGTTGGTGCAGGAACCCGCGCCGATGAAGGGCAAAGGGAAAAAGAAGAGGAAGACGAGGTCAGCCAACGACAAGCCAGGTGAGCCCCGCATCAAGTGGATGTCAGTGGAAGACGTGTGCCCTGCCGAAGCATGGAAGGTGGTCAGCATGGACCCGATCACCGGCGCAAACCAGAACCCGGAGACCTACTAGAAGAGGATCAAGGCGGCTTTTGACGAGCGCAAGTTGGTTGACCCCGAGTTCACCGCGGCACCAAGGCCATGTCCAACCATTGGGGGGCATTCAAACGGCATGAAACAAGTGACATGGCATCCAGGAACAGATCCATGCTCGCCCAGAGAGCGGCACAAGCGTCGAGCAACAGGTATGTTCGCTGACTCTCTTTCATCGATCTGCGCCACCCTTTTACCGCCGAACAATTGTCTTTTTTGGCGCAAATGGTTCGGATGTTCGACTTGTTTCGCCGGGACACCGTCTTTGACTTCAAGTTCCTCCATGTCTTCAACCGGATTGAGTCCTGCAAGAAATGGGCCAAGGTCCGACATCAGCTCGCCAACAAGGACGACGCGCTCAACCCAGATGCGCCAGTTCCTGGGACGGCAGAAGGGCGGCCAGATGGGAACAAGAACGCGAAGAAGGCCAGGAACGATGCGCCGGTTGCCGAGCGCCTGCACGCTTTGATTGAGCAATGCATCGCCGATGCAAAGACTCAATCTGCCCTGAGGGAGGAGAAGACAGAGGCGAGGTGGTCGGTGTTGGTGATGAAGCAGGACGCCAACCTCGACCTCCTCAGGACCAACGTCGCCGCGAAGAAGCGCAACACTGACCTGGCGTTTCTCATGGGAGGCGTCACGGCGGACATGGACCCGATGGTGAAGGTGTGGTACCTGGCGGAGCGCGACCTCATCCTCAACCGCCTGCCGACTCAGCCCCCCGCACCGCCCATGCGGCCGCTGAGCCCGCCCGCGTCTCCGACGTTGCCTGCTATGCCGACCTCGTCGTCTACCGCTACGTCGATCGCAACCACTACGCCGACCACTACACCAACCTCGCCTACGATGAACGCTATGTCAGCCTCTCCCATTTCAACGTTCGACGACGGGGAGCTGGCCGTTTGACAAGTTCTACGATCACGTCTCATGCATTTTTTTGTACGTCGGACTATTGGCATGTTTTGATCGCCAAACCTATGGCGATTGCCAAAACCTATGGCATGATGGATGCCGACTGTGGCATAGCCGACGCCGAACCGCTAAACTCGCGTCGTTTTTTGGCCAGCGGGAAATGCAACGTTTAAATTTGCATTCACCGCGCCAGGACCGCGACTGGGAAGCCGAGCCCCCCAGGCCGATTTTAGTGCCGGATGGCCCCCGGGCGACGCTAAAATTGCCCCCTGGGGGGGCCAACGGCTGGGGATGCTCTAAACCCACTACAACGCACTAATCCCACTTGAAGATAAATCAATCTAGGTAGCCAAACACAACCGGCAGATTGGAGAGTATTACGAAGCTATACCAATCATGCAAATAAAATACCAACAAGTGTTCAATATCTTTTCATGAATAATCACATAAACCCATAATTCACCGGATCCCAACAAACACACTAGAAAGATTGATTACATAAGATAGATCACCGCGGGAAGCGCGGTGGTCTTGGCAATGAAGAACATATAGAGAGACAGCCATCTAGGTACTAACTACGAACCTGTAGGTTTGGCAGTGAACTACTCACATATCACTGTTGAAGAAGCAAGGTTGATGTAGAGACCTTTCGTGATTGATCCTCCCTCCGATAAGGGACCGGAACATGTCTCCAGATGGGCACACAGCAAACAAAGACTTGCGACGGCAGAAAAGGTGTTTCGGGAGGCTCTCTAGGGTTTTTGGAATATTTGTGGATTCATAGGCCAGAGAACAGGGCCAGGAGAGCCAGGAGGTGGCCCCAAGCCATCAGGGCGCGTCCACCCTCCTGGACGCGCCCTGTTGGATTGAGGGCACTTTGTGTGCCCTCCGGACTTCCTCCAAAGCTTCTCGGTCTTATTTTGATCCAAAAAAATCATAAAAAAATTCGGGGTATTTGGACTTCGTTTGGTACACTATTCCTGAAAAGCCAAAAACATGCAGAAAACAACAACTAGCGCTTGGCACTGGTTAATAGGTTAGTTCTCAAAAATAATATAAAATAACACGTAAATGCTTCGAAAGTAGGCTAGAATGATAATATAATAGTATCTAACAATAATAAATTATAGATACATTGGAGACGTATTAGAGCCTAGTTAGAAGTTCACGATGGACTTGCATCTGGGACAACTACAAAAAACTATGATATAATTGCAAGGGTGGACTTATAACTAGGATGAAACAAAACCAGATGTGAGTCGAAGGTGGACTTGCAACTGGGACAACAACAAACCATGAGCCCGGTTGCGAGTCATGGGTGGACTTGCAACTAGGACAACTACGAAACTATGATCCCAATTGCAAGTCAAGGGTGGACTTACAACTGGGATGAAACAATCTACGGGCCTACTCACGAGTCAAGGGCACACTTGCAGATGGGAAAACTATAAAAACTGTTATACCATTGGCGCGTCGAGGATGGACTTGCAATTGAAAAAAATAAGAATCTAGTTGCGAGTAGAGCTTGGACTTGAAACTAAGATGGAAAAAATGCATGTTCAGTTGCAAATTGAGGCTGGACTTGCAATTGGGACAAACTATGAGCCCATTTATGGGTTGAGAATGGACTTGCAACAAGGAAAGCTAGGAAACTACGAGCCCAGGTACGAGTCAAAGGTCAACTTGCAATTAGGATGAAATAAACTATGGGCCCAATTGCAAGTGAAGGGTAGGCTTGCAACTTAGATGAAAAATAAAACATAGGCTCCAGTTGGGAGTCGAGGGTGGTCTTGCAAATCGAACAACTATGAGCCTAGTGACGAGTCAAGGGTGGACATGCAACTATAAAAACTATGAAACTACGAGCCTAGTTGTGAATCAATGATCGACTTGCAACTTGTATGAAACTAGCTGTGGGCAGAGTTGTGAGTCAAGGGTGGACTTGCAACTGAGATGAAAAAAAAACACATGCTCTAGTTGCGAGTCGAGGGTGGGCTTGCAACTCAGAAAACTATGAGTCTAGTTGCGAGTCGATGGTGGACTTGTGGTTGGGACAACTACGAAACTACGAGCCTAGTTGCGAGTCAAATTCGACCTGCGATTAGGATGACACAACTGTAGACCCAATTGCGGGTCAAGGTTGAACATCCAACTAGGATGAAACACAAAACACTTGCCTAGTTGCAAGTCAAGGGTGGGATTGCAACTGGGATGAAACAAACCGGGGCCTAGTTGAGAGTAAAGGGTGAACTTGCGACTGGAATAACTACACAAAACTACTATTGTAGTTGTGAGTAGAGGATGTAGTTGTAACTTGGACAACTACAAACTATGAGGCAAGTTACGAGCCGAGGATGGACTTGAAACTGAGATGAGAAATGAACCACAAACTCAGTTGCAAGTCAATGATGGGCTTGCAACTTGAATGAAAAAAAACTACAGATCAAGTTACGAGTTAAGGGTGAACTTGCAACTCGAACAACTACACAAACTATGATACCAGTTGCGAGTAGAGGATGGACTTGCAACTAAGACAACTACAAACTATGAGCCAATTTATGAGTCGAGGGTGAACTTGGAATTGGGATGAAAAACAAACTATGAGCCCAGTTATTAGTCCAGGATAGACTTTTAACTTGGACAAACGACATAACCTACCTTTCGACTTGTACAACACATGCTAGAGCGCAAGCAGAAAAATGCTCGACAAAATAGCATACATACAACACGAACGAGCCGAAAAATTGATAAACAAGAAACAAGGTGACATAGGAATACATTGCCGACGACGCATGACCAAGATTTTACATGAAATTTATAACAACAAGATCCAACGGGTAACAACCTAAATGAAACATTGCTAAATCTCGTCTTGATAAACGTTAAAAGAAATGAAAGATAGTGTCAAAATTAACTGGGAAGGTAATGACCATGATAGAGCTTCCCTTTTCTTGTCTCTTCCAATTCTATGTCATGGCCTATAAACAACACAGCGAAGCAAGTTGCCAACGCACCATGATAAGTGTACCGACAAAAGTGAAGCCAAACAAGCCAACAAACTAGCATGCAACAAACAAAACATCGACCGGCAAGGGGATCGAGCGCTTGTTACAAAAACTAAATCACGTGATGACCAACATAGATGAGATATCCACAAAAATCATCTTGATGTGATTCAGAAATTTTGTATAGAAAATATTCACGAATTTAGAAGGTCTTCACAAAAAAGTTATAAAAAAATTCACAAAAATCTTATTCAAAAATTTGACCAAAAAACAAAATGAAAAGACAGAATAAACCGGATAGAGAAAATAGAGAGAAGGAAGAAAAAAAACACGTCATGAAACCTCTCAAACTTAACAAAACTATGAAAACTAGCCCGTACTTTGGAAACAGGCTGAAGGTGTTTTGCACTTCGATCGCATCATATTCGGTTACACATGAAAAGCATACATACAACCGGTTAGTTTTCTTTTAGGTAAGTAATATTTTTTGCAAAGAAAACACAAAACAGAAAAAAAAATGACGCCCAGTTTCCACACCACAAGCACATGAATGGCTCAAGAAAGAAAGATAACCAGCTCAAAAGACTACTGGAGACAGCCCTCACAAAAAATAGATGAAAGAAACAACAACAATAGAAACAACCCACGCAAAGCAATCTGCCAGCTATAACGCGAAGTGGCCCAAGCAAAGCAAAGTTGTTAGACACATGTTGTTGTCTTGGCGAACAAACAAGACACGAAGAGGACACATGAAGCTCCTCAAAACAAAAGTAAGAGCAACTTCAACGCGGCGACTTATTTCGTCTGCCCGCGTTTGTTTGATTTGTTGTGGTAAAAAACAAGCGTCCAACGTGCCGACCCATTCTCAAATTGCGTCCGCTTCGCGTCCGCGCCGATCCATTTCAGGCCCAAATTTAGGCCGGATTTGCGTCGCCGCGGACACCGAGCGAACATGCCGCGCGTCCTCCTCGTGTCCGCCTTGGCCCCACTCGTCTGCCGGCCAACTGTCTCCGGTCGTATTAAATGCGATCAGCTACCTACGGGGCCCGCCTGGCAGTGGATGGAAGGTGGCCGTCGGTCGTCCTTTTTAATCCGAAGCGTGCGGCGAGGCCGGCCTCATCCACTTCCCCTTTCCGTCCACATCTAGCCACTCTTGCTCCCCAGCGGCGATCATGAAACCCTAGCCAGCTAGCCAGCGCAACCATCCGCCATGGGCTTCTTCAGCAAGGGCAAGGGCAAGGGCAAGCTCACCCCAGACGCAAGCTCGTCCCGGACGCCGGTGCCACCTCGCCGCGGTACGCCGCCACCGCGGGAGCGCCTATACATCCCAGTCCACCAAGGTCGGTCGCACTAGCAGTACAGGAAAGCTCTGCCCCTACCAGATGTCAACCTCCCGCAGGGTTGGCATCTGGACCCCGACCGCATCTCCATCCCAGCAGTGCCACGGTCTGCGCGCGCACGCGGAGGAGGTCCGCCGGCGGCGCGAGCTCCTCACTCCGGAGCTGCGGCGCCACACCATGTACATGGCCGACTCCCCTAACTGGGAGGTTTGGTTCGCCCTGGAGCACAAGCGGGAGCGCCTCCACGGCGTAAAGTTCGATCCGGCCATCCCTCCACCGCCCCCTGAAGTGAAGCCAGAGGAGGAGGAGGAGGAGGCCGCCTACCAGGCCGCCCTCGAGGAGGCAACAACCTACGCCATTGAGGAGAGCAGGCGCGAGGAGTAGGTGTGCTGGGCAGGCCTCGATGAAGCCCTCGCGTTGTCTGCGACGGGCGACTGCGTCGTGCCTCCTCCTCCTCCTCCAGCTCCGCCGGGCGCTCTGGCGATCCACGAGCCCAAGGTTGAGGCCGAGGAGCGCCAGCCAGAGAGCTACAAGTGGACCGGCCAGCTTCGGGAGTGGGTGTCCGCGCCTCCCATCTGGTATAGGTGCATAGAGGAGCAGGAGCAGAAGTACCTCATGTACCACAGGTCGCTGGCACTAGCGAGGGAGGGAGCCGAGGCCGCGGAGCAGATCTAGCTGCAGCACAGGTGGGCGACGGAGGAGGAGGCGGAGCGGAAGGAGGAGGAGCGAGCCCGTTAGCCTGCGGCGCCGGTGCTGCCGGGGCAGGACGCTACGCGGGCGTGGGAGGCTGCGTTCCCTTGGGCTGGGCCAGCGCTGGAGCTCATCGACATCACCCCCGACGAGGACGACGATGCATAGGGCCGGCCCAGATGCAGACCAGGACCGGACGTGTATTTTTATTTATGTTTAATTATGTTTTATGTGGACTTGGGCCGGCTTTGACCGGCCTTTAATGTTTAATTATGTTTTAATATCGTTGTTTGGGCATTTTTTTTCTTTTTTTAATTCGCGCTGACAAGTGGGATCAAGGCGGACAAGATTTGTGTTCGAGCTTGCGTTGGACGGACTAGCCGACACATTTGAAAAAGCGGACACCAGGGTCCGCTCGGCCGACTCAAACGGACGAAAAACGGACAAATCGTGTGTTCCTTTAGGTCGCCGCGTTGGAGTTGCTCTAAACACGAATCTTAATAAGCTATATCCAATGATTGGGAAGTTAGATGTAAGGTAGTTATTTTACATTTAGAATTTTAGATGCGAAATCGCAAATTCATATTTTAATTATTAAGTTTTCCTGAGCAAACGTAGACATGCGGATGCTGTCCACTTGCTTGCATCCCTAGCCAGGAAATGCAATCAAACCAGGATACTCGAGGTCAAGGCCCTGCCCCTCGCTTACTGTACCGTAACGATGCAGGAGGATGCCCCCTCTTCCTGAGAAGAGAATGAGGTCCCGAATTTGCCAATGGCATCGATCAATCATGAAGAAGGAAGCATCATGGGGGCGACAAAACATCGGTATAGTGCATCATCTCTCTTCTTTGAAGACGCCGACCGTCTTGTTTTCGTGTCAACAGTGCTTAAATAGGATCCTAAGATAAGGGCGGCATGGACATGGATGATGAATCTCGCCCCTTATTAACTGGTGTGGGGTAATTCGCAACCTCCTCCCTGCCGTGGACTTGAATGGGGATCATGAGATGCATATGGACTGCCAGCCATCGCCCATCGCCCATCGCCATGGGGACCCCGGCGAGCTGCGAGAAACCTAGCTCCAGTGCTTGTCGCAGACGCTGCGCCCGGGCGCGCGCGCACCTACCAACCAGTCAGAGGCGGTCCAGCACGGCGGCCGCGCCCACGGACTCGAGAGTACGAGCCGGTCCATCGTCGCCGCGATCACCGCGAACAGTAGTTGCCGCTGCTGCGCCGGGCGCCTGCTCGGGCGGGCCATGGGCGATTGATCCACTGCGCCGCTGGCCACGGCTGCCGATCGTGAAGCTAGGAAATTGGCTGCCCGTAGACGGGGGGAAGCTGTCTGTCGACCGATGGAAATGAATGACGCAAGTGGCAGCGGGATGCGCATGCTTAGCTGTGCGATACGGTGCGCGGTTGAATGAAGCCGCAGAGGAGCACATGGGGTGGCGGGGGGCAGCGGAGGTTTACGCCTGTGCGCCCCAGCTCTGGCCGTTTGCCCCCGTCCTGGACGCAACCGCGCGTGACCCGCGCGCGTGGTGACTGCCTCGTCGGCTGACCACTGTTTTTGTGGTTTCGGTAACCCATGCTGCTCATTTCAATTGGTTTCAATCATTTCGAAAACCGTTTCACCCATTTCAATTGGTTTCACCAGTTGATCCGCCTTGGGTGCACAAGAAAGCTTTGGTCGCAGGGTCACGAGCAGACATACACGGGTGGAAGGCGTAGGTGATTAGAGCATCTACAGTTGGACATTGCAAATATGATTCCTTAAACGTTTGCAGACACGTCCGGTCAGTGAACGGACGTGTTCCCTATTTGTCCATCCGCGTAGCCATATTTTTCATTTTCTTTCTCTTATGTCCGGTCGCTTGCACATGATTGGTGGAGAAAGAAGAGAGAGAAAGAAAAAAATGAATAAAGAAAAGAAAAAGGTGGTCCGGGAGTCAGGTCGCGTCCTACATGGCGGACTGACCGGGCGCGTCTGGACGCGTCCACGAGCCCTCATATCCTCCCCATATTTGAGATGGATATGAGGGTTCGCGGACAGCCCGAGACGTATAGGGATGATATGAGGAGTTCAGTTGGATCATTTTTTTTTCTTCTTTCTCCTGTCCGGTCACTGACCGGGCACGTCCGCAAGCGTATGAAGGGTCATTTGAGATGTCCGGCTATAAATGCTCTTAGGCCAAGTTGTTTTTACCATCCACCAAGCATAAATTGATCCCGCGAGGTGGTGGAAAATCCAAGTTTTATTACGACATAACAGTAGCATGCATATAATTTTTTTGATGTACTTTCTCCGTTCGTTTATACAAGGTGTATTTATTTCTTTGAAAAGTCAAATGAGTATGTTTTATTAAGTTTTAAGAAAGCTATATTAGTATTCACAATACAAAATTTATATCATTCAATCCATCACGAAAAGTAGTTCCATCTTTTATCTATTAGATACTCCGGATGTTGTTATTTTATTATGTAATCTTGATCAAACATTCAAATAATTGATTTGCACGGAAATCAATATAGCTTATAGTATTCTGAAACGATGGGAGTACATATTAAAACCAATTTTGTTTGCGGATAGAGTATGAAAAGTTCATCACTAAATAAAGCTGGTAGAATTAACAACTATCAATTTATAACATGGAATCAACCTTTAAAAATACGTGAATTAGTATCGAATCGAAGAAGTGAGGCAAGAGTTGCTTGCCTCCTTCGTTATCGCTGCCGTGCCAACTTGCTGTTGGCCATGAGCGTCACTCCTGACTCGGCTATTTTTATTAACTTTTGAGGTATTAGTTTGCTAGCGTTGAGCATCGCTGCAAATGTCAACAACACAAGTATGCAAGTTGATCACTAACTAGTGGCTGGGACGTGCCCTGGGCGCGTCTCCTCTGCGGAAATGTGCGTAGTTTGGTGAAAATGCTTGATGAACAGGTATAAATCTCCTCCTCTTATAGAATATCAAGGTGTAGGTGAATATTCATAACACATATAAACATGACGCAATGAATACAAAACATAATCAAAAGCATAGATGGATTGGAGTAAATCATTCAAATAGAGCTTGAACCGACATGGGAGCAGTTGCAATGTCTTACATCAACACCATCTTACACCACTCTGTCGACACCCACTATGATTATCAGAAACTCGAGTGACATGCTCAGAAACAAACAATAATACAGAACTAAATTCAAAGGGGATTTATGGAGGTGACAGTCATACGAGGAAGCAGTACAAAGTTTAGTAATGGATCCAAATCAATCAAAAAGATCATGTTTTTCAGAAAAGAATATCCGCCTTTTTTTATGTCGACGGACCTGCATAGTGAATTAATTCATGAGAGAAAGGAACAAGTCTAGGACTAACATCTCATATTAATATTAACCCATCTAACAATCCAGAAAATAGAGAGGGTGAGAGAGAAAAAGGAGTTGTTAGTTAGCTGCCTGGGAAGAACTAACATTTCCCTTTTGAGTGTGGTGCCTTGTAGGTTGAAACCCTTTTCAGTTCCCTTTTCAATCTAGTTAACACAGACCAACGGATAACTATGTAATATTCCCTCCATAAAGAAATATAAGAGCGTTTATGTCACTACTTTACCGAGGGAGTATCACTGAAAGTAGTATGTAATATCAATGAAAGTATTATGTTGCTCCTTCTAGCAAAAGTAGTAGTGTGCACATTCATGAAATACATCTGTATAGGAGCAAAGACAGGAGCATAACTATAGAATGAATAAATGGAGACAATAGAAAGAGTGGAAAAAATGAAGGTACAACAGTAAGCTGCATATTGAGATCTACTCCTACAAAAAGAATGCCAGTCAACGATATCATTTGAAAAAACTACCAAGAACAACTCCTAGGAAGCTCTAACTGAGTAATGTGATTTTACACGATTGAGACCCCCTTACACTCCTTTTACTTTTGGTGGTACTAACTTGCTGGTTCACTTCTAACATTTTAGCCAGTGAAATATGATTCTGCATATTTTCACCATCTTGTGCTTCATCAATGGTAGCTATCACACTACATAGAGACGAAGTGTTAATGAAAACCATCTATATGTCAAGGAAGCAAGGAAACAACATTTAGTATAATTAGACACATCTTAGGTAGTTAGATATATCAAATCTTTATCAGGAATGTCTCACAAACTTTGTGCTTCATTTTAAAGACCATGCTTATGTTCATCCAAATGGTTGTCACCACCAGCCTGGTCTACCAAATAAGAATGCCTGATATCATTAAACAAAATATTAATTTATGGGTGAGAATAGAAATTGGGATAGAATATAATAACTATGAGAAAGAAAATCTCTAGAAATAAATAGTTAATGCCATGAATAGGGGTGCTAATAATTATTGTGAACTCTTAGTATCAAGACTTGTCCAAGAGAGGTACATAGAACATTTATAAAATACATCAGGCATGAGAGGAAAGACAGGAGCATCATAGCATGAGGAAAGACAAGTAGCAGTCGACCCTTGCAGTTCCTTTTTTGTGTTTTTTGGTACCAAATGCACATGCAAGTGGTGAGGCATAATCGAATGTACTTGAGCTAGGTAGGCAACATTCCCTTCCAATACCTTTTTTGGTAATTGGTGCATGCATTCATACATAACTGAGAATAGTAATGATTAATGACACTATTTTGACCATGACGTTCCTAAAAAGTAATTATGAAACATACAAAATTTCTTTTTCACTGTGACTATGACAACCATGATAGTATTTTGACAATGAACATGGGTAAAATAAGTATGTGAGTTTACGAACTTAGAGAGTGATCCTAAAGTGAATATATTATAGCATGTACTCCATGCAACCGTCAAGTAATATGTATGTTCAGAAAAATGGCTAAGAGCTTCATGGGTGGCCAATATGTTCAGTGAAGTGGCTCAATTACAGTTTTAAATTAAAATATTCCTAGTGTGGATGGCGGAGTACAGACAATGACGTGACCACAAAAAATAATCAGTAGATCAAGGCAATTATTTTACACTCAGGAGTCTACAAAACCAGGTGGTGATATGCTAATCAGCTCACTCATACCCACTCCAAAAGAAACAAGTTTCGATCACATCCAAGCCTCTGTCTCCCGCCTTTCATATCAACCCCACCTTGCCATACCACATATTGCATATGCTTCTCTCTTTCGAGAAAAAAAGGAGATATTTTTTTGTAAACAAGTACTAAGAAAATGAACATGCCGTCAAATGCTTATAATCCATAATAGGTAGACAAGGAAGACAATATCCATCTAAATATAAGTAATTAGCAGTTCATATAATGCACAAGTTGTTTTACGATTCCACCATATATGATATGGTAATATGCTACCTTGGCAAGTAACAAATGGTGGTGATGTTGACCACTTTGTGTGGTGGATCCTCCTTCAACTGATGGGATCGGACCAGCTTCTCCACTCCATGGAACATGCACAAAAGTAACGAACAAAGAGAGATGTTCTCCTACAGCAGAGAAGAGAGGAAGCTTCACAAACAGACCACCAACTCCATATCGAAAATATAATAGAGAGAGGGAGAGAAAAATTAAATGGAGAAGGCACCTTGTCCATTGTGTTGGCACCAGGGTCCGAGCCGCAGTGAGCACCCTCTTCACACGGCTTGAACTTGCACGGCTGCACAGCGGGGTGCTCGCGCCTCCGTGGCCATGGATCTGAACCCGCTGCTCGATCTGACATGAGGGAGGCAAGGAGGTCGGCGATGGTGAGGATAAGGTGTGGGAGGAGAGAAGGGGCAGGGCGTAGGCTATGGGGGAGGACACTGGTGTCGGCGACGGCTGTGGGGGAGGGCGCCGGTGATTGGTGGCGGCATCAGACGATGAAGAGAGAGAGAAAGAGAGGAATCAGGGGTGAAGACTTGGGGATATCGAGGGAAAGTTTCATGGAGGGAGGTGTTACCTGAGGAAGTGTTTCTCTCCTTCTTTGTTTCTTAGCGATGAAGCGAGGTGGGGATAGGAAGGAAGGTGGACCAACCAGAGTAGTGCGCCCTTGCCCAATCGAGAACCATTGTAAAAATCTAACATGGCACACACGAGGAGGCGGCCTGCGTTTCGCAATTGATGGATGTAATTCCATCTTCCAAACTAAACCAGCTAATTCAAAAAAAAGAGAAACCCCCCTAAATTTTATTTTAATATTTTTAATGAAGGTAATCCTTTGGGTCGTTTGGGGACCCAGACCCTAGCGCCGCTAGGTCCCTCTCGTCTCCTCTTCTACCGTCGGCAGAGTCCGCGGTGGCGGCGGGGCTGACACCAAAGCGCTAGGGCGTGTGGTGTGCCACGGGATCTCTCGGAGGCGGCATGGGTGACTCCGTTGTTGATCAGCGAGCAGCAGGTAGGGCGGTGCCCCTTACTTGTGCGGCAGCCGCTAGATCCATGGCCGGCATGGTGCCCCTCCCCTCGGTGAAGTCTATGATTGGAGATGGGTGGAGGTAAACCACGAATCTGGTGTCCCGTCTAGATCCGCACCGGCGTGTTTTTTCCCAAACGACGCCACGTGGAGGACCGGTACACTAGTAGAAAACAAGCACTCCGTTTCAACCTTTAGTCCCGGTTTTGTTTTGGACCGGGACTAATGTGTCCATTAGTCCCGGTTCCATCGGCTAGGAGCTGTCAGGGGGTACGGGGCCGATTAGTCCCGGTTCATTTGGGACATATAGTCCCGGTTTGTATCACAAACCGGGACTAAAGAAGTGGTGGCAGGCTGGTGGCAGCCTGAGGCCCCCACGAGCCCTTTTAGTCCTAGTTTGTTATACAAACCGGGACTATATATGGACCTTTAGTCCCGGTTTGTATAACCAACCGGGACTACAACTTTCCCTATATAAACCCTTCGTCCAGCCCGACTCCATTTCTCTGTTTTCTCCATTCGAATTCCCCTCTCTGTTCTTCCCCTAGGTTGAGCTCCTCCCTCCATTTTTGCCAAGATTTGTCAAGATTTGAGGCTCCCCAATCCATCCAAGTGTCCACAAAGGTTAGCAACTTTGTCCTTTCATCTCTTATTGCTAGATCGGCTCGTGCTATGCTTTATAACTATAGTGATTTGTGGGTTTTAGTTTGGGTGTGATTATGTGGTAGTTTTTTTGATTTATATGCAATTTGAGCTCAAATTAACTCCTTAGTTTGCATATGTGTAGGTGTGGTTTACTTAGTTAGCCTTCCCGTCCCCGTCCTAACCACCATCGATCAACCGCACCATCCCGTGGCTGGCACCACCTTGGTGAGCCTCTTCTTGTGTTCTTATCATTTCTATAAATAAAATCGTATTTGTATGATTTAGATAGTTACTTGCATAGTTTTCTTACGTGTATGACTGTTGTTATATATGGTGCCATAGTTATGATATCCGTGCCCGTCATCCCTCGTCCGGTTTATGATTCAGATATGGTATATTCTCTTTTATAACCACTTGTTGCATTTCGTGTTAATGACAATTATGCCCATCAAGTTGACATGGATATTTTTATCTAGGAGGTAGTCGAACCAGAAATGCCAACCGACCCTATTGTCGAGAAGTTAAATTTAGTTGAAAACGAAAATGAGGATTTGAAAGAGAAATTGAAAAGAGTTGAAGAAGATTAGAAAGATTAGAAAATATGCCATTAATAAAGAGGCTTGGTATCATTATGTTGTTGGATCAATTTTTACCTTAGTTGCGATTTTGATCGCATTTGTTGTTGCATTTAAAATGTTTTAGATAGATAGTTTTATGTTGTTTTATGAGAATAAGTGTGTATGAGCTTGTATTAATTTGGTATTCTCGGTGTTGTGTAATGAAGATGAACCGGCAATGGATTTACGTTGACCGACTCTCTACATAGTTCAGTAATGATGTGCAGAGTTTTTTGCGTGCGGTTGAGGCAAACAAGCGGGATGGTTTTATGTGTTGTCCATGTGGCGACTTACTCTAGCTCAAAACAGACTCACGTCCACCTGTTTATGTTCAGTTTCATGTCCGGCTATAATTGTTGGACCAAGCACGAAGAAAGAGGGGTTCTAATGGAAGAGAATGAAGAAGAAGAGGATGACCACAACTATCTTGGGTGTCCTGAATATGATGGTAGTACAATGGGGGAAGAAAATGAAGAAGAAGAAGTTGAGGCATCAGATGAGCCCGCTGATGATCTTGGTTGGGCCATTGCTGATGCAAAGAGAAACTGGGAAAATGAAAAGGAGAAGTTGAAGTTGCAGCACATGTTAGAGGATCACAAAAAAGTGTTGTGCCCAAATTGTGAAGATGAAAACACAAATCTCGGTACCACACTCGAATTGTTGCAATGGAAGGCAGAGAATGGTGTAGCTGACAAGGCATTTGAAAAGTTGCTGAAAATAATGAAGAATAAGCTTCCAAAGGACAAGAATTGCATGACGGTACATACGAAGCAAAGAAGATTGTCTGCCCTCTAGGATTGGAGGTGTAGAAGATACATGCATGCCCTAATTGTTGGGGAACGTCGCATGGGAAACAAAAAATTTCCTACGCACACGCAAACCTATCCATGGTGATGAGCATCTACGAGAGGGAGAGTGGATCTACGTACCCTTGTAGATCGCTAAGCAGGAAGCGTTAAGAAACGCGGTTGGTGTAGACGAACATCTTCGCGATCCAAATCGCCGAGCGTCCCGCGATCTCATCACGATCCGTCCCGCGATCCAATCACGATCCTTCCAGCGAACTCATCACGATCCGTCTCACGATCTTGATCACGATCTGTACCGCGAACTCATCACGATCCGTTCCTAGATCTCATCACGAACCGTCTCGCGATCTCGATCACGGTCCTTCCGATCTAGCGCCGAACGGACGGCACCTCCGCGTTCAGCACACTTGCAGCTTGATGACGATCTCCATCGTCTTGATCCAGCAAGAGGAAGTGGAGGGGAGGAAAAGTTCTCCGGCAGCGTGACGACGCTCCGGAGATGGTGGTGGAGCTATTCCAGCAGGGCTTCGCCTAAGCACTACAGAAATCCGATCTAGAGGAAAAACTATGCACTGGAGAAGAGGGCAACACGTGGCAGAATAACTTGTGCCAAAACCCTCAAACCCCTCTAGTATATATAGGAGGAGAGGAGGAGGAGGAGGGGCTGGTGCAAGGGCCAAAACCCACCTGGTTCAGCCGGCTAGGGAGGAGTCCTCCTCTTCCCACTCCTAGTGGGATTAGGACTCCTTCCATATATAGCCCTTTTTGCCTTTTTCCACCTTTTTCCTTTTGGTATTTTCTTCCCAGCCTCATGGGCTTTGTGTAGGACTTCCACCAGCCCACTAAGGGCTGGTATTCATCCTCCTACAGCCCATAAAGACTCTTGGGTCGAAATACCCCTCCCGGTGGCTCCCGGTACACTACCGGCACTCCCGGTACACTACCGATGAGCCCGGAACTTTTCCGACGACCAAAATAGGACTTACTATATATAAATCTTTACCTCCGGAACATTCCGAAGATCCTCGTGATGTCCAGGATCTCATCCGGGACTCCGAACAAACTTCGGTCACCACCATACATAACTCTATACTATCGAAATGTCACCAAACCTTAAGTGTGCAGACCCTGCGGGTTCGATAACTATGTAGACAGGACCGAGACACCTCTACGGTCAATAACCAATGGCGGGACCTGGATGTCCACATTGGTTCCTACATATTCTACGAAGATCTTTATCGGTCGAACCTCTATGTCAAGGATTCAGTTAATCCCGTACGATGTTCCCTTTGTTCTTCGGTATGTTACTTGCCCGAGATTCGATCGCCGGTATCTCCATACCTAGTTCAACCTCGTTACCGGCAAGTCTCTTTACTCGTTCCGTAAGACATGATCCCGCAACTAACAAGTAGTCACATTGCTTGCAAGGCTCATTGTGATGTTGTATTACCGAGTGGGCCCTGAGATACCTCTCCGTCACCCAGAGTAACAAATCCCAATCTCGATCCATGCCAACTCAACTGACACCCTCGGAGATACCTGTAGAGCACCTTTATAGTCACCTAGTTACGTTGCGACGTTTGATACACACAAGGCACTCCTCCGATGTCCGTGAGTTGCATGATCTCATGGTCATAGGAATACATACTTGACATGCAGAAAACAGTAGCAGTAAACTGACACGATCATATGCTACGTTTGTAGTTTGGGTCTTGTCCATCACATCATTCTCCTAATGATGTGATCCCGTTATCAAATGACATCTCATGTCCATGGTTAGGAAACCTTAACCATCTTTTGATCAACGAGCTAGTCTATTAGAGGCATACTAGGGACATGGTTTTGTCTATGTATCCACACATGCATTTAAGTCTCCGATCAATACAATTATATCATGGATAATAGACGATTATCACGAACAAGGAAATATGATAATAACTAATTTATTATTGACTCTAGGGCATATTTCCAACACTAATGACTGCATCCTCTACCACGGTGAGTACGAGAATTTGGATGCATGCCCGGTATGCAATGCATTGCGATATAAGATCGGTCGCGATGACCCTGTTAATGATGTTCACGGCGAGCGCCCCAGGAAGAGGATTCCTGCCAAGGTGATGTGGTATGCTCCTATAATACCACGGATGAAACGTTTGTTCCAAAACAAAGAGCATGAAAAGTCATTGCGATGGCACAAAGAAGACCGTAAGAAAGAGGGGAAGTTGAGAGTACCTGCTGATGGGTCGTAGTGGAGAAAAGTCGAGAGAGAGTGGCCAGACTTTGTAGATGACCCAAGGAACGTATGGTTTGGTTTAAGTGCAGATGGCATTAATTCATCCGGGGAGCAGAGCAACAAGCATAGCACATGGCATGTGACTCTATGTATCTATAACCTTCCTCCTTGGTTGTGCATGAATTTGAAGTTCATTATGATGCCAGTGCTCATCCAAGGCCCTAAGCAACCCGGCAACGACATTGATGTGTACCTAAGGCCATTAGTTGATGAACTTTTACAGTTGTGGAATAAAAAAGGTGTACGTGTGTGGGATGAGCACAAACAGCAGGAATTTTACCTGCGAGCATTGCTCTTTGTAACCATCAATGATTGGCCTGCTCTTAGTAACCTTTCAGGACAAACAAACAAGGGATACCATGCATGCACGCACTATTTAGATATACCCAAAGTATATATTTGGACAAATGCAAGAAGAATGTGCACCCAGGACATCATCGATTTCTTCCGGCCAAGCATGCCTTAAGAAAGAAAGGCAAGCATTTCAAAGGTGAGGCAGACCACCGGAAGAATCCCGTCCTCCATACTGGTGATGACATACTTGATATGGTCAAGGATTTACAAGTAATATTTGGAAAGGATCCTGGCAGACAATCTATTCCGACTGACACTCAGGAACGCACAACCATCTGGAAGTAGCAATCTATATTTTGGGAGCTAGAATTTTGGAAAGTCCTAGAGGTCCGCTCTGCAATCGACGTGATGCACGTGACAAACAATCTTTGCGTGACCTTCTAGGATTCATGGGCATGTATGGGAAGACAAAAGATACATCAGAGGCATGGGAGGACCAGCAACTTGTGAACGAAAAGGACAGCTTGCATGAGCAGTATAAAGGTCCTGCCAGCTACGCTCTTACCAAAGCAGAGAAGGAAATTTTCTTTGAATGCCTGCTCAGTATGAAGGTCCCATCTAGCTTCTCGTCGAATATAAAGGGAATAATAAATATGGCAGAGAAAAAAATTCCAGAACCTAAAGTCTCATGACTGCCATGTGATGATGACAGAATTGCTTCCGGTTGCATTGAGGGGGCTTCTACCAGAAAATATTCGATTAGCCATTGTAAAGCTATATTCATTCCTCAATGCAATTTCTCAGAAGGTAATCGATACGGAAATCCTACCAAGCTTACAGAATGATTTTGTCCAATGTCTTTTCAGTTTCAAGTTGGTGTTCCCATCGTCCTTCTTTAATATTATGACGCACGTCCTAGTTCACCTAGTCGAAGAGATTGCCATTCTGGGTCCTGTATTTCTACACAATATGTTCCCCTTTGAGAGGTTCATGGGAGTCTTAAAGAAATATGTTCATAACCGTGCTAGGCCAGAAGGAAGCATTTCCAAGGGCCATGAAACGGAGGAGATTATTGAGTTTTGTGTTGACTTTATTCCTAACATTAAGTCGGTTGGTGTTCCTCAATCGCGACATGGGGAGAGACTGCATGGAAAAGGCACGCTTGGACCAAAAGCAATAATATGTACGGACGGGCATTCTTGGGCACAAGCACACTACATAGTTCTACGGAATTCTACCTTGGTCACCCCATATGTCAAGGAACACATGGATATTATATACTCGAAGAACCCGGAGAAGTCTGACCACTGGATTCAACGTACACACATTGAGGCTTTCAGCGGTTGGTTGCGAACACATCTCATGAATGACGACAATGTTGAAGATGACCTGTACTTGTTGGCCAAGAGACCATCTTCAACTATATTAACTTTCCAAGGGTACGCGATAAATGGGAATACATTTTACACGATCGCCCAACATAGAAAGAGCACCAACCAAAACAGTGGTGTTTGCTTTAACGATGCGGCAAACACCAAGGAAAAGGACACATATTATGGTTACATAGAGGAGATATGGGAACTTGACTATGGAGGTGATTTGCAGGTCCCTTTGTTTCAGTGCAAATGGGCCAATCTAACTGGAGGACGGGTAATGGTAGACCCGTAGTACAGAATGACAATAGTGGATCTCAACAATCTTGGGCACATAGACGAACCATTCGTTCTAGCCAATGATGTGGCGCAAGTTTTCTATGTGAAGGACATGTCTACCAAACCGAGAAAAGGGAAAGATAAGAAAGCGGATACATCATACGATGAGCCAAAGTGTCACATAATTCTTTCTGGGAAAAGAAACATCGTGGGAGTGGAGGACAAGACAGACATGTCAAGAGATTATGAAAAGTTTGATGAAATTCCTCCCTTTGCAGTGAAGACTAACCCAAGCATCATGTTAAATGATGAAGATTGACCATGGTTACGATGCAAAAATCAAGGGACACACGTGAAGAAAAAGTTTTATACCCCAAGATCCCACTCTGGGATGTGACTGGTTGCACTGTCATCACTTTTCTTCTCTAGTGAGTAGCTGGGATGGTTCAGTTTGTACACGAAGTGCATCCAGTTTTTGCCATAACCCTATCAACTTTTTATCATTTTCTATGTGGGTGAAATGATGGTACCATGCCAAGTTTCAACCTTTTCAGAGTTCATTTGTGGTGCTTTTTAATTTCAGGGACATTTAGCTCAAAACAAATCATTAAATGCATGAAAAATAGCAAATGAAGTTAGATAGGGTTGAAATTTTTGTATGTGGATTCTAATGATTCATACTGAATGCACAAAAAGTTTGGAGTTGAAATAAGTTAAAAAGTTGAAATCCTTTTGTAACAGACGAGTTTTCGTCCGAAACCCCGATACTTCGAAAGAGATTGTCCATTTTGTAGACGAAGTGCATCGAGTTTTTGCCGTAACGCTCTCAACTTTTTAGCACATGCTATGTGGGTGAAATGATGATACCATGCCAAGTTTCAACCTTTTCAGAGTTCATTTGTGGTGTTTTTTAATTTCAAGGTGATTTAGCTCAAAAAATCATTAAATGCATGAAAAATAGCAAATGAAGTTAGACAGGGTTGAAATTTTAGTATGTGGCTTCTAATGGTTCATATTCAATGCACAAAAAGTTTGGAGTTGAAATAAGTTAAAAAAGTTGAAATCCTTTTGTAACAGACGTTTTTTCATCTGAAACCCCGATATTTCAAAAGAGATTGTCCACTTTATACACGAAGTGCATCCAGTTTTTGCCATAACCCTCTCAACTTTTTACGATTTTCTATGTGGGTGAAATGATGGTACCATGCCAAGTTTCAAACTTTTCATAGTTCATTTGTGGTGCTTTTTAGTTTCAGGGTCATTTAGCTCAAAACAAATCATTAAATGCATAAAAAATAGCAAATGAAGTTAGATAGGGTTGAAATTTTAGTATGTGGATTCTAATGATTCATACTGAATGCACAAAAAGTTTGGAGTTGAAATAAGTTAAAAAGTTGAAATCCTTTTGTAACAGACGAGTTTTCGTCCGAAACCCCGATACTTCGAAAGAGACTATCCGTTTTGTACACGACGTGCATCCAGTTTTTGTTGTAACCCTCTCAAATTTTACCATTTGCTATGTGGGTGAAAGTATGGTACCATGCCAAGTTTCAACCTTTTCAGAGTGCATTTGTGGTGTTTTTTAATTTCGTGGTCATTTAGCTCAAAACAAATCATTAAATGCATGAAAAATAGCAAATGAAGTTAGATAGGGTTGAAATTTTGGTATGTGGCTTCTAATGATTCATATTGAATGCAGAAAAAGTATGGAGTTGAAATAAGTTGAAAAAGTTGAAATCCTTTTGTAATAGATGAGTTTTCGTCCGAAACCCCGATATTTCGAAAGAGATTGTCTATTTTGTACACGAAGTGCATCCAGTTTTTGCCATAACCCTCTCAACTTTTTGTCATTTGCTATGTGGGTGAAATGATGGTACCATGCCAAGTTTCAACCTTTTCAGAGTTCATTTGTGGTGCTTTTTAATTTCAGGCTTATTTAGCTCAAAACAAATCATTAAATGCATGAAAAATAGCAAATGAAGTTAGATAGGGTTAAAATTTTAGTATGTGGCTTCTAATGGTTCATATTAAATGCAAAAAAGTCTGGAGTTGAAATAAGTTTAAGAAATTGAAATCCTTTTGTAACAGACGAGTTTTCGTTCGAAACCCTGATATTTCGAAGGAGATTGTCCATTTTGTACACGAAGTGCATCCAGTTTTTGCCGTAACGCTCTCAACTTTTTAGCACATGCTATGTGGGTGAAATGAAGATACCATGCCAAGTTTCACCCTTTTCAGAATTCAGTTGGGATATTTTTATTACAACAAATGAAGGTATAAAACTAAAAGAGTTAAACATAATCTGATTTTGATTAAAACACCTATTTAAATTATCCTAAAAATTCCTAACTTTAACATAATGATAAAACATAGTAATATTAAACAACACGATGAACAATCACTCAAATAACTATTTTTAAACTAAATTTATTCACAAATTATTGTTTCACACAAATTTCAACTGAATTCAAATTTAAACTATTTCAATTTGTAAACTACTGGCACTAACAAAAAAATTGTAATTGTTTTGACCTAAAGCAAAAAGATTCATGAAAAAACTATAAATATTCTAATAGTTATTCCAAATATAAAAATAGAAATTAAAAAAACAAAACAAAACAAAAAAGAGAAAATACAACTGTAGTCCCGGTTGGTGCTACCAACCGGGACTAAATGTCCCTTTCCCCGCGGAATTTGGGTGGCCGAAAAAGACCTTCCCGCGCGGAATCCGGGAGGACCTTTAGTCCCGGTTTGGGATACCAACCGGGACTAAAGGTCTTTAGTCTTAGTCCCGGTTGGTGCCATGACCTGGGACTAAAGAGTCCCTCTATATATCCAGGACATTGTCTTTTCTTCCCCAACCTCTCCCATTCTACCCGACGCCACCCCTGCCCTGACGCCGACAGGATGCCGGTGCTCGCCGCACGCCTCTTCTCCCTTGACCTCGCCGTCGCGCTGCCTGTCACCGGAGATCGCCGTCCCCAGCCCGCTCACTCCAGCCGACCTCGCCGACGAGCCCGCTGTGAGCCACTCTCCTCCCTCTACTCCCCCCTCCTCCTAAAGCCCCCTCCCATTCCGCCATTACCGCCATGCATGGCCGCCCCTCCCCGTCCACCATTGCCACCGGCCATGCATGGCCGCCCCTCCCCGTTCGCCATTACCGCCATGCATGGCCGCCCCTCCCCGAGCCCATCCTGGCCCCACCTAGAGCCACCGCCAGAGATGCCCAAGAGCCGCCGACCCATCCATATCTAGCGTAGGAGCCCCGCCGTCCAGCCCGGCCATCTCCAACGGTGCCGCAAACACACACACACACACACGCACGCATGCACACACACACACATTGTTTAAAAACATGCAAATTTTTGTGGTTGGTATGCAACATTTTTTCATTAAACAATGTGGTAATAAAATGGTAGTGTGTAGATGGATAAGTAGATTAATATTGTTAGATGCTTTTGTTTATGATGCTTTTTATGTTTTAGTTGTTTTATGTTTTTAGTTAATTAGGAGTCCTAGGAAAAATTAGTATGGGTATGTTAGATTAGATAAAAATTCTTGGGTTTTGGAAAAATTAGTGATTAAATGATAAGAAAATGTTCTCGTAGGAATTTGTCTCGACATCGATGATGCCCGGACCGCATCCTCATCGTTGAGTGGTCTGCGAGAGCCTGCTTGATAGGCGCCATGTCCTGGACTGGGCTCCGCCAGGCTGGCACTGGGAGATCCTATTGTCGGTGTAAAATCCGGCATATCTCATAGTAGGGGTCCTAAGATAGGCATCTTGGAGCGATGGTAACATGGACATAGGATTTTACCCAGGTTCGAGCTCTCTTGAAGAGATAATACCCTACGTCATGCTTTTGATTGTATTGATATGTGGGATAGTACAGAGTACAGGTATCTATCACGAGATTGTAGTAATGAATATAATAAAATATAATAATCTATTGACTAGCCTGGCCTTCGTTTATATATGCGCCATGGGCCTAGGGTTTAGAGGAGTCCTTGTCTTGTGCGCCAAGTCTTGTGGAATCCTCCTTGTATTCCGCATGGGCTGCCCGAAGTGCCCATTAGTGAATCATCATGGGGGTCCTCGGCCCGACCCACTAGTCGAGAGACGACATGGTGAGTACCCGTAGTCCAGGACACCATTAGTAGCCCCCTGAACCGGTCTTCAAGTTGAGTACCCTCCTCGGTTCTTCCGAATAATTCTTCTTCTTCAATCGTGGGTCTTGAAACTAGTTCAACAAATCTTCCCATGTCCGATCTTGAGGATCGCCGAGCTGAATCTAAAGAGTTTACATGTCATGCATCCAAGTAGCCCCTTTAAGTTATCAGCCTTTACCAATGCCTTGTTATTTTTTACACGTGGGGTTTGAAGTGATTCTTGTGCGGCGGCGTCTTCTTGCGTCCGAGCTCCAACACCGAACTACATCTAAGGCGTCTTTCCACAGCCAAGCTCCAACACTATTCAGCATTCAAGGTATCCTCTTGTGTCCGAGCTCCAATGCCGGACTGCATCCGAGGTGTCTTTTGCAGCCGAGCTCCAACGTTGATCGGCATCCGAGGTATCCTCTTGCGTCCGAGCTCCAACGTCGGACTGCATCCGAGGTGTCTTTTGCAACCGAGCTCCAATGCTGATCGACATCCGAGGTATCCTCTTGCGTCCGAGCTCGAACGTCAGACTACATCCGAGGTATCATAGATTACCTCAGTCTTGAAAAAGTTGAAGGAGTTCATCTGAGCTTAATGGTGGAAATGCCCTCTATGGAGCCAGCCACTTGCATCCGAGCTTTCTGTCGGAATGCTTCCAAGGTGGTGCACCATCTTGGTCTTGGGCTGTTTTTTTGCGGAATTTATTTCCGATTGCTGTGATTTATTTATTACCGAGATGTATAGCCAGTAGCCCTCAAGGTGTGTGTCGCTCTATGACCCGAGGTGCACCTGAAGGAAAACATAATAATCAAAATAAAACCACTAATCCTAGTAGCCCGTGAGACTTAGGGCAATTTGCAAAATCGACCCGAGGATCAAATTATTGCTCGGCATCATACATTAGGGATGGAAACGCGGTACATAGTAGTTTCTAAGACACGGGTTGGGTGCGGCCAACCAATGTGAGGATCGAATCTCCTCGGAATCCAGATTGCACTGCATTGAATAGGCAATGCAGTAGCCCCTGAGCCTTAATTTAGGCACGGGTGGTCAAATTAAGGATTGATATTTGTTCGACACAAATTGTGTTACGTTTGACACAATTTATGTGTAATGGTTCTATGTATCAAAGTACTTTACACCATTAATGCTCGGATCTGCATTGTACAAGGCTTTGTTGACCGACCATCGGCTTGAACCTCCTCGGCCAATAGCCGAGGAGTGTTTGTCCTAATTTAGAAAGCCATTAATAAGGGCAAAGATTTACGGCAAACTAGGGAATCTGGCCATGTGGTTTTATAAACAAAGGTACGCGGAGAGATATGTTATATTACTATTTAACGTAAGAAATCTCTTCTGGGAAAACAGTTACTCTATAAGTTCCTTTTCCCAGGCTATCATGTTGACCATGATCGTGAAACCTCAACTCCGATCAATGTGGGAGGAAAATATTGAGGATTTAGTTCGGGGAAAGTTTCTGAACTCTGTGGTCCTTAGTGAACCTAAATTTTCACTTTCGTCGTTGCCGACCAATTATTTTCTTAAGATGGCTAGCTTTCGGCTTCACCCAGTATGAGGTACTAACTCGGACGACCCGGAAGTAACAATCACAGAGGTGCTCCCTTTACCCCTTATCCAAACAATCGGGGACGTAGGGGATAAGCACAGGAGCGAGGCAACCCAGCTTGGCCAAAATCTTAAGTTAAATTGATGCATATTTATGGCTTTATAACGATGATTATGAAAGGTGATAATACCCAAGTGCAAGGAATCGTCGTAGCAATTTCCAAAGGTGGAAGTGATAAGTATGGTGTGGCGAACCCACAAGGAGCTAAAGGTAAGATCAATATTCTCTCAAGTCCTATCTGCCACCGATACGACTCTACGTTCACTGAACGTTTGATTCCAACAAGAAATAAAACTATGGTGTGGGTATGAAGAGGATAACTTTGCATGATAACAGAGAACTAAATTATTAAAATAGGTGTTCTTAACATAGTATTACAATATATTACAAATAGCGAGTGTGGAATAATGATGGGTCGGCGTGCAAAACTATCCTAGGCAATCGTTAACAAGATCGAAAGTCATCATTGCAATTTTATATGAGGGAGAGGCATAAGCTAACATACTTTCTCTACTTGGATCATATGCACTTATGAATGGAAATCTAGCAAGCATCTGCAACTATTAAAGATCATTAAGGTAAAACCCAACCATAGCATTAAAGCATCAAGTCCCCTTTATCCCATACGCAACAATCCCCTTACTCGGGTTTATGCTTCTGTCACTCAAGCAGCCCACTATAAGTGAATCATGAACGTATGGCAACACCCTTCAATAGGAATCCTTCACGTGTGCGTGACACGGAAGGCACCTTAGGACAGCACCAAAATAAACATACAATTCAAACCAATCTAGATCATCAATCAACCCAAAGTACAAAAGTAATCTACTCAAAACATCATAGGATGGCAACACACCATTGGATCATAATACGTAGCATAAAGCACCATGTTCAAGTAGGTGATTACAGCAGGGTGCGGGAGAGTGGACCGCAAAAAGGAGATGAGGATGGTGATGAAGAAGGTGATGTTGATGAAGACGATCACCACGGTGATGGTTCCCCCGATAGCACTCCGACACCACCGAGAGAGAGGGGGGAGAGGTTCTTCCCCTCGTTCTTCCTCCTCCATGGCCTCCCCCTCTATGGGGAGAGTTTCTCCCTCTAGTCCTTTGCCTCCATGGTGTTGATGGCCCCTCCAGGACGATGAAGATGGCCTCCGGTGATGGTGACTCCTCCGGCAGGGTGTCGGAGAGGGCCAAGATTTGTTTTTCGTGGCTCTGGAGGTGTGCAGCGGCGGAACTCCCGATCTAGGTTTCTTTTTGGTGGTTTCTAGATTTATAGGAATTTTGCGGTCGATCTCACGTCAAGTGGGGCCACAATGGAGTCACGAGCCTGCTAGGCGCGGCTACCCCCTAGCCGCGCCTAGCGGGCTTGTCGCCTCCTCGTGGCTCTTTTGGCCCAGATCCAATGCTTTGGGGGTCTCTTTTGGTCCACAAAAAATCATACTAAATTTTCAGCCCATTCCAAGAACCTTTATTTCCGCACAAAAAATGACACCATGGTAGTTCTGCTGAAAACAGCGTCAGTTCGGGTTAGTTCTAATAAAATCATACCAAAATCGTATAGAATTATTGTAAATATGGCATGAATACTTCATAAATTATAGATACGTTGGAGATGTATCAGCATCCCCAAGCTTAATTCTTGCTCGTCCTCGAGTAGGTAAATGATAAAAGAAATAATTTATGAAGTGTGAATGCTAGGAAGTGCACGAGTTTGATCAATGATAATTCCAATCACTTTTCTAGCATCATTATATATCATAAACAGTTGCTCGTCTCATAAAACCTCTCATGATGAAGTAACGAGCTATTCACATGTTAAAGTATAGACCATAAAGTTTCTTGAAAACTAACACTATGCCTTCAGTCACCAACCAATTGCAATTCATCCTATTTTCAGGAAGGGTCTATGCAAGAGCTTTGATTTAGCAAATTCCACATACTCAACTATCATATAGTCTTCCATGATTGCTAACTCTCAAAGCATATTTTTGAGCAAATGGCATCCATCGAACACAGAGAAAAATAGGGGCTTAGAGTTTTGCCTCCGAGCTTATTTATCATATAGATAATTGTCAATAATAATAATTCATGATCAAATATATTTGGATGGCCATATATGATTGGATCTTTCCCCACCACATGATGTTTGCCAAGATAAAAAGGTGAAATATAGGAAGTGGTGAAGATCACCATCACTCTTGTATAAAGGTAAGTACTAGAAAGTAAATGATAGGCCCTTCGCAGAGGGAAGCAGAGGTTGTCATGCGCCTTTTGTTTTTGGATGTGCAAACTCTTAATGCAAAGGAATGTCACATTGTATTGCCCTTTGTGATAGCAACCTTTATTATGCAGTCTGTCGCTTTTATTTCTTTACCATCACAAATTCGTACAACGCTTTTTCCCTTACAATCAAATATCTTACATATTTAGGAGCAATTTTTATTGCTTTTTGCACGGATGAAAACTTACTTAAAGGATCTTATTCAATCCATAGGTAGGTATAGTGGACTCTCATGGCAAAACTGGTTTAAGGGTGTTTGGATAAGCAAGTAGTATTTCTACATGGTGTGGAATTTTTCACTAATATGAGGTGGAAGCAAGCACCACATGTTGGAGGATCCAAAACAATATAACTTCTATACAAATATACCCAAGCATAACTCATTACGTTGTCCTCATTGTCCAACTTCAACTAATTTTCTCAAGTTTGAAAATAATTAATGGGTATTCACAATCATATAAGATGTCCAAAATAGTATATTTATATGTGAAATCTCTCTTCCTTCAATATTCTTTCATAGATTGTTGAAGTGACCAATGCGGCGTTTGCTAACTTTCAATAAATTTCACCACATATACTTATTATGTGTGAAGTCATTACTCCCCAAGGGATAAGTATATGAAGCATTTTTAATTTCAGATTTATGATATACAATTTATTCAACCATTTACTCATAGGATATAAGTGAAGCACGAGAGTGAATGACAAACTTCTCCAAAAAGATATAAGTGAAGATCAATGTGTAGTCAATTAGTTAAATAGCCATGTGAGGACTCTTGCTTATTCAAAATTTCAGATCCAAATATTTTATTGAAACAACAAACAATATAAAATGGCACTCCAATAATAGCATGCATCATGTGAACGAATAAAAATTTAGGCTCAACATAGGCTAACCGATAATTGTTGATGAACAGAGGTGGGATGCGCAGCATCCCTACGCTTAGATACTTGAGAGTTATTGAAATATTTGCTTGGGGTGACTTGGGCATCCCCAAGATTTAGCTTTTGTATCTTGTTCAATCCTCTCATATCCCGGTTTCACCTATTCTCAAAAAACTTCATCCACACAAAACTCAAAAAGACCTCGTGAGATAGGTTAGTACACATAAGAACAAATCAACACTTCATGTACTGCCAAGACAAGTTGCACAATAATTTTAAAACATTAGGTACTGTATAATATCATTTCCACAATTTATATCTACCAACATAGGCTCTAGAAACTATAGGATAAGTAGATAACAAAACTATGGCAGCAATCTGTCGAAACAGAATAGTCTATAGTAATTTATTAAAACAGTGTACCTCTACAGCTCTAAAAATTATGAAAATTTAGGAAATGGCAAGGAATTTATATGAAAAGACTGTGTAAAAATTTTAGAAACTACCCAGTTTCTAGTAAAATATGAAAATTCAAACACTACATCCTAAGACAATTCTTGGAAGTTTTTATTGAAAAACAAGATTATAAATAACACCTAACAGAGAACAGTAAAATAATATGACGCTCCAAGTAAAACTCATATTATGTGACGAATAAAAATATGGCTCCAAGTAAGATATACCGAAAGTGTTGAAGACAAAAGAGGGGATGCCTTCCGGGGCATCCCCAAGCTTAGACGCTTGAGTCTTCCTTGAATATTACCTTAGGGTGCCTTGTGCATCCCCAATCTTAGGTTCTTGTCACTCCTTATTCTCCTCATATCAGTGGATCACCCAAAACTTGAAAAATTCAATCACACAAAACTTAACGGAACTTTGTGAGAAGGGTTAGTGTAATAAAGATAGATCATTCACTTAGGTACTATGAGGACAAGATTCATAATTATTTCCACATGATACTTATTGTATTCCATCATTATTCCCACAATTTATATTACTCAACATAAGCTATAGGAACACTTGAAACAAGCAAACTATGCATGCAAAATAGAATCTGTCAAAAACAGAACAATCTGTAAAGATCTGAATGATCACCACACTTCCCGGCTCTAAAAATTCGGAAAGATTAGGACATATCACATACTTTTCATAGAAATATTGCGTAAAAATTTCAGAATTTTTTGACTCTCCAGTAAAATCCTATAATTCAAATACCGGACGCAAAACTTTCTGTTTTTGCATACAATCAAACAAGCAAGTGTCCACACTATCCCAAAGGCTTTACTTGACACTTTATTGAAATAACAGGCACAAAACATGATTACTACATTACCTTAATCATGTGAACACATAAAAACAGAAAGTAAAAGTGTTGGGTTATCTCCCAACTAGCGATTTTCTTTAATGCCTTTTTAGCTAGGCATGATATTTCAATGATACTCTTCCAAGCCAAATTCCGATGATCATTTTATTCATACTCTAAAGGGTATAAGTGAAGTTTATAGTGCATTCTACAATTAATATAGATTAACCAATATCAAAGCTCAAAATATATAAGTGAAGCACACGAAGCATTCTATAAAGCCATACTCAAAAGGTTTAAGTGAAGCACAAAGAGCATTCTACAAAGCCATACTCAAAAGATTTAAGTGAAGCACAAAGAGCATTCTACAAATCCGTCAAGGACTAACTCATACTAGAAGGGTGCAAAAAGGAAAAGACAAACATTAAAGACACATATCATGTGAAGAAAACAAAAACCGAGCTATACCGATAATTGTTGAAGAATAAAGATGGGATGCCTTCCGAGGCATCCCCAAGCTTAGGTGCTTGAGTATCCTTGAAATATTTACTTGGGGTGCCTTGGGCATCCCCAAGCTTGAGCTCTTTTCTCTTTGTATTCTTCTTATATCGATACCTCCTCGATCTTCGAACACTTCATTCACACAAAACTTAACAAAAACCCCGTGAGATCTGTTTGTATAATAAAGCAAATTACTACTTTAAGTACTGTTTTCAACTCATTCCAAATTCATATTAGCATTATATATACTGTAGTCCAACTTCACCATGGTTCATACCCCCCTATACAAGCCATAGATTCATCAAAATAAGAGAACAATGCATAGAAAACAGAATCTGTCAAAAACAGGAAGTCTGTAGTAATCTAGAAACTTCGTATACTTTTGTAACTCAAACAATTCTCAAAATTTAGGGAAAATTTAAAAAATTGAATAGCAGTACTGTGTAATTTTTTTGGAAACTTTTGACGTTCCAGTAAAAAATGTAAATTCACACACTACAGCGAAAGCTTCTGTTTTTTGCACTGCACACACCAAAGAAGCAATCTAATCATCCTAAAAGAAAATTTTGGCACATCATTTTTATAATACAATGGATATATACAAGGTGGTAATTTTTTTCAGAATCTTCCATGAAAAATTCTACATTGTTTCCATGAGCATGAACACAAGTGTTCAAGGTCGACCCTCACTTCTCCAATGCACAAACTTCCAATCACTTCTCTTTTTGAAAACTTCTTAGGCAAAAGGGGAAAGTAACTCTTTTTGTATTTATAATTATTTAATTTTTTTCACCCACAACTAAAGAAAGCAAAAAGGGGAAACAAAATCTGTAAGTGAAGAAAGCAAACAAGCACACACGACAATATCAACCCCACGCTATTGCTCGCCGACAACGGCGCCAGAAAAGAGCTTGATAATCCCCAAGTTCAAGGAATCATCGTAGAAATTTCCAAAGGTGGAAGTGATAAGTATGGATGTCGAACCCACAAGGAGATAAAGCTAATATCAATATTCTCTCAAGTCCTATCTGCCATCGATATGACTCTACGTTCACCGAACGTTTGCTTCCAACAAGAAATAAAACTATGTTGTGGGTATGAAGAGGATAGCTTTGCATGATAACGGAGAACTACAATATTAAAATAGGTGTTGTTAACATAATATTACAATATATTACAATTAGCGAGTGTGGAATAATGATGGGTCGGTGTGCGGAATTATCCTAGGCAATTATTAACAAGATCGGAAGTCATCATTGCAATTTTATATGAGGGAGATGCATAAGCTCACATACTTTTTCTACTTGGATCATATGCACTTATGATTGGAACTCTAGCAAGCATCCAAAGCTACTAAAGATCATTAAGGTAAAAACCAACCATAGCATTAAAGCACCAAGTCCCCTTTATCCCATACGCAACAACCCCCTTAGTAGGGTTTATGCTTCTGTCACTCAAGCAACCCACTATAAGCGAATCATGAACGTATTGCAACTCCCTACAGCGGGAATCCTTCACGTGTGCACGACATGGAAGGCACCATAGGACAACACCAAAATAAACATACAACTCAAACCAATCTAGATCATCAATTAACCCAAAGGACAAAAGTAATCTACTCGAAACATCATACGATGGCAACACACCATTGGATCATAATATGTAGCATAAAGCACCTTGTTCAAGTAGGATATTACAGAGGGGTGCGGGAGAGTGGACAGCTAAAAGGAGATGAGGATGGTGATGAAGAAGGTGATGTTGATGAAGACGCTCACCGCGGCGATGGTTCCCCCGATGGCACTTCGGCACCACCAGGAGAGAAGGGGAAAGGTTCTCCCCCTTGTGCTTCCTCCTCCATGGCTTCCCCCTATGTGGGGAGAGGTTATCCCTCTCGTACTTTGCCTCCATGGAGTTGATGGCCCCTTCGAGACGATGAAGATGGCCTCCGGTTATGGTGACCCCCTCCGGCAGGGTGCGTGAGAGGGCCAAGATTGGTTTTTCGTGGCTCTGGAGGTGTGCGGCGATGAAATTCCCGATCTAGGTTTCTTTTTGGTGGTTTCTGGATTTATAGGAATTTTTGGCGTCGATCTCACGTCAAGGGGGGCCACGAGGGAGTCACAAGCCTGCTAGGCGCGGCCACCCCCTGGTCGTGCCTGACAGGCTTGTCATCTCCTCAGGGCTCTTCTTTCCCAGATCCAATGCTTCGGGGGTCTCTTTTGGTCCACAAAAAACCATACTAAATTTTCAGCCCATTCCAAGAACTTTTATTTCTGCACCAAAAAAACGACACCATGGTAGTTCTACTGAAAACATCGTCAGTCCAGGTTAGTTCTAGAAAAATCATACCAAAATCATACAGAATTAGTGTAAACATGGCATGAATACTTCATAAATTATAGCTACGTTGGAGACGTATCAAAAGGCAGCATTCGTATATTGAATACAAATGCTTTTATGCTATATGCTATTTTGACTCCTTTGTGACCATTTATCATTTGAGAGTGGCCCATCGTCGGCTTCTACCCCTTTGTAGATGCTACACAGGGCGTTTTCATAGTAATAAGTCAACCCTTAGTCGATGCCTCGGTGCCCGGTGGCGGTTGTGTTAGCGGAAACGAGGCAATCGGATATTCAAGCTTTATAACTTTCACTTAGTCAAGGAGCATATGTTTGGGGGAAACTTAATAGCCCCCGGTATACGTCAACTTCTCGGATTATTCGAGGTCGAAACACCCAAAACTTGGCCTTTTCAAGAAAGAAAGGCCCTTCGTTTTACTTGGATAACCTTGATCAGCTATATTTGGTTGAACACCGCCTGCGGTTTGCTGACCGATTTACGCTTGTTGTGACAATCAGCTTTCGGCTTTCTCCAACTATGGAACTTAACCAGTTAAACCGGAAGTGACAATCGTAGTGGTTCTCCCTTTACCCCTTAGCCGAACAAAGCGGAAACGTAAGGGGTAAGCACAGGAGTCGAGCAATCCAGCTATAGACCAAAGAGACAACTCGAAATCAATGCATATAAATGCGAAATACCGAGGACATTCTGCTGAGGTCTGCACGGAGTATCTCGATCTTCGGTGGGTTCGGTGCTAGCCGCAGACCCCCTTTAATATCACCAATGCGTGAAATGCATCTGGCATTGTACTATGAAAGTTATGCTCAGGAAAACCAAAAAACTTATGCAAAATTATTTTTTATGTTTAGATAAAATAAAATTGTGCCAATCCGAAATTGGTCTTAAAATTAGTATGTGCTTAGGTCGTGCTTTAACATGATACATCCGGACTCCGGACTCCAAGCGGGTCAGCCTTCGGCTTCAACCTTCATATCCCGAAGGCGGAGTGTTTCTCCGAGGCATGTTTAGCGAACTAAACTCAAGCGGCTTTAGAAAGAAACTAGGCTATCTGGCGATTGACCACACGCTGGTGTCGGAAAAAGGAGTAGGAGAAAATACTTTGCAACACCCAAGAACAAAACTTATTTATTATAAAACAACTCATATAAAGTTCAGAGCCCCCAATTGACTTGGGTAAAAGAATTTTATGTATAATGATTGTATGTAACGAAGTACTTATATCATATTTGTGTTCGCTCAAACTTGAAACGTGTCTTAACCAACCATTGGCTTCTCCCTCTTTGGCCAAGGGCTGAAAAGTGTTATCTACTACGCCATCCGAGGATACCAGAGGTTTTTAGAATAACCAGGCAATCATGCCATTAGGCTATAACAGACAAAGCACGCCCAGGGAACTTATGCTATAATACTATTTAACGTAAGAAGCATCTTCAAAGAAATTAGTTCCGCCAACGGTTCCTTCCTTTCGGTTCTCATGATTACCATGAGGAGCGTGCAATAGATTTATGTATGCTTGTCTTCCGTCGTGGCCAACATAGTTGAAAACAGTAAGAGCGCTAGCTTTCGGCTTCACCCGTTTAAGGTATGAGTTCGGATGACCCGATCGTAACAATCGCAGAGGTGCTCCCTTTACTCCCTAGCCGAACAATCGGGAATGTAGTGGTAAGCACAAGAGCAAGGCAACCCAGCTTTGCGGAACACTTAAGTCAACATGATGCATATATTGGCGTAAACATGAACAAGGAAGGGTGTGATACATTAATAATCCTATGCAAGAGGAATAGCTTCATAAAGAAAGCCCCTAAGTAAACGGGGTATTTGAATCTGTTTGTAACAAAGAAAGTTTTCACAAAGAAAGTTTTTCGCAAACAACTTTTTGTCAAAAAGTATAATGCTTGGTCGAACCGAACAAAATTTAAAACTAAAAGTTTTTGAACATGAAAGCGACTTAGCTGGTTAATGTGCTCAGTGTTGATGATGCGATCTGGGCTTGTGGCGGGACGAGGATGCCCATCGAACTTTCACATATCCGGTGTGTAGTCTTCGACATGACCGAGGTCCTAGTCCCTAAACTAGTCCCGAGGTGATCGAACGAGGAGTTCAGCACTCCAAAGTAGTGTCACGGCTCGGCCCATGTGGCAAGGCGAAGCCCTTGGTCCAGCCGATGTGGTGGAGTAGGTCGGCAAGGTGACGCTAGGATGACCGCGTGACGGTGGTCGAAGTCAATTTCCTGCACTCATAAATAGTGCAAACCAAAAGTAATAACAAAGAAAGATAATAATATATTTTTTAAAATTCTTCTACTTAGTTAATTTAAGTAAAGCAAATAAGTAAAGTAATATGGCCTGGGTGCCGAGGTGCCTGAACGAAGAGTTTGGCTTGACGAAGTGGTGATGCTGCACAGTCGATGTGGCGAGATGAAGTCCTCGGTCCAGTTAACATGGCGAAGCTGTGATCGGCGAACACCAAAGTCTCATGCGGGTTGGCTAGTGATGCCGAAGTCTCATGCCAGCCAAGGTGTTGAAGCAGGTTAGCTGGTGACGCCGAAGTCTCACGCCAGCCGAGGTGTCGAAGCTGGTCGGCTGGTGACGCCAAAGTCTCCAGAGGGGGTTGATGAGGAGATGACGAAGCCCCCGGTCTAGCCGAGGTGACAGAATAGATCGGTAAGGTGATGCTAGAGCCCCATGCCAGTCGATGTGTCAAAGCAAGTCGGCATGGTGGACGTCATCTTGTACAAGTAACGGCGCAGCAATACCGATGCGGGTCAGAATTTGTGACAAGGTCGATGCTGGCTTGATGAAGCAACGGAGCGCCCGATCGGTACAACCCGCCAGGTTCGCTTGGTGATTATTCGTCCCTCGCGATGTGATATGTCTCCAATGTATCTATAATTTATGAAGTATTCATGCCATGTTTACAATAATTCTATATGATTTTGGTATGATTTTATTAGAACCAACCCGGACTGACGCTGTTTTCAACAAAACTACCGTGGTGTTGTTTTTGTGCAGAAATAAAATTTATCGGAATGAGCTGAAAATTTACGGAGAATATTTCTGGAAAATATAAAAAATAATGGAGCGAAGAGTCACTCGAGAGGAAGGCTGAGGAGGCCACAAGCCCCAGGGGCGCAGCCACCCCCCTTGTCACGGCCACCAGGCTTGTGGGCCTCTCGGGAGTCGACCGACCTCCCTCTCAGATCTATAAATCCTCAAATATTCCAAAACCTCCGAGGAATAACCTAGATTGGGAGTTCCTCCGCCACACACCTCCAGATCCACAAAAAACCAATCTTGGCCCTCTCCGGCACCCTATCGGAGGGGGTCACCATCACTGGAGGCCATCTTCATCGTCCCGGAGGGGCCATCAACGCCATGGAGGACAAGGACCAGAGGGAGAACCTCTCCCCACAGAGGGGGAGGCCATGGAGGAGGAAGCACTAGGGGAGATCCTCTCCCCCTCTCTCCTGATGGTTTCGGAGTACCATCAGGGGAACCATCGTCGCGGTGATCGTCTTCATCACCATCACCTTCTTCATCACCATCCTTATCTCCTTTTAGCGGTCCACTCTCCTGCACCCCGCTGTAATCACCTACTTGAACATGGTTCTTTATGCTACATATTATGATCCAATGATGTGTTGCCATCCTGTGATGTTTTGAGTAGATTACTTTTGTCCTATTGGTTGATTGATGATCATGATCGGTTTGAGTTGCATGTTTTATTATTGGTGCTGTACTATGGTGCTCTCCGTGTCGTGCAAGCATGAGGGATCCTCATTGTAGGGTGTTGCAATATGCTTATGATTCGCTTATAGTGGATGGCGTGAGTGACAGAAGCACAGACCCGAGTAAGTAGGTTGTTTGCGTATGGGAATAAAGAGGACTTGATACCTTATAATGCTATGTTCGGGTTTTACCTTAATGATCTTTAGTAGTTGCGAATGCTTGCTAGAGTTCCAATCATAAGTGCATATGATCCAAGTAGATAAAGTATGTTAGCTTATGCCTCTCCCTCATATAAAATTGCAATAATGATTTCTTATCTTGTTAACAATTTCCTAGGATAATTCCGCACACCGACCCATCATTATTCCACGCTCGCTATTTGTAATATCATGATAACAGCACCTATATTTACATTTTAGTTCTCCCATATCATGCAAAGCTATCCTCTTCATACCCACAACGTAGTTTTATTTCTCGTTTCTAGATGGAAGCAAACGTTTGGTGTACGTAGAGTCGTACCGGTGGCAAATAGGACTTGAGAGAATATTGATCTTACATTTAGCTCCTTGTGGGTTCGACAATCCATACTTATCACTTCCACCTTTGGAAATTGCTACGATGATTCCTTGCACTTGGGGATTATCAAGCTCTTTTCTGGTGCCGTTGCCGGGGAGCAATAGCGTGGGGTTGATATTATCGTGTATGCTTGTTTGCTTTCTTCACTAAATAGATTTTATTTTCCCTTTTTACTTTCTGTAGTTGTGGGTGAAACAAACAAAAAAACTAAAAAAATTTAAAAATACAAAAAGAGTTACTTGCCTCTTATGCCTAAGAAGTTTTTCAAAAAGAGAAGTGATTGGAAGGTTGTGCACTGGAGAAGTGAGGGTCGACCTTGAACACTTGTGTTCATGCTCATGGAAAAAATGTATAATTTTTCTTTTAATATTCTGTGAAATAATAATCAATTTGTATATATCTATTTTATTATAAAAATAATGTTCCAAAATTTAATTTTAGGATGATTACATTGCTTGTTTGGTGTGTGCAGTGCAAAAACAGAAACTTTGGCTGTAGTGCATGAATTTACCGTTTTTACTGGAACATCAAAAGATTCTGAAATTTTTACAAATTACTTCTATGCATTTTTATTAATTGTTCCTAAATTTTCAGAATTTTTAGAGTTACATAAGTATACGAAGTTTCCAGATTACTACAAACTGTCATGTTTTTAACAGATTATGTTTTCTATGCATTGTCATCTTATTTTGATGAATCTATGACTTGTATCGGGGGGTATGAACCATGGTGAAGTGGGAATACAGTAGATATAATGCTAAGTTGAATTTGTAATGAGTTCACAACTGTACTTAAAGTAGTAGTTTGCTTTATTATACTAACGAATCTCACGAGGGTTTTTGTTAAGTTTTGTGTGAATGAAGTGTTCGAAGATCGCGGAGGTATCGATAAGAAGAATACGGTGAGACAAGAGTTCAATATTGGGGATGACCAAGGCACCCCAAGTAAATATTTCAAGGAGACTCAAGCACCTAAGCTTGGGGATGCCCCGGAAGGCATTCCAGCTTTATTCTTCAACAATTATCGGTATACCTCGGTTTTTGTTTTGTTCACATGACATGTGTCTTTAATGTTTGTCTTTTCCTTTATGCTCCCTTCTAGTATGAGATATTCACTGATGGATTTTTATAATGCTCTTTGTTATTCACTTAAATATTTTGAGTACAGATTTGGAGAATGCTCTTTCTGCTTCACTTCAATTTTTGAGTGTGGCTTCATAGAATGCTCTTTGTGCTTCACTTAAATATTTTGAGTATGGTTTTATAGAATGTTTCGTATGTGTCAATTATATATTTTGAGATTTGATGTTGGTTAATCTATATTAATTAAGAATGCCCTATGAACTTCACCTATATATTTTAGAGTATGAATATAATGATCATCGGAATTTGGCTTGGAAGAGTATCATTGAAATATCATGCCTAGCTAAAAAGGCATTAAAGAAAAGCGCTTGTTGGGAGACAACCCAACACTTTTACTTTCTGTTTTGATGTGTTAACATGATTAATCTACTGTAGTAATCTTTTTTTGTGCCTTTCATTTCAATAAGATGCCAAGTAAAGCCTTTGGGATAGTATGGATAGTTGCTTGTTTGATTCTGTGCAAAAACAGAAAGTTTTGCATCCAGTATTTGAATTGTCTGATTTTAATGGAGAGTCAAAAAATTCTGAAATTGTTACACAACATTTATATGCAAATTCTTTGATATGTCCTAATTTTTCAGAACTATTAGATGCATGGAAGTATGGTGATCATTCAGATCTTTACAGACTGTTCTGTTTTTCACAGATTCTTTTTTGCATGCATAGTTTGCTTGTTTCAAGTGTTCCCATATCTTATATTGAGTAATATAAATTATGGTAATGGTATAATACAATAGTTATAATGGTTTAAAAATTATGAATCTTGTATTGACACTACCTAAGTGAATTATTTATCTTTATTCCACTAACCCTTCTCATGAAGTTCCGTTAAGTTTTGTGTGATTAAAGTTTTCAAGTTTTGGGTGAGATACCGATATGAGGGGAATAAAGAGTTACAAGAAACCAAGCTTTGGGATGCCCAAGGAACCCCCAAGGTAATATTAAAGGAACACTCAAGCGTCTAAGCTTGGGGATGCCCCGGAAGGCATCCCCTCTTTCGTCTTCAACACTATCAGTATATCTTACTTGGAGCTATATTTTTATTCGTCACATAATATGAGTTTTGCTTGGAGCATCATTTTATTTTATTTTGTTCTATGTTAGGTGTTATTTATAATCTTGTTTTTCAATAAAAACTTCCAAGAATTGCCTTAGGATGCTTGCATTGCATGTTTTATGTGTGCTGTGTAAAAAACAGAAAAATGTGTTGTAGTGTTTAAATTTTCATATTTTACTGGTACGTAGAAAGTTTCTGAAATTTTGACATGGTATTTTCATATATATTCCTTATCATATCCTAAATTTTTCGTAACTTTAAGAGTTCCAGAGGTACACTGGTTTAATAAATTACTACAGAATGTTCTGCTTGGACAGATTTCTATAAATTACTACATAATGGTTTTACTATCTACTTATCCTATAGTTTCCATAGCCTATATTGGTAGATATAAATTGTGGAAATGATAGTATACAGAACCTATTGTTTGAAAAATATTGTGCAACTTGTCCTGGCAGTACATGAAGTGTTGATTTGTTCTTATGTGTACTAACCTATCTCACGAGTTCTTTTTGAGTTTTGTGTGGATGAAGTTTTTGAGAATAGGTGAAACCGGGATATGAGAGGATTGAACAAGATACAGAAGCTTAAGCTTGGGGATTCCCAAGGCACCCCAAGAAAATATTTCAAGAACTCTTAAATATCAAAGCTTGGGGATGCTACGCGTCCTACCTCTCTTTCATAAAAAATTATCGGTTAGCCTATGTTGAGCCTAAATTTTTATTCATTCACATGATGCATGCTATTCTTGGAGTGCAATATTTAGTTTGTTTGTTGTTTCAATAAAATCATTGGATCTGAAATTGTGAATAAGAGAGAGTCCTCACATGGCTATTTAACTAATTGACTATGTATTGATCTTCACTTTTATCTTTTTGGAGTAGTTTGTCATTCACTCTTGTGCTTCACTTATATCTCATGAGTAAATGGTTGAATGAATTTAATATCATAAATCTGAAATTAAAAATGCTTCATATACTTATCCCATGGGGAGTAGTGACTTCACAAATAATAGGTATAGGTGGTGAAATTTATTAAAAGTTAGCAAACACCGTATTGGTCACTTGAACAATTCATGAAAGAATATTGAAGGAAGAGAGATTCCACATATAAATATACTATCTTGGACATCTTCTATGATTGTGAATACCCATTAACTATTTTCAACTTGAGAAAATTAATTGAAGTTGGACAAGGAAGACAACTTAATGAGTTATGTTTGGGTATATTTGTATAGAAGTTATATTGTTATGGATCCTCGAACATGTGGTGCTTGCTTCCACCTCATACTAACCAAAACTTCTGCACCAAGTAGAAATACTACTTGTGCATCCAAAGACCATTAAACCAGTTTTGCCATAAGAGTCCACTATACCTTCTTATGGATTGAATAAGATCCTTCAAGTAAGTTGTCATCGGTGCAAAAAGCAATAAAAAATTGCTCCTAAATATGTAAGATCTTTTATTGTAAGGGAAAATAAGCATTGTACGAATTTGTGATGACAAAGAAATAAAAGCGACGAACTGCATAATAAAGGTTGCTATCACAAAGAGCAATACAAGGTGACGTTCCTTTGCATTAAGAGTTTGCGCATCCAAAAACAAAAAGCGCATGACAACCTCTGATTCCCTCTATGAAGGACCTATCTTTTATTTTCTAGTACTTGCCTTTATGCAAGAGTCATGGTGATCTTCACCACTTCCTATATTTCGCCTTTATCTCTTGGCAAGCGTCATGTGTTGGGGAATGATCTAGACATATATATCCACACAAATATATTTGATCATGAATTATTATTGTTGACAATTATCTATATGATAAATAAGTTGGGAGGCAAAACCTTAAGCTCGTATCTTTCTTTGTGTTTGATGAATGCCATTTGTTCTAAAAACATGCTTTGAGTGCCAACAATCATGGAAGACTATATGATAGTTGAGTATGTGGAATTTGCTAAATCAAAGTTCTTACATAGACCCTTCCTGAAAATAAGATGAATTGCAATTGTTCGATGACTAGGAATATGGTTTGTTAGTTTTCAAGAAACTTTCTGGTCTATACTTTAAACATGTGAATAGCTTGTTACTTGATCATGAGAAGTTTTATGAGATGAGCTACTGTTGATGATACATATTGATGCTAGAAAAAGTGATTGGAGTTGTCATTGATCAAACTTGTGCAGTTGCTAGCATTCACACTTCATAAATTATTTCTTTGATCATTTACCTACTCGAGGACGAGCAGGAATTAAGCTTGGGGATGCTGATATGTCTCCAATGTATCTATAATCTGTGAAGTATTTGTTCCATGTTTACAATAATTCTATATGATTTTGGTATGATTTTATTAGAACTAACCCGGACTGACGCTGTTTTCAGCAGAACTACCGTGGTGTTGTTTTTGTGCGGAAATAAAAGTTCTTGAAATGAGTTGAAAATTTATGGAGAATATTTCTGGAAAATGTAAAAAATACTAGAGCGAAGAGTCACCCGAGAGGAAGGCCAAGAGGCCACAAGCCCTAGGGGCGCGACCACCCCCCTGGCCGTAGCCACTAGGCTTGTGGGCCCCTCGGGAGTCCACCAACCTCCCTCTTAGCTCTATAAATCCTCAAATATTCCAAAACCTCCGAGGAATAACCTAGATTGGGAGTTCCGCCGCCGCACACCTCCAGAGCCACGAAAAACCAATCTTGGCCCTCTCCGGCTATTGGGGAATGTTGCATGGGAAACAAAAAAATTCCTATGCACATGCAAGACCTGGACATGGCGATGAGTATCTACGAGAGGGAGAGTGGATCTACATACCCTTGTAGATCTCTAAGCGGGAAGCGCTAAGAAACGTAGTTGATGTAGTCGAACGTCTTCGCGATCCAAATCGCCGAGCGTCCCGCGATCCCGTCACGGTCCGTCCCGTGATCCAATCACGATCCGTCCCGCAATCCCATCACAATCCGTCCCACGACCAAATCACGAATCGTCTCACGATCTTGACCACGGTCCTTCCGATCTAGCACCGAACGGACGGCACCTCCGCGTTCACACACGTACAACTCGATGACTATCTCCACCTTCTTGATCTAGCAAGAGGGAGCGGAGAGGTAGATGAGTTCCCTGGTAGCGCAACGGCGTGGCGGCGATGGTGGTGGAACAATTCCAGTAGGGCTTCACCTAAGCACCGCTGAAACGATCCAGAGGAGAAACTACAATCTAGAGGAGAGGGTAGCACGTAGCTATTAGGGTTAGATCTTCCCTCTAAATCCTCTAGTATATATAGGAGGGAGGGAGGGAGGGGAGGAGGCAGACTCAAACCCTCAAGGTTTGGTCGAAATTGGAGGTGGAGGAATCCTACTCCAATCCTATTAGGAGTAGGATTCCTCCTTTCCACTTGGAAACTCTTTCCACCTCTCCACCTTTTGGGTTTTTCCTACCCCTAGCCGCACGGGCCTTAGTGGTGGCTTAGTCCAGACCATCAGGGGCTGGTTTGACTCCTCCCACAGCCCATGAGGTCCTTTGGGTCGAGACACCCCTCCCGTTGGTCCCCCGACACCCTCCCGGCACTCCCGGTACACTACCCATGAGCCCGAAACTTTTCCGGTGATGAAAACAGGACTTCCTATATATCAATCTTTACATTTGGAACATTCCGGAGCTCCTTGTGATGTCCAGGATCTCATCCAGGACTTTGAAAAACCTTCGATCACCACCATACATAACTCTATACTACCGAAGCGTCACCGAACCTTATGTGTGCAAACCCTACGGGTTCGGGAACTATATAGACATGACCGAGACACCTCTATGATCAATAACCAATAGCGGGACCTGGATGCCCATATTGGTTCCTACATATTCTACGAAGATCTTTATCGGTTGAACCTCTATGTCAAGGATTAAGTTAATCCCGTATGTTGTTCCCTTTGTTCTTCGGTATGTTACTTGTCCGAGATTCGATCGTCAGCATCTCCATACATAGTTCAATCTCGTTACCGGTAAGTCTCTTTTACTCGTTTCATAATACAAGATCCCGTGGCTAACACTTAGTCACATTGCTTGCAAGGCTTATTGGGATATTGTATTACCGAGTGGGCCCTAAGATACCTCTCCGTCACACGGACTAACAAATCCCAGTATTGATCCATGCCAACCCAACAGACACCCTCGGAGATACATGTAGAGCACCTTTATAGTCACCCAGTTACGTTACGACGTTTGATGCACATAAGGTACTCCTCTGGTGTCAGTGAGTTGGATGATCTCATGGTTATAGGAACAGATACTTGACATGCAGAAACTGTAGCAATAAACTGACACGATCATATGCTATGTTTATAGTTTGGGTCTTGTCCATCACATCATTCTCCTAATGATGTGATCCCGTTATCAAATGGCATCTCATGTCCATGTCTAGGAAACCTTAACCATCTTTGATCAACGAGCTAGTCCATCGGAGGCATACTAGGGACATGGTGTTGTATATGTATCCACACATGTATCCGAGTTTCCGATCAATACAATTCTAGCATGGATAATAAACGTTTATCATGAACAAGGAAATATGATAATAACTAATTTATTATTGCCTCTAGGGCATATTTCCAACAGTCTCCTAGAGTCAGTAATCTAGTTCACATCACCATGTGATTCGCATTGTTATGAATCTAACACCCAATGAGTTCTAGGGCTCGATCATGCTTTGCATGTGAAAGAGGTTTTAGTCAATGGGTCCGTGACACTCAGATCCATGTGTACTTTGCAAATCTCTATGTCATACTGTAGACGCTGCTACCATGGTCCACTTGGAGCTATTCCAAGTGGCTACTCCACTTTACGTATCCAGATTGCTACTAAGAGTCATCTAGATTGGTGTTAAAGCTTGCATCGACGTAACTCTTTACGATGAACTCTTTATCACCTCCATAATCGAGAAACATCTCCTTAGTTGTGACATCCCAAGTGATGTCCCTACCTTATTTGCCATGTAACTCATTGAATGACCTTGTTAACATGAGCTATGTTTGGAGTGAACCTTGTCATTCATGTGTTGGTAGCATTCATGCATCTTTCATCCATCATCATAATGCATCATCTTCATTTCATTCCTTGTGCATGATTGATTGTGGTGCTTGTTTTCATGTATGGTAGTGATATGAGAGTGTGGTGTTTGGTGTGTCATGCTTGTATGTGTGGTGGAACTATGTGGGCAATACCCTCTCCTTCCCCCTCTCTTCTCCTTTGCAAGTTTCCTCCCAAAAACCCCTTCTTCCTATTTGATTTTATTATCAGTTTCAAGTGATGTAACCCCTTTTAAAAATGTTCATGTGGTGGCCCATTAATTGCTATGAATGATGGTATTGGTGTTTTGGGTGTTTGAAGTATTTTGGTTCTCATTTCTTTTAAAATCAGGGGCTGTTTTATTAATTTAATAATAAAATAACATGCTCTATAAATCAACTTAATATTTTTATAAAATAGGTCTCATTATTTCATTCACCAAAAATATTTTGTTTTCTTCCAAAACCTTTTCTTTTTCTCTGGGCTTTTAGTTCTTGCCTCTGTCTATTTTAAGTGTATTAAGCTCAGGTGTGTGTGTGTGAGCGAGAGAGAGAGAGAGGGCAGGTGGGCCGAGGCCCAGCCCACAGCCACAGTAACGGCAACCTGCCCCCGTCGTTCTCCTCCGTCAGTCAGCTTCAGAGAGCGCCCGCGCCCGCCGCTCCTTTCCGACGCCGTCGCCGTCTGCCTGGGGGGTTATAAGGCCTCGGCGTGCATGCCTCCTTCGCGCTAGGGTTCCCTCTTTCTCCAGCCGCCGCCGCAGCTCTCCTCTCCTCCTCCATCTCTCTTCCTCCCCTCCTCTTCCGAGCGGCGCCAGACTAGGTTCAGGTGGGTTCAGTGAGTTCGCCGGTGGCCTCGCCGTCCGCTCCGTCGAGCCCCGCTCCAGCCATGGCGTCCAGGAGCTCGGGGAAGGTCCCCGCGTCCGATCCCCGTCGCTGATAGCCGTGGAGAGCGCCGGATTCGTCGGCCTTGTCATCGTCTTCTTCGGCTCCGTCCGCGCCGCCGTCGTCCCCTGCTTCCCCTTCGTCGTCGCCTCGTCCCCGACCCTTCTCCGAGACCGGCCCATCGTCGCTTGCCTCCCCAAGGTGAGCGTCGGTCCTCCGATGCCTCCTCTGCTCGCCGTAGTCGTGCAGCCGTCGCCGCAGCCGTTGTCGCCGCCGGTAGATAGGTGAGCACCTACCGCTCTCCTTCGTCCCCCTCGTAGCAAGACGAGTGCGGGAATGGATCCTCCGTTCGTCCCCGCGCGCGTAGGTGTAGCTAGGGTCGCCGGAGTCGCCCTGTGTCGCCGGAATCGCGCCGCCGTCGTGCCCTGTCGCCGTGCAGTGTTGTGTCTTCAGTTTCGTTAGGGTTCAGCAGGTGCGATGGTATTAGAGTGCTAGTGACCTCCCTCTGTTGTCGGTCTGTGCCTTAGCAAAGTGGTTGGCTCGATGGGAGAGGACTGAGAGGTTCGGGGTTCGATCCCCTTCTCCCCCCTTTCTCCTTTTCTTTTTTCTCTTTTCTGTTTTCTTTTGTTTTCCTTTCTTTTGCAAAAAAATAGAGAGTGTGTGTGTGCCTTTATGTATGTATGTATGTATGTTTTGTGTGTGTAGTGTAGAGGTGTGTGTGTGTATGCACCATATACATACACACCCATACATGTGTGTGTGATTAGGCATGTGTGTGTGTCTTGTACACACACATGTGTATGTATGTATGCATTTAGAGTATGGATGGGTGTATGTGCTTGTGTTGCACCCACATATGTGTATGTTAGTATAGGTGTGTTAGTATTGTGCAGGTGAGAGTGTATGTGTGTGCTTATGGACATGCACTTGGTTGTGTGTGTGGGGTGTGTGTGTTTGCACTAGGTGTATATGTATGTATATGTGAGTGTATGTAGGATTGCATGTGTATGTGTTGGCATGTGTGGTTGTGAGAGCATATGTGTACATGTGCCTTGCACATACTCACATGTGAGAGGTGAGGGTGTGATCCACTTACCTCTCTTTCATGAGCATAGATGTTCCATGTGTAGTTTACCTATTTGATCACATGAGCATGATTTCCGCTAGTTTCACCCTTGTTTCATATTTCCATGCCATGCTAACATGTACCAAGGTTGTTATTTGTGCATTTCCAACTTGTATGCATAGGTCCCATGTCATTTTTTGTGCTTTTCATCATGTCACTTAATTGCCACAAGTCATACATGGGAGTAAGGGTCAAATTTCGACCCCCCTTTACTCCCTCATGTTACATGCAAGCATATAGGTATGAGTAGTGATTTGGGGGTGTTTTAAACCCCTCTATGCATCTGTGAAGTCATATTTGACTTTGGGGCAACTTGACAAAACTGCATTTTTATGCTGTGATGCCCTTTTGTCTTTTTCATATGAATTAATCCATGCATGCTTTGGAGTTCTTGTCAACATGAGTTTGCTGGTCAAAGTAGCTGTGAACATACATGTATTTTTGTTATTTGAGCTAAATCTCCAGATCAGTAAGAACCGTGCAGTTTATCTAGCTACTTTCTGTTTCTGTCCAGCTAGCCTGAAAATGGCTAAATCTGGAGAATCTGCTATTACTGTTTTGCCTGGAAGATGAGGTTGTATCTAGTGATGTGTTATGAATATGACCATGTTCAGTGTTAAGTATTTGTAGTAGATATTTTCATCTACCATCCTGTTAATTTTAATGCCATTTGGAGCTTTCTAGCATATTTAACCAATGATGTGAACTTGCTACTTTATTAACCCAGATTCCAGAAAACTGGAATTTTCACCAAGTCCCTAAAAACCTGTTTCATCATGCCTACTTGCCAGCTCCATGAATAGTTATGTGTTACTCTTTTGTGGATTGTATAGTTGGATGATTTTATGTGGGTGTTGAGTAGAACCTTTTCATGTCTTGTTTGTGGTTGTAGAGTTCCTGTAGCATTAGTTGTGAGCTTTTCAAAATGCTATGTTGCGGAATGGTGGCAGATTGGGTGATATGTTGTTTTGTGTGTTGTGGGAGATATACTCCATGGAATTGAGTGGTTCTTGAGTCTATTGTGATTGGTTTTTCATCACCTATCCAGTGGCTACCTTGGGATGCCAAGAATTATCCCAGGTATTTGGTGGTCTTGAGTTTTGCCTTCGTACCTTGTCGTGAGCGTATCTCGAGAACCGTAGCTCCGTTTCTCGCGATCTTTATATGCATTTCCATCAATTTTTCATGACGCATCCATATTTTCCATGTTCATGCGTGTATAAATAACTTAACATGAGGTTCTGTCCAGATTCATTAATCCAACACCTTTGCATGTGAAACTTGACTAGAATTGGATTGCCATGTATAATCTCATTAAAATGATCATGCATCATCTTGGTTGTGCATTGCACCTTGTTTGGTTATTTATTTGTTGTTTCTCTTGGGTAGACGCGAGTATCGACTCTGAGTTCGAGGAACCTGGAGAGTACCACTACGAGGATCCCGCTACTTGTTTCGCTGAAGAACCAACAGGCAAGATGATCGTACTCGGATCCCAATACTATGTTTGCTTGCTAGTTTATCGTTCTTACCGTTACAATTGCGCTACCTACCACACGATATTAGCCCCCATGTTGCCATGACAGCTTCTAACCTCCACATCCCAGCAAACCGTTGATTGGCTAAGTTACCGCTGCTCAACCCCTCTTATAGCATTCTTAGTTGCAGGTGCAGGTTGTTCCATGTGATAAAATGGATTGGATATCACAATAATTCTGTTATTTAAATTAATGCACATATATATATGGTATTGGTGGAAGGCTTGGCCTTTTTCTAAGTGATTTGTTCTGCTCATACCGCCATTAGATTCTTGTTACCGGTGTTATGTTTTTCCATATTTTGCGCTCCTAACACGCTTGGGGTTGTTATGGGGACCCCCTTGTTTATTCGGTTGAGATTAAAACTTGTCTCGCAAGACCCAACATTGGTACTACATTTGCTAATAACTTAATTAATTTCATAGGGTCTTGCAAACCTGTGGATAATTTAATCAACCCCGGCCCAGTGCTCCTCATGAGTGTTGGTCCAACCTAGAGCACTGTGTGGGGCCAACCCAGGGCAACTTGGGAGATTTCTATCAGGCCTCCGTACACTAGCTTATCCGTCATGTCCTGAGACTGAGATACGTGGCTCTTATCGGGTTCGTCGACACGTCGGGAGGTCTTGCTGGATTTGTTTTACCTTTATCGAATGTCTTGCGTGAGGAGTCTGATTATCTTCGGGTTTACTCGAGGTGTTGGCTTCCTTTGAAATTGTCTATAATGATCGCGAGAACCGCGTTCGAGACTGTTCCCACGGAGTGTGGTTATTTGTGATGGACTAGTTGGAACACCCCTGCAGGGTTAAATCTTTCAGAAAGCCGTGCCCGCGGTTATGTGGCATCTTGGATATTTGTTTAACACCCGGTTATAGAAAACTTGAAGTAAACTCTAATTAAAATACACCAACTGTGTGAGTCACCGTGATCGTCTCTACTCGTGAACTTGAATCGAGAGAGAACACGGTGGGGTTATGACTGACGTAAGCAGGTGTTCGGGGTCTCTTAGAGATCATGTAGAAATCGACCGATTTTTGTAGACCACTCACTTTACATTCTAGCTACGTAAGTTAGCCACCATAAATTCTTAGAGCTGCTGTAGACTTAAACATCACCATTCCATCCTAAAGCTTATATAGTGTTGGCACCCAGGTTACTTGATTGCTGAGTCCGCTGTGGCTCACGGTTTACTACAACAATTCAGGTGCAGGTTCAGATGAGTTCGCGCAGGATGATCTTACTCAGCTCCAGTGGGAGTATGATGAGGAGAGAGGCAGGATGTACGTGACGTATCCGGATGAGTAGAGGACCTGGTCGTGATCTTTGGGATAGCTTGATAGTATCATTTACAACTTATTTTATCGTTTGATTTCATCCGTAGTTGGACCCTGTGTTCAACTTGATGCTATGAATTGGGTGACATTGTAAGTTAGTATGTGGCAAGTGTAAGCCAACTTATATACTCTTCTCATTCAGTATTGTATGTTCTAATGATACTATTCTTGCTAATGGCAAGATGCACCTCTATCCCTTGCGAGGCCCTCGTGCCTTAAACGGATAGGCGCACATCTTGGGCGTGACATTAGTCCTCTGGTTACTAAGGATAATTTTGACCAATGTCCAGTGATCCACTCCTGGATCACTCTTGTACCCCTTGACAGACTCATGGCAAGGCACACACCAGGTGCGGTACACAGCATGGCATAATATAGAGCCTATGGCTAAGGTGTAGGGGACAACCTTCGTCCTTTCTCTTTCTTCTTTTGTGGTCTAGCTTTGAGTCTCACTCAACTTCACACCTTACAAATCAGGCAAGAACTCTTTCTTGGACTGATCCATTTTGAACTCTTTCAAAATCTTGTCAAGGTATGTACTCATTGAAAGTCTCATCGTGCGTCTTGATCTATCTCTATAGATCTCGATACCCAACAATTAAGTAGCTTTATCCAGGTCTTCCTTTGAAAAACTCTTTTCAAACAACCGTTTATGCTTTTCAGAAATTCTAAATTATTTCCGATCAACAATATGTCAACCACATATACATATCAAAAATTCTATAGTGCTCTCACTCACTTTATTGTAAATATAAGTTTCTCATAAACTTTGGATAGACTCAAAAACTTTGATCACCTCATCAAAGCGTATATTCCAACTCCGAGATGCTTGCTCTAGTCCATAGAAGGATCATTGGAGCTTGCACACCTTTTTAGCATCCTTAGGAGTGACAAAACCTTCCGATTGTATCACATACCATTCCTCATGGAAACCGTTAAGGAAACTATGTTTTGACATCCATCTGCCAGATTTCATAATTGAAAAACCGCAGTAACTGCTAACATAATTCCAACAGACTTTAGCATCGCTATGAGTGAGAAAGTCTCATCGTATTCAACTCCTTGAACTTGTCAGATACTTCTTTGTGACAAGTCGAGCTTTATAAATGGTGACATTTACCATCAGCGTATGTCTTCATCTTAAAGGTCCATTTGTATTCAACGACCTAGTGTCCAACGGGCAAGTCTACCAAAGTCTATACTTGGTTTTCATACATGGATCCTTTCTCGAATTTCATGGCCTCTAACCATTTGTCAGACTTCGGGTCCATCATTGCTTCTCCATAGCTTGTAGGTTCATCATTGTCCAACAACATGACCTCTAAGACAGGGTTGTCGTACCACTCAGGAGTAGTATGCGTCCTTGTTGACCTACGAGGTTTGATAGTAACTTGATCCGAAGCTTCATGATCATCATCATTAACTTCCTCTTCAACTAACGTAGGCTCCATAGAAACATCTTCCTACGCTGCGCTACTCTCTAGTTGAAACAAAGGTTCAACAACCTCATCAAGTTCTATCTTCCTCCCACTCAATTCTTTCAAGAGAAACTCTTTCTTGAGAAAGGACCCATTTTAGAAACAAACACTTTGTGCTCGGATCTGAGAGAGAAGGTATACCCAACTGTTCTTAGGGTATTACATGAAGATGCATTTGTCCGCTTTGGGTTCGAGCTCATTAGGTGAAAACCTTTTTTCACATAAGCGTCGTAGCCCCAAACATTAAGGAATGGCAGCTTAGGTTTCTATAAATACATAATTCATACAGTGTCATCTAAACGGATTTAGATGGTGCCCTATTTAAAGTGAATGTAGTTGTCTCTAATGAATAACCCCAAAACGATAGTGGCAAATCGATAGAAGACATCATAGTTCGCACCAATCCAATACAGCACGACTACGACGTTCGGACACACCATCAAACTATGGTGTTCCAGGTGGCTTGAGTTGTGAAACAACTTTCACATTGTCTAAAGTTGTATGCCAAACTCGTAACTTAGATATTCACCTCCACGATCATATCGTAGACATTTTTATCTTCTTGTCACGATGATCTTTAAACTTCACTCTGAATTTGTTTGAACTTTTCAAACGTTTCAGACTTGTGTTTCATTAAGCAAATATACTCATATATACACAAATCATCAGCAAAGGTAAGAAAAATAACGATAGCCACTGCACGCTACAACACTCATTGGATCGCATACATCAACATGTATTATTTCAAACAAGTTACTAGCCCGCTCCATCATACTGAAAACGGGATCTTTAGTCATCTTGCCCAAGAGGCATGGTCCGCATGTCTCAACCGATTCGAAACTGAATCAGTCCAAAGATCCACCAGCATGGAGTTTCTTCATGCGATTTATACCAATATACATTTAGCGGTAGTGCCATAGGTATGTGGTACTATCATTGTTAACTTTGCATCTTTTGGCATCAATGTTATGAACATGTGTATTACCACGATCAAGATTCAACAAACCATTCTAATTGGGTGCATGACCATTGAAGGTATTATTCATGTAAACAGAATAACCATTATTCTCTCACTTAAATGAATAACTGTAGTGCAATAAACACAATCTAATCATGCTCATGCTTAACACAAACATCAAATAACATTTATTTAGGTTTGTCACTAATCTCGAAGGTAGAGAGAGTGTGCGATGTTGATCACATCAACCTTGGAAACACATCGTCACCTCACACTTAGCTAGTCTCTGTTTATTCTGTAGCTTTTATTTCGAGTTACTAACATTTAGCAACCAAACCGGTATCCAATACCCAGGTGCTACTAGGAGTACTAGCAAGGTACACATCAATAACACGTATATCAAATATACTTATGTCGATCTTGCCAGCCTTCTTATCTACCAAGTATCTAGGGTTGTTCCGCTTCAGCGACCGCTCTCCTCATAATAGAAGCACTTAGTCTCGGGTTTGGGTTCAACTTTGGGTTGCTTCACTGGAGCAACAACTGACTTGCCATCCATGAAGTTTCCCTCCTTGCCCTTTCCCTTCTTGAAACTAGTGGTTTTACTAACCATCAACACTTGATGCTCCTTCTTGATTTCTACCTTCGCGGTGTCAAACATCGCGAACAGCTCAGGGATCATCATTTCCATCCCTCGCATTTTATAGTTCATCACGAAGCTCTAGTAGCTTAGTGACAGTAAATTGGAAAACTATATCAATCACTTTCTTATCTGGAAGATCAACTCCCACTTGATTCAAGCGATTGTAGCACCCAGACAATCTGAGCACATGCTCAATGATTGAGATATTCTCCTTCATCTTGCAGGCAAGGAATCTTGTTGGAGATCTCATATCTCACAACACGGGCACGAGCCAGAGATCCCAATTTCAGCTCTTAGAACATCTCATATGTTCCGTGACGTTCAAAACGTTTTGGAGCCTCAATTCTAAGCCATAATGCACGACCCACTAAACTATCAAGTAGTCATCAGAACGTGCCTGTCAGATGTTCACAACATCTACAGACGACACTAGAGGGGGTGGCGCACTGAGTAGTGCATTAAGGACATAAGCCTTTTGTGAAGCAATGAGGACAATCCTCAGATCACGGACCCAGTTCGCAATATTGCTACCATCATCTTTCAACTCTATTTCTCTAGGAACATATAAAAATTCAAGGGAGCTAGAATGTGAGCTAGTAATCTACAACATAATTTGCAAAGACACAACTGACTATGTTCATGATAATGAGTTCAATTAATCATATTACTTAAGAACTCCCACTCAAATTGACATCCCTCCGGTCATTCGAGTGATACATGATCCAAATTCACCAACTCAAGTCCGATCATCACGTGAGTTGATGTGGTTTCAATGGTGAACATCATCATGTTGATCATATCTACTATATGACTCATCTTTGACATTTTGGTCTCTTGTATTACGAGGCCATGTCTGTACATGCTAGGCTCGTCAAGTTTAACCCGAGTGTTCCGCATGTGCAACACTGGCTTGCACCTGCTGTATGTGAACGTAGAGTCTATCACACCCGATCATCACATGGTGTCTCGACACGACGAACTTTTGCAACGGTGCACACTCGGGGAGAACACAATTTATCTTGAAATTTAAGTGAGGGATCACCTTATAATGCTACCATCGTCCTAAGCAAAACAAGGTGCATAAAAGGATTAACATCATATGCAAATCCTAAGTGACAAGATACGACCATGAACTTGTGCTTTTGATCTCCATCTTGAAAGCACCGGCATGATCTCCATCATCACCAGCTTAACACCATGATCTCCATCATCGTGATCTCCATCATTGTGTCCCCATCGGGGTTGTCGTGCCCACCATGCTCATACTACTATAGCTATCGTTTAGTGATAAAGTAAAGCATTACATAGCGCTTAATGATTGACACACAGGTCATACAATAATTAAAGACAACCCTATGGTTCCTGCCGGTTGTCGTACTCATCGACATGCAAGTCGTGATATTCTATACAACACATGATCATCTCATACATCACATATATTTCATAATGTAATTGGCCGTATCACATCACAACATACCCTGCAAAAACAAGTTAGACGTCCTCTAATTGTTGTTGCAAGTTTTACGTGGTTGCTACGGGTATCTAGCAAGAACAATTCTCACCTACGCAAAAACCACAGCGGTGGTACATAAATTGCTTTTCAACCTTCTCAAGGACCGCCTTTGTCGAATCCAATCCAACTAAAGTAGGAGAAACAGACACTCGCCAGCAATCTTTGTGCAACGAAGTTGCACGTTAGTCGATGGAACCGGTCTCGCGTAAGCATACGAGTAATGTTGGTCCGGGCCGCTTCATCTCACAATACCGCTGAACCAAAACACGACCAAGGGAGGAAGCAATCTAAGCATCAACGCCCACAAACTCTTTGTGTTCTACTCGAGATCTCATCTACACATAGACCTAGCTCATGATGCACTGTTGGGGAACGTTGCATGGGAAACAAAAAAATTCCTACGCACACCCAGATCTATCCATGGTGATGAGCATCTACGAGAGGGAGAGTGGATCTACGTACCCTTGTAGATCGCTAAGCGGGAAGCGTTAAGAAACGCGGTTGGTGTAGTCGAACGTCTTCGCGATCCAAATCGCCGAGTGTCCCGCGATCCAATCACGATCCGTCCCGCGAACTCATCACGATCCGTCTCGCGATCTTGATTACGGTCCTTCCGATCTAGCGCCAAACCGACGGCACCTCCGCGTTCAGCACACGTACAGCTTGATGACGATCTCCACCTTCTTTATCCAGCAAGAGGGAGCAGAGAGGTAGAAGAGTCCTCTAGTGCATAGCTTCTCCTCTAGATCGGTTTTCTGTAGTGCTTAGTCGAAGCCCTGCCGGAATAGCACCACCACCATCGCCGCAGTGCCGTCATGCTGCCGGAGAACTCTTCTACCTCTCCGCTCCCTCTTGCTGGATCAATAAGGCGGAGATCGTCATCGAGCTGTAAGTGTGATGAACACGGAAGTGACGTCCGTTCGGCGCTAGATCGGAAGGACCGTGATCAAGATTGCGAGACGGATTGTGATGAGATCGTGGGACGGATCGTGATGAGTTTGCGGGATGGATCATGATTGGCTCGTGGGACGGATCATGATGATATCACGGGATGCTCGGTGATTTGGATCGCGAAGACGTTCGACTACACCAACCACGTTTCTTAACGTTTCCCGCTTAGCGATCTACAAGGGTATGTCACTCTCCCTCTCATAGATGCTCATCACCATGGCTAGATCTTGCGTGTGTGTAGGAACATTTTTGTTTCCCATGCAACGTTCCCCAACAGTGGCATCACGAGCTAGGTCTATGTGTAGATGAGATCTCGAGTAGAACATAAAGAGTTTGTGGGCGTTGATGCTTAGATTGCTTCCTCCCTTGGTCGTGTTTTGGTTCAGCGGTATTGTGGGATGAAGCGGCCCGAACCAACCTTACACGTACGCTTACGAGAGACCGGTTCCATCGACTGACGTGTAACTTCGTTGCACAAAGATGGTTGGCGGGTGTCTGTTTCTCCTACTTTAGTTGGATCGAATTTGACTAAGGCGGTCCTTGACAAGGTTGAAAAGCAACTTATGTATCACCGTTGTGGTTTATGCATAGGTGAGAACTGTTCTTACTAGATACTTGTAGCAACCACATAAAACATGTAACAACAATCAGAGGACGTCTAACTTGTTTTTGCAGGGTATGTTGTGATGTGATATGGCCAATTACATGATGAGATATATGTGATGTATGAGATGATCATGTGTTGTATAGAATATCACGACTTGCATGTCAATGAGTACGGCAACCGGCAGGAGCCATAGGGTTGTCTTTAATTATTGTATGACCTGTGTGTCAATCATTAAGCGCTATGTAATGCTTTACTTATCGCTAAACGGTAGCAATAGTAGTAGAAGCATGGTGGGCGTGATGACCCCGATGGCGACACGTTGATGGAGATCATGGTGTCATGCCGGTGACGATGGAGATCATGCTGGTGCTTTCAAGATGGAGATCAAAAGCACAAGTTCATGGCCATATCATGTCACTTATGATTTGCATGTGATGTTAAACCTTTTATGCACCTTGTTTTGCTTGGGATGACGGTAGCATTATAAGGTTATACCTCACTTAATTTCAAGATAAATTGTGTTCTCCCCGAGTGTGCACCATTGCGAAAGTTCGTCGTGTCGACACACCACGTGATGATCGGGTGTGATAGACTCTACGTTCACATACAACGGGTGCAAGCCAGTGTTGCACATGCAGAACACTTGGGTTAAACTTGAAGATCCTAGCATGTACAGACATGGCCTTGGAACACAAGAGACCCAAACATGAGTCATATAGTAGATATGATCAACATGATGATGTTCACCATTGAAACCACCTCAACTCACGTGATGATCGGACTTGAGTTGGTGAATTTGGATCATGTATCACTTAAATGACCAGAGGGATGTCAATTTGAGTGGGAGTTCTTCAGTACTATGATTAATTGAACTCATTATCATGAACATAGTCAGTTGTGTCTTTGCAAATTATGGTGTAGATTACTTGCTCGTGTTGTATCTCCCTTGAATTTTTATATGTTCCTAGAGAAATAGAGTTGAAAGATGATGGTAGCAATATTGCGGACTGGGTCCGTGATCTGAGGATTGTCCTCATTGCTTCACAAAAGGCTTATGTCCTTAATGCACTGCTTAGTGCGCCACCCCCTCTAGCGTCGTCTGTAGATGTTGTGAACATCTGACAGGCACGTTCTGATGACTACTTGATAGTTTAGTGCGTCATGCATTATGGCTTAGAATTGTGGCTCCAAAACATTTTGAACATCACGGAACATATGAGATGTTCTAAGAGCTGAAATTGGGATCTCTGGCTCGTGCCCGTGTTGTGAGATATATATGAGATCTCCAACAAGATTCGTTGCCTGCAAGATGAAGGAGAATAGCTCGATCGTTGAGCATGTGCTCAGATTGTCTGGGTGCTACAATCGCTTGAATCAAGTGGGAGTTGATCTTCCAGATAAGAAAGTGATTGATATAGTTTTCCAATTCACTGTCACTAAGCTACTAGAGCTTCATGATGAACTATAAAATGCCGGGGATGGAAATGATGATCCCTGAGCTGTTTGCGATGTTTGACATCGCAAAGGTAGAAATCAAGAAAGAGCATCAAGTGTTGATGGTTAGTAAAACCACTAGTTTCAAGAAGGGAAAGGGAAAGGAGGGAAACTTCATGGATGGCAAGTCAGTTGCTGCTCCAGCAAAGCAACCCAAAGTTGAACCCAAACCCGAGACTAAGTGCTTCTATTATGAGGAGAGCGATCGCTGAAGCGGAACAACCCTAGATACTTGTTAGATAAGAAGGCTGGCAAGATCGACACAAGTATATTTGATATACGTGTTATTGATGTGTACCTTGCTAGTACTCCTAGTAGCACCTGGGTATTGGATACCGGTTCGGTTGCTAAATGTTAGTAACTCGAAATAAAAGCTACAGAATAAACGGAGACTAGCTAAGTGTGAGGTGACGATGTGTTTCCAAGGTTGATGTGATCAACATCGCACTCTCTCGACCTTCGAGATTAGTGACAAACCTAAATAAATGTTATTTGGTGTTTGCGTTAAGCATGAACATGATTAGATTGTGTTTATTGCACTACGCTTATTCATTTAAGTGAGAGAATAATGGTTATTCTGCTTACATGAATAATACCTTCAATGGTCATGCACCCAATTAGAATGGTTTGTTGAATCTTGATTGTAGTAATACACATGTTCATAACGTTGATGCCAAAAGATGCAAAGTTAACAATGATAGTACCACATACCTGTGGCACTGCCGCTAAATGTCATATTGGTATAAATCGCATGAAGAAACTCCATGCTGATGGATCTTTGGACTCATTCGGTTTCGAATCGGTTGAGACATGCGGACCATGCCTCTTGGGCAAGATGACTAAAGACCCCGTTTTCAGTATGATGGAGCGGGCTAGTAACTTCTTGGAAATAATACATTTTGATGTATGTGATCCAATGAGTGTTGTAGTGTGCAGTGGATATCGTTATTTTTCTTACCTTTGCTTATGATTTGAGTATATATGAGTATATTTTCTTAATGAAACACAAGTCAAAGTTGAACCCAAAGTTGTTGCTCCGGTGAAGCAACCCAAAGTTGAACCCAAACCCGAGACTAAGTGCGTCTATTATGAGGTGAGCGGTCGCTGAAGCGGAACAACCCTAGATACTTGGTAGATAAGAAGGCTGGCAACGTCGACACAAATGTATTTGATATACGTATTATTGATGTGTACCTTGCTAGTACTCCTAATAGCACCTGGGTATTGGATACCGGTTCGGTTGCTAAATGTTAGTAACTCGAAGTAAAAGCTACGGAATAAACGGAGACTAGCTAAAGGTGAGGTGACGATGTGTGTTGGAAATGTTTCCAAGGTTGATGTGATCGACATCACACGATCTCTCTACCTTCGGGATTAGTGATGAACCTAAATAAATGTTATTTGGTGTTTTGCGTTGAGCATGAACGTGATTAGATCTTGTTTATTGCAACACGGTTATTCATTTAAGTTAGAGAATAATTGTTATTCTGTTTACATGAATAATACCTTCAATGGTCAAGCACCCAGTGAGAATGGTTTGTTGAATCTTGATCATAGTAATACACATGTTCATAACATTGATGCCAAAAGATACAAAGTTAATAATGATAGTACCACATACTTGTGGCACTGCCGCTAAATGTCATATTGGTATAAAGCACATGAAGAAACTCCATGTTGATGGATCTTTGGACTTATTCAATTTCGAATCGGTTGAGACATGCAAACCATGCCTCTTGGGCAAGATTACTAAGGACCCCATTTTCCGGATTGATGGAGCGGGCAAGTGATTTATTGGAAATGATACATGTTGTTGTATGCAATCCAATGAGTCTTGTAGCATGCGGTGGATATCGTTATTCGCTTACCTTCACTGATGATTTGAGTAGATATAGTGTATGTTTACTTAATGAAACACAAGTCTGAATCGTTTGAAAAGTTCAAGCAAATTCAGAGTGAAGTTTAAGATCATCGTGACAAGAAGATAAAAATGTCTGTGATATGATCGTGGAGGTGAATATCTAAGTTACGAGTTTGGCATACAACTTTAGACAATGTGAAAGTCGTTTCACAACTCATGCCACCTGGAACACCATAGTGTGATGGTGTGTCCGAACGTCATAGTCGTGCTCTATTTGATATGGTGCGGGCTATGATGTCTCTTATCGTTTTGCTACTATAGTTTTGGGGTTATGCATTAGAGACAACTACATTCACTTTAAATAGGGCACCATCTAAATCCGTTGGGATGACACCGTGTGAATTAGGGTTTGATAGAAACCTAAGCTGTCATTTCTTAATGTTTTGGGTTGTGACAGTTGTGTGGAAAATGTTTTCACCTAATGAGCTCGAACCCAAAGCGGACAAATGCATCTTCATAGAATACCCTAAGAACAGTTGGGTGAACCTTCTATCTCAGATCCAAGCATAAAATGTTTGTTGCTAAAATTGGGTCCTTTCTCGAGAAAGAATTTCGCTCGAAAGAATTGAGTGGGAGGAAGATAGAACTTGATGAGGTTGTTGAACCTTTGTTCAACGAGAGAGTAGCACAGCGCAGGAAGATGTTTCTATGAAGCCTACGTTAGTTGAAGAGGAAGTTAATGATGATGATCATGAAGCTTCGGATCAAGTTACTATCAAACCTCGTAGGTCGACAAGGATGTGTACTGCTCCTGAGCGGTATGACAACCCTGTCTTGGAGGTCATGTTGTTGGACAACGATGAACCTACGAGCCATGGAGAAGCGATGATGGGCCCGGATTCCGACAAATGGTTAGAGGCCATGAAATCCGAGAAAGGATCCATGTATGAAAACCAAGTATAGACTTTGGTAGACTTGCTCGTTGGACGATAGGTCATTGAGTACAAATGGATGTTTAAAATGAAGACAGAAGCTCATGGTAAATGTCACCATTTGTAAAGCTTGACTTGTTGCAAAGAAGTTTACAACAAGTTCAAGGAGTTGACTGCGATGAGACTTTCTCACTCGTAGCGATGCTAAAGTCTGTTGGAATTATGTTAGCAGTTGCTGCATTTTTCAATTATGAAATTTGGCAGATGGATGTCAAAACATCTTTCCTTAACGGTTTACTTGAGGAAAGGGTGTATGTGATACAACCAGAAGGTTTTGTCAGTCCTAAGGATGCTAAAAGGTGTGCAAGCTTCAGTGATCCTTCTATGTACTGAAGCAAGCATCTCAGAGTTGGAATATACACTTTGATGAGGTGATCAAAGTTTTTGAGTATATACAAAGTTTATGAGAAACTTGTATTTACAATAAAGTGAGTGGGAGCACTATAGAGTTTCTGATAAGCATATGTGTTGACATATTGTTGATCGGAAATGATGTAGAATTTCTAGAAAGCATAAAGGGTTGTTTGAAACGAGTTTTTCAAAGGAAGACCTGGATAAAGCTACCTAATTATTGAGCATCAAGATCAATAGAGATAGATCAAGATGCTTGATGAGACTTTTAATAAGTACATACCTTGACAAGATTTTGAAAGAGTTCAAAATGGATTAGTTAGAGAGAAGTGTTCTCGCCTGCTTTGTAAGGTGTGAAGTTAAGTGAGACTCAAAGCTCGACCATGGCAGAAGAAAGAGAAAGGATGAACGTCGTCCCCTATGCCTTAGCCATAGGCTCTGTATAGTATGCCATGCTGTGTACTGCACCTGTGTGTGCCTTGCCATGAGTCCATCAAGAGGTACAAGAGTGATCCAGGAGTGGATCACTGGACAACGGTTAAGATTATCCTTAGTGATTAAAAGACTAAGGAAATGTTTCTCGATTATGGAGGTGATAAAGAGTTCATCGTAAAGAGTTACGTCGATGTAAGCTTTAACACCAACCCGGATGACTCTTAGTAGCAATCCGGATACGTATAGTGGAGCAGCCATTTTGAATAGCTCCAAGTGGAGTGTGGTAGCAGTATTTACAGTTTAACATAGAGATTTGCAAAGTACACACGTATCTGAATGTCGCAGACCCATTGACTAAAAGACCTATCTCACATGCAAAGCATGATCGAGCCCCAGAACTCATTGGGTGTTAGATTCATAACAATGCGGATCACATGGTGATGTGAACTAGATTATTGACTCTAGTGCAAGTGGGAGACTATTGGAAATATGCCCTAGAGGCAATAATAAATTGGTTATTATCATATTTCCTTGCTCATGATAATCGTTTATTATCCATGCTATAATTGTATCGATCGGAAACTCAGATACATGTGTGGATACATAGACAACACCATGTCCCTAGTATGCCTCTAATAGACTAGCTCGTTGATCAAAGATGGCTATGGTTTCCTAGTCATGGACATGAGATGTCATTTGATAACGGGATCACATCATTAGGAGAATGATGTGATGGACAAGACCCAAACTACAAATGTATCATATGATCGTGTCAGTTTATTGCTATTGTTTTCTGCATGTCAAGTATATGTTCCTATGACCATGAGATCATGCAACTCACTGACGCCGGAGGAGTACCTTGTGTGTATCAAGCGTCGCAACGTAACTGGGTGACTATAAAGGTGCTCTACAGGTATCTCCGAGGGTGTCTATTGGGTTGGCATGGATCGAGACTAGGATTTGTTACTCCGTGTGACGGAGAGGTATCTTAGGGCCCACTCGGTAATACAACATCACAATAAGCCTTACAAGCAATGTGACTAAGTGTTAGTCATGGGATCTTGTATTACAGAACGAGTAAAGAGACTTGCCGGTAACAAGATTAAACTAGGTATGTAGATATCGACGATCGAATCTCGGGCAAGTAACATACCGAAGAACAAAGGGAACATCATACGGGATTAACCGAATCCTTGACATAGAGGTTCGACCGATAAATATCTTCGTAGAATATGTAGGAACCAATATTGGCATCCAGGTCCCGCTATTGATTATTGACCGTAGAGGTGTCTCGGTCATGTCTACATAGTTCTCGAACCCACAGGGTCTGCACACTTAAGGTTCGGTGACGTTTCGTTAGTATAGAGTTATGTATGGTGGTGACCGAAGGTTGTTCGGATTCTCGGATGAGATCCCAGACGTCACGAGGAGCTCTGGAATGGTCCAGAGGTAAAGATTGATATATAGGAAGTGCTGTTTTGGTTGCCGAAAAAGTTTCGGGCTCATCGGTAGTGTACCGGGAGTGCCGGGAGTGTACCGAGGGACCATCGGGAGAGGTATTTCGACCCAAGAGGCTACATGGGATGTGGGAGGAGGTAAACCATCCCCTAGTGGGCTGTCCGAGGCCTCCTATAAGGGCCCATACCGCTGGAGTGGTTTGAGAAGGAAAAAATCCAAAGGTGGAGAGGTGGAAAGAGTTTCCAAGTGGAAAGGAGGAATCGTACTCCTAATAGGATTGGAGTAGGACTCCTCCACCTCCAATTTCGACCAAATCTTGAGGGTTTGAGGCTGCCTCCTCCCCTCCCTCCCTCCTATATATACTAGAGTATTTAGAAGAAAAAGCTAACCCTAATAGCCACATGCTACCTCTCCTCTAGATCATAGTTTCTCCTCTAGATCGGTTTTCTGCAGTGCTTAGGTGAAGCCCTGCCGGAATAGCTCCACCACCATCGCCGCAGCGTCATCGTAGTTCTGGAGAACTCTTCTACCTCTCCGCTCCCTCTTGCTGGATCAAGAAGGGGGAGATCGTCATCGAGCTTTACGTGTGCTGAACGCGGAGGTGTCGTCCGTTCGGCGCTAGATCAGAAGGACCGTGATCAAGATCGCGAGACGGATCATGATGAGATCGCGGGATGGATCATGATGAGTTCGCGGGACGGATCATGATTGGATCGCGGGATGGATCATGATGAGATCGCGGGATGCTCGGCGATTTGGATCGCGAAGACGTTCGACTACACCAACCGCGTTTTTTAACGCTTCTCGCTTAGCGATCTACAAGGGTACGTAGATCCACTCTCCGTCTTGTAGATGCTCACCACCATGGATAGATCTTGCATGTGCGTAGGAAATTTTTTGTTTCCCATGCAACGTTCCCCAACACCAGGACTAATGGTCTATTTTCTACTAGTGGTAAGGGGCGGCTGGAGGCTCCTTGTCGGCGTGCCGATGGCGGCTTTAGTCTTCATGGCGAGGCTTCGTATGGTTCCAGTCAGCTGTGAGATCGAGGTGCTTTGACTTCCAGTGAAAATCGCGTCGACTACGATCATGGTGAACATTGGCGGCGTCTATGACGTCGTTCCCTTCTCGAGGCATCGTTGTTGCAGGTCGTGGCACCCCACTCATGATGCTCCAAGGGAAAACTGGATCTAGATCTACTGGATCAAACGATGATGGCACCTTTGATGTTGTTGTCCCTCCTGGGGGCATCATTTTAGAGCACGTGCTGGCTAGAGGGGACAAGAGGAGGGGCGGTGTTACATCTACCGCAAGGCTGACGATGGATCCCGATGGCATGGCATCGCAGAGGTTTGGCCCCGGGCGCGTGTGAACGGATACATGTAGGATTGTGGCGTTTTCTGACGCCATGATGACGTCGATGGCAGACCGTGCAAGGTCGATGCGTTAGTTCCTGCTTTGGAGATGGGCCAGTGGAAGATGGCGGTGGCGGCCTCCAAGAGTGCGTTAGTCCGGTGTGTGACCCAGTTCCGATATGTGGTTGGGCTGGGGCATCCGGCTTTAGATGTTAGGCTTTGGTGCGATGTCTGTTTGGTATTTCGCTCAGATATTCGGCACCCCTTCCTCAAAGGGATAGGAGTAGCAACAAGTGTTGCCTAGATGGTGGCTTCAGGCTTATTGAGATATTACTTTGTATGATCTTTGTGAATAATTAATAAAATGGTCGCATGCATCGTCCAGATGCACAGGCCGGGGGTATATCCTCCTTCTCCAAAAGAAATGTAGGGAATATTAATTTGTGTTTTTCTTTAAAAACTACGTTAATTTGTGCTAAACCAGGGCGCTTCCTGGTTCAACCTGATGTGGCCCACCAATTTTTTTGCACCAGTGGCCCACCACACTTAACAATAGGGGTGAATTAACAAGCTGATCGGCTCATTAAGGCTCGGATCATTAAGTTTGTGCTCTTCGGTGCTCGGGTCGTTAAGCTCGTTATGCTTAACTAGCAGAAAACCCTGCTCAGCTTGGTTCATTTGAAGCTCATTAAACTCACGAGCGCTTGTTAACAGATTGTGTGTTACAGTCTACGGGATGAGTGTGTAGATGTTGTTTTTTCGAAGGAAGATGGTGACTATCAAAGGAAATACATTACTTTGTTGTCTCCTATGTCAATTAGATTGAATCGATGGTTGAGATGCTATGAAAATTTTGTCACATAAGATGAAAATATGTATTTTCTTGTTACTAATGAGCTTGACAAACTCGTTAGCTCGTTTTTCAAACTCGTTAAGCTTATAAGAAGCAAGGTACAAGCTTAACGAGTTGAAGTATCGACCGCTCAATAAGCTTGTGAGCTCCGCATGTTCAGATATACCTTTTTTGCGGGTAACGTTTAGAGATCTTTTAATGGCGTCTCGACCGGTTGATGCGATGGAGTTCTTCATGTTTGCACAAACTTTGCTTGCATCATTGCCCCCCCCTCCCCCTCTCCACTACGGATAATGGGGGCTGGGGTGGCTGCCCCTCCCGAGTAAATGGTATGTGTACGCTTAACAACTCGCGAGATATCACGTCTGAATCATATACGCTTAAATCATTTTCGGTGGTCGTAACTATTCGACAGGAATCGATGTTGCTTTTTTGTTGGTAGTGGGTACCCTATCAATGCAGAGGCGGGGTGTATGCTCCTCATATTTTGTACTCCCTCCATCATAGTTTAGAAGACATGCATGTGTACCTAGGTCGTCAATTTGACTTATATATAATATATTATTTAACATAAAAATTATATAATTAGAAAATACAACGTCTAAAGTTTCTAATTATGTTTTTTTTGTAATATATGTCTCTTATTAAGTTGGTCAAATTAACGATTTAGATACACGTGCCGGACTTGTAAACTGATATGAAGAAAATATCCTTTTGTTGCTTCATTATTATATGTTAATAAAAAACAGCCTATTTTGAAGAAGAAAAGTAATGCACGATGTTTCCTTCCACGTAGATCCAAAACTTTGGAGAAACACTCGCAAAGGTGCAGCGCACGATGGCCCCGACCGTCGTACTCGTTCGTGGGAGCAAAAAACATCATCCTAGGGCTTCTCATCTCTCATCCGATTGCTGCGTCCCAACGAACTGGCGTCACCATTTGACGAGATGTTTGAAATGGGTGGATTAATTAAGTTCACACATCGCCGTTTTCATGAAATTTTTGTTCATGAAAAAATATTGTTTATACCCTTTTTTACATTTAATCATGTTAATAACATTAATAAGCTCGAGGAGTTGAAACTGTATCTTTTTCCTGAATGCAAATGACATGCATACAAAGACAATGATTTTTTTGAATTTTTTTCATGTCTTATTTACATTTTTGTGAATTCATATGGATTTATTATGAATTTTTAAATTATTAGTCAAACGGTCAAAGGGTACATAGACGACCCGAGGGACAAATGTAAGGGCAAAACTGAGCAAAACGAAAAGGTAAAAGCAAAACCGACGGGCGACACAACTAGGGGCAAAAGTGTAATTGTCCCTTAGTAAAGAGGAGGTATTCCCTCCTCCCTCAAGCGAACAAGAGACCAGGGGTTTTGCCTCCTGTTCTCGTCGATCTGCCTCGTCTCATGTGGCCTAAGGAACATGGGAGTGTGTTGGACCCCGGTCCTTGCCGGGGGGGGCTTCACTTTTAGATGTTTTTTGTGTTTTGTTCGGGTTTGCCTCCTGTTCCAAAAGGTAAGATGGTGACGAGTTGTTGGGAGACGTAGTAGTAAATCAAAAATTTTCCTACGCGTTCACCAAGATCCATCTATGGAGAAACCAGCAACGAGCAAGGGGAGAGTGGATCTTCATACCTTTGAAGATCGCTAAGCGGAAGCGTTACAAGAACGCGGTTGATGGAGTCGTAGTCGCAGCGATTCAGATCGCGGTAGATCCGATCAAGTGCCGAACGGACGGCACCTCCGCGTTCAACACACGTGCAGCCCGGTGACGTCTCCAACACCTTGATCCAGCAAGGAGGAAGGAGAGGTTGGGGAAGGGCTCCAACAGCAGCACGACGGCGTGGTGGTGGTGGAGTAGCAAGGTATTCCGACAGGGCTTCGCCTAAGCGCTGCGGAGGAGGAAGAAGAGAGGTAGGGCTTTGCCGTGAGAGAGAGAGATCAAATCTTGTCTCAAAACATCCAAAACCTCAAGTATATATAGGAGGAGGGACATGGAGGGCTGGCTTGGCCTCTACTCCAAAGAGGAGATGGCCGGCCGAATTAAAGGGAGAGTCCACCTCCCACAAGGGAGGTGGATCTCCTCCTTTTAAATCCTTTTTGCCTTATCTCCTTATCTCCAGCCACATGGTCCTTTAGCAAAAGTATTTCCCAGCCCAATAAGGGCTGACACACTTTATCTAACAGCCCATGAAGTCCTCTGGTCGTCACACCCCTCCCGGGGGTCCTCCGGCACCCTCCCGGCACTCCCGGTACACTACCGATGAGCCCGAAAACTTTCCGGTGACCAAAACTGGACTTCCTATATATCAATCTTTACCTCCGGACCATTCCGGAGCTCCTCGTGACGTCCGGGATCTCATCCGGGACTCCGAACAACCTTCGGTAATCACGTATACCATTTCCCTATAACCCTAGCGTCATCGAACCTTAAGTGTGTAGACCCTACGGGTTCGGGAGACACGTAGACATGACCGAGACACCTCTCCGGCCAATAACCAACAGCGGGATCTGGATACCCATGTTGGCTCCCACGTACTCCACGATGATCTCATCGGATGAACCACGATGTCGGGGATTCAATCAATCCCGTATACAATTCCCTTTGTCTATCGGTATGGTACTTGCCCGAGATTCGATCGTCGGTATCCCCATACCTTGTTCAACCTCGTTACTGGCAAGTCTCTTTACTCGTTCCGTAATACATCATCTCGTGGCTAACTCCTTAGTCACATTGAGCTCATTATGATGATGTCTTACCGAGTGGGCCCAGAGATACCTCTCCGTCACACGGAGTGACAAATCACAGTCTCGATTCGTGCCAACCCAACAGATACTTTCAGAGATACCCGTAGTGCACCTTTATAGCCACCCAGTTACGTTGTGACGTTTGGCACACCCAAAGCATTCCTACGGTATCCGGGAGTTGCACAATCTCATGGTCTAAGGAAACGATACTTGACATTGAAAAGCTTTAGCAAACGAACTACACGATCTTGTGCTATGCTTAGGATTGGGTCTTGTCCATCACATCATTCTCCTAATGATGTGATCCCGTTATCAACGACATCCAATGTCCATGGCCATGAAACCGTGACCATCTATTGATCAACGAGCTAGTCAACTAGAGGCTCACTAGGGACATGTTGTGGTCTGTGTATTCACACATGTATTATGGTTTCCGGTTAACACAATTATAGCATGAACAATAGACAATTATAATGAACAAGGAAATACAATAATAACCATTTTATTATTGCCTCTAGGGCATATTTCCAACACGAGTCCCTAAAGATGGAATAAGATTCTTCCAAACTAGTCACATCTAGATGGTGCGTGTAGCATGGTTAGAGGGTGTGTAAAAGTGTGTCTCCGATGAATCTGGTGAATTTATTCGGATCCGATCTTTATTTGTCTATGTTCATGTGTCTACAGGTTCGATCCTTCTGATTTCCTTCGTCGGCGACATTTGTTGTTCGGATGTGTTGGTCGGATGGGCCTTAGCATGCCGACTTTCTGATTGTCTATTATAACAAAAAAAATCAAGATCTGATGCGGGAGTGGTGATGACGATGGCACGTCTTCGGCCCACTTTAGTGCTTTTAGTTGTCGGTAGTTGGTCTACGGATCTGAATCTATTTTTATTTTTTTTGGTTTCTGTGTTTTAACCTAGTGCGGATGCAGATGTTCATATGTAAGTACATACTTACCCCTATAAATGTACGCACACCCTATCACTACAAGCGCATCCAAAAGACTGAGTCGGCACATAATCTTCAAATGTCTTCGTAATCGATGGAAACGTCTCCATCCATCGAAGCCACATCATCGGAAGGCCTGGAATAAATCTGAAAAAAACGTAAACACCAATGTTAAATCTAGGGCTTGAACTTCGGTGGCTAAGGATAAGTTTGTCCTCCTACGTATCCAATCACAGGTTGGTTTTGATTTTCGTCGTGTAATTAATTCATTGTTGATTATGAATAAATTGTGTGTTTTTGCAAAAATAAGAGCCATTGTTATAAGAAAATGGAAACTTTTGTTTTTATTTTCAGGAAAAATGTTGCTTTTTCTTGAAGCTGTAGAAAATCCAAACCGCCCACCCAAAACAAATACAAAGGCACGCGTTTCAATCATCCCTACCGTCTACCGTGAACGGCCACACCATGGGCGAAAGAATCTTCTTTTTCGGAAGTAGCGGAACAGACGGGGCTACATATTCTTGCTGCAAAAGAAACCGATTCAGAGCCGTCACTTTCCCGATCATACCAAGAGACGGCACCACAGCTCGATCGATCCGAGCATCACACGTACTACGTTCTCTTCCCACCGGCCGAGTCGGACTTGATCCCCGTATCGTGTGTGGCGCACACCCATATATACATACGCGCACCACACCTCGTGGCACACAGAAAATTCAGTCATCGTCATTGCAACATTGGAAGCTCCGCGCACGCAAAGCCCTAGCTAACTAGCGAACTCAGCGAGAGGAAGATAGAATCGATGGCGGAGGAGGATCAGATGGTGCTGGTACGGTGCGCGGACCTCGCCCGGATCGAGGTGCCGGCGTCGCTGGCGCAGCGGGCAGCGCGCGTCGCGGCGGCGCTGGAAGCCGGGGAGCGCGTGGTGGAGCTGCCGCGAGGGGTCTCCGGCAAGGGCCTCGCGACGGCGGCGGCGTACTACGAGGCCCGCGCGGAGGCGGAGACGTACGGCGTGGACGGGAGCGAGTTCGACTGCGAGTTCGTCCAAGGGCTGACCCACGACGCGGCCATCGACCTCATCTACGCCGCCCACCACCTCGGCGACCAGGCGCTCTTCAACCTCTTTGTGGGCTACAAGGCTAATCACTTCTAAGTACTCTAGTAAAGCTTTTTTATAGAGTTATCATTAGTTTGATGTTTTTGTTGCGGGGAATTGGTTTATGTTGAATTTGACTTGTATCGATGCTACCTTGATTAATTATGCGATACATGTGAGCTTCAAAGAAATACATGATCCGTACATTGTTTTTCTTTTTGTGGAACGGCTTACATGTCTGGTTTTACGATCGTGTTTCATGCACATACCACGTCCACATCCTCTCCCGCGGGTCCGAGTTCTAAAACGTACTAAGAACAAAGAAACGCGACTGAGCAGCACAGACCCGGTGTTGAACCAAGAGCATCCAAGCACAGACAGAACACTCGAGACCAAACCATGGACAAAACTGATAACGAAGCTGTAGTATATAGCAACGACGGCCACGAAGCGACATACATCCGACGGCAAAAACTTGGAGCGAAACACCGGAACACGAAGGGAGCAGAAACATAATAAACTCACGAAAAACACATCCTAGACGCACGCGAATTTCCTGAATGCGACAGAAACTACTACACAATAGAACAAGGGAAGAAGATGTACATAGCAATCGACGGAAATTACGGATCCACGATGGGCGTGATGCCGTGATCACTGGCCTGCATGAGGTCGCCCAGTTCCGCGACTTACAACTTGCAAAAACGTCATCTACTATCTACTATCTACTATCTATCTATCTACTATCCCTATAAAAGAAAAAAAAGACTAATTCAACTTAAAATATAAGACGTCTAATTACGTAATGAACGACTTTAATTCGTCGTTAACGAAATTCTTCGTTAACGCATCTTTCGTTAACGAGGTGACGAAGCCCACGAAGGCCACGAGCGGCTAAAACCGCTACAGCCCCGCCTCCCCCCCACCCCCTCGCCCCCACCGTGCCCCGCCGTTTCACGCCGCCCCGCAGGTCCCGGCCCTGCCCGCTCGCGCCCCGGCGCACGGCCCTGCCCGCCGCCGGCCCCTCTCCCAGACGCGCCGCCGCCGGCCCCTCTCCCACACGCGCCGCCACCCCCTCTCCCAGACGCGTCGCCGCCAGCCCCGCCGCCGGCCCCTGCCACCCCCACCCCCACCCCCGCCGGCCCTATGTAAGTTCAGGGCCATATCTATGTTTTCGTGTTCAGTTTGTGTTCAGATTATCAATTCGTGCTATTTATCCATTGTCATACTAATGTTTTGACCCCAGACACCCATATCCAAATGTGTTTATGTACTTGTGGTTCAAGTAATGAACAAATGTGCTCCTCGCTGATCGATATTTGTGAGAAACTTGATTTTGTTTGGCCATGCAGGAGGTGGATTTTCCGTTCAGGTATTATTCACCACATTGGAGCTGAGATGATGCTTGTGATGTACCCTTTGTTCATACTTGAATTGAATTCTCACGAGCTTTCCTGATTGATGTTTTGCTGGATGTTTCAACAGCCCTGCACGGCTACATCGACGGCCGAGCGAGCAAGCGGATGTGTAATGTGAAAAATTTGATCTGCAGTTCGGGACCAAATCCACCAGGACCGATTGACGGAATTCACATGTGCCTGTACTGACCAAATCTCATGGTGACTCTATTTCTTTAGAATCAATTTTCTGAAAATGACTTTTCTTGTTACCACTCATCTGCAGTCTGCCGTATATCCAGAAAGATCGTTATGTCTTTTCGTCTATATGTCTTATGTCCTAACATTCATTTCTTTGATGATCAGTACAACATAACTTGTTAAGAACCTTTAGAATGGTCATTTTAGTGACTTAACTTCTCTCCTTTTTGTGTGGAACCTTTACAGAAGTTGAAGTTGAGCATCAAAGTTTGGAATATTTTTACCAACAACAACCAAGATATTCCCATGTCCTAGGGCCTGGTCATGTACAGGTTGTGTCGCTCAGCAAGACAAGACACCATCCATGATTGTTGATGGCTTTGGCCTTTTGATCTTCTTGTGTGCTTTGTTGCCAGGGAGAATTCAAGACATAGAGTTCTCAGAAGTCAATCACAAGTTTACCATCCATGATTGTTGATGGTAAATATTTAGTAAGTAGTGACTTCCTGGTTCTGCATTCAATCTAATCAGTAGTTCATTAAGTCGATTCTTTGTCATCAGATTCTTTGTTTCAGCTGTCTCCTGCTGCACTTATCACTGTTAAAAATATCGACCGATATCTAAGTTAATCGGCCAGTTAATCCTTAATCTGTAGGTCAGGGATGCAATAACACCTTATCCATTGCGTTAACTGGTCCAACGGATTAATCGGCTGCAAGGACGATTTATCTCACTGAGCCGATTAACTGAATAGAGGGAAAGAAATTTGGGCTCCAAAATTTTGGCCCATTCCCTCCTTTTATTTTATTTGCAAGGTGATAATAATTAGGGCCAAGATTATGTAGTTTTCTGCAAGTTCTCACCCGACCGAGCAGCTACAAGTTACCGATTAATCCCTGCGGTTGGAAGGTGATAATAATTTCTGCATGTCTGCACATAGTTTATTCATCCAACTAGAAAAAGTACCAAGAATGTTGTGTGCAGAGATTTCTTGGAGGGACAACACATGTTTTTTTTCCGTACATGCCAATCCACCTTATAATATTATGATATACTCATCTCTAATATTGATTTATTTTCTTCTAATTTATGTGCATATTATGCATTCAATGATGAGCTGTTCTGTTAGGATAAGTAAATTAGGGAGCCTTACTAAATAGTAATAGTATAGAGATGGTACTCAAGGAGGCTTTGCAACTAGCAAGGTACTCTGTTTACAATCCGACTGATATTTCTTAAAAGATGTATGGCCATTGTGTTCTCTCAGACAATATAAAGCATCGTTCTACATGCTCTGTTAAATTTGCAACTTTCAATATTTTGTGGGGCCTTTCCTCTCAACACTAGGGATTTCACCTAAAGTTTCTTCCCTGATTTTGCTGTGTGTGACTCTAGCTATTTTACTTCATTTATGTTGTTTCTTTTGTCAATTATGTTAATGCAGTTAACTGATCTGAATTACTGCAGTTAACTGGATTTTAGAGATGTGTGGTGGATGGCCCTCTTAATTTCAACACCACCCCTCTAACAGAGCAAGATATTAATTCCGCTGTCAAGTCGTTTCTAGGCGAACCTCAAGACGTTTGCAACAAAACCGGGTTGAACCCTTTCTGCATCAAGAACCTGGCTCCAGATGTAAGAAACCTTTTCAGCAAATTGCTTGTTTTGTCTTAACCTTCTTCCTTACTCCTTTTAACCTTCCAGTGGCTTGCACACATGCAAACTCTACTTTCTGGAAAAAAGAAATATACTCCTCCTTTGAAGAAGAAGACTAAGGCGGGTAAAACCCGCGACCGTAAAAAGAAAACTCTGCTCAGGAGCTGCTCGAGCTTGAAGACTCGGAGGTAGAACTTGACTCTCTTGGCCATATCTTTATGCTACTTATTGACGATGATTGTTCGCAGGAAGAAGCAGAAGCAACTCACGCCGACGCCCCTGAGGTAACTTACATTTCCTCCGACTCAGAAATCTTGCCACGAGAAAAAACATGGTGGGCCATCCGAAAAGTTCTGTTTTCACATCCTCTTGCTTACTTGGATCCCAACTTTCTTTTGAAAAAGCAACATGACTCCAGACATCAGACCCGAAGCACCGGCTCTGAAGACCTCTTGGTCGGCTTGCCAAATTCTCCGGCTCATAGGAAACGGCGTGTTGAGGTATTCCTTCAAACAACTCCAATGTCTGTATACCGTTTTTGCATCGTAGCTTACTTTGTTTTTACCATCTTAACCTTTCAGGAGACGCCCCCTTCATCCGGCGACTCAACCGCCTTCAAGCCGCCTCCTCTCAAAATCAATCCAGAGTACGTACTTTTATACTCCACAGCATATATTAACACCCTTGTCCTTCTATTTGTATAACAATTGTTTTGCTCCCAAGGCTCAAGCGAAACGGAGGAAAGTAGGCGGGTCAACCACCACTCCTACTTCTCAAGAGCCAGTGACTCCCAAGCCGGATTCTCCTGCGGCTCATGTTGAGCCCTGTGAAGCCGGAAAAGATGCTCCTGAAGATGCCCCTTAATTTTTTGAGCTGGCCGACCGTGACATGGCTGCTCCTAAAGGCCCTCCAGAGACTGAGCCTAAGTCGCCCAACCCTTCACCAGCCGCCGAAGACATGGCTCCTCTAGAAGTTCTTATCACTGGGACGGGTTACAACTCTCCTGCTCCTCATGTGTTAACAAAACATACCAGCAAGGATGATACACCCTCACTAGAGAAGATTGCCATTGCATTCCCTAGCTTGGAGAAGCTGACTGCAGACGAGTTACACGCGGGTTATCTGAACCGCCTCTCTACAAGTCGTAACATGGAGTCCAAGCTTGTTGGACTGATGAAGAAGAAATATGAGGTACTCCTCCCATCTTGCCTTTCCTTATATCCTTATGTAGCCCCCAAGATCTGGTTTAGTATTGTAAATAGTAGATCGGGTCTTCCAACTTTTGTTATGTTGTAAGTGTTGGGGAACGTCGCATGGGAAACAAAAAAATTCCTACGCACATGCAAACCTATCCATGGTGATGAGCATCTACGAGAGGGAGAGTGGATCTACGTATCCTTGTAGATCGCTAAGCGGGAAGCGTTAAGAAACGTGGTTGGTGTAGTCGAACTTCTTCGCGATCCATATCACCGAGCGTCCCGCGGTCTAATCACGAACCGTCCCGCGAACCAATCACGAACCGTCCCGCGATCTCGTCACGATCCGTCTCGCGATCCGTTCACGAACGTCCCGTGGCCTTGATCATGATCCTTCCGATCTAGTATTGAACGGACGGCACCTCCGCGTTCAGCACACGTGTAGCTTGATGACGATCTCCATCGTCTTGATCCAGCAAGAGGGGTGGAGAAGTAGAAGATTTCTCCGGCAGAGTGACGGCGCTCCGGTGATGGTGGTGGAGTTATTCCTGCAGGGCTTCGCCTAAGCACTGCAGAAATCCGATCTAGAGGAGAAACCATGCACTGGAGAAGAGGGCAACACGTGGCAGAATAACTTGTGCCCCTCTAGTATATATAGGAGGAGAGGAGGAGGAGGAGGGGCTGGCGCAAGGGCCAAAACCCACCTGGTTCGGCCGGCTAGGGAGGAGTCCTCCTCTTCCCACTCCTAGTGGGATTAGGACTCCTTCTATATATAGCCCTTTTTGCCTTTTTCCACCTTTTTCCTTTTGGTATTTTCTTTCCAGCCTCATGGGCTTTGTGTAGGACTTCCACCAGCCCACTAAGGGCTGGTATTCATCCTCCTACAGCCCATAAAGCCTCTTGGGTCGAAATACCCCTCCTGGTGGTCTCCCGGTACACTCCCGGCACTCCCGGTACACTACCGATGAGCCCAGAACTTTTCCGGCGACCAAAACAGGACCATCAACACTTGACGCTCCTTCTCGATTTCTACCTTCGCGGTGTCAAACATCTCATATGTTCTGTGACGTTCAAAAACGTTTCGAAGCCTCAATTCTAAGCCGTAATGCACGACGCACTAAACTATCAAGTAGTCATCAGCACGTACCTGTCAGATGTTCACAACATCTACAGACGACGCTAGAGGGGTTGGCGCACCGAGCGGTGCATTAAGGACGTAAGCCTTCTGTGCAGCAACGAGGACAATCCTCAGATCATAGATCCAATCCGCAATCATGCTACCATCATCTTTCAACTCTATTTCTCTAGGAACATATAAAAGTTCAAGGGAGTTACAATGTGAGCTAGTAATCTACAACATAATTTTGCAAAGACACTACTGACTATGTTCATGATAATGAGTTCAATTAATCATATTACTTAAGAACTCCCACTCAAATTGACATCCCTCCGGTCATCCGAGTGATACATGATCCAAATTCACCAACTCAAGTCCGATCATCACGTGAGTTGAGGTGGTTACAATGGTCAACATCATCATGTTGATCATATCTACTATATGACTCATGTTCGACCTTTCGGTCTCTTGTGTTCCGAGGCCATGTCTGTACATGCTAGGCTCGTCAAGTTTAACTCGAGTGTTCTGCACGTGCAAATCTGGCTTGCACCCGTTGTATGTGAACGTAGAGTCTATCACACCCGATCATCACGTGGTGTCTCAACACGACGAACTTTCGCAACGGTGCACACTCGGGGAGAACACAGTTTCATCTTGAAATTTAAGTGAGGAATCACCTTATAATGCTACCGCCGTACTAAGCAAAACAAGGTGCATAAAAGGATTAACATCTCATGCAATTCATAAGTGACATGATATGGCCATGAACTTGTGTTTAAGATCTCCATCTTCAAAACAGCGGCATGATATCCATCGTCACCGGCACGACACCATGATCTCCATCAATGTGTCGCCATCGAGGTTGTCACGCCCTGCATGCTTCTACTACTATTGCTACCGTTTAGCGATAAAGTAAAGCATTACATAGCGCTTAATGATTGACATGCAGGTCATACAATAATTAAAGACAACCCTATGGCTCCTGCCAGTTGCCGTACTCATCGACATGCAAGTCGTGATAATCTATACATCACATGATCATCTCATACATCACATATATCACATCATGTAATTGGCCATATCACATCACAACATACCCTGCAAAAACAAGTTAGACGTCCTCTAATTGTTGTTGCAAGTTTTACGTGGATGTTACGGGTATCTAGCAAGAAGAATTCTCACCTACGCATAAACCACAACGGTGATACACTAGTTTGCTTTTCAACCTTCTCAAGGACCGCCTTTGTCGAATCTGATCCAACTAAAGTAGGAGAAACTGACACCCGCTAGCCATCTATTGCAACAAGTGGAGTTGAGGGAACAGGTCTCTCGTAAGCGTACGAGTAAGGTTGGTCTGGGCCGCTTCATCCCACAATACCGCTGAACCAAAACACGACCAAGGGAGGAAGCAATCTAAGCATCAACGCCCACAAACTCTTTGTGTTCTACTCGAGATCTCATCGAACCATCAACCTAGTTCTGATACCACTGTTGGGGAACGTCGCATGGGAAACAAAAAAATTCCTATGCACATGCAAACCTATCCATGGTGATGAGCATCTACGAGAGGGAGAGTGGATCTACGTACCCTTGTAGATCGCTAAGCGGGAAGCGTTAAGAAACGTGGTTGGTGTAGTCGAACTTCTTAGCGATCCAAATCGCCGAGCGTCCCGCGATCTAATCACGAACCGTCCCGCGAACCAATCACGAACCGTCCCGCGATCTCGTCACGATCCGTCCCGCGATCCGATCACGAACGTCCCGTGGCCTTGTTCACGATCCTTCCGATCTAGTACCGAACGGACGGCACCTCCGCGTTCAGCACACGTGCAGCTTAATGACAATCTCCATCGTCTTGATCCAGCAAGAGGGGTGGAGAAGTAGAAGAGTTCTCCGGCAGCGTGACGACGCTCCGGTGATAGTGGTGGAGATATTCCTGCAGGGCTTCGCCTAAGCACTGCAGAAATCCGATCTAGAGGAGAAACTATGCACTGGAGAAGAGGGCAACACGTGGCAGAATAACTTGTGCCAAAACCCTCAAACCCCTCTAGTATATATAGGAGGAGAGGAGGAGGAGGAGGGGCTGGCGCAAGGGCCAAAACCCACCTGGTTCGGCCGGCTAGGGAGGAGTCCTCCTCTTCCCACTCCTAGTGGGATTAGGACTCCTTCTATATATAGCCCTTTTTGCCTTTTTCCACCTTTTTCCTTTTGGTATTTTCTTCCCAGCCTCATGGGCTTTGTGTAGGACTTCCACCAGCCCACTAAGGGCTGGTATTCATCCTCCTACAGCCCATAAAGCCTCTTGGGTCGAAATACCCCTCCCGGTGGTCTCCCGGTACACTACCGGCACTCCCGGTACACTACCGATGAGCCCGGAACTTTTCCGACGACCAAAACAGGACTTCCTATATATAAATCTTTACCTCCGGACCATTTCGAAGCTCCTCGTGATGTCCAGGATCTCATCTGAGACTCCGAACAAACTTCGGTCACCACCATACATAACTCTATACTACCGAAATGTCACCAAACCTTAAGTGTGCAGACCCTGCGGGTTCGAGAACTATGTAGACATGACCGAGACATCTCTACGGTCAATAACCAATGGCGGGACCTGGATGTCCACATTGGTTCCTACATATTCTACGAAGATCTTTATCGGTCGAATCTCTATGTCAAGGATTTAGTTAATCCCGTATGATGTTCCCTTTGTTCTTCGGTATGTTATTTGCCCGAGATTCGATCGTCGGTATCTCCATACCTAGTTCAACCTCGTTACCGGCAAGTCTCTTTACTCGTTCCGTAATACAAGATCTTGCAACTAACAATTAGTCACATTGCTTGCAAGGCTCATTGTGATGTTGTATTACCGAGTGGGCCCTAAGATACCTCTCCGTCATACGGAGTAACAAATCCCAGTCTCGATCCATGCCAACTCAACTGACACCCTCGGAGATACCTGTAGAGCACCTTTATAGTCACCCAGTTACGTAGCGACGTTTGATACACACAAGGCACTCCTCCAATCTCCGTGAGTTGCATGATCTCATGGTCATAGGAATACATACTTAACATGCAGAAAAGAGTAGCAGTAAACTGACACGATCATATGCTACGTTTGTAGTTTGGGTCTTGTCCATCACATCATTCTCCTAATGATGTGATCCCGTTATCAAATGACATCTCATGTCCATGGCTAGGAAACCTTAACCATCTTTTGATGAACGAGCTAGTCTATTAGAGGCATACTAGGGACATGGTTTTGTCTATGTATCCACACATGCATTTAAGTCTCCGATCAATACAATTATAGCATGGATAATAGACGATTATCATGAACAAGGAAATATGATAATAACTAATTTATTATTGCCTCTAGGGCATATTTCCAACAGTAAGTAGCTTGGCTTGTAGCCCCCAAGTGACGGGTTAATATAGATAATAAGCCGGTACTTCCTTGAAAATAAGATCCAAGTGTAGCCCCCAAGTCCGGGTCATTGTGTCAATGATGAGCCGGAGCTTTATTGATTAGAAGCTCCATTGTAGCCCCCAAGTCCGGGTTATCGTTTGGAGGATGAGCCGGAACTTCATTGCTTTAGAAGCGCCAAGTGTAGCCCCCAAGCACCGGCTTATCTTCTTGAAGATGACCCGGGGCTTTCTAGCATTGCAAACTTTGTGACAGACATTAGCCCCCAAGTGTCAAGTAGATTGCTTGCAATCTGCTTGAGACTTGTAATATTGTTGCTTTATCACTTCTGACTACTAATGTGTCTTCTTGGTGACTTAGAACTCATGGATCTTATTTACACTATGCAGGAAGCTTTGAGCATGACCGAGTGTGATCTGACTAGCCTTAGAGAGAATGTTGCCTCACATCAAGCTTCTCAGGCTATGGCGAAAGAGAAGTGGCAAGTCTCCATTGAAGAACTTGAGAAGGTACATGCGGACTTTGTCGCTTTCAGGAAAGCCACCAAATCTGAACAAGCAATCTTGATGAAGCGTGCAGAAGATGTCGATGAAAAGCTCAAGCTTGTGACAGAAGAGCTAAAAAACCTCAAGCATCATATATCTGGGATGACTACTGCCATCTTTGGTAAGTACTTGAAACTTAGAAAAATTCCTTACTTTGCTGAAAAACTCTTTAGGCAGCTTCTGACTTCTGATTTTCTTTGCAGGCCAGAGAAGCTGATAACTATCCTTCGATAGCTTGTTGAAGCTGAAAGCAGTATACACCTTGACGGAACAGCTATACCGCGGGACCCTTTGCACCATCAAGTCAATCCTGACTGAGAAAGGTGTCCCCAAGTTCATGAAAGGGGTAATAGAAATCTTGTCCACCCTTCCCAAGCAAATTGAGGAGCTAAAATGATCAGCCGCCACAAAGGGAGCAATCGCCACATTAAGCCGGTCGTTGGCTTTTGCCACGGAGGTGACCACTAAAGAGATGATGGATGGCTTCCCGTCCAAGAAAGATGACATCTCAGAGTTTACCCAAGCAGACCACGCCCAATGTATGAAGGCCTCCCAAGTGCTCGCATCGACACTCGTCAACAAGATTGATCTGACCTCATATCAGGCGGCTTATGGCAAGGATAGCAAACGAGTGCGCTGCCCGACCTTTGAAGCCAAGGACTTAATTCCTGCACGTCGTAAGCAACTCTTTGCTCCTGAAATTGACCCGTCTCCCCTCTTTGATGAAGCTCAGTTTCAAGCTTTAACAAACTGCAATTGGGATGTGGACAACCTTCAGATCGAGGAGATCAAAGACCCAGCACAGGATGACCCGCCAGCGATTTGAACAAGTTGCCCCTGATTCAAGGTAACCCGGCTGGTTGAGCCTTCGGATTAGCAGTGATGCAAAAACTTTAAGTTTGTATATTTTTCAGGCTCTTTGCAGAGCTTTGTAATAGACTTAGTAAAAACTTGATTGCCTTTGTCGTGCCATCATGCACGTATGGAATTTGAATAGCTTCATGTGCTTATCTGTCTTACTTACCGGCGTCTTATCATATAAGACAAGACCTGCAAAAATAAACATGATAGTATACTTTGTATCGTTTTTAGGGCGGCTTTAGAGGCACAACCCAAAGATGTGAAATATTTTTGTGACCTTGCTTTTCTTTTTTCGAAAACATAGAAGCGGAGCCCAAAACTCATATGTCGGCTCTCACATGGCATATATTCGTCTTTTCAACCATAATAGTGTAGGGTCTTTAAAAGAGTAATTGTTAAGAGTATAACGAGCCATATTGGAGAAGCACAACGGGGCATGAGTACCCTTAGACCTATAAGCCGACTCTGACCTGACATAAATCTGTCATTTGAACCTTAAATAATGCAGGGTCTTTTAAAAAGAGTAACTGAATAAGAGTACGAACGGGCCACAAGGCGAAGAGACGCAGCAGATAGGTGAGTTTATCCTCACTTTCCATAAGCCGGCCCTCACGTGACAGAAGCTGCCGTTTGAACCTTAACCGGTACAGGGTCTCTGGTGAGAGTGATTGACAAATATTTTGATTAGCCCAGGGTCTCTGGTCGAGATTAACTGGTAAGAGTTCGGCGGGTCACCTAACGGAGCAGCAACAACATAGAGGCAGGTTTAACTCGGCCTTGCGGTGGCTGAAAAGCCGGTCAAGAGGGTGTGAAAGCTAAACCCGGTGGGTTGGAAGCCCCCAAATGACCTTGTTGACAAAATCAACTTTTGGGTATACAACCCGGCCTTGCGGTGGCTAAAGAGCCGATCAAGAGGGTGTGAAAGCAAAACTCGGTGGGTTGGAAGCCCCCAAATGACCTTGTTGACAGAATGAACTTTTGGGTATACAACCCGGCCTTGCCGTGGCTGAAGAGCCGATCAAGAGGGTGTGGAAGCTAAATCCAGCGGGTTGGAAGCCCCCAAGTGACCTTTGTTGAAGTATCCATCTTTGCACAATCTTGTATGAAGAAATGGCAGAAGCCCCATCTTGTAGGGATGCCAACTTTATTATATGAAAAAGGTATATTCAATGATTTATGTATGTACATTGATGAGAGTCGATGAATCAAGTGTAGTAAAGCAGGAGATGAGCAATATTCCACGGCTTGTTGGTCTCCTAGCCTGAGGTACGTGATTCGTCCCGTACATCAATGAGGTAATATGACCCGTTGTTGAGATTTCTGCTGACCACGAAAGGTCCTTCCCAAGGGGGAGGGGTAACTTGTGCATCTCCGTCTGATCTTGAATCAAATGTAACACCAAGTCATCTTCTTGAAATGTCTGGGTCTTGAGAATGCGGCTATGATAGCGACACATGTCTTGCTGATAAATCGCCGATCGTGCTGCTACAAGATCTCGCTCTTCATCCAAAGCATCTAACGCGTTCTAACACGCCGTCTCATTGTCAGTTTCAACATAAGACGCCACCCTAGGCGAGTCATGACGAATATCACTCGGTAAGACGGCTTCTGCGCCATAAACGATGAAGAAAGGTATATAAGCTATTGACTTGTTGAGGGTGGTTCTAATACTCCAAAGAACTGATGGTAACTCCTCCACCCAACAACCAGGTGTTCTCTATAGAGGAACCGGACGACCCACAAGTATAGGGGATCTATCATAGTCCTTTTGATAAGTAAGAGTGTCGAACCCAATGAGGAGCAGAAGGAAATGACAAGCGGTTTCTAGTAAGGTATTCTCTGCAAGTACTGAAATTATCGGTGACAGATAGTTTTGTGATAAGATAATTCATAACGAGTAACAAGTAACAAGTCTAGCAAAGGTGCAGCAAGGTAGCCCAATAGTTTTTGCAGCAAAGGACAGGTCTGGACAAACTCTTATATAAAGCAAGGCACTCCCGAGGATACATGGGAATTTCCGTCAAGCTAGTTTTCATCATGCTCATTTGATTCGCATTCGTTACTTTGATAATTTGATATGTGGGTGGACTGGTGCTTGGGTGATGCCCTTACTTGGACAAACCTCCCACTTATGATTAACCCCTATCGCAAGCATCCGCAACTACAAAAGAAGAATTAAGGTAAACCTAACCATAGCATGAAACATATGGATCCAAATCATCCCCTTACGAAGCAACGCATAAACTAGGGTTTAAGCTTCTATCACTTTAGCAACCCATCATCTACTTATTACTTCCCAATGCCTTCCCCTAGGCCCAAATAATGGTGAAGTGTTATGTAGTTGACGTTCACATAATACCACTAGAGGAGAGAAAACATACATCTCATCAAAATATCGAACGAATACCGAATTCACATGATTACTTATAACAAGACTTATCCCATGTCCTCAGGAACAAACGTAACTAATCACGAAACATGTTCATGTTCAAGATCAGGGGAGTATTAATTATCATAAAGGATTTGAACATATGATCTTCCACAAAGTAAACCAACTAGCATCAACTACAAGGACGAATCAACACTACTAGCAACCCACAGGTACCAATCTGAGGTGTTGAGACACAGACCGGATACAAGAGATGAACTACGATTTGGAGAGGAGACGATGCTGGTGAAGATGTTGATGGAGATTGAAACCCTCTTTATGAGAGGATCTTTGGTAACGACGATGGCTTTGATTTCCCCCTCCGGGAGGGAAGTTTCCTCGGCAAGACCGCCCCGTCGAAGCTCTAGATTGGTTCTGCCCAAGTTCCACCTCCAGACGGTGGTGCTTCATCCCGAAAGCTTTCTTCTAATTTTTTTTCCAGGTCAAAATGCTTCATATAGGAGAAGATGAGCATCAGAGGAGCCACAGGGGCCCTCACAAGCCTGCTAGGCACGACCATGGGGGTGGTCGCGCCTAGAAGGCTTGTGGCCTGCTGGTGGCCCCCTCTAGTTGATTCCTGCGCGAGTATTTTTTATTAATTCCAAAAATATTCTCTCTAAAATTTCAGGAATTTTGGATTTGTGCAGAATAGGTATCTCAGATTTGCTCCTTTTCAAGTCTAGAATTCCAGCTGTCGGCATTCTCCCTCTTCATGTAAAACTTGTAAAATAAGAGATAAAATGCATAAGTATTGTACCATAACGTGTAATAACAGCCCATAATGCAATAAATATCAATATAAAATCATGATGCAAAACAGACGTATCAACTCCCCCAAGCTTAGACCTCACTTGCCCTCAAGCGAAAGCCGACATCGACGAATATGTCCACATGTTTAGAGATAGTGGTGTCGATAAAAAATAAAATACAGACATGAGGGCATCATGATAAACTTTAGAACAGCAATACTCATTGTATGAGATTGTTTATACTAGAGTAATAATTCATTCACAAGATAAAGTATGAATCAAGAACTCTATTGACAAACAACAAACTATGATGTAAATCAATGAAGCAATTGACAATTTATCATACATCGGAAATAGTCAGTATAAGAGCCTGTAAAGCAAATCCACATACTCAATCATCTTTTAGTCTTTCACAATTGCTAGCACTCACGCGGTACCCACGAGGTCAAAGTTCAATCGAACACAGAGAAAGATAGGGGCTTATAATTTTTGCCTCCCAACTATTCACCTCAAGGGTGATGTCAGCAATAATAACTCATGATCACCCACATCCGAGTCGATATATGAGTCTAGATCATTCCCCAACACATAATTCTTGCCAAGAAAGACAGAATATAGAAAGTGGTGAAGACCACCATGACTCTTGCATAAAGGTAAGTACTAGAAAGTAAAAGTAACAGATAGGCCCTTCGCAGAGGGAAGCAGAGGTTGTCATGCGCTTTTTTTTTGATGCACAAACTCTTAATGCAGAGGAACACCGCGTTGTATTGCCCTTTGTGATAGCAACCTTTATTATGCAGTCTGACGCTTTTATTTCTTCACTATCACAAGTTCGTACAATGCTTATTTCCCTTACAATAAAAGATCGCACATATTTAGGAGCAATTTTTATTGCCTTATTGCACCGATGACAAATTACTTGAAGGATCTTATTCAATCCATAGGTAGGTATGGTGGACTCTCAGGGCAAAACTGGGTTGAGGTGTTTGGATGCACAAGTAGTATCTCTACTTGGTGCAGAGGTTTTGGCTAATATGAGGTGGAAGCAAGCACTACATGTTGAAGGATCTAAAACCATATCGCTTCTATCCAGAGGTAAGCAAACATAACCCATTATGTTGTCTTCCTTGTCCAACATCAACTTCTTGGCATGTAATATTTTAATGAGTGATCACAATCATAAAAAATGTCCAAGATAATATATTTATATGTGAATCTCTCTTTCTTTATCACTTCCTTTCAATTGCACCAATGACCAATTACTATGTTTGTTAACTCCCAACAAATTTCCAATCACCATACTTTTTATATGTGAAGTCATCACTCCCCATAAGATTATTATATATACCCTTTGCTTTTGTTCTATTATTATTTATTCATTGCTTTCAAGAGCATAGTGATCTAGCAAAGCCCTCTTATCAAAAATACTTTTTATTATATAACTCTCGGACTTGCTTACATAAGGGGAGCAAATGCAAAAACTAAAAGGGATAGATCATACTAAAATTTTATTCTACTAGATCAAGACAGAAACAAAAAGGATCAAACTAGGAAAGATAAGAACAAAAAAAGGAAAAAGGAAAAAGGTGTGATATGATACGATACCGGGGCACCTCCCCCAAGCATGGCACAAGCCAAGGGGAGTGCACATGCCCATGTGGTCAGGTGTCCTTCTTTGGAGGTGATGGTGGTGGAATAATTGAGGAGCTTGAAGGCTTGTCCTCCGTCTTCCAAGGCATGGGCTCACCATCGTAAAAAGATGAACGAGTCTCCAAAATCCTCAAATTTGCAGCCAAACTCATTCTCTTAAATATGTATTCATACTCATAGTTTTGGTTTTGCAGATCATAGATCTAGGCTTGGAGATGCTCAATTTTCTCATAAAGCTTGAACATGTGCTCTCTGATGTCCTTGGTGTCCAGCTTGTGTTTATGGTAATCTCCGAGATCATCATATGATTGGCATTGAGTCCACACTCCACCATCGCTTGGCACTTGAAGACTTGTTGTTCCATTGCATCGAGCCTTGTTTCCACGCTTCAGGTCTTCTTCGGCCCCTCAACGTCACGGATGTGCAGCACCCCCTCACACATCTCAATAGTTTGAGGGTGTTGAAGCACCTCCACAAGATAAGGATTGATGACCTTTTTGAAAAACTTGTCCTTCGGAGCACCGGGAGACGCCATGACAATCTAAATCTGTTGTAGAAACAACTCAAAATGAAAACAGGGGGTATTGTCGTAATATGAAAGTCAAAACCTTCGGGAGATTACATAATGATTTTTTGTCGACCCGAAGGGATGTTCCACAAGAAAACGGAGTCCGGGGGGCGCATGGGGTGGTGACAAGCCCCCTAGGCGTGGCTAGGGGGGTGGCCGCGCCTAGCAGGCTTGTCGCCTCCCCATGCGTCCTTCGGACTGCTTTTAATTTTCCTAATTTTTTAAATATTCCAAAACTGAGTAAAATTGCTATTGGGAAAGTTTTGGAGTCGGTTTACTTACTGTACCACGTACCTATTCCTTTTGAGAGTCTGAAACGTTCTGGTAAGTCTCCCTAATATGCTCTTAGGGAGTTATGGTATTAATAACATTGGTTTCGACAGTAATGGGAGTACCTGAAATATAGTGTTTGATTATTTGCCCGTTTACCACCTTTTTGGATTTGTGCCTTCGGTGTTGTTGATCTTAATGGCACCGGAACGATATACCTCCTCGACGATGTATGGTCCTTCCCACTTAGAAAGAAGTTTTCCTGCAAAAAATCTTAACCGAGAATTGTATAGCAATACATGATCACCTACATTAAATCCATGCTTTTGTATCCTTTTATCATGCCATCTCTTAACTTTCTCTTTAAACAGCTTGGCATTATCATAGGCCTGGGTTCTCCATTCATCAAGTGAGCTAATGTCAAATAACCTCTTCTCACCAGCAATTTTGAAATCATATTTGAGCTCTTTGATTTCCCAATAAGCTCTATGCTCTAGCTCTAGAGGTAAGTGACATGCTTTACCATAAACCATTTTATACGGAGAGATACCCATAGGATTCTTGTAAGCAGTTCTGTAAGCCCATAATGCATCGTCAAGTTTCTTAGACCAATTCTTCCTAGATCTATTAACTGTATATTGCAAGATCAATTTAATTTATCTATTGCTTAATTCTACTTGACCACTAGACTGAGGATGATAAGGATATGCAATTCTATGATTGACATCATACTTAGCAAGCAATTTACGGAAAGCACCATGAATAAAATGTGAACCACCATCAGTCATTAAGTGTCCCAGGACTCCAAATCTAGGGAAAATAACTTGTTTAACCATCTTAATAGAGGTGTTGTGATCAACACTACTAGTTGGAATAGCTTCTACCACTTAGTAACGTAATCAACAACAACTAATATATGAGTATACCCATTGGACGTTGGAAAAGATCCCATATAATCAAAACCTCAAACATCAAATGGTTCAATAACAAGAGAGTAATTCATAGGCATTTCCTGATGTCTACTAATACTGCCAATTCTTTGAAATTCATCACATGACAAGACAAACTTACAAGCATCCATGAAGAGAGTAGGACAATAAAAACCAGATTGTAATACCTTATGTGCAGTTCTATCTCCAGCATGGTGTCCTTCGTAGGCCTCGGAATGACACTTCCATAGGATGTGTTCATGTTCATGCTCAGGTACACAAAGTCTAATAATACCATCTACTCATTCTTTATAAAGGTGTGGGTCATCCTAGAAGTAATGTCTTAAATCATATAAAAAGTTTTTCTTTTGTTGGTATGTGAAACTAGGCGGTGTAAATTTAGCGACGATGTAATTTGCATAATCAGCATACCAAGGAGCATTATGAGAAGCATTTATAACAGTTGATTGTTCATCAGGAAAGCTATCATCAATAGGTAGTGGGTCATCAGGAACATTCTCTAACCTAGACAAGTTATCTTCTACGGGGTTATCAACACCCTTTCTATCAACAATATGCAAATCAAATTCTTGTAGCAGAAGAACCCACCTAATAAGTCTAGGTTTAGCATATTTATTTTCCATGAGGTATTTAATAGCAGCATGATCAGTGTGAACAGTTACTTTAGAATCAACAATATAAGGTCTAAACTTATCACAAGTGAACACAACCGCTAAAAATTCCTTTTCAGTGGTGGCATAGTTTCTTTGAGCACTATCTAGAGTTTTGCTAGCATAATGAATAACATTCAATTTCTTATAAACTCTTTGTCCTAGAATAGCACCTACAGCATATTCACTAGCATCACGCATAATTTCAAAAGGTAGGTTCCAATCAGGTGGTTGAACAACAGGTGCAGAAATCAAAGCATTCTTGAGAATTTCAAAAGCTTCCACACAATCATCATCAAAAACGAATGGAACATCTTTTTGCAAAATATTAATGAGAGGCCTATAAATCTTAGAGAAATCTTTAATTAATCTCCTATAGAAACCAGAATGACCAAGGAAACTTCTTATACATCTTATATCCGTAGGACACGACATTTTTTCAATAGCATCAACTTTAGCCTTGTCAACTTCAATACCTCTTTCGGAAATTTTATGTCCCAAGACAATGCCTTCATTCACCATAAAATAGCACTTCTCCCAATTCAAGACAAGATTAGTTTCTTCACATCTCTGCAAAACTCGATCAAGGTTGCTCAAACAACATCAAAAGAAGTTCCGTAAATGGAAAAATCATCCATGAAAACCTCAACAATCATTTCACAGAAATCAGAGAATATGGCAGTCATGCATGTTTGAAAGGTAGCAGGTGCATTGCATAAACCAAAAGGCATACATCTATAAGCAAAGGTACCAAAAGGGCAGGTAATGGTGGTCTTCTCTTGGTCCTCTTTTGACACAGGTATTTCAGAGAAACTAGAATAACCATCTAGAAAGCAGAAATGTGTGTGTTTGGATAATCTTTCTAGCATTTGATCAATGAAAGGTAGAGGGTAATGATCTTTCCTAGTAGCTTTATTCAATTTCCTAAAATCAATTACCATTCTATAACATGTAACAATTCTCTGCGGGGTCGATTCATTTTTTTCATTAGGAACTACGGTAATACCTCCTTTCTCAGGGACAAAATGAACGGGGCTAACCCATCTACTGTCAACGACAGGATAAATGATACCTGCCTCTAGAAGCTTTAATATTTCATTTCTTACCACTTCCTTCATTTTAGGATTCAACTATTGTTGTTGATCAACAACTGGTTTAGCATCAGGCCCCATTTTAATTTTGTGCTGACATGGAGTGGGACTAATGCCCTTAAGATCATCAAGAGTATATCCAATATCAACACGGTGCTTCCTCAGAGTTTTCAACAATCTCTGTTCTTCATGCTCTGAAAGGTTAGCACTAATAATAACAGGATATATCTTCTTTTCATCAAGATAAGCATATTTCAAAGTATCAGGTAATTGTTTAAGCTCAAAAACGAGATCATCTTGGGTGGAGGGGGATCCCCAAGTATTTCAACAGGCAAGTTGTGTTTTGGGATAGGATGTTGATCAAAGAAAATCCTATCTATTTCATTCCTTTCATTCATATGCATGTTATTTTCATGGTCTAGCAAATATTGCTCTAAAGGATCAGTAGGAGGCACCACAATAGAGGCGAGACCAATAATTTCATCCTTACTAGACAATTCTTTATCATGGGTTATCTATGAAATTTAGAGAAATTAAACTCATGAGACGCATCCCCAAAACTTACGATAATTGTTTCCTTCTCACAATCTATCCTGGCATTAACGGTATTAAAGAAGGGTCTACCAAATATAATGGGACAAAAATCATCTTGTGGGGAACCAAGAACAAGAAAATCAGTAGGATATTTTATTTTCCCACACAAGACTTCAACATCTCTAATAATCCCAACTGGTGATATAGTATCTCTATTAGCAAGTTTAATTGTAACATCAATTTCCTCTAACTCAGCTGGTGCAATATCATTCATAATCTCTTTATATAAGGAAAAGGGAATTGCACTCACACTAACATCCATATCACATAATCCATGATAACAATGATATCCTATTTTAACAAAAACAACAGGCGTGCCAACAACGGGTCTATGTTTATCTTTAGCATCAGGTTTAGCAATCCTAGCAGCTTCATCACAAAATTGAATAACATGTCTATCAATATTATCAACCAAGAGATCCTTGACCATAGCAATACTATGTTCAACTTTAATTTTCTCAGGGGGTGTAGGTGTTCTAGCATAGCTCTTACGAACCACATTTGAAGCTTTAGCATGATCCCTTATTCTAACAGGGAAAGGTGGTTTCTCAATATAAGCAGTGGGAATAACAGGATCAACATTATAAGTAATAATTTTCTTTTCAACTTTAATAGGTTCAACTACTTTCACTTTAATGGGAGGATGATATTTAAACCACTTCTCATTAGGGAGATCAACATGAGCAGCTAAATAATCACAAAAAGAAGCTACTATCTCAAAGTCAAGTCCATATTTAGTTCGAAATTCACGAAAAGCATCGGTGTCTACGAAGGATGTAACACAATCAAACTTGAGGTTCATACCTGACTCCTTACCTTCGTCGAGTTCCCAATCTTCAGAGTTGCATTTAATCCTTTCTAATAAATCCCATTTGAAGTCAATATCTTTCTTCATATAGGAACCAACACAAGAAGTATCGAGCATGGATTGATCATTACGAGAAAGCCGAGAAAACTTGGAATAATAATTTCTCTCGAGAGCTCATGATTGGGGCATGAATATAACATTGACTTAAGCCTCCCCCAAGCTTGAGCGATTCTTTCTCCTTCACAAGGCCAAAAATTATAAATATAATTCCGATCACGATGAACTAGATGCATAGGGTAGAACTTCTGATGAAATTCCATCTTCAATCGGCTGTAGCTCCATGATCCAATATCATCACATGGCCTATACCATGTCAATGCCTTTTCCTTCAAAGATAAAGGAAAAACCTTCTTATTAACGTGATCCTCGGGCAGACCTACAAGCTTAAATAATCCACAAACTTCACATAGATTAGATGTAAATTAGGGTGTAGTGTTCCATCTCCTACATAAGGATTAGCCAGCAGTTTCTCTATCATACCCGAAGGAATTTCATAATAAATATTTTCAGTAGGTTCAGTAGGTTGAGGGACAACTCTTTGTGTTTCTGGTCAAGGTGAAGATACCCCGAACAAGCCCCTCAAAGGATTACTTTCCATAGTGACAAGTGACAGTAAATTTTAGCACGCTGTATAATTTTTTCCTTACCAAAGGCGCTTCAACTCAATTCTTACACTTTTTGGGCACCCCTCACCCAAAGATTTTTCATTATTTATATGTTGCCCAAAAGGCTGACAATATGTAGTCAACATCTGGTTCACCTCATTAGCCCCATTAGAACTAGCCTTGAAAAACAGCAGGCTGTCATCTGCAAATAACAAGTGGTTTACTAGTGGAGCAGAAGGGATACTTGTATTCCACTCATGTTTGATGACTCATCGATAGGTTTTAAGAGGCATGAAAGGCCCTCTATTGCAATCAAAATATACGGGGAAATTGGATCTCCTTGTCGCATACCTCATGAAGGTTGGAATTCCTCAAGTTTCTTGCCATTAAAAAGGACCAAGAATTTCACTGATTTCACCATGCTCATAACAGCAGTGAGCTATCTCTCTGAAAAACCCAGTTTCATCATTATTGCTTGGAAATAGTCCCACTTGACCCCATCATAGGCCTTCATCATATCAAGCTTCAACGCGCAATATATGTTCTTTTTTGCTCTATTTCTCTTCATAAAATGGAGGCACTCATGTTGGAAATATGCCCTAGAGGCAATAAATAAAGTGTTTATTATTGTATTTCCTTGTTCATGATAATCGTTCATTATCCATGCTATAATTGTATTAATTGGAAACATGGATACATGTGTGGATACATAGACAAACACAATGTCCCTAGTATGCCTCTAGTGAACTAGCTCGTTGATTGAAAGATGGTTAAGGTTTCCTAGCCATGGACATGAGATGTCATTTGATAACGGGATCACATCATTAGGAGAATGATGTGATGGACAAGACCCAAACTACAAACGTAGCTTATGATCGTGTCAGTTTATTGCTACCGTTTTCTGCATGTCAAGCATATGTTCCTATGACCATGAGATCATGCAACTCACAGATATCGGAGGAGTACCTTGTGTGTATCAAACGTCGCAACGTAATTGGATGACTATAAAGGTGCTCTACAGGTGTCTTCGAGGGTGTCTGTTGAGTTGGCATGGATCGGACTGGGATTTGTTACTCCGTGTGACGGAGAGGTATCTCAGGGCCCACTCGGTAATACAACATCACAATGAGCCTTGCAAGCAATGTGACTAATTGTTAGTTGCGGGATCTTGTATTACGGAACGAGTAAAGAGACTTGCCGGTAACGAGATTGAACTAGGTATGCAGATACCAACGATCGAATCTCGGGCAAGTAACATACCGAAGAACAAAGGGAACATCATACGGGATTAACTGAATCCTTGACATAAAGGTTCGACCGATAAAGATCTTCGTAGAATATGTAGGAACCAATGTGGACATCCAGGTCCCGCCATTGGTTATTGACCGTAGAGGTGTCTCGGTCATGTCTACATAGTTCTCGAACCCGTAGGGTCTGCACACTTAAGGTTTGGTGACGTTTTGGTAGTATAGAGTTATGTATGGTGGTGAGCGAAGTTTGTTCGGAATCCCGGATGAGATCCTGGACGTCACAAGGAGCTCCGGAATGGTCCGGAGGTAAAGATTCATATATAGGAAGTCCCAGTTTGGTCGCCGAAAAGTTTCGGGCTCATCGGTAGTGTACCGGGAGTGCCGGTAGTGTACCGGGAGACCTCCGGGAGGGGTATTTCGACCCTAGAGGGAACATGGGCTGTGGTAGAATAATAACCAGCCCTTATTGGGCTGGTGGAACAGCCACAAAAGTCCCATGGCGCCAGGAGGAAAAAGGCCTAAAGAAAAACATGAAAAAAAGGCAAAAAGGGTGAATCCTACTCCTACTAGGATTGGAGGAGGAGTAGGACTCCTCCACCTTGGCCGGCCGACTCCTAGAGGGCCTTGACCTTGCACCAAGGCTTCCTCTCCTCTCCTCCTATATATACTGGTCGAATAGAGGGTTTTTGCATAGAATTTACGGCCACGTGCTACCCGTTCCACTGGTGCTCCTCTAGATTGGTTTTCCGCAGCGCTTAGGCAAAGCCCTGCTGGAATAGCTCCACCACCATCGCCGGAGTGCCATCACACTGCCGGTGAACTCTTCCTCCTCTCCACCTCCTCTTGATGGATCAAGACGGTGGAGATCGTCATCAAGTTGAACGTGTGCTAAACGCGGAGGTGTCGTCCGTTCGGTACTAGATCGGAAGGATCGTGATCAAGGACACGGGACGTTCATGATTGGATAGCGGGACGGATCGTGATGAGATCGTGGGACGGTTCATGATTGGTTCGCGGGACGGTTCGTGATTAGATTGCGGGATGCTCGGCGATTTGGATCGCGAAGAAGTTCGACTACACCAACCGCGTTTCTTAACGCTTCCCGCTTAGCGATCTACAAGGGTACATAGATCCACTCACCCTCTCGTAGATGCTCATCACCATGGATAGGTTTGCGTGTGCGTAGGAAATTTTTTGTTTCCCATGCAACGTTCCCCAACAGTGGTATCAGAGCTAGATTGATGGTTCGATGAGATCTCGAGTAGAACACAAAAGGTTTGTGGGCGTTGATGCGTAGATTGCTTCCTTCCTTGGTCGGATTTTGGTTCAGTGGTATTGTGAGATGAAGCGGCCCGGACCAACATTACTCGTACGCTTATGAGAGACCGGTTCCCTCGACGCAACTTGTTGCCTAGATGGCTTGCGGGTGGCAGTTTCTCTCACTTTAGTTGGATCGGATCCGACAAAGGCGGTCCTTGAGAAGGTTGAAAAGCAAATTATGTATCACCGTTGTGGTTTATGCGTCGGTGAGAATCGTTCTTTCTAGAAACCCATAGCAGCCATGTAAAACATGCAACAACAATTAGAGGACGTCTAACTTGTTTTTGCAGGGTATGTTGTGATGTGATATGGCCAATTACATGATGTGATATATGTGATGTATGAGATGATCATGTGATGTATAGAATTTCACAACTTGCATGTCGATGAGTACGGCAACCGGCAGGAGCCATAGGGTTGTCTTTAATTATTGTATGACCTGCGTGTCAATCATTAAGCGCTATGTAATGCTTTACTTTATCGCTAAACGGTAGCAATAGTAGTAGAAGCATGCAGGGCGTGACAACCTCTATGGCGACACGTTGATGGAGATCAAGATGATGGAGATCATGGTGTTGTGCCGGTGACGATGAAGATCATGCCGGTGCTTTCAAAATGGAGATCTGAAGCACAAGTTCATGGCCATATCATGTCACTTATGAATTGCATGTGATGTTAATCCTTTTATGCACCTTGTTATGCTTAGTATGGCGGTAGCATTATAAGGTGATCCCTCACTTAAATTTCAAGATAAAATTGTGTTCTCCCCGAGTGTGCATCGTTGCGAAAGTTCGTCGTGTTGAGACACCACGTGATGATCGGGTGTGATAGACTCTACGTTCACATACAACGGGTGCAAGCCAGTTTTGCACGCGCAGGACACTCGGGTTAAACTTGACGAGCCTAGCATGTACAGACATGGCCTCGGAACACAAGAGACCGAAAGGTCAAACATGAGTCATATAGTAGATATGATCAACATAATGATGTTCACCATTGAAGCCACCTCAACTCACGTGATGATCGGACTTGAGTTGGTGGATTTGGATCATGTGACACTCAGATGACCTGAGGGATGTCAATTTGAGTGGGAGCTTTAGTAATTTGATTAACTAAACTCATTATCTTGAACAATAGTGTAAATGAACTTTGCATATTTATGTTGTAGATCAATGGCTCGCGTAGTAGCACCCCTGAATTTTAATGCGTTCCTAGAGAAAGCTAAACTGAAAGATGATAGAAGTAACTTTGTTGACTGGGCCCGTAATCTGAGGATTATCCTCACGGCTTCCCAGAAATCATATGTCCTTGATGCACCGCTTGGTGACCAACCAGAAGACATGACCTCCGAAGACGTTAAGAACGCTTGGGAGGCACGTACTGGATATTACTCAATAGTTCAGTGTGCAATATTGTATGGCTTAGAACCGGGACTTCAAAGACGTTTTGAACGTCATGGAGCATATGAGATGTTCCAGGAGTTGAAGTTTATCTTTCAGAAGAACGCCCGGATCGAGAGGTATGAAACCTCCGATAAGTTCTATGCTTGCAAGATGGAGGAGAACGGGTCTATAAGTGAACATATACTCAGAATGTCTGGGTATTCAACTCGTCTAGCGGAATTGGGAATTGCCCTTCCGCCAGAGGCGATCACTGACAGAGTTCTTCAATCACTGCCACCTAGTTACAAGAGCTTTGTAATGAACTATAGCATGCACGGGATGAACAAGTCAGTCGTCGAGCTGTTTGCGATGCTAAAAGTCGCTGAGTCTGAAATCCAGAAAGAACATCAAGTGTTGATGGTCAATAAAACCACTAGTTTCAAGAAAAATGGCAAAGTAAAAAAGCAAGGGCAAGAAGGGTAAAACCAAGAAGGATGGCAAAGCAGTTTCTACTCCTGCAAAGAAGCCCAAGCATGGACCCAAGCCAGAAACTGAGTGCTTTCATTGCAAAGGAACTGGTCATTGGAAGCGGAACTGCCCCAAGTACCTGGCTGACAAGAAGGCGGCCAAGGACAAACAAGGTATATATGATATACATGTTATTGATGTGTACCTTACTGGCTCTCGTAGTAGTGCCTGGGTATTTGATACCGGTTCGGTTGCTCACATTTGCAACTCAAAGCAGGAACTACGGAATAAACGAAGGCTGGCAAAGGACGAAGTGACGATGCGCGTGGGAAATGGTTCCAAGGTTGATGTGATCGCCGTCGGCACGCTCTCTCTTCGATTACCATCGGGATTAGTGATGAACCTGAATAATTGTTATTTAGTGTCTGCGTTAAGCATGAACATTATATCTGGATCTTGTTTATTGCGAGACGGTTACTCATTTAAATCAGAGAATAAAGGTTGTTCTATTTATATGAGTAATATCTTTTATGGTCATGCACCCAATGTTAGGGGTTTATTCATATTGAATCTTGATAGTAATGACACACATGTTCATAACATTGATGCCAAAAGATGTAGAATTGATAATCATAGTACCACTTTCTTGTGGCACTGCCGTTTAGGTACTATCGGTGTAAAACGCATGAGGAAGCTCCATGCTGATGGACTTTTGGAGTCACTTGATTTTGAATCACTTGACACATGTGAACCATGCCTCATGGGCAAGATGACTAAAACGCCGTTCTCTGGAACAATGGAACGGGCGAGTGACTTATTGGAAATCATACACACTGATGTGTGCGGTCCAATGAATGTTACAGCGCGTGGTGCATATCGTTATTTTTTCACCTTCATTGATGACTTAAGTAGATATGGGTATATTTACTTAATGAAACACAAGTCTGAAACTTTTGAAAAGTTCAAGCAATTTCAGAGTGAAGTTGAGAATCATCGTAACAAGAAGATTAAGTTCCTACGATCTGATCGAGGAGGTGAATATCTGAGTTATGAGTTTGGCAGTCACTTAAGACAATGTGGAATTGTTTCACAGTTGACACCGCCCGGAACACCACAGCGTAATGGTGTGTCCGAACGTCGTAATCGAACCTTATTAGATATGGTGCGTTCTATGATGTCTCTTGCTGATTTGCCACTATCATTTTGGGGTTATGCATTAGAGACAGCTGCATTCACTTTAAATAGGGCACCATCAAAATCCGTTGAGACGACGCCATATGAACTGTGGTTTGGCAAGAAGCCAAAGTTATCGTTTCTTAAAATTTGGGGATGTGATGCTTATGTCAAAAAGCTTCAGCCTGAAAAGCTGGAACCCAAAGCGGAGAAATGCGTCTTCATAGGATACCCGAAAGAGACAGTCGGGTATACCTTCTATCTCAGATCCGAAGACAAAGTGTTTGTCGCTAAAAACAGAACATTTCTTGATAAAGAGTTTCTCTCGAAAGAATTGAGTGGGAGGAAAATAGAGCTTGATGAGGTTATTGAACCTTTACTTCAACCAGAAAGTAGCGCAGCGTAGAAAGATGTTTCTGTGGAACCTACGACGGTAGAAGAGGAAGTTAATGATGATGATCATGAAGCTTCGGATCAAGCAACTATTGAACCTCGTAGGTCGACAAGGCCGCGTACTACCCCTGAGTGGTACGGCAACCCTGTCTTGGAAGTCATGTTGTTGGACAACAATGAACCTACGAGCTATGGAGGAGCAGTGATGGGCCTGGATTCTGAGAAATGGTTAGAGGCCATGAAATCCGAGATGGGGTCCATGTATGAAAACAAAGTATGGACTTTGGAAGTATTACCTGAAGGGCGAAAGGCCATTCAGAACAAATGAATCTTTAAGAAGAAGACAGACGCGGACGGTAATGTCACCGTCTATAAAGCTCTACTTGTGGCAAAGGGTTTTTCACAAGTTCAAGGAGTTGACTACGATGAGACTTTCTCACCCGTAGCGATGCTTAAGTCTGTCAGAATCATGTTAGCAATAGCTGCCTATTTCGACTATGAAATTTGGCAAATGGATGTAAAAACAGCGCTCCTCAACGGTTTCCTTGAGGAAGAGTTGTATATGATGCAACCCGAAGGTTTTGTCGATCCAGAGAATGCTGACAAAGTTTGCAAACTCCGGCGATCCATTTATGGACTGGTGCAAGCATCTCGGAGTTGGAATAAGCATTTTGATGAGGTGATCAAAGCGTTTGAGTTTATACAAGTTTACGAAGAAGCTTGTATTTACAATAAAGTGAGTGGGAGCTCTATGGCGTTTCTAGTATTATATGTGGATGACATATTGCTGAATGGAAACAATATAGAAATGTTGGAAAGCGTGAAGGAATATTTGAACAAGAGTTTTTCAATGAAGGACCTAGGAGAAGCTGCTTTCATATTAGGCATTAAGATCTATAGAGATAGATCGAGACGCTTAATAGCACTTTCACAGAGCACATACCTTGATAAAGTTTTGAAGAAGTTCAAAATGGAACAGTCCAAGAAGGGGTTCTTGCCTGTATTACAAGGTGTGAAGTTGAGTAAGACTCAATGCCCAGTAATTGCAGAAGATAGAGAAAAGATGAGTGTCATCCCCTATGCTTCAGCCATAGGCTCTATCATGTATGCAATGTTGTGCACAAGACCCGATGTCAGCCTTGCCATAAGTATGGCCGGAAGGTTTCAAAGTGATCCTGGAATGGAGCACTGGCAAGCGGTCAATAATATCCTTAAGTACCTGAAAAGGACTAAGGAAATGTTTCTCGTTTATGGAGGTGATGAAGAGCTCGTCGTAAAGGGTTACGTCGATGCAAGCTTTGACACTGATCCGGACGACTCTAAGTCGCAAACCGGATACGTATTTATTCTTAACGGGGGAGCGGTAAGCTGGTGTAGTTTCAAGCAAAGCGTGGTAGCTGACTCTACGTGCGAAGCGGAATACATCGCAGCCTCGGAGGCGGCGAAGGAAGGTGTCTGGATGAAGCAGTTCATGACAGATCTTGGAGTAGTGCCCAGTGCACTGAATCCAATGAACCTGTTCTGTGATAACACTCGTGCCATTGCTCTGGCCAAGGAACCAAGGTTTCACAAGAGGACCAGACACATAAAGTGACGCTTCAACTCCATCCGCGATTACATCTTGGAGAAAGACATAAATATTTGCAAAGTGCACACGGATTTGAATGTTGCAGACCCGTTGACTAAACCTCTTCCAAGGGCTAAACATGATCAACACCAGAACTGCATGGGTGTTCGATTCATTACAATGTAAATCACATAGTGATGTGAACTAGATTATTGACTCTAGTGCAAGTGGGAGACTGTTGGAAATATGCCCTAGAGGCAATAAATAAAGTGTTTATTATTGTATTTCCTTGTTCATGATAATCGTTTATTATCCATGCTATAATTGTATTAACTGGAAACATGGATACATGTGTGGATACATAGACAAACACAATGTCCTTAGTATGCCTCTAGTGAACTAGCTCGTTGATTGAACTAGCTCGTTTCCTAGCCATGGACATGAGATGTCATTTGATAACGGGGTCACATCATTAGGAGAATGATGTGATGGACAAGACCCAAACTACAAACGTAGCTTATGATCGTGTTAGTTTATTGCTACTGTTTTCTGCATGTCAAGCATATGTTCCTATGACCATGAGATCATGCAACTCACAGATATCGGAGGAGTACCTTGTGTGTATCAAACCTCACAACGTAACTGGGTGACTATAAAGGTGCTCTACAGGTGTCTCCAAGGGTGTCTGTTGAGTTGGCATGGATCGAGACTGGGATTTGTTACTCCGTGTGACGGAGAGGTATCTCAAGGCCCACTCGGTAATACAACATCACAATGAGCCTTGCAAGCAATGTGACTAATTGTTAGTTGCGGGATCTTGTATTACGGAACGAGTAAAGAGACTTGCCGGTAACGAGATTGAACTAGGTATGCAGATACCAACGATCGAATCTCGGGCAAGTAACATACCGAAGAACAAAGGGAACATCATACGGGATTAACTGAATCCTTGACATAGAGGTTCGACCGATAAAGATCTTCGTAGAATATGTAGGAACCAATGTGGACATCCAGGTCCCGCCATTGGTTATTGACCGTAGAGGTGTCTCGGTCATGTCTACATAGTTCTCGAACCCGCAGGGTCTGCACACTTAAGGTTTGGTGACGTTTCGGTAGTATAAAGTTATGTATGGTGGTGACCAAAGTTTGTTCGGAGTCCCGGATGAGTTCCTGGACGTCACGAGGAGCTCCGGAATGGTCCGAAGGTAAAGATTCATATATAGGAAGTCCCAGTTTGGTCGCCGGAAAAGTTTCGGGCTCATCGGTAGTGTACCGGAGTGTCGGTAGTGTACCGGGAGACCTCCGGGAGGGGTATTTCGACCCTAGAGGGACCATGGGCTGTGGGAGAATAAGAACCAGCCCTTAGTGGGCTGGTGTAACAGCCACAAAAGGCCCATGGCGCCAGGAGGAAAAAGGCCTAAAGAAAAAGATGAAAAAAAAGGCAAAAAGGGTGAATCCTACTCCTACTAGGATTGGAGGAGGAGTAGGACTCCTCCACCTTGGCCGGCCGACTCCTAGAGGGTCTTGCCCTTGCGCCAAGGCTGCCTCTCCTCTCCTCCTATATATACTGATGGAATAGAGGGTTTTTGCATAGAATTTACGGCCACGTGCTACCCGTTCCACCGGTGCTCCTCTAGATCGGTTTTCCGCAGCGCTTAGGCGAAGCCCTGCCGGAATAGCTCCACCACCATCGCCGGAGCACAGTCACGCTGCCGGTGAACTCTTCCTCCTCTCCACCTCCTCTTGCTGGATCAAGACAGTGGAGATTGTCATCAAGGTGCACGTGTGCTGAACACGGAGGTGCCGTCCGTTCGGTACTAGATCGGAAGGATCATGATCAAGGACACGAGACGTTCGTGATTGGATCGCGGGACGGATCGTGACGAGATCGCGGGACGGTTCGTGATTGGTTCGCGGGACGGTTCGTGATTAGATCACGGGACGCTCGGCGATTTGGATCGCGAAGAAGTTCGACTACACCAACCGCGTTTCTTAACGCTTCCCGCTTAGCGATCTACAAGGGTACGTAGATCCACTCTCCCTCTCGTAGATGCTCATCACCATGGATAGGTTTGCGTGTGCGTAGGAAATTTTTTGTTTCCCATGCAACGCTCCCCAACAACTCATAGGTTGCAATTATGTTGTCAGTAATGAGTTGGCCTGTGATAAAGGCTGACTGCTCCTCCGAGATGATATCAGGTAACACTAGTTTCAATCTATTAGAGATTACCTTGGAAGCGATCTTATACAAAACATTACAAAGGGAGATAGGCCAGAACTGTATTAATGTATTAGGATTTTTTTCCTTTAGTATCAAAACCAATATAGTCTCATTGATGCATTCAGCATACTCAGTGCCATTAATGATGCTCAGGACAATATTTGTAACCTCAGTGCCACATACCTCCCAGTATCACTGGAAAAAATGGGCAGGGAAAACATCCGACCCCGACGCCTTGGTCGGGAACATCTGGAAGAGAGTTGTTTTTACCTCCTCTTGAGTGTACGGTGCCTCTAGAATTGCATTCATCTCCTTCATTACCTTTTGAGGTACTACATACAATACACGATCCATGTCATGGACTCCCTCTGATGTGTATAGGTTACTATAGAAATCAGTGGCCAGTGCCTCCATCTCGGTCGGACCCTCAGTTATGATTCCATCTTTCCTCTAAAGAGCTTTGATTTGATTCTTTCTCCGCCAGCGGCTTGCATGCAAATGAAAAAATATGCATTCCTGTCTCCATGGGCTAGCCACTCGATATGGGCTCGCTGCCTCCAAAGTATTTCCTCCTTGTTGTACAATTCAACTAATCTATCACAAGTCTTGTTTTTGGCATGAGATGGCCCCAATATTCATGGGATCACACGCAGGGTTTGCAGTTCGCACTGTAGATGTTGGATCTTGTGCTGACATTGCCAAACACATTCCTGTCCCAAGTGGACAGACCATCCGAAACAGACTTGAGATTAGTTTTTAATTCTTCCACCGAAATGCTTTGTCCTTCCCTTCATGCGTTACTACCCACTATGTCCACTAGTCCCGGGTGGGATTCCCAACAAAGCTCATACTCCCTCCATTCCACAATGGAGTCGTCCACGCTTTTTGAGATCTAAGTTTGATCATTAATGTAACCAACGAGAATGTTTATGACGGGAGAAAAAATTATATCATTGAACTCGTGTTCGAATGAAGTTTTTCATGGTACAATTTTTCCTCCCGCCGCAGATGCCCACGTTGATTAAAATTATGGTCAAACTTAAAGCTCGAAAACCGAGGACGTACTATATTATGGAATGGAGGGAGTATTTAAACTGTTTTGGCTGTCTGTTGAATGCATGCACGCTTGCAAGGTGCAACACCAAAGGGACGTGATCTGACGTTGTTGTTGTCTCATGGTTTAGCTGTGAATTCGGGAAGGCCAAACTCCATGCGACGTTGGCGACGCAGCGGTCGAGGCGGACACGAGTGAACGACCCCCCTTGCAATTTTGTTCTCAGAAATCATGAACTTCTATTGGATCCAATGTGAGACAAACCACTTGTATCTAAAGCATCCATTTGTACTTGCCCTCTGGTTCCAATTCCATCATCCTCACTTGCATGGATAACTTCTTTAAAATCTCCCATCACCACCCATGGGCTTGCGCTAGCTCCTGTAATCCCTTTCAAGGTGTCCCAAGTTGTATACCTTTCCTGAACTTGAGCTTCTCCATAAACAAAGGTTATCCTAAAAGGATTGTTATCAAGACCACCAGCTTCCACATCAATGTGACACTGCGAGTAACCGATAACTTGCACTTTTATTGAATCATTTCAAAAAATATTGAGTCCTCCACTCCTACAAACACTACTAACGACGAAAATTTTATTATAGCCTAGAGTTCATTAAGATTTTGTACTCTAGTAGCATCAATGTGAGTTTCCAGAATGCATAAAATCATCGGGGCAAAACACTTCGTGAATTCATGAAGCTTCCGAATTGTCGCAGGGTTGCCAGGCCCACGACAATTCTAACTAAGGATACTTATTGGGCCCGACGGTGCCCCTCGTTAGAGCCTGCCAAGTTTTTTTGTCACCACAGAAGTATGTATAACCACACTTTCCACGACAGTTCCTATCCCGCGCCATGGGCTGACCTACTCGGGCTTTCTGCTAGTTTGGTTTTTTCCGTTTTGGAAAGGTTTTGTCTGTGTTTTTCTCTATGCTTTTTTCATCGGATTGGTTTTTTTTGCTTTATTTTCATTTTTTATAGTTTTCATTTTTTCTTTTTTTCTTTTTCATTTTTAAAATTCATGAATATTTTAACATTCAAAAACAATTTTCTAATTCATGATTTTTTAATTCAGGAACAGTACATATTTTAAATACCTGAAACACTTTCAAAATTCACGATTTTTTCTTATTTTGTGAATATTTTTTAAAGCTCGTAACCATTTTTTTTTTCATAAGTGCATTCTAAATTCGTGGATATTTTTAAAATTTACGAAACAAAATTATTGGAATGAATATACTTCTTTTTAACTGCCTAATTTTTCTTTTATAAAATCACGATGTATAAACATTTTCCGAAAAAAACAAAAATCTATTTAAAACCTGGGTCGTTCGATTCTGTTGTGTACCATAGCCTGGGCGGTCTTTGGAATGAGCAGCTGTCCAGCGTCCACTGCCTCTCGCGGGTGCGCGTACCCTATAGCGCGTGGAACAGGACGCCCCTTATTTCAGATCGAGGGAATGCGGCCGTCTCTTCTCCGCGTACAACGACGACTTTGTGGGGCAACCAATCGAAGCAGCAGCAGTGAGCAAGGGTGCGCCGCAGCTTCGCTCCAAGCAGGGTCGCGGTGCGGCTTTGACTCACATGCCGTGTGTTTAGCTTGGAGTTGAGCGGCCTTCTTCCGGGCCCTGTTCCATGATTCGGCGCGCCCTGGTCCATGGAGATGCATTGCATCTCGGAGACCTCACCAGCAACTTAGCCGCATAGCGGCGGCTTAGAGCTTGTCGGAGACGGCGGATCGACGGACGTGAGTTCTCCTCTCTGTCCTCTGTTTTCTTTGCTATCTACTCCCTTCGTTTCTAAATATAAATCTTTTTAAAGATTTCATTATTGGACTACACTACATACAAATATATATAGATATATTTTAGAGTATAGATTCATTCATTTTACTCCGTATATGGTCCTCTATTAAAATGTTTAAAAAGACTTATATTTAGGAATGGAGGGAGTAACATCTTTCCTTAGCCTGAATATGTAGTGTTGTGCACTGATGTTATTAATAGCACATCTGAATGGCTCTGCTCATGTGAACAATTTGGTTAACAGCTATTCAGTCTGTACACTTGGACATCAACTTTTATTATTTAGAGCTTTGTTTCTCCCATCCGTAATCTGAAATTTGGTAACTTCCGTTACTGAATTCTGATAGGTTCAGGTTGTAGCCTGAAACGTGTTCTGAACTTCGGACAGCTGCAAATTTGATCTCGAACCATTAGAAAGCCAACATTCATGTGATCTGCTAAGTTAAGAATCATTTTGGAAGAGAAACGAAGATAAATTATGTCACTTTTATCTTCCAGCCCTATAATCCCAAGTCAAAGGTTATCTGATATTTGAGCTTCCATTATTGCAGGAAGCAAGTTCCTAAGAACCACTTGCTGCTTTTAGGATGGCAGAAGGCATTGTTGCCGCACTGATAGTCAAGCTGGGAGTGGCCTTAGGAACTCAGGCAGCAACATTTGGTGGATCATGCATCGCGCATGAAGTGACTGCTTTGAGAAGGCTCTTCAGTGAGATGGAGGAGATCAGGGATGACCTGGAGTGCATGCAATCGTTCTTACAGGTTTCTGAGAGGCTCAGAGACCACGACGAAACAATGGCAACATTTGTTAGGAAGGTACGGATGCTTTCCTTCGGCATCGAGGATGTCGTTGATGAGTTCAGCTGCAAGTTCTGCGATGATCATGGTGGAGCCGCCTCCAGAGCGATACGGAAGCTCAGGCGCATCAGGACATGGCACCGCCTTGCCTTTCGGCTTGTGCGAATCAAAGCCAGCCTAAAAAGTGCCATAGAAAGAGTTAAGATATTCAACACAGAAGGAATTAGCACGGTACAACAATCTCAAGCACAAGATAAAAAATTGGGACCATCAGAATCTGCTGGCCTTGTAACAGCTGATTGTCCAGTTGGGATTGAGCATAACAGGGACTTGCTGATTGGATGGCTAACAGATGAGATCCAGCAGAACATGGTGATCTCTGTGTGGGGCATGGGTGGAGTCGGAAAGACTACCCTTGTAACTCATGTTTACAACAATGTCAAGCCAAGATTTGAGAGACATGCATTCGTTACAGTTTCACAACACTGTAGGTCCGTTGATCTGCTAAGACAGATACTGAAAAAGTTCTGCAAGAAGGATCACAATGTGACACTATCTGAAGACATCGATTCCATGGACCCTGAAAGCCTAGTCGAGATTATGCGAAGTTATCTTCATAGTAGAAGGTATGTCCTCGTCTTGGATGATCTATGGGACGCTAATGTTTGGTTCGAAATCCGTGATGCATTTGCTGGTGGAGATGGTTCCAGTAAGATAGTGCTTACTTCAAGGATCCATGACGTCGCATCACTAGCAAAAGACAAGTACATAATTGATCTCGGACCATTAGAAAGCCAGCATTCATGGGATTTGTTCTGCAAAGAAGCATTTTGGAAAATGGAAGATAAAAGTTGTCCTCGAGAACTGGAAGCTTGGGCTCGAAAAATTGTAGAGAGTTGTGACGGTTTGCCGATAGCTATTGTGTGCATAGGGCGCCTCTTGTCCTTCAGACGCCAGACTTGTTATGAATGGGAGAAAGTGCATAAAGATATTGAGTTACAAATAACGAGCAATTCGATCCTTGATATGAACCTCATTTTGAAGGTTAGCTTGGAGGATCTGTCACACAATTTAAAGAACTGTTTCCTGTTCTGTAGTTTGTTCCCAGAGGTCTACAGGATCAGAAGGAAGAAGCTGATCAGATTATGGGTATCAGAGGGATTCATTAAAAGAAGTGAAACAAGAACAGAGGAAGAGACCGCCGAGGATTGCCTGAATGAGCTAGTTAACCGGTGCCTGCTACAAGTTACTAAGAGAAATGAATTTGGGCATGTTCGTGAATGTCGAATGCATGATGTGGTCCGTGTTCTTGCTCTATCAAAATCCAAAGAGGAGATGTTTTGTGCTGTTTATGACTGCTCAAAAACTACCTCTTTACTAGGCAAGGCACGAAGGATGGCAATTCAGAGTGCCGATTCTGCGCTTTCAAGACATGAGATGACACATGTGCGCTCGTTACTTGTATTTGACAAATGTGTCCCTATAGATGCTCTAAGTGCTTCACTCACATCACTCAAGCTGTTGTCAGTTTTGGACCTACAGGGCAGTCCAATAAAAAGTATACCCGTTCAAGTGTTCAGCCTGTTTAATCTGCGCTTTCTGGGTTTGCGAGGAACTGAAATTGATGTGCTTCCTAAAGAAATAAAAAAATTACAGAACCTGGAAGTGCTAGATGCTTACAACACAAAATTTACAACGCTGCCTGAAGAAATGACAATGCTCTGGAAGTTGAGGCATCTCTTTGCATCTGGAATCCAAGACGGTACTGACAGCAATGTTGTGGTATCCACCGGTGTAGCTGCTCCTCGAGGCAAATGGCATTCCACTAGTCTGCAAACTCTTCAAAATTTTGAAGCAAATGACGAGATGTTGCAGAGCATTGCATGTTTGTCCGAGTTAAGGACACTTGGCATTACAGATATAAGAGCAGGCCAGTCTACAATCTTGTGCAGTGCTATCTCCAAGCTGTCTAAACTTCAACATCTTTTGGTGTCCTCGAAAGGTGATGAAGCCCTGCAGCTTTCGTCTGTTCAGCTGCCTCAAACAATTCAGAAGCTCGAGGTTGGGGGTCTGCTGGGACAGGCGACAGCACGTAACCTCTTGACTTCAGTCCGATGCCTTGGGAACATCACTCATCTCCATCTATGGTTCTCAATGATAAATCAAGATCTCTTCCGCTACCTCCAATCAGATTGTTTGTTGTCGCTCTGTATTCTGCACGCGTTTCAAGATGAGGAGATGTTGTTCTCTGCAGGATCATTTCCCAAACTCCAGTCACTTGTGATACACGGTGCATCACAACTCACACGGATTGAGATAGCAGAAGGCTCTATGGCGAACCTGGTCCGTCTTACCGTAACAGGTTGTCCAGCACTGAAGGAGCTGCCTCAAGGTGTCGAGTTCCTCCACAAGCTGGCAGCATTGCACCTCGAGAGCACGGCTGATGATTTTCTTGAGAAGATTCAGTCAGAAGAAGAATGGGAGGTACACCAGAGCAAGATTAGTCACATCAAGAAGGTTTATGTTGGATTTTCAGGAAATGAATGAAGTACTTTCCGCTAATGGGTTCTTAGCTCGTTTCTCTAGGCTGGACAAGAAATATGTGCTAAATAGGGTCCAGGTTATCTAAAAGAGTTGTAACTTTGTTCAAATAAACTACATTCCAGTATGTTTCGTCTGGTTTCCCTTTATCTAAAAGTAGATGTAACAAATTGTATGTTTTGTATACTTTGATGCGTACATTCCGGTATATGAATACCACGATTCATTCGTCTTTTCTCATCACAAAGGCGGCTTTCTATTTTGGCCTCAACAATTCTCCAAAGAATTTCAGCACATATGTCAAAGACAATAGATGACCACAAATACTCAAGTTTGCAAGTTACTGGCGGTTAATTTTCTCGTAAAATAGCTATATGTTCCATCTCCACCATGCTCCTTAGCCATGGCAGTCAGTGGCCTGGTGCTGACGAACCCCTCTCGCCAAACCCTCCCATCTTCCTTCTGACTGCTTCCTCTTCACCTTGCGTGTGGCCATTGCCATCGTTTCCCCATCCAAGTGCTGATGGATGTAAGGACGTTGACAATCGCGTCCTCTCCAAAAGCTTTCTTGCCTCTGCGAGAGATCTACTTCTCCCACACCGATCTTGACTTCTTCTCTCGGGCATTAGTGGGAGACCAGTTAGATTGATTGAACGAGTCCCCATTGATTTGTGTGCATTCGAATGCCATGTTCATTTCTTGTGTTTAACTTGCCCTCGCCATAGAGTGGACTTGTCTTGCACATGTTGTATCAATGTTCATCCGTTTTTTCTATTAATTTATTAGGCAAACAACCTCCTCTTAGTTACTTCCTTCGTCTGGGTTTTTTCGGAGTGGAACCGGGGTGACACCCCACCCCACCCATCCCTCCCGCGTTACCCCCACAGGCGACGGGGAGGGAACCCTAGACGTTGTTGGGCTACCACCGTCCTCCCGCCTCCGCCATAAGGCACGCTCGGGGGAAGCCTAGCTCGTGTCGGCGCCAGTGGGACTCTTCATAATCTCCTCACGTGTGGCGCCGGTGTGGGTCAGCTGCCACGAGCCAGGGGTCACGGTTAGGTGGGTCATGACGACACGATGAGTATCCTCCCGATGGCACCGCCCAGTGTCTCCATGGTGCGTTGGGCTTCCCGTTGGTGGGGCATGCTAGCTGCTACCCGCACTCAGATCTAGTGCGGAGAGCAGTTGACGACACGGGTCGTGGGTGACGCGGTGCTAGTGGCTGCTGCAGTTCCTGGACGATGGTGGCGGCCGGTAGTGGGGGCCCAACAATGCTCGGTGGCGGTGGCGTGGTGTTGGCGGCTGACGGATATCGGGGAGTGGCGGAGCGTGCTCGGGGAGGCGGCGGTGGAACTTCCACTTCGATCTGGCGTCTATGGCTCTTCCGGGTGGTGGCTCATGGTCGACATGGTGGTGTGCCATGGCGGGTTGTGTTCGACGGTGAAAGCCACGAAGGATGGGCTTGACCAGGGCACTAACAGAGTGGGTCTGTGGAGGTGGCGGCGCTCACTGGTGCTCGTGCCCTACCGTCGGCGCAACACGGAGGTTACAGTCTCCCGTCTCCTCGGTCTATGTCGTCGGCGTGGCTGTGACTGGGGGACCATGCTTGGGATGGTCTGTCTGGGGCCCTAAGCGTGTCGGAGTTGAACTCCATGTAGGTGAGATTGGGCTCGATTCGGCTGGTGTCCACGGGTGATGAGTGATATGTCCATTTTGCATCATGATTTTTTATTAATATTTATATTATTTTTGATCATTATTTCATTCCATAATGTAATTTTAATGTCTTTTCTATCTTTATTTGCATGATCCAATACAAAGAGGAAAATTGCTGGAAATTGGAATTCTGGACCCGAAAGCCATGAACAAGGATGAAAATCTTCTGGACTTCAAATGACCTGAAACTTCACGAGAAATTTTTGTGGAATATATCTAAATTTCTGAAGCAAAGAACAAACAGAGGGGGGCACCTGTGTCTCCCAAGCCATCAGGACGCGGGAACCCCCCTGGACACGCACTGATGGCTTGGGAGGACCACAGGCAGGCTCCACCCCCCCTCTTCTTCTATATGATGGATTTTGACCTGGAAAAAATCAAGAGATACTTTAGGGATGAAGCTCACCGTCTTGAAGCGGAAACCTATGCAGATGCCCTTTTTGCTCTCCAGCAGAGTGATTCTGTCGAGGAAACTTCCCTCCGGGAGGGGGAAATCGAAGCCATCATCATCACCAACGCTTCCTCCTTCGTGGGAGGACCAATATTCATCAACACCTTCACCAGCATCATCTCATCTCAAACCCTAGTTCATCTCTTGTATTCAATCTTTGTCTCAAAACCTCAGATTGGTACCTAGGGGCTACTAGTAGTGTTGATTACATCTTGTAGTTGATGCTTGTTGGTTTACTTGGTGCAAGATAATATGTTAAGATCCTTTATCATATTCATTATACCTCTGATCTTGAACATGATGATGATTTTTGAGAGTTACTTTTGTTCTGATGACATGGAGGAAGTCTTGTTATAAGTAATCACGTGAAGTTGGTATTCGTTTGATATTTTGATGATATGTATGTTGTTGCTTCCTTTAGTGGTGTCATGTGAACGTCGACTGCATGACACTTCATCATATTTTGGGCCTAAGGGAAGGCATTGTGGAGTAATAAGTAGATGATGGGTTGCGAGTAATATAAGCTTAAACCCTAGTTTATGCGTTATTCCACAAGGGGCTGATTTGGATCCATATATTTCATGCTATGGTTAGATTTATGTTAATTCTCCTTTCGCAGTTGCGGATGCTTGCGAGAGGGGGTAATCATGAGTAGGTTGTTAGTTCAAGTAAGAACAACACCCAAGCACCGGTACACCCACATATTAAAGTATCAAAGTAATGAACGCGAATCAAATAAACATGATGAAGGTGACTAGATGGAAATTCCTATGTGTCCTCGAGAGCACCTTTGTAAGAGCATAATTTTCCCTAAGTAGTTTTGGTGGTTGATGACAATGTGTTTGCGAACTAACCATGTGCATTAAGCTTTCAGAGATTATCAAGTGGCACGAGACGGTTATCTTCCCCTCAAGTAGTAAATCAGAAGACAAAGTATTTTCCTTTTGAGGTTAGGTTGGTGGACCTGAGTCGTAGCAAAATACGTACTATTAACAGGGGATCCGCATCCGAAAAGGTTGGGAGAAATCATCATGAACACTTTGCACCCCCCGTCCTTTTCCTGGCACGATGGAGCTTTATCTGCCCCAAGGCTCCACAGTGTCTCTTAAGCGAAGTATAGCTCTTCAGAGCAGTAGTACCTCTCCAGCGATACTACTGCCCTGAAGGATCGCTCGAACGACCGCTTACTTTTTAAAGCGGAAGTTCCGAGCGGTACTAGCGCCCTGAACTACCGCTTAACTTTTTTAAGCGGAAGTTTCGAGTGTTACTACCATCCTGAACTACCGCCATAGTCCATTGTGGTGAAGCTTCGTGGTGTCGTTGGGAGCCTCCAATTAAGTTGTGGAGATTGCCCCAACCTTGTTTGTAAAGGTACGGTTGTCGCCTTCAAGGGCACCACTAGTGGAATCACGACACCTCACATTGTGTGAGGGCGTGAGGTGAATACGGTGGCCCTAGTGGCTTCTTGGGGAGCATTGTGCCTCCACGCCGCTCCAACGGAGACGTACTTCCCCTTACTGAGAAGGAACTTTGGTAACACGTCCTCGTCTCCATCGATTCCACTTGTGGTTACTTCTTACCTTTACTTTGTGCAAGCTACTCATATTATTTATCTTGCTTGCTTATCGTGTTGTTGTGTTTAGCATCATATAGGTTGCTCACCTAGTTGCATATTTAGCCAACCTATTTGTTGCTAAGATATCAGAGCCTCATCTCTTTATTAAGGGTTTCACCACCCGAAGAGTATGGCTGGCGAAGAGGAGCGGTTGAGAGATCTTCCCGAGGCAGTGGGAGTGAACATGGTCTCTCGTGAGGATTTGAATGAGGCCATATCCTCTCTCAAATCTTCCATGATGACCGAGGCCAAATCCATCTTCAAAGAATTCCTTGATACTCTTAAACTTTCCACCGATGCGGTGCAATTGGTTAATCCCACTAACTCGACATCGGATGTCAACTCCAGTAAGGGGGCGGCTAGTGCTGATAAGGATAATCGTTCTCAAGGAATTAATGGGTCGGGGTTTCCCCTTCCCTTGGTCTATGGAGGACCGGTGCACCCACCTCATATAGTTAATCTCGGTACTCCTAAACTTGTTAAGAATGATTTTGCTAATTGGATTTTTCGTATCAAGTCTCATTTGGATCACAGCTCAATTCATCTCATGCGAGTCATTGAAGAAGGATATTACCCTCGTGATCCATGGAACTTCACTCCAAGAGAAGAAGCGAATAAACGGCTAAATTCCTCCGCATTGTTCATTTTCTAAGCTGATGTTCCTGTTGAAGACCTACCTCACCCACGTCCCTTCACTGTTGCTAAAGAGTGTTGGGAACACATTGTCTCCATGTACAAGGGCAGATTGAGCATTAAACGGTCAAACTATGAAGTTGTCCTTGATCAGTCAGATGAGTTTGTAATGCTAGAAGATGAGGAACTGCGTGATCTCTATAGGAGGGTGACTACTCTTGTCGTTGCCCGTAAAGATCATGGCAGCAAGTTCCTAAAGGCCATCATGCCCTACAACAAGGCCATGTCCGCAGTCATCCGTCAAAGACAGGACTTTCACACCTTGTCCTCTGGGGATGTGTTGGATGAATTTATTGCAATGAACATCTTGAACACGACCACAGACAATGCCCTTGCTCGCGTGCAACGGTCAAAGGAACCAACTCCCAACCTTGCTTTGAAGGCCAAGGTCAGTCAAGAGGAAGAAGAAGAAGAAGAAGAAAAAGAAGAAGAGGGTTGCCCCGAGGACACCAAATATGCTTACCATGAGCACATGGCTCTTGCATCCAGGCAATTTTGGGGCAACAAGAGAAAAACAAGGCCCAACTTCTCCAAGAGAAAACTCAAATGGGTCGAAGGGCAAGCAACGTGTGAGGACCTGCTACAACTGTGGCAATGTGAGTCACTTTGTGGTGGATTGTCCATATGAGAAGAGGGAAGACAATGGTGGCAAGCTCATCTACAAAGATAAGGCCAAGTCCTTCCCCAACAAGACCAACTTCACCAAGAAGGCTCCTCATAAAGTGTTGGTGGCTCAAGAAGAGTATGCCTCGGGTGAAGATGTTGATGACGAAGACCCAAGTGGTGAAGGAATGGCAATGGCATCTGTGGCGTTTGCATCCTCTACCCCAACAAAGGTGTCACTCTTCAACGCCCCCAATGAGAACCACATCGCTAGGTGCCTCATGGCAAAAGCTATCACCAAGGTAACCTCCAACGCTAAAACCTCAAACATTAAGACTTCTATTTCTTCCACTCCGTCTTTGTTAGATTGTGTGGATGAAAATGAGGAGGTGAAAGAGGGTAAAAATGATTTTGACAAGTTCTTGGGTAAACTCAAGGGAGAATCCAAGAAGCACTTCGTTGCTCTCTTGGAACAACTTGGTGAGGCCAATGACACTATTGAGTCTCAAGAAGAATATCTTGAGGAGCCGAGAGGCCATAGTCGTGATTATGCCTACTAGCGGATCTTTCTATTGCTCTTGAGGAAGAGCGAGGTCTTCATATGAATCTTGAGGATTCACAAAATGATGACCTTGCTAAATTACATAAAGATTATGATCATGTTATTGTTCTTAACTGTGTGCTCAAGTCTAAAAAGGTTGCACTTGGGGTTGGCCATGATCGACTCAAGGATGAGCTTGACACACTTGACAATGCTCACAAGGCATTGAAGTGTGCTCATGCTTCTCTTAAGGAGTCGCATGATCAACTCCAAGTAAAACTCACTAAGGAAATTGCCAGGTGTCCTCCTTTCGTTCTAATTGATAATGCATCTGCTACTAACCCATGTTGTGAGCATGCACATCTTGTGAAGGAAAATGCTAAGCTGAAAGAGCAGCTTGAAAAAGGTCTGGTGACGTGTATCCAAGGCAGAAGACTATCAATGGCCTTTTGAGTAATCAAAAGGAAGTTGTTACAAAAGAAGGGGTTGGCTTTGCACCCAAAAACAAGAAGAAAAAGGTGAAAACCAAGGAAGTTCCACCGCTCAAGAAAACTTTTGTAAGAGCACGAGATGGTCCTCATGAGAAGAAGAAAGACAAGGTTGTGGTTGGTAATGCCAAGAAGGGCAAGACCACCCACCCCAACAAGACCGACGACTTTAACCCCTCTTATGTTTTATGTCGTGCTATTGATTGGCATGTTTATGCCAGATATGTTGGTTCTTCTTATGAGTACATTGAATGGTGTATTTGGGTTCCTAAGACCCTTTTTGCTAACATGAAAGGACCCATTAAAGAATGGGTACCTAAAACCAAACATTGATCTCTTGTAGGGGTTTGCTTCCGGAGGAGTGTCATGGTTGCTCGATAGTGGAGCGACAAATCATATGACCGGAAGCAAGGACTTGGTGGTGGACGTTCATCCTAACCCATCCGTGGCCACTCAATTCTCATTTGGTGATGATGCAATTTCAAAGGTATTGGGTCTTCGCAAGGTGATAATCTCTTCGGAACTCTCCATAGAGAATGTTATGCTTGTTGAGACCCTTGCATACAATTTACTTTCTGTTCATCAACTCGCACTCATGGGTTTTTGTACCTTCTTTGGTGTTGACTCCGTGGCCCTTTTTTGGAGCAAGACTCATAAAGTAGCTTTTGTTGGGCATGTCGAGAATGGTCTCTATGTGGTTAACTTCTCGGAGCGACCCACTAAGACTGCGACTTGCCTAATGGCTAAAGTTGATGTGGGATGGCTCTGGCATCGCCGGCTAGCCCATGTCAATATGAGATCTTTGCAAAGTATTCTCAAAGGGGATCACATTATTGGACTAACAAATGTGAGTTTTGCCAAAGATCGTGCTTGCAGTGCTTGTATTGAAGGAAAGCTACATGAGACAACTCACCACTCGATGACTACCATTTACTAAAAGAGGCCCTTGGAGCTCCTCCACATGGATCTCTTTGGTCCTCCATCTTTCGATAGCCTTGGGGGAAGGAAGTATTGTTTGGTGATCGTGGATGACTACTCAATATACACTTGGGTATATTTCTTCAAGAGGAAGAGTGAAACTCAACAAACCATCATCGACTTTGCAAATGAAGCTCAACGACAACATGAGGCAAAGATTCTGATAATAAGAAGTGACAATGGCACCAATTTCAAGAACTACACCTTGAATGAGTTCCTTAGTGATGAGGGGATCAAGCACCAATACTCCGCACCTTATACCCCTCAACAAAATGGTGTTGCCGAGAGAAAGAATCGGACGTTGATGGACGTGGCAAGGACCATGATGGCGGAATTCAAATCTCCGTACAACTTCTGGGCCGAAGCCATCAACACAGCTTGTCATGCATCCAATCAGCTCTATCTCCGCAAAGGCTTGAACAAGACTCCTTATGAAATTCTTACACGTAACAAGCCCAATCTCAAGTACTTGAGGCTGTTCGGGTGTAAGTGTTTCATTCTCAAGAAAGGTGTTCGTTTGTCTAAATTTGAACCTAGAGATCAAGAGGGCATATTTGTTGGTTATGCTACAAACTCTCGCACTTACCGTGTCCTCAATAAGTCCAATGGACTCATTGAGGAGACGTGTAACATAGAGTTTGATGAAAATAATGGCTCCCAAGTGGAGCAAAGTGGTCTTTGTGATATAGGTGATGAAATTCCTCCCCAAGCCATAATAAGAATGGGTGTGGGACACTTCCTACCCATTGAGCAACCCCTTGTGGACGAAGGAGAAGGACAATGTTCCACTCAATTGGAACCATCGCCGACACAAGACCCACACACTTCCGAAGAACAAAATGAAGGCCCTCAACCACATGAACAAGATCAAGGGCAATATCAATCTACTAACAATGGTGTCATGCCAAGTGATGCCCAAGATCAAGTCCACGACCCCGAGCAAACTCAAGATCAAGATCTCGTTCAAGATCAAGAGCAAGCTCATGACTCCTCTCAAGATCATCAATATGATGCTCCTCCATATGTTGACTCTCAACCTTCTAGGGAGGAGACCTTAGAGAGACGAGTTGCCAAGAATGCTGCTAAGCTTGAGAAACAACAACATTTGTTGGAGAACGTCTATGATAGCTTAAACAGAGGGGTAACCACTCGTAGAGAATTAACAAACTTTTGTGAACATCAAGCGTTTGTTTCTTGCATTGAGCCCCTCAAGGTACAAGATGCGCTCGAGGACATGGAGTGGGTTGAAGCCATGCACGATGAATTCAACAACTTCGAAACAACTAAATGGATCTAAATGGTGATTGGTGCCAAGACCAAAGGAGAACCACAATGTCATTGGAACTAAATGGATCTTCAAAAACAAGCAAGATGTGAACGGTGTCGTCATTCGCAACAAGGCAAGATTGGTGGCACAAGGCTACTCCCAAGTCTAGGGTATCGACTATGGTGAAACCTTTGCTCCTGTTGCTCGCCTTGAATCTATTCGCATGTTGCTTGCATATGCTTCTCATCATAACTTTAAATTATATCAAATGGATGTTAAAAGTGCATTTCTTAATGGTCCTCCTAAGGAGTTGGTATATGTTAAGCAACCCCCAGGGTTCGAGGATCCCAAGTTCCCCAATCATGTATACGTTCTCGATAAGGCTCTCTATGGCCTTAAACAAGCCCCACGTGTGTGGTATGAGCACCTTACCGAGATGTTGCAAGACCGCGGGTTTGAAATTGGGAAAATCGATCCCACTCTTTTCACAAAGAGGGTTAACGGGAACTTGTTCATATGCCAACTATATGTTGATGGTATTATATTTGGTTCTCCTAATAAAGCTTTCAATGAAGAGTTTGCCACACTGATGACAAATAAGTTTGAGATGTCTATGATGGGAGGGTTGAAGTTCTTCCTTGGATTCGATGTCAAGCAACGAAGTCAAGGAACCTTCATCAATCAAGCTAAATACACTCAAGACATGCTCAAGAGGTTCAAGATGGATGAGCTCAATCCTCCCAAGTCCAACACTCCTATGCCACTCAAATACCAACTTGATAGCGATCCCAATGGTAAAACTGTGGATCAAAATGTATATCGCTTCATGATTGGATCCTTGCTTTACCTTTGTGCATCTAGACCGGATATCATCTTGATTGTGGGAATTTGTGCACGATTTCAATCCACACCTAAGGAGAGTCACCATGTGGTTGTCAAGCAAATCTTTCAATATTTGGCTCATACCCCAAACTTTGGCTTATGGTATCCCAAGGATTCTTCCTTTGATCTCATTGGATATACTGACTATTGGGCGGGAGACCGTGTGGAAAGGAAGTCCTCTTCTGGAGGCTGTCAATTTCTTGGTTGGTCTTTGGTAAGTTGGTCTTCAAAGAAACAAAACCGTGTTTCTCTCTCGTCCACCGAGGCCAAGTATGTAGCTGCTGCCAGTTGTTGTGTGCAGATTCTTTGGATGAGGCAAAGTTTAAAGGATTATGGTGTCAATTGTGACAAAGTGCCTCTTTACTGTGACAATGAAAGTGCCATTATGATCTCCAACAACCTGGTTCAATATTGCAAGATGAAGCACATTGATATTCGTCATCACTTTCTCCGGGATCATGTCGAGCGAGGAGATATCAATCGTATCCATCTCAACACTAATGAGCAACTTGCAGATATTTTCACGAAGCCATTGGATGAAGCAAGATTTCGCGAGTTAAGGCATGAGATAAATATCATTGATTCGAGCAATGTGGTTTGACTTAGTGCACACCCCACCACACTCATCATTATGTCTTGTTCAGATGTAGGCATGGACGTAGGGGAGTCTAGTTCTCTCAATGAACTATCCCTCCTCCTATTATGCATAAACTAATCAAAGTCTTTCACATCCGCCATTTTTGATGGTTACTGTGCTTCAAAGATGAGTTTTGGTCATGGGCCCAAGGTTAAAATCTTCGCGGTGCCATACCAATTGACTCAAACATAGGTCGCTTTGGCCACCACCCCCTCCTCCTAGTGAGGCATTTTCTTTTTTAGAGCATATTGGTTTGAATGTGTTGATCCAATTCTTTGTCTCTTCGTGTTTGGTTTCTCATAAAGACTTGGGGTAACTCCTTTTATGTATCTTAGTAGAAGGTTTTGCTGCTCTTCATTGCCTCAGATTTGTGGTTTTTTCTCTTTTCGCTGGGAGTGGTTTTTGGTCATAAGCGGTACTACCGCTCTGGTGGACGGTACTACCGCTCAACGGAAGTATCGCCCATGCCAAGCGGTACTACCGCTTCGAGGGATCCCTGATGATTCAAGTAGTGGGCATGAGGAGTTCTAACTCCTCCCCATACCCATTCACTGTCTCGTCTCCGCCCGTGGCGACCGAAGCTCTCCCGAAGGCCGGCTCCGGATCTCCCATTTCGTGTTGGTCTTCGCATTTTCATCCAGTGGGATTGATCCCCACCTCTCCCTCGTGCCATGGAACCCGGTATTTCCCTCGTCCTTCCTTGTTTAACCTAGATTTTTCTCAGATCTTGCATCTAGGGCAATGCGTGTGGTGTCTTGTGTTTTTCTTGCTATTTCTTGGCATGAGTAGGACGATAGATATATATATGATGGTTAGGGACTCAGTGTGTGGTGGATTTGTGGTCACTCCCCTGCGGCGCGATCTTCCCGTCGCCAGGACGGTACTATCGTTTGGGCATGACCGGTACTATCGCTTCAAGCGGAAGTACCGCTCCTGCCCAAGCGGTACTACCGATGTTCACTGCATCTCCCCATCTCCTTGTACTTTACTCTCTCTGGTCTTTTTTCTTAGATTTTCTGGGTTATTTACATTTGGTGTGTCTCTTGCCATTCCTTCTTTGTGATTTCAGGTGATGATGGTGCTCGTCACGTCCGACGAGGCAAGCTCAAGTGCTCAACCCCAGCAACAGTCAATGAAGAAAGTTGCCACCAAGAAGCAAGCTGTCAAGGAACCTCAGGATATGACTGGCACCGAGTTCTATGAGTTTTGTCAGCTCAATCCTTACCGCTGTCCTCAGGACCCGTGTTTGCTGGTCATCCCTTCTGGAACAAGACTTAGTCTCTCATTTATGTTGGAGTCCTGAAGGGCAAGACGAACCTCTATGTGCCTCATTTCAAATCCATCGACACGGAGCATATGGTCAGCAACACTCACTTTAAATACTTTTCTGAAGCTCGTGCTCTTTGCCAGCAATGGGTCTGGTTCCCATTATTGCAATCAACAAGGATTTTGACTCTGAGATTGTGGCTCAGTTTTATGCCACTATTTACTTTCACACTAATGTGGAGAGGAGCTTGACATGGATGACAGGTGGCAGAGTTATGCGTTCCAACTGGAAGACCTTTATGAACTCTTTGGGATATGCGGACTCAGGGGAGGATGAGCCATTGGGTCTTCGACCACACACTGAAGCCAAACGGATTCACAAGTCCAAGCTCGTGTGCTACCAGAGGATTGTGAAGACTGCCAAGGGTACCCTCACTAAACTCATTCCATTTTGGACATTATGCACCATATCTTTCGCAACTCTTTGTTTCCTCGAGTGGGGAACTTGGATCAGGTTCACTCTTATCTCATGAATCTGCTGCTTATGTGCATCGAGGAAAAAGGCAAAGATTCAACTTTGGATGTTTCCCACATCATGTGGAGGGAGCTTTCCTCAGTTTTTCTTGACAGGAAGGTGCCTATCTATGGTCCCTATCTCTTTAAGCTCATTGAGGATGCTTGGTCTCGGCAGTTCCCTGGTGAGCTTATGGTTACTGATCACATGGTGAACCATGGTATTCTTAAGCTTCGTGTGAAGGAGAACTAGGGAGTTGCGCCTTCTATGCCAGAGATTGCTCCCACCGACTCTGATGATGATTCTGAGCCTGACTATGATGATGAAACCTATGTTCCTCGCTCTGAAACTGTTCCCTCTTGGGCTTCCAAGCTCAAAACCAAGGTGAAGAATCTTCTCTTCTTTCATATCAAGGGACAGTACAAGGCCCATGTGAAGGCCAAGAAAGCTCGCGGCCGTGACAAGAGGATCATGATGAAGCTTGATCTGCCATTTGAGAGCGGGTCTGAGGAGAGGATTACTGATGAGGAGGAATGGATCAAGAAGTATTGCCCATTTGCTTAGTCTAAGGATGATGTGCCTGCTGCTACTAATGAGGAGGAAGATGATGAGCATGACGAGTGACTATTCTGTGCCTATCATCACTTGGTCTCACTTTAGTCCTCCGTGCCCCTTTTGGTGTCTCGATGCTAAAGGGGGAGAGAGGGTTTAGGGACTTGTTGAGTCACAAGTATTTCTCTTTTTATCTGCGCATCTCTTCTCTCGTGAACTCGTTTATTGCTTTGGTTGTTTGCTTTGCTTTATGGTGTCAGACTCCTGAGTACTATGTATGGTGTAAGACATATGCTACCTCTTATATCCGTTATGTCTACATTATTGTGAGTTCTCTCGTGAAATCGTCTATGTGCTTTCGTTGTTTGCTTTGCTTTATGGTGTTAGACTCCTGAGTACTATGTATGGTCTAAGACATATGCTACCTCTTATATCCGTTATGTCTACATTATTGTGAGTTTATATTTCCTTGACTTGCTTACTGAAAGTGCGTTATATCGACTAGAGGGGGGTGAATAGGCGATTTTTACAAATTCATCACTTGAGAAATTTGAAATGTGATGAATAACTATAGTGGAATAAGTACTCAAGAGCATTAGGAACATAGCAACAACATAGTCACCATGATGAAATGAAACATGCACAGATTACAAGTAGCGTGATACAGGATAAGCAGGCGAGGAACAAGGTAACTTGAAAAATTTGAGGTGAGGAAATTGTGAAAGTCTTCAATCAAATTCTTTAAATAGTAACGATCAATTTCATCAACAAGTATACAAGGAATAGAGGGGTTGAGGAAATAGAACCAGTTAGCTCGATGAAGACAATGGTTTGATGACCCAGTTCCAACTACTGTGACAGTCGTACGTCTGGCTTGGAGTGGCCTAGTATTTAAACCAGAGGACACATAGTCCCAGGACACACAGTCCTTACCGCATTCTCCTTGAGCTAAGGTCACACAGTCCTTGCCCAACACTCGTGGTAAGTCTTCAGGGTAGACTTCCAAAACCCTCACAAGCTGGTCACCCGGCAGTCCACAATTTACTGCTAGATGCTCTAGACCAAGGTCACTCCGTGATCCCCAATTGACTGCAGGATGCACTAGACCATGACGCCTAACCGTTTGGAGGATACACAGTCCTCAAAGGTAACAAGCGTCGGTTCCACACAGGAATTTCTTCAGTGATGCTCAATCACTTTGGGTTTGGTGGTTTGGTTTTGGGTTTTTCCTCACTGATTATTTTCTCTCAAAGTCCGCGGATGATGGGTTGCTCTCAAATGACAAGTGTTAGTTCTCTCTCGGAGCAGCCAACCAACTAGTGGTTGTGAGGGGTGGCTATTTATAGCCAGGGTGCAACCTGACATGATAAGACACAAATGCCCCCAATGATATGACCGTTTGTGGATATTTGTGATTGGGGACAGCTGGTGCTAAGCACAACAACGATCGGAATTTCGAACTATGAAAGTCCTCAGGCTATCATGTTCCTCACTTGTAGGCAATTCGCACTGGCGAAATCCTAACTCCTCAGTCAGACCAATTTCATGAGAGACCAGAAGAACATCGTCTCTGTCACTAAAGAACTTGACTGAACTGCAAGAGATTTCCAAAGGCTTCACTCAAAGGATTGGATAGGTTGAGGCTTTTTGGAGTTGAGCATCAGTTGGAAATTTTCCTTAGTATTACCTCGCCCCCCTTTAACAGTACGATGTTTCCTATGACTCAAAGAAAGGAAATGAAACAACAAAAACAAAAGTCTTCACGCTTCATAGTCCTCGTTCATATCTTCAAGGTCACACCAACTTCTTCATTTTCAAAGTCTTCGGGGAATATCAAAGTCTTCAGCAAAGTCTTCACAAAGTCTTCACCAAAGTCTTCAGTTGAAGACATACATTTTTAGGGGTCGATAATCTCCGAATATATCAAACTCCTCATTGACTTGTAGAGCCTGTGTACACTCACAAACACATTAGTTCCTTAACCTATAATTCTTCAATACACCAAAATCACTAAGGGGCACTAGATGCACTAACAATCTCCCCCTTTTTGGTGATTGATGACAAATAGGTTAAGTTTTCAACAGGGATAATACTATGAAGTGTAAATACTGAGTTTGAGGAATTTGATTGCAAGATATAGAAGAACTCCCCCTGAAGATGTGCATATTTGAGGAATTTGCTTTGGACTGCAAATGCACATGGCAGGTTGAATCATGGAGAACTCCCCCTATATCTTGTAATTCAACATGCATTTGAATATTGATATGAAGAATTTGGAATGCATGATGAAAATGGTGTCTGACAAAATTCAGCATGCATGCATTAAGGTACTTGAGGAAATAAGCATGCGAGGAAACAGTTCAAAAAAGAGTCAGACCACCATCGAACTTAAGTTTACAACTCAACCAACAAAAGCTTCAGAAGAGCGAGAGTTGTAACTTAAACAAAAATAGCCCATATACAGAGACTCGCTTGAAGACTAACTCAAATCCCCCCTTTGTCATCGAAGACCAAAAGGGGTGAAAAAGTGAGGACTAACGCCCATTGAAGAATTTCATCGTGTTGGTGAAGAAGGAGCGCCAGCGTTGTCGGGTTCGTTTGTCGATGCAGGGCCCACCACAGTGTCGTTAACGTCCTCAGCTTCATCTGTTTCACGCGATGAAGAATATGAACTTGTGACCATTGGAGGAACTTGAACCTTCTTGAATTTCTTCTGTGGTTGACGAGCCCAATCAAGATTTTCCTCAAGATCCAACTCCTTCAGTTCTTCAGGAGTTTTGAGGTGAGACAGAATAGCCCAAGTGCGATTGAGGATTTCATGCACATAGTAGTGATTCTTCTTCATAGAGTTTTTCATCACAGTCATGTTTTGCACAATGGAACCAAGATGACGCTTCACCCACTTGTGATTACGATCGACCTTCTGATGAAGACTTATGAGAATCTCTTGATCTGTCATCACACGAGGGGCAAACCCTTGAGGTTTTTGCGTTGAGGCTTTTGCTTCAGAATCCTGAGTTGTAGTGTCATCATTGGTGGAGAAGGATGCAGCTTTGCGGAATTGATCATCCAATGGACGTGTGCCTTCATCAATGACAACCTTGCCTTTTCCTTCAACTGAGGCAATTGTGCTCTTGAGGACTTCAATCGGGGGCAAGAAGCCGAAGTGATTCTGGAAGTCAGCCTTGAAGGGAACTGAATGTTGGGAGACGTAGTAGTAAATCAAAATTTTCCTACGTGTCACCAAGATCTATCTATGGAGAAACCAGCAAACGAGTGGGGAGATATTGGATCTTCATACCTTTGAAGATCGCTAAGCGGAAGCGTTACAAGAACGCGGTTGATGGAGTCGTACTCGCAGCGATTCAGATCGCGGTAGATCCGATCAAGTGCCAAACGGACGGCACCTCCGCGTTCAACACACGTGCAGCCCGGTGACGTCTCCTACGCCTTGATCCAGCAAGGAGGAAGGAGAGGTTGGGGAAGAGATCCAGCAGCAGCACGACGGCGTGGTGGTGGTGGAGTAGCTAGGTATCCCGGCAGGGCTTCGCCTAAGCACTGCGGAGGAGGAAGAAGCAGAATAGGGCTGCAGCGAGAGAGAAAGAGTTCGTCGTCTCAAACCTGCCCAAACCCTTGCATATATATAGGAGGAAGGAGAGGGAGGGCTGGCTTGGCCCCTCCTCCAAGGAGGAGGGATTCGGCCGAAGTGGGGGGAGAGTCCTCCTCCCACACGGGAGGTGGATCTCCCCCTTTTAAATCCCTTTTGCCTCTATCTCCAGATCCCTGGCGCATGGGCCCTTTCTAGAAGGTATTGGCTGACCCAATATGGGCTGGCACACCTCCTCTAAGGGCCCATGAGGTCCTTTGGTCGTCACCCCCTCCCGGGGGTCCTCCGGCACCCTCCCGGCACTCCCGGTACAATACCGATGAGCCCAAAAACTTTCCGGTGACCAAAACTGGACTTCCTATATATCAATCTTTACCTCCGGACCATTCCGGAGCTCCTCGTGACGTCCGGGATCTCATCTGGGACTCCGAACAACCTTCGGTAATCATGTATACCTTTTCCCTATAACCCTAGCGTCATCGAACCTTAAGTGTGTAGACCCTACGGGTTCGGGAGACACGTAGACATGACCGAGACACTTCTCCGGCCAATAACCAACAGCGGGATCTGGATACCCATGTTGGCTCCCACGTACTCCACGATGATCTCATCGGATGAACCACGATGTCGGGGATTCAATTAATCCCGTATACAATTCCCTTTGTCTATCGGTATGGTACTTGCCCGAGATTCGATCGTCGGTATCCCTATACCTTGTTCAATCTCGTTACTGGCAAGTCTCTTTACTCGTTCCGTAATACATCATCCTGTGGCTAACTCCTTAGTCACATTGAGCTCATTATGATGATGTCTTACCGAGTGGGCCCAGAGATACCTCTCCGTCACACGGAGTGACAAATCCCAGTCTCGATTCGTGCCAACCCAACAGATACTTTCGGAGATACCCGTAGTGCACCTTTATAGCCACCCAGTTACGTTGTGACGTTTGGCACACCCAAAGCATTCCTACGGTATCCGGGAGTTGCACAATCTCATGGTCTAAGGAAACGATACTTGACATTGAAAAGCTTTAGCAAATGAACTACACGATCTAGTGCTATGCTTAGGATTGGGTCTTGTCCATCACATCATTCTCCTAATGATGTGATCCCGTTATCAACGACATCCAATGTCCATGGCCATGAAACCGTGACCATCTATTGATCAACGAGCTAGCCAACTAGAGGCTTACTAGGGACATGTTGTGGTCTATGTATTCACACATGTATTATGGTTTCCGGTTAACACAATTATAGCATGAACAATAGACAATTATCATGAACAAGGAAATACAATAATAACCATTTTATTATTGCCTCTAGGGCATATTTCCAACAGTCTCCCACTTGCACTAGAGTCAATAATCTAGTTCACATCACCATGTGATTAACACTTACATCACCATGTGATCATATCATCATGTGATTAACACCCAATAAGTTCTGGGGTTTGTTCATGTTCTGCTCGTGAAAGAGGTTTTTTTTAGTCAGCGGGTCTGCGACATTCAGATCCGTGTGTACCTTGCAAACTTTCCATGTCATATTTGTAGATACTACTCCCATGCTCCACTTGGAGCTATTCCAAATGGCTGCTCCACTATACGTAGCTGGATTTCTACTAAGAGTCATCCGGATTGGTTTTAAAGCTTGCATCATCGTAACACTTTACGATGAACTCTTTATCACCTCCATAATCGAGAAATATTTCCTTAGTTCTCAAGTTACTAAGGCTAACTTTGACCGCTGTCTAGTGATCCACTCTTGGATTACTCTTGTACCCCTTGACAGACTCATGGCAAGGCACACACAGGTGCGGTACACAGCATGGCATACTTTATAGAGCCTATGGCTAAAGCATAGGAGATGACACTCATCTCTTCTTTATCTTCTGCCGTGGTCGGGTATTGAGTCTTACTCAATTTCACACCTTACAATACAGTCAAGAACTCCTTCTTTGACCCATCTATTTTGAACTCCTTCAAAAACTTGTCAAGGTATGTCTTCGTCGAAAAAACTTATCAAGCGAATAGATCTATCCCTATAGATCTTGATGCTCAATAAAATAGTAGCTTTATCTGGGTCTTCCTTAAAAAAAAAACTTTTCAAACAACCCTTCATGCTCTTCCAGAAATTCTACATCATTTCCGATCAATAATATGTCAACTACATATTCTTATAAGAAATTCCATAGTGCTCCCACTCACTTTCTTGCAAATACAAGTTTCTCATAAACTTTGTATAAACTTAAACACTTTGATCACCTCATCAAAGCATATATTCCAACTCCGAGATGCTTGCTCCAGTCCATAGAAGGATCGCTGGAGTTTGCATATTATTAGCATCCTTAGGATTGACAAAACCTTCTGGTTGTATCACATACAACTCTTCCTCACAGAAACCATTACGGAAACCTTGTTTTGTCATCCATCTGCCAGATTTCATAATCGAAAAATGCAGCAACTGCTAACAAAATTTTAATAGACTTTTAGCATCGCTACAGATGAGACAATCTCATTGCAGTCAACTCCTTGAACTTGTCGGAAACTTCTTTGCGACAAGTCGAGCTTTATAAACGGTGACATTTCACCATTAGCGTCTATGTTTATCTCAAAGGTCCATTTGTACTCAATGACCCGCCATTCAACAGGCAAGTCTACCAAAGTCCATACTTGGTTTTCATACATGGATCCTTTCTCGGATTTCATGGCTCCTAGCCATTTGTTGGAATCCGGGCCCACCATCGTTTCTCCATAGTTCGTAGGTTCATCGTTGTCCAACAACATGATTTCCAAGACAGGGTTGTCGTACTACTCAGGAGCAGTACGCGTCCTTGTCGACCTACGAGGTTCGATAGTGACTTGATCCGAAGCTTCATGATCATCATCATTAACTTCCTTTTCAACTGAGTAGGCTCTACAGAAACATCTTTCTGTGTTGCGCTATTCTCTGGTTGAAACAAAGGTTCAACAACCTTATCAAGTTCTATCTTCCTCCCACTCAATTCTTTCGAGAGAAACTCTTTCTCAAGAAAGGACCCGTTCTTAGCAACAAACACCTTTTGCGCTTGGATCTGAGATAGAAGGTATACCCAATGTCTCATTAGGGTAGTCTATGAAGATGCATTTGTCTACTTTGGGTTCGAGCTTGCTAGGTGAAAAACCCATTTTCACATAAGCGTCGCAGCCCCAAACATTAAGAAATGACAGCTTAGGCTTCTGTCAAACCATAATTCTCACGGTGTCATCTCAACAGACTTAGATGGTGCCCTGTTAAAGTGAATGGATTTGTCTTTAATGCATAACCCCATAACGATAGTGGTAAAACGATAAGAGACATCATAGTACTCACTATATCCAATAGAGCACGACTACGACGTTCGAACACACCATCACACTATGGTGTTCCAGGAGGCGTGAGCTGTGAAACAATTTCCACATTGTCTAAAATTGCATACCAAACTCGTAACTTAGATATTCACCTCCATGATCATATCATAGACATTTATCTTCTTGTCACGATGATCTTTAACTTCACTCTAAAACTCCTTGAACCTTTCAAACATTTCAGATTCGTGTTTCATTAAGTAAATATCCCCATATTTACTCAAATCATCAGTGAAGGTAAAGAAAAACAACGATATCCACTGTGTGTTTCAACACTCATTGGACCACATACATCAACATGTATTATTTCCAATAAGCCACTTGCCCGCTCCATCATATTGGATGACGGGGTCTCAGTCATCTTGCCCAAGAGGCATGGCTCGCATGTCTCAACCGATTCGAAATCGAGTGAGTCAAAAATCCATCATCATGGAGTTTCTTCATGCGATTTATACCAATATGACATTTAGCGGCAGTGCCACAAGTATGTGGTACTATCATTATTACCTTTATATATTTTTGGTACCAACGTTATGAACATGTGTACTACTACGATCATGATTCGATAAACCATTCCGAGTGGGTGCATGACCATTGAAGGCATTATCCATGTAAATAGAATAACCATTATTCTCTAACTTATATGAATAACCGTATTGCACTAATCATGATCTAATCACGTTCATGCTCAACGCAAACACCAAATAACATTTATTTAGGTTTATCACAAATCCCGAAGGTAGAGAGAGCGTGCGATGGTGATCACATCAATCTTGGAAACACTTCCAACACACATCGTCACCTTTCACCTAGCTAGTCTCCATTTACTCCGTAGCTTTTATTTCGAGTTGCTAGCACTTAGCAACCGAACCGGTATCCAATACCCAGGTGCTACTAGGAGTACCAGCAAGGTACACATCACTAACACGTATATCAAATATACTTCCATTGACATTCCCAGCCTTCTTATCTACCAAGCATCTAGGGGTTTTCCGCTTCAGCGAACATTCTCCTCATAACAGAAGCACTTAGTCTCGAGTTCGGGCTCAACCTTGGGTTTCTTCACTAGAGCAACAACTGGCTTGCCATTCCTGAAGTTTTCCGTTCTTGCCCTTGCCCCTTTTGAAACTAGTGGTTTCTCTTAACCATCAACACTTGATGCTCCTTCTTGATTTCTACCTTCGTGGTGTCAAACATCACGAACAACTCAGGGATCATCTTATCCATCCCTGGCATGTTATAGTTCATCACGAAGCTCTAGTAACTTGGTGGCAGTGACTTGGAGAACTGCATTAATCACTATCTCATCTGGAAGATTAACTCCCACTTGATTCAAGTGATTGTAGCACCCAGACAATCTGAGCACACGCTCAGCGATTGAGCTATTCTCCTTTATCTTGTAGACAAAGAATCTTGTTGGAGGTCTCATACCTCTCAACATAGGCACGAGCCTGAGATCACAATCTCAGCTCCTAGAACATCTCATATGTTCCGTGATGTTCAAAACGTTTTGGAGCCTCAATTCTAACCCGTAATGCATGACGCATTGAACTATCACGTAGTCACCAAAAAGTGCCTGTCATATGTTCACAACATCTACAGACAACGCTTGAGGGAGTGATGCAGTTAGCGGTACATAAAAAACATAAGCTTTCTGTGCAGCAATGAGGACAATCCTCAGATCACGGACCCAGTCCGCATTATTGCTACCATCAACTTTCAACTTACTTTTCTCTAGGATTGTATCAATAAAACTGTGGAGCTACAGCGCGAGCTATCTACGACATAATTTGCAAGGACATTTTTAGACTAAGTTCATGATAATTAAGTTCATTTAATCAAATTATTAATGAACTCCCACTTAGATAGACATCTCTCTAGTCTTCCAAGTGATACATGATCCATGTCAACTAGCCCGTGTCCGATCATCACGTGAGACGGACTAGTCATCCATGGTGAACATCTCTATGTTGATCGTATCTTCTATACGACTCATGTTCGACCTTTCGGTCCTCCGTGTTCCGAGGCCATGTCTGTACATGCTAGGCTCGTCAAGTCAACCTAAGTGTTTCGCATGTGTAAATCTGGCTTACACCCGTTGTATGCGAACGTTAGAACCTATCACACCCGATCATCACGTGGTGCTTCGGAACGACGATCCTTAGCAACGGTGCACAGTTAGGGTGAACACCTTTCTTGAAATTTTATTGAGAGATCATCTTATTTACTACCGCCGTTCTATGCAAATAAGATGTAAACATGATAAACATCACATGCAATCAATATAGTGACATGATATGGCCAATATCATCTTGCTCCTTTGATCTCCATCTTCGGGGCACCATGATCATCACTGTCACCGGCACGACACCATGATCTCCATCATCATGATCTCCATCATTGTGTCTTCATGAAGTTGTCTCGCCAAATATTACTTCTACTACTACAGCTAACGTTTAGCAATAAAGTAAAGTAATTACATGGCGTTTATGATTGACACGCAGGTCATACAATAGTATAAGACAACTCCTATGGCTCCTGCCGGTTGTCATAGTCATCGACATGCAAGTCGTGAACCCAATTACAAGAACATGATCAATCTCATACATCACAATGCATCACATCACATCCTTTTGGCCATATCACATCACACGGCATATGCTGCAAAAACAAGTTAGACGTCCTCTAATTTGTAGTTGCAAGTTTTTACGTGGTTGCTATAGGTTTCTAGCAAGAACGTTTCTTACCTACGTCAAAACCACAACGTGATATGCCAATTGCTATTTACCCTTCATAAGGACCCTTTTCATCGAATCCAA